>OY728165.1:1771782771-1774280271 GCA_963277665.1 Viscum album | reverse complement strand
CAAGGGGGGAGAATTCAATACCCCTAGAAACATAATACATGAAAGACTAATGTTACCACCCATGTACACAAGGGGAATATTTCTTTTTGGGAGCCTCTTTGATTAGAAATCCATAGTTGAGAATGCTTGGCCTGGATTTGTCTCGTGATGGGTGCCCCCTAGGAAGTTTCTCAAGGTGTGTGTGAGTGAGGACAAACAAAACTAAAAGAACTTTTGTTGGCCTATGCGGGGAGTTATTATTCTGATAAGTAACCCTTAGTGGGTAATAAATTGTGGTGTAATGGGAAAGGAACCAATGTTTTATAGAAGACCTGTGGGGTCAAATAAATAGTTCCATAGCCTAGGGAGGTCAGTTTATGACACCAACCACCATGCCTAGATGCTCAATATTTTTCTCCAAATGATCTAGTATGATCCACAGACCACCTCAACTACATCCTAAACAATGCTCCTAAAATGGTTCTAACCTCGCTATGTCTAATTCCATGAAAAACACTGGTAATTACTCTTTTTCCTACCTTTACTAAAAATAATTGACTGCACTCATTGATGCTATAACAACTACCTGATCACAATTCCCTCAACGCTAGAGGAATCATAGGATCATCAAAACACCCATACTAAAGTACAAATATAAATCTCAATGTAATTTACATGGTTTGATCACGAAGTACATGCACCAGATATAATGCTCTCACCTTGAACAATGGAACACCACCAATTTGAATCACACTCAGATCACCTCAACACCAACCCAAGACAGAAGTAAAATGAACTGAATCTGACCAAAACCACATCCAAACTTCAAATATGATATTAACTCATAAACCAAATCACATCAGATCATTTCAAACATTGGTACCCAAATGCTGCATCGATCATCCACTGTCCAGTCTCACTACACCCATGACCCTTACAATAGAAGGATCATTCTCTTGTGACATGTACAATACTCTCCACCATAGGAGTATCATTATCATTTCCCTACTAGACCAAACACTAATCTCTATGGCCCATGATTCAACATTACCACACATAATGAATAGATGTGTCCTCTCTACTCCTACTAGAGTGTTAACCCAAAACACAAACTACAAATAGTGTTCTCCTTACTATATAGCTTCCTTTATGTTTCTCATCAAGCACTGAACTAAATGGTTTCTAACACCACAAGAATATATCTCTTCTCGGTCTATTCTCACACCTCCCTAACAACACCCCAATCAATAACCAAACTCCTATCGGATATACCATGGTACCACATCTCTGATGTCACCTCTCACCACCAAGAGAAATCTCACATTCTCTCTAAAAATCATAGACCAACATGCTCACAAGTGTCTCACCACCGCACTATCTTCATAGAACCACTAAAGTTCATCAAAAACTTGAAAAATTATTAATAGAACCACACATAGATCGTTTATTAATTCAAAACTCAATTGGGAATTGTGTGTACCTAGCATGATCCTACCACCACAAATCAATATTTTTATCCCAACTAGGTTAAATTCCCTAATAGGGGTTTGAATATGAGTATGATAGATTAATAAAACCATCTCTTCATATCTTTTTCTTTCATTAGAAAAATCTCTCTTCTCACTTTTTCCAATAGCATAGAGTAAATATAAATTTAAAACATGCATAGGAAAAATAATTACTTAGTTCAGCCTCATTGGGATACATCCAAGGAGAATACATGGTCAATGTTCTAATGTACTATATCTACTAAATCATGATATTGTTACAAGGTTTGGAGTAGACTAATTGTCCCTTCTGATTTACAACCATTACCAATTTAAAATATCATTTCTCTCTCTCTACTGAATTGAACACATATCTCCTTCAGTAGACTCTTATGAAAATCAATTCTAAGTTAAATCACACGTGTGTGTGTCTTTATGATCTTGTTTCATAAAATATATGAAAAACACATTTTTGTGAGACTTTTCTTCTTAGAGTGTGTAACCCCTACATAAGACCCCTTCACAAGATCCCTTTGTGAGACCCCTTCATGAGTACCACTTTTGATCACACATATCACATGACTCCAGCATGAGATTATGTTTTTTTTACATGGATCAAGTGACTTTGATAAGTCTTCTTATGCACAAAACACCCAGTGCCTAACTCCCTTCTTATGGTCCCTTCGAAATACCCCTTTATAGGGTCCCTTAATAATACTCTCTAAATATTACAGCGATCGTGAGACTCTAGGGGGTCTACCTATGTGCGAAGACAACAAGAACATAACTCTATTCACAAGATATATTCACAAAATACCTTTTCAATACATTATGATAATTACGAAGAGCACATGAATCTGATTCAAGACTTTGTTCTAACACATCATGGTTATCCATCCGTTCCACCTCCATGGAAATAAACCTTATTCACTTTGCGTTATCATTTATGTAATTCATGATAAACCTCCATAACATGTCTCATATCTCAAGTCATTACATCTTGGTTAGCATGATTGTATTCTAACACATCACATGATACCATTTCAATATCAATTCAAAATAATGTGGTGGATAGTGACATTGACTTCCAGTGCATCATGTGAACCCATCTCGGGATCTAGTGATAATCATGTGGTCAGTGAAATTTTCTCCCATCACTTTACATGACCTCATCACAATATCTAAAGATAATCATATAGCTGCATGATTTTAAATAAATGTGAGAAATCTATATCATTTATAGCCTATTTTCTTTCATGTTCTTCATATGAATCCTTCATGAGATCCATTGAAAATCATACAGTGTCTTTAGGTGCATTGCGTGATATCTTAATGAGATCCTATTATACTCACACAAATCACATGATTTGGTCATGTTATCTCCTTCATATATCACAATTGAATGATTTGCATGTATTTTTTGTACAGTTGTGTAATGATTTTGAACTTATATACTCCATGTGATATTTTTGTACATTCACACTCTATGTTACCATTCAGGACATTCTTTCTTCACATGTTAAGACAATTGTGCTAACTCTTCATGTCTCCTTAGAAAACCAACCTTTTTCAAAAATGTCCAACCTTTTCAAAAAACACAATAAATCCAAATTAACCATAAAGAGTTATTTTTTCCAACAACTTACCCCTTTGGGTTCTTTTACCTCGCTTCAAAACATCTAGAACCAACTTGTTGACAAGTCATGCACATGTGAACCAATTTTCCTTTTGTAACCCCAAATTGTGATCAAGGACCTCTTTAACATGTAATATAATCCCACAAGAGTCAAGATCAGTGTGATAAAAAAGATTAACATGAAAATTTAATTAAGGAATCACTTATTTCTTGAACCTTACATAGGAAACATTCTCAAAACCAAAATATAAACAAAGATAAACAATTGAGATCACTTCATAACCTTTTCATGTCAATTTCTCACATCATGGAACCAAATTACACTTATTTTCATTATTCTTATTTATTGAAATACCGTTTTTATAATCATCATGTTCAAAAATACCCTTGTTTCATTTCACCCCTAATTATATTCACCCCATATCTTGATCAATACATTTCTACCCCTTTATCAATGAACCCAAAGGTCACTCATATGTGGTCTGGAACGTGGTAAAGAACACATATCATCACATAAGGGGGAACCCATAACTTTGGGAGAGTTGGGTCCCACATACACACTTTTCAAGTGTGGGAGTCAACTTAAATCCAAGATTCAGTCGATTTCACTCAAATTATTATTTGGGTAAGGCCTTTGATAGAATTCCTAAAACCTATAGTTCAGTCATCACATACTCTTGATTCACAAGTCCATGGTCCACTTTCTCCTTAATAATGTGATATTTTACTTTGATGTGTTTTTTGTTGAGTGATGGACTGGATTTTTACTATGATTTATAGAACTTGAATTAACACAATGGATTTTGATCGAAGACTTCATTTCTAATCCCATATCTTTAAGTTGATGCTTTATCTACAGTAATATTGTACAAGCTTGAGTAGCCATAATGTATTTATATTATATGGTGCTCAAAAAAATGAAATCTCGTTTATTTTATAGACAAGAAATACATAATTCACCAAGATAGAATGCACCACTTGATGTCGACTTTGGATCATATTTTGAACCATCCCGATATGTATCAGTAAAACCCAATAAATCTTTCTAACATTCTTCATCATATAGTAAACTAAAATTCAGAATTCTATTGATATATAAAATTATTATTTTCAATGTAAGTAAGTGACTTTATTTATGATTACTTTAATATTATATTGACTAGAATATAGAAAAAAAATCGGGTCATTTCATTTTTTATTACAATAAGCTTCCAATGATCTGTCAGTATTATATGATATTGACTAATTTTCCTTCATCATCCCTTGAAAATACCATCCTTGTAGAAACTATATTTATCATATATTTTTAATTTTACATTCAAAATCTTATCATAACCTCTTTGGAATATTTTTATTGAGAAATAAATTTTCCTTGTCTTCCTTGCATTACTTATAAACCAAGGAAAATGTTATCTCATCAATCATTAATATTGTAAACTTTCATTTCATGAATTATGAAAAGTATTTACATTGTTCTTCATTAAATCCACAAAATATTATGTCATAGACATATACCAACACCATAATCAAATGATTACTATCATTATTAACCTAGATATTATAATCAACTTCACTACGCGGGAAACCAATCTTCTTCAAATATTGATCAAGTCTTGGATATTATGCTATCATTGCCTACTTCAACCAGTATAGTTACTTCTTTAACTAAAAAACTTTGTTCTCGTACTCAATAATGATAAAACCATTTGGTTATTTAATATAAACTTCTTTTTCCAGAACCCCTTTCAAAAAATATGTCTTGATGCCCATCTGGAAAACTTTGAATTTCCTTTTCACTATTATGGCCATGAATAGTTGAATTGTCTCTATCCTTTCTGTAAGTGAGAATGTTTTATCAACATATATATCCTCAATATGGGAGTATCCCTTTCATAAAATTCATGATTTTAATTGATTTATTATGCATTATTCATTAAAATTATTATGTAAGAAACATTTGGTCTTGATGGTATCCTTGTTTGTTAACCTCAAAATAATCTCCCATGTTAGATTTTTTTCAAATTTTTCAATATAGTAATTTATTTCTTGAACCCAATTATCATATATTATAGATTATTCAAAACACTTTGTCCTTACCAGTGACATAAAATATTTTTGATGATGTGTATTCATTCTCCTTGTCTACACTGGTGCTATCTGATAACTGATTATGTTCTACTTGTCAATTTTAGCTTGATTCTTTGGTTTCTGTAGATATATATGTCTATTTCCATCTTACTCATAATCTGAATCTTACTTAGGTACTTTCACTCCTTCTGATCTGCTAATTTCTTCATCACTATCTTCCTGATACTATTCATGTATTTTATAAAGATTCAACTCATTTTCAACCACAACAAAACCATTTCTCTCTATAACTTTTAATTGTCACTTATTTATACATTTATATACTTTTATTTTTCTTGATTATCCAATAAATATACCATTATCTCTAGGGGATTAAAAATTATTCTTTTTATCTTTATTGAGAATGATACACTTACCTCTGAAGTCTTCAAAGTATTTAAATGTTGGCTTATTTATGAACCATATCTCTTATAGAGTCTTCTCTTCCTATGAAAAAAATAAGGATCTATTAGAAATTTATATCAATGTCAACACTAATTATTTACAAAACTTCTCTAAAAGGACTTTATCAATAAGTATTGATCTATCCATGTTGTCAACAATCTAGTTTCTTCTCTCAACAAATCTGTTTTTTATCAATTTCTTAATGCTGAAACCTGGTGTTTTATCCCATGTTTCTCAAGATAATCCTCCACTTGGATTTTTTTGAACTCCATTCCATTATCCGTTCAAACCATATGGATTTTTTAACCAAGAATATCTTCAAATTCCCTCTAATAATGATTTATGCTACTGAACTCCTCCGACTTGTGGGTAAAAATTGAAACTCATTATATTCTGATGAAATAATCAATGAAAATGACATAATATCTCTTACCATAAATATCTCTTAGTGAAATAGTTCTATACACATCAATATATACCAGTTCAAGCACTCTGTTTGACCTTTTATCTTTCACCTTACACAAATTTTGTATTATCTTCTCATGTTGGAAAGCATCACATGTATGAGTAAGATCACATGATAACATAGGGAGATCTAGATAAGCATCACATTTAAATATATCTTCCAAGTATGGTTAGAATAGATGATGAATATTTTTATTCCAAAACCTATTTTCTTCTTCCTTGGATAGAAAACAAATATCTTATTCTCTACTCACAAGGAAGAGATTTTCCTTCATGTTTTTCCCTACAAAAAAACTCCACCCTATTTTCCCTTGATAATACACACCTTTTTGGTAAATATTATAGCACATCCTCATTCAAAAATTTTAATAACACTTAGAAATTTTTGATTGAGACCTTCAATAACCAATACATCAACTCATCTCATTTTCTTACACTCAAAATTGGTTTTTCCTGATCCAAAAATCTTTAGGCCTTCATCATGGTCAAATATGACAACACCTTCCTTATCATACTTGATTTTTATCACCAAATACTTGTTTCCCATCATATAGGAAGTGCATACACTATCAATAATCCATATTTTCTTGTGATATATTAATTTAAAGGTGATCTATGCAACCACTTTTTGGTCAACTCTTTTCTTTTTGATCCATCTCTTTGACTTAACATTTGATGCGGACCAATATTATTTATCTTCCTCATAATATGATGATCCAAACTCATCTTGAAAATATACAGATTTATTTTTCATTTTCATCTTGTTTTATAATCCCTTGAGTTGTTTCATGTAACCACTTTCGGTTTTCTTTAGTACATTCATCTATATTATTGATGATAAATATCGGGTCATTTTCTTGAATCCTCCACACCAAAAACAATGACCATCAATTGAATTATTGGAATACTAAATTCGATTTAAATGTCTATGTTTCTCTTATTCCCATCAGTACCTTTTATATATGGAACAAATATTTTGAGAATACCCCATTTTTCCACTACAATAACATCTAATATGAGGTGTAATCTAAGGCATCATTATTATGCCAATAATTTTCTCTTGGGATCTTTGAATCATATGATTTTTGTTAATACCCAAATCAATCATCAACCTCAGAGTGTGTGCTTGTTTTTAAACACAAACCATTATATCTTTCTATTTGTGACTAATCCTCATACTATTTCATCATTCTCATGTGTCATTTTATTCTCTAAACATTCATTTAACTGTTTTCTTGTAACTTTTAACTCCAATTTTCCTTTTTCTATCACCTATTCCACTTAATTTATCTATATCATATCATGATTCAAGAGTTTATTTTGATCTTTTACCTTTATTCTTAGGCAAATAACTTCCTCCTCAAGTTATTCAACACATTTGGCTTGATCTTTTAATATTTAAGTTAGAATCTTGATAATTTTGGTTTTCCATTCAACCTTGATCATGTAATCAATGAATTTATTTGAGTTATTTGGATTTTTATATTTTATATCTTCAATTCCATCCTTTAACTTATACTCCTATTATTTTTAATATTGTAGATATATTTTCGAATTATGAATAACTATGTTGAATTTATTTGTATTGGCTATCCAAACATCTATCTCTTCAAGAGCATATTCTAATTCAACTTAGAAATAAACCCTTCATTCACCTCCTCCTTTTTCATTGTAACTTTATTACCTTTTCTAGGAGTTTCCAAAAACTACCAACATAGCATTTTCTCCATGATCCTTTCAATTCTACATCACTTTTACTTTATATTCTTCTAAACTATCATTTTCTTGTGAAACCAGATTCTTCTATTTGAAGTAATTTATCTTACTATTTTTTTAACCTTTCTCATTGTTTTAATACTTATTCATAGTAATTTCATCATTATCCTCGTTATTATCTTGAAAATTCATAAGACACTTTGCTGCAAGATGTCCAACGTTTTTACAATGAAAGTGTGCAAGAGGAAGTTTCCCTTTAAACATTCATTTTCCCCTATTTAAATTTTAGGAAATTAATGTAATAACCTAATATACAACATCTTCTTCTTTAACATATTATATTTTGAGCTTCTTCATGGACTTTAATTTCACCTATTTATACTTCCCTTTTTATACACACTCATTATAATCATTTCACATTTTTATGTTACAGGATTATTCTGTAAGCTATCCAATATTTTATCCTTTGAATATTTATCTTCTAGTATAGAAAATTTTGGATTTAATCAAGGTGGAAGTATTATCATGATTCACTTAATGATATTTATATCATATAGAATTTATTTGAGACCACACATGTCTTACACGAAAAAATCCACCTAGTAAAATAATGCATTTAATAACTCATTGGGGTGTATTCCCATGTCCTCGTATTTGTTCCAAAAAAATATATAGTTTAACTTCTCATACTTTTGAATAACTTTCATATGTATTTAGAATATTTTCTAATATGTGATGTGATGACTTACATGACATCGCCTTTTTATATATTGTGTTGGACAAAGCTTCTCCTAAGTCATAAATTCCTTTAGCATCAACATCCAATTATATTAAGGTATACTTAAGATAATGCTCCACTATTTATACTATATGAAATAACATTCATTGTAGTTAGAAATAAATCATTACCTGGTGATTGAAAGTAGTGCTACATCAAATTCTTCTATAGTTGAAAATTATTTCAATCTAATATGAGAATCCCTTCGTGATTAACAACTTCGATTTCAAATACTAAGAGAGAAACTCTGACTTTAAAACTTTCCCAATAATACTAATTATTATCCCAACTAGGTTAAATATCCTAAGAGGGGTGAATTAGGTTATAAAATTTTAAAACAACTATCTCTTTGGATTTTTTTTGTTAGTAAAAACTCACTTTTATCTATTTCCCATATAATAGAATAAATATAAATTAAAACATGCATAGGATATGATAATTTTACTTGGTTCACCCTCACTAGGATATATCCAAGGATAAAATATAGGAAATGTGTTGATGTACCAAATCCACTAAATCGCAATACTATTACAAGGTTCAGAGAGGAATCACTATCCCTTATGTTTTTACAACTATTCACAATTTTAAAGTTCATTGCTCTCACACTCTACTAAATTGAATGCACTGATCCTATATTTGACTCTTCTAAAAATCAGTTCTGAGATGATTCACACTTATGTGTGTCATTATGCTCTCATTTCATCAAATATTTTATAACCACTTTTACAAGAGAATTTTCTTCTTGGAGTATGTAACCCCTTCATAAGACCCCTTCACAAGACCCCTTCATGAGACCCCTTTATGAAACCCCCTCACGATTACCTCTTCTGATCACGTGGATTTCATGAATCCAACATGAGACTATATTCTATTTTCATGGATAGAGTGACTTTGACAGGACTACCTATTCACAAAACACCCTTTACACAACTCCCTTATCAAGTTCCCTTTGAAATATCCCTTTGAAATATCCCTTTACAAGACTATATACAAATGCATGGATCGTGATACTCCAGTAGGTCTACCTATGCATAAAGACACTGACTGCATAAATCCCTCTACAATACATATTTTCTTTATCTCATTAACAGGACCTTATACTAGTTATGTGGAGCTCGTGACTATATCATAAGACCTTGTTCTGCTCATGAAAATCACTTTACATAGGAATTATCCAATTAACAAAACTTATAAACTTCCTAAGGATGGGTTAATTTGTATTTATAGGCATAAATACACCACCTTAACTCCATAAATCATAGTTAGTCATCCATTCCACCACTACAAAAATTGAACTTACACACTTTGTGTGATCTATTATAGAATTCATCATATACCTCCATGACATGTCACATGTCTCAAGTGCTTCTATCTTGGTCAGCATGATTATCTTCCAATGCATCGCACGATTCCATCATGACATCAATTTATAATCATGCGATGGACATCATCATTTTCTTCCAATGCTTCATTTCATCTCATTTCAGGATCCAAGGAAAATCATGTGGTCTGCTAGATTTTATTCTAGCACTTCATGTGACCCCATCATAGGATCCAAAGAAAATCATGCGATCACATGATTTCAAATGACTGTGACAAGGATTCATAATTTCCATTCTATTTTCTTTCATGTGCTTCACATGACTCCTTTTTGAGATCCCTTGGAAATCATATAGTGTATTCAAGTGCATCATGTGATCTCATCACAATATCCTCTTATACACACATAGATCACATGATATAGTCATGTTATCTCCTTCATCTCTTGTGATTTCAAGTGATACATGTCTACCTTTTCTAGTCACGTGCCCTTTGGAACTTTCTCACTTCATGTGATCCTTTTAGAAATTAATGCACTACATGCTCCTTTAGGACATTTTCACTTCACGTGATCATTGAGAAAATTCATTATAACTCTTCACACCTCCTTTTACAACTATTCTTTGTCAATAACATCAAACATTGTCAAAAAAATAAAATTAACCCAAAAATAACCATCAAGATGGATTTTTTCCCGTAGATACTTTGATCAAATATTCCCCACCAATGCTCACTCTCCTCCTTAGTTAGAGTGATCCATCGAGAACCATGTTATAGGTTCTCACCATGATCCTACTCGATATCATGTAAACCCAATAGGTGTTCAATCCCATACATCCCGACCTCACAACCCAACTCAATATCCCATGATTTATATCACTTTTAACCTATGATCACTGGTCTAACCCACTAACCATGCCCCCACACGCATGTTAGTTGCATCCAAAATCCTAAGGCACTTCACTCATGCAAAGGTTAACCACATAATAACCTATATTTTAAGAGTCATTTTAAAACTATGAGAATACACCCACGCTCCCACTATACTTCCCAAAAAACAGCATGAGAACCACAGAGCTAGGAATCCAACTAATCCTTCTCTTTCACCCAACCTAGATACCGAGAGAACCTCTTGGGGGATACATCATAGCCAAAGACATATCACTCATTACCTTCCATGAACCAGTCAATGTTTTTGTATTCACTGGGGTTCCACATCCTTAGGGAAACCAATGCCACTTCTCATATCATTCCTCAGGCATTCAATGCATGTACCGGCCCACCAAGGGTCTCTATATGTCCCTCACATAAAGGGACCATATAGCCGCCATTAAAGAAAATCATGCACCAAGATCCACATAACTTTTCATCAAAGAAAATATCATGGTTAAACGAAGTATAATCCCACCAATAAGTTATATAGAAAAATTCCATACAAGTTATTGTTGACACTTTAAAAAACTGAAACTCGGTCAGTAAAATCCAACCACACAAAATCCCACATATGTCATGTGAATCTTGAGTACCTACCATGATGTATGTGATGCCTCTTACCAATGGTCCAAATCCAAAACCATAAATCAAAACCTCCAAAAACACGTAATATTTAAATTAACATATCATCCATAAAAATGAAATCAATAATAGTAATATCATAACTCAATAACCAGGACTTCCCACCATAAAGGTGTTTCTAATTAACCAGTCCAAGGTCCATAAAAATATTTGATATATTCTAAGACCACCTATTGACTATATCCCCTAATAGTAATACAAAAACAAAATATCTGACTCTACTCTGAGATGCCCCTATCTAGAACCACCATCTGATTGGGAGTTCAATATAACCTCAAGCACGCCTCTTTATATTCCAATGGATTCTATCTATATAAGATGGCCTAATACATACAATGGGGAGACCACCATCAAATTAGAGTCATAAAACAATAGAAAAATGGAAAAAACAATAATCCATAGTAAATATCATAATATTCACAATCAAATAAAACAGAGTTCTATAAAAAATGTCTCATGTGGAATAATGAAGATATACATAAACTGATCTCCCACTAGGAAGATCACATATATAAAAAAAATATAACACATGCACACTATCCCTACTACCAAGCTTGGAACTTATCCACCCTATCTCTAAAACCCATTGAATTTCATTGGCCCCATCCACTACACATCTCGTGCTCAACCTGAAAGCATATATAAATCTTGCATGTGCACTTGAGTGCCTATTCGGGTTGTGAGGAACACATCTCGGTAAGGTCTCATTAGATTACCCTAGTATACACCATCATATTCATGTTTTCATGAGTAATTAAACTTGTTACACAAGAACCTTAAACATCATGTGATAACCAGGTCACCATGACTCCCTACACATCAAGTCAATGTGTGCTAACTAGACCACCATAACACCTGATCATACCTACTTCAGTGCAATACCAGAATCCACCACATCACCTCATGTGCAAACCCATCAGGTCATCATGTGTTATCTAAGCCACCAAGAGGTCCAACCATACCTACTTCATTGAAATGATAGAATCCCATCATCACTTCATCCCATTCCATTACACCTGATACTCAAATAATACTCGAAGACTCAAGGTAGGCATCATCTAAGACTTTATCCAATACTTGAATACACAATTCATGGTCACATGTCCATTTCTCAACCCATTATGTTATAACTTAGGGTCGGTCCATCAGCAATATCTCGCATCATAACATGACTGAGCCCTCTCACGAGTGGTCCTCAACAAAATCCTACTCAGGTAAGGTCACTCATCCATATATCTCATCACAACATGACCCATCTCCTTGACCATTCCTCAACCCAAGCCTACTCACAACAAGGTCCAACTATCACATGACCCAATCCTCTATAGGGAAGATCTAAGACCTAATCCTTCTCACTCAAGGAAACTTTAGGCCTTAATATCCCTCTCCCCCATTGGGACTATTTCCTTTCAAAATTTATGTATCACAAACAGGGACTACATACCATCAGATAGCTCACCAGTTGATACTAGGGAACTATTCAAATAAGACCAAGCCCCATATATCAAATATTGGATCCTCCGAAACCACCACTATCTCTACTAGTTGGTAACTTCTCAAGACTACAACCCATGGGTTACACTACATCCCATTGGCTCATCCCAACCCAAACTTTAATGTTCGATCTAACCTCACCAAAACCCTAGACACTCTTTATCCCACTAAATAGGGACCATCCTAATCTATTCTTATCTAATCCCCTTGGAAACCCAATTTTAAGTCCTGAAAAACAACAAACCACACATGGGTCCCATATCATATCTCCTAAGGGTGAACTCTAATACCATCAGGTAGAGGAAACCCCTATCTGATGCACCCAATATAGCCATGGATGACACATTCTACTCATAGTTCTCATTGGTCTCTCAAAACATCATAAGGATGTTGTACCTAATCAAGAGTGATATTTATGGTCGTCTCACCAATAATCACTAGGTCAAATCCTCTCTCACCTCTCCAATTATCCCTAGGGAAACCATCCTATGATAAATTCATCTCATCTTGAATCCTAAGGCCCACCCAAAGTCTTACATAAAATACATAAAGACTTTATCCCTTTGGAAACATGGTCTATGGGTGATCCCACCCACCCAAGGTGATAAAAAACACTTACCCTAAGCATAGGAGGCCCAAACCCAACCTAACTATTTCGTCATGACACTCTATGTCCCTATATATACAACCCAAAACCATGATCCATAAATCTAGGAGGTAATCATGCATATAAATTATATATCTTTTTATTAAATGGACTACATTCCTCTATCAAGGAATTAACATCCTCACCGAGCTCCGTTGAGCCTTGTCCAAGCCTATCCATGCCTCATCTAATCCCGTACAAACTCTTGAGCTCCTGAATCATTCCATCAACCATAAAAATTAATTATGGACATTTATAATTGATTATTTAATTTAATCCAAGTATGAATAATGGATTAACAACTAATTGGGCACCATAAACGCCCAAAAACCATAACCAATCACCTGTGGAAGGTTCCTGACACATCTCTTACACCATCCTAAGTGAAAGCACTATCATATGACAAATATTCAAACTCTTATTTTTTCTAATTTAGTAAAAATCTTATATAAATTCATTGGATGTATGCATTCACTAAAACCACTTCCAACAGTGTGAAAACATCATCTTGGATCCTCCTATATCCATCACACATGAAATCTATGTTATTTTCGAATGATTTCACTATGATCTGGTGAAATAATCACTAAATCCCTAACCAAAATCAATACGAAATCAATGGGATATAATTTAAATCAAGAAAAGTTACAAAATGGATTAATTATCCTTAAATATCCACTAGAATGCACAAAAATCCTCCCATCTTTAAGGGGGTGGAATGAGAGGTGTGGGAGGGGAGGAATGACTGAAAATAGTCTCTCTTGAGCTACCCCTCTCATCTAAATCATGAAACACCAGACCCAAAAAAATATGGAATTTTTCCAATATAAAAAAACCTCCCAATATAGATTCATGGAATGAAACTTAGGTTCACAATTTGATCACTTCTAAAAGTAGGAACCTAGAAATCCGACTGATAGGATAATGGTGTGAACTCGGGTTCATGACATAAAATGTTCCAGGAAGACGGACCCATATCTCAGCCAATATCATTCACAACGTGAACCATAGATTAGGGTGTAAACTCATGTTCATGGATGAACCTATGTACCTTATTCATGGCATTAAATCCACCTCATTGTACGCATTCATGGAATGAACTATGGTTGATAGTGTGAACTGCTTCTAGATACTAAAATTTAGATCCTAAGTCACATGAAACTTCTCCAATGCTTATTTAAGAACCTAAACCACCAAATGGGCCTCATTACTCATCCAAAAACAAATTTTAAGGAAATTAAAACAATTATAATCTTTATAAATGTCTCAAATATCAAAAATAACTCCTCTCTATATCAAAATTCAAATTCACTAAGGAATTCACAACCCATAATGATGTGGGTCATTACAACAGCTCGTTGTGATTGTGGGATATATAAAATGGATGTTAAAACCACTTTACATAATAGAAATATATAAGTAAATGTATATGATATAGTCTAAATGTTTTTAATTTCCAAATTATTCTGCAAAGGTATACAAATTGCAAATATCCATTTATGTATTGAAGCAAGCTTGTCAAATTATGAATATTTGTTTTGATGATGCATTAAAAGAGTTTTATTCTATAAAAAATGTGGATAATTATTGTGTATATAATCATATTAGTGGATTTGTAATAGTATTTTGGATATATTATGTAGAAGGAATACTAATTATTGGAAAAAACATTTTAATACTTCATTTTGTGAAGGTGTGGAAAATTAAATATTAATCAATAAAATATATGGGTTAACCTACCTACATATTAAATATAAATATATATAGATATAGATATAGATTTAAATGGTTTCTTGGAATAAGTAAATGCACATATATTGGTAAATCGATAATGTATTTTAGTATATATAGCTCCAAGAAGGGGTCTTTACCAGTGTTTCATGGAATGAATATTAGGAATATTCATGATCCTTCTATAGATTTAGAATGTATGGATGTGATTAATTATGCATCCACCATAGGATCTATCATGTATTTGATGTTATATACTCAAATCAGTGTATCTTATCTTTTCAGTATATTTCATATATACCAATCCAATCTCCATGAGTCACTGAATATATATTAATAACATTACTAATTAATTTAGAAGGACTAAGGATATGTTCTTAATCCTTGGAGAAGACAATGAGCACTGTGTAAATGGTTACATTGATTATAGTTTCAAATATGATAAAGTTTGTATGAAATCTCAATTTGGATTTTTTTCCTAAATAATGGAGCTATTTTTTGAAGATTTCTGAACAATGAACCATAGAAGACTCAATAACAGTTGAAGGATACATCCCTACATCAAATTATGTAAAGGAATATGTTTTGATTAATAAGTTCATTACTAAACTTAGAGTGGTTCCTAGAATCAAGGGAGTAATTGAGGTATATTGTGAAAATAATGTGGTTGTTTCTCAAGATAAGTAACCTTGGTCTCATAAAATAACCAAACATATCCTTAAAAAATATCATTTCATTTGGCATATCATTGAGAGGGGTGACATAAATATCAGTTGGGTGGCTATATAGGATAATGTATCAAATCCATTGATGAAACCATTATCACAACAAAAACATAAAATTCATGTATAATATCTGGGTATTAGACACATTATATATTTATTTTAATGGTTGTAAATGCATCATGTTATTATAATTAAATCAATCTCAAATTATCATTCATTCATGAATGTTACAATTTATTTTTTATGAACATTCAAATGAAAATATCCCCTCAAAGAATGACTTTGAGTTATCCATAACTGATGATTATCACATAGTATTATGGGTTGTGATGATATGATAAGATTAGTTGAATATATTCTTATACTCAATAAAAGTGGTTTTATATGATATATGAAGAATGGATTCTTAAGGTAATAAGTATAGACAAATTACTTGGACCGGACCACCCAAGTATAGCTCATGGAATATCATGCAGTCATCAATATACATAGGGGTGTAGTATTATTATAAATATTTATTAATTTAGTTTGGATATATACTTATAATGATAACCCTCATACTTTTATACCATACTTACACAAGTCTACAAATTGACTTAGCTAATAAGAGGGTGGTTGGGTGTGTTGTTATCATGTAAATGGTTGGAGCATAACCAAGATGGGATTTTTATAGTTGTATGAAAAGTATTTATACAATTATTGAATTAGACAATGTAAATTCATTTTAATTCTTAGTTCATTCACATATGATGTTTTTAGCTACTTAGATTAGTGGCATGTGATGTACTCGTTTGTGAGATGAATGACATGTGGTGTATTCCTTGACTTGGTCAGTCTTTTTTAGAGATGAGTTATATTATAATATACTGATGAATTACATGTATAGTAGTCAAAAAATATCATAGAAAAATTTATTATATAGATACAAATATTTTTTATTTTATACATATTGTGGTGGACATGTTTTTATAGAGATATGATTATGTCTAATAGAGATCACACTATACCACTTAGTAGCATGAGTGGCACTAATTCTTTACTAGAGTCTTCTATTTGATTACATATATAAAATAGGGATTTAATATTTGTTGAAAACACTTATAGGGCCACAAGGTTACATAGTTAGGTCCTTGGATAATAATAAAATTTTAAACAAAGTGTCTATTCAAAATAAAGATAGTTCGTTGAAATTGTATCTAAAAGAGTTTGAATGGATTAATAAATAATTGTGATGTTTTTCATAAAGACCTTATGGGATTTTAGAAAAAGTGGGATATTGTTATATGTGTATTAAAATGTAAATACATAGGATGCATGTAAACATACATAATATGCATGTAATATATATATATAATATGTTATTGTATAAATAAAGTATACATTAATACATTCATGTAATTCATATATAATGTATGATATAATATATATATATATATATTGTGTGATATATATTATATTATATTATACTAAATATGAATGAGATTCATATATAGTCAGTATATTGCATATGATGTAATGTCCTGATATAGATCCTCTCCAAAATAGTTTTCATCAGTGTCGAACCAAATGTTGGTACACTGAAAGATTTTTATTTATTAATTGAAATGAATTACACTCAATGGGAAGTAATGAATATGATGAATTTTGAATGAGGATCCTTAGGATTTTCCTATAAAATATAAGAATTATCATTATTGGGTCATGTATATAGTTTACCATTGTTCAACATATTTTTAATCATCTTCTTCATGTAGAGATTATAGAAACTATATTCACTTCTCAAAGCCCGTTTATCATTTTATGAAGGTTCTAGAACCCCTTAGAGCATTCAATAGTCCCCACAAAATTTTTGTGGATCCCTCAGTCTGTAATTCACCTTATAGGTAGGTTTATTTCATTCACTTATCCTTATGATATTCCTCAAACATACTCCATCAAAATTGATGATGGAAGCTATTGTAATTTTCAAATACCAAGTGCTTTGTTATAATCTATTTTTATGACAATATACAAGTTTTATTTGTTAAATATTGATGTACCTTTTTGGGCGTTATTTTACATTGTTGATGAACATGAGATGATTAAACAAAACCCATCAATATGATGTATTTCTATTAGGTGTTGGGGGATCAAAAGCATTGAGACTTATTCTCATGAATTTAATACTTGGTGATCTCGATCAAAGGAGATCATGAGGAATAACCCTCTAATGGGAATTCAACATGTTTTGGGTGTCGTTGGATATTCCTATCTACAAACACGTGTATTGGTATCTCAACTTGAGATCATTATAAATCAATATTATTTGATCGCGTACTTTGATGCAAGATAAAAACCATGACATTTATGTTTTTGGTGATTTTTCTTGTGTTAGGTGCATTATTGGTGGTATGGCATTGATTAAATTATCAAGACATGATTTTCCACTTCCAAATAGAGGAATATATATCTTGGGAATAGTTGACTATGATGGTAATACCTTTATTAAATTCATGTACATGGTAGAAGAAGTTAAATCCAGATGGTAAGGTCATTAAAAGAATAAATAAATTGTTAATGGTAATGACAAAAATTATACTTCTTACTTTATTAGATATCATAAGATAAAGAGATTATATTATACATAGGATTCTTGTAGGGGGTTTTCATTGCTATAAATAAATTATATCTACTTAGGGGACTTAATGTGTTTTTAAAAACTACTCTTGGTCAATGAGTTATACTCACTGCTATCTAAAGAAGGTTTTAGAGGGTTACACACAAAGCGTATTTAACAAATTGTCCAATTGTAATAAATTGGAATTTAGGATGTGGTGTGTAACATCCCTGGTAAATACAAAATAATAATTTCTCGTATTTATTAATATTTATGAATTGGATTTTTACCTTAAATGGAATCTGTCTTTGATAGAATACCCGACACACAATAATGGGTTTCTTCAAAATCTTACGTTGTGAACAAGACTGATTTATACCAAAAAATAATATATTATTAATATTATTATTTTAAATTGAAGTAATCACATAACCATTATAATGGAGGTAATGAATGATATTAACTAAATTATGAAAATACATTTTACACATTTTTATATAATGATTCATTGGTTACAAAATTAATTATAAATGAAAATAAAAAAACCAATTGAATATAAAGGATGTGTTCTCATGAAAAAACTATTTAAATGAAAATCAGTAAGTTAATAAAATAATAAAATCATTATTTATGGATTTTATTATTGAAATGTATATTTAATTTATTAAATTTAATGTTTAAAATTCTACTTATATATTTTTTAAAAATTATATAATAACAAATTCAATTTTTTAGATAAAAGGTGTATTTTTCAAAAAATGCAATTTTATCATCTTTTGAAAGAGAACCTATTTTAAATCTATTTTTTTCACATTTATATTTTTCATTTAAAAAAAATAAACTTCTTATTTAAGATTATTACATAAAAATTTACTTTGGTATAATTTTTGGTATTTTTCTAATTAAATTTATATTTTAATGAATAGTGAGAAAATACTCCATTTTTAATTCAAACCGCCTTTTTGTATAATTTAATTATATTGTTAGATTATAATTTTAATTTTTTTTAAAGAATAATTAGATTATTTTTTTATAATTTAATCCAATTTTATTCATTGGAAGTAATTTCACATTGAAATTAGATATGAAAACATTTCAAACTTTTGATGTTTCACTTTAAAAATCCACTTTTTAGTATTGTTTGTGAAATTAATTTTAAATAAAATTTTCCAAATTATGTGAACTAAATTTGATAAAATGGATTAAATATTTGGAATTATAAGTTAAAAATTAAATTTTAAGGTCAATTTAATTTTTATGTATAAAAAAGTTACCATGTTAAAAAAAATTATTTACCATAGTAAAAGTAAAATTTTGAAAAAGGTTGAAGTTAAAAGTTGAAATCATAACATACCTATGAACTATAACATTTAATGGTTGTTTAAGTTGATTATATACCCTAATAATATTATAAAACATTAATTAAAATACAAAATCATGTAATTTAATGTCACCTTTATATGGTTGGCTTTTATATATAAAATAATCAATAAATTAATCACTTGAACCCACCTCCCCTCAAGTATAAATACCACCTATCCACCGACCTATTTAAACACAAAAGGCCTTTTATATTCTTAAATATATGACCAAACCTCACATACTCACTCTCCCCACATAAAAGTGCTTATGGTCTCACAAAAAGTCCAAATCCATGGTCCTCGACGGTCTTTTAAGGAGTGGATATTCAAGAGGTAATTTTCTCAAAGTACCTCTCGTAATTTCTTTTATTTTTCTAATTTCTCCTCACTTAATTCATCCAAAAATGAATGATTAAAAAATTATCATTTATATACTTAATTTTTTTGTTTCTAATTTAATATATCATATCCATTTTATTTCTCACCTTCTCTTATTAAAATAAATGAAATTGTTTTCCATGTTATGTCGGTTAATCGCCTTTGTAAATAATGTTTTACTTCACTTTCCTTTACCACCTTCATGAATGGTATTAAAACTATTATTCTGGTAAAATAATATTTTAATAATTATATTATAACCTATTTCATATTATTGATATGTTATATTAAACATACCTTCATGCTTTCCATATTGTAGTTATATGATAACTTTGTTTGGGGACATGTGGACTACCGCCTCCTCAAAATGATGTGATTCATTCACACATCACATGGAATGTATTAAGGATTGTTTTAGAAAACATATATGATATAAATGACATATTAATTATAATTTAATGATATTATATATGTATATATATATATATATTTATATACATTTAATTTAATTTCACTTTTCAATACGATAGGAAAAACGAAAATATAATTCATGCGTACATACAACCTACTATCTCCATGAACGTTGTTTTTAGTTTGTATTAAAATATTATTATAAATACTAATATAATTAATATATAAGATATTTATATCATGTTTTATATTATGGAGATGTTAGACATATGACCACATGGATAATTTACATCATGAACAGGTTCATTTTCGAATCAAGTATTAAATATCAATAAAACCACTGATATGAAATTAAATAATTATGTAATTATTATAACATTATAATAAGTGATAAAAAATAAATAACGAATATTAAAAAGGTTATAAATAAAGTCTGAATGAGTATAATTTTATTATTTCTGAAGATAAAGAATGTATGAGACATTTCAGACTTGAGGTAAGGGACTTCATCTCAATATTCTTTCATTGAGGAATTTCTTGATAATATGAACCTTTATTATTTTATTAGGCATATATATAGAAAATATGAAATTTTATATTCATATTTTATCTATACTAATGTTAATTAAAGTTTTGGTGAATGTATTAATTCATGGAGATTAATATTTAATTATTCAAAGTGGTATGATACACCTTGAACGTTTAAAGATTTAATTATAAAATATTTTCTTCATGATATTAATTCACATATATATTTATATAGATATAAAAGGGTTATACATGAAATTTTATGTATATATTTTAAAGGTTTTTAGAAGGAAACTTTTTATATGAAGTGATTTACTTTTTTTACAAAATGATAAAAGGAATGTTTTTTAACGTATGTGGGGACAATGACTTCTCTGTCACCATAACCATTATTTGATACTTGGATTCCAATATATGCCTTATTTTTTTAAAAGTAAATCCTTTATTTATTTATTTTTGTATCTTGGTAGTGAAAATGGGTTCTTAATTGAAAATTTTATATTTATGTGGAAAGTTTTTTAATATGGTATTAGAAGAATTTTTCAAAAGGGTTTTGTGATGAACTTATTTTATTCATGAAATTGTACATGATCATTATATGAAATGGGTGAGCCTGATATACCTTATATGAAGGTTTGAGTCCCATTATAGCTCACGAGTGATCTCGAAAAAGCTTATATAAAGGGTTTAGCCCCATTGTAGCTTACGGGTGAGCTCGTTATGGCTTATATGAAGGGATGAGACACATTATAGCTCATGGGTGAGCCCAATATAGCTTATACAAAGGGTGATCCCTATTATATATATCTAATTAATTGGGTATTAATAATATTGTAAGTCAGTCAAATGGTTATTCCAAATGAAAGGGGTTTGAATGATTTTTTTGTATATGATTTTATAATTCACCTAAATAATTTTTAATTGCTTGCTTTTTGGTTTTAGTGTTTTTCTTTAAGAAAAATGTGTGAGTGTTATTCATGTGAATTTTTTTTTATCCACTCAAAAAACATTAAATGGGTTACCATGTTTTAACTAGACTATGGGTTTTATTTATTTACCTTACTGATATTTTTGTTCTCATCCCAAGTTTTTAAATGTTTTCACAGTATTTAAGGTAGAATAAAGTCAATGAAGGAATCAAGGAAAAGTTATGACGATTAAACATGAAAAAGAAACCATTTTAAAAAATATATATGTTATGCAAGAAATGGATATTGTTGGAAGTGTCCAATTTTTTTATATGGTTTTGTTATGTAATATTTATAGTCTAATTATCTAAATATCTAAACTTGAAAATATCATCAATGTGAATTATTGACTTAAATAAATATCATGTAGTGTTTATGGTCGGGGCCTTATAGTTGGTATCAAAGGTCAATTTAGATAACTTTAGAGGTTACTATGGTGTTAATTTATATCCTTTAGTGGATTTTACTTTATGGTTAAGTTGAAATGATGTAGCATTTTAATATTTCCTTGTTGCTTTATCTAAACTATATATCTTCAGAATAGTTTTCATAGAGTAGATTGGAAACCTATAATGGGAAGGCATCGAGAGGAAAACAACATTTCAAACCAATATCATGAGGTGGTTATAATCAGAACTAAATAGTTTTTTTCAGTGATGGTGCAGTTGAATCAGGCTATAAATGGTGGTGGTATCCATGCACGAGATCATCCAGATCAACCATAGAGGAATATGTCAGTAGTGGAAACTTTTATGAGGCAACATCCCCCATCATTAATGGATCATCTGAACTAGTGGTAGCTAAAGGACGGATAAATACCCTAGAGAATATATTTTAAGTCGTGGGAAGTTAGGAACCTAAAAAAGTTAACTCCTTACATCTATCATTTTAATGTTAAATTTGATCAATGGTGCTCATTGGTTAAGAATATTAGAGATAAAAATGATCTTGATGCCATGGAATGAGTAGAATTTAAATATATTTTCCTAGAAAAATATTTCCTTAAGTTTGGTCAGCTTAGGATGGTGAAATAATTCTTGGAATTAAAGTAAAAGTATGATGATTCAGTTTCCACATATGAAGTGAACTTCACAAGATTGGCCAGGTATGTTCCATATTCTATTCAATACTTTGATAGTATAATAAATAGATTTTACTCAAGGTTGAAACTAGGTTTGCGAATATCTCTAGACTTCTGATAATTTAAAAGTTATGAAAAAGTGGTTGTTTGTGATGAGAAAGTTTAAATGGAGTTTTCCAACACTTACATGCCATGGGATGATAAAATTAAGAAATAGTCAAGATGGCCAGAAATAGAGAAGCAACCAACTAATAATTATAAAGTAAATCCTAAAACTTGTTCCAAGTGTGGTAAAATACATTTTAGGGAATGTATGTATGGATATAGAAATTTTAACCAGTGTGGTAAGTTTGGTCACAAGGTTTGTGACTATAAGGAAAAGGGTCTTGAATAGTCCAAAAATGAGATAACTGATAGACAGTATATAGTAAGATGATTTAATTTCAATGAGTTGGGACATTATTAAAATAAGTGTCTGAAGTTAATTACATAGGTAAGAAATCATTATGATTGAAAACAAAAAGGTTTGGGAAAATATTTTTCTACTGTCATAGTTCATGTTGAGACATCTGGTGAAGTGATGAAAGATCCTAAGAGCCCAGTGTTTTTCAAATGATAACCATAAGTTCATGGTTTTAGACACACATTTTTTGGTTTTATGTGATGTGACAATAAGTTATTAAGGAACCTTTTGGGATATGTTTTATGGGGTTATGTTTATGTAAGGATTTTGTTTAATGTGGAAGTATACCTTTACTTTTGAACCTCATTTTTAAGATATTTATATTCTTTATGGTTTGTGTGATCTTTTATGCTTAAGGTTATTCTTAAGGATATACATCATAATTCTAGAAATATTATAAGGATTAAATTGTGCTTATAAAATAAAAATACATCAAGTAAGTATGTTTATTTATGTTCTTATTTTAATAATTAAATGAATTTATCAACTATATCAAAAGGATCTTAAAAAATGTAATTCATTTACTTTTATAAATGGTCTTTTGACCCATCACATATTTATGGTTTGTGATGGATAACTTTCCAATGACTATGTTCTTTATCACTCTCTATTAGTCTTTAAGAGTTAGTTTTATCATCTATGTCCATGCTTTCCTACATGGAACCCTAGAATATGATATCTTAGGTGACCTTTTTACTTCAATTTAATTATTTTAAAGTATAGGTTTTAATAAATCTTTTTCTAATGTGGGATTTCAATGAAGTAATTTTGAAAAGTAAAACCTTAGTTATCATGCCCAAATTTGAAAATGTGAGGATACAATTTCCAAAAGGGGGAAGGATGTAACATCCCAAGTAATTATAGAATAATAATATTTCATAATTATTAATATTTATGAATTAGATTTTACATTAAAGGGAATCTATGTTGGATAGTGTACCTGAGACACAACAATGGATTTCTTCGAAATCTTGTGTTGCGCACAAGATTCAGTTATATCAAAAAATAATATATTGTTAATATTATTATTTTAAGTTGTAGTAATCTCATAGCCATTAGAATGGAGGGAATTAACTACATTAACTAAATTATAAAAATAGGGTTTAAAGATGTTTATATAATGATTATTGATTACAAAATTAATTAAAAATGAAAATAAAAAAAACCAATTGAGTATAAAGGATGTTTTTTCTGAAAAAAAATATTTAAATTCAAATATGTAAGTTCATAAAATAATAAAATCATTATTGATGTATTTTATTAATTAAATATATATGTAATATATTAAATTTAATGTTTAAAATTTATCTTATATGTCTTCTATAAATTATATAATAAATAATTCAGTTTTTTGAATAAAAGAACTATTTTTCAAAAAATAGAGTTTTACAACCTTTTGATGCGGAACCCCTTTTAAATATGGTTTTGGTAACTTTTATATGTTATATTTAACAAAATAAACTTATTATTCAAAATTGGGACATCAAAATTTATTTATTTTTTAATTTATGGTATTTTTCTATTTAAATTCATGTTTTAATGAATAGTGAAAAATATTTCATTTTTAATTCAAACTAACTTTTTGTCTAATTTATTTAAATTTTTTTATCCTTTTAATTGGTTTTAAAGTATAATTATATTAATTTTTTGTATTTTAATCCAATTTTGGTCATTAGAAGTAATTTTTCATTGAAATTTGAAATGAAAACATTTCAAACTTTTGAACATTTCCCTTTAAAAACCCACTTTTTAGTTTTGTTTCCAAAATTAATTTTAAATCAAATTTTTCTAATTATGTGAATTGAATTTGATAAAATTGATTCAATATTTTTAATAAGAAGGTTCAAATTATGTTGTAAGT
The DNA here is from genome assembly GCA_963277665.1 of Viscum album. Taxonomy (NCBI): domain Eukaryota; kingdom Viridiplantae; phylum Streptophyta; class Magnoliopsida; order Santalales; family Viscaceae; genus Viscum; species Viscum album. Next base: position 1,774,254,540 of record OY728165.1, on the reverse strand, counting down.
TCAATTTTATTTTTAGTTAAAAAAAATTTACCATGGTAAAAAAATTATTTACCGTTGTAAAAGTAAAATTTTGACAGGGGTTAAAGTTAAAAGTTAAAAGCATAACAAACCTAAAAAATACAACATTTAATTGTTGGTTGAGGTTTTTATCAACCCTAAACATACTATAAAACATTAATTATATCTAAATTCATGGAATTTAATACCAAATCTATATAGTTGTCATTTAATATAAAATAATAAATTAATTAATCACTTGAACCTACCTCTCCTCAAGTATAAATACCACCTATCCACCACCCTATTTCGAACCAAAAATCCTTGTATCTCCTAAAATATTTGTTCAATACTCTAATCCTCACTCTTCCCACGTCCAAATGTTTCTGGTCTCACCAAAAGTCCAAATACAAGGTCCTTAAGGGTCTTTCAAGGAGGGGATATTCAAGAGGTAATTTTCGTAAAGTACATCTCTTAATTTATTTTCTTTTTCTACTTTCTCCTCAAATCCTTTATCCATCAATTCATTATTACTCCAGAATCATTTATATACTAAATTTTTATGTTTCTAACGAAATATATCATATCCATTTCATTTCTCACCTTCTCTTATTAAAATAAATGAAATTTTTGTCCAAGTTATGTCAGTTAATCACCTTCGTGAATAATGTTTTTGTTCATCTTCCTTTACTGCCTTCATGGTTGGTATTAAAACTATTGTTCTGGTAAAATAATATTTTAATATTTATATTATAACCTATTTCATATTATGTATGTGTTATATTAAACATACCTTCATGCTTTCTATATTGTTGTTATATGGTAACTTTGTTTGGGGACATGTGGACTACCATCTCCTCAAAATGATGTGATTCGTTCACACATCAAATAGAATGTATCAAGGATTGTTTTAGTAAACATATATTATATAAATTATGTATTAATTATACTTTAATTATATTATAAATATGTATACTTATTTATATACATTTCATTTCATTTCACTCTTTTAATATGACAGGAAAGACGAAAATAGTGTTCATGCATATGTACGGTCTGCCATCTCCATGAATGGTGTTTTAGTTTGTCTTAAAAGATTATTATAAATAATTATATAATGAATATATAAGATAATTATATCATGTTTTTTATTTATAGATTTTGTACTTATGACCACATGGACAATTTATATCATAAACAAATTCATTTTTGACTCAAGTACTGAATATCGATAAAAAATACGATATGAACTTAAATAATTATGTAATTGTTATAACATGATAATAAGTAATATAAAAACAATAATGAAAGGGAAAAATTCTCTAAATAAAGTTTAAATTATCCTAATATTAGTATTCAGTAAGATAAATAAAGTGCGAGATGTTTGGGACTCAAGGTAAGGGACTTCGTCTCAATATTCTATCATTGAGGATTTTTTTTGATAATATGCACATTTATTATTTTATTAGGTGTATATACATCCACTATGAAATTTCACATCCATATTTTATCTATAATAATTTTAATTAAAGTTTTGGTAAATGTATTAATTCATGTATATTAATATTTAATTGTTCAAAGTGGTATGGGACAACATGGACATTTAAATATTTAATTATTAAATCATAGCTTCATGATATTAATTCATATATTTATTCATATGGATATAAAAGTATTATATATGAAATTTTATGTCTATATTTAATTGTGTTAAAATGAATATTTTTATATGAAGAGTTTTACTTTATTTACGAATGACAAAATAAATGTTTTTTAATGTATGTGGTGACAATGACTTCTGTATCACTGTAACTATAATTTGATAATTGGATTTCTCTATAAGCCTTAATTTCTTAAAAGGAAATCCCTTATTTATTTTTTTGGGTATCTTGGTATTGAAAATGGGTTATTAAATGAAAATGGTATATTTATACAAAAATGTTTTTCATATAGGATTAGAAGAATTTTTCAAAAGGGTTTTGTGGTGAATGTATTTTATTCATGAAATTTTACTTGATAATTATATGAAACACGTGAGCCTGATATAGCTTATGCAAAGGTTTGAGTCCCATTATAGCTCCTAGGTGAGCCCGGCATAGCTAATACGAAGGTATGAGTCCTATTTAACTCATAGGTGATCCCATTATAGCTTATATGATGGGATGAGCCCCATTATAGCTCCCGGGTTATCCCGATATAGCTTATACGAAGGGTGATCCCAATGATAGATCTTAAATTCATTAGGAAATAATAATATTGGATGTCAACAATATGGTTATTTCAAATTAAATGGGTTTGAAATGGTTTTATGTATATGATACTCTAAGTCACCTAAAGAATTTTTAATTAGTTTTTTTTTGGGTTTAGTGTTTTTATTTGATCAATAAGTATGAGTGTTATTCATTCGAAAATGTTTTGTTTTTTATTCTCAAAGAACATTAAATGGGTTACCATTTTTTAACTAGACTAAGTTTTTTCTTTCTTTCCCTTACTATTCTTTTTATACTCATCCCAAGTTTTTAAATTTTTTCATAGGATTCAATGGATAATAGAGTCAATGATGAAATCAAGGAAAAGTTATGATGATTAAACATGAAAATAAATCATGTTTCTTTTTAAAAGTTTTTATGTTATAGAAGAAATGGATACTTTTGGAAGTTTCCAGTTTGTTTTTATGTAATTTTTCTATGTAATAGTTATGGTATAATTCTCTAAATCTCTAAACCTGAAAAGATAATCAATGTGAATTCTTGACTTACCTCATGATTATGTAATGTTTAAGGTCGGGGCCTTATATGGTGAGCCCCATGATGGGAGTCGGGTAATGTCTAATTTTATACAATCATAATGGAGTAAATAAATTCAATATTATTTAATTTTATAATAATAAGTGCTAAATATGTTAAAACTAGCTATTCATGAGTTATTAAGTGAATATAAGAAAATATTTTACAAATGAATGTTCATTATTCAAGGTTTATTAAATATTTATGAGATCAATGAGTCGAGTTATTGAATCATATTTTATGACTTAACATGAATTTTATGTAACAAGTGATAAAATTTTTATGAATTTTTTGACAGGTTATCTAGGACATAACTATTAAATAAGGTTTATTTGTAATCTTAAACGTGTTTATGATCCAAATTGAAATTTTATTTAGTTTAAACCATCCAATATAATCCATGGGAATCCTAAATTTGAGTGGACTATTCATCCCTCAAATTTTAGATCTTATCTCACCTCTATCCCAATTTCTAGGGTGGGAAAGAGGATATCTAAGCACCTAAATCTAAGAAATACTTCCTGAGTCAAAAACATGTGCTCCAGATATTGAGAGTTTCATGACCCGCTCCCTCAAAAGGTATCTCTACTAAGCTGGTAATGTAAAAAAGATAGAAAATAGAACTCGAATCCTACCTCTAATGGGATATGGGATGGAAACCAGCACTAAGGGTATATAATAACACACATGGGAGGAATTTCCCTTATAAATATTGAAAAGTAATAGATAATATGATAACACCCACCAAACAACTCATTCCCATTACAAATAAAGAAGAAATCCCAATAAATGATGTAATATCATAAATAACTGAATAAAATTTAAATTAAAATGTAAAAGATATAAATCATTAGTAGTTACCATGAATCTCCAATATCTCCTAAATAGATCCTTGAACTAGTAATGTCTAGCTCAATAACCAACCAACCCCTGATGTCCTAAAAATAGTTTATATATATAAGGTGATAATAACATGTACACTCAGAAGAATCCTCAATGAAACCTCTCATGAAAAATTTAAAATAATTATATTAAATCCCAGTGAGTAAACAAATGAAACTAAATCATCACCTAAATAGGTATACTACTTTTTTCTAATCCTCACAACGGCTAACTCACCAAATAATGCACTGAAGTATAACCACAATCTTGATAACATGTGTGTATATATATATATGGGTTCCCTGAAATCACTTCCCCATTGGTTTTCCACTCTCATGCCACAAAATCACATGTCATGAGATCCCATCCATTACATAATAATCATTTTATCCCTGATATGAGTCGTTCCATGGCCCAACCTACCTCAGTCTCATTCAGGGTCCAATATGTCATGTTAGCATTGGTCCACATATCCATCTCATCATTATCACCATCAAATTTGTAACCAAGAGTATGTACATAAGCCACTACAGCCTATGTAAATTCATTATAACTCAACCCATAATAGAACCTGAACAAACACACATGGGAATTAGGATACATAGTGACTAGATACAAGTTTTTAATATAACCTCAAGCCATCATAGACCATGCACAAACACCCATGGGAAGCTGGATCCACCATGACCAGATATTAGTATGCATTATAACATCACACCATCACATCACATATCACATATGTATTCTAAAACACCCATATACATACCCACATGTAATACTATAGCTGAAAAGGGAGTGGGGAGAGGGGATAGTCATCCATCTGTATCCCCACCAACCTAGATATTAGGGAAAACACCCCCAAGAACCTCTATTTGGCAGTTTCTATTTTGACATGGGTGGGGTGTGTATGAAATAACAAAAATTAAATAGTAAATATATATATCATAACAACACTAATGGAAACTATCTAACCTTATACTAATATACCACTATCGTCACACAGGAAAGTCGACTACCACTACTAAGTTTTAGATGTCAAATAAGTATACCAACATCAAGTTTAATATTTATTAATTAATTATCCACTAATTAATATCATTTTATTCTAATTTAAAATATTATATTTAAATATTAAAATTCAAGGGTTTATTTAACTATTTATTCTTTATTTTATTCTTAAGTATTTTATTATCATAATTACTCATAAAGAACTAACCTCATTATTTTATTATTCTATTTATCATTTATTAAATTTCCAGGTACTCTAGGAATCAAACAAATCTAACACATAAAAGATTAACTCATAGTGAATAGAATCAAACTACATCATATAATTTTAAACTAGTCAAATATATAATAATTATCCATCATTCATCAAGTAAGAATCAAGCTAGGAGTAATAAATGATGAGCAAGATCTGCTCTGAACTTATCCCAACCACCCTGGTGTTCCACACCATTGTGCATAATAACACATCCAACATCATGTGATAATATATTCACATATGCCACATCATTTCAAAATTATCATTATAACTAACACCCCATTCCATCATCATCATCATCATTGGCACCTCGTGCCACTATCATCATCATAACTGACAATCCATGCCACCATCTTCATCATTACCAACCATGTTAGGTTATCAATCATTCACATCAAGTATCTACATTCTAAAGAATATATGCATATTAAAAGTTTTTTCCACACATGATTTTAAAGGAAACTAAGTATATAAAATCAAGGCATTCAAGCCTCCCATAATCAATAATGGGCTCTCTTAACCCCAATCAATTCATTTCTAACAAACAAAATCCATCTTGAATTATCTGGTTTATTATGCATAGGGTTTCCATGTTAAGAAAAACATGACATTAGCTATAAGTATCTATAATCAACATAACATTCTCCTATTATTATTTCCATGTTTAAAAAACTCCATGATGGATTAGTAATTATACTGCTCATGCCTCTCCAATTAAATTAATAATAACATCTGGATTTACAATGTTTATCGATTTCAATCATTCAAAAATACTAAAAACAACAAAAAAATATATCTAAGTGGAGATAACACTATATAGTAAATATCAAGATGCAACAATAAACACATTCAATCATAGGTTCCTAACCGATAATTTAATTTTTACATCATGAAATATTAAATTATCTAGACATGTGATAACTGTTTTTATATCTCCTAGATATTTCTAGAATAATATATAAATATCAACTAAACCACATTAATCCATTAAATTTACAAAAATGAAATTATTAATAATATTAATAAAATACTAAAACATATGATAATTCTTTCTCTCTTTTCCAATAATTTCTAAATTTATTATCTAACGATAAAAGATGAATTACATGTGATTTTAGAATTTTTAATAATATAGAATTTATTTATTGCATGAAATAAACTCCTTAGTTAATTTATTTGCATAAAATAATTTGTCTTAATGAGATTATAGATATTAAAAATATTAAAAAATATATAATTATCTTTATATGATAATAATTTTTTTTAATTCCATAAATTTTAAGTTATGAAATATTATCCAACAGTATGCAGTAACAATTTCTTTTAATTTCTTGATAATGAAAATAATACAACCTAGTGAAATATAATTTTTCTCTATCTGTGATAATTTATGTTTTATAAAAAAAATTAATGCATGTGATAATTTAAATTCTATAATAATAATGACAATCTTCTGAATTTAATTACAAATTTAGAAGGAATAATTCTTCATCAATTACAACATACAATAAAACTATTTTATCCAATTAGTTATTGAAAAAATATTAGATAATAATTTTCATATATAAATCATGAAAATAAGTTATCCTAAAATTAATATCCTACATCAATTTATTTATTCCAATAATCAAATTAAGTAGTGGTATGCAATATAAATTCTTCTTATTCCATGAAAAATATTTTTCAATAATCATTCATGTGATTTCTATATTATTATATACTTAAGGTTAATCACATAAATTTAAAAAAAGAAACTAAATAACAATGAACTCACACTTACAAAAAAAAATTACAAGTCATATATATCCTAAATCAACATGAATATATCAAAATTCTATGATCAATAACAGAAAACCAAGCTACAAACTTTGATTACCTATTCCATGGGGAACCAATGTCCCTAAAACATCACCCTAAGAAGGATACCTTTACTATTTATTATTAAGAACCATAATAAAAAAAGGATATAATAATACACCATATCATGGAGGTTTAGGAATGGAATACAAGGGAACCATCAGAGAAAGTAAATTTAACTATGTATCACCAAGACTCAACCTCCTGAAATTAGGGTTTGAAGGCACTGAAAGAGGGATTAAAATCCTCTCAAAATGCACCTAAGACACCCAAAAACGAATATTAAAGGTATAATAATTATGCGGTTAAATGTTGTTTATGAATTTATAGATAAATTAGAATTTAGAAGACTATATTGAAACACTCTATATCACACTGTGATGGGATGACATGGAACAGAAACCAAGGCACAAAGAAAGAGACCACACCATAGTACACCTGGTTAAGGTTATGTTCAAGATCTAAATTATATTTAATGATGTGATACTTTGAACCTATAAAATAATTTACATTTCAAGGGAAACACCACACTATATAATTCTAATGTAGAAGAATAATACCATGAAATAACTAATCCCTACAGTGCAACAACCCCGAAATTGATAGAACCAACAAAAATCACATCTCCATGACACCATGTGTAAGTGAATTGATCCTTACAGCATGTTACTATCTATAATTTTGGTGTTTAAGGTTACGAGAAAAGGATTTTAGGATAAAGGATGGAAGCTATTATTAATATTTAGCTAGACAAAATGATTGTGATGTAGTGTCTTATGCTACACCGTAGAGTCTAGTCGGGATATAAGGCTATGGAATGGATTAAGAACTAAAACGTATAGTATTGAGAGGGATGGTTTAATTAGTTATTCTAGTTTTAGGGACATGTTGGCATGGGGGTTAGGCTACAACATTGAATTTAGGGAGGTGAGTTTTTTTGGTTCTTCCTTTTACAGGGTTGTTATTCCATAGATATGACTTACGGTATAGCCTTCTTATTTAGATTTTAGAATTATTTACTGTAGTGGTTCCTTTATTTTGTGATCCTACTCCTAATTTATTAGATCTATATCATGGACTACACAATGTTTCTAAGACATATCTTTGACCAGTTTTGTTGCGTTGTGGACTCTTACCTTATGTCATAGTTTTTTCTTATGTCAGCATCTTTGTGTCGTGGTGCAGGGTGTTACGTCGTGGTCTTAAAATTTCTTGTTTTATTATAAATAATTGAACCACCTTCAAAAATTTCTTTCTCTAAATTTTTATCTCACACCCTATCCACCTAGAAGTTATTTTTTAAAGCTCTTTGGATTCCCTTTAATCAAGTTCAACCCCTGCATTCTAGAGATCAATCTGTGGCGATCCGAGGTGGTTTTTTCCTCTTTCTCTTATGGTTTATTCTATGTTATGTTTTCTTCTTCCATTATATATTTCAATATTGTGGTATTTTATATACTTCATTCCTCAGGGTTTTAATTTGATGTTTGGTGGCATGTTCATGGTGTAGAATCCATAGAGAATGATTATTCCTTACGGAAGAGGTGATCTGAGATCCGCGCATGTTATTTTTTTCTTTTTTGAAGAATATTAAAAGTCTTGAGGTATGGTATTTTTTAAATTTTTCTTGTTTTATGTAAAATTTTGATTTTTTCGTCATTTTTCTCATTGGGTAATGGTTTAATTAACCTTAATGAAGATTAAACCAAAATTAAGGAATTAATTTATGGTTTTAGGTTGTAGTGATCGCATGTGTTTATATCGTGTTAATTATTTACCTATTGACTTTCTAGACAGTGTTTTATATTTATTTATGTTATGTTCTAGAAAATTTATTATTCTTGTAAATAGTATAATGAATGTAAATATAGTATTACTTATTGGATAATTAAATAGAGATTCATATTTAATTTATTATCATTCTTTCTTAAGTTGAGGGAAATTGAATGTTAGGCTTGAAGAATATTTAAATAAATTTTAAATTTGTTGATAGTTGAGGCCTTAGGTTCTATATGGTTGTAAACCCATGTTAAATTAATTTTTTAATTCAATATGGTAACAAATTTTTTGTTTTATAAATATAATTGTTTCAGTTTGAGCAAGACAGATTTCCTATGAAGGTTGGATGCCTTTCTTTTAGAACCTAGATGTCATGTTGATTGTTTTTTGTTTTTTCGATACCTTGTTTGTTTGCTCATGATGTATAGATTTGATGTTTGACATGACGTGAGCTTAGGATGGATTATGGTTTGAAAAAAATGGGAATGGATTATCCGTATTTTGGTAGCAACTAGTTCATGTGATGGAGGGATGGATAGTGATATGTGTAGTGGTGTCGGGGATGGAAGTGAGACTGATAGAGAGGATCAAAGATGGGATTTTTGGTTGTTTATTATTCTAAGATTTGGGATACTAGAATGTTAATGAATCTATATTATCGTTCGGATGTCCATGTTGTATATTTTAGTATCTTATTTCACCAATTCTTAATATAGCAGGATGTATATGGTTTATGAATCTTTAATGTATCTTAGTACAAGTCTCAGGGTACTTGTGTTTATTGAATGATAATGAATGTTAAATAATTTAACCCATAAAAATGGTGTGTTATCGGATTAATGAGTTGAAGAAAATCATTAAGGAACCATTTAATAGGTTGTATTATGCATAGAGGGAATTAAATTTGGCTGGTAATTAATGAAATTATGAAATTTTTAAAATTAAGAATTAATTGAAGTTTCTTGAAATGCAAGTGTTGTTATAGGATGTTTAGCCCATATTGGTGGTGTTCGGGTGTCTAAGAGGTGATAGTTTTAGTTTAGTTAAAGGTTAGGTAATTTACCTTAATTTGGTTATGAGCTATATATAATATATGTATGTTATTTTATTTCATACACTACCTCACCCATGTTGATAGGGTAACAGACACCCAATGGACTCCAGAGGGTGTTTTTTCCAACATTCAGGTTAGTGAGGAATAAATGGATAAACACCCCATCTTTCCCAACTCTCTCCTCCTAGGAGCATTGTGTGATGGTATTCACTGTGGTTACCTTTCTCGTATATGTTTATAGAGGGTTGTAATGTCTTATAGTTATTTTCACATACATGTATCTCTATATATAGTATCATAAGGATTACTATTGGTATGTTGTGTATGAGTTATAATGGCTTGAGGTATAGTAAACAGTTTATGGGTTGTGGTGTCTCCTGATAGACTACTCGGTTACTATTTGGAGGTGGTTATATTGATGAGATTATGAGACACATGAAGTGTAGGTTATCATATAGTTTCCTTTGATTTGTGTGGCTTATTTGGAGAGAGATGCCTTAGGAAATGTGATGTTGGGGAAAAGAGGTAACCCATTGGGGAAGGTTTAGAAGGCTACTTTAATTTTATATTAGGTTGGATATTTTAGATTAATTGTGTACAATAATTGGTTATAGATCTATGGTGAGGCTAGTAACTTAGCAAACTTGATTAGGTTACAAGTTAGTTACACCTATTTATTTACTGAGATTTAGTATTATTTATTTATCTTTTTAATGAGAGGATCTGAGGAGGATCTTATTAAATATACCTATTATGGTCACCCTCTGTCTGTATAAACTATTTTTTAGGTTCATAGGAGCTGGTTGGTGATTGGGCTAGCCCTTACTAACTCATAGAGTTTCTCAAGAGCTATTCGGAATTTGAGGTCACTTTCAAGGTCTTATTTGGATACTTATAGTTTCTTTTGAAATTGTTACAGTTGTGTGACATTACATATATGTTTTTAGATATTTCATTTATAATGAGTGGGAGTTGTTTGGTGTTATTTTCTAATCTCTCATTATTTATGTTATTATTAGAGGATAATACCACCCTTTTTGTGTGTGTGATATACCATCAAATATAGCCACAAACATGTGGCATATTGGAGGTAGGATTCAGAATTAATTATTATCTCCCTTCTCTCATTGTTACCTTTTGGGGAAGGGTTCATGATAGAGAGGTATCAAAGGCTCAAGTTGAGGGATATGATGGAGTTTAGAGATAGGCACTGGTGAGGACTTCATGAATTGGTAGTTCAGAGATGTCATATAAGTTTAGTATGTGATGTAAAAAAGGGGACAAACTATGAAATCGGTATTTAGGGAACCCTATAAACCGATGTAATAACCTTCATGTTTACAGAGTCTACTAAGTGAAGTGATATTATTTGTAATGTAGATATCTGGTAAAGGATCATGCATAATTCTTTTTTCACCTATGTTTGAAATAGGTAGACCTTGGGGTTAGGTTGAACCTTAATTAAACAATTAATCTTAAATATTCCATATTATGGTTTTGGGAGTCCCTAACCATTTTTTTTGCAGGTATGGATCCAAGTAGATGTCCACATCATATTAAAACCAAATATGTTCATAGGGATGTATCAGCAGATCGTTACTGGGTTTAGGTCAATGATGATGACACTTGGAAGAGTATAATCCAAGAGTATCAGTTCCATAGTCTGTAGAGGTATGAGGGATCAATTTCAAAATTAGTGATAGAGGAATAGTTAGAGAAGGTGGTGATAGCCTTCAATATGATCTATGCTAAGAAGGATAAATGGATTTCATTGGTGGCAACGATACTGCATGGAGTAGCTAGTAAGTGGTTATTTATGTTCCTTAGGAATCATTAGGAGTCAGGTATTTCATTATATAACTTCATAGATCAATTTTCAGTTGAGTTTCTTTCTTAGATCGTGAAGGTGGCTAACCGGTAGGATTTTCTTACCCTTTAATAAGGAAGCTCTAGTGTGTGGGAGTTTAGGTTATAGTTTTGGAACCTTCTATGATATGTTTTAGTTCTACTACTAAATGAGGAGGTCATCTGTAACAACCCAAGTACTTATAAAATAATTTTTTCCATTATGAATTAAATAGATAATTTCATTATAAATGTATAGTGAAATAAGTCATAGTTATCGAAATTAATGAATCTATACTAATAGAATAGTAACCTCACCTATGAGAGTATAAATAAAATTTATTTATCTTATAATTGAAAATATGAAACATTTATATCATGGAATAAGTGTATAAATGTTTTGAAAATGATAAATTCTGTGTTGGTATTTTTGTGGAACATAAATGTTTCTTTAGAATTTTATAATAAATATAATGAATTAAAAGAAAAATTATCTTCAAAAAATTGATTATTAAATTAATATATATTTTTTCTTATTATTATAAAATAATTTTATGAGACCTTGATTAATTTTTTAAAGTGTCGTAAAAATGGTTATAATTTTGAAATCATTATTTTTCGAATAAATGATGATTTTAATTAAAAATTAAATTTCTAATACTTATAAAATTATTTTCATAAAATGGAGTTAAATTATTAGTTGTATGTGACAAGAAATTTTAGGATTAATTTTTGGTATTTTTCTAAAATACTTTTTTTTAATAGTAAAAGATGGTGATTTATGGTATATATACATTATAAGTTAAATACATTATTCCTTAAGTCATTACAGATTTAATCACCATAATATATAACTCCCCTTAATTATTTCAATATATTTATTGATTATTCTCATACTATTCAAAGTCTTAATCCAAAATAATAAACTAATGAATAAAATATTAAGAAAACACCCCTCTCCTCCACTATAAATATCACCCCTCACCACCTCTTCTTATCACACCTCAAAGCCTTGTAACTTGTTTAATCTCTACCCAATTCCCTTACCAAGCCTATTCCTCATGTCTAAGACCTAATGGTTTCACCAAAATTCCAAAACCAAGTTCCTTAATGAGGTTCTCAAGGAGGATAATTCAAGAGGTAAAATCCTCTTTATTTTTCTTTTATTTTATTTTAAATTTATTTTCTGTTATAATTCTCTCCTCACCTTCCCTCATCCAAGTGACATAAAAACTCCAATATCTTAAATATACAAGAATTTTATTTTTTTTATGGAATATCCGTCATCCAACCTCTCATCTTCTCCTCTTATTCTAAAAAATGAAAACATCATTCGTGATCTATCAATTTACCATCATCATGGATGATGTGTTTTAATTTTCCTTTATCGCCTTCATGGATGGTCATAAAACCATTATTATGGTTAAATAATATTTTATTATAAATATTATAAATTATTTAATGTTCTATAACCAATATATAAACATGATATTGAATAAAATGATATAAATTTTTATGGTCATAAAAACTAACAAAATAAATCAAACAATTTTCATTAATGTTTTATCTAATGATTCATCATCATATCAAAAAATAAAATGATATATTGTATCATTTAAAATTATGTAAAAATATAAATTCCATTTTATTTCACTTTTTTATTTTTTTCTTCCATTTGAAAAGAAAATCCATAATTAACCAACCATGGAAACCATGAAATAAATGCACCCAAAATAATGAAAATAACAAAATATTATTAATAAATGGTGGAAAGATGTTATAATATAATGATATAAGTAATTACAAATATGAATATGGTTCTTAAATATATTAATAACACTCTTTAATCCATTATACAAGAGTATTGAACACGTTTCAGGTAATTCAAACTTGAGGTAATGGACTTTCCTTTTAAAATCCTCTTTAATGTCTCTTTTTACAAAATTAAAAAGGTATGTTTTTCTGATGAAATTATTCATGTTTTTTTATTATTTTTTGGTTCTTGTTAATTTCTTATGATGAAGGGTGGGACCTTTATCTCCCTCTAAATTATTCGGTGTGTTTATGTTGGAATTTGATCGTAATGGTTATTCCAAGTGTAACTACGATGATTTCACAATCAATTTTTTTATTTTATTGAAATTCCTCTTTGATGGTAAGTGGGAACCTATATAGTATCCTCCATCAGAAAGTTATGTATATGATACTTTATGGGTGACAAGTATGTCTTTGTGAAAATGATTTCATATGTTTATAAGTATTTATAGACTAACACATTTCTTTATTTTATGTTTCTTATTGTGATTTTTGTGATCATCCCAAGTTGTAAAGTGTTTTATAGGGGTTTAAGGATGGTTAAGAGAAAATGAGAATCCAAGAAGAATGTTGTAAAGATTTTTCATGAAAATATTTCATGTTTTATAAAAAAAAATTGTATTTTTAAAGAAATGGATGTTTCTTTAGTAGTACCCACTTTGTATTCTTGTGGGTTGATATGTATGAATTATGTCCTAATTTTCTAAAACTATAAATATAAATGATATTTGGTATTGTAAGAAAGTTAATTATAAAATAATTTTCAAGATTATGTAATGTTTAATTCAAGGATCTTATAGTTGGTATTATAACATAGTTTATATAACTTTAGAGATTAGGATGATCTTAATATAATACCTATAAATTATTTTTAACTTATGGTTAAGTTGAAACGATATAGAATTTGAAGATTACTATGTTTCCTCTTATAATATATGTTTGTTCAGAATGGTTTTCCATTGAAGGAATAGGGAATCTAAACTAGGAAGGCCCTGAGAGGATGATATCTTTCCAAATCCACAAACTGGAATGGTGGTAATTAGAACTGAGTGGTTTTTGACATTAATAGATCAGTTGAAACATACTATAAATAGTGGTGGCATCCATGTAGTGAACATCCAAAACTACCAAAAAGGAATAAGATTATAGTGGAACATTTTATGAGGCAACACCTTCCTTCTTTCAGTGAATATTCTGACCCAGTGGTGGCTAAAGGGTGAATTAAATCCCTTGAAAAGATATTTTATTTCATGGGTGTTCAGATAATCAAAAGTTTAGTCTTTATATTTATTTTTTTGAAGGTGAATTTGAATATTACTGGTCAATGGTTAATAATATCATGGATAAAAAGAATATTGATTCCTTAGAATGAAATGAATTTAAGAATATTTTCCTTGAATAATATTTTTCTAAGGTGGTTCAACTTAGGATAGAAAATTAATTCTAAGAATTGAAACAAAAGGATGAAGATTCTGTGTATATATATGAATACAAATTCACTTTATTGTCATGGTATGATTCAAATATTATTTGGGATTTTGATAGTAAAATCAATAATTTTTACTGAGGATTGAAGTCAAGATATCGAAGGGCATTGGCCTCCCATGAATTCAAAAGTTATGAGAAATTTTTTTGATGTGCTAAGAGCGTAGAAATGAAGTTTACACATAATCAAGTGTACTTTTACAATAATTAGAAGTAAATTTCTATATGGAAGACAATGGGTAAGAATCAATCAAATTGATATAAAGTTAAGAAAATACAGTTTACAATTTGTGAAAAGTTTAGTAAAAATCACCTAGGGGAATTCCTTAACAAAACTAAGAAGTGTTTTCGATATGGTAAGTTTGGACATATAGCCTGAGATTGTAATGAAAATGATCTTTATATTAATTCCAATAATAAAACTATAAAGTATTTTAAATGTGATGATATAGGGTATTATACAAATACCCACCCAGAGAAAGATCTAAATGATGGAAAGTAACTAGATTATAAGTAGAAAGGTGAATAAAAATCCTTTGCGACTACATCAGTAGATGTTGGGCCATCCAATGAAGTGGTATTAGGTACTTTGTTTTTTTTACTCATATTTTTCTAATGTTTTTTTTATACGAGTTCTACACATTCCTTTATCTCTAAAGAATTTTCTGGTAAATTGGAAAATGCACCCCAAGAAATGAAACCATAACATATAGTTAAAACACCATGGTGAAATGTTTAAGTAAAAAGTAATTATAATAATCTTCATATTTTTGTCTGTAGAAATACATTACCTACAAAACTTTTTTTACCCCTAGTAGAGTTTGATGTTATTATAAGTATGGATTGGAATTATTTTTATCATTATAAGATTGATTATAGAGCTAAAGAAGTTTTTTTTAGAAAGATTTTCATTTTGTATAAAATAATGAACCCATATAATTGATAACATATCAGGGAGATGAGAAACTGTTAAAATATGGAAATAAAATTTATCTTGTAAATATTGTTGAAAATAATGGAACTATTTAGATTAATGATGTTATAGTAGTAAATGAATACCTGGATGTTTTTTCAAATTATTTTCCCAGTGTTATACCATATCGGTAAATTTAATTTACTATTGAATTAGTTCCTGATGTTACGACAATGTAAAAACCCCCTTATCGAATGGCTCAAGTTTAACTTTTAGAATTGAAAAACAAAGTTTCATGTGTTTCTTGATAAAGTCTTCATTCATTCTATCACTTTACCATGGGGTGATCCTATTTTTTTGGTAAAAAGAAATATGTTTCGATGATGATTTTCATTGATTATAGAGCATTGAATAATATTACTGTTAATAATAAGTATCTATTACCACATATCGATGACTTTTTTGATTATCTATAGGGAGCTTAGTATTTTTTTCAATATTTAATTGATATATCAGTACCATTAGTTTAATGTGAAGAATGATGAAATCTAGAAAATAAATTTTCATACTATATATGGTAATTATGAGTTTGTTGTTATGCCCTTTGATTTGAAAAATTCCCCTACTATAATCATGGATCTTGTGAATATAATCTTCAATGATTATTTGGATTAGTTTTTTTTTTATGATATTTTAGTCTTTTCAAAAAAATTATGTGGATCATAAAAAACATTTAAGGATTGTCTTGTAAACTTTATAAGAAAATAAGTTATATTGAAAATTTAGAAAATGTGATTTTGGTTTGAAACAGATTTCTTTTCATTGGAACTTTGTAAATAAGGATGGAATAACAATTTATCTCTCCAAAAAAGTGGTTGATGAATGAATAGAACCTAAAAAAATGTTACATAGATTCATAGTTTTCTTATATTAGTAGGCTATTACAGAAGTTTTGTTAAAAACTTTACACGATTATCTATCCCGTTAACTAAGTTAACACGAAAAGGATTTAAATTTATTTGGATAGAAGAATGTGATGTTTATTTTGGAACTGAAGAATAGATTGGTGAATTCTCTAGTTCTAGCATTGCCTTCCAAAAATAGAGATTCTTTCATCTATAGTGATGCTTCTTTGTAGGGACTTGGTTGTGTTTTGATGCAGAATGATTAGATAATTTCTTATGCCTCAATACAAGTACTAAAACCTCATGAGTTAAATTATCCCACACATGATTTGGAATTAATAGTTGTGGTTTTCACTTTAAAAATTTGGAGACACCATTTATATGCATCCAAAGTTTTAATATATGCTAACCATAAAAGTTTGAAGTATATATTTACTCAAAAGGAATTGAACATGAGGCATAGAATATGTCTTAAACTGATAAAATATTATGATTTCATGATCAATTACCTTCTTGGAAATGAAAAAAAAAGTATTGGATTCCTTGAGTCTAATACATTATACTACATTAACCATGTTACATCTAGAACATGACCCCTTGATTAAAAATTTAATAAATTTTAGTTTGGAAGTTGTTGTTACAAAAAAATCCTGTATTTTTTTCAGGTTTCAGTGAAGTAATCTCTCTCAGATAGAATTAAGAAAGTAGAGAAGGAATATCATGAGTTACAGAAAAAGGTATAATTGGTTTAAAAAGGTACGTTTCTAGAATTTTACATTAATAAATATTGTGTTTTGATATTTTGAAAGATAATATGTCTGGCTTGTGATACCTAGCTGAAGAAATAATTGTTAAGTTAAGCTCGTAGTTCTCCTTTTTTTAGTTTATTTGAGAATCAATAATACGTATAGTGTCATTTGGTAGTATTACTGGTGGGATAGAATGTAGAGAGATATTACATATTTTACAATGAAATTTTTGAATTTTTAATTGGTTAAATTAGAGTGATAGCTACCAAAGGGGATGCTTCAATCTTTTCTAATTCTAGATTGGAAATGGGAAAATATATCCATGGACTTCATAGTGGGACTACCAAAGACTTCTCAAGGTAAAAATTTTATTTGGGTTATTTTTGAACAACTAAATAAATCTTCACATTTCCTTCTTATTTGAGATATTATGTATTTGGATCAGATTTATTGATTGTACCTCAAATAGATTATTAGGTTATATGGAGTTCCTATTTCCATTGTATCTGACTATGATCTCAGGTTCACTTATAACTTTTGGAAAGGACCTCAAAAGTCATTGGTAATAGAATTAAATTTCAGCACATCCTTTCATCCCCAATATGATGGATAGACCGAGTGAACAATTATGACCTTATAAGACATGTTATGTGCTTGTTCAATGGATTACCAAGGAATTTGGAATCATAATATTTCTTTATTTTATTTTATTTATAAAAATAGTTTTCCTTCCAGTACATAGATGGAACCTTTTGAGGAATTATATGGAAAGAGGTGTTGAACTCCAACATTTTGGGATGAATACAAGTAAAGGAAGTTGATTGGAATAGAATTATTAGAGGAGGTTGTTAAGAAAGTGAAGATGATCCAACAACACATGAGGAAATCTCAGAGTAGGTAGAAAAGTTATGCTAATAACATGAAGAAATAATTTTTTTTTGAGGTAGGTGATCATTTCTTTCTCAAAGTTTCTCCATGTAAAAGTGTTATTTGTTTTGTTAAGATGATTAAATTGAGTCTACAATTCATTAGAACCTATAAAATCTTGGATGAGGTTGGATTAGTTGCCTATAGAGTGGATTTTCCACCAAGTTTTTCCCAGGTATGCAATGATTTTCAGGTTTTGATGTTAAGAAAGATGTGTCAGATTCGTCTCATGTTTTGAGCTCATAAGTAGTTAAACTAGAAGAGACCATTTCATATAAGTACAAGCCTATTCAAATTCTTTATTGTAGAGAAAAATTATTATGGAATAAGGTAATTCACCAGGTTAAGGTTTTGTGGAGAAACCACATGGTTCAAGAATCGACATGGGAATCTAAAAATGATGTGAGGGAAATGTATCCTCACTTGTTTAATAAGTTAATAAAAATTATAAGGATTTAATTTCTATAATATGGGGAGAATGTAACAAACCAAGTACTTATAAAATAATTTGTTTTCATTTTGGAATTTAATAGTTAAATTCATTAAAAATGTACAATGAAATAAGTGGTATTTATCCAAATTAAAGAATCTATACTAATAGAATAGAAACCTCACCTATAAGAGTATAAATAAAATTTATTTATCTGAAAAGTAAAAATATTATATATTTATATCATGGGATAAGTATATAAATGTTTTGAAAATGATAAATTAAGTATTGGTATTTTTTTGAAACTTAAATGTTTGTTTATAATTTTATAATTAATATAATGAATTAAAAGAAAATTTATCTTCATAAAATAGATTCATAAATTAATATTTTATTTTATTATGATTATAAGAAAATTTTATGAGACCTTGATTAATTTTTCAAAGTGTCATAAAATTAGTTATAATTTTAAAATCAGTATTTTTTAATAAATGATTATTTTAATTAAAAATTAAATCTCTCATTTTTAGAAAATTATTTTCGTAAAATGGATTTCATTTTTTAATTCTACACATCTAAAAATGGTGAGGGTTAATTTTTTGTACTTTTCTAAAATACTTGAATTTTTTTTGAATAGTAAAACACGGTAATTTACAGTATATATATATTATAAGTTAAATACACTATTTCTTGATTAATTTCTAATATAATAGCCATAATCTAGAACTTACCTTAATTATTTTAATATATTTAGTGATAATGATCAAACTATTCATAGTCTTGAGCCAAAATAATAAACAAATGAATATAATATTGAGAAAACACCCCTCTCCTCCACTATCAATACCACCCTCACCACCTCATCTCCTCACATCTCAAAGCCTTGTAGATTGTTTAATTTCTACCCAATTCCCTTACCAAGCCTCTTCCCCACATCCATGACCTTCGGTTCTCACCAAAAGGCCAAAGCAAGTGTCTTAAGGAGGTTCTCAAGAATAATTAAAGAGGTAAAATTATATTTCTTTTTATTTTCTTTTTATTTTTAATTTATTTTCTATTATTATTCCCTCCTAACATACCCTCATCCAAGTGACATGATAACTCCATTATGTTACATATACTATAATTTTATTGTGTTAATGGAATATACATCATCAAACCTCTCCTCTTCTCCTCTTATTCTAAAAAATGAAAACATCATCCGTGATGTGTCGATTTACCATCATCATGGAAGATGTGTTTTAATTTTCTTTTTCCATATTCAAGGCTAGTCATAAAACCATTATTATGGTTAAATTAGATTTTATTTTATATATTATAAGTTATTTCATGTTCTGTAACCAATATATAAACATGATATTGAATAAAATGATATAAGTTTGTGATGGTTGTAAAAACCACCAAAATAAATTAAATCATTTTCATTAATGTTTTATCTAATGATTCATCTTCATATCAGAGAAAAATAATATATGGTATCATTTAAAATTCTGGAAAAATATTAAAACCATTTCATTCTAATTATGGATTTTTTATTTCATTTGACAAGAAAATCCATAATGAACCAACCATGGAAACCATGAAATAAATGCACCAAAAACAATTAAATAACAAAATATTATTAATAAATGGGAGGAAATATATTATAAGAATATCATATAAGTAATTATAAATATAAATATGGTTTTTTAATATATTAATAAAACTCTTTAAACCATTATACAGTATTTTATAACACGTTTTAAGTAAGATGAACCCAAGGTAAGGGACCTTCCTTTTAAAATCATCTTTAATGTCACTTTTTAAAAAATTCATAAGGAATGTTATTATGATACAACTATTCATGTTTTATGAATATTTTTTGGTTTTTGGTGTTTTTTATGATGAATTTTGGGACATATATCTCCCTCTAATGTATTGGGTATTTTTATGTTGGAATTTGAACGTAATGGTTATTCCAAGTGTAACTATGATGGTTACACCATAAGGTAGCCATGAGGGTTACATTGTAAGGTAGTCATGGAGGTTACAAATCATATGGTAGTTGTGAGTGTTAAAATATTAAGTAATACCCTAAGTTAACTATATATTTTTATTTATGTTTTCTATGTTCTATAAAAATCTATTGTTTTCACTAGTTAAGTATATATAACTTTATGGGTGAGAAGTATGTCATTGCAAAAATGATTTCATATGTTTATAAGTATTCATAGAATAATGCCTTCTTTTATTTTATGTACCTTACTATGATTTTTTTCTAATCCCAAGTTTTAAAAAAATCATTGGGTTTAAATATGGGTAATAGAAAATAAGAATCCAAGATGAATGTTGTGAAGATTTTTCATGAAAAGATTTAATTTTTTATTAAAAACTTTTGTATTTTGGAAGAAATTGATATTATTTTAGTATTACCCATTTTGTATACTTTTTGGTTTATATGTATGAATTATGTCCTAATTTTCTAAAACTCTAAACCAAAAAGATATTTGGTAATGTAAGAAAGTGAATTCTATAAGAATTTGATAGATTAAGAAATGTTTAGGATTGGGATATTATAACAACACGAGGAATTTCAAGGAGTATTTAGGTCTATAGATCTCAAGCTAGGTCACTAATTTTATTCTACTATCATGTCTCAAGGTACAAGTGATAGCATAGATTCTAGATAGGATGTTGTCGAGGACCATATCATCATAAGAGGGAATTATTCAAGATTATTTGTGTATAAGAGCTATAGTATAAGGTTCCCAGTTGCCTGGAAAAAAGAGTTTCTAGATAGACAGTGGTAGGTCCTAGCCCTCTTCATATATTTTCATCTGGGTTGGCAGCTCTCAGGACCCTTCCAAGGGATCGGACTTCTATTTTTCTTGTGGAGGTATGTTCATCAGTGTTTATAGTGTTTAACCTTCATGGGATGATGTCATGTGGATGGTGTTCCACTTCAAGTTCTTCTATTATGGTAGTTTCATCCAAGGAAAAATAAGAAGGGTTCTCTATAATATGATAATTGGAGGGGAGATGGTGTGGGTATTGGATAAACATGTGATTCTATGCACCCTCAGGGAGTATAGCATGTCCATGGAGGAATTCATCGTCAATTTTATAGAATCCATAGAGCAGGTCGTGATCAGATTCATGCTCTAGTGTTTCTAGTTCTAAGTGATTAAGATATATTTTGAGGTATCCTTTTATTATTTTCTACTTGGGTACATTCCTTTTTTGATTTGAGAGATACTCACTTCTT
The DNA here is from genome assembly GCA_963277665.1 of Viscum album. Classification (NCBI taxonomy): domain Eukaryota; kingdom Viridiplantae; phylum Streptophyta; class Magnoliopsida; order Santalales; family Viscaceae; genus Viscum; species Viscum album. Next base: position 1,774,232,608 of record OY728165.1, on the reverse strand, counting down.
AATATCACCTTCCTTGGTATGTTCTTTGGGACTTGAGGTGGAGTGGATTTCAGTGACCTTGGAATTGACTACGTCAGTTGGAGGTCGATCTAGTATGTGTGAATTATGTAGATATTGTGAGCTAGTGTTGGGGTAGCACCGATCTTGGGGATACTTCATGTGTTTGAAGATACATCCATACAACATCATCATAAATATGGACTAATTGTATTAAGTGCAGGATATTATGGATTTATTCAGGAGGTGGATTATTTTATATGAGGATGAGGGAAATTATATCATGTTAATTGGTGAGTGAGACTCTCAGATGGGTCTAAGGCATGCCCAGTCCTTGTCTTCATTAATGGTTGAGTTGATGATGATTTCATCAAAGGTTTATTCAGAAGTGTTTCTTAGAGTTTTGTAAGGATGCCCTAATGTATTTCTTGAAGAAGTTTTGGCACAACCCCCTTGATGAGAGATTGATTTTGGGATAGAGATACATTTATAAACATATCTTATCTCGGTGTCTCCATATAAGATATAACCTTTTGAGTTGCGAGATATATGAATACAGGTTCATGATCTCTTGAAATAAGGATTTATTCAGTCGATCATGTCACCTTGGGGTGCTTTGGTTTTGTTCTCAGATATGGTTGAAGGAAGTATTTGTCTATATATCAATTATCATCTCTTGAATCAGGTGAAATTAAGAATCTCTACCCACTTCTAGATATTTTTGATTTATTCAATAAGATTAATGGGAATAGTTCTCAATGATCAATCTATGAATGGGATATCATCATATGTGAGTAAAATATGCAGATATATAAAAGACTTATTTTTGATGTCATTATAAGCATTATGTGTTCACTGTAATGTCATTTTGTGTGACAAACACTCAAGATGTGTTAATGGGACTGATGAATGCAGTGTTCCAAGAGTTTCTAGACCATTTCATGGTTGTGTTCATCAAAAAACCCTTGTGTGATCTTCATCTGAGGAGGATCATGTAGAGTATCTTTACTCTTTTTTTAGTAGTTATTCGAAATTAGTAACTATTCAGGAAGCTATCAAAATGGGAGTTATGGGAATGTGAATTTCATTTCTTATGGAATGTTATGTCCTAGTGTGGAGTAGTCATATATCCTTCGAATATTGAGGTAGTAATTACTTGGGTAGGCCCTTAGAATGTTGTGGAGGTGCATAGTTTCCTTGATCTTATATGCTATTATAGGAGGTTTATACCCTAATTATCTCGGATCGTGACTCCTATGATATCCTTTACTGGAAAGAATCTAGAGTTTTTATGGACTGGCCATAGCTAGGATTTCTTTGAGTATCTGAAAGATAAATTTCATAGTTCTTTGGTTCTTCATTTTCTAGAAAATGGAGTTCATTTTGAAGTTTATTGTGATGCTTCACCTATTAGCTTGGGAAGTGTCCTAGTGTAGTAATTAGTGGTTGTTTCTTATGGGACTCATCAGTTATGAACCCATGAGCATAAATATACCACCCATTATCTTGATTTGGAGATAATTGTATTTTCTTTGAACATGAACTTGCTACAGTGACAATGGATGTATTTCTTGAATGAATATTACTTTGAGATCTCTTGTACACTGGGAAAGGGTAATGTTTGTAACACCTTGAGATTTTTGTGAAATATTTTTTGAATTAATTTAATCTTTTTAATATTTTTCATTTTATGTAACACTTAAAATAGTTATTTTATATATATTAAATCACTAAGTTTGGAATGTGTTATACGTAGTGTCATGTTAATTGAGAACTACACATAGTATAATGTTTAAATACCTCTATACTTAACACCGAGTTAAGCTTATGTTTCATGTAAGACTGCCTTTCCTTGATGGCTTGCATAACACACAAGACCGAGTGTTACCGAACAATAAGATATTATATAATAATATATAACCTAGCTATTAAATTATATTTTATGAATATTATTAACTACCTTAAATAAATATATGGTTTTAAAAAAATATAAAATTAAATAATTAGTTACAAATTCTTTATAAATGAATATCAGAACCAATTGAATATAAAAGAGTATTTTTATAAATAACTTATATTATGCTCACAAAGTTGTTTTGATCCTAATAAATTAAATTAATTAGAATTATTGAGTGATATTAATGTAATATATATATTATATATTCAATAAAATATTTTTTATATTCTTTCAATATATTCGATAGGTATAATATAAGAACAAATAAAATTTTACACATAAAAAAACATATATTTTTTAAGGAAGTTTTACCACCTGTTTATGGAGAACCTATTTTAAATATAAATTTTGGAAATTTTAAAAATTTTATATTTAAAAAAAATTAATATTTATAATAAATTCATAAAAAATAGGTTAGGATAAATTTTGGGTATTTTTCTGTGAAGTTTTATTTTTTAATGAATAGTGAAAAATATTGTATTTCAGTTCGAAACTATTTTTTCATATAATTTATTTATAAGGTTAAATTACATTTTAAATTTGTTTAAATGTTTAATTATATAATATTTTTATCAATTAATCCAATTTATTTCATTATAACCAATTCTATATTGAAATTGGATATAAAACATAGCAAACTTTTGATCATTTTTACATCAAAAACCCGCATTGTCGACCCGACACAAGATTAAATTTAAATTAATTTCTACCACTTCAATGTTTGAAATTTAGAAAATTGGATTCTATATTTATAATAAGAATAATTTATGATTTATAATAAGGTAAAATTAGTTTTTTACCAAAAATATTAGTGAAGTAATTAAAATTAATTACAATGATTAATATTAAATTAAGAATAATAAGGGACTAAACCATAACCTTAAGAATGACCTATTCACTAGTCCAAAATACATTGGATCTAATTTTTACCATTATTTATATAGTTTCAATAAAAAATACTTGGGAGGGGTTCCTTTATTTTAAAATATTACAAGAGTACTGCTCTTCCTTGATTATAAAAGGCCTCCTCTCCTCTAACTTCCACACACCTATCAAGCCACTTAAGTTCAGCCAAAATCTTCCCAAGTAGCTCCCCAACATCCCTCACTTCCTCTTTAAAGCCTCCTTTGTGCATAAATACATCCAAATAAGACCTTTTATGCAAACAAAAATGAGTTACCTGATTAACAGGAGGTTTGTACAAGTATGAAGAGAGTCAAGACATAAGGTAAGGGGATTGCATCTCAATTTTTATTTCCGTGAGATTTATGCCATGTTCACCACTCTTTTATTTTTCATGGTGTATATAATTACCATTAATGTATTATATGAATATTATTATTAAACTTATGGTTATTTACATATCCATTTTATGATATTTCTTTCATGGGATATAAGTTTCAAAAGTTACCAAATCGGTCAAATAATTTTGTCTCAATTTTCCTTCTTTGAGACTTATTTTTTGTTATGCACTTAAATTATTTTTTGAGGTGTATATAATAATATTTTACATTTTATACTATGAATATCTTTATTTTCATGATAGTTTAATCTTCATGTAATTCCCTCTTCCTATATGGAGAGTATAATCTCAAGTTACCAAGTGATAAGAGTTTACTGAAACAATATCATCATTTTTCAAGATTGTTAATGATTATGCTTATGTGATGAAATATTATGATCCATATATCAATAACACTCATGAGTTTCTATATCTTCTATTTATTCAAGAAATATTCATGTATTAGAACCATTTTTTCACTCTTTGGTACTTAATATAATTAAGAAAATATTTTTTTAAAAATATCTTTTTATTTCCCTCTTCTGTCAGAAATATATTTTATTACAAAAACCATATTTTCCAAAAAAATGTTTTGAAATTATACATGAATATATTTTTCAAGGAAAAAGGATTTTAAATTTTTTTTTTATTGTTTTCAAATCCTCGTTTATAAGTTTTCAAACTTACTTTCAAAGAATAAAAATTAAAATGTTTTGAAGCTTCTTTTATAATTTTTAAACGAAAAGGGTTTTCAAAATTTTTTCAAGATTATTTTATAAGTATTCATTGAAAAATGTTTTCAAAATTTTTTCAAGACTTATTTATAAGTATTCAAATTATTTTCAAAGGAAATTTTTTATGTTTTAGGGATCATTTTTTAATGAATAAATGATATTTTTCTCAAGAAATATTTTCAAAATATCCTTCCAAGTTATTTTATTTCTAAGATCAAATTCATTGATGTTACTCATACACTTATAGAAAATAATATAAAGGTTCCATTAGTATTCTTTCTTGAATGGTTTTTATTTTTATGGAATTATACTTATAGCACCCATTTCTCTTTCATTGGTTATATGCTTTTGAAACTTAATTCTTTTCATGGGTTATGATTGTAATAATATGATTTTGAAAATTGTATCTTTTTAAATAGGTTATTATATGATTACATGTTTATTATACCCATTTAATTTCATGGGTTATGATATTATTGTTTATGGTTTTATGGAACATGTATGTATGATTTCATTATGAGATGGGTGGGACCTATATCTCCCTCCAATTCATTGGGTAATGATAAATGTTTTATGAGCTCAAAGGGTACACAGGAGGTCATCCCAAGCCTTAAAAAAGAGGATATATGGTATGAAATCCCAAGATCAAAACAAGAGGTTATACAGGAGTACATATCGAGCCCTAAACAAGAGGGTACATGGGAGGGCATCCCAAGTCCAAAATAAAAGGGTAAATTGGAGGGAATCCCAAGCTTGATGTAGGTACATGGGTGATTCCAAGCCTAACATATTACAAAGGTATTGGTAGAAAGCCTTATCATAGGGTTTTTATATGCTTATGTTTCTACCACAATTCCATGTATTATTCATATATTATTCTATCATGGATCATGTTCTTTATTCCCTTATGATTCATGTCTTATGAACTACAAATATTTATTCTATGATTCATGTTTATGATTTTTGATATGTATTTTATGATCTTCAAGTGATCATAATCACATTTTAATACCTGTATGTTAATGATATGATTATGTATTTCCTTTATTTACCCTTACTGAGCATTTGAGATCACCCCTTTCTTATGTTTCCCTTCCCCATGTTATAAATAAAGGGTTTTTAGTATAAATACTAAGGGGGAAGATCCATGTGGGAAACATGGAAGATATTTCACTGATTTAGAATATTTTTGTTCTAGGTTTCCAAAGGCACTAAACTAATATGGTCTTTGAGTGTCTATTTGTATAATGTTTTAGGTATTCCACAAAAGTGATTTAATGTCTATGTATGTTAATACTAGGTTGTTATAGTTGGTATCAAAGTGAAGGTTTATTTAACCTTTGGAAACAAGGATGAGAAAACATTAGTTAGATCCCTAGGTATATTTCTAAGGATATACCTAGGGATGTCTATAAGGATAATTATAAGGATGAGTTAATGTTTAATAAAATGTCATAGAATTTGGTAAATAATAGACTAAGTGGTTTCCTAATAATACATCCCTATTTGGATACTAAAAGTTTATGTATATTTGGCATAGATTTACCTAGGAGTAACAACTCCAAAAAGATGTTTTGGGCCTGACTCAGGGTAATATGATACACAAAGATAATCTTTGCTGCGCATATGGTTCGACACTCCCAGGATATATGATTTGGAAATTCACAAACTCCTCATGAACCATCATGAATGATTTAAATAGAAGTTACCTATGAGTAACCTAGGATAAACCTATATGTCATATATTAAATAAGGTGTCATAATTTAGACATAATATAAGTGGGTTTTTATTATTATGTGGTTCCTCACTCTAATAACTATTTATCACTCTATACTTTTGGTTATATTCAATGGTTGAAACATGAAGGAACTGTGTGAATAGAGATTGTAATGGACAATGCAGTGATTTTCCTCCTGGTCAACCAAATTCTATGGGAGTAGGAATGCAATTTCTCTTTGCTATACTCACCCAAATTTCTTAAGATATGAACCATTATGGACACCCAAATGAGTAAAGGAGGGACCAAAATTATGTTGATTCCTTCATGAGGCAACATCCACCTTATTTTAGTATGCATTATGATCCTATTGTTACTGAAAAATAGATAAGTACCACTGAAAAGATATTTTCTATTATTTAATGTTCGGAACAATAGAAATTCATTCTGACTATTTATTAGTTATAAGTTGAAGCAGATCAGTGGTGGAATCTAATCAAGAATACAATTTATCAAGAAGAAATTGAATTAATGGATTGGTAAGAGTTAGAGAAATTATTTTTTAATAAGTACTTTTTCATATTCTTTATATGAATATAGAAAAGGAATTTATAAAGCTTAATAAAAATGATTATGAACCTATTTATGCATAAGAAGAAAATTTTACAAGGCTTGTGCGGCCCTCTTTGGGTATTATCATTCAACCAGAAAGAAAAATTGATTGATTCTTTAGTGGTATGAAACCAAGTCTTCAAAAGGCCTTGGCTTTAAGAGACTTTAGCATCTATGAGGAAGTGGTAAGATTTTCTATAAAGGAGTAAATGGATGTTGTATTTTTGCATCAATATCACGGTTTTGAAAAGAAAATGAAGAAGGAGTTCAAAGGAAAATATAACAACCATGGATAAAAGAATACTTTCCTTCTATTATGCACAAATTGGGGGAATAAACATTGAGGGAATTGTATTAACAGGTCTACTAAATGTTCTGAGTGTGTAAGTGAAGTTAATTGAGTGGATAAATGTATAATTGATGTGAGGAAGTTAGATAATGATTAAAATAATGAGAAATCCCCATAGAATGCACATCCCATACTTCAGTATTTTAATTGCATGGAATTTGGACATTGTGCTAACAAGTTCCCCAATCCTATGACTAATGTGAATGATAATCCACAAAAACCTCTAAATACAAAGAAAAAAATGGAAATATTATTCTATCATAATGGATTAATTGAACCAAGATAATTAATCAATACTTATCATACTCTCCTTAGTTGGGAATTTTAGGTTTGATTTTGTATTAATAATCCCTATGAAAGTCTTATTATTCATGCTTTGGTGATATTTCATGTGATTATCTTTCCCTAAATAGATTATGGAATAATAAAATCAAATTGTATATTCTATCAATACAAGTATGGACCCAAGTTTCCAATGAAAATGTAACATCCCTAACCCGGAAGCCACTAAACCGGTGCTCCAATCCAGGTGGTTACATGACCTTAAGCATGCCTCCCCATATTCCAAAGGTTGCTGACTAGTAGCAGGGGTCTATGTGGTAAAGTGGGGAGACTATACCCCCTTTTTATCAGAGTAAGCCACAACAAAAATAAACCAATAGCGGAAAAAATAATCAAGAAATAAGGAACATGTATAATAACCACTTCCAACAATAAAATATGCCATGTCATACTACAAGTGAAAAAGTGAACAAAATCCCAAAATAAGGACAACATCCAAAATCCCCAAAATGGTCCCGACTCCAAGTCTGGATCCTCCACCAAGTACTACCCTTGTCCACTCAACTATCTAGAAAGGACCCTTGCCCTTCTCCTGACCTGCAAGCATGAAGTATGCTCGGGTACCCAACGGCGGCCCAAGCAGGGTGTGAGTACAACTCAGTAGGCCACCACCAACAGTGTCTACAAAATACCCAGTATAAATAGGTAGTTCATGTAAAATGAAAAATGAATGATAATTTCCAACTAATTAATTTAGGTTCCATTAGCCAATTTGTGAGCCAAATTCATTTTCACTTCCATTACCATTCATTACACACCAAAAATAATCACTCACCATCTCATCTCATTTCCATGTATTAATCACATACATTATGTTACATGGGTCTAAGGAAAACAATCACATGCAAGAGGGTGAACACATCGTTATCCTATCTCACTAGGACTAACCCCCTCATATCAACCATATCCTCACCTCGAAGCCTCAGTCCAGGTGGATGCAACCGTTAGGAGAATAGACCATAAGTCCCCTTTCTTAACCCATGCATTTAGGGTGGATTTTAGAACCTCAGTCTTAGCTCAACCCGTGGGCATAGATCCTCAAGTCATACCCCACTCTACAAAGCCATGTGTACATGCTTATATATATAAGTAACCATCAACAATCCAAACCATTTCCCTTTGGAAAACACTATTCACAACACCCCACATGGGAATCCACATCATGCCTTAACCCATTAACACATTACCATTTCACATCATTTAACCATTCACCCAATTATCATGTTTTATTCCTAACTCACTAATCATTTAGCACTAGACCCATAACCTATCCATTATGGTCTTTAATTAGTTTACACATTAACCCATTTAACCCATTCATCATTTCCATGATTTAACCATTCACTCCAACATGTTTATCAAGGGCTCTACAATTCACTACAACAAGGTCACTTGTTTAATAACAATCTCTAAATCTGGTAAAAGCCAGAACATCCCATGGATGGCCCTAAATTAGGTCAAGTCCATCCCAACACATCCCACGGGGATCGTGAGGGTTCCCATTTTCCATTTCAAACACCATTATTACCAAACATTCCAAGGTTATTCAAAACATAACCAAGGGAAAACAAGAACACAACTAAACTTGCACAAATACCCAAATAACCATGGGATATAACTTGTAGACCACCTACCTCGAAACCGTTGTTGAACGCACTCTCAATCGAGTCCTTAGACCTCGATCTAACCAACCATTGGAGCTTCAACCTAAAACTCACCCAAAAGATAGGGTTTTAGAGATTCGGAACAAAAGGGAGAGAAGATACAAACCCTAAACCAAAAATACAAGCAAGGATGGGATTAGCCTTACCCGAAGCTTCGATTCACAACCAACAACGCTCTAAATGGCCAATAATCGAAGGAGAACCACCCTTGGGAAGCTTGGGTCAGCCAAGTTCATCACTAGGGTTGAGAGGGGATGAATGGAGGAAAATCCTGAGTTGGGGTTTAAAAGACCGGAGTGGAAAACTTGTAATTTTTCCCAACTTTAAGAGGTCGCACGGTTTAACCACACAGTTTGACAAATCGTGTGGAAACCGTGTGCATGCTACTTCCTAGAGGAGAAGGGTTTCACGGTTTACCTAGGAAGGCCACACGGTTTTCCCTGGTCGTGTGCAGGTTGTGCACCCTGGCCTGTCTTGCCCAGTTTTCCTTTCTTCCGTGCCTCGATCCCCTGAAACACCCCCAAGGCCTCTCATACTTTCAGAAGACATCCCTTAAAACCCAAAACAATGGATTCAACCAAAACATAAAAAAAAATACCTTCCAAAAACCAGTATCTTACAAAAAATGTTTAAGACATGATATTATTTAAGTAGTAAAGGGTGGAATATATTTTGTAATGGTTACAAGGTTAACCATTTATGAAAAGTTTAGATTAAAATTCAGATGAAGTTAGTGAGAATTAAAGTCTTATCTCTCCCTATGTGTATTTATTACATATTGGGTAACCTATTATAAACTTTTGTTGTGAAAAAGATAGATTTAATGGCTAATAATTCTATTTATGGATCTCATGATCTATTAATGCTTCAGTAATGACAAATCCACCTTCATTTCTTGGAATAATAGATGAAGTGAAAGTTGATCAAGGCATTATAATAAATGAAATTTTTAATAAATCAAGTAACTATATCCTTTCATGAAAATTCTTCAACCCTAGGGAAAGGATCTTGAAACCAAAAATGTTATCCTAGTACTTTTTTTATGGATCAGATGGTCCTTTAGGTCATCGTGGATTTATGGCTTTGTGATTGTTAACTTTTTCCTAACCTTATTCTCTATCACTATACATCATAACTTGATGGTTAAGTTTATCTTCCATGTCTATGTTTTCACTTCCCACATATGTTCTCATATGTCGGAATCTAGTTGCGAGTCACTTTGGGTAATTGTTATAGTTCCATATTTCTTTTTTTAAAAGGAAGTTTTATTGTTCATTTTTATGATGTGGGTACCTATCACTACCAAAAAACTGGGCAAGGTAGGCACCTGCCTTTATCAGTGATAATGGAAAAGAACTGATAAAGGGGTAGGCCTTTATCAGCGCTTTAAATATCCCTTTATCAGCGCTTTTATTAGCGCTGATAAAGGCTATATTTATCAGTGCTTTTCCTAAAACTGATAATATTTATTGTATATATTAAATAAAAAACACATGTTATAACTATATATATATAATTAAAAAATTATAATATTAATAATAAATATATTTATTATATTTATTATATTTATTAATTCATTATATTTATTAGATTTCTTAATTCATTATATTAAATATATATATTTATTATATTTGTTTATATTTAATGTATTTGTTTTATTTATAAATATATAAGACTTTTTAATATATATGTATAATTAATATTATTGAATATATGTGTGTTTTCCAATGAATTGGCATCAATGAATATATCATACATGCATATATATATGTGTATGAATAATGTTCATTTATAGATTATAATTACATATCACGTTGATGTGTTATTGATTTATAATTCATTATGTTACCCATATAATATATATGTTCTAAAAATGTACACTTATAATTAAAATTAAATTATATTTAAATAAAAAATATATATTTTGTTATATTTTCAATGATATATATATATACCTTTAAAATAATTTTATAAGTATAAATAAAGATATATTTATTTAGAGTTATAATTATTAATAAATAAATATATATATATTTATCATATATATCATTTTAAATAAATATATAATAATATAAACAAATTATTAAATTTATACATTTATTAGCGCTTTTATTAGCGTTGATAAAGTATGTCTTTATCAGCGCTACAAAAGCGCTGATAAAGAGTGTCTTTATCAGCACTAAAATGAAAAGAGCTGATAAAGTCACCCTTTATCAGGGCTAAAAAAGTACTGATAAAGTCCAACCTTTATCAGTGCTAAAAATCAATGATAAAGGGGGCCTTTATTAGTGCTTTTCATTTTAGCACTGATAAATACCCCCTTTATCAACACTTTTTACTAGTGCTGATAAAGGTTTACGTAGGATTTATAAAATTCACTGGGTCCTCCTCCTCCTTCCCGCACCCTGTCAAGCTTTCGTGGAAGCCCTACCCTACACCGCTGCCTCCTCTCCGCCACTGCCTCCTCTCCTCCACGGTCGTCGCCTTCTTCTCCTCCTCCTCCATCGTGGCCACCGCCTCCTCCTCCTCCTCTGGCGCCTACCTCTCTTCCTCCTCCTCTGTCGCGGCTCCTCCTCCTCCTCCTCTGTCGCGGCTCCTCCTCCTCCTCCTCCTCCTCCACTGCGGCCTCCTCCTCCTCCTCCACTGGAACCTCCTCCTCCTCTTCATCCTTCATCTACTTCGCTACCTCCGCTGCCTCTGAACTGCCTTTGCTGCCTCTGCGCTGCCTCTGTGCTGCCTCCATGCTATCTCCGCTGCCTCCGCTGCCTCTGTTGGGTCTGCTGTCGACACCTCCTCCTCCTCCACCACCGGGTACTCCTCTTTAAGGTGATTAAAATTGAATTTTCATGAATTAATTATGTTTACATTTATTTTCAATATTGATATTAATTATGATTTGGTGTGATTCTTGTGTGTGATTCTTGTGTGTTTGAAAATTCATCAGGATTTGCGGTGTAAACCATATGACTATTACCTTTATAGAATCCTGAATGAGCATTGTAATTAGATTCCTTGGATAGATTAAATGTGTGGAAATATTTATGTAATCTTATAGAGGATGACATACTATGTGGTATAATGTTTTTAATGGATCATTTCATTACAAGGTGTTGCAGTCGGTATGTTTTTAACCATTGATAACCTTGGAGTAAGGGGTGTATTTATATTTTATATATGGATTTGATTACTATAACCTAAAATAACATATCTAGGTGTTTGTTTGGTTAATGATAGATTATATTTCTACCTCATGGGTTTTATTAATGGATGATTAAAAGTATATGGTTCAAGAGATATAGTATCCATTTAGAGGTACATCCTATGATCCAAAAGGGATAGGACTTAAGTGAATGACTTATATAGGTTGGTTGAGGGTCCATTGGGATATTTAAGTGCCCTTGATGGTTTGGGGTAATCAATGAGTTTTGTGGTTTGAAGAATCCCCTCAATAAGTGAATTTAAAAGGGTGATATGCAATTTGATCTTAGTAAAGTCATGATCATAGTAGAATTTTTATTACACTAATAGTAGGGGTATTACCACCCACCATTCTACAATTTGGTATGGTGAGTAGATGAAGTAAAAATTGGAAACATATTATTACTAGAATCAAAAGGAAATTTAGTCATAAAATTTATGTTTGTTTTGGATAAAAAGTGTCCCAGAACAAGGAGGACATGATTACATTTTTATGAGAGTGTTCCAAATGACGATGTTCACTCTAGTGTAAGATATCACGCCATAGTGGGGTTGGTGTAACTATGAAGGGTTTGAGATGTAGGAGATACATATTGTAATATGGAACATTTAACTAAAATAGATGTCTCTAAGGGAATATGAAGAGATAATTTCATTGGGATACCTAGCTCATGAAAATAAATGTTTCACTGGTTTGGGGGTCCAATGATATCAGTATGTAATGAAAAGTATCATGCTATAATAGTGTTATTTCATACTATAGTATATTGTTCATTATTAATTGGTGTATCATTGTTTAAAGGGACGTTTCAGACCATGCCACAACTATAAGGGTCACACCATGAATGGTATTCTATAGTTAGTGGTAAATATGAGCAGACATGGATCGCATTTCATGATATGTTATGTTAGGCCATAAAGGTGGTGAAGGATATTTGGGATTTAGTTTCTAAGTCATTTGGAATTAGGATTCATTCCCTATGGAAATAATTCACATAAAATAACATTTAATCTCTATAAATATAGTGTTACATGACCCGAATCAATGATTTGGTTTCAATGAAGAATCCTTCAGTTACCCAACCATTTAATCCATGGATTGTTCCAATGATGGTTAAGTTAACATTTGAGGAGAATAATAGGGGTACACACATAATATAAATTCTATAGGCACTTGTGGTTAACGAAGGGGAAATCGATGAACTTATAGATTTAGATAATTATATCACATACATGGGACTATATGGTTATATCCTTACTCTTTTCATTATTCTTATTGATAATAAACCAAGAACAAGATTTAGGACATCATGAACACTAAGGATAAGAAAATTTATAACAAGAGTTTGTGAACCATGTAATTGTCCCTTGATCCATGTGAGTTATTTCATTGAATTACTATCATCATTTTACCATCACTATCAAGATCCTTTTTTCACTAATCAGTATTCAAAAATGCGTTTAGATTATTAGTTTTTCGTAACCATTGATTCACCCTCGCATTTAACTAGTTTTCTACTCTCACCTAGTTTTTTCGCTTGTATGCGTGGGTAAATATCCTTCTTAGTTGTAGTAGGGTGGTTGGAATTATGATGTGTTAACCATTATGACTTATTCATGATTTGTTTGTGAAATGGTCATAGGGTATAATGGCCATAATAAAAGTGATATTATTTAGAAGGTGGAATTTGAATCGTTGTATTGAGAGAGAATCAGGTAAAGCTTATGGGATTTGAGATTATAAAATAGATGATGGATATGGGTGGACATCCACAAGTAAAAACCCAATAGATTTTCTAAGGAAGAATGTGGAATTCATTCCCATTAATGTGATGAGATTTCTGACCATTTCAGTTTAACTAGTTTGATTGTTTGTTTTATAGTGGCGATGGAATATATGGATTAGTAAGTGCTCGGTTGTGTTTTATATATAAAGGTATATTTCAAGAGTGACTATATTATAGTGTATGGGTCTAAAAACAATAAAAGGAAGATTAAAAAATTCTAGTGGAGATCTAGGAAAGGGTTTGTGTATGTCTTATATGTGTGATGGTTTTTCATCAGGCCATGATAATACAACATGCTTATAAGGTGACGTTTCTCTATTTAAGTGGTTTCATATTCTAGGGAATAATCGTGATCCATGTTCCCCTTATATGTACACTACGGTCATGGATTATACTAATGGTGACCATTGTATTGGTATATTAGGGGTATAGACTTGATTCATAGTGACAATGGTATTGGTATGTTTGGGTCACAAACTAGATCCATGGTTCCCAATGTTGTGGTATGTTAGGAGACAAGAAAGGATCCATGGTGACTGAGGTGTCTGGATTTTAGGTGTCTATATAAGATCCATGCTCCTCAAGGTATGGGTTTTTAGATTCCTAAATAGGATCCATGGTTCATGTGTATCAGTTTCTTATCATCCCATATGAGATGCATAATTCCCAAGGTTTGGGTATGTTTGGGTTTCAGAAAATATATGTGATGTATGTGGTATGGTTTTATTAGGAGATAAGATTGTTTTTTGGAACCCAGGGTTTAATGTATTGATTCTCACTGAATATAGTGTTAATTTTTTTTATTAGTTACCATACAACAATCTTACTTTATTAATTTCATAATGTGTGTTGTTTATTTATTTTCATTCATATAGAAAAACCTAGTATATTATGATTTATATTAGGTTCCCCATTATTAGTGTCCTACTAATATTTTATCATTAAACCTACACAAGATCATTAGTGTATTTATGGACCTTATATAAGATTAATCATTATTACCACATATTATAAGTGATCATACAAGAGTAGGATGATGGTATTATGTATAAAATGCCTAGGTGGGCCTTGGATACCCTATGCTAAGTCATCCAGACTATTACCATGACCCTCACTTATATCATATCTCCCCTTGGAGATCTCTTAATACAATTATAAGGAGGAAATCCTCTATGTCACACTTCACTAATCCCTATATAGAATATCCTACTCATCACACACACCATGACTCTTATATATCCTTAAGTTGGTGTTACCCATCATATGTGATATATAAAACTATATTATCCATCTTCTTTAGTCCTAAGACTCTAATACCTACTCAAATAGCCTTAGAAAACCTAACTAGGCTATACTCATCCTCAACCAAGACTATTAATGAGCACGCCCCCAACCATTTTTGAAGTATCTAGTTTTTTATCTAAATTATACTCATATTCCTTATCCCCTAACCTATATACTCATCATTTTGATTTCAAATAGGATGAATATAAATAAATAATGGATGAATGCCAATAGGTTGACAAAAGAGTATGAAGAAGGCATGAAAGAGTTTATCAAGTTTTCAAAAGATCATGCATATGACCCTTCTCAAATCTGTTGTCCATGTTTACACTGTTGTTATTCAAAACAAATTAGTCTAGAGGAGTTGGAAGAACACTTGATCTGTCACGAAATAGATCAGAGTTATACATGTTGGAATAAACACAGGGAAACAATGAATGTAGGTAGTGGTTGTGATAACACTGTATTTTATGGATCATCTGATATGATTACAAGTATGAACAATGAATATGACCGTATGGAGGATGTGATTACAGATGTGAATGATGATGAAGGTCGTATTGAGTAAATGACAAGGACCATCGAAGATGAACTTCTTGATTGCCCAAAATTGTTTGAGAAGTTAAAAATTTGTGCAAAGACGCCATTGTATGCTGGTTGCACTAAATATACAGCACTGTCAGCCATACTAAAGTTGTATAATTTTAAAGCAGACAATGGGTGGAGTGACACCAATTTTATGGAACTACTTGCTCTCCTGAATGAAATGCTCCCAGAGGATAATGAGCTCCTGAGCTGAACATACGATGCAAAACGAATGCTACGCTCGATGGGTATGATCTATGAACGAATACACACCTGGTCGAATGACTGTATACTATTTCGCAAGGACCAAAAATCACTTAAATAATGCCCAAAGTGTGGTACTTCTCGATACAAGAAATATGAATATAGTCCTACTAAAGTTTTATGGTACTTTCCAATCATTCCAAGGTTTAGGCACCTATATGGAAGTGAGGAGACTACAGGACAATTGACATGGAATGAAAATACAAGAATTAAAGTTGGGATACTACGTCACCCGGAAGACTCTCCTTAGTGGAAGAGAATTGATCATGAATATCCTGAATTTGGAAACGAGTCGAGAAACCTTCATCTTGCATTATCTACAAATTGAGTGAATACTTTTGGTTTTCAAAGCAACAGTCACAGTACATGGCTGGTTATGTTGGTAAATTATAACTTACCACCGTGGTTATGCATGAAATGAAAATGTATCATGTTATCTATGCTTATATCATGATCAAAACAACCGGGTAATGATATTGATGTTTATTTAGATCCATTGATCGAAGATTTGAAATTATTGTGGGATTCAGGTGTTACATTGTATGATGCTTACAAAAAGGAAGATCTCACTTTGAGATCCATGTTGTATGGGACGATAAATGACTTCCATGCTTATGGAAATTTGTCAGGATATAGCATTAAAGGAACTCAAGGGTGTCCCATTTGCAAACAAGGTACACAATCAATTAGGTTGAAACATTCATTGAAAACTGTTTTTCTAGGAAATTGCAAGTTTCTACCCCGATGACATAAGTACCAATCTTGGACGACATCATTCGATGGAAGTTCAGAAGAACTTACAGCACCGTCTCCACTAATAGGCGATCAATTGTTTGAGAAAGTTAAAATTTTGGACACTGCTTTTGGTAAAACGGCTTCAAAAAACCTTACTAAAATCAGTTGGAAAAAGAGATCAATTTTTTTTGAATTACCATACTCAAATTGTCTGTATGTCAAATATTTTCTTGATGTTATGCATGTAGAAAAAAATGTATTTGATAGTGCCATCGGCACATTCTTAAATACACCTAGAAAAACAAAAGATGGAATTAAGGCTAGGTTGGAAATGGTTGAGATGAGAATATGAGAAGAGTTGGCACCAGTAAAGGGTGAAAAATGAACATTTCTTCCTCTTGTTTCTTACACTCTTTCCAGGTAGGAGAGATATCAGTTTTGAAACTTCTTGAATGACGTAAAGGTTCTAGAGGGGTATTCGTCAAATATCAGGAACCTCGTGTCAATGAGCGATTTAAAGTTAAAAGGTCTGAAATCACATGACTGCCATGTTTTGATGCAAGATCTCATTCCTATTGCTTTATGTTGCATTTTCCCCCAAGAATTTCTACCATAAATTAACGAAACTGTGTTTCTTCTTGAAAGCTATATGAAG
This sequence comes from Viscum album, assembly GCA_963277665.1. Taxonomy (NCBI): domain Eukaryota; kingdom Viridiplantae; phylum Streptophyta; class Magnoliopsida; order Santalales; family Viscaceae; genus Viscum; species Viscum album. The sequence goes on along the minus strand of OY728165.1, from coordinate 1,774,215,445 downwards.
CAAAGTTATAGACCCGACAAAATTTCCAACTATGGAAAGAGAAATTTCCGTCATATTATGTGAATTAGAAATGTTCTTCCTGCCTTCATTTTTTGATATGATGGTTCATTTTATGGTCCACTTTGTGGTAGAAATTCAACTATGTGGTTATGTACATTACAGATGGATGTACCCCATTGAACGGTATATGAATATTTTAAAAGGGTATGTCAAAAATCGAAGTTGGCCAGAGGGTTGTATTGCGGAGAGATATATTATTGAGGAAGCCATTGAATTCTGTACTGAATACCTGTCTGGTGTGGAAATCGTTGGCCTACCGAAATCTCATCACACTAGGTGTCTTGAGGGTGAAGGAATTTCTGGAAGATAGGTTGTCACAATCAATATTACAGATCAGGAGCAGGCCCACCTTTATGTTTTGCATAACAATTTCGACGTTGACCCATATGTTGAAACCCAAAAAGAAGTTATTAGGCATTTGAATCCATCTAGGGATGAAAAATGGATATCATATACACATAATCGACAGTTTATAGGATGGTTTTGGGACCATATTTTTAAGAAGTCGGATGAAAATCCAGAGTCAATTTCAGACCGACTTCGATGGCTAGCCGGAGGACCAAGTTTTTTTTATTATCTTACAATGTTTATGTAGTTAATGGTTATTCATTTTATACTAATGATGATGATGAAGAAAATACCATGCAGAATAGTGGGGTTACACTTGTGGCTGAAGCGATGCATGTTTCTGGTGTTAAGGATAGAAATCCAATTTATGCGAATATTACATACTTTGGCATCATAAAACAAATATGGGAGTTGGATTATACAGATTTCCAAGTTCCAATTTTTCAATGCAAGTGGGTTTATAATAGGAGTGCTGTTAAAATAGATGAATTGGGATTCGTGAAAGTTGATTTCAGTAAGGATGGGGAGAAAGACGAATCGTTTATAATGGAAACATAGGCAGTTCAACTATTTTATATTCCAGATCCCGCAAACTGGAACTGGTCAATTGTTCTGTTATCGACTAAAACAACTGAAGGGTCAGATGAAAAATCAATGGATAATGAACCTTTCATTGGGACTTTGCAATCATTTCACAGTGGTCCCAATCTAGTCGACGTTTTGTATGTCAGAGGAGACCACAATGAAGGGATATGGATAGTCGATAGAGGGGTCAAATCCCTTCAGCCTTGAAAAAAAAAGAGAGTTCAATAATCAGGTTATTTTTTATTGTAATATAGACTCTGTTACATTATGTTATTATCGGTTCACTTCTACTTTTATGTGATCTAAATTAAATGTTAAAACACTTCTGTAGATAATGAATTTTTCACCTTCTGATGCACCCAATCCTGAGACACAACAAGTTTCTCAACCTGTTGCAGCTGGTCCCACTACTGAGGTACAATAGGTCTCTCAACCTGTTTCTGCTAGTCCCACTGCTGAGGTACAACAGGTTTCTCAACCTGTTTTTGTTGGTCCCAGTGCCGATGCTAGTGCTTCAGAGGAACATAATGATGATGCAGAAACCAAGGAAATGGTATAAAATGAAACCCCGGCAGCACAAAAAAAACAGGTGCGTCGTAGTTTGACAATTTTAGCCAAAATACTTAAGGCAAAATCAAAAGGCATCAAATATGAGGTGGGATGGAATAAGCAAAGTCAGCATGTAAACCCCAACAAATCCATGTTTAGTAGCTAAATTGGAATCGTCACTCAGAAATGCGTGCCTATTGATATAGAGTCGTGGCACCATGTTGTCAGCGGGTTGAAAACATTAATGTAGGAAGAGATTATGGTAACATTACGATATCATTTGTTTAATTTATTAAAATAAAATAAAATAAAATAATGAAATATTGACTAACTCTACATCATCTCTTGCAGAGTGCATTTATAGTAGATTTCTCGCACAAAGAATATGTATTAAGACTGGTAGGAAGGGTTCATAGAGGTTTTGGAACCATTTTAATGAAATGTCATATGAAAGATGATGAAGGGAAAATCAAGCCGCGCCCACCTCCTCTTTTTACACACTTGATATCCCAAGGAGCATGGGATGCATTTTTCAACCGTCATGCGGATCAGACTTTTCAGGTACATTGTGTTTTGTAAAACATTGTTTAACATTGCTTGTATTCATCACTTTGATTGACAGTTTTTTATTTATAAAACAGCAACTGAGTGATAAAAATAAAGAACAGACATCAAAACCAGCATACCCCTACCATAAATCAAGGTTGGGGTACGCTTCAATTGAAAAACAATTGGTACGTATTTTAAAAGTATTTTAATACTTTTATGTGAAATAAAACAACACTGTAACCATGTTTCTTTGTTTATATGTAGATTGATGAATCTAAATCCTAAGCCTCTTCCATCTCATGCCATGTGCTATAGAAGGAGGCTCGTGTTAATAAAGAGGGGAAACTGGTAGATGAAAACACACAAAAAGTGTTGCAAACATGTGTAAGTATTACATAATATAAATTTTTTTTTATTTAAATCACTATTACATCACGATGATTACTTATTTTCCAATATTTTCTATTTGACAAAGTCATAGGAATGAACAACACCCGCACCAGATGCGAACATACTTCCAGCGGCCTTGAAACAGCCAGAACAGTATGGCCGCGTCAGAGGTGTGGGTTTTGGGGTGACTCCCCAGGCATATTTTCAGAAAAAAAAAAAGAGGAACAAACTAAATAAATGAAAATGATGAGAGTTAGACTAGCTACCCTTGATGAAAAATTCCAAAGTCAGGGAGAGTTTCTAGAAACTTTTATGGGGGAGAGGTGAAGAGAAGAAACAACTCAAGAACAACCTACCCCACCCCCCACCAGCTTTGAGGCGAGCCATTCCCCTAAAACACCTGACTTAACCGACGTAATTAATGTTATAATATTTTTTTTCTGTGAAATATGAATCACATAGACACTGATACCATTCTTTTAATGAAATTGTACAGGGTGAAAATGACTGTGATTTATATCTTTCAACTCCAACCCATCACCTTGTAGTGAGGGCTACGGTGTTCAATATGCAGAATGACACGCTACACTCCATACCACTTCCAACTGGTCATATCAAAGTGTCGATTAATGTAGCTCATGAGCCAAGCGCCGAGCTACCCATTCCAAATGACGATGAAGACATTCATACGGTGGAAAAGGCTATTGGAACATTCGTTGCATGGTCGTCGAATCTTGTAAAAAAACATGTCGACCAGGAGGTATTCATTTCCAATTCATTTTTCGAGCATAAACTTTAACATTTAATTAGAAAAGGGCTAAACCGATGAATGTTATTATAGAAGGACAAAAGGAATGAGATAAAATGAAATAATGGCTCAAAAGGATCAACCAAACGATCAAAATGATCTACTGAGGGCACCTTCACCCCACCCGTTCGATATCCACATTTAATATCATTGCAAGCTCATGTGGATACGAAATTGAAATATAGTAACAATCACAAAATTTTTTGTGAAAAATATATATACGGAGAGGAAACATTAGATTTCGTTAGTGCTGACAATGTAGCTGAAATCATCACATACAACTGGCTAGGCGCCTCAGTTATAAATGTATACATGAGGTATGTTTTCATGATTTGATTTTACAAAAGCTGATATACTATGATAATTATGGCTAAATACATTTCATATTTTTCTCAGGTGTATATATAAAAAACAATTGAAGGGATTTTCCCATGAATACAAATTTGGACTCGTTAGTCCTCACACCATGTCTACACAAAAAAAAATAGATTCTGATTTTCAGGCTGAATTAATGTCAAACCTGCTCAAAATGTTTCAATGAAAAATTACGAATGACAGGCTCTTTTTAATACCAAAGTTACAGGGGTAAAACTCTACATTTTAATCATATCAATTATATTTTCATTTCTATCATTACATTTTTTTTTTTGTGTTTTTATCCATCATTGGATGCTCATTGCAGTCAATTTGGATACTCCAAATATTTATTTTCTGGATTCACTGCATAGATATCCAACAAAACAACCACACATGATGGCGATTTTCAATTTTTAATACACTAGATCCAACATTTTAGAACTAAATATATAGTTATATAATTTATATTATATTTTAATGAGGATTCTGTTATGATAGGGAGGTGTATGAATATCGTCTAAAGGATGGAATGAATCCAGGGTATAAGGACGAAAAGGCGCATGAGATCTATAAATGGACAAGTATCAGGGTATATATAATTATACTGCACTATCCAAATACATATCAAAATATATTACTTCTTTTTCTCGATGTTACTACAATGTCTGAAACAAAAAAATAGAAAGGATTGCGGTTATTATGTTTGTAAATTTATGAAAGAGATCATATTTCATGAACAAACTAGCATCCCTGAAGAGGTATTTTTGAAAATAATTACTAATTAATTTAAAATATTTATTAATCCTTTGTGTATTTATATTTTTTCAGTATTACTATGACTTTATCAAAAACTCATATTCACAAGATGATATAGATGTGTTTAGAAACGAATGGGCAGCGTACCTGATAGAAGAATGTAAACAAATAGGACAATGAAGGTGAATTTCTACTACTTATGTTATCTTTATATGATCATTGATATCTCCCTTTTTTATACTTATTGAGCATCTATAATCACCCTTTATTATGTTTCATATCTTTAGATTATGAAAAATGGTTTTAGAAATGATTTGAGTTTCTAGTAAAGAATAACTTAATGAGAGACTCTTATGAACTACTAACATGCGGAATATCAAGAAAACGCATTATGATTGTTTTGATAATTTATTAAAATGATCCATTGGTCATTTGTGACGTGTACTAATTGATCACAACACAATCTGACGCACAGTGTGACCGGTATGGCTAAAAGTGTCCGATATCAGTTTGAAATTGACATTAACTTTAGAAAACAACACTATTGACATACGGAATACCAAGAAAACGTGTTAGTATTGTTTTAATACTTTATTAAAACAATCTATGAGTCATTTTTGAGGTGTAAGAATCGACCGCACCTCAATCTGAATCACGGTGTGACCAGTATGGCTAAAAGTGTCTGATATCAGTTTGAAATTGACATTAACTTCAGAAAATAACACAAGTGACATATGGAATACCTAGAAAACACAATTGTATTATTTTTATACTTTAGGAAAACAATCCATGAGTCATTTGTGATGTGTAAGAATCGACCGCACCTCAATCCGACGCACGGTGTGACCGGTATGGCTAAAAGTGTCTGATATCAGTTTGAAATTGACATAAACTTTAGAAAAAAACACTACTAACATAAAGATTACTGAGAAAATGCCTTCGGATTATTTTGATACTTTATTAAAACGATCCATGATTCATTTTTGACGTGTACGAATCGACCTCACCTCAATCCGATGCACGATGTGACTGGTATGGCTAAAAGTGTCTGATATCAGTTTGAAATTGATATAAACTTTAGAAAACAACACTAATGACATAAGGAATACTAAGAAAATACATTCATATTGTTTTGATACTTTAGTAAAATGATCCATGGGTCATTTTTGAGGTGTACAAATTGACCGCACCTCAATCCGATGCACGGTGTGATCGGTATGGCTAAAAGTGTCCGATATCTGTTTGAATTTGACATAAACTTTAGAAAACAACACTACTGACAAACGGAATATAGAGAAAATGCATTCAGATTGTTTTGATACTTTAGTAAAATGATCCATGAGTCATTTATGAGGTGTATGAATTGACCGCACCGCAATTTGATGCACGGTATGACCGGTATGGCTAAAAGTGTCTGATATCAGTTTGAAATTGAAATTAACTTTAGAAAACAACACAAGTGACATACGAAATACTGAGAAAACGCGTTCGTATTTTTTTGATACTTTATTAAAACTATCCATGAGTCATTTTTGAGGTGTACGAATTGACCGCACCTCAATCTGATGCACGGTGTGATAGTTATGGATAAAAGTGTCTGATATCAGTTTCAAATTGACATTAACTTTAGAAAACAACACAAGTGACATAAGGAATACCAAGAAAACATGTTCGGATTGTTTTGATAGGAAAACAATCCATGAGTCATTTTTGAGGTTTACGAATCAACCACACCTCAATCCAATGCATGGTGTGACCGGTATGGCTAAAAGTGTCTGATATCAGTTTAAAATTGACATTAACTTTAGAAAACAACACTACTGACAAATGGAATACCGATCAAACACATTTGGATTGTTTTGATACTTTAGGAAAACGATCCATGAGTCATTTGTGACATTTATGAATTGACCACACCTCAATAAAATGCATGGTGTGATTGGTATGGCTAAAAGTGCCTGATATCAGTTTGTAATTGACATTAACTTTAGAAAACAACATTACTGACATATATAATACCAAAACAATGCATTCGTATTATTTTGATACTTTAGTAAAATGATCCATGAGTCATTTTTGACATGTACGAATCAACCACACCTCAATCCGATGTACTGTGTGACCGTTATGGCTAAAACTGTTTGATATCAGTTTGAAATTGACATAAACTTTAGAAAAAAACACTACTGACATACGAAATACTGAGCAAACATGTTCGGATTGTTTTGATAATTTAGTAAAATGATCCATGAGTCATTTTTGAGGTGTATGAATCGACCGCACCTCAATCTGATGCACAGTGTGACCAGTATGCCTAAAAGTGTATGATATCAGTTTGAAATTGACATTAACTTTATAAAACAACACAAGTGACATACTGAATACCAATAAAACGCATTCATATTGTTTTAATAATTTAGAAAAAAGATCCATGAGTCATTTTTGAGGTTTAATAATTGACCAAACCTCAATCTGACGCACAGTGTGACCGGTATGGCTAAAAGTGTCTAATATCAGTTTGAAATTGAAATTAACTTTAGAAAACAACACTACTAACATACGGAATAATGAGAAAACGCATTCGGATTGTTTTGATACATTATTAAAACTATCCATGAGTCATTTTTGAGGTGTAAGAATCGACCGCACCTCAATCTGATGCACGGTGTGACCGGTATGGATAAAAGTGTCTGATATAAGTTTGAAATTGACATAAACTTTAGAAAACAACACCACTGACATACGGAATACTAATAAAACGCATTCGGATTGTTTTTATACTTTAGAAAAATGATTCATGAGTCATTTGTGACATGTACGAATTGACCTCACCTCAATCTGACGCACGGTGTGACCGATATGGCTAAAAGTGTCCGATATCAGTTTGAAATTGACATAAACTTTAGAAAACAACACTACTAACATACGGAATACCAATAAAATGCATTCATATTGTTTTGATACTTTAGTACAATGATCCATGATCCATTTTTGAGGTGCACGAATTGACCTCACCTCAATCTGAAGCACGGTGTGACTGGTATGGATAAAAGTGTCTGATATCAGTTTAAAATTGGCATTAACTTTAGAAAACAACACAAGTGGCATACGGAATACCCAGAAAACACGTTCCGATTATTTTGATACTTTAGGAAAATGATCCATGAGTCATTTTTGAGGTGTATGAATCGACCGAACCTCAATCCGACACACGGTGTGACCAGTATGGCTAAAAGTGTCGGGTATCAGTTTGAAATTGACATTAACTTTAGAAAACAACACTACTGACATACGGAATACCGAGAAAACAAATTCTGATTGTTTTGATAATTTAGTAAAATGACCCATGAGTCATTTTTTATGTGTACGAATTGACTTCACCTCAATCCAACGCACGGTGTGACAGGTATGACTAAAAGTGTCTGATATCAGTTTGAAATTGACATTAACTTTAGAAAATAACACTACTGACATACGGAATACTAAGAAAATGCATTTGGATTGTTTTGATACTTTAGGACAATGATCCATGAGTCATTTTTGATGTGTAAGAATCAACCACACCTCAATCTGACGCATGATGTGATCGGTAAATATTTTCATTAGATAAAGAATCAGTATTTATTAAATGAGATAAATCATCCAAAAACATATTTATTTTACATTATTCCCTTTCATTATTGTCAGAATGAAAACATTTAAGTTTATAATTTCCATATTTTAGTTTCACATTTCCATATTAATGTATTCTTTAATATTAATGTTTTAATTTATTTCATTATTGTATTACTAACATAATATTTGTTTTCTTATATAGGTTAATTTTTTTCCTTTAGTTCGGATGCTTTTTTTGGCAACAAATACCGTGGATGACAATTTTTGAGAGCGGATCACGAATATCAAAGGATGAAACATTAATGTTTATAACTGTTTATAGATAATTGTAATTGTAACCATGTAAAACATTGTTTGAAATGTATATAGCAGTGTGTTTTTTTGTATTCATGATGTTAAGTAAATATATATAGCATTATTTGTCAAAATATTGTGTGTGGGTTCTATTTTGTGCAGGTGTGCAGGTGCTTTTTTATGCAGGTGTGCTGGTTTGTGCAGGTGTGCAGGTGTTCAGTTGTTGGTTCTACAGGTGCATGGGAAGGTGCCTTTATCACTACTTTTTTGAGCGCTGATAAAGGACACCTTTAACAGCACTAAAAGAGCGCTGATAAAGGGACCTATTATCATCCCTCAAGATAGAACTGATAAAGGCACCCCTTTATCAGTGCTATAAAAGTGATGTTAATTCCATCATAGATAAGGGGGGGTTCCCTTTATCATCACTCTGAAAAGCGCTGATAAAGGGGACCCCCCCCCCCTCTTTATCTACGCCGATATTAACAGCGCTTTTCTAGCTCTATTAATTCCGGTTTTTAGCACTGATAAAAGGCCAAGTTGTAGTAGTGTATGAAAGGAACTCTTAAGTATTAAACCTTTTATAACCCATAATAATTTCAAGGGATAAATTTATTTTAAGTGGGGTAGAATGTAACACCACAAGATTTTGTGGAAAATTTTTTGAATTAATTTCATCTTTTTTAAATTTTTCATTTTATGAAACACCGAAAATAGTTATTTTATATATATTAAAGCACTAATTTTGGATTGAGTTACATGAAATTCCAATTTAATCATGAACTACACATAATATAATAGATATATTCCACTATACAGAACACTGAGATAGGATTATGTTTCACGCAAGAGTGACTTTCCTCGGTGGCTTTCATAACAGGCATGACTAAGTGTTACTAAACAATAATATATTATATAATAATATATAACCTAGCCATTAAATTAGATTTTATGAATATTATTAACTAAATTGTGTAAATATATGGTTTTTAAAAAATATAAAATGAATTAATTAGTTACAAATTCTTTGTAAATGATATAAGAACCAATTGAATATAAAAGAGTATTTTTATAGAAAACTTTTATTAATCTCACAAAGTTGTTTTAATCCTAATGAATTAAATTAATTACACTTAGTGAGTGATATTAATGTAATATATATATATATATATATTATTCAATAAAATATTTTTTATATTCCTCTAATATATTCGATAGGCCTAAGATAAGAATAAACAAAATTTTACACATAAAAACACATATTTTAAAGGCACTTTTAATTCCTTTTCATGGAGAACCTATTTTAAATATAAATTTTGGAACATTTATAAATTTTATATGTAAAAATAAACTTCATATTTGGAAGTGAAACAAAAAAATTATGTTATAATAAATTTCTGGTATTTTTCTGTGAAGTTTTATTTTTTAATGAATTTAGAAAACTAATGTACTTTAGTTCAAAAATGATTTTTCATATAATTTATTTATAAGGTTAAATTAAATTTTAAATTGGTTGAAAAGTTTAATTAGATAATATTTTAATTAATTAATCAAATTTAGTTCATTATAACCAATTCCACAATGAAATTGAATATAAAAACATAGAAAACTTTTGATCGTTTTTACTTTAAAAACATGCATTGTCGACCCGACTGCAAGATTAAATTTAAATTAATTTCGGCCACTTATGTGTTTGGAATTTGGAAAAATGGATTACATGTAATACCCCAAGATTTCATAGTACGTTATTTCTTTAAAGTAATTCAATAACTTGCGCTACATGCAATACTGAGTTTGAGTGTACCACGACTTACCAAACTAGTCGTTCAAAAAGCAGTTTTGAATAGTATTAACTGAATTGTGAATTTTATATACTCCATATAATTTTAGAATCCATATTATTTGTTTATTATACATAATATAAATACAAATTCATTTTTTTTAGATAAAATAAGTATTTTTCAAAAAATGCAATTTTACCACCTTTTAATGGAGAACCCTTTTAAAACAAATATTTGAAACTTTTATATATTAAATTTAATGAAATTAGATTTTTCTTTATAATTGGGACATAAAAATTTAGTTTGGATAAATTTTTATTAATTTTCTGATAACTTTCATATTTTGATGAATAGTGAAAATGCTATATTTTAATTGAAGACAACTTTTTTAATCGAAATAATTTATAGTGTTAAATTATGAATTTGAATGTTTTTTAAGTATAGTTAGATTATATTTTTATCATTTAATATAATTTTTATTATTATATGTAATTTCACATTTAAATTTGACATAAACACATGTCAATCTTTTGATAGTTTTTACTTTTTAAAAACCCACTTTTCGGTTTTGAAAATGGGAATTAATTTTAAATTGATTAATGAAACTCGTATGTTTTGAATTTGGTAAAATATAATTCATTTTTTAATTTATAATATCAAAATTATCTTAGGGTGAATTTGGGGTATTTTTCTAAAAACATTCAATTTTTGATGAATAGTGAAAAACATTGTGTTATTATTTAAAACCGACTTTTTATTTAAATAATTTTTTATTTTATTTAAATTTATTTCAAGTAAAAATAGATATATAATACCTATATAATTTTAATGTAATTAATTGGAGTCATTTCATAATAAAATTAGATGTATAAATTTTTATGGAACTTTTTACCGTCTTTTACCCACCTTCTAAAAGCATTTGCAAATTTTCACAAAACTTAATTTTACTGCTTATGTGAGTTGAATTTCAAAAATCTGAGAGAAACGGTTGATATGAGTAAATAAAATGTGGTTCAATAAGATGAAAATAATTTTTGGTGAATAGTAACTTTTGACTTTTATTTGCCACGGTTAAAAGTAAATAGGGTGATTAAAGGTAAAAATGATATTATAATTACCCTAACACATGTCCTAATTCTATTGGATAAGTATAATTCTAATAAAAACAACCTTAGAAATAAAATATGATCCCCTTTGGTCCACTTGAATTAGATTAGGACATTTATTAATATTTTATTTAAAGAAGAGTTAAAAGAGTTAAATTCAAAGTTTAATAACTAAACCATTTTTAATATAGGTTTATACATAAGATAAATTCGACTATAAATATTCATTACAAATATAAAAAAAATTCATACATAATGGTATTTTATTTATAATTTTTAGACATTAAATAATTTAATTTATTTATGAAATAGTGATGATGTAGTAATTACCTTATTAATGAATGATTAAAATAGTTCATATTATAAATATCCAAATAAATGTAATTTGAGACTTTTGATGAATTACACTAATTTTATAGGTTAATATGACATGTTAGGTTTGATTAAAGAAAATTTGAAGTAATCATGCTATTATAATTTTCACAAAAACCAAATACTAAATAGTGTCAAAATTGACATAATTGAGTTTTTAAAACAAATACTATATTATTAATTGATATAATATTCTTAAAAATCTAAGGTTTTATCAAAGGACTTAGATAAGGTTATATATATTAATAATGAACCACTTGGGGTTCTCTTGGCTTGTTATAGTAATTTTATTAACCATATAATATAAAAGTATAAAGAGACATTGTAAATGTCAAACTTTTTAACTAAGAGTTAAATTTAAACGATAAGGTTAATATGATGACCTAAACAAGTCTAAAACCTATTTTTTGAGAGTTTTTAGACCCATACCCACCTTATCCTTGAAATAAATTATTTTGGAGACATTATAAACCAAAAATGATTTTATTATAAAATAATATTTCAAGCTTTTCCTAAAGTGACCATCACCTCTCTTATAAAAGGGTACTTCCCGATCTCTGAATTTCACACCTCCAAAGCCATTTTTATTGGCCAAAACCTGCCCAAATATCCTCCCAACTTTCCTCACTTCATCCTAGAGGCTTTCCTTTGGTCAAAAATCCAACCTAAGGATCCCTTTTGATCAAATCAAAAAGAAGAACCTAAAGAAGAGGTAAATATTTCATCACCTCTTTCAAGCTCTTTTCTTCTTCCACTTCCTCTTTATTTGTTGTTTCAATTATAAAATAATAAATCCTGTATATTATATATACTATGATGTTATTATAAAAATTTTACAACCATATTCATTATTCTATCCTTCATATTAATGACAAATTCACCATACGTGCGTACATACGGCTTACTGTCTCCACGTCGTGGTGTAGTTTGTTATTCAAACACTTCATTATTTTGATGGGTATAATAATGATATATAATTTATGTAAATAATAAATATAACCTGTTAATTATTCTGTATATATGATAAAACATTCAATTATATACAATTTCACCTTCAATTGAATGATATTGTCGCTCGTGCGTACGTACAGATTACCATCTCCACGAACGCGATGAGATTCATTCCTCATCGTAATCATTCAAGAATAATTTTCATTTTATGATTAAAAATAATGTTTAAGAACTTAATATAATTCTGTATATGAATAAAATACATCCTATCCATAACAAACATGGCTTACTTAACAAAACATATAAAGGAAAACGAATCAGTTAACACCCGAAACGATGATAATACTAAAATATTATTAACAAAGTAATATTAGAAGATCATATATGATATCATATTTATGTATATGGTTATTTTATAATTTAATAACAATTATTTAACTATTATACAGGAGGTTAACATACCCTCGACCAAAGATAAGTACAAGGTAAGGGTTAATTTCACAATCTCTTTATTATTCGAGGTTGTTTTTACGTAAGTATCTACTGGGACCTCTTCATCATCCATATCCATGTTTCTTAAAAATTTATTTCAAAACATTTTTACTATTTACTAGACTATGTGTTAAAGTCATTTATACCCTTACTTTAATTTTTATAAAATGGTTTGAAAGGAATCTTTCTGTCATTTTCCAAACAAGGTACTTTATGACCTTTTCGAAAAAATTAAGGTAAGAATGTCTTTTTTTTAACTTATATGGAGGGTGCAGCTATTTTCCGCCATTATATTATCGTCGAATCTTCCCATAAAATATTATAAAAATATTTTCTAAATAAATTTTTTATTTTATAATTATGTGACTTTTAAATGATTTCAAAATATAAATAGGTTTTTATTTCAAATAATTTTCATTTCATCTATGTCAACATCCTTTGATGGATTTTAAACTTGTTTGAAGTTAATTTATTTTAACACAAATATTTCATATTGTATTTATGGTTTTGTGATATGTTTAATTGTGGATGTTTTATTTTTACATCATTCATGTTTTATGGATAAAGTACTGAAAATTTTTATGCTAGTTTTAATATGAATGTTTATGTTATATTTAAACCTTTTTATATAATAATGCATTATACTTAGTAAGTGATGGGTATAGACCATTATAGATCCTAGATTCATTGGTAGGTCTCATGAGACAAACTATTGTTTTGGCACAAGGCCTCGAAAAAATCTTATTTGTAGTCTTGGCACAAGGCATTGACTATGTGGTTATTAAGTCTGGCATTATGCATTCCATCATTATGAAAGTGGATATTGATATTGCATGTGATTATTCGACTAGTAGAATATCCATGTGAATAAGTAAATTGAATTATTTGATATTATCTTTTCTATATTATACTGAAGTTTAAGTTTAAAAGGCTTTTGTTTTAGTCTTATACATTTCCATAAATGTTTGTACTTATTTATGAAAGTTTTTCTATATTGTTATCCTTACTGAGCATATGAGCTCACCCCTTTCTATGTTTTATTTTTCCTAGGATGTGAATAAGTGTTTTATGGTTGACCTGTAGGGATAGGCTAAGGATATAAGTATGATAAAAGGTGAAAAAATTTTGTTGATGTTTTTATTTCATGATGTAATGTAAAATTTATAAATGTATCTAGTACTTCCAAGGCTACTAAACTGATTGATCTTTCAGGACATGATTCCTTGTATCATGAAAATGTTATGTAATAATGCACCAACTCTGGGTAACTAGGGTTGGGGCGTTACATTACATATTTTTAATAAGCATAATTTATAATGTCTAATAAGGTCAAATTAGTTTTTGAACAAAAATATTAGTGAAGTAATTAAAATTAATTACAATGGTTAAGGCTAAATTAAGCTTAATAATGGACTTAAATCATAATCTTAATGCCCAAAAAAACCTATAAACTTCTCAAAAAGCCATTTTTTGGCCATATTTCGACCCTATCCTCCCTTAACTCTATTTTGTACCATTATTTATCTAATTTCAATAAAAAACAAGGTTGGGGTTCCTTTTTGAAAAATATTACTAGACTTCCACTCTTCCATTATAAAAATCCTCCTCTCCTCCCACTTTTACACACCTCTCAAGCCACTTAAGTTCAACAAAAATCTACCAAAATATCTTCCCAACATCCTTAAATTCCTACTTAAAGTTTTAATACCCCGTAATTCCATAAAAAATTAAAAATTAAATGGGATTATTTCAAGACAAAGCACTAAGACGGCGTGCGATTCTGAGGCCTGGAGTGTCCAGAATAACCCATCAAAAAAATTTAAGATTTAAATGGTGTGCATGAGTGGTTTTACTAAAAAAGTGTAATAACTCTTAAATGGTTACCCATATCTGGAATCTTAAGGAACCATTATGTTCAGAATGGCAGGTTTACCCTAGGATCGACTTAAGTTTAGTCAGCGCGGGACTCTAGTGAGAAAACCTGAAAATGGAATAACTGTAAATAAAATGATTAAATAAAATTATTTTATTTTTCAAATCCTTATAACTGAAGAACGGTTACTTGTATTGAAAATATGAGACCACCTTTGAACTTTTGAGGTTATGATTTCCTTAGGAAAATACTAAGATTGATCGATACAGGTCAATAGCGAAAAGTAGTTTTTGGTCGTAAATAAAATAATTTAATAAAGTTATTTTATTTTCAAATCTTCATAACTCATAAATAGTAACTCAGGTTGGAAATTCAAGAGTACTATTGAGTTCTTGAGTGTATTTTTTCCTTAGGTGGAGCCTAACATCGATTGGCACGGGCCAGATGTGAAATTTGGTTTTTGGGACGTAACCGTAAATAAAATAATTTAAATAAAAGTTATTTTATTTTTGAATTATCATAACTCACAAATGGTAACTCAGATTAAAAATTTGAGACCACCATTGAGTTTGTAATGAGATTTTCTCCTTAAGAATCACTTAACCTCGACCAGCACAGGTCGAGGGAAAAAGTTAATTTTTGGACTTTTCAGAAGAAGAATAAAATAACTTAAAAAGTTATTTTAAATGTTTTATTCCTCATTGAGTTGTGGCATGTCAGTGTTGTAGTGAAGTGACGAGGAAATGATGAATCTCATTAATGAATCCCATTAATGAGTCAGTGTAACGACTCTGCAATGTTGATTTTTATTTCATCAATTAATATCCTAATAAGCAATACAGGATTGTTGGCACAATCATAGAATTTCTCTAATGATTTGGAGGTTGAAGATGATGAACGAAGAAGGAAGACCTCTCCAATGATGAATGTCAGTGAATTAGAAAATGGAGACAACGCCCTTGGAGAGCGGACATAGGACCAGAGAATGACAAATGATGAAGAATGATCATCCTCGAGTAATCTCATTTCCTAGGTATGGGTTTAAATTATTAATGAATTTATTTCCCCATTCTCCCCCTCTAAATGAAGAATGTGAATCAACTCTCTTACAAGTCGATTTGTGGATGGATTTACCTTGAGGGGTTGGGAAATATAATTGTGGGTTGATATCTGGGTTTAATCTTACGGATTTATAATTTATACATCGTGATACCACTAACACGAACAATTCCTGACCAACACGAACAAAGGATGGTTGTTTATATGGGTGTTATTTGTGTTCCCCTCCATCTCTCTCTCCCCATTCTTTGTGGCGCAATAGATGGTGATGCATCAGCTATAGAAGCTCCAGGTGGAAGGGTCACGGCCATGTAGGCCATGAGACTATCAAGAGACTGTGGCACCTAGCCACGGTTGTGACAGGAGCTGCCAAAACGAAGGCCGATGGCTGGAGATAGGTGGACATGGCTACTCGGCCGCGTCAGAGGCGCACGCGGCGTAGAGCTGCGGTCTGCAGCGTTGAGCTGGACCCGCAGCAAATCTGCGAGCCACAGGGGAAAACTTGTCCACATGAGCAGACCGTCACTGCTTGGGTGTCGTATTGTAGGAGCGGCCCATGCTGGCGGGTAGTGACAAGAGCTGGCACGCGGTCCTGGACCACGTGCGGGGGAGGCGGCCGGCCTCAGCTGGCCCCATGCAGTGTGAACTGGACACCTCATGGGCGTTTGGGTAGGTGGAAACCATTCCACTTTTTCAGGCCAGGTTGGAAGGATAAAACCAGGCTACTGGGTGGCCCGAGATGGGAAAATACTGGCATGCCTGTTGCATCCTCGCCCAGATGGAACCGGGTCACTGGGCGACCCGGCGGGCTGGACCCAAAGCTTAACCGGGTCAGGTCCAGAAAGTTCCAATGGGCCTGGATCAGTGTCTAGGCTAGACCAGGCCAGACTAGACCCAAACCAGGTCTGTTTGGATCGGTCAAATCGGGTCGGGTCATGCAGGGCCCCCGAGTCGGGTCGGTCGGTTCGGTCTGACCAGGTTAGACCAAGCCCGAACCAAACTGACCCCTGTTTACAAAAATTACAATATCCTTCAGACTGAGCATCCAATTATAGATCCATTTGTGGATTTGGAGCCCTTTTTATGAGAAGGTTCTTTCAGAATTCTCTATGGAGACTTTAATAGAAGTTTAAATATAAAAAATGGATTTAGGAGTGGATTCTCTTAGAATCAAGCGCACCACATGCGAGAATCCTACAGCTGGCTGAGAATCGAAGACTGTTTATGAGTGGGTCTAAATAACCCTGCAAAACTATATGATAAGAGGACCTATGTGGAACAGCTACAGGTGATCCTATGTGGATCATCTATAAGCGACCCTGATTGGATCAGCTACAAGCCACCCTATGTGGATCATCTACAAGAGACCCTATCTGGATCAGCTACAAGGAACCCTGGGTGGATCAGCTATAATAGACCCTTTTTGGATCATCTACAAGTGACCCTATGTGGATCAGTTACAAGGGACCTTGTTTGGATCATCTACAAGTCACCCTATATGGATCAGCTATAAGAGAACTTGTGTGGATCATCTACAAGAAACCCTATGTGGATCAGCTACAAGCGACCCTGTGTGGATCAGCTACAAGAAACCCTCTGTGGATCAACTATAAGTGGCCCTGTGTGAACCATATATGATGGTCTATGTGGGAAGTGGATCTGTGTGACCTAGCAGTCCCTTATGGGGAGTGGCTTTGTGTGACCCAACAGACCCATGGTACTCATCGGGGATGAGTACCTCAGCATTCCAAGGTGTTTAGTGTTACGACTGATAGTCTTTCTTTCCTTACTGTAGATTATACATGTGTGAGATGATGTTACCTTGTTCATACCTTCTTTTATGGTAATTACCTTGTGTTTCAGGATCCTTACTAAGTATCATGTTACTCACCCCTACACGGGCTTCACCCGCACATGTCGTGTCCCAAGTAGGTGATCAACGCTTCGACAGAGACCTTGGTGGTCTAGGACCAGGTGGTGCTTAGTGAGATGGTATGGACGAGCGTACTTCTACGGGTATATGCAGTTACCCTTAATATACCCTTCTGGTAGAGTCTTGAGTGGATAGACCACGGTAGTTGTACTTTCCATTGTGGTTTTGGGTTTTTATTCTAGCCCCTTTGTACTTTCAGTTTGCACGGTACTCTCAATAGTTGTCTTAGTGATAGTTCTAGTTTACTTTGTGTTTACTTTGTGTTTACTTTCTGTAGTTTGGGATTTTTTTTGTGTATAGGTTTTAAGTAAAATGTCTTCCCTTTTTTGGATATGCTTATTCGGTGCTAGTCGCCCACCACTAGCCTATGGAAGGCGGGTTTGGGGTAGTCACAACACATGCCCTAGGGGACAGGTCATAACAAAATCCAAATTTGGGAATAAATCCTTCTAAGGAATCCCTTTAGTGGAAAACAAAAGGAGTTACCTTATTAAGAGGCGGTTTTTACGAGTATAAAGAGATTCAAGACATAAGGTAAGGGGATTTCATCTTAATTTTTATTTTTATGAGATACATGCCATGTTAACCACTCTTTCATTTTTCATGGTGTATATACTGACCATTAATGTATTATATGAATATTATTCTTAAATTTATATGTATTTACATATCCATTTTATGATCTTTATTTCATGGGGTTTAAGTTTCAAAAGTTACCAAATCGTTAAAATAGTTTTGTCTCAATTTTCCTTCTTTAAGAATCATGTTTTTTCATGCACTTAAATTATTTTTTGAGCTGTATATTACATGTTATATCATGAATCTCATTATTTTCGTGATATTTTAAGCTTTATTTAATTTCATCTTCTTACATGTAGAGTTTCATCCCAAGTTACCAAGTGATATGAGTTTATTGAAACAGTCTCATCACTTTTCAAGATTGTTAATGATTATGCTTCTTTGATGAAATATTATGATCCATATCTCAAGAACACTGATGAGTTTCCTTATCCTATATTTATTAAAGATATATCCATGTATCAGTAACATTTTCCACTCTTTGGTACTTAAGATAATTAAGAAAATGTTTTTAAGAAAATATGATTGTATTTCCCTCTTCAGTCGAAAATATATTTTAATAAAAAAACCAAGTTTTCAAAAATGTTTTCAAAAATGTTTTCAAATGGTCTTTAAAGATAATTTTCAAGGAAAAAGGATTTTAAAAATATTTTATTATTTTTATATCTTCCTTTATAAGTTTTTAAATCTATTTTCAAATAAAAATATTTTTAAAATGTTTTGAAGATTCATTTATATGTTTTCAAGTAAAATAGTTTTCAAAATGTTTTAAATGTTATTTTATAATTTTTCAATGAAAAAGGTTTTCAAAATGTTTTTAATCATTCTTTCTAATTTTTCAAATTATTTTCAAAGGAAATATTTTTCAAAAAATTTTTTGTTTTAAGGATATTTTCTAAAATAATAAAGGATAATTCCTCAAGAAATGTTTTAAAAATATCCTTCCAAGTTATTTTACATCTAAGATGACATCCTTTGATGTTAATCATTACCTTACAGAAAATAATACAAAGGTTTCATTCATATTCTTTCTTAAATGGTTTATGTTTTGAGGGAATGATGTTTATGGCACTAGTTTCTCTTTCATGGGTTATATGCTTTTGAAACCCGATTTATTTAATAGGTTATTCTTATGATAAAATGATTATAAAACTTGTATATTTTTCTATAGCTTATGATATGATTATATTTTTATGATACCCATTTCATTTCATGGGTTATGATATGATTGTTTATGATTTTTTGGTATATGCATGTATGATTTCATTATGAGATGGGTGGGACCTATATCTCCCTCCAATGCATTGGGTAATGATAAATTTTGTATAAGCTCAAAGGGTACATGGGAGGGAATCCTAAGCCCAAAATAAGGTGGTACATGATAGGAAATCCCAAGCCTGAAATGAGCAGGTACATGGGAGGACATCCCAATCCTGAAATAAGAGCGTACATAGAAGGACATCCCAAACTCGAAACAGGAGGGTACACGGGAGGGAATCCCAAACCCTAAGTAGTTATGTGGGTGATTATCCCAAGCTTAACATGTTATAAAGATCTTGGAAGGTGGCCTTGGCATAGGGTCTTTATATGCTTATGTTTCTGCCACAACTCCATGTCTTATTCTTATATTATTCTATCATGGATCTTGTTATTTATTCTGTTATGATTCATGTCTTATGAACTGTAAATATTTATTCCATGATTCATATTTATGATTTTTGATATGTAGTTTATTGTTGTATAATGATCATGATTACATTTTCATACCCTTATATTCATGATATGATTACGTATTTTCTTTATTTACCCTTACTGATCATTTGATCTCATCCCTTTATTATGTTTCCCTTCCCCAGGTTATGAAGAAATATTTTTTTAAGTAGAAATAATAAGGGGGAAGATCTTTGTGGGAAACATTGAAGATATTTCATAGAGTTAGAAGATTGTTTTCCCAATTTTCCACAGGCACTAAACTAATACGGTCTTTGGGCATCCATAATTTTTTTATTATTCTAAAAAATTGATGTAATGTCTATGTTTGTCAATAATGGTTCGTTATAATGTTGTATTTAATGAACTAAGTAGGAATTCACACAGTGATGTTGTTCATGAGTTTGGGGATTCCTATAGAATTATGGAAGAGTATTCTATGATGTACCTTGATCTGGGATAGGTTGGTGGTAGAGGATTCCCTTTGTAGGTAATGGTGTAGTCATATTTAGTGAAACATGTGGAGGAGTCCCAGTGGGGGGATTCTAAGGTGTAAGTTTTGTGGGATTAGATTTTCTATGGTGATGTATATGGTAGATGGTATTAGTATAATCAACATCAATTATTGTTATAGGGTAATATTTTTGTTCCTTCATTGATGCATGAGGATTTTCTCCATGAGTTCAACATCTCAACCTTAGTAAAACATCCTGGCATGATATAGATGTACCATGCTTATAAATACCCCAACCCTAGTAACCTAGATTTTGTGGTTACTTTATTACATTTTCACTAGATACAAGAAATCACAGACTAAAGGAATTAATAGTTTAATAGTCTTGGTAAACAAGATACATACTTGAAATTCATATTACATTTCAAAACATAAAATATATAATGTTTTTTCTTTGATAATTCCATTATTAACCTTAGAATATCTCGTCATATCAATCATAAAATATATTTTTTATCTTTGGGAAAATAAAACATAAGAATGGGTGGAGCTCTAATTCTCATTAAGGGTATGCATACATCAAAAGTTATGAATAAATAAGGAATAATAAATATGGAAAGTTAAATAATTGAAACAAATGTCATTTAATAAATAACATGAACATGAAGAATAATATGGTAAGAATAAATAATGATCAAATAATTTCATATAAATAATCACATAAACATGAAACTTATCTATGGATATTATAACTAATATAATAATCACATGATGTCAATAAATAATCTCATAATAAGGGAATTTATAATTTTAACATCATAAATATATTATCAAGACCTTTCACAAGACAGTTTAAAACTATGGGGAAAACCCCTATTTAATTTGGATAACTCATTTGTATCCTCAGACCTACCAATGCATCCAGAGGCTATGTAATTTCAGGCCCCACCCATTACTTAATAATTTCAATTCATTCCTTGTATAAAAGGGTTGAAAAATAATCAACATAAACATTCATATTTAAAAACTAACATATTAAATCTTAATACTTACCTCAATCAATAAATATAATCATAAAAAATCCAAATTAATACGGTGAATGCTAATAAAATTGTACATACCAAATCAAATTGATCATAAACCATCCATATAGAAATAATAATAATAGTTTCAATAAAAAAATCCGAATTGGATCACAAGTGAAATAAATGGTTGATGTCATTGATGGATAGAAATACTATAAAGATGACATTAAAATAATTCTTTAGGAAAATAACCTTTTCAATTTGAAAATATTTTTTTAAAACTAAAACTTCACAAAACACTTTGAAAATTGTGTTCTTTTAAAATAAAATTTGAAACTTGTAAAATAATATTTAAAATATTGAGTTCTTGTGATGGCGGGAAATTATATATATTCCATATAAGTTAAAAAACATACATTTCACACTATTGTAAAAAGGTTAAAAAGTAACTCGTTCAGAAAACAAAAAAAAATATTCCTTTCAAACCATTTTGTAAAAATTAAATAATGGGTAAAATTTTATTTAATACATAATTTTGATAATGTTAAAAATATTTTTTAAAAAAAATTTAGAAAACATGGTTTAGGAAGAAAATGGATTTTTGATCAAAGATAGAAAAGAAGCCGTTTTTTATTAAAAACATTTTATCAATCATTTTAAGTACGAAAGAGAGGGAAAATGGTACTATTACTTGAAAAGTTCATGAATAACTAGTGTATAAGTAAATATACTAGTTTTAAGATATAGATTCAAAATAATTCTCCTAAGAGAGACTTTAACATAAACAATACTGAATAATGATGAGATTGTGAAATAAACTCTTACCACTTTGGTAACTTTTGAATTACAAGCCCCATGAAAGAAATAAATTCAAGTGAAACTTTAATTACCATGAACAGAAATAGATTCAATATATAAAATATCTAAATGGGAAGTATATACACAACACAAAATAATAAGTGGTGAATATGGCATATGTCTCAAGGAAGTAAAAGTGAGACGAGAAACTCTTACCTCGTGTTCAACTTCATTCGTATGTGTCTGAACCTTCTGTATAATAAATATAAGTTTATTATAAATCTATTAAATAACCTTAATCATATATATCATTCCATATATTATTTACTTATAGTCTTTTTTCACCCGTTTATTAATATTTTTGTTAAAATCATTGTTTCTAGTGATTATTGATTCGTTTTTCATGTATGTTTCGGTTTGGTAAATTTGGTACTTTAGATTTGATCATGGTGTAACATCCCGGTTCCGGAAGCCACCCAGAGGTTCCCCGTGCCTAGTTCGCCACATGACCTCAAGTGCATTTCCCCAAACGCCAGAGGCTGCCGACTAGCAGCGAGGTCCTTTGTAAGTTATTAGGGAAACTATGCCCTCATTTGGTAAGGTATACAAAGAAAAGAAAAGAAGTTAATAGTAAATAGTGGAAGCAGTAAAGGATACGCAACAACTAAAACCATACATCGGAAGCAATGAATATATAGTAATGATGATAATGATACAGTAGGTACAAGTATCTAAGGAATGTAGCAAACACAACAATGTGCTGAAATACAAGTAAAAACAAAGTACTAAAATAACATCAACTCCTGCAGCATCGCAAGATTAAGATTGGTCCCTTTCTCTCCAGCTCTAAGCAATCAAGTACCGGAAGTTGAAGGGCGCTTGCCCTTATCTATACCTGCAACAACAAAGTCTTATTGGGCCCAAAAGCATGGACCAAATAGGGTGTGAGATACAATCCAAGTAGGCAACCACCCAAAGATCTATGTCTAATAGTCAATGAATACAAGGAAAGTAAAAGTGTAGGAAGCAGTAAACATAGAAGCACACAACAGCTACAATCCACAGTTCTAGTATATAAAGTACACAAGTAAACAACCAACAACAAACAGAATACAGGTAATCCTCTGGGTAGCTTTCACAGTCTAACCCCTATGGTTCAACCTACAAGTACTAGCAACCCTCTAGGAAGAACACATAGTATCACCCCTCTGGTTCAGCTAAGAGTAGACTTTCTGAGGAAGCACTCATTGTTAATTCCCCCTATAGTCTCGTATTGTACTAAAGGCTCTCTGGGGAAGCACTCAATGTCTCATTCCCCTTGTGGCCCATGTCGAGGAACTACAGACTCTCTGAGGAAGTACTCATCATCAATTCCCTTGTGGGCTCACATCGTATTAAAAGACACTCTAGAGAAGACCTTATGTCCATTCTCCCTATGGACTACTACACTAGGTTCTCACAGTCCAGTGTGAAATAAACATGCCTAGAATGTGTATTGTTCCAAGTAAACCTCAAGAAATACTTGACTTTCAATCAAAGGCACAAAAACATAACAGTACAATAGTTCCACTATCCTAAAACTAGGCATGGAAACTGGAAAAATTCCTAATAATCAAAACATGCAAGGACAAGCATAAGAATACAGTATAGATTGTCCAATTTTTCAAGCAATGATCTCTACCCAAGAAATCATGCAAAGAAGACAAACAACAGCGGAAAATAAAAAACCCACAATTCCCCGTTCAAGGGAATTGGTGGAATTTGCACAAAATATTCACAGACTTCTGACGGAAAGGAACAAAACACCTACCTTGGTGTTAGAAGATTGATATACATGAACCACGACGATTCCTTCCCCTTGGAACGTCTAATATCTGAGAAAACACCAAAAATTATCAACCCACAATAACTTGGAAACAAGGATGAAACATGGAACAAGGCTAAAGAAAAAGAGAGAACTCACCATTGTGATTCCAACACAATCAATGGTGATCGATTTGGAGAACAGATGGAGGAACGGTAGCTCGTCGAAGATCCGTCGATTCCCGGCGCTCTTGGATGAAGAAGCTGGAGAAGAAGATCTTTTCGTCGATTAGGCACGACCCCGGTCCGTTTAATGAAAAAAAATAAAGTACACGGCGTGTAATTTTAGAGTACACGACATGTACTTTTAGAGTACACGGCGTGTACTAGGTTTTTCTATACTCCACTTTAAGCAGCCTCCACATCACCACTACACCCCGTGTGTGTGGCCCGGGCACGGCCAGCACACGGCTTCGAGCTAGAAAAGAGTACATGGCGTGTACTTAGAAAGTACACAGCGTGTACTTCAAAAATTTCTAGAAACTCCATTTTTCTCAAAAACTCCCGAAAAGTAAAAGACATACCTAAAACGAAGATTCGGGTTCTTAAAAACTTCCCCCCTTAAAGAAATTTGTCCCCAAATTTCCCTAGCGAGGTGTGGAAGAAGAAACCCCAAACAGCTCCGGCCACTGCGATCGTACATCAGCCTCCCTCTCCCAGGTCTCACCTTGTACTCGCCCATTCTGCCATAGCACTCGTACTAAAGGAACAGACCGCCCACGGAGAACCTTCATACTACGATCGACAATCTGGATAGGATGCTCCTCAAACAATGCATCCACTTTGAGTTCAACTTCCTCGGGCTGAAAGACATGAGACGGGTCTGAAAAGTAACGTCGGAGATGGTAGATGTGGAAGACGTCATACATAGCCCGATACCTCTGAGGTAGCTGCAACCAATAGGTGACTGGCCCAACTCTCTCCAAAACCTCAAACGGCCCGACGTACCATGGTGAAAGCTTACCATGTCTCCGAATCCTATTGTGTCCCAACCTTGGTGTGACACGCAAGAAAACCTGATCCCCAACCTCGAACTCCAGAGGTCGTCTCCGCTGATCAGCATAAGAATTATGCTGAAACTATGTTGTAGACATCCTCTTCCAAATCAACTCTATCTGCTCTGAGGTCACCTGAACAAGACGAGGTCCCAGCAAAGCTGCCTCTCCGACCTCAATCCATCATAAGGGTGATCGGCATGGCCTACCGTACAAAGCCTCGTAAGATGAAATCTGTATAGTCGCCTGAAAGCTGTTGTTGTAGGCGAACTCAACAAGTGGAATATGCTTCTCTCAAGAACCTCCAAAGTCTATAATGCAATCTCTGAGCATATCCTCTAGCACCTGGATCGTACGCTCAGACTGGCCATATGTTTGGGGATGTTATGTTGTACTCAAAAGTACCAGTGTACCCAATTCCTTCTGAAGCCCCTGCCAGAACCGAGACATAAAGCATGCATCCCTGTCTGAGACGATGGAGTGTAGAACTCCATGAAGACATACAATATATCATATGTACAGTCGTCCCAGATCATCAATACTGAAGGTCTCCTTGATCGGTAAGAAGTGAGCAACCTTCGTAAGCCTTCGATGACAACCCAAACAGCATCGTTCCCTCGAGGTGACCTCGGCAATCCGGTCACGAAGTCCATCGCGACATTGTTCCACTTCTACTCCAGAATGGGTAACTACTGTAAAAGTAATGCTGGTTGCTGATGCTCTGCCTTCACCAGCTAGCAAGTAGAACACCTTAAGACAAAACCAGCAACATCTCTCTTCATACCTGGCCACCAGTACTGGCGATGAATATCCTGATACATCTTGGTGACGCCAGGATGAAATTCCCAAAATGAGGAATGGAAATCCCACATCAGCTCCTCGTGTATGTCTTCTAGAATCCATACGCGTCCCTGGAAACGCAAGATCTCATCCTTTCCCATTGTCCATCCAGGAAGAGGGTACTCTCCTAACACACTCTCTTGCAGGACTAAGCCTTCCGAGTCTGATAGCTACCTCATCCGTACCCAATCAAGTAGTGTAGAGGTAACAGCTACAGAAGATAGAAAAGTTTGTCCCTGTCTGTCGTGCACCTCCAGATGCATCTCAGAGAACAGAGCCATAAGTTTCCACTCACTGTTGGCCTCCTAAACTGCCTGAATCTGAGTTCTTCTGCTCAACGCATCTGCCACTGTGTTGCCCTTTCCCGGCATATAGGCAAGCTCGAAATCGAAAGACTGAAGATACTCAACCCACATGTGCTGTCTCAGATTCAGATCACGCTGAGTGAAGATGTACTTGAGACTCTTGTAGTCGGTGAAAACCACAAAGTGCTCTCCCAAAAAGAAATTCCTCCAACATCGTAAGTCATGAACAACAGCTTCCAACTCCAGATCGTGTGTCGGGTAGTTCCTCTCATGTGGCCTCAACTGGCGAGACCCGTACGCAATGACTCCATCTCCCTGCATAAGCACAGCACCCAGCCCGATACCTAAAGCATCAAAATAAACAGTGTAACTCTTTCCTAGCTCTAGCAAGACTAGTATCGGTGCTGACGTCAACTTTCCCTTCAGCTCCTGAAAGGATGGCTCGCAAGAATCTAACCATAAGAACTTTTCCCCCTTCTTAGTAAGACCTTTCAAAGGTGCTTCTAGGCGTGAAAAGTCCTGAATAAAGCGTCTGTAGTATCTATCCAGCCCTAGGAAACCCCGTACCACAAAAACATTCTTCGGCTGCTCCCAGGAAACTACATCTCTCACTTTCTCTGGGTCCACAGATACTCCTGCCTCTAAGATGACTTGACCCAAGAAGTTAATTTGATCCATCCAAAAGTGGAACTTCGAGAGTTTAGCATAAAGATGATGCTCTCTTAGTGTACTCATAATGATCTCAATTTGGTTAGCATGGTCGTGTCGAGTGTGAGAGTACACCAAGATATCATCCATGAAGACCATGACAAAGGAGTCCAAGTAAGGATGGAACACTAAGTTCATCAGTGCCATGAAAACTATTGGCGCATTCGTGAGAC
The DNA here is from genome assembly GCA_963277665.1 of Viscum album. NCBI lineage: Eukaryota > Viridiplantae > Streptophyta > Magnoliopsida > Santalales > Viscaceae > Viscum > Viscum album. The sequence goes on along the minus strand of OY728165.1, from coordinate 1,774,188,117 downwards.
CGAATGGCATAACTGTGTACTCGTAGAGACCATACCTGCTCTGGAAGGTTGTCAGAGGTATATCTGATGGTATAACATGCAACTGATGATAACCGGACCTCAAATCGATCTTCGAGAACACCTGGGCTCTTAGAATATGATCGAAAAGGTCTTCAATCCTAGGAAATGGATACCGGTTCTTGACTGTCAACTGGTTCGGCTTCCGATAATCTACACAGAGCCTAAGGGTACTGTCTGCCTTCTTTGCAAATAGGGCAGGCGAACCCCAAGGAGAAGTACTGGGTTGGATGAAACCATTTTCCTGCAACTCCTCCAACTACTTCTTGAGATCCTATAACTCAGGTGTAGCCATCCTATAGGGATGAATGGAAATCGGTTTCACTCTTGGCATGAGCTCAATAGAGAAGTCCACCTCATGCTCCAGAGTCAAACCTGAAAAGTCCTCTGGAAATACATCACTGAAACGATCCACCACTGGAGGAAAGTCCAACTGTTAAGTCCCCTAGTCATCAAGATAAATACTATCAATTTGGTCTATCACCCTTCCTAGCCCATGATGCTTGAGTCCTGCTCGACTCTCCTGAACATCCCATTCACCTCTATGAAGAAAAGATTCACCCTCTGGTGAAATGAAACTCACCCTGCGGCGATAACAGTCGACGACTGCCTGGAAGGGAACCAACCAGTCCCTCCCGAGAATGACATCATAGCCTGTCATCTCTAAGATGTAGAGATCCCATATGAAATGATACCCTTCAACCTCGAGAGGGAACTCTCTACACTGACGTACACTAGATGTCCTTGTCCCCAAAGGTGTGTCTAGTGTCAACAAGTCGGTAAAATAAAAGATACAGAGCCCAAGGCTCTCCACGATAGTAATAAAGATAAAGATATGCGTAGCACCAGTATCGAAAAGAGCTGAAGATAAAACTGAGGCTACAAAAATCGTACCTTGAATGGTAGAAGGTCATGGATCCTGCTCCTGATAGGTATGTTCCATGGCGAAAGACTGGCCTACACCACGGCCCTGCGGCCCTACCTGACCGCTCTAAGCTGATCCACCCTATTGACGCTGAATGACTGGTGGTTGACCACCATGGCCTCGACCTCCACCTCATACCAAATGGCTGGAAGAACTCTAGTTCCCTAACTGGTGAGAAACTGGCAGTGTTACTCCTGAACAAGGAGTCATAGAAGAACTCTCGTCGCCAGCTGCTGGTGAGAAAACCTGGCAGAAACACTGAAGGTGACCCATCTTGCTGCAAGATCGGCACTCCATGGGGTCTCTCAGGCACTGTGGCCTCGTGTGCCCTGACTGGCCACACTGGTAGCATATCACCTGGCTGCCTGATGATGCATCTCGCTTCCTCGGATCATCGTGCATAGACTCCCTACGACAATTCTTGCTGTCATCTAGAGGAAAACTAGCTTTGGAAGCAAAACCGCCCTGGCTCGCAGCTCTGAAGCCTCTCAGATTGCGCTCCGCAATCAGTGCCTAGTTGACGATGGAATTGATTGAAGTCAACTGGAAGAGATTCACCTGCGAGCGGATCTCCCGCCTGATACCATCCTCAAACTTCCTCACAAATAACATCCCATACCCACCCCGGAGGGGTGTAAAACGCTGCACCTCGGTGAAACGAGATGAATACTCAATGATGGAAAGAGTAACCTGCTCTAGACTCATGAACTACTGGGCTCGATCGGCCCTTAGGGTCTCTAGATAGAAGTAGTCGTAGAACACGTGCTGGAACTCCTCCCAATCCATAACCTGCTGATGACCCGCCTGTGAGATCACATCCCACCACCTCTTGGTGGAGTCTCGAAGAATTTAGGTAGTGAGATTGACTCGCCTCTCTGTAGGTGTTTCCAGATGCTCGAAGATTGTTAGCATGGCTTCCATCCATGACTCTACAGCCTGTGGTCCTCCTTCCCCTGAGAAAGTAGGAGGATGTTGCTGCTGGAAAACCCACGTCAAGTCTTCCATAGTCATGGAAGGAGGAGGTGCTCCCTAAAAGGTCTGTATCATCCCCATAAAACCTTCCCTGAACTGCGCATCAGTGCCTGCAACTGGTATGACAGCTGATGCCAAGGCTGGCCAGACCAGAGGATCGGCAGAAAGTCCCTGATCAGTCATTTCTAGCATCTGATCGCTACCTGACAACTGGCGTACAACCAGAGGAAGTCTCGAAGGCATATATCTGAAAGGTCAAAATCATGCCTTATATTAGAAAAACAAGGATAGAGAACAAAGGAGTTCAAAAGGAAACAGGAGAAGGAAACACTCAAGATTTACAAAACAGTACTACATGGTGGGTATAAACTCTACACGGCGTGTACTTAACTCCACTCCCCTACCAGTGTCTCCTTGCACGGCTAACCCACATGGTCTTCTTAAACTAAGACTACACTGTGTGTTCCAAGTGGACACGGCGTATAGTAGGCACGGTTTCAATGACCTGTGTTGTTAGTTACACAACCGGCCACACGGTTGAGACTACATGGCGTGTTCTGAACAAACACGGTGTGTACTTGAAGATTTTCCCGACCCGTGCTATTGGCGACACGGCCAGTACACGGATGACCCTTAAACGGCGTTTTCCAAACAAAAACGGCATTTATAGGAGATGAGGACACCATCATGTGTTGTTCGTGACACGGTCGGGTACTGAGAACAAGGATACACGGCGTGTTTATACATAACACAGCGTGTATGACACGCGCTTCCCCAACCCATGTTGTTCGTTACACGGCTGAGTACACGCTCACTGCTACACGACGTGTATCTACTGTACACGGCATGTTCCTGGAGATTTTTCACAACCCTTATTTCTTCTCACACAGTCAGTGACACGGTAAAAAACTACATGGCGTGTATATATAAAGTACACGCCGTGTATTCTGGGTTTTTCTGGGCAGTAGCTCTGAAACTGCACTGAAGCCTAGAAAACACTGAAAAACGAGAAAGAAGGTTCCAAATTCCGATTTTTGAGGGCCCATACTCCCCACAAATCAAATCGTGGCATCCATTTAAGAAAATTACGATACAAACAATCCCCTAACAATCATCAGAGATTCTAACAAAGCATCTATCACAATAGCATGCATAATCTACAAAAGGTCTATCACAACAACATGCAATTGCTAATGCACCCTAGATGGAATGACAAGAATGCATGGCATGTGATTTCTAACAAGTGCATATATGATGCATGAGATGGAATACCCTCATCTCATCAGGTTTTGACAGAAATAGAACCAAAATAGAAATAACAATTACAACACAATCATGTGAATCACTCTAGGTGAAATCATATCAACCGTAAAATCTTAAAACTAGAAAACTGCAATAATCAAGGTAGTATGGATTTTCCCTTTACACGGGTTAGATACTTCCAATCACAGCTTAACACCAAGTACTGAATCCATCCTATCCCTAGCTAAAGATCCAAATAGTAAATCAAGAGAAAAGAACTCCTTTGATACCACTTTGTAATGTCCTGGTTTCGGAATCCACCCAGAGGTTCCCCGTGCCCAGTTCACCACATGACCTCAAGCACATTTCCCCAAATGCCAGAGGCTGCCGACGAGCAGCGAGGGCCTTTATAAGTTATTGGGTAAACTACACCTTCATTTGGTACGGTATAAAAAGAAAAGAAAAGAAATTAACAGTAAATAGTAGAAGCAGTAAACAATACGCAATAACTGAAACCAAACAGCGGAAGCAATGAATATATAGTAATGATGATAATGATGCAGCAGGTACAAGTATCTAAGGAACGCAGCAAACACAACAACATGCTGAAATACAAGTAAAAACAAAGTACTAAAATAACAGAAACTCTTGCAGCATCGAAAGCCTAAGCTTAGTCCCTTGATCTCTAGCTCCAATCAATCAAGTACCAGAAGTCGAAGGGAGCTTGCCCTTATCTATACCTACAACAACAAAGTCTGCTTGGGCCCAAAAGCATGGCCCAAATAGGGTGTGAGAAACAATCCCAGTAGGCAATCACCCAAATATTTGTGGCTAACAGTCAATGAATACAAGGCAAGTAAAACTGGAGGAAGCAGTAAACAGAGAATCACACAACATCTATAATCCATAGTTCTAGCATATAAAGTACACAAGTAAACAACCAACAACAAATAGAATACAGGTAATCCTTTGGGTAGCTCTCACAGCCTAACCCCTATGGTTCAACCTAAAAGTACTAGCAACCCTCTAGGAGGCACACACAGTATCACCCCTCTGGTTCAGCTAAGAGTAGACTTTCTGAGGAAGCACTCATTGTCAATTCCCCCTATAGTCTCGTATCGTACTAAAGGCTCTCTAGGGAAGCACTCAACATCTCATTCCCCCTGTGGCCTATGTCGAGGAACTACATACTCTCTGAGGAAGTACTCATCATCAATTTCCCATGTGGTCTCACATCGTATTAAAAGACACTCTAGAGAAGCCCTTACGTTCATTCTCTCTATGGTCTACTACACTAGGTTCTCAAAGTCCAGTGTGAAATAAACATGCATAGAACATGTATCGGCCCAAGTAAACCTCAAGAACTACTTGGCTATCAATATAAGGCACAAAATCATAACAGTACAATAGTTCCACTATCCTACAACTAGGCATGGCAACTGGAAAAATGCCTAATAAGAAAAACATGAAAGGAGAAGCACAAGAATATAGTATAGATTATACAATTTTTCAAGGAATGATCTCTAGTCAAGCAATCAAGAAAAGCAGACAAACAAAAGGGGAAAAAAAGGAACCCCACAATTCCCCATTCAAGGGAATTGGTGGAATTTGCACAAAATTATTCACAGACTTCCGACGGAAATGCATAAACCACCTACCTTGGTGCTAGTAGATTGATATATGTGAACCATGATGATTGATTCCCCTTGGGATGTCGAAGATCTGAGAAAACTCCAAAAATGCTCAACCCACGATAACTTGTAAACGAGGAGGAAACATGGAACAAGGCTAAAGCAGAAGAGAGAACTCACTGCTACGATTCCAATGTAATCAACGACGATCGATTCGGAGAACGGAAGGAGGAATGGAATCTCGTCGAAGATCTGTGGATTCCTGGCGCTCTCAGATGAAGAAGCTGGAGAAGAAGAGCTTTTTGTCAATTAGGCATGACCTCGGTCCATTTAATGAAAAAAAAGTACACGGCGTGTACTTTTAGAGTACACGGTGTGTACTAGGTTTTTTTGTACTCCACTTTAAGTGGCCTCCACATCACCCCTACACCCCGTGTGTGTGGTCCGGGCACGGCCAGCACATAGCTTCGATCCGGAAAAGAGTACACGGTGTGTACTCAGAAAGCACACGGCGTATACTTCAAAAATTTCTAAAAACTCCATTTTTCTCAAAAACTCCCGAAAAAGGAAATACATACCTCAAACGAAGATTCGTGTTCTTACACATGGTTACATCGTTCATAGATACAGTAGGTCATACGTACGCATGAACGTTGTTTCAATTGTTCTTGACGGATGGAAGAAAAGGAAGGTAAATAATATATCACTTTTTCCATATTTAATATTATTTCTTATATATCATATATATTAATTAAATTTATCCTTATTACATTCAATGTAAAGAGTTAGTGAAAAATGAGTTGCATCACTTCGTGATGTGGTAGTCCTCCTTACACATGAGTGATGTTATTGTATCCCCCACAGAATTGAAATAAAGAAGGAATATCTAATAACATAATTAAATAAGTATAATTATATTATAAATATCATATATATTCATTTAATATATCATTATTACCATCCAAGTAAAATAAAAATGTGAAAAACACATCACATCGATTCACGAGGTGGTAGTATGTCGTACGCACGAGTGACGTAATTATTTTCCAACAGGTTGGAAGGTAAGAATGTATATAACTTCCACAAAACCACACTCTTATATCCACTACTAGAAACATAAACTTTAAAATTTTTAATTTAATACCAATGAGGGTGACCTAATTTTCCCCATCCAAAACTTACAACATCAAAAGGAAATATTAGATCCCTTACATACCCAAGGAGATTTTAGGTTTAGAGTTTTAGACAATTAGTACAAACTCCTTGATAAAAAATACCCATGTATTTAAATGATGATTTATCCCACTAAATATAGATTTTCATATTTCACATTAATCCATCATCATCATCCATATTAAATTCTTATAGACATAATTGATTCAATATCATTCTTGATAACCTGGGGAAAAAGAAACATAAGAAGGGTGAGATCAATTGCTCAGTAAGGGTCAACATAATCCTTATTAATTGAATATAATTAATGATAATAAGATGAGAATAAGGGTATGATGAAAAAATAAAAGTGCATGAGAATAACATTAGATAAATCATACCCATCAAAACTGGATCAATAAATATATGGCAAGGCATAAAGCTTTAACAAAGGAAGTATTCATGAAAATCAATAATCATGAGCCATGTGATATCAATCTTGATCAATGGAAATGTTTAAAAAATATATTAAGTATAAAAAATATATATTGGTATCATGGAATGTTATATTTGTATCACTCTTTCAAATGGAATAACCAGTATGGTCAACTTCCAACTCTAGATTACAAAATGAATTAGAGGGTTATCACGGACCCACCTATCATTGGTTTATCATGGAACCACCCGTCATTGGTTTATCATAGAACCACCCATCCTTGGTCAATAAATTATTCACCCTTACTTGGTTTATCATGAAACCACCCATCATTATAAACTATTTTTGTGAACTGTATCATGAATAAATTACATAGATTAATCATTTTATCTTAAACTCATAGAAATAACCTTTATTCTTTTAAGAACTTGAGTAACCCATGGAAAAGTAATGAGTACCATGAAAATCTATTTTAAACATTATTAAACCATAGAAAATAAATATTTTCCATCACAATATCTTTGAAATATGATTAACCCATGGAAAAGAAATGGGTTCCTTGACAATATCTTTGAAATAATCTTAATTCATCCAGAGAAAGAATGAGGATTGTATCATTAAAAAATATCCCCAATAGAGGATAATTAACAACAAGGGTTTTTGACATTAATGAATTTAAATAACATTAAAATATCATTAAAAACGTTTTTGTATGGAAAAAACCTTTTAATTTTGAGTAACATCAAAGGATGCCATCTTATATGGAAAATGATTTTGAAAGATCACTTGGAACTTTTCTTAAGGAAAATACTCTTTCCTATTCGAAAACACTTATTTAAAATATAAAACTTTATAAATCATTAAATAAATCATTTTCTTTTAAATTAACCTTTGAAACATTAAAAGGAATATTTAAAATAATGAGCAAACATGAAGGAAAAAAATTGCATTCATGCTGAGTATATTAAAATAAAGATTCCTTTCAAATTGTTGGTAAAAGTAAAAAATGCCTCATTCAGAAAATGATAAGATGATTCCTTTTAAAAAAATTATAAAAATCCAATTATGGTTAAAAATTAATTTAAAAATTCATATTAAAACATTTTTGAAAACATTTTTAGAAAACATGGATTTGGAAGAAAAAAGATTTTTGACTAAAGAGAGAAATGAAGTCATATTTTCTTAAAAAAATATTAAATCATCTTAAGTAACAAAGAGATTAAAATGGTAATATTACTTGAAAACTTTATAAATAACTATAGGAAAATAAAACTAAAGGGTTTTATTATATAGTGATCAAATAATTTCATTTAATGGAAATTAAATCATAAATAATTCCGATTAAAAGGTAGGTTATAACATAAATTCATTGAAACTTTGTTTCTATTAAATTGTAATCCCCATGAAAGAATAAATTCAATTTATACATTAAATATTATTAACACAAAGTGTTTCATGATATAATATTTCAAGGCTGTAGTAGATACACCTCATAAAATAAGATAGTTGTAAAACATAATATATATCCTAACGAAGACAATTTGAGAAGAGAACCCCTTACAATGATGATAAAGTTGAAGTGATAATTAATAAATGAATATTTTATGTGTATCAAATGTAAAACCATATAAAATAAGTGTAAATACAATATACGATAATAAAAATTTGTTATACACATAGTCTTAGAATATCAAAGATAATGAAGAAGTAATATAACCCAATTAAAAAAATGAGTTATGAATCTTTTTACCACTTGCTAACTTTCAAGTAAAATACCCTTGGATAAAATAATTTAAATTGAAACTTAAAATACTATTATGTGTGAATTATTCATGATATTACATATAAAATGGTTAGTACATACACTATATAAAATAAATTAGGTGCATAACATTAAAATATGCCTCAATGAAGAAAAATTAAGAACCTCATATGGATTCATAAATCCAAAAAAAAATCATGAAAATAATAATAAAATACATTCATGGGAAGTATTTATTACACATAATAAAAACAAGTTGTGAATATGTAATATGTCTCACAGAAATAAAAATTTATATGAGAAACCCTTACCTCGAGTCCAGACATTCCATGTGTGTCCTTTAACTATTATATAATAAGATTTTATATATTATTTTATTTATTAAAAAACTTTTATAGAATTAAAACCTTAAATTTAAATTATTTATTTTATTTATTTTAATTACATTTTTAAATAATTAATTATTTAACTCCACATCAGGTGTTTTGAAGATGTTTGTTTCATTGTTCCAAAATGGATTTGGTGTGCTGGCCATGGTCAAAGAGTTTATTTTTTAAACATCTCAAGAATAATAATCATGAAATTTTTATTATATTTATATATAAATTATAAATTTAAAACTAATCATGTAATATGGTTATGAAAAATGAACTATGTTATAATCATGAAAATTGTAGGTCGTACGTATGCATGAGTAACGTTTCCATTTTTAACTAATAATTATAGAAAGTAGGTATGTATTATTTTATATTTAAATAATGATAATAATATAATAAATAGAATATTATTTCTTTAAATATACTTATATATATCATCCATGTGATTTAGTGATGAAAACAATAATCACATTTCTTCGTGGAGGTGGTAGTCCACACCTGTGGACGAACAAAATTATCATTTTTCAGTGTAGGATATAAAATGATATTTTATGTTTTTATAATGATAGATATGTCATTAATATCATAATTATTTCATTTATATGATATATATTTATTAAATTTATCCTTATTACCTTTCATGTAAAGCATTAGTGAAAAACAAATCACATCCCTTGTGAGGAAGTAGTCCACCGTACACACGAGCGACGTTATCGTATCCCCCATTGAATGGAATGTAAGAAGGTACATGTGATATAATAACTCCATGAGAATAAATAAGTTACAAATATCTTATATATACTTTAAATCCATCATTATAATAATCTTTTAGATAAGATTATGTAAAACGAATGACATCAGTTTGCGGGGTGGGAGTTCACTATACACACGAATTATGATTTCGTATCCCATTTGAGGGAAGAGGAGATATATTTAGGTTATTAAATTAAAATAATTAAAAATAATTATATTATATATATTATTTTTATTAAATAATCCTAATTCAATAATATTTTAATGGGATAGAAGAAGAAATAAAATAAAGACGCTCGGTTAAGCACGATACATATTCTTCAAATAACCTCCTTAGGTAAGCACCAAAAACCTTCCTAGGATGGATTTATGATCAAAATAAGGGTTTTAGGTTATGTTTATGGAATTTGGGTAGGTATTTTTCAATAAAAATGGATTTAAATGTGCGAAGAGAAGATGATATAGGGTGGCCTTTTATAAGTGAGGTAAGTGACGCACTTTTAATGTTTTAATAGAAAAAGTGATACTCATGATTTTCACATGAAAAAAGGCACACAAATGGATCATTATAGATCTTTATACATTATAAGGTACAAATATGGACATAAAATATATTTTATAGAAGTTTTTAGGTCATTTAAACCCTTTTATTTTTAGTTTGAGCCCCTGGTAAACCTGTTTTCATCTTACCAACATTAATTAATTTTTACTATTTTCACTATTAATTATGGTAAAAAATTAAGTTGAAATTGTTATATAATATAAATTATACTAATTAAATATATTAAATAAATTTTAAAAATATTCAATTCATATAATTGACAAATTTGAATTTAAAATTAAACCCACAGATGCGATTAAAAAGTGGGCTTTCAAGAAGTGTATTTTTTAAGTAAAATATGATTTTATATTAACTCTATGACTAGTAATGATAATTGTATGAATATAAATTAATATTTATTGATATATAATATATAAATTTCATTTAAAACATTCCTTATTAGTAATTATTTTAATTAATTAAAATGGATAAGTATTATTCACTTTAAAGTAGTTTTCAGAAAAAAATCTATTTTTAAACCCAAAAATAAACTTATACTAAAATCCAACATAAATATGATTAAAATGAAATTAATTTTATTAAATATATAAAAATAATACTTATGTTACTTGAAATTTTATTCAAAACATAATATAACTTTTAAATTACTTAATTTAATGAAAATAAAAGACATTTTTACATCGGTATTTTTCACTATTAACTGAAAAATCAATATTTTCCAAAAAATCTCAAAATTTAAGCCAATGTAAATTTTGATATTATAATTTTAAGAATGAATTTAATTTTATAAAATTTATTTTATAAAAATTTCAAAAAATTAATTATAATATTTTTTCATGAAAATTAATAAAAATTATTTATGAAGAAAACACATTTTTGAAAAATAAAATTACTTTGCTAAAAATAGATTTATTATTTAATAGGAATTTATCAATAATTTATATTGTGAAGAAAATTTATAGATATATATATATATATATATCATAAATTAGTTAATATTATTCATACCCACAAATTTAACAATTGTGTTCTAACGGTAAAATATTTCATGAGTCATTTAAGCTTGGTGTTGTGTATCGAATAGGCTATCAAAAAAAGTTATATTTTATAAAATATTGGGGTGTTACAGCCTCCCCTATTAATAAATTTAATCCTCAAAATTTTAAATTTATCTCTATAATCAAATGTTTTACATTTGAAAATAACTTTTTTGAAAACCCACATCATAAAAATGGTTAATAAAATATCCTTTTAATAAGAGAGAAAAGAAAGTACAAAGGTAATCTAAAATAACACATAACAAGGAACAAAAGCAGGATAACATAGTTAGGAAGTAAAGATATGGACATGGAATAAAATAATTATTCCCAAATAATTATGGAGAGTGTAAGGGATCATTGATCACAAGGAATTGAATGATTAAGAAAAAGTTAAAAAACACAAAACTATAAACCAAGCAGGTGTGAAAAATATCATTTTTTTAATCATAAATGATGTTAATATGAATATATTTTATTTCAAGGCCTTTTTACTATAGTTGATGAATTCATTTACCATATATAATAATATCATAAAGAAATATACTTACTTGATGAGAAGAATTTCATCCTTTTATCAATTTCCACCACAATCTCGTCATTTTCTCCAATCGATGAGTATTCAAAAAGAATTTTTCATACCCAAACAACTAAAATCAACATTAAAAGGAAAATATAACCATAAAAGGGGAAATAAAGTTATTCCACAAATATTTAGACATTAACCAAAATCAAAATGGTTAGCATATTATAAAATAATTCCCAAAATGAATAAACCTTCATATAATGAAATAATACATTAATCTACAAAATTCAACAATAATACCCAGAGTTAAAACTAAATAATTCCATATATAAATGACCCTATATCCCAAATAACCTTAATAACCTCAATAATAATGAGTGTTTTAACCTCAAATGTTATATCATACCTTTCATCTTATAAGCCCAAAAATTTAGTAATCTTCTTCTGAAATAACATTAATTACTTAGTGACGAAATCACTTTTCAATCCCATAGTCATCTATATGATAAAACATATTTATCTATAATTACCTCAATATCCAAGATCATATAAAACCTAAATTTTATAAATACCTTAAAACTTTTGTTCATAAAATATAAATTCTTACTTCACATTTAACCAAAGCTTTACATATACCTCAACCCAATAAAACATCTCCTAAAATTTCATTAATCACTTTAAGATCTCATCATCTAAAACCTAAAAAGGGGTGTATAAGACTTTGAACTTATGATAAACCTTAATCTTATAAAACTATTATGGTATCCATAAATCTTATGATAACCTCACATGAAAACATATTAACCTCCAAATTTATCTAAACGATGCTTTGATGCCAACTATAATATCCTTGAACCCACACTCCCACATCCAATGATAAAAACATAAACTTTACATTTCTAGATTCAAAACTGATGAAGGTAAACCAATTTTAAACATCCAAAACTTAAAACATCAAAAGGAAATATTTGATCACTTATATACCCAAGGACCATTTAGATTTATAATTTTAGATGATTAGGAAAAACTCCTACATAAATAATATTCATGTCTTTAAATGTGAATTTATCATTTTTAACCCATGTTTTCATATTTCAAATTAAGTCATCATCATAATACATTTGAAACCCTTCTAGAAATAATTAATTCAATATCATTCTTGATAAACTTGTGAAAAGGAAACATAATAAGGTTGATCTCAAATTCTAAGTAAGGGTAAATATAATCGTTAACAATTAAATTTCATCAGTTGGAATAAGATGACCATAAGGGTATGATGACATAATAAAAGTTTATGAGAATAACATAAGAGAACTCATAACCATCAAACTTAGATCAATAAATATGTGTAAATAAATAAAGCTTTAACAAAGTAAGGATTCGTAAAAATCAATAATCATGAGTGTAATAGTTTATGCCTTCACAGTCCGTTAGTTTTCTAGTTTTGGGTGTTTGAGTTTCTCAGTGGAGGACTATAGTGGGCCTCTACGTTTTGGAAATTAAAGATCTTTAATAATAGGGAATACATTCTTTGTAAATTTTACATGGAATCTAAAAGTGTTGCATGTATTGTGCAGGGTTGATTCATGACATGTAGGTTTTAGGGGTTAAAAAATAAAAAAGGTGATGCATTTTTTAGTGAAATCGAACCCTGAGGATTTTATGATGTGAAATATGATTACACGTCATGTAATTACCTTATGTAGTTCATATTTAAAGGTTGAGGAACCTTGAGTTTTTTCTTAAACCCTACACTTCTTATCTCATTCTAGGTGGTTGATAGTGCTCTATTGAGGTGTCTTGGGATTCCTTTAATGGGTATTGATCTATGGATTCTTGTATTTGATCATTGGCTTATTATCATTGATCTATGGTGAGTTATATCCTCATTATCATATATTTCCTTTATATTATTATTCAAAGTTCACTATAATGGTGCGGTTTGGTTTGTTTTATGTGTTTGGGCTCTGTTTTGATGATCTCTGAGTGTGGTGTAGGTTGAATGGAAAGATTCTTGTGAGTCAGTGGTTCTTGGTTCATTTCTTCTTCACCTTGTGGTGTAAAACAAGATCAAAAATATTCTTTGAGGTAGGTTATCCTTATTCTCACAATTTTTACATGTTATGTGTGGGAATTTAATTCGTTTTGTAACCTTTTTTTGGATAGTAAGGGTCAATGTAATCATATAATTAATTGTAATAACTAAATATTGATGGGTATGGAGAGTTATAGAATGATTTTCTATTTTTTATATGTTTTTCATGTTGTTATGCCTGCATGTTTCCAATTCTGAAAATAGTGGATGTTGGAATCCTTGCTCGCTCTATAGTTGATATATGTGATAACCCTTATTGTGTTGTTGTGTGATAGAACCCTAAATAAAAGGTTAATGAACTTATATTTGGATAATAATTGGTTTCCCCTAGATATCTAGTTTTTGTGATAATACTCGTGCTAATATAAATAAGTAATGTGATTAAGACCCTGAATAATGGTGAAGTTGGGATGTGTTGTTGTTGTGTGTGGTTGTGCTTTTTGTGATGCCTTGTGTGGCTTGCGGTTATTGTGTAGTAATTTTTTTGACCATCTAGGTTGTGTGGTACAAGGGGTACTGATGTAATGGTTGGTTAGCATGGATGCGATGTGTGCAGTTGTGGTTGTGGTGAAGTGATTGTAGATAGTGGTTGTGGTGCAATGGTTGTGGTGCATGGTAGTTATGGTTGTGTGATGGATTAAATTTGTGTTTTTTTATGAGATGTATTGGGTGATGTGGTATGATGAAAAAGGTGGATTTGTGGTATCGTGGATATAGTTGTGAGGTGTGGTTATGTTATTTTCTTGGGTAGCAGTGGAATAAATTACTATGTTGAATAAAATTGACAAATGAGTTATTTGGAAATTGAATATAATAGAGTGGAAATTAAAATGTGATTAATGGATTAAATTTAATTGAATTAATTAAATGGGTGGTGTAATGTAAAATGAAGGGGCTAATGAATAAAAGTGGTGGAACTTGAAAGCTGAAGTATAAAATATTGTGTGGCTTGTGTGGTGGTTGTGTGGTGTGTTTCATATAGTGTTGGGATCAGTTGTGGTGGTTAATGCGTGGTATGTGGTTATTCTAGTTTCTTGGGTAGTAGTGGAATAAATTAAGATACAAAATGAAATGAATAAATGAATTAGTTTCAAATTGAATATAATGGGGTGGAAATTGAAATGTGATTAATGGATTAAATTTAATTAAATTAATTTAATGAGTGGTGTAATGTAAAATTAATGGGTAATTAATAAAAGTGGTGGAACTTATAAGTTAAAGTAGAAAATATTGTGTGGATTGTGTGGTGGTTGTATGGTGTGTTTTATATAGTGGTGGCATCAGTTGTGACGGTTAACATATGGTATGTGGTAGTGTTGTGGTGTGTACTAGTGTTATTAATGTGAAACCTTAGGCTGGGTATTGTGTGTTATCTCTATATCAGGTATTTTTTTTGTTATTTTATAGACACCCCACCTTGGTTGGATAATCTTACCAATGCTTAGAGGTTATGGGTTCTAGGTATTTTCCCCAACATCAAGTATGGTAGTAATACGAATGGCTGGATACCCCCTCTTCTTCGCACTTCCTTCAGAAATGATGTTATGGTCCCAAGTGTCTTCAGGATGAGATATGATGTGTGGTATTATGTGCCTTTAGGATGAGTTTTGATGTGTGATCCCATGTGTCTTTGGGATGAGATGTGATGTGATGTGATGTTATGTTATGTTATTTTATGTGATGTATATCCAAGGTGTGTGTGGTAGGGATTTGATGTGATATGTGTGGAAGGGATGGGATCATAGGATGTTCGATGTTGGGGCATGAGAGTGGAAAAACAGTGTGGAAGAGGCATTGGGGAAACTTTCTTTATTATGATCTCGATATTAAATTATTATATTATATGCATGATTTGTTGAGTGATCCATGATGAGGTTGGGTTTGGATAGATGACCTGTGTAGGTGCTTGTTGGTTTTATTATTTATTCATTGGCACATTAGTATTCCCTTTTCACATGTTCACTTGCGGCCTTGGTTATGTTCCTACTGAGTATAAATTTTATTCTCACCCTACATATATAAATAGTTTTCAGGTTTTTAGAAGGATTTTGGGGATTGAGATGGACATTACTAGTTGTGTTGGAGTTTTTTTTATTCATTTCTATAGACATGTCTTTTTGTTATTTTCTTTGGAGACTTTTATATGTATTATTTTTATTTACTCATGAATTGTAGGATGATTTTTGTTTTACCATTATATAATCTATTGGATTTTTTTTGTGATGCCCCGAACATATTTATTTTTGTGATAATAATGTTCTATTAACTATTAGTATTATTATTATTTTGTTTTTTTAATAATGGTTTCATCCAAAATAAATGCTTGCAGAATAAAAATAAGAGACATTTTATTCAGTAGAAATGATGAAACCTTACATTTGAAATAAGTCCAAAAGACCCTGACTAACCTTATGAGATGTATTAGAATCACTGAGAGACCACCAAACACAACAAACAGACCAAGAAAATAGTGAAAGTCCTTAGGGTCTGTCATAATGAAAAACATTATTGAAAAAACAATGGCAACCATACTAAGAATCAAGAGGATGTAGAGCACCATCTTTACCGAATTGATTTTTAAAGTTTGGAACACCCTAAATGAGTATTTATAAGGCCTTGAAGTAAAATATGACCTTTGTTGGTCATTGAGGTCTTTATATAACTATTGCTTTTTGTAACAATCATAAAATTTTACAACCATTAGGTATTTTAAGTATTTTGATTATTTTAAGTACACTAAGTATTTAAGTGTATTAATAATTTTAAATATTTTTCAAAATGTTTTAAATTTATTAAATTGTTATCTTTAGTTGAAAGAAAATATGGTTTCAAATTTAATATGTATCTCATATTTTGATTTTAAGAATATAACACTAATAACCCTGGTGTTTCTTTTAAAATGATTTAAGATGAATATAAATGTTTTAATTGAAGTTGAAATTTAGATTTTAAAATTTAATGTTTTAAAACTAAAAATGAATACAAACATATTAAAATAATGGTGTTTGGGAAAATAAATAATATATATATATATATATTGATTAATATATAAGTTCTGTTTTCTTTAATGTGTGTTGTGTTTTTTTTGGGTTCCAACAAAAAAATGGCCCTTGGCTGGCCAATCCAACTAGCTAGTTGAGGGAGGAAACACGAACCACTATGAGTGGGGTGGTCAATCCTTGACTCCCAAGCTATCCAACATATCCCAGCAATGTAGATCATTGGTGCACGCCCACGGGGGGGCAAGGGTGAACCAAGGCGGCGCCACCGTGCGGGCCGGCATGGAGGAAAAGGCTGGGCATAGAGCGTGCTTGCAAGAGAACCGGTACGGGGAGGTACCGAGGAGAGGTAAGGGAGTTAATTGACATTTTTTTGGAACATTGAGGTATTTAAGGAGGTCCCAAATCAATCCCCATTTTGATGTGGGACACATTTTTTTTACAGGAAATCTAATTTGAGCTGTTGAACCAGAACGCGGCTGATCTCAGCCACTCAACTTTTTTTTAAAACTCTTAATTTTCCCACAACCGTCTGATCAAGCTATGCTATAATCTCGACTGTTTGTATGTTTTTGAAATTTTGTATGTCATTGTATCCATCCGATCAGGTTTAGTCAATTGTGGTCATCCGTTATTTTTTCACATCTTCTCCCTTTCTTCTTCTTCTTCCTTGTGCCGCACTAGTATCCATCGCCATCCCCTCCACTATGTCTTCCTCTCCTGTGATACCTCTTATCCATCTCTGCGAACTGGCTATCCAATTTATTCTTTCTACAAGCCTTTAAGTGTTCTTTAATTTAATAAGAACCAAAACTATTCTCATGCAAGTTTTCTTCAAAATATATATATATATAATAAAACAATTAATCACTTTAAGATTTTCCCTAATCATGATTTTTGTTTTCTGCCTGAATAGTTATATTTTGATTCCATTATGTTTTGTTGTGTATGGTTTTATGATTGAACCATTGTATATAAAATTATATATATACAGTTTATATAAACTTTTATTTAAACCTTCATTTTCATCTTAACCCAACGGGATTTTCTCCTCCAAACTCCTCTCCAACCTATGCTCAGATCCACCCCATCTTTGAGTTCATGTAAGGGATTATTTTGTTTTGTATTTAATAAAACTATATATATATATATATACTTATATATGTATATAAATTTATTTATAAAAAAAACCTATTCTAGTTTTTTTGATTTTCGAAGGATGAATGTTTTATTTTTAAATGATATTATTAATGCATTTAAATCATGTAAGGGTTGTTTATTTAGTCTTGTATTCATTCAATTAACCCATATATACACATAAGTGTATATAAATTTATAATAAATACCAAAATTGCTCTATTTTATGAGTTTTCATATGTAAATGATGTTCTTAACTCACATAATTCATGTAAGAGTTATTTTATCTTCAATTTTAATAAACAAAACCCATTTATACACCTTGGGTAGATACGGTTATATGTATATATATATATATATATATAAATTTTAATTCTAAACTGATTTAAGTTTTCATAAAACATATTTTAGTGATTAAATAATGTTTTTTAAGTGTATGAAACTTATTTATCTAGCCTTTTTTTGGTTATGCAAATCTGATGTATACAATTTGTATATATATATAGTTTTATATAATCTTTAAACCTAATCTATTTTGGGGTTTTCCAAGTGATAATTATCATAAATTTTCTAATGTTTTTATGCATGTAAAAGGTTTTTCTAAGAATGGTTTTGGGTTTATAAACTAATACATATATGTATAAGTATATGTATAATGTTTTTAATCCTAATTTTTCTAAGCTTCATTTCTTCTTAAGATAAACAATTATTTTAAATGGTGATTCTTATCCTTATACATATTATTTAATTATGATTTCAAAACTTTCATGTATAAATAATTACCAAAATTACATATATGCATGTCTGAATGATCACAAATACAATTTAATATTGAAAAAAAAATAACAAAACTTTTTTTTGTTATTTTGTGCCTAAAAAAATTAAAAGAAGTCATCACTTTGTTGTTGCAATTGATATTACATGCATCTCAAATTATAATTTTTGGATAAATAGTTGGAAATTTTTTTTGTTTAATACATATTCACATACATTTATAGTGAAGTGTGTTTAATTTTTTATGCATCAATACATCACATGAAATAAATGTTATATATTTTCAAATATTATGTTTTAATTCATGATGAATTTACCAAAATAAATACTATTAGTTTATGATTTATCATGTTTGGTACTTCCATATATCAGAGTATGGTGAACATGAATCTTAGGTATACAAAATGATATTATCCATGAAACATGGGTTTTGAATTTAAGAGTTATTATTTTATGTAACAAACCCAAAAAAACTAATATTTTATGTGCACCAATTATCATCACCTGTACAAATGTATATCTATGTGTCCATGCAGTCTTTAGATTAATGTTTAAAGTTAATGCATGATTCATTTATGAATATGGACATAATTAAAAAATAAAATTTATCTTTTATGATAACTTATGGATTAAGAATTTAATTATTTAAATTTTATGGGGTACTTAGAATAAAATAAATAAATAATTATTCCAAGTGGTATGGGACACTTAGATTAAATGACATAAAATAATTATTTAAAGTGGTATGGGATACTTCGAATAAAAAACATTATTTAATAAATCAAATTGGTATGGGACACATGGAATTAAGAAATTTAGACATATGAGGAATGCATTAGACTTATTATGTGACGGGTGAGGCTCGTTATAGCCTCTTGATGCATAGGCAGGTCTCATGAGACAAACTAGTTTATGGAACGAGGTCTTGACAGAATGATTATGTATGGTCTTGGCACGAGGCCTTGACATAATTTTATGATTGTTCGGAATTTTGAATTTTCTCAATATGTGATTATTATTTAACCAACCCTGTGATTATTTGACTAGTAGAATATCCTTGGTTAAGAATCGTTTACTTATGATAATGGTAATAGATACACATGAAAAAATGAAGTATGTACTTGGAAAGTCATTTATAAAGAAATTGTAGCATCTATTTTCAAAAATTTGATACATAAGTTAGTAATAAATCTATTGCTTCATGAATTTAAATTTATGTGTGAAATTCTAAGAAATTATTATTTATTGTGCTAAATTTTTTACCTGTATCCTTAGATGTCACCCTTACATTAGTTGGATCAACTCCTAATTTATGTGCATCATTCTAAGCATTTTTTTGTAAAAGTATGTGTACTCTGATATGTGTTTTATCTGTAGATTTTAAATAAATATATAAATCCTTGTGTATGAGTTTTTCCCTAAAAATATTTCAAGTAACCTTTGAAAAATGATGATGATGTGTTGTAAGAAATATTGTTTTATTTTTAGAAAATGTTTTATTTCAAAATTTTGTTTTTTAAAAGTAATTTCATTAATTAGTTTTTAAATCCTTTACTAAATGTTTTAAATTCTCACCCTATGTGTTCAAATTATTTTTACAAGAATGGTATATTTTTCATCTTGAGTGGTGGCTGCTTTACGAAGCTTATCTCATTAAGCTTTGAAGAAATGTATTAGTTATATCTGGTTTTCCAAAACCTAGACTAGGAATATTATCTGTGGTGTAATGTGATGTGTAATTTTATCATCATTTTTTTATAATAAAAAATTACACACCATGTTTTAGGAACTGACTCTGGGCTTCTGGGGTCGGGTCCTCACTGTTGGTATCAGAGGAATGGTCTAGACAATTCTGGAAAATTAGAACAAAACAAAAAAAATTACTATGTTTCGCTTATTAAAACCTTTTCATAAAATTTTTAGATGGAAGTCAAAGGTTCACCAATAAACCTCTTGTCTCTCCCTACCAAATTACTTGAGAACATAATTGTCAAGTCGTGTTTAGAAACATACTAGCCTTTTGTGAACCTATCTTTGACCTGCAAACACCTCTATCGAGTATCAAACAACCCAAATATCCTTCGACTTTACCAAGGGCTGAGTAATTTCTACTACCTTATGTCAAAAGCACAAATTTCATATTATGCACATAAAGGAAGGTACTATGAAGGCCTCTTCCTATGTTTCACCCTATATGAGAATTATCTAGCCCTAGAGAAGTTCTGAGAAGCTGCAGAGGCGGGTGACCCTCGTTCAGCCTATTTGTTCCATGTTTTGAGCTTCAGCAGGTATGAAAAACTTTATAATATCAGATTTTTAGAAAACCATGTTTTTTGACTGGCCTATCGAAAACAAGTTCATTCTGATATCTCCAAACTCTACACCTCTCATTACACCCTCTTGAGGACCTACTGTTTCCCGCATGAGTTCGACTCAAGCTACGCGAGGTGTATTTGGGCAAATTAAATTGAAGAGTTTAAAAAAAATTGGGGATCAACCTAACTAGAAGAACTTACCAGGAAAGACTCCGGTAGTGGTGGACCTAGTGAAGGTATAAATTAAATATTTTTCTGTCAAATGTTGTTAAACAATAATAATTAAAACATATATTGTAGGAACATCAAAGTTAATGTTAGAAGTTGGTGCTGAGGAATTCTAAGAGTACAATGGAATTTGTAGGATGCAATTATTTTTAGGGGGAATAATGTGACACCCCTAACATATTTATTTTTTTGATAATAATGTTTTGTTAAATATTAGTATTATTATTGTTTTTTTGTTTAATAATGGTGTCATTCAAAATAAATGATTGCAGAATAAAAATAAGGCATGTTTTATTCAATAGAAATGCAGAGACCTTACATTTTAAATAAGGACAAAAGACCCTAACTAACCTAGAAAACCTACTATAAGACCTATCAGAATAACTGAGAGACCACCAAACACAACAAATACACCAAGAAAATAGTTAATTTCCTTTGGTTCTGTCATAATGAAAAACATTATGGAAAGAACAATGGCAGTTGTACTAAGAATCAAGGGGATGTAGAGCACTATATTCACTGAATTGGTTTTTGAAGTTTAGAACACCCTAAATAAGTATTTATAAGTCCTTGAAGTTAAATATGACTGTTGTGGGCCATTGAGGTCTTTAGATGATCGTTGTTTTTTGTAACGGTCATAATATTTTATAATCATTAGGTATTTTAAGTATTTTGATTATTTTAAGTATAATAAGTATTTAAGTATATTAAGAATTTAAAATATTTTTTTAAATGTTTTAAATTTATTAAAGTGTTATATTTAGTTGAAAGAAAATATGGTTTCAAATTAAATATGTATCTAATATTTGGATTTTAAGAATATAAAATTAATAACCATGGTGTTTCTTTTAAAATGAGTTAAGAGGGATATAAATGTTTTAATTAAAGTTGAAATTTAGGTTTCTAAATTTAATGTTTTGAAACTAAAAATGAATACGAACATATTAAAATAATGTAATTTTGAAAAGGAAATAATATTTGTATATATATTAATTAATATACAAGTTCTGTTTTATTTTTAAATATGTGTTGTGTTTTTTTGGGTTTCTACAAAAAAATGGCCCTTGGTTGGCCATGCCAACTAGCCAGTCGGGGGAGGAAGCACGCACGACTATGAGTGGGGCGGTCGAGCCTTGAATCCCTAGCCAACCAATATAGCCCAGCCATGTAGAGTGATGGTGCACACCCATATGGAGTGAAAGGGTGAACCAAGGCAGCGCCACGGTGCGAGGTGGCCCGACGGAAAAGGGTGGGCGCAGAGCGTTCCCGTAAGAGAATCGATATGGGGTGGTACCAGGGAGTGGGAATTGAGTTAATCAGCATTCATACAAAAAATTGAGGAATTTAAGGTGGTCCAAAATCACTCCCTATTTCAATTTGGGATGCATTTTTTATGGGGAAATCTAATCTGAGTTTTTGAATCGGGACGCAGCAGATCTCAGCCGCTCAACTTTTTTTTAAAACTCTAGGTTTTACTGGAACCATCCAATCAAGCAGTGATATAATCTTGATTGTCCATATTTGTTTCATATTATGGAAGCCGTTCTATCCATCTGATCAGGTTCAGTCGATCGTGTTCATCCATTCTTTTTCCACATCTTCTCCCTTTCTTCTTCTTCTTCCTTGTGTCGCACCAGTAGTCATCGCCATCTCCTCCATTGTGTCTTCCTCTTCCGTGAGCCCTCTTATCCCTCTTTGCGGCCCGGTTTTCCACTTTATTATCTCCACAAGCCTTTAAGGGTTCTTTACTTTAATACAAACCCAAACTATTCTCATGAAATTTTTCCACAAAATATATATATACAATAAAAAAACCGATCCCTTTAATATTTTCCTTAATCATGATTCTTGTTTTCTATCAGAATAGTTAGATTTGGATTCCATTAAGTTTGGTTGTTTATGTTTTTATGATTGAACCATTGTATATAAAATTATATATATATAGTTTATATAAAATTTTTATTTAAACCTTCATTTGCACCTTAACCCTATGGGTTTTTCTCCTCTCAACTCCTCTCTAACCTCTACTCGGCTCCACCCTACCTTTGAGTTTAGGTAAGGGATTATTTTGTTTTGTGTTTGATTAAACTATATATATATATACTTATATATGTATATACATTTATTTATAAAACAAACCTATTCTGGTTATGATTTTTGAATGATGAATTTTCATTTTTAAATGATATTATTAATGCATGTAAATCATGTAAGGGTTGTTTATTTAGTATTGTGTTGATTCGATTAACCCATATATACACATAAGTTTATATACATTTATAATAAATACCAAACTTGTTCTGTTTTATTAATTTTTGTATGTAGATGATGTTCTTAATTCACATAATTCATGTAAGAGTTATTTTAGCTTCGATTTTAATAAACAAAACTCATTTATACACCTTGAGTATATACGGTTATATGTATATATATATATATATATTAATTCTAAACTGATTTAATTTTTCATAAAACTGATTTTAGTGATTAAATAATGTTTTTGAAGTGTATGAAACTTATTTATCAAACCCTTTTTTGTTTATGCAATCCCATGTATACACTTTATATATATATATATATCTGGTTTTATAAAATCTTCAAAACTAATCTATTTTGGGGTTTTCAAGTGATAATCATCAAAAAAAAATCTAATGTTTTTATTCATGTATAAGGGTTTACTAAGAATTTTTTTGTGTTTCTAAACTAATATATATATATATATATATGTATAAGTATATGTATAATGTTTTTAATCCTAATTTGTCTAAGCTTCATTTCTTATTAAGATAAAAAAATTATTTTAAAATGTGATTCTTATCCTTATACATATTCTTTTAATTCTGATTTCCAAACTCACATGTATAAAAAATTACCACAATTACATATATGCATGTCTAAATGATCACAACTGCAATTTGATATTGGAAAACAATAACAAAACATTGTTTTGTTATTATGTGCCTAAAAATTTAAAATAAGTCATCACTTTGTTGTTGCAATTAATATTACATGCATCTCAAATTATAATTTTAGGATAAATAGTTGGAAATGTCTTTGTTTTAATACATATTCACATACATTTATAGTAAAGTGTGTTTAATTGTTTATGCATCAATACCTCACATGAAATAAATGTTATATATTTTCAAATATTTTGTTTTAATTCATGATAAATTTACCAAAATAAATACTATTAGTTTATGATTTAACCTCTTTGACACTTCCATATATCAGAGTATGGTTAACAAGAATCTTAGGTATACAGAATGATCATTTCCATGAAATAAGGGTTTTGAATTTAAGTGTTATTATTTTATGTGACAACCCCAAACAAACTATTATTTTATGTGCACAATTTATCATCACTTGTACAAATGTATGTCTATGTGTCCATGCAGTATTTAGATTAATGTTTACAGTTAATGCATGATTCATTTATGAATATGGACATAATTAAAAAAAGAAATTTATCTCTTATCATAACATATGGATTGAGAATTTAATTATTTTAAGTGGTATGGGACACTTCGAATAAAAGACATAAAATGATTATTCGAAGTGGTATGGGACATTTCAAATAAAATACATAATTTAATAAATAAAAGTGGTATGGAACAATTTTATATATTAAATTTAGACATATTAGGAATGTATTGAACTTATTGTGTGATAGGTGAGGCCGTCTATAGCCTCTTGGTGTATCAGCATGTCTCATGAGACAAACTAGGTCATGGCACGAGGCCTTGATAGAATGATTATGTATGGTCTTAGCATGAGGCCTCGAAAGAATGTTATGATTGTTTGGCATTATGAATTTCCCTAATATGTGATTATTATTTAACCAACCATGTGATTATTAGACTTGTAGAATATCCTTGGTTAAGAACCTTTTACTTATGATAATGGTAATAGATGCACATGGAAAAATGAAGTATGTACTTGGAAAGTAATTTATAAAGAAAGTGTAGCATCTATTTTCAGAAATTTGATACATAAGTTAGTAATACACATGGCATTTCATGAATTGAAATTTATGTGTAAAATGATAAGAAATTATTATTTTATGTGCTAAATTTTGTACCTGCATCCTTACATGTCACCCATACATTAGTTGGATCAACTCCTGACTTGTATGCAGCATTCCAAAGTTTTTTTGTACAATTATGCATACTCTAATATGTGGTTTATCTATATATTTTAAATAAATATATAAATCCTTATGTATGAGTTTTTCCCTAAAAAAATTTCAAGTAACCTTTGAAAAATGATGATGACATGCTGCAAGAAATGTTGTTTTCTTTTTAGAAAATGTTTTATTTAAAAAGGTTGTTTTTTAAAATAAATTTCATTAATTGGTTTTTAAATCATTTACTAAACGTTTTAAATGATCAACCTAAATTTTCAAATTATTTTTATAGTAATATTATGTTTTTCATCTTCAGTGTTGGCAGCTTTATAAAGCTTATCTCATTCAGTTTTGAAGAAATGTATCAGTTATATCTGGTTTTCCAGAACCTAGACTAGGAGGATTCTCTGTGATGGAATGTGATGTGTAATTTTATCAGCATGTTTTTATAAAAAAAATTACACACCATGTTTTAGGAACTGACTCCAGTCTTCTATGGTTGGTTCCTCAAGTTGGTATGAGAGGAATGGTCTAGACAATTTTAGAAAATTAGAACAGAACAAAAAATTACTTTGTTTCACTGAGCAGAACTTTTTCTTAAAATTTTTAGATAGAAGGAAAAGGTTCACTAACAAACCTCTTGTCTCTCCCTATGTAATTACTTGAGAACATAATTTTCAAGTCATTTTTAGAAAAATACCAGCCTTTTGTGAACCTACGTTTGGCCTACAAACACCTCTATCAGGTGTCAAACAACCCAAATATCCTTCAACTTTTCCAAGGACCGAGTTATGTCTACTACCTTATGTCTCAAGCGTAACTTGCATATTATTCACATAAATTAAGTTACTATGAATTAATCTTATTATGCTTCACCATATATAAGACTTATCTGGCCCTAGAGATGTTCTGAGAAGCTATGGAGGCAGGTGACCCCCATGCAGCCTATCTATTCCAAGATTTGAGCTTCAGCAGGTATAGAAGACTTTATAATATCTAGTTTTTAGAAAACCAGTTTTTCTAACTGGTATATCGGAACCAAGTTCATTCCAGTATATCCAAACTCTACACCTCTCATGCCACCCTCTCAAGTACCTACTACTGCCCACATGAGTTCAACTCTAGATGTGCGAGGTGTATCTAGGAAAATGAAATTGAAGAGTTTAAAAATGTTTTTTGAATCAATATAACTAAAAGAACTTACCAGGAAAGTCTTAGAAGGTGTTGGACCTGGTTAAGGTACAAATTAAATATTTTTCAATCAAATTTTGTTAAAAAAATAATAATTAAAACATATCTTGTATGGATGTCTAAGTTAATGTTAGAAGTTTGTGCTGAGGAAGTCTAGGAGTACAATGGAATTGTGAGGACACAATTCTTTTAAGGGGGGATAATGTGATTCCCTGAACATATTTATTTTTTTTAATAATAATATTTTGTTAACTATTAGTATTATTATTATTATTATTATTATTAATAGTGTGGACCAAAATAAATTATTTCAGAATAAAAATAATACATGTTTTATTCAATATAAATGATGAAACCTTACATTTGAAATAAGTCCAAGAGAACCTCACTAACCTAGAATACCTACTATGAGACATATTAGAATCACTGGGAGACCCCCAAAAACAACAAATAGACCAAGAAAATAGTGAAAGTACTTTGGTTCTATCACAATTAAAAACATTATGGAAAGAACAACGGAAATTGTACTAAGCATCAAGGGGATGTAGAGAACCATCTTCACCAAATTAGTTTTTGAAGTTTAGAACACCCTAAAAAAGTTTTTATAAGGGATTGAAGTTAAATATGATCGTTGTTGTCTATTGAGGTCTTTAGATTATCGTTGGTTTTTGTAACAGTCATAGAATTTTATAACCGTTAGGTATTTTAAGTATTTTGATTATTTTAAGTATACTAAGTATTTAAGTATATTAATAATTTAAAATATTTTTTTAAATGTTTTAAATTTACTGAAGTTTTATATTTAGTTGAAAGAAAATATGGTTTCAAATTGAATATGTATCTCATATTTGGATGTTAAGAATATAACACTAATAACCATGGTGTTTCTTTTAAAATGAGTTAATAGGAATATAAATGTTTTAATTGATGTTGAAATTTAGATTTTGAAATTTAATGTTTTGAAAATAAAAATGAATAGAAACATATTAAAATAATTTGATTTGGTAAAAGAAAGAATATTTGTATATATATTGATTAATATATAAGTTTTTTTTTGATATGTGTTGTGTTTTTATTGGATTTCTATAAAAAATGGCCTTTGGATTTCAAATCCAACTAGCTAGTTGGGAGAGGCAGCACACACCACATTGAGTGGGGTGGCTGAGCCTTGACTCCCCAGCCATCTGGCATAGCACAACTGTGTAGAGCGCTGGTGTATGCCCATAGGGGGTGAAAGGGTGAACCAAGGTGGAACCACCATGCGGGGCAGCATGACAGTAAAGGGTGGGCACAGATCACTCCTGCAAGAGAACAGTTACGGGGTGGTACTAGGAGGGTGAAAGGGTTAATTGAAATTTGTTTTGAGCATTTAGTTATTTAAGGATGACCAAAATTGATCCTCATTTCGATGTGGGATGTGTTTTTTTACGAGAAATCAAATCGGATGCATTGAATTGAGACGCGGATGATCTCAGTCATTCAACTTTTTTTTTAAACTCTTGGTTTCCCCATAATCGTCTGATCAATCCATGATATAATCTCAACCGTTCATATATTTTTAAAATTATGGAAGCCACTTTAGTCGTCCGATCGAGTTCAGTCGATCTTGGTTATCTGTTATTTTTCCACATCTTCTCCCTTTATTCTTCTTCCTCGTGCCACACCAGTAGCCATCGATATCCCCTCCACTATGTCTTCCTCTCCCTTGAGTCCTTATATCCCTCTCTATGGCCCAATTTTCCACTTCATTCTTTCCACAAGCCTTCAAGGGTGATTTACTATAATACGAACCCCAACTATTCTCATGAATGTTTTCCACAAAATATATATATATATATATATATATAATAAAATAACTAATCCATTTAATAATTTCCCTAATCATGGTTTTTGTTCTCTATCAGAATAGTTAGATTTGGATTCCATTAGTTTTTTTCTAGGTTTTTATGATTGAACCGTTGTATATAAAATTATATATATATATAGTTTATATAAACCATTTATTTAAACCTTCATTTTCACCTTAACCCTATGGGTTTTTCTCCTCCTAACTCCTCTCCAACCTCTTCTCAGCTCCACCGTACCTTTGAGTTCAGGTAAGGGCTTATTTTTTGTGTTTGATTAAACTATATATATATACTTTTATATGTTTATACATCTATTTATAAAAAAACCTATTCTAGTTTTTATGATTTTTGAATAATGAATTTGTGTTTTCAAATGATATTCTTAATGCAAGTAAATTATGTAAGGGTTGATTATTTAGTCTTGTGTTGATTCAATTAACCCATATATAAAAATAAGTGTATATAAATTTATAATAAATGCCAAACTTGTTCTGTTTTATGAATTTTTTTTATGTAAATTATGTTCTTAATTCACATAATTCATGTAAGAGTTATTTTACCTTTTATTTTAATAAACAAAACCAATTTATACACCTTCAGTATATACGATTATATGTGTATATATATATATATTAATTCTAAACTGATTTAAGTTTTTATAAAACTGATTTTAGTAATTAAATAATGTTTTTTAATTGTATTAAACTTATTTATCAAACCTTGTTTTGGTTATGAAAATATCATATATAAACATTGTATATATATGTGGTTTTATATAATCTTCAAACCTAATATATTTTGGGGTTTTTCAAGTGTTAATTATCAAAAAAAATTATTGTTTTTATGAATTTAAAAGGGTTTAATAAGAATGGTTTTGGGTTGATAAACTAATACATATGTATAAGTATATGTATAATGTTTTTAATCCTAATTTTTCTAAGCTTAATTTCTTCTTAAGATAATAAATTATTTTAAAAGGTGATTCCTATCCTTATACATATTATTTTAATTCTTATTTCAAAACTCACATGTATAAATAATTACCACAATTACATATATGCATGTCTAAATTATCACAAATGAAATTTGATATTGGAAAACAAAAACAAAACTTTATTTTTTTATTGTGTGCCTAAAAATTTTAAAAGAAGTCATCACTTTGTTATTGTAATTGATATTAAATGAATCTCAAATTATAATTTTAGGATAAATAGTTGTAAGTATCTTTTGTTTAATGAATATTCACATACATTCATAGTGAATTGTGTTTAATTTTTTATGCAAAAATCCCTCACATGAAATAAATGTTATATATTTTCAAATATTATGTTTTAATTCATGATGAATTTACCAAAATAAATACTATTAGTTTATGATTTAACATGTTTGAAACTTCTATATATCATAGTATGTTGAACATGAATCTTAGGTATACAAAATGATCATTTCCATGAAACAACGGTTTTGAATTTAAGTGTTATTATTTTATGTGACAAACCCAAAAAAACTATTATTTTATGTGCACTAATTATCATCACTTGTACAAATGTATGTCTATGTTTCCAGGTAGTATTTAGATTAATATTTATAGTTAATTTCCAATTCATTTATGAATATAGACATAATTTAAAAATTAAATTTATCTCTTATGATAACTTATGGATTAATAATTT
This sequence comes from Viscum album, assembly GCA_963277665.1. Taxonomy (NCBI): domain Eukaryota; kingdom Viridiplantae; phylum Streptophyta; class Magnoliopsida; order Santalales; family Viscaceae; genus Viscum; species Viscum album. The sequence goes on along the minus strand of OY728165.1, from coordinate 1,774,158,300 downwards.
AATTATTCTAAGTGGTATGGGACACTTTGAATAAAAGAAAAAAAAATTAATAAATCAAATTGTTATGGGACACTTTGATTTAATACATTTAGACATATGAGGAATGAATTGGACTTAATATTTTACGTTTGAGGACCTATATAGCCTCTTTATTCATTGGAAGGTCTTATGAGAAAAACTAGGTAATGGCACGAGGCCTTGATAGAATGATTATGTATGGTCTTGGCACAAGGCCTCAACAGAATGTTCTGATTTTCCATCATTATTCATTTCCTCGATATGTGATTATTATTTAACCAACCATGTGATTATTAGACTAGTATAATATCCTTAGTTAATAATATTTTACTTATGATAATGGTAATTTATGCACATGTAAAAATAAATTATATACTTAGAATGTCATTTATAAAGAAAGCGTAGCATCTACTTTCAGAATTTTGATACAGAAGTTAGTAATACATCTATATTTTCATGAATTATAATTTATGTGTGTAATTATAAGAAATTATTATTTCATGTCCTAAATTTTTTACCTATATCCTTACATGTCACCATTACATTAGTTGGATCAACTGTTGACTTATATGCAGTATTCCAAGCATTTTTTTGTACAAGTATGTGTACACTGATATGTGTTTTATCTGTAACTTTTAAATAAATATATAAATCCTTATGTATGAGTTTCTCCCTAAAAATATTTCAAGTTACCTTTGAAAAAATATGATAACATGCAGTAAGGAATGTTTTTTCTTTTTAGAAAATGTTTTATTTCAAAAGGTTGTTTCTAAAAAGTAATTTCATTAATTGGTTTTTAAATCCTTTACTGAGCATTTTAAATTCTCACCCTACATTTTAAAATTATTTTTACAGGAATAGTAGATTTTTTAACTTGTGTGGTGGCATATTTATAAATCTTATCTCATTCAATTTTGAAGAAATGTATCAGTTGTATCTGGTTTTCTAGAACCTAGTCCGAGAAGATTCTCTATGATGGAATGGAATGTGTAATTTTATCAGCATGTTTTTATAAAAAAAATCACACCATGTTTTAGGCACTGAATTTGGGCTTCTGGTGTCGTGTCCTCACATTTTTAGTGTTTTTTTATCCTATATTCTAATATTGTTCATTTATATATGGTAATGCCTCCCATTTTGTGATATTTTTATACCCTCGGTGTTAGTCGCCAACTTGGGGAATACTGGTGGTGGAACTCAAGGGTCATTATCTCTCTCCCTTCATTGCAGTATATTTGGTTGGAGTAGTTCATGACAATTAGCCATTTTATGTCAATATTTACCAAAAGAAACATTTAAAACTCATAGAAATGATAAATAAAACGTATTGGTATCTTGGAACATTATATTCATTTCACTCTTACAAATGGAGTAACTATTATGATAGACTTCCATATATGGAGTACCCAATACATTGGAGGGTTATCATGGGCCCACTTATCCTTGGTTTATCATAGAACTGCCCATCCTTGGTTTATCAGGGAACCGCCTATCCTTGGTTAATAACATAACCACCCATCCTTGGTTTATCACGGAACCACCCATCATTATAAATAATATCCAATAACTATATCATGAATAAAGTAAATAGAGAATTCATTTCATCATAAACTCATATAAATAACCTTTATTATTTTCATAACTTGATTAACCCAAGTAAAAGAAATGGGTTCCTTGACAATATCTTTGAAACAAATTTATTCCATCTAGATAAAGAATGAGGATGGTATCATTACAAAATATCCTCATTGGAGAATAAGTAACAACAAGGGTTGTTGATGTTTATAGATGGAAATTATGTTAAAAGATAATTAAAAACATTTTTTGAGGAAAAAAACTTATTCATTTTTAGTAACATCAAAGGATTTAATCTTAGATGGAAAATGATTTTAAAATATCACTTGGAACATTTCTTGAGGAAAATACCCTTTCTATTTTGAAAACACTTATTTAAAATATAAAACTTTATAAAACATTAAATAAATCATTTTATTTGAAAATATAATTTGAAACATAAAAGTGGTCATTAAAACATTGAGTGCTCATGACATCATAAAATTCCATTTATGCAGAGTATATTAAAACAAATATTCCTTTGACATTTTTGGTAAAAGTCAAAAAAAAGTACCTCATTCAGAAAATGATAGGAAGATTAATTTTTTTTTAAAAAAAATAGATAACCAATTATGGGTAAAAATGACTTTACAAATTCATAGTAAAAAAAATTCAAAACATTTTTAGAAAAAATGTTTTTTGAAGAAAGAGGATTTTTAACCAAAGAGATAAATGAAGTCATATTTTCTTAAAAATATTTTCTTAAATCGTTTTAAATACCAAAGAGAGAAAAATGGTACTATTAGCTGAAAATTTCATGAATAACCATTGGATAAGAATATTAATGGTTATTATTATATATTGATCAAATAATTTTCTTCAATGGAAATTCAAGCATAAACAATCCCGATTAAAATGGGATTATAACATAAATCATTTTTCACTTTGTTACTCTTCAATTGTAATACATTTGAAATAATGACTTAAAATGATACTTTAAATATCATGAACATAGGTATTTTCATGATATAACATATCAAATTAGAAATAGATACACCTCATAAAATAATATAGGTGTATAACATTACATATGTCCCAAAGTAGATAATTTGAGGCGAGCAACCCTTACAATGAACATAACATTGATTTGAGAATTAATAAATGAATTTATTATGTGTATAAAATTTTAATCCACATAAAATAATTGTAAATATAAAATAATATGATTAAAATTCATTACACACAAAGTTTTTTATTATCAAATGCAATGAAGAAGTAATATAACTCAAAGAAAAGAAAATGAGTTATGAAATTATTTACCACTTGGTAACTTTAAATTCAAATCCCCTTTGATAAAATAATTAAAATTTAAAATTAAAATACCATTATTTGTTAATTATTCCTAATATTACATGTAAAATGGTCAATATATACACCATATAAAAGAAATTAGATGCATAACATTAAAATATGCCTCAATGAAGGAAAACTGAGACGAAGTCACTTACTGCTTTGGTAATCTTTGGATCAAAACCAAATGAAAGAGAAAACATCATATGGATTAATAAATCACAATAATTATCATAAGAATAATCATAAAATACATTCATTATAAGTATATATAACACACAATATAAACAAGTGGTGAATATGACATATGTCTTACAAATATAAAAAGTGAGATGAGAAACCCTTATCATGATTCAGTACATTCCATGTGTGTCCTTTAAATCATGTATAATAATCTTATATCAATTATTTTATTTATTAATAACCTTTTAAAACTTTAATACCTTATAAATAAATCATGTATTTCATTTATTTTAATGACATTAAAATACCTTATTAGTTAATTCTACGTTGAGTGTTTTGGGGACGATTGGTCCATTATTTCAAAATGGATTTGGTGTGTTGACCGTGGTAAAAGTGGTAATTTTTTCAACATATCCAGAATGATAATAATTAAATATTTATTATATTTATACATAAATTAAACTTGTCAATCCAATCATTTAATATGGTTATGAAAAATGAACTTCGGTACAATCATGGAGACGGTAGGTCGTATGTACGCATGAGTGGCGTTTCTATTTTTCAGTGATCATTATGGAAATTAGATATGTATTATTTTATCATTATATAATTATAATAATATAATAAATACCATATTAGTTCTTTAAATATACTTATATATATCATCCATGTGATTTGGTGATGAAAAAATGATTCAATTCGTTTCGTGGAGGTGGTAGTCCACACGTATGCACGAACGATGTTTTCATTTTGTAGTGTAAGAAATAAAATGATATATTATATTTTTAGAATGATAAATATGTCAGTAATATTATAATTATTTCATTTATATCACATATATTCATTAAATTTATCCTTACTATCTTCCATGTAAAGCAATAGTGAAAAACGAATCACGTCGCTTCATGAGACGGTAGACCATCGTACACACGAGTAACATTATCATATCCACCATAGAATGGAATTTAAGAAATTATATATAATATAATAACTTAATAAGTATTAATATGTTGAAATTATTATATATATACTTTAAATCCATCATTATAACAAGCCATTAGAGGTGATGATGGAAAACGAATGACACCGGTTTGCGAGACGGTAGTCCGCCGTACACATGAATAGTGATTTTATATCCCATTTGATGGAAGAGGAGATGAATTTAGGTTATTAAATTAATATAATAAAATATAATTATATTTTATACACTAATGTTATTATATAATCATAATTTAATAATATTTCAATTAGGTGGAAGAAAAAAATAAAATAAAGACACTCGGTTAAGCACAATACGTCTTCTTCGGACAACCTCCTTAGGTAAGGACAAAAAACCTTCTTAAAATTTATTTATGATAAAAATAAGGGTTTTAAGTCATGGTTAGGTAACTTATGAAGGAATTTGTTTAGTTATAATCTATTTAAAATGGATTCTATGGTGTGAATAGGAAAAGAGAGAGAGGCAATTTATAAGTGAGGTGAGTGGCACACTTGTAATTTTTTAAAAGAAAAAGTGATACCCACATTTTTCAGATGAAATAAGGATAAAAATATAGAATTATCAAGACTTAAACATGATAAGGTTTAAATATGGTCTTAAAATATATTTTATAACAAAAATTAGTTCATTTTAACCATTATATTTTTAGTTTAACCCTCGATAAACCCGTTTTCACCTTAAACGTGGTAATTAATTTTTACTATTTTCACTATTCATTATGGTCAAATATTAGGTAGGTATTGTTTTATAATATAAATTATAATAATTAAAAAATATTTAATACATTTTACCAAATTAAATTCATATAATTGGTATTGATTAATTTAAAATTAAACCCGTAGACATGATGAAAAAGTGAGTTTACAAGAAGTGTATTTTTCAAGTAAAATATGGTTTTATATCAACTATAAAACTAGTAATAATCATTGTATGAATATAAATTAATATTTATTGATATATAATCTCTAAATTTCATTTAAAACATTTATATTTAGGTATTATTTTAATTAATTAAATTTGAGAAACATTATGCATTTTAAAATAGTTTTTAGACAAACTCATCTTTAAACCCAAAAAAAACTTATACTAAAATCCAATATAAAAATGATTAAAATATAATTTAGAGAAATAAATATAAATAAATAATACTTATGTTTCTTTAAATCATATTAAAAACATTATGGGACTTCTAAATTATTTAATTTATTGAAAAGAAAATACATTTTTACAAAAATTGGTATTTTTCACTATTCACCAAAAAATCAATATTTTTTAAAAAATCCAAAAAATTCACCCAAAGTAAATTTTGATATTCTAATTTAAAAATTAATTTAATTTTATAAAATAAATTTTCTAAATGTTCCAAAAAAGAATTATAGTAATTTTTCTAAGAAAAGAAATAAAAATCATTTTTGAAGAAAACATATTTTTAAAGAATAAAATTACTTTACTAAAAATTGATTAATTATTTGCTAATAAATTGTCAATAATTTATATTGAGTAGTGTGTATATATATATACATTTCATAAAGTATTTAATATTATTCATACCTCTCAATTTAATGGATAGCTTATAAAGGTAATATATTTTGTGATTCGTTTATGCTCGATGTTGTGTATAGAATACACTATGAACATAGTTTTATTTTCTAAAATATCAGGGTGTTACATCCTCCACCCCCTTCAATAAATTTTGTCCTTGATATTTCAACTTTATCTCTATAATAATAGGTTGGACATTTGAAAAAACCCTTTTTTGGAAACTCACATTCTAAAAGGGGTTAATAAAACATCCTCTTGATAGGAGAGAAAAGGAAGTATGAAGGACATCTAGAATAAAATATAACTAGGTTCCCAAGTAGAAGAACATATGTGGGAATTGAATATATGTACATGGAATAAAAACTTAATGCCCAAATAATGATGGAGAGTGATAGAGATCATTAATCATAAGAAAGTGAATAATCAATAGAAAGTTAAAACCAAAAAAAAACATAAACCAAAGAGTGTGAAAAAGGTCATAGATGTAAAGTCATGTCCTGGGTTCCATGACCTGGTGCCCTAAGATAGATCACCATATGACCTCAAGCGCAGCTCCCCGTATTCCATATTTTTCCAACTAGCAGTGAGGGTCTAATATTGATCATGGGGATACTATACCCTCTTTTATCAGAGTAATATATCAACGTAAAATAAGAAATAATAATTGAATAACATATAACCATAAATAAAATAGTACCAAGTTCAAAAGATGACCAAAACTAGAAATAAAAAATTAAAACTAAAGAATAAAATGTGTCATTCCAATGTACATGTCAAGTGTCTAAAATGAAAACCCAAAAGTAAGGACACTGAAAAATCCCAAAAAAGTCCCAAACCATGTTTGTTTCCCTCAACCATTCTTCATTCCAACTCATCTATATCACATAGGGAATTTTCTTTTATACTATCCTACAAACATGAAATCAATTTAGGTATCGATCATGTATCTCGATTAGGGTGTGAGTATAACTTAGTAGGCCACCACCAATGGTGTATAAAACAATATCTATTCAATAACATTGTATGTAGTTGTATAAATAAATAAGTACAATGCATAAGTAAATAGTTATCACATTATCAAATATTATTTATTTAACCACATAACCCCTAGGGTTTTTTAGTACACCCAAACCCCAATACATGCTTGTCTCGTTCCAATGTTTGAATAATTTCACATTATCAATCCATAATTCATTAAACTGATGGGATTTCATTATCCATTTCATTTCAATTTAAAAAATGGATAATTGGAACCATAGTCCAATGCCAACAATTTACTTCTAGGTCATTAGGACTAGGACCATGTGGCATTGGGAAGCAAAAGACCATTTCCCACACATATTTATCACTACATACTTAGAAAGCATCAAACCATGTTTTTCACACATTTATTACTACTGGCTTCAAAAGTAGTAAACCATATCCCACACACGTGGGCTTTGGAAGCATCAGACCATGTCCCGCACATATTTATCAAAAAAATTATCACTACATCACATTAGTCAATATTAATCAACATTAATCCTCTTATCATAATTAATCATTACAATATTCTGTTAATTAATTCATAAATTAATTAATCCAATTCCATTAATTATTTAAATAATAAATTCATCACATCAATTTAATTTAATTAATTCAACAATTAATTAACCATATAAAGTCCATTAATTAATTAAATAATTAACTAATCATTTCACCATATCAACATCCAATAATTAATTCACCAATTAATTATCCCCAATTCACAATTCAACATTCTGATAATTAACCCAATAATTAATTATCCCTTATTCCATAATTACAATTATTCAATCAAATCCCCAATTCTTCAATTAATTAATTGAGCACATTAATTAATTAAATTTAGAAATTATAATTACTAAAAGAATCCTATAAGTTATACAATCACATACATGTAATTGAAATCATGACTATGGGATTTGAATAATATACCACCTACCTCAATTTTTTGATGAGCAGTCACCCAACGGAAATCCTCAAAATTCAATGGAGTAACGACATATAATGAGATCCAAATATATAACCTAAATCAAGATTGAACAGTTCATGATCTCTTAGATCATGATCTATATCTACAATCCTAGATATAACCCAAAAAAACTAGGTATAGATCTAAAAAATAGAGAATAACTTCCCTTAAATAAAGAGAGAAGAAGGGAGGAGGAACAAGAAACCAATTGGGATGAGATCTTCATAATGGGAGGGACGTAGATCTTTGATTTGGACTTAGAATCACCAAGAACGGAAGTCATTAGGGATTTTAATTCATCTATGAGTCTCTAAAATAGTGAAATAGGTGTTAGGGTCGAATAGGGGTCAATTTGAGATTAAAATTGGGGTTTGGGGATTTTAAAAACTAATTTTTGGGTTAATTTAATTCTTGTGCATAGTTTTCTAGGAAGGGGCACACGGTTTCCCCTAATTGTGTGGCTAAACCGTGATCCTCTTTTATAGGGGTTCACAGTTACTCTTAAGTGTTCACACTATTTGAAAAACTATGTTCCAATCATGCAAAACCCCACTATCTATGGGTTGCACAATTTACTGGGTCAAGGAGCATGGTTAGAGAAAATCATTCGCAACTGTGCACTGCCCAATTTCTTCCATTTTTCTCAAATTTCCATCCAAACAAACCCCAACGTAAAACCCAAATGAAAAGTACTCAACACAAGTAAAAATAGTACCTATAATGAGCCCGATACAACTCCATAAAAGTTCAGTATCTTACAAATTATTTCATCAGAAATGATGATAATAGGACAACATCTTCTTTCAAGATCCTTTTCCAAGAGTTAAGTAATTTTTCTACCATCTAGACTAATATAATATAGAAATATACTAAATTTATGAGTATAATTTCATCCTTTTATCAATTTCCACCACAATCACATCATTTTCTCCAAATGATGAGTATTTAAGAAGAAGATTTAATGCCCGAGTCACTAAAAACAACTTTTAAAAGACCACATAACTATGAAAGGAAAAATAAAGTTGTTCCACATATCTTTAGAAATTAACCAAAACCAAAATGGTTAGCACATGGTAATTTAATTCCCAAAATTAATAAGAATTCATATGATGAAATAATACATTAATGTCTAAAATTCAAAATAAATTCCCAAAGTTAAAACTAAGTCATTCCATATATAAATGACCTTATATACAAAATAACCTCAATAACCTTGAAATTGAAGAGTTTTTTAACCTAAAAGGTTGTATCATACTTTTTGTCTTAAAATCCCAAAAATATAGAGATCTTATTCTGAAATAACATTAATTACTTAGTCACCAAATAACTTTTCAATCTCATAGTCATCTATATGATAAAACATGTGTCCCTATAATTATCTCAATATCCAAGATCATATAAACCATAAAGGTTATAAATACATTAAAACTTTTTTACACAAAAATTAAATTAATACTTCATGTTTAACCAAAGTTATACATACACTTCAACCCAATAAAACCTCTCATAAAATTTCATTAATAACTTTAAGATCCCATCACTTAAAACCTAAAAGGTGATGTATAATACTTTGAACTTATGATCAACCTTAATATTATAGACCTATGATTGTATCCATAAATATTATGATAACCCCATATGAAAACATTCTAATCTCTAAATTTATCTAAACCTGTATCTCATAATAACTATAACAGCCTCAAACCCTCACTCTTGAATCTGGTCCTAAAAACATAAAAATTACATTTTTGGATTTTATATTGATAAAAGTGACCCAATTTTCATCATCCAAATTTTACAACATCAAAATAAAATATTGGATCACTTACATATCCAATGACCTTTTTGGTTTAGAGTTTTAGAAAAATAAGAAAAACTCATACATAAACAATACACATGTATTTAAATGAAAATTTCTCCCACATAACCCATATTTTATTATTTTAAATTAAGACATTATCATCATCCCTATGAAACCCTTATAGACATAATTCATTCAACGTCACTCTTGATAACTTGGGGAAAATAAAATATAAGAAGGGTGAGATAAAATGATCAGTAAGGGTAAACATAAGCATTAATGGTGGAATGTCTCCAGTGAGAATAATATGTTAATAATGGTATGATGACATAATCAAAGTGTGTGAGCATAACATAAGAGAAATCATAACCATAAAACTTGGATCAATAAATATGTGTCAAGGAATAAATCTTTACTAAAGGTAGGATTCATCAAAATCAATAATCATGAGTCACGTGATGTCAATATAAATTGAAAGAAACAATTAAAACTCATATAAATCATAAAGAAAACTTATTTTTATCTTGGAATATTATCTTAATATCACTCTTATAAATGTAATAACCAGTATGGTTGACTTCCATCTCTGGAGTACCCAATGCATTAGAGGGATATCACGGACCCATCCATTATTGTTTTATTACAAAACCACCCATCCTTGGTTTACCATGGAACCACCCATCCTTGGTTTATCATAGAACCACTTTTACTTGGTTAATAATGTAACCACACATCCTTTCACAACAACAAAATTAGGATATTTCCATGGTTTGAAACCATCATGATAGGCCCAAAAACTGTGTTCGTAGCTTATAGTCATGATTTGGACAAACCATAGGTGTTATTTCCATTACAATAGGGTCCAACTACAACCACAATTTAAACCATGGAAATAGATCAGTATCACTATGGTTTAACCGGGACTATTTAAGCCTACTTCCATTGGTTAAATAGTAGTTATTAAGGCCTACCTCCATGATTTATACTTTTTTGCATGAAATCTATATCCATGGTTTAACAGTGGTAATTTTACTCTAATAACATGGTTAAAACCATGGAATAGGTGCTCGATATCCATGGTTTGAACCATTTAAATTGAAAGATAACTCCACGGTTTAACCATAAAAATTAGAGGATGATTCCATGGTTTTAATTGTGGTTATATCCTCCACATTTCATAAAAAAAATCAACTACTATATGTTACAGCATCACACTCATATCATCAAGCTTCCAAGGTGTTTTTTATTTGTATAATGGGAACAATGTAAAAATTTAGTTAACTTGAAAACTTCAAAAACTGTAGAATTGAAAAGAGAATCCATTCCAAAAAAAAGTGTGTATACCCTTAATTTGAGTTGAGACTTGAATAATAAAACCATGATGAAAATTGATATGTGATATTTATTGTGATAAAAAAAATAAGATAGAAAACCGAAGCTTCACCAACACCCAATCACCCTCTATGTAACCCCAGTTGTGGATAAAAAACATATAGAATCATGTTATGCATATTAAGAAGATATTTTATGAAAGTAATCTTAACCCAATCATGAAACCAAAAAAATTATGTTCCATGTAAATTTAGAACTCATAAACTGATTTAGGTACCTATCCTTCCCATCAAGATCATCTTCTACCTCTACCTTCTTATCAATCTCACTTCTAATTTTATAGAGTAGAGAAAATCCCATCCCTTTAACTATATGTGTGTGTTTCACATAACCTAAAAACATTGGATCAAACAAAATCCAATGATGAAGCATGTAGATAATGGTACATCTCAAAATAAAAATAATGATTTCTAAAATAGAAATTTTTATTTTTAGCTACCAAATAGCCACTACACATTCTTAACATCTCACTTTTTAGGGGTGAATGAAACATGAATTTTTTAAAAATCGAGATTTTTTCTCACAAATAAAAGTTATATTATTAGCCCATAGAAACTGTAAACTTTAAATAAAGGAATCTTTGAGATAATGAGAAAAGGTACAATAGTTTAGTATATCATCTCATCATCCCTATATTCAAAATCAAATCCTTTATTAATTATTAGTTCATTTACCAGATTTATTAAAAAAATGGTTGAAATAAAAAGAAAGATAAAAAATGAGAATCAATAAAGTTTACAAAACTTTCTGTAAACTGACCAAATTATCATCAATTCAAGAGGACAATTTCATAGGAAGGGAAGAGTGATGATAGCTAGAAATATTATACATAAAATTTAAATAATTTTTAAGTATTTACCATATAACTAGCCTAAAAACCTAAACATAAATTATGAAATGTTCTAGAAAACAAGTTTTTCATTACTCAAATATAGTTGAGTAGATTATTATTAATTAAAAATATAACTTCATATTAATATTCCATTTGAAATCATTTCAAATAAGTATTAATATCATCAAGATACCATCAAAAAACATTTAGTATTTAAATGATTTTCATAACCATTAGAAATATCTTTAATGAATCATAAAATAATGTTCAACTATTTTATGATAACTTAAAATTGATGAAATTAAATTATTCTACAAAATATCAAGTATTCCAATTCATTCCAAAAATCATGATGCACCTGTATCACAAGTCATGTTATGGTCATTGCATAATATACTAACATGCCCACAAATTTGAAATAGTCAAACTAAACTCAAAGGTAAGTCACACATACCAGTAAATAAGAAATGAAATTGAAATAGATAATCGAAGGAAGTGTGGACAATTCACTCTTTAATAATTTGTAAGATTTAATATTAAGCTTCAAAATATATCTATAAATTAACAACCATATACAAAGACCACTTTCCATTACTTGAAACATCAGGAATTCAATTTTTACGTAAAAAAGGTGTTATGTATAGTGAGTGATAACATAATCCTTAGTAAAAACCATAAAAATATTTGTTAACTCAAGGAGTAAGTATATGAATATATAAATAATAGTGTAATTACAAAAATGGGAAATTACCTTCATTCCCAATTATGACATACCATGTAACTTCATAATTAAACCCACCATAAGCCACCTGTAAGTGAACATTACCATAGCTGAAACATAGCACAACATGGTTAGTGATAAAAATTTTATACATCACTAAAAACAAAACATATCACATCATTTATTACCCCTGACAACTCATGTTTCCAATTTATCCCCCTACATATCATGTGAAATCAACATGGAAATAAAAAATTCAATATCTATATTAATGATCACAATTTTTGCAACCTAATATACATAAAGAACCTATAACAATGTCTCAATATCCAATATTTAATATCAAGGTCCCAACCATTACCTAGTTATTTATCGTATGTAACCAATTAAGGATTCATTTATAGCTTCATTACATATAGATTCAGTATATAACTCACACCTTAACAAACCTACTTAAGGTACATCATCACACATTCTGTTTTAGCATGCATTGGACATTCTTTCACCCTTGAAATCAATACCATATTCCTATTAATCATTTATCCTAACATTTATAAAACCATTTAAAGTATATTAATCTTAAACTTTGGTAATCTCAAGAATATTCCCAACACCTCAAGCACTCTATATGCTTTCTATACATTTATTCACTAGTTAAAATACTATTTTGCGCATTGTATAATCTACCAAAGATAACCTAAGAATGACTATAAATTTTTCAAGATTGAGGTTAATTGACCAGAGTAGTCTTGACATAGTTATCCCTCTTAAACACTAATGTCCACAACTTATAGAAAAAAACATTTATAATTCTAAAGATTTATGGGAAATGTAGGGTTTTCCATCTTGGGGAACATTAGCAGTTTGTTGTTTTCTCAAATAAAAAGTACTCAGATTGGAGGAATCAATTTGAAATTATTATAAAGGAGTAAGAGTTAATTATGCATAATAAAAATTCTTAATTAAATAGGTACTTATGGATTGAATTTTAAGTGATAAATGAGAAGAAATTCCCAATTTCAACTAAGAAGAACCATAATACTGAGATGATTGTGGAATATATTCATGGAATTCAGTAAAAGATCTTAAGTAATGAATAAATATTATAAGAAAGATTAAAATTACCAAGGACTGCATCAAGGGTAGTTGATATAACTTCTCATGTGTGGAAAAAAATATTAACAAGCTATTTAATAACACCCAAGCCTATATAGATGGTTTTGAATAATAAATGGATATGCTTATGAAATAAAATTGTTAATGGGAGAAAGAATTTATGTCAATACAAACTAAAACCCATATTACATACTGTGTCATATAAATCACAACAATCAGTGGAAAGGATATTGAAATTAGAAATCCACTGGATGGTGTTTATAAGACTTTTTGGATGAAGATACCCTAAAAACTTTAGGAATAAAGTCATCTACACTAGGAAAATGCTTTAGGAAATTCCGGCTGTAAAAAATTCATGAGAATCTATTTTTGGGAGGAAAACACATATAAATTATAGATTTTTAAAAATATTTTGTTGAATAGGAAAATGGATAAATGAAAATTGAATTTCATATTTCAAACTAACTAATCTTAGAGAAGAAAATGAAGAAAGAGGAGTTGAAATTATATAACTAAAGCAATAATCTAAAATTGAATTTCATAAAGGGTTAAAATATAAAAAATAAAATAAAATAAGGTTGGAATGAGGTGGAAATCTAAATAATGAGATGAAATATTTTGGACCCTTGTTTATATACTTCAATGGAGCTTAAAAGTAGATCAAGTAGCATACACTATCTTTATAAGAAAATTTATAGGTAAAAAATTTTCCAAATAGTTGTGAATAATTGGGAAATAAAACCCAAACAAGTGGAATATAAGGAGGATACTCATTCCTATCAATTGGTAAAGAATCCAAGGTTTACAAAATAATATTTCCTACATGAAATAAAAGTACAATCCAAAACATCGAGATTATAATTCTTTGAAATCTGGTTGTCTAAGGAATATGTTAAGATAGAAAGTGTCTAGATGAAAAATAAAATATACATACTTTAAGTAGATATACATGAGTAAAAAATCTAGATGGAAATAAGAGAGCTAATGGAAATAAGAGAACTAGAGTAAATAAGATGCAAAAGAAAAAAAAAAGATTCCATAAATTCAAAGGGAAAATGTCTATAATGATTAAGAGTTTCATTGGATTAGAAATTTTATTCATAAACTTCATTACAACCTATATTTAAATGTAAATATGTTAATGAAAATTTTTATTAATGGTGTACCAGGTTAATTGAGTAACTAGAAGTGAATCTTCATCATCGAAGTCTATAAACAAATCACTCTATAAGGAAAAAATAATATCATTAATAGATAAAACATGATTAAATTGCACAAATTATTCATATATAAATATCATGGTGATTTTTTTATACACAATTGTTTATATTTTTCATGTTAATAATGTTGGTATATTGTGAATTGAATTGTGGTATGAGAAACTATAATATAATGCAACATGTATACATAATACTAAAAAATTTATATCACAATATATGATAATGTATATTTATTTTAGTATTTCTAGAAGAATAATCATAAGCATAAACACTATAAACTTGAAATTTCTATATATTACAGTATATCTGTAAGCATAAGAATGAATATGCACTAGCAACATGAAAATTTGTATTATATAATTTTCGGTATATGCATTAGTGTAATAATAAACATAAACATAACTATATTTATGTAAATAAAGTTTCTATATAAGAATAATCAAAAGAAAATTAATTTGTTATGCTTTATATATTATTTTATTTTTTATAGTACTTTTATATTATAGTATTTTTTATACAACAGCACAACCGCACACTATCATTCACATTGAAAATGAAAATTAATATACACAACTGCACACTATCATTTACAACTACATACTACCATTTACAAATTCACAATTTCACACGCTATCATGATATTATTGATGTGAAAATGTCGAGAGTTGCAGCGACAGAACAACAATTCACAGAAGAGTAAAAGGAAAAAATATAAGAAGAAGAAGAAGAAGATCTTAGACATAGAGATTTATGTGGGTTGGGATATGATCCCTACATCCATGTAAAGGCAGAATAACTTCACTATTAAAAATTTTAGAGCATAAATTAAAGGGAGTATATGAGAGTTTCTCACTATTCCAAAACCCTAGACCTAAATGGGATAATAAATAGGATGAAGCACTACTCCACCAATCGTCTGAAAGTCTGCTATGCTATAGTGGTCGACATCTGGAAGTCCACGTTGCTATAGTGAAAGGTGTCCACCCAAGTCAAAAGTGATACAATGACCGGTGGCTAGAAGTCCAAGGAGCTAAAGTAATGTTAACTCCAAAGTATAAACTTCTATATTAGTCATGCCAAAGTCCTCACTACTATAGTGCTCTGTCAGTTTTGGTTGGTCATCTCTACTATAGTGGTCATAGATTCTATGGTGCCCCAAAATTTGGGCCATGGGACTTCAGCCCCCAAACCCCCAAATTAGGGGTGTGTTATACCCCCTACAACACCAATGATCTCACCGCGAATCTTGACCCACAAAATTTACATCCTAGTGCACAGTACGAGCTTCAAGCATTCGGTCCAAACATTATCCAAACCATATCGGGCTACACCAACCCAACAATTATGTTATTAACAATTGGAAAAACATTTTCAGAATGTTTTGAATATATTATCTGTATTGATTTTAATATGTGATAATAATTAATAAAAATCAATATAGTATTCACCTAAGAAATTATAGGTAACTATTTTTTATCATTTGAAAGTACTATAATTCATGAAGGTATGCACTTTGATCAAATATAAAAAATTATGTACATAATATGATATAAAATGGAATTAAAATGTAAAATGTTTTACTAATAAAATGTAATTAGAATGAAAAAAATATCACCAACTATTCAATAAACTAGTTTGACATGATAAATGATACATGACTCAATAACTAACAATGGACAAAGAATATTCAAATTGATATGCACAGTTGGTTTAGTTTGTGAACTTTTTCTGACATTTTTATTAAAAGTTCACAGACTTAATAGCATATTTATATGAATACCTTCACAGACTAACCTACCATGGTGAATAGACTAAACACCAGCATTCCTATTATATGCATACCTTTATCTTTTCTTAAAATATAATAAAGGGATTTATAACATAATATGTGAATTCATATTATGTGCATGAAGGTATGTATACCTTCATATTAAAACAAGGTATGATAAAAGGAAGTCATATAATATGCATAAAGATTTTTCATTATAAGATGTAATATTAAATCGAGGTATGATAAAACAAGGTATGAAAAATATATGTTAAATCATATTAAACCAAGGTATGCATACCTTAAAGTTACACCAAGTTTATATTTACATCAAAGATGTCATAATTTGAATATAATATTGGTAGTCAATGATATGTTCCTATGCATTACAGTTACAATCTGTAATGTTAAAACCCCAAATAGGGTTATTATTTCAAATAATAACCTCTAAATAATAGTTATAATCTTGGAATATTTTGATCTTATAATAACTTATGCATTACATTAATAACCTATGAATTACGGTTATAAGATTTCAAAGCTTATAATATCCAAATAGTAGTCAATGACCTATGCATTATAGATACAAAATGTAATATTGAAACTCAAAATGAGGTTATTATTTGAACTGAAAAACAACTAAACGTGGTTATTATTTCAAATATGTCAAAATTTTCAAAGTTTTTTGTGCCTATTCCTATATTTTTTATTCTCTTAATGATCAATACTTATTTTTATAAAAACATAGGGAAAAAAATTATGTATTTGAGGGTTTTGATATACCATAAAAAAATTATCAGTATGAAGAATAGAATATAAATCATACCATTATTAATTATTGTATCACATATTTCATAATGTAATTTATGAGAATAAAAAATCAAACATTCCTATAAAAATAAGAATCTATACTAGTTTTAAAAATAGATAAAAATTGGGAGTTTAAACAAAGTTGTCAACACCTTAAATAAGAAAGATAGGGTTAAAATAATTTTTTAAATATTAAAAGTTGTAATATATATATATTTTATATATATATAAGAATTTAAAGGAAAAAATATCAGTGATATGAATATATAGAGGCCGATGTGATAATATAAAAATTAAATATACATGATAATAAAAAACAATGTATAAAATGGATTGGATGATAAAAACAATATGAGGGTGATAAAATCATAAATATAAGATTTTATTTCACTATTATAGTGAAACAATATTGTAAATAGACATTTTTATGATTACCTATGTCAAACTTTTCATTAGTTACAAGATTCCTAGTGCAATCTAAAACAAAATAATCTATACCACTTGTCTTGAAATCAATAAGAGATGACTGGTTATAGTGTACTAAATAATGTAAAATTGTAGATATAAATTTGTTATGAAACTAATATAATATTAAATTAAATTAGTTTTTTAGTTTATAATGTAAAATTGTTATCATCATAATCATATATTACACATATTACCACATTATATGTTGGGTTTATACTCTCAAAAGTCACATTATTTGAACCTGAAATATAATACAGTCAAATTTTAAAAATATCAATTAAATCATAAAAAATAAAAAATACAATTACATATAAACTTTCCTTTCATAATTAAATTTAAAGAATTAATGAAAAAAATATATGAATGATTTAATAAAAAAATAAAACATATGCATACAGTATATTGTATGAATAGTATAAGTGAATTCTTTACATAGATGTACACTATTGAATTGCTTTCATTATGTATATATATTATAATATATATGTAATATATATTAAAAAAAATCATTATTCTTATAAAAAATTATTTATAATAAAGAAATAAAGTGGTGTCAATCAAAATATGGTACAGATGATATTTATTTTATTGAATTGTATATGTATAGAAACTAAAAGTGTGCTAATTTGAAAGTGAATTGTGAATTTATAGAAACTTAGTATACCTCTTGGAATATAAAATATGGTATAATGTTCATTCATTTTACTACCCATTGGATCCCATCTTAACTTAAAATTTAAACATAATGAATAACAATTTCGATCTTAACAAAGTCAATTGTAGATAAATGAAAAGAATTCATGAAATTAATATGAAAGAAAAGCATAAAATGAATAAATAATTTTAATTGTTTTGACCATATGACATAATCTAAGACATGAAATGATCTCCAACTAGAACTATTTAAGATAATATGAAAAAAATATTTAAATAACATTGTAAATATCATTGGAATAACAGAGTTAAAAGAAAATTACTCAAGTGATAATTTTGAAATTTGTGTCAACATAACTCATTACAAATAATTTTTATAATTTATAATAATATAAATTTTGATTGAAAAAAAATTAAAGGAAACCATAAGCATCTACAAAAGTAGCTAGATTAGAAAGAGATAGTGTGGGAAGGGTTGATATATCAGGATGTATTACCATAGTTTCAAATAAACTATGGCATCAAATGACCTATTTCCATGGTTTTAATAAACCATGGAAATAGATGTGTGGAAATAGCTCATTTTTTTAGTTGTGAAATTATATGGTTAAGATATAGTATGAATATACAAGGGTGTGGATCATCTTCTATAAAATGATATATTGAAGGATTTAGTATCAGGATAGCTGAATAGACATTCTCATAAGGTTGAATAGCCTTACAGGGTAAAGGGATTTTGGGTCCCCTTAGAGAATAGAGAGTTGAGGATACCATGAATCAAATAAATTTCCCAACATCAATTAATATAAGAGCCTCAATATCCATCAAGATAAAATTAGTCAGTAAAATAAGATGTCTGACTAGTGGAAAAACAGACTCTACTAGAATTCTCAAATAAATTCAAATAGTGAAGAGGAAGATAATCTTAAAATGGTAGTGGTTCAACCATTTGAACATTTGAGATATTATGATTCAAGATTATCTACTAATTTTTTAAGATAAATTTAAAATGAACATGAAGATTATAAATATCCAGCAGTGTGGTAAAGATGGAGTAGCTACAGGGTTGATGTCACTTTAAAAACATATGTTCTAACTATCAATTTTGAGTGGATCTTCCAGATCTTGTAAATATTATGGCTCCAATTTATGTTTAATTTCATTATTATTATAGAAATATTTAGGCCACATTTATTTGGATAGATGTAGTGGCATGGACAATAAATGGAAAATACTACATGACCAAGAGGGTTTCAGATCTCCTAGGGGAACTAACAAGTTCAAACTTTGAATTATAACAACCTTTCTCATTATTACATATTAATTCATGATTTATTACCTAATATTACATATAATTAAAACTGGAATATCAAGAAGACTAGTGTAATTGGTAATTAGATATATTACATAACAAATTAAAATAGGTAATAACAATAAGTTTATTGAAAACTTCCTTAACATGCTCACACTTAAAATTGTTTGGGATAACCTGGGGACATACATAAGAAAGGGGTGAGCTATAATGCCTGGTATGGTAATAAACATATAATAACATGAATAAGATAATATATGTTAGAAAATATGAATATAAATGGTGCATATAAGGGGTGATAATCATAAACATGAAGAATGAAGCATGATATAGCATGATAATCATAACGGAAACATGGGAAATGTAAAAACAACTTAAAACACTAAATCATAAACATAGGTCAAAGATAATTTCCAAGACATCGTGATGGAAAAAATACTATAAAGGAATAAGTTTCACTCCTATCCCAAAATGGAATATCATGAGAATAAACATTACCCAATGCATTGGATCTCTATATAATTTCGGTCACACCCATCACTTTCATTTCATTATCATGCTTAAGTGTTCCACATAGATCATACAACATGAAATATTTCAACATCATATTTTATTCCATGATAAAGGAGTGTGGAATAAATACATGTAAGTCCCAATTAAAATAAGTATAATTGTATAAAGTTAAACACCCTTGATAGTAAATGGTTATGGTGTTCACTACATAATTGTTTTTTTCATGGAAAATCAAGGTGAAATTTCGGCAGCATAACAACATCACTTAAAAATTCATAAAATGGTTTGATGAGAGTGAAAGGGGTATCTCATAATTTAGAAATAAAATTCTCAGTAATAGGTATATGGAAGGACATATCCCAACATTATGAATTGGAAATATAAGGCCTAAGATAATAAAGAAACTTGAATAAAGAAGAGAAGGAAAGGATCCCTTACTTGAGTGTGTGACTCCAAATGATTGGGAGGAGCTTCTTGAGAGATTGAATGAACCTTGGGAGTACTATAGATATGGGAGGGTAGAGTAAGTATGTGATCCGTGAATTTTTAGTAAATATAAATGGGATCTTGTGTGGGTTTATATAGGAAATGAGTGGGGATTTCTTTAATATTTCTCAAACATAGGTTTTGGACTCTATATAATAAAATTATAAAAACCAAAAACCTTATCATGGTTGTTTACCATGGTTTCTACCAAATGGGAGTGGTTTAAATTATTTTATAAGTCTGAGGGACGAAATTAAGAAAATAATACCCTTTCTTATGTGGAAGTGAGTCATGCTCTTAAAAAATGGTTTTAAAACCTTAAAATATATTAATGGTTTTGGAGGTTTCATAATGGATGTATAAAATTAATCAAATAAACTTAAAATCACATTATTTTAAAGGGAAAATATATTTGGTTATGTATACTGTTTATAGTATTTATTACATCACTTTTTGGTCATTATAGTGTTTAATTTTTACTCAAAAATTCGATTGTCTCAGAAAATTGTAAAAAAAATCACTGTTGGATAATTTCGATATTCTATTTCCAAAAATAATATTACTTTTATCAAAATAATTTTATATATATATTAATTTTCACTTTTAAAATAATAAATGATGTTTATTGAAAAATGTTGGGTTTTTTGACAATAACAGCTTTTGAACCCTTATAAAAATTACATTTGACTTTATAAAAATTATATGATCGTTTAATTTTTATAAAAATAATAATATTTTATAAAAAAATTATTTATTTCAAAAATACATTAATTCATCAAAATAAATGTCTTAATTGAAATTTAATACTAATTAAAAATTCAATTTGTGTTTCATTCTATAAAAATAAAAATCATTTATAAAGTAAATATAAGAAGAAAGTATTAACATTATTCTTTTGAAAATACAATATACATATTCATATTATTATGGTATTGATACATATCCCTTTAATACACCAGAAAATACCCTAATGGTAAGGTACATGACTGTGATACTTCCATGGGGTGGTTCAACGAATATGGTTTGGGTCGTGATCTCGATGAGCTTGAACTTCTCCCGTAAATGCTTTCGATTGTGCTTAAGTATTTGGATATCAACTTGGGATTGGTCAATGGAAAATCCCATTGATGCTATCTCCATCAGAATATTTGATAAATGGGATTCATAGGGTATTCTTCTACTGTTTGAGGCCATCAATTCCTTTGAATGTGTCAATTGGATTTATCAAAACCCTATATTTATATTAATCATGTGATCACTGTTCAAAAGCTATATTATCAATGGTAAATATTATTAATGGTATTTTAAATCTGATATAATAAAACCAAATAAGTAAATGTATTTTCTATAACCATAATACATAATAATACATTTAATTAAATTGCAATAAATTTTATTTATAAAATTTTAGATTGTTACAATCTTCCCTCCTTCAGAAATTTCCCCCTCAAAATTTTCATCTTCCAAACTAAAACAGATGAGGTAACTCTATTTCATCACCTCCTCTTATTCCCATATCACTTCTTCAAAATTTTTGTTTCTCCACGTCACTTTTATAAGTTACATTGTCTTATTTTGTATAACTGTGTATCTAAGATCTAAGATCTTCACTGGCCTCTCCTCATATGATAGATCATTCTCCAATGATACCACCTCTGGATTGAGTACGTGTGAGAGATCTGGTATGTACTTCCTTAAGAGGGATACATGGAATACATCATGTACTTGAGATAGGTTAGGTGGGAGTGATAGTTGATAGGCCACTACTCCGATGGAAGAAAGGATCTTAAAGAGACAGATGTATCTTGGACTATGTTTTCCCTTATTCAAAAATCTCATGAACTTCTTCCATAGAGATATGTGTAGGAATACCAAGTCTCCAAATTTAAACTCCATGACTCATCGAAGACTATCTGCATAACTCTTCTATCAAATTTGGGCTTCCTTGATGTGCTACTGAATGGTTTTCACCTTGTCTGCCATTTCTTCAACTATTTCAAGTCCTAACATCTTACATTCACCGACTTCATCCCAGCATGCTAGTGTTTTACATATTTTCCAATAAACGGGTTCATATGGATCCATTTGGATACTTGATTGGAATTTTTTTTTGTATGAGAACTCAACCAGAGGAAGATTTTGGTCCCATCATCCTTTGAATTCCATAGAACATTCTCTCAACATGTCCTATAGTTTCTGAATAGTCTTCTCATACTGGCCATAAGTTTAAGGATGATAGGTCGTACTAAAGTTCATCTCAGTGTTTAGATCATGTTGGATACATTTCTAGAACTTAGAGGTTAATCTCATATCTCGGATGGATACAATAGATAGTGTTTCTCTGCTCATCCTCACCACTTATTTGATGTATATCCATGCTAGTTGGTTGAGTTATAAGTCCTCTCAAATTGTGATAAAGTGAGATTTCTTTGTAAGATGATCCACAAAAAACTCATATAGCATTGATTCCTATGGATGTCTTTGGATGTCTGGTGACAAATTTAATGGTGATGTTTTCCCATTTCCATGTTGGTATGGGTAATGATTGCATCATCCCCTTAGAATTTTTCATTTCATCCTTCACTTTCTGACATGCCAAGAAATTTTATATATATTCAGTGATCTCCTTCTTCATATTGTCCCACCAATATTTCTCTCATAGATCTCAATACACCTTTGTTCTCCCTAGGTCAATAGAGAAGTTTGAGATATATGCATCATTAAGAAGATATCTCTTTATCTCTTGATTGGATGGTATATATAGTCGTGACCTAAATCTTACAACTCCTTCATTAAAATTGAACTCCAAGGATTCTCCTTTTCTTATAGTTTCCACATTTTTTGAATTTCCTCGTCATTTCTTTAACCATCCTTTATCTTTTTCAGAAGAGACGATTGAACAATAATTTTTGAAAGGATTTATGATTTTCCTTCCTTTATGATTCCCATGTCCATCCTCTTCAAGTTAAATAGATTAGATCCCTATCAATTCTCATTAATGATAGAATTATTGGATCCTTTCTACTTAGATCACCTGCTACTTTATTTTCCATAATAATATGGTAATGTATTGAGGATTCGTAGTCCTTGATCATCTATAACCATTTCCATTGGTGAATACTCATGTGAATATATACATGAGGCTTTTGTGATCTGTATATATCTCACACTTCTCCCCAAATAGATGATGCTGCCAAATTTTCAATGCAAAGATCACTACATCTAACTTCAGATCATGTGTTGGGTAGTTTTGTTCATGAACTTTTAAATGCATCAAATCATAGGATATCACTTTGTCATTTTTCATTAACACAGAGCCCAATCCCTTCTTCTACTCATCGAAAAATACCACAAAGAGTGCTCAAATTTTGGGTAATGTGAGAATAGGTGCAGTGATAGGCCTCATTTTTAACTCCTTTAATTTATCTTCACATTCATAACTCAAAGAAAAATTGACTCCCATATAAGTTATCTTGATTATAGGGTTTCATAATCATGAGAAATTTCTCACAAATCAATTATAGTACCCAGCTAATCCAAGGAAACTATAGATATCTGTCATAGATGTTGGACTCGTCCATCCTTTAATTGATTCTATATTTAAAGGGTCCATAGATATTATATTTCTTGTGATGATATTCCCCAATAATGATACTTTCTTTAACTATAACTCATATTTGTGTACTTTTCATAAAGCTTATTTTTTTTGTAATTTATTTATCACATTGCTCAGATTCTCCTCATGATCCTCCTTGATTTTGGGGTATATGAGAATATCATATAAAAAGACTACCAAATATTTGTCAAGCTAATCCTTAAAGACTCTATTAATAAAGTCCATAAAGATTTATAGAACATTAGTGAGTCCAAATGGCATTACTAGGAACTCATAGTGCCCGTACATTGTACGAAAAGAAGTTTTGGGGATATCCACTATAACATCTCTCCCATTCTCATTGGATTGAGAATGTGGTGGAATGTTACTTGACCTTAGGTGACATCCCCATGATACTAAAGGCTGGAAATAAATTTCAAGGGATTCATTAACAGATGGGGGAAATTTTTCCCCTTTGAAAATAAAACAACCTAACCAAACATTCCATAACCAAATAACCACTACATGATGCATGATAATAAAGTAAAACAACTCAAATAAAAACCATTATATCAAAACCAAACTACAATGAGTACCACAGTGGAAGATAACAAAATAGCAAAGAACAAAGTGGAAGAAAAACCCCAAAAAAACTCAACTACCACCACATGAATCCAAAGATTCAACATGATCCATGCTCCAGCTCCACAAAACAACCCAAGTATCACGATACACCGCTAAAGAAGTGTGATTATTTACCTTTTTCTATGTCATGATGAACAATATCTGAAAAAAACCAATATTCAAAAGAATGGGTGAGTAATTAAACTCAATAGGCTTTCCCCAAATGACTTCCCTACTCACACCACTATGATAGAATAGTTAAGCACATTTATATAAAACAATTTATATAAAATCCATTTAAAACAGTTCAACAATTTATCACAAGACAAACGATTCCATGCCAAAGTATTTTTCTCAAATAAACCAATTTCCAAGGAAAGTAACCATACATGTCATTATAAACATTTCATGAATTTAATTGGCATTATCCATTTCATATCACAAATCCACACACACCCACACACAAGCTTGGTTTTACCATTTACAGTGGAACTTCATGCCCATAACCCATACCCTTTGATGGTGGTAATTCATGACCAATATCCATCCATTCCACACATGCTTAACCATTTAATCCATATCACATGCCAATACAAACTTTTTTGAACCAATTCAATCACTTTAATAAAACCTAACTTTTATTGAAAATCATACCACTGAACCATTTCAATAAAACCAACCTTTTATTGAAAACACTTTTTCAATAAACCATTTCAATAAAACCAACAATTTATTGAAAGCCATTTTTTTAGCAACCCATTTAAATGAAACCATCCGTTTATTTAAAGTAATTTTTTCATGAATCAAAACAAAATAACCATTTTAAAATCATGTTACCAAATTCACCTTTGTCCAAAACACCCAATTTTTCACAATACAATAAACCATTTCTAAATAAGGTTTCCATAAATAAATTTCACAAAAATTTCACAATAAATTTCACACAAAAAAATAAATTTGAAATTAATCCATCAATTTCTAGCAATAGGAGTCGAGATTGAAGCCACATACCTTAGGATGTATGGTGCAAATGAAGAACGCCATGAAAATTCCAATTAAATTGGGTTGAATCTCCAAAATTAAACCTTATATCTCTTCCCATATCACCAACAATGACAAATATAACCATTATTATCATAAAACACCTTATATATACCTGTAGTGGACTATATCTAAGAAATATAGAGAGATGTAGAGAGGTAGATATAAGAAAAACCAAGGAAAATTATCATAAATGAGAACTTATCATGAGAACTGGGCTTCAACGCACTAATAAATGCCTCAAAATTGCTTCTAATTCGCTTACAATTTGATGAGGAGAGGTCCTACAGCCTTCGGGAGGAAGAAATATTGATTTAGGGTCGGTTTTGGTCAAAAAAGAGGGGTTAAAATCTCACCTATATCCATTTTTTTATGATCTAGTTATTAAATCATGCATGGTTAGGCAAACTATGCGCTAGATTCTACTCAAGGAGTAAAATTGCATGGTTTTATCACAAAATTATAAACCCATGCACCTACTATGAAAAATATCTATGTCCCACTTTTCACGGTTTCTCCTAGGCAGTCGCACAGTTTGGACAAACTGTGTGCCTACCTGTGAGCCTTCCTCTTAGCCCTTGTCTCATTGTGCGCGGTTTCTTATAGGAGTTAAAAGGTTTCCAAAAAATGTTCTCAGGGCATACACATATATAAAATCCCAAAAAACATTCCAAAAGGTTTAAAAAACCTCCCAAACTTCACTTAAACACTTTAATACTTAAAATACATAAATGAAGGGTTACTTGAAACCGAGGCTGCTACATCCTCCTTCTTCAGAATAACTTGCTAATATCTAGACCACAGATCCACCTTGGAGATGTATTGTGCTCCACATAGCTAATCTAACAAGTCATAAATCTATGAAGAGTATACTTTTTATTTATCATGATCTTGTTGATCTCATGATAATCAATGAAAAGGTACATTGACCCATCCTTCTTCTTATTGAAGAGAATTGGTTCACCCCATGGTGAAGAAATTGGGTATATGAAACCTTTATATAGATTCTTTTATACTTATTTTTTTAGCTCCTAATGTTCTAAAACATCCAATCTATATGAAGTCTTAGATAATAGTAACACCCCATGTATAAGCTCGATTGAAAATTTAACCTCTCGACTAGAAGGAAGACCATGCAATTATTTGGGAAACACATCAGCATATTCTCTCACAATGGGAATGTCTTCAAGGATGTTGTTTCCATTGGACTCAATCATTTGAGCTAGATATTCTTACTCATAGGGAAATAATATCCATTCTTGAGATGTTGGTGCTAAATATGATTCATTCATATCCTTTTATTTATACATAATCGGAGGATGATTTACAACATGGATAGTGGTTTCCTTCTCATGGGAATTCATGTTATCTCTATATAAGTAAAACCAATACATGCCTAGATTTGTATCAAATTCTACCAAAGAAAGTATTATAAGGTTCTCTAGTAATTTCATCCCACAAATTTTTATAGGGGAGGAGTTATATACTTAGAATTAAATAATTTCCCCATTTTTTATTTTTATTAACAACTCTAATTCTAGGTTTTATGGTAGTTTTTTGAATATTTCTAATAAAATTTCATGAAATAAAGGAATACGTAAAACTGGAATCAAAAATTATGTTATCTATTATTGAATGAATAAGAAGTGTTCCTATCACCACTTTGTTTTTAGGATACACCTTAGTGTTTGTGATGTAAAAATATTTCCCTTGCTTCTTTGGAGGTTGTTGGTTGTCTCCGAAAACCCTCAACTTAGTGCATTGGTTTGAAAAGTTACCTAGTTACTTGCAGTTGAAGCAATGAACAATGAATTTAGGGTTGAATAGATAATTATTTTCCTCCATCGCATTGGTCAGTTTTTCCTTTTGTAAATTTCTATCTAGTTTCCCTTCCTTTCAAAACCTAAATAATTTCTTAATTCCCCTTAGGAAATTTATGGGGTACTTCTTTCCGTACCTTTGATAAGTGGAATGTTGAAATTGATTCACCATTAGATTTTTCTATCAGACTACCAGAATTAAACTCCACTTTATATTTATTATCCCCATGATACCCTTGAGATTTATGTATCTCTATTTCAACTTTTAGGGCACATCAGACAATTTCCCCATAGCTATCAAAGTCTCGGATCACTAGGGCTTTTCATAAACTAGGTTTTAGCCCATAAAATATATGCTCAACCTTACATTTGGGGGTAAAAAAAGAAGGAGGCATATCATTCAAGTCTTGTAAAGTTTTCCTCATATTCCCCAATATATTTTTCATATTTCTTCTTTAGGGAAAGGAAATAACTTTCCATTTTAAGTCAGAGAGTGCAAGGGAAATATTTGTCAAAAAAATTTCAGAATTCCTTCCACCCCATAGTTTTGATCTCTTACTTAGGATTTGTATTCTTGATCAATGTCCACCACTAATAATATTCTCCCCCATACAATAAAAATACATTATAACCTTCTCTTATTCATAACATTGAAGGATGGAGAAGATATTATTAATGGAGTTGATCAATTGTTATGTGATTAATGGATGAGTTGATCCACTAAAAGTTGGGGGCCTTTGTTGTAAGATCTAAACCTTTTCTGGAGTTTTATCAGACTCATTGCAAGTACGCTTGTACCATTTGTTGAGTAATTTTCATTTGGGTTTTACCTTGGGGTGTTTTTAGATGGAAATTTGAGAAAAATGGAAGAAATAGGGTAGTTCATGGTTGGCACATGGTTTTCCTTAACCGTGTGCCTCAGCCCAGAAAACGGTGTAACCCTAGATAGAGAAGAATTTCATGGTTGGATCATGATTTTTCAAAAAATTATACCCTATAAAATAGGTGGATGGTTTAGGAACATGGTTAATGGAAACCATGTGCTCCTACCCAGCAAATTATGCATGATAATTAAATTAACCCAAAAATTAGTTTTAAAAATTATAAAACCCCCCATTTTAATCCTAAATCAACCCACATTCAACCCCAATGCCTATTTTATGATTGTATATCCTCTTAGACGAATTACAAGCCTTCATTAACTTCTTTATTTGTGATTGAAATTCTGTATTGAAGATCTTCATCCCTCTCGGAAAGATAATCCTATCCCACTTGGTTTCCCGTTCCTCATCCCTTCTTCTCCTATTTGCGAAAGGGTTGATCTTACTATTGTGATTATATCTAGATATAGTATTGGGGATATAGATCTTTATTTGAAGGATCTTTATTTATTCAATATTGATTTATGGTTTTAGATTTGGATCTTATTCCACGTCTTTGTGCTACTCAAATTTTGGGGATTTCTATTGGTGATAATTCTTCGTCAAACTTGAGGTAGATGGTCTATAATTCAAATCCCATAGTATTTATTTAAATTTCATGTATGTAATTTTATAATTTCTATTATATGTTTAGAAATTTATTTCTTGATTATATAAATTAATTTGGTGAATTAATTAATTTAGAAGATGTGAAATTGTGGGTTTTGAGATTATAGATTTAGATAATCAATGATTGAATTAATTATGAGAATTTGAGATAGATATTTGAGATAATTAATTGTAGAATTAATTATGAGAAAATGAGATTTGATAATTGAGATAATTAATTGTGGAATTAATTATGAATTATTTAGATTGTGATTGAGATAATTAATTTTGGAATTAATTATGGAATTTTTGTGTTTGTGTATATTGATTAATTAATTTATGGATTAATTAATGGGATTTACATACTTAATTAATTGTAAAATTAATTAAGGGGGGTTATGTGATAAACTAATTATTGAATTAGTAATGAAATTAGTGTGGTTAGTTAATTTTTGAGTTAACTAATATAATTGAAGTGATTAATTAATTATTGAATTAATTAATATTACTGATGTGACTAATTAATTACTAAATTAATTAATGTTATTGATGTGATTAGTTAATTATTTAATTAACTGATAGAATAGTAGTGTTTAACTAGTTGTTGAATTAGTAATGTAATTTATGTGGATAATTAATTTTTAAATTAATTATGTGTTGATGAATGGTAGCATAGCCATTTTATTGTGAAGTTATGAATGGTAACATGGTAATTTAGTTTTGAAATCATGCATGGGAAAATGGTCATTCTAATGTGTGGGTATGAATGGTAACATGGGAATTAAAGTATGAATTAAAGAATGGGAACATGATCATTCTATTGTGTGAAGTTTTAATGGTAACATGGGAATTTGAGTATGAATTAAAGAATTATAATAATGGAATTCTGATATATGATATCACTTGGGAATAGTTCAGACTTCAGATTGGGCCGAAGAAGGTATTGAGATATGGGTGTCTATGGGAACCTAGGGGTTTATGTGGTTAAATAAAGAATAGTTGATAATGTGATAACTATTTAATTATGCGTTGTGCTTTGTTTTTTATACAACTCTATACACTTTTATTTGACTCAATTTTGTTTTAGACACTATTGGTGGTGGACTATTGATTTGTACTCACACCCTACTTGGGCTGCCTAAATGGTACCCGAATAGATTTTATGGTTGCAGGACAAGATAAGGGCAAGGTCCCTATATTAGGTGGTTGAGTCGGGATGGAGCATAGATGAGGGAACTGAATGTGGTTTGGGACTTATTTGTGATATATCGGTGTCTTTACTTTTGAGTTTTCATTTTTACACTTCGTACATAAATTATCATGACATAGTTAATTTTTTCAATTTGATATTGTATCTCCAGTTTTGGTCATCATGTGAAATTGGCATCTTTTTTGTTATGGTTATATATTTAGTTATTGTTTATTAATTTCATGCTATTGTTTTATTTGGAAAAATAGGGTATAGTCTCCCCATGACTGATATTATACCCTCACTACTATTCAGTAACATATAGTGTACGGGGAGGCGTGCTTGAGGTCATGTGACCAACCGGCTCAGGGAACTGGTGTGTGTTACCTGGGCCGAGATGTTACAAAGTGATATCATAGCCCAATTTTATTTTCTTTTTCTTTTGCCTTACTATTTGGGAAAGGTATACAAGATACTAGAAATATTTAGGCTTTAGTTATGAGCTTGTACATGGTAGTAGATAACCCATGTTTAAAGGATAACCCAAGTACTCGGGGTGGGATTATTTTTATTGTTATTTTCTATTATAGTTGAATATTATTTCACCTTGGGTGACTCACTTGTTGTGTGTTGTAATTATTGATGTTGAGATTTTATAATATTTGACTCGTAGCTCGGTATGGAACGATAGTTGAGTTTTCATGCATCATTCTAGGAACTCATGGTTATTGTGACATGCATAATTTTAGGCATGCACATCAAAATAGGTTATGGGTAAGTTGTTGAAATTGAATTGTTTTTCCTTGATTATGAAATTGAAATGAAAATGGTTCCTAACATAAAATTTAGAAATATTGTAAAATGGTGCAAGATGAGAATAAGTGGGTTTATAAATGATAAACTTAAATAACAATAATTTTTTTACCCTTGTTAACCGAATCTAGGTGTAGGATGGTTAAGGGTAGTGATAGCACCTCAGTTTTGACCATGTGGTAAGGGTTGGAGAAAATACTTATTGTATCTTATTG
The DNA here is from genome assembly GCA_963277665.1 of Viscum album. Classification (NCBI taxonomy): domain Eukaryota; kingdom Viridiplantae; phylum Streptophyta; class Magnoliopsida; order Santalales; family Viscaceae; genus Viscum; species Viscum album. The sequence goes on along the minus strand of OY728165.1, from coordinate 1,774,126,741 downwards.
TGTATACCTTTTATGAAAAAGTGTTGTTTTGTGAATAGTTTCATAAGGTGTGTGTTTGGAATTGTAGTCGGTATGCCTCCACGACAACGCTTGTTAAGAGGACGACAAAAGTACATGGCTAGGGATAATCCTCCAGTGATGGAACCTGAGCTGCCGAGCGTTTTAGGTGTAGAAATCAGGGATAAGTTTGGAAGAACTTTTCTCACTTCATGCATCTTATGGAAAGAGACCCAGGAATAATTATGAAGAGTATGACTTTTCTAGTGCGAGAGTTTCAGTTGAAGCACCCTCTGACTTTTATTTGAGAGAGTGGACCTGAGGGAGCTGAATTCCGGGTTGAGTCCATTGAGACTATACTTGACCATTTAGAGACTCTGAGTGAGAGGAGGGTAAATTTTGGTTCTTATATTCTATGAGGATAAGTGAATCATTGGTGGTACATTCAGGTTCTTACTGGATAAACTGATGGTATGTTATGGAAGGAATTTTTGGAGAGGTTCTTGAAGCACTTATATCTAGAGACACTGTGTAATGTCATGAATCCAGGTGTCACCCAAGGGTGCCCCGTACCCGGTTAGTCACATGAACTCAAGTGAATTTTCCCAAATTCCATAGGATACCAACTATTAGAGAGGGATAAGGTCTGATAATGGTGAAACTATGACCTCATTGGCAGAGTATACATAGCAGAATGAAAATAGTACACAATAGCAGAAGTAGTGATACCATACAACAAAAGTAAACAGCATAAGACTAATAGTAACATAAAAACTGGAGAATATATAAATTATGCATGGAACATGTGTCTAGTAAAGAATCCAAACAAGTCACAATGCTAAAAAAAATAAAAAAACCAAAGTACAAAAGAAAACAAGTAAAATCCAGTAGCATCACAAGCCTCATCTTGGTCCCATACTCTCTAGCTCCAACAACAATCAAGTACCTGAAAAAGAAGGGTTCTTTCCCTTATCTATACCTGGAACCATATAATCTGTTTGAGTCTAAAAGCATGAGCCAAATAGGGTGTGATACGAATCCTAGTAGGCAACCACCAAAAGATTTGTGCCTAACTGCCAGTGAATATATATAGAAGGCAATATGCAGAAATGAAGCAATAAACTAGGAAGCACTCAAAAGTAAACAATCCTAAAGTTTTCAATTACATTCATTTATATTTATTAATTATTAAATATATTAAATAATGAAACCTCAAGATCTGGCCTAATCTCTATATCCCCATGTGTAATAGAAACAAAACAGATGTCTCAGAAGACCATCTCAGCAATCAAGTGAGACTGAGTCTGAGATTGTTCTTTGTCTTGTAAGACTCTTCATAATCATTCAATCATTCATAAACAACTCTTTGGGAAAGTTCTCACAGTCTAACCCCTTTGGTTTAACATAGTAAAGATAAAATACAAACAACCTCTTGGGTAGCTCTCATGATCAATACTCTTGGGTCTACATAGCATCAATAAATCATAAACAACCTCCTGAGTAGCTCTCACAGTAAATACCCCTGGGTCAATCATTTACACCAAGGTTCTCATGGTCTTGTGTAAATAAACATGGAAACCCCCACAGTTTTCCTATTCCAAGGCTCCCACAGTCCATTAGAAAAACATCGTTCATATCATAATAAGGCAGCACATGTAATCTATAACTACTACATGTATAACATTCACAAGAGTATCACATTAAATTCATATAATCAATCAAACTTCATCCTAAAAAAATTAAATACATGGAAACAAGGTACGCCTCATAGGAAACCTAGGACAAACAACCAATAACAATCAAACTAGGGAAACGCACCCATTGGGTGTTCTGTAAATAAGGCATCTAACCTTATGCATATGCAACAACCCATTTTTAATCAATTAAACCATAGTAGGTAAATAATATGGTTAAAATCCCAATCAATAAATACTTCAAATGTGTCTATGCGGTACTTTTAGCATGTATAATTCAAAGACAAATAAAGAAAGGTACAAACCACCTACCTTGATGTCATACGATCAATATCCTTGAACATCATCCATTGAATTAGCCTATAATGGTGTAGATCTACAAAAAGTTGAAAAAAGTTAAACCTTGAATTACTCATGAGAGAGTAGGAACTAGGAATAAAGGCCCTAGGGGAATTGAGAATTAACCGGTGGGATTCCAATGCACCTGGAGATGTCTCAATCGGAGGTCGGACAGAGAATATGGAGGGGTATAGAGTCCGTCAGCCCTTTCATCGCTCTCCTGTACAAACTAAGGGAAGAAGAATACATTCCTGAGGATGAGATGTGACCCTACACCGATTTATCGAATAAAAATAAAATTGCGTAGCATGTTCATTAAATGTACACGTTGTGTAGTGAACTTAACTAGACCCCACCTTAAGTATTCTACCAGGTCACCTACACAACCATGTACTTGGCCATCATATAGCTAGTACACAGCTGTATGTAGTACCTGGGTACATGGTGTGTACTCATAAGTACATAGAATGTACTTAGAAAATTTCAATTTCTTCCTTTTTCCTCAAAAACAACCCAAAATAAAGATCCATACCTTAAATGAAGATCTGGGTTCTTACAAACTTCCCCCCTCAAAGAAATTTTTCCCCGAATTTCCCTTACAAGGGTGGTGAAGAAGAGACTTCAAACAAGTTTGTCCACTGTGATCATACGTCAGACTCCCTATACCAAGTCTCACCCTATACTTGTTTGTGCTTCCATAGCACCCATACTAGAGTAACTGACTGACTATGGAGAACCTTCATGTTGTGATTGAAAATCCAAATAGGATGCTCCTTGAAGGATGCATCCACCTCTAACTCAACCTCTTTAGGTTGAGAAACATGATAAGGGTCTGAAAAAGTAACATTGTAGCAAAGAAACATGAAAGACTTCATGCATATCCTGGTTGTAAAGACCCGTAAAATTCAAGGAAAATTTTTCCTTAATTTTCTTTGGGATTTTACAAGAACGCAGTTTCAGACGGCACCTGATTCCGAGGCCCGGTGTGCCCGGAATTTCTATCTAAAGTTTAGCTCGGGTACGTTCAGTGAACGAACAAGCATGAAATTCTAACTTTTGAACCAGTGCTCGAAATCGAATTTCGAGGGCACCAATGGAACCGCAGCAACGGTAATTGCTTAGGAACACCTGTTCCGGAGTTGCGTTTTCACGAGAGTTGATGATAAAAATTGTGGAAGTTTATTTTATAATTATTCTACAATTATTATTATTTTTACTCTAAGTGTTTAATTCTTGATGGAAGTTGGGTAACCACCCAACCTCCCTTGCGAGGTTATGAGGGTGGTGGGGCCCACATGAACCCCAACCCTTCATATCCTCTAACCCCCCTCAACTACCATTAAATTTTTTCAACTTAAGTTATAACTTATGGAATTTAATGTGGTGAGTTAAATGTAAGTTTTTGAAATTCAAACTCTTGAATTTCAAAAGCCTTGTTGTGTTAATAAAATAAGTTGAGAACTTATTTTATTTGGGTTAGTGTTTAGTTGTTTGAGAGATTTTGGAGAAAAGGATAAGGAAGTCTTGAGTTATTCATTCCCTTTGACGAAGAACGCGAAGAACGAACGATCTCCGACGTGGAGCGCCGAGCCCTCGGAGACCGTCTTCCGCGACACCGACCCGCGACGCGACGTCTTCTTCCACGACGTTCTTCTTCTGCACGTCTCTTTTGCGATGATTTTCCGCGACGAAATCTCCGTCAACGTCTTCGAATCATCACTTCGCGACGCCAAAGTTCATCATCTCTTATATCAAGGTAGGGGTTTATTTTTATTAAATTATTTTTCGTTCATGAATTCTAGTTTGTCGTTCTTCGTGGATAAACGACTAAATGATAACGATTAACGAGAGGGGGGACGAACCGCACAAACACGGCCGACCCTCCTCCTTTATCCTTGTTTGATTCCTTGTTGATGGAACAGAATGGCGTGGTGTTGTCACACCAAGAGGGAATCGCACGGAAAGTAATACACGACGCCGTCGCGCCACGCCATGAAGTTGATCAAGGACACGACGTTGTCGCGCCGCGTCGAAGAAAATCGAAGACACCGCGGATGGAGCGGGGCCGTGGCGGAGGGGGCACGGTGTCGTCGCACCGTGCCAGACAAACCAAGCCGCGGCCAGTTCTGGGCCGCGGCAGATCAGGGTGACCGGTGGCCGGTTCTGGGTCGCCGGTGTCGGCGAAGAAGGGGACCGGTCGTCGCCAGTCCCGTGGAGGCAGGAACCGGCCGACCGGACAGGTGTGCAGCTGGGGGTTCAAACCCCCAGCCGGCCAGTGAAAAATGGCCCCCTTAATTGGGGGTCGTGGTTTCACCAGGGGGGTAGGTGCCCCCCCCCCCCTTGCCAAAACGACTCGACCTCTGGCCGAGCTGGCCAGCGCGCTGGGCGCGCTGTGCCCAGCCGGGCCGGCCGCCTGGCCGGTTCGCCGGGCCGGCCACCTGGCCGGTTCGCCAGGCCGGGCCGGGCTGCGCCGGCTGGGCCGGGCCGCGCCGGGCCAGGCCGACCCGGACCCGGGGCGGGTTGACCCGGTTCGGGCCGACCGGGGGGTCTCGGTCTGGGTCTGTCTGGGCCCGAAACCCCTGTTTTCAAACCGTCTATGGTCTTTTTCCCATAACCTGGGATACGGACCTCCAATCGATGCACTGTCAGTTGCGATTCGATCCTTGAATCGAGAAGGTCATTTCGGTATATTTCACTCAAGGTTTCGGAATACTTTCAGTTCGGCCAGGTTGGTTCGTACACGAAACCAACTGGGCCCTCGGAGCGGAAACGCTCATATCTCAAACTTCAGACGTCCAAAAGATGTTTCGTTGACTTTGTTGGTTTCCTCTTAGTGAGACGGATCTTTTGGCTTACTCCGACCGAGGTTTAGACATAGGTGGAGTATGGTCGACTTGGATTTTCCTTAAAAACCAACCGGGCCCCTGGGACGAAAAAGCCAATAACTCTCAGACCGGGCGTCCGATTGACGTGCCGTCTGCGACGTTGAGTTCCTATTGACGATACGGAACTTTTGGATACATCAACTCTGGACTATGTGTCAATTGATGTATCAGCCTCTCGGCTCATGGAGCGGGCCCTCCCGAACGAGCTTGCTGTGTGCGGGAACCCTAGAGCTGGCTGTGACTGCTACTGTGACTGCGACGATGACTGTGCAGAGATCCTCAGTGGATTCGATGACGATGACTACAGCACTCAGCGATCCTGTGTGGATCAGTGCTACCGATCCTGTGTGGGTCTGTTCCTGTGTGGGTTCGATCCTGTGTGGGTCATTGCGGGGGTTAGTTTCCTACTGATCCTGTGTGGGTCATTGCGGGGGTTAGTACCTATCGATCCTTTGTGGGTCCAACGACTTAGATGGATCAGTGATCATCTCTATCGTCTTTCGAAGAAGTATACCTGTGTGAGCTGAATCTTGTTTGCTTTCCTGTGTGGATTATGTTGTGATATCCTGTGTGGATTACGTTTTTCTTCCTGTGTGGAATACGTTTGCTTTCCTGTGTGGACTGGGTTGTACTTGGGCTCGGATGTTGGAGCCGAATTGGAATTGATTGACTTAGGTATATGTATGGGCATATACCTAAGTAGTGTCGGATGTTACTTCATGATTGTATCTTTCCTTTGTGGTTTATCCTTTGTGGATTTTGGGAGACCTTCAGGGGTCTCGGGGTCCCTACTGAGTAGCTTATACTCACCCCTGCACGGGCTATGCCCGCACTATGTTGTATTGGTTGCAGACGACGGACAGCGCTGATCGTGGTGGAGGCTTGTGGAGTAGGACGGTACCTGGAGGTGGACCACTGGGCGGGACGTACTCGGAGCGGTAGGCTGGACCCGAGGAGCAGTAGAGGATTTTTTGTACCCACCCTTCAGGTGGGATTCCCAGTGGATAGCTCGTCGTTGTGGCTTTACCTTTCAGTTGTTGTTTTCCCTTTCGAGTTGTACTTTACTTTCAGTTTGGGTTTGTATACTGGCCCACTTACTTTCTGCACTTACAGTTGTACTCTGTTTTTACTTAGTGTTTACTTCTACTGCTTGCTTACTCTATGGTGTTTGTTTTCTTTACAAAGTCAATGTCTTCCCTTTTTACTGGGATTTACGCCTTGGTGTTAGTCGCCAGCCCCTGGCCTATGGAAGGCAGGCTTGGGGTAGTCACGGCACGGGCCCCGAGGACGGGTCGTGACAAATTGGTATCAGAGGAGTTCGGTTCTACCGCAGAACTTGGAATCTTATCTTTTTCTATGTGAAGCAATAATGTTAATCGTATTGAGTGTGGTTATCAATCCAGGGAGTCCAGTGTTGGTGCAGTGGCCGACGTATCCGTACACCAGGACCCTGACTTCTGATTTCCGACTTAATGCATGAAAACATTGATTGTGTTTGTGTTTCAAGTTTTCTTTGTGATTACTTTGTTTCAGCTCACCAGGTATACTGTTCTGACCATGTCGCACCTGTTTCCTTTTCAGGATGGCCCCACGACGGCAGCTAGCTAGGGTTCCGAGAGTCGAGCGTGACGACAGCCCACCGAGCGATGAGGCCTCAGTGCAGGGCCCTTTGTCAGCAGTGGCACCGGCGGTAGCTCTACCCACCGAGCCACCGATGCTTCCAGCACCAGCCGCTGACAATGCACGTCGCCTTAGTGCACTGCATGAGTTCCAGCGCCAGCGACCGCCCAGGTTCCGTGGGGAGACGGACCCCCAGGCAGCCGAGGACTGGCTGGAGGCAGTGGTGAGAGTTTTTCGGTTAGTGAGGACACCAGCAGACCTCATGGTGATCCTCGCAGTGAGTCTACTGCACGCGACAGCAGGGAGATGGTGTAGATTGATGCTCTAGGTGCACAATGAGGCATCTCTTCTCTGGACGGATTTTGAGAGCCTCTTCCACTCTGAGTTCGTTCCAGCCACCCTCCATGCGGTGTGCATTCAGGAGCTTCTTCAGCTGCGGCAGGGCAGCTTGACAGTCGCCCAGTACTCTGCGAGATTTACCGATCTCTCGCGCTACTCGACAGACATGGTACGGGACCCATTCTTCCAGGCCCGGACCTTTGAGCAGGGATTGAGACACGAGATCGGGGCATCGCTGATCTCCCTCAGCATTCCGACTCAGACAGGAGTACTGGAGCGAGCCCTTTTGATCGAGAGCTTTCTTACTGAGACTACACCAGTGCCGAGACCCACCGCAGGGCGGCACGTAGCAGAGTCTTCTGCAGCAGGTAGTCTACGGATGACTCATGGGTCCAGGAAGACCAGACCCTCAGGAAGACGACCTCAGGACACTGGCTCAGCAGTGCGGGTCACACAGCACGGAGCCAGTCTTTCGAGAGGTAGGCAGTGCTACTCATGCGGCAGATAGGTCCACATGGCTCGTGACTGCCCGACCCACCATGCAGAGGAGCAGCAGACGGTTGAGGAACCACCTAGGCAGAGGCATAGGTTCGACCGTGGCGGTCCGTAGGGAGCAGGAAGATGAGGCAGAGGAGTTGGCCGAGCAGCAGGTGGTGTACGACGTTTTGAGGCTCTACCACCACCCCCACCAGGAGGTCCACCCCGACCTTAGGGGAGAGCATAGCTTAAGGAAACTGAAGCTTATGATCATGGAGCTCCGGAAGCGGGTGGACTAGTGCGGGACTAGCTCCAGGCATAGAGGCCTTTGCCCATAATGCCTCTAACTTCGTAGTTTGTGTTGCCTTGTGTCCTTGTACTTTGAGTTGAAGTAATAAAAGACACTTGCAATGGTGACGTTTTCTTTCTTGTCTTTTGTTTGTTATTACTAAGAGGTGCTGGTTAAAAACTGTTGACTTGACCCTCACTTGCAAGATTCTTACTGGAGGAGACCCAGTGACCACACACTTATGCCGACAGTGTGACTCAACCCTTGGAGGCGAGAGTAACGGTTGGATCTCTTGGTAGCAGCGTCGAGGCCTTACGATGTAATCCATGCCATGAATTAACTAATCATGATGGGATTGACTGTATTAGGCAAGGAACGTGGTTCATCTAGGGGATGAGACCAGATTTACCTTTTCGGCAAAGGAGAAATCTTTGCAGCTTTGTAGAACGTTAAGGAGGAAGGGGAAACCCTTCGTGTGGTCAGACAGATGTCAGCAGAGCTTCCATGAGCTAATACAGAGATTGACCAGTGCACCTATCTTGAGTTTGCCTGAGGAGGGAGTAGGGTATGTAGTCTTCTGCGATGCATCAGGAACCGGACTCAGATGTGTCCTGATGCAGGAACAGGCCATGATCGCCTATAGATCACGTCATTTGAGGCCGCATGAGAAGAACTACGCTACCCATGACCTGGAATTAGTAGTAGTGGTCTTCTCTCTGAAGACATGGAGACACTATCTGATGGGCGAGCGCTTTACAGTCTTTTTTGACCATCAGAGTCTCAGATACATCTTCTCTCAGAAGTATCTGAATCTGAGACAACAGCGATGGCTCGAGTTCCTCCAGGACTATGACTTTGAGATAGTCTATACTCCTGGGAAGGGGAACGTGGTAGCCGATTCTCTCAGTAGGAGGAAGGGCATTCAGCTACTTGAGGAGGCGACAGAGCAGCTAGCCTCTTTGCAGATATCCTTCGTGGATAGAGATGGAGCAGCCTTCCTCCAGTCTCTCACAGTCACTCCTCCACTACTGCAGCTGGTCAGAGAGGCACAGCGTGGGGACGCTGACTATGAGACGCGGCGTGCACAGATATCCTCAGGATAGGCACCTAATGGTTTCTCCTTTAGAGAAGAGCACGACGTCTTTTTCAGAGGACGTACCTTGGTGCCAGTTGCTTTATGAGAGGAGGTGATGAGAGAGTTTCACACTTCTCCTTTGGTGGTACATCTTGGAGTGGCGAAGATGTACCAGGATCTCAGACGACAGCACTAGTGGCCGGGCATGAAGAAGGTTGTGGCAGAGTTCGTTTCTCGATGCCTCACCTGCCAGTAGGTGAAGGCAGAGCACCAGGTACCAGCAGGCTTGGTACAGACCTTGGAGGTTCCGGAGTGGAAGTGGGATGGCATATCTATGGACTTCGTGACTGGACTTCCACGCACTTCTAGAGGTCACGACTTCATCTGGGTGATTGTCGACCGACTCACCAAGTCGGCTCACTTCTTACCCATCAGAGAACAGGGCTCAGTGGAGAGCTTGGGACGCCTTTACGTTCAGGAGATTGTGCGGCTTCATGGAGTTCCATCATCTATCGTCTCCGATCGAGATGCTCGATTTACTTCCCGGCTATGTAAGGGATTGCAGGAGGTGTTCGGGATGCAGCTACGTCTGAGCATAGCCTTTCACCCTCAGATGGATGGTCAGACGGAGAGGACCATTCAGACTCTCGAGGACATGCTCCGTGCATGCATCCTCGACTTTGGTCGTAGTTGGGAGGACCACCTACCCTTGGTGGAGTTCGCGTACAACAACAGCTACCACTCCACCATCGGGATGGCACCATACGAGGTGTTGTACGGCCGACCTTGCAGATCTCCTTTGTGCGGGACAGACCATGGGGAGTCAGCACTTGTGGGACCGAAGATGGTCCAGGCCACGACAGAGAAGGTCCAGGTCATCCAGGAGTGGATGAGGACAGCTCAGAGCCGGCAGAAGTCTTATGCTAACAGGAGGCGGAGGCCACTAGAGTTCAAGGATGGCGACCACGTCTTTTTGCGTGTCTCACCTCGACGTGGATTACGGAGATTTGGCTGAGGCGGAAAATTGTCTCCACGCTTTATCGGACCATTCTAGGTCCTCAGCAGGATTGGCGAGGTGGATTATCTCCTGGATCTACCACCTCAGTTGCACCGGGTGCACGACATCTTCCACGTATCTCAGCTGAAGAGATACGTGCACGAACCAACGCATATCATTGACCATGGGGAGCTCGACGTTGATGATGGGGCGACTTTTGCGGAGGTCCCAATGGATATCGAGGATCAATAGGAGCGGGTCCTACGTGGACGGTCGATTCCTCTAGTGCGCATTATATGGTAGCACGGGAACCTCTAGGAGAGAACTTGGGAGCGGGAGGCTCAGATGCGTGCTCAGTACCCACATTTGTTTCCCTAGTTTTCGATGTATCTTTACGGGGACGTAAAGCCCTGAGGTGGGAGTAATGTAAAGACCCGTAAAATTCAAGGAAAATTTTTTCATAATTTTCTTTGGGATTTTACAAGAATGCAGTTTCAGATGGAACCTGATTCTGAGGCCCGGTGTACCCAAAATTTCTATCCGAAGTTTAGGTCGGGTACGTTCAGTGAACGAACGAGCGTGAATTTCTAAATTTTGAACCGGTGCTCGGAATCGAATTCCGAGGGCACCAATGGAACCACAGCGCCAGTAATTGCTTAGGAACATCTGTTCCGGAGTTACATTTTCACGAGAGTTGATGATAAAAATTGTGGAAGTTTATTTTATAATTATTCTACAATTTTTATTTTTTTTACTCTAAGTGTTTAATTCCTGATGGAAGTTGGGTAACCACCCAACCTCCCTTAGGAGGTTATGAGGGTGGTGGGGCCCACATGAACCCCAACCCTTCATATCCTCTAACCCCCCTCAACTCCCATTAAATTTTGTTAACTTAAGTTATAACTTATGGAATTTAATGTGGTGAATTAAATGTAAGTTTTTTAAATTCAAACTCTTGAATTTCAAAAGCCTTGTTGTGTTAATAAAATAAGTTGAGAACTTATTTTATTTGGGTTGGTGTTTAGTTGTTTGAGAGCTTTTGGAGAAAAGGCTAAAGAAGTCTTGAGTTCTTCATTCCCTTTGACGAAGAATGCTAAGAACGAACGATCTCCGGAGTGGAGCGCCGAGCCCTCGGAGACCGTCCTCTGCGACACCGACCTGCGACGTGACGTCTTCTTCCATGACGTTCTTCTTCCGCGACATCTCTTCCACGACGGTTTTCTGCGACGAAATCTCCGTCAACGTCTTCGAATCCTCGCTTCGCGACGCCGATGTTCGTCATCTCTTATATCAAGGGAGGGGTTTATTTTTATTAAATTATTTTTCGTTCATGAATTCTAGTTTGATGTTCTTCGTGGATAAACGACTAAATGATAACGATTAACGAGAGGGGGCCAAACCGCACAAACATGGCCGACCCTCCTCCTTTATCCTTGTTTGATTCCTTGTGGATGGAACGGAATGGCGTGGTGTTGTCGCACCACGCGAGAATCGCACGATAAGTAATACGCGACGCCGTCGCACCGCGCCATGAAGTTGATCAAGGACGCGACGACGTCGCCCCGCGTCGAAGAAAACCGAAGACGCCGCGGCCAGAGCGGGGCCGCGGTAGAGGGGGCGCGGTGCCGTCACACCGTGCCAGAAGAACCAAGCCGCGGCCAGTTCCGGGCCGCGGCGGAGCAGGGTGACCGACGGCCAGTTCCGGGCCGCCGGTGTCGGCGAAGAAGGGGACCCGCCGTCGCCGGTCCCGTGGAGGCAGGAACCGGCCGGCCAGGGTGGTCCGGCCGGATAGGTGTGCAGCCAGGGGTTCAAAACCCCGGACGGCCAGTGCAAAATGGCCCCCTTAATTGGGGGGCCGCGGTTTCACCAGGGGGGCAGGCGCCCCCCCCCCCCCCCCCACCCCCCTTGCCGAAACGGCTCGGCCTCTGGCCGAGCTGGCCAGCGCGCTAGGCGCGCTGTACCCAGCCGGGCCATGCCCAGGCCTGGCCGGGCTGGGCTACGCCGGCTGCGCCGGGCTAGGCTGACCCAGACCCGGGGCGGGTCGACCCGGTTTGGGCCGACCAGGGGGTCTCGGTCCGGGTCGGTCCGGGCCCGAAACCCCCATTTTCGGACCGTCTATGGTCTTTTGCTCATAACCTGGGCTACGGACCTCCGATCGATGCACCGTTAGTTGCGATGCGATCCTTGAATCGAGACGGTCATTTCGGTAAATCGCACTCAAGGTTTCAGAATACTTTGAGTTTGTCCGGGTTGGTTCGTACACGAAACCAACCGGGCCCTCGGAGCGGAAACGCTCATATCTCAAACTCCGGACGTCCGAAAGATGTGTCGTCGACTTTGTTGGTTTCCTCTTAGTGAGACGGATCTTTTGGATTACTCCGCCCGAGGTTTAGACGTAGGTGGAGTACGTTCGGGTTGGTTTTTCCTTAAAAAACAACCGGGCCCCTCGGACGAAAAAGCCAATAACTCTCAGACCGGGCGTCCGATTGACGCGCCGTCTGCGACGTTGAGTTCCTGTTGACAATACGGAACTTTTGGATACATCAACTCTATACTATGTGTCAGTTTATGTATCAGCCTCTCGGCTCATGGAGCAGACCCTCCCGAACGAGCTTGCTGTGTGCGGGAACCTTAGAGCTGGCTGCGACTGCTATTGTGACTACGACGACGACTGTGCAGAGATCCTCAGTGGATTCGACGACGACGACTACAGCACTCAGCGATCCTATGTGGATCAGTGCTACCGATCCTGTGTGGGTCCGATCCTGTGTGGGTCAGCGCTCATCAGTTCTGTGTGAGCCAGCGCCTACAGATCCTGTGTGGGTACGATCCTGTGTGGGTCATTGCGGGGGTTAGTTTCGTACCGATCCTGTGTGGGTCATTGCGGGGGTTAGTACCTATCGATTCTTTGTGGGTCCGACGACTTAGATGGATCAGTGATCATCTCTATCGTCTTTTGAAGAAGTATACCTGTGTGAGCTGAATCCTGTTTGATTTCCTGTGTGGATTGTGTTGTGCTATCCTGTGTGGATTACGTTTTGCTTCCTGTGTGGAATACGTTTTCTTTCCTGTGTTGACTAGGTTTTACTTGGGCTCGGATGTTGGAGACGAATTGGAATTGATTAACTTAGGTATATGTATGGGCATATACTTAAGTAGTGTCGGATGTTACTTCATGATTGTATCTTTCCTTTGTGGTTTATCCTTTATGGATTTTGGGAGACCTTCGGGGGTCTCGGGGTCCCTACTGAGTAGCTTATACTCACCCCTGCATGGGCTATGCCCGCACTACGTTGTGTTGGTTGTAGACGACGGACAGCGCTGATCGTGGTGGAGGCTTGCGGAGCAGGACGGTACCTGGAGGTGGACCACTGGACGGGACGTACTCGGAGCGGTAGGCTGGACCCGAGGAGCAGTGGAGGCTTTTCTGTACCCACCCTTCAGGTGGGATTCCCAGTGGATAGCTCGTCGTTGCGGCTTTACCTTTCTGTAACGACCCAAAGTTTCATTAATGGAAAATCCCTCTTGATCCAGTTAAATGTTTCTTTATGAAAAATGTTTTTATAAGATGTCAACTTCTTTAAGTTTTACGTTAAGATTTGTGACCGTTACTTTTATAGCCGTTGAACAGTGATCATCTGGGTAGTTTAAATATAAGGCTTTAACGAACCAATTTTCTACTCAGACAAAGGAAGCGATGGCCTCATCCAGTAGAATTGCCCCTTACGAAGCCCATTTTTCGGAGCTCGGTAAAGAGGTGGCGTCTTTGGGTTTGCCCTTGACCAAGCCCAAGCTGAGCTTCATCAAGTCAAGCTTGAACGTGATCGTCTACGGGAAAAATGGAAGTTGATAGAGATTACCACTCGAGCGATGTTATCCGAGCAGCCCCAAGAGTCTGTCACCATCGCGCACCTTACCCTTAGGTCTTATGCAGATATTTTAAGGGGTTATGTAACAAATAAGTAGAACCATGTTCATGTACATTATTTTTTTTATATATAATAATGAATATAATTTCTAGTCATTTTTGATACATTGTAATTAGTTTTTAAAGTACAAATGGTGTTTTTAGTTATTATTTAATTAAGAATTATATTTTATTAAATTAAAGGATTTTTGAATTAAATAATATTTTAATAAAATATTATTATTAATATTAAATTAATTGTCATTAATTATAAATGATCTTATAATTTTATGAATGCAATTAAAATGTTTATTAAGGTTTGAAATCCATTTCTGTCAAAACCCGTGAATTTTTTTATAAATGTCGATTTTTATTTTAAAAGTGAAAATTCACATATTTAGAAAATTATTTAGATAAAATAAATATTATTTTTTGAATCAGGACGTCGAAATTATCCAACGGTGAATTTTTCATAATTTTCTGAGACAGTCCAATTTTTGGGTAAAAATTAAATACCATTTAAATATATAATGTGTTTTATGACATCATAATGACCCAATGGTGATGTAATAAAATACCATAATCCTTAGGTTCAGCCAATATATGTTTTATCAATAAAATAATGAGGTTTTTGGTTTGTTTGACTCACTTTTCAAAGCATTAATGGAGCCCTCAAGACTTATTCAACACTTTGCCTTTTTAAATTAATTTCCATGGGAGTGTGACTCACCTCCACATAATCAACCCTAATTTTTTAATAAGTTCGGACCTTGGACTTGAAAAATATTGTTTTCCTCTTTCCTTTTCCAGAAACCATGGGCTAATACCATGGGATGGTTTGTGGTTTGGATTATTTTAATATAAGGGGTCCCAAACCTAAATAATAAAGAATTCTCTCACCTTTCCTATATAAACCCACCCAAGCTCCCACTTCCTCCTCACCCAAAGCCCTTGAAGTTCGTCCAACCTCTGCCCTACTCTCCCTATAATCCTCTAAAGGTGCCCCAAGCTCCCAAGAAGCCTCTCACAATCCTCTCTCTAGCCTTTGGAAGCACACTTCCAAGTAAGGGTTTTTCTTCCTTTCTCATTTTTGTCAATTTTCTTTAAGTTGTATTGCCCTTTTAATTTCATTTATGAATGTTGGGTTATGGTTTCACACCTCTCCCATACTGCCCTCTTATTTTTTGAATGATGGGAGACCCCTTTCTCTCTCATTAAATGCCTCCCATGTACACCCGTTACTATGCCGAAATTCCAAAAGGAACCTTTTTCTCCTCTTTTATATATTCAAGCAATACTTTTGTATCATGAATCTAATTTCCTTTTCAATTGTTGGGACATGTATCTATATGACCTTCTTACTGTCCATTACATGTAAATATTATGAGGAACCCCTTTCTCTCTCATCAGCCCTTTTATGAATTCTTATGTCACGCCGTTACGCTGCCGAAAATCACACCGATTTTCTAAGCCAATATCATTGTGTAGTGAATACCATGCCCATTTTTCCATCAAGGGTATTCACCTTTATGCACATTTACTTATTGATTGTAAAGTTTCATGTATGAATTCCACATTCCTTTATCGTGGAATAAATGATTATGTTTTATGAATCCATGTTTTATGATCCATGTGGCACACTTATGCATGAAATGAAATATTTAAGAAGGGTGCGCCCTGATAGCGCTCCAATGCATTGGGTAAAGTATAGTATCATGATACGTCATGTGCAATGAGTGTTTACTCATTCTAATTCAAGTGCAACGAGGGTTTACTCGTGCTTCAAGTGCAATGAGGGTTTACTCATGCTCCATGTGCAATGAGCCTTGGCTCATGCTAATTCAATGTTAAGTGTTGTTGCCACATTTCCATGTTATGATTACCATGCTTTATCATGCCTTTATGTTCATGTCTCTCTTATTCTCTATTGATATGACTATTGCCTAACATGTATTGTACTCCTCATGTTATTCATTGTGCACTCCCTTACTGGGCTTTATAGCTCACCCTTTTCTTATGCATGTCCTCAGATTATCCCATGCAATGCTAAGTACGAAGGAATGTAGTGGTCATGTAAAGGAAGTTTTCAATAAGGATGTTGTATTTAAAGTTTAAAGTTTTTATGTAATGATCCTAAGCCCCAAAGACACTAAACCTCTCGATCTCCTTTTTTGTATCAAGTGAAGTTTTATGTAATAAAGCATGTTTAAGTTGTGATAAAAAGCAGGGTTGTCATAGTTGGTATCAGAGGATAGGTTTAGTTATTTTTGGGATTAGGAAACCCTAGTAAAGCCTTATATAAAAGACTAAGCATAATAAAAACATCCCTAAATTTTGGTAAATACTAAGTAAGTGTTTTATCAAACAAATACATCCCTGTCTGGATACGAGCAGGTAGAGGCGGCTCTGGCACAGATGTATCCTAGGGGTAAAACCCGAAAACACCGCTTTGAGCTAGACTCGAACGGGAACTGGTGCACGACAACGGGCATTGCTACACTCTTGGTTACGACACTCCCGGGGGATATGTTTTGATAAATTCACAATCTTAGTATGAACCCTTATTAAGGGAAAAATGCCCCTAAGAATATATGTTAGAAGGAAGATCATGAAAAGCCTGGATTGAATCCTATAGACTCATGAGTTAAAGAGATTAAAGTTTATTTATAAGTCATCAACTTTTGTCCTTGGATTACCCTCTATGTGTTACCCCTAACTTTCCTTTTATTCCAGCCAATGGTCGGTAATAGGAGAACTCGGGCTAACAACCGTTGTGAAGATCAGTGTGATGATTGTACCAATGAGATGCCCAATCCAATGGGAGCGGGAATCGCGAACTTTGTCACGCTTCTCTCTCAGCTAACTCAAGTTTTGAATAGAAACACTGGTCAAGAGGAACGTTCAACCCCCCCTAAGAAAGGACAAGTCGTTATTGAAAGCTTCATGAGACAAAGGCCTCCTACTTTTAGTGGATCATCCGATCCCACGATTGCTGAACAATGGATCAACTCCATTGAAAAGATATTCTCCATCCTCCAATGCTCTGAAAAAGAGAAGGTTCTCCGGGCGGCTTATCGTATGGAGGGTGAAGCTGATCAATGGTGGACGTTGATCAAAAATACGAAGCCTGAGGAGGAGATCGAGGCTTTGGAATGGAAGGTATTCCGGAAGATGTTTTTCGATAAATATTTTCCACGCACCCTCCGTCTTAAGATGGAAAGGGACTTCCTTTCCCTCAAGCAGAAAGATGAGGAATCTGTGGGAGCGTACGAGGCAAACTTCACAAGGCTTGCACGATACGCTTCCGGCTTTGTCGTTACCCCCGAATGCAAGGTTGACCGCTTCTTTGGTGGGCTGAAGCCTAGCTTGCGGAAAGCATTAGCGATCCGTGACTTCGACAGCTATGAGGAAATTGTCCGATGTGCCCTCAAGGTTGAAATGGAGATCGTAGAATCACAGGGGTATCATGGGGACAAGAAGCGGAAGGTGGACTTCAATGCTGGTGGTCCGATGGATAAATCCAACGGCGCTAAGAAATTCCAGCACCCCACTTGCCAAAAGTGTGGAAAGAAGCACCCTGGAAATTGCCTTAGGGGGACAAGAAAATGCTTCAAGTGTGGAAGAGAAGGGCACCTAGCTGTTAACTGTCAGCAAGAAGGACCCGCGGCTGTGACGGAGGGGAGGAACGCTCCGTTTGAACCTCAACGCGTTGTTCAATGCTTCAAATGCAAAGAACCGGGTCATTTTGCGAATCAGTGCCCTAATCCAAGGGTTATCGGAGGCAATCAACAACCTCCAAGACAGCAAGGAAGAGCTTTTGCCATCACTTCTGCCGAAGTGAACCCCGACAAGGAAGTGGTGACAGGTACGCTAGTTATTCATTCAAGAATAGCGAATGTACTTTTTGATTCAGGTTCTACGCATTCTTTTATATCTCAAAAGTTTAGTAGAATAATCCCTGCACCACCACAAATCATGGAAGTAAAGATGTCGGTGAGTACGGAAAATGGGGAAATCATTACATCCCATGAGTATAAGTCCTCCCCTGTTATAATCTGTGGATTGAATTTCCCGGCGAACCTCATCATACTCCCTTTGTTGGAATTTGATGCAATTCTTGGCATGGATTGGCTTTCCTTATATAGAGCCAACATAAATTGTCGGGAGAGGGAAATCACACTCTATATGGAGAATCGACCCCCGATTCTTTACAAGTGTCAGGAGGAAGATGAATCTCCTTTAGCTCCATCATCTCAAGAATGGATATTACTGCCTTATGAGCACGCATATCTAGCTCAGATGATTGAGTCCAAGGAAGAAACCACCCTTGAAGAAATGCCTATTGTGAGGGAATTCGCTGAAGTATTTCCCGAGGAACTTCCTGGTCTTCCTCCAAGAAGAGATGTTGAGTTCTCAATTGAACTTATACCTGGGGCGCTACCAATATCCAAGACTCCATATAGAATGGTTGTGGTTGAGCTTGAAGAACTGAAGAAACAACTACAGGAGAATCTGGATAAAGGGTTTATACGCCCAAGTGCATCACCATGGGGTGCACCAGTCCTCTTCGTCAAGAAGAAGGATGGGTCAATGCGGCTTTGCATCGATTATCGTGAACTTAACAAAATCACGATAAAGAACAAGTATCCTCTCCCAAGAATCGATGACTTGTTTGATCAGCTGCGTGGAGCACAATACTTCTCCAAGGTCGATTTGCAGTCGGGATATTATCAAGTAAGGGTGAAGAAGGAAGATATCCCCAAGACTGCTTTTCGTACAAGGTACGGGCACTATGAATTCATAGTAATGCCTTTCGGACTCACCAATGCTCCAGCAATATTCATGGACTTGATGAATAGAGTCTTTAGAGATTACCTAGATAAATTTTTGGTAGTCTTTATAGATGATATTCTAATATACTCCAAAACCAAGGAGGACCATGAGGAGCATTTAAGAACTGTACTGGAGACTTTGCGCAAGGAGAAGCTCTATGCCAAGTACAGCAAGTGTGAGTTCTGGTTGAAGGAGGTCTCATTCTTGGGCCATATCATCACAAGCAATGGGATATCTGTAGACCCCTCCAAAACAGATGCAATTGAGGGATGGCCGAGGCCAACATCGGTAACTGATATCCGTAGCTTCTTGGGGTTAGCTGGATATTATCGACGATTTGTGAGAAACTTCTCACGATTGTCCAACCCTCTTACCAAGCTAACTCGAAAGGGAGTAAAGTTTTCTTGGAGTGATGAATGCGAAGAAAGCTTCAAGGAGTTGAAAAGGAGGCTTATCACTGCACCTGTGCTCACTTTACCCACAAGTGGGGAGCTTTTTGTGGTATTCAGTGATGCTTTGAAGAAGGGCTTAGGATGTGTGCTGATGCAGAATGATAAAGTGATATCCTATGCCTCAAGGCAGTTGAAAATCCATGAGCGAAACTATCCAACGCATGATCTGGAGTTGGCGGCGGTGATCTTTGCCTTGAAAATCTGGCGGCATTATCTCTATGGGGAGAAATGTGAGATATATACTGACCACAAGAGTCTTAAATATATATTCACACAGAAAGAGCTTAATATGCGCCAGAGAAGATGGATAGAGCTCATCAAGGATTATGACTGTTCAATACATTACCACCCTGGGAAGGCGAACAAGGTGGCGGATGCCCTAAGTAGAAAGGATCCAGCAATTCTATCAATGATGAGAATTGAGAAGGATCCAATCTTCTTAGACTTGATGAAGATGGACGTGGGAATCATAAAGAAGGGAACATCATCAATCCTTTCACAAATTATTGCTCAACCATCTCTTTTGGAAAGGTTAAAGGATGCTCAAAAGGATGATGCGAGAATCCAAGAAAAAGTGGAAGCTATCAAAAAGGGAAAATCCTCAGAGTTTAATGTTAATGAAGAAGGAATTGTGCGGTTTGGGAAAAGACTATGTGTCCCATCAAGTTCGGAGCTGAAGAAGGAACTTTTGGATGATGCACATAGTTCAAATTTCTCTATTCACCCAGGGAGCACAAAGATGTATCGAGATCTCCGAGAAAACTTTTTGTGGGATAATATGAAGAAGGAGATCGCCGAATATACATCAAAGTGCCTGGTGTGTCAGCAAGTGAAGGCAGAGAGGCAGAAGTCTAAGGGGATGATGCAACCATTGCCCATACCTGAATGGAAATGGGAGAACATCACCATGGACTTCGTCACTGGACTTCCAAGGACATCCAAAGGAAACAATGCAATCTGGGTTGTTGTGGATCGTCTTATAAATACTGCACACTTCATTGCTATTCGAGAGGATTTCTCTTTGGATCAACTGGCACGGATATACATCAGGGAAGTGGTACCGTTGCATGGAGTACCACTATCTATTGTGTCGGACCGAGATCCAAGATTTACCTCTAAGTTTTGGAAGAGTCTTCAACATGCTCTGAATACTGAACTGAACTTCAGTACGGCCTATCATCCTCAAACTGATGGCCAATCCGAGCGGACTATCCAAACACTTGAGGATATGTTGAGAGCGTGCTCAATGGACTTTAAAGGAGGATGGGATCAACATCTTCCTCTAGTTGAGTTCTCTTATAATAATAGTTTCCACTCGAGCATCCAAATGGCACCATATGAAGCCCTGTATGGGAAAAGGTGTAGAACACCGGCATGTTGGGATGAGGTCGGTGAACGTAAGCTGCTTGGACCAGAAATGGTCGAAGAAATGGTGGAGAAGGTGAAAACCATTCAGCAGCATATCAAGGCAGCCCAAAGTCGACAGAAGAGTTATGCAGATAATCATCGACGAGACCTTGAGTTTAAAGTCGGAGACATGGTGTTTTTACGCATATCTCCGTGGAAGAAGGTCATGAGGTTTGGAAAGAAAGGGAAGTTAAGTCCAAGGTACATCGGCCCCTTCGAGATTCTTGATCGTGTTGGGGCTGTGGCCTATCGACTAGCACTTCCACCTACTATGGCCAAGGTGCATGATGTCTTCCATGTATCCCTCTTAAGGAAGTACATACCAGACCCTTCACATGTACTCTCTTCCGAGGTGGTACAATTAGAAGACGATCTCTCTTATGAGGAGCAACCAGTGAAGATCTTAGATCGTAGAGAAAAAGTTCTACGAAATAAGACAATGCCCCTCGTCAAGGTGTTGTGGAGAAACCACAAGTTTGAAGAAGCAACTTGGGAGTCGGAGGATATGATGAAGCTAAGTTACCCACATTTGTTTTAGTGTGGGAAAAGGAAAATTTCGAGGGCGAAATTTCTTAAGGGGGGAATGTTGTAACGACCCAAAGTTTCATTAATGGAAAATCCCTCTTGATCCAGTTAAATGTTTCTTTATGAAAAATGTTTTTATAAGATGTCAACTTCTTTAAGTTTTACGTTAAGATTTGTGACCGTTACTTTTATAGCCGTTGAACAGTGATCATTTGGGTAGTTTAAATATAAGGCTTTAACGAACCAATTTTCTACTCAGACAAAGGAAGTGATGGCCTCATCCAGTAGAATTGCCCCTTACGAAGCCCATTTGTCGGAGCTCGGTAAAGAGGTGGCGTCTTTGGGCTTTGCCCTTGACCAAGCCCAAGCTGAGCTTCATCAATTCAAGCTCGAACGTGATCGTCTATGGGAAAAATGGAAGTTGATAGAGATTACCACTCGAGCGATGTTATCCGAGCAGCCCCAAGAGTCTGTCACCATCGCGCACCTTACCCTTAGGTCTTATGCGGCTATTTTAAGGGGTTATGTAACAAATAAGTAGAACCATGTTCATGTACATTATTTTTTTATATATAATAATGAATATAATTTCTAGTCATTTTTGATACATTGTAATTAGTTTTTAAAGTACAAATGGTGTTTTTAGTTATTATTTAATTAAGAATTATATTTTATTAAATTAAAGGATTTTTGAATTAAATAATATTTTAATAAAATATTATTATTAATATTAAATTAATTTTCATTAATTATAAATGATCTTATAATTTTATGAATGCAATTAAAATGTTTATTAAGGTTTGAAAGCCATTTCTGTCAAAACCCGTGAATTTTTTTATAAATGTCGGTTTTTATTTTAAAAGTGAAAATTCACATATTTAGAAAATTATTTAGATAAAATAAATATTATTTTTGGAATCAGGACGTCGAAATTATCCAACGGTGAATTTTTCATAATTTTCTGAGACAGTCCAATTTTTGGGTAAAAATTAAATACCATTTAAATATATAATGTGTTTTATGACATCATAATGACCCAATGGTGATGTAATAAAATACCATAATCCTTAGGTTCGGCCAATATATGTTTTATCATTAAAATAATGAGGTTTTGGGTTTTTTTGACTCACTTTTCAAAGCATTAATGGAGCCCTCAAGACTTATTCAACACTTTGCCTTTTTAAATTAATTTCCATGGGAGTGTGACTCACCTCCACATAAGCAACCCTAATTTTTTAATAAGTTCGGACCTTGGACTTGAAAAATATTGTTTTCCTCTTTCCTTTTCCAGAAACCATGGGCTAATACCATGGGATGGTTTGTGTTTTGGATTATTTTAATATAAGGGGTCCCAAACCTAAATAATAAAGAATTCTCTCACCTTTCCTATATAAACCCACCCAAGCTCCCACTTCCTCCTCACCCAAAGCCCTTGAAGTTCGTCCAACCTCTGCCCTACTCTCCCTAGAATCCTCTAAAGGTGCCCCAAGCTCCCAAGAAGCCTCTCACAAGCCTCTCTCTAGCCTTTGGAAGCACACTTCCAAGTAAGGGTTTTTCTTCCTTTCTCATTTTTGTCAATTTTCTTTAAGTTGTATTGCCCTTTTAATTTCATTTATGAATGTTGTGTTATGGTTTCACACCTCTCCCATACTGCCCTATTATTGTTTGAATGATGGGAGACCCCTTTATCTCTCATTAAATGCCTCCCATGTACACCCGTTACTATGCCGAAATTCCGAAAGGAACCTTTTTCTCCTCTTTTATATATTCAAGCAATACTTTTGTATCATGAATCTAATTTCCTTTTCAATTGTTGGGACATGTATCTATATGACCTTATTACTGTCCATTACATGTAAATATGATGAGGAACCCCTTTCTCTCTCATCAGCCCTTTTATGAATTCTTATGTCACGCCGTTACGCTGCCGAAAATCACACCGATTTTCTAAGCCAATATCATTGTGTAGTGAATACCATGCCCATTTTTCCATCAAGGGTATTCACCTTTATGCACATTTACTTATTGATTGTAAAGTTTCATGTATTAATTCCACATTCCTTTATCGTGGAATAAATGATTATGTTTTATGAATCCATGTTTTATGATCCATGTGGCACACTTATGCATGAAATGAAATATTTAAGAAGGGTGCGCCCTGATAGCGCTCCAATGCATTGGGTAAAGTATAGTATCATGATACGTCATGTGCAATGAGTGTTTACTCATGCTAATTCAAGTGCAACGAGGGTTTACTCGTGCTTCAAGTGCAATGAGGGTTTACTCATGCTCCATGTGCAATGAGACTTGGCTCATGCTAATTCAATGTTAAGTGTTGTTGCCACATTTCCATGTTATGATTACCATGCTTTATCATGCCTTTATGTTCATGTCTCTCTTATGCTCTATTGATATGACTATTGCCTAACATGTATTGTACTCCTCATGTTATTCATTGTGCACTCCCTTACTGGGCTTTATAGCTCACCCTTTTCTTATGCATGTCCTCAGGTTATCCCATGCAATGCTAAGTACGAAGGAATGTAGTGGTCATGTAAAGGAAGTTTTCAATAAGGATGTTGTATTTCAAGTTTAAAGTTTTTATGTAATGATCCTAAGCCCCAAAGACACTAAACCTCTCGATCTCCTTTGTTGTATCAAGTGAAGTTTTATGTAATAAAGCATGTTTAAGTTGTGATAAAAAGCAGGGTTGTCATATTTCAGTTTCTGTTTTCCCTTTCGAGTTGTACTTTACTTTCAGTTTGGGTTTGTATACTGGCCCACTTACTTTCTGCACTTACAGTTGTACTCTATTTTTACTTAGTGTTTACTTCTACTGCTTGTTTGCTCTGTGGTGTTTGTTTTCTTTACAAAGGCAATTCCTTCCCTTTTTACCGGGATTTACGCCTTGGTGCTAGTCGTCAGCCCCTGGCCTATGGAAGGCAGGCTTGGGGTAGTCACAGCATGGGTCCCGATGACGGGTCGTGACACTGGTACCTCTAAGGTAACTGTAATCGATAGGCAACTGTCCTGACTCTCTCCAAAACCTCAAACGGTCCAACATATCTCGGTGAAAGCTTCCCCTATCTCCTAATCCTCCTATGTCCTAACCTCAATGTGACACGTAGGAAAACCTGATCTCTGACCTCAAACCCCAGAGGTCATCTCTGTCGATCATCATAATATTTCTGATGAGATTGTGCAATAGCCATCCTCTTTCGAATCAACTCCACCTGTTTTGTGGTCTCCTGGACAAGACAAGGTCCCAACAAAGCTACATATCCTGCCTCTAGCCAATATAGGGGTGATCGGCATGTCCTTCCGTAAAAAGCCTCATAAGGTTTCATATTAATTGTTGCTTGAAAAATATTATTATAGGAAAATTACACCAGGGGTATGTGTCTCTCCCAAGAGACCCCAAAATCCAGGACGTATGCTCAAAGCATGTCCTCCAAAACCTGAATTGTACACTTGAACTGGCCATCTATTTGAGGATGGTAAGTTGTACTCAAAATTACCTATGTACCCAAATCCCTCTATATTCCCTTCCATACATGAGAATTAAATTGGGTATCCTTTTCCGAAACAATAGTGTTATGGAACCCCATGCAAAAGTAAAATCTCTCAGATGTAAAACTTTCTAAGATCATCAATACTGAAGGTTTCCTTGATCATTAGGAAATGTGAAACCTTCATTATACTTTCAACAACAACCCAAACTGCATCATTCCCTTGAGGCGACCTCAGTAATCACATCATGAAATCCATCGCGACATCATTCCACTTCCACTTGGAAATAGGTAACTGCTGTAAAAGCCCTGCCAATCACTGATGTTCCGTCTTCACCTACTGACAGGTGGAACATCTCATAAAAAACCAGAAACATCTCTATTCATGATTGTCCACCAATATTGATGGTGTAGATCTCTATACATCTTGGTAAAACCAAGATGAACTACCTAGACTAAGGCATGAAAATCTTGCAACAGCTCCTCGCATATGTCTTCTGACACCCATACGCACCCATGAAAACTAAAAATGGCATCCTTTCCTACGGTCCATCCAGGAGTAGGGTCCTCACTTGACACACTCTCCCATAGGACTAGGCCTTCAAAATCTTATAGTTTCCTCATTCGTACTCAATCCAAAAGAGTAGAGGTAACAACTACAAAAGAAAGAAACATCTTCCCCTATCTATCGTGCACCTCCAAATGCATCTCAGAGAAAAAAAATATAGTATTTCACTCACTATTGGCCTCCTAAAATACTTGTATCTAAGTCCTTATTCTCAATGCATCATCCACTACGTTTCCTTTCCTAGGAATGTAGGCAAGCTCAAAGTCCAAACACTGAAGGTACTCAACCCACCTTCATTGTCTCAAATTTAGATCATGATGAGAAAAGATATACTTGAGGATTTTTTGGTTAGTGTATACCACAAAATTCTCTCCCAACAGATAATCTCTCTAATAGTGTAAATCATGCACAACTGTAACCAACTTGAGATTGTGCATCGAGTAATTCCTCTCATGTGGCATCAACTATCGAGACCCGTACACAATGACTCTTTCCCCCTACATAAGCATTTTTCCTAGCCCGATACCTAATGAATTGTATTAAATGGTTTAACTCTTTCCTGGTTCTAGAAAAATCAGTATCAGTGCTGAATTCAATCTCTCTTTCAGCTCCTGAAAGGTTGAATCATAGGAATCTGTTCACAAGTACTTTTCACCCTTCTTAGTCAGGCCTTTCAGTGGCACTGCTAAGTGTGAAAAGTCCTGAATAAAGCACCTGTAGTAACAATCTATCCCCAAAAAACTCCGTACCTCAAAGACATTATTCGTCTTCTCACAGGAAATAAATGCTCTCACTTTCTATGGGTCTAATGATATTCCTATCTCTGAGATAACATGACCTAAGAAGTGAATATGGTCCATCCAAAAGTGGAATTTTGAGATATTATCATATAACTGATGCTCTCTCAGTATACTCAATATGATCTCAAGATTGATGGAATGTTCATGTCGAGTGTAAGAGTACACCAAGATATCATCCACAAAGACTACCACAAAATAATCCAAGTAAATATGGAACACTCGGTTCATTAGTACAATGAAAACTACTAGCGCATTCATGAGACCGAATGGAATAACCAAATACTCATATAGACCATACCTACTCTGAAAGGTTTTAAGAGATATATCTGATGGTATAACATGCAACTGATGATAATCAAGTCTCAAGTCAATCTTCGAGAACACCTGGGATCCTCGAAGTTGATCAAAGATATCATTAATCCACAGTAAGGGATATCATTTCTTAACCATCAACTAGTTCATCTTCTGATAATACACACAAAGTCTAAGGTTACCATACACTTTCTTCACAAAAAGGATAGGCGAACTCCAAGGAGAACTACTGGGTCAGATGAAACCATTTGCCTTTAAATCCTCTAACTACTTCTTGAGATTTTTTAACTATAGTGTAGCCATCCTACATGGAGGAATGGACACCGGTGCCATTTCTGACACAATATAAATAGATAAATATACCTCTCACTCTAGAGGTAAACTTAAAAAGTCATCTGGAAAGACATCTCTAAAATAATTCATCACTGGAGGAAAGTCCTTCTATGAATTCCCCTAGTCATCCAAATATAAACTATAAATTTAGGTTGTAATTCCTCCGAACCCATGATGATTAGGTCTAGATTTTCTCTCCTAGACATCCCATTCACCCTTGTGTAGAAAATACCCACCCTCTAGTGACTTGAAACTCACCCTATAGTGATAGAAATCAACAAATTCCTAGAAGTAGACCAACCAGTCCATTCCGAGAATGACATCAAAGTCTATCATCTCTAAGACATAGAGGTCCTATAAGAAGTGACACCCACCAACCTCAAGAGGTAACTCCTTGTACTGACGTACACTAGTTGTCCTAATCCCCAATGGAGTGTCTAATATCATAACATCATCAGAAGTAAAGATGAAGATCCCAAGTCTCTCTAAAATGGAAATAGATATAAAACTATGGGAATCCCCAGTATCAAATAGAGTATAATCTAAAACTGAGGCAACTAGAATCATACCTCTAACTATAGAGTTTCAAAGATCCTACTTCTTCTGGTTCTACTCCATCACAAAAGTATGACCTGTACCACGACCCTACAGCCCTACCTGACTACCCTAAGCTTATCCACCCCGCTGTCGTTGAAAACCTATTGCCTGGATACCGTAGAAATGACCACCTCCTCAGCCTGAATAGCCTAACAAACTTTATTTCCCTATTTTAAGAGAAATGGTTAGTCCTTCTCCTGAACGTGGAGTCATAATAGATTCCCTCTCACCAGCTGTTGGTGAGAGAAACCAGAAAAAATGCTAAATATGACCCATATTTCTCTAATATCGGCACTCAAATGTGTCTCTCGAGGACTGAGGTCTCATGTTCCCACTCTTTCCGCACTTGTAGCACCTCACCTGGCTACCTAAAGATATATCCCTGCTACTAGAATCACCGCATGAAGGCTCCCTACAATGATTACTGCTATCAAACAAAGGAGTACTAGCCCTGGATGTTGAACCACCCTGGATCATAGCTCCAAAATCTCTCAGATTGTGCTCAGTAATTAGTGCCTGGTTTACTATATCAGTCACTGAAGTCAGCCTAAAAATATTCACCTGTGATCGGATTTCATACTTGATACCATCCTCAAAAACGCCTAGCTAGTGATAACTCATCACCTCCCAAAACAAGTGTGAAGCGTTGAAGTTCTGTAAAATGAGAAGAGTAATCCATCACTGAAAGAGATCCCTACTCCAAATGAAAGAACTCCCAAGCTCATTCGTCCCTCAATATCTCAGGGTAGATGTAATCATAGAAGGTTCTCTGAAACTCTTCCCAAGTAATATCTCAATGATGTCCTACCAGTGAGACAACATCCCACCATCTCTTGGAAGAATCACGTATCATGTATGTCGTGAGATTCACCCTCCTATTAGGAGGCATCTCCAGATGCTCAAAGATAGTAAGTATGGACTCCAACTATGTCTCTTCAGCCTGTGGTCCTCCATCCCCTAAAAAAGTGGGTGGATGCTGCTACTGGAATACCCTCGTCAACTCTGACATAGTCGGGGCATGATGTGGTGCTCCCTAAAAAGTTTGTATCATCCTCATAAATCTTTTATGGAACTATTAATCAGTACCTATGTTTGGTATAAAAATTGGTTCCAAGATGGGAATGACAGGAGGATCTGCTTGTAGTCCCTGATCTACCATTTTCAGTGTCTGATCATTTCCCTATACCTGGAATACAACTGGAGGACGTATCAGTGGCATGACTCTGCAAGGTCAAGCACACACCTCATTTCTAGATTATCAATGAAAACAAATTAGAAGTGCAAGAACAGAATAGGATAAGGAAATCATTCAAGTTTTACAAAACAGGGTTACACGGCGTGTATAACTACTACATTTTGTGTTCCCTTAAGCCTTTAACATGGGCGTTTACTTCTTCCAACTTGGTCATGTAACACCCCATACACACGAAGTGTTCCTCCTGAGACATGGTGTGTACTTGAATATTACCTCCTACCTATTTCTTCTACACGGATAGAACTACATGGTTCTCTTATGGTGTAACACTACATGGCATGCACACTCTACACATAGTGTATACCACTTAAATCCCATCCACCAGTGTTGTTAGTCACATGTCTAGATACATGGTCCTTTATAACACGGTGTGTATAATCTAGACACAATGTATTCTACCAAAATTTTACAAACCCTATGTATCTTCTCACACAGTCATTCACACTATCAACACTACACGGCGTATACATACAGTACATGGAATGTACTTAAGGAAAGTTAGTTCTTACAGAACAGAAGAACATATGGCGTGTGTCTATAAAATCACACACCGTGTTGTCTAGGTTTCTGGATAGTAATCCTCTGAAACTTCTATGGAACCATTAAAAACATAAAATATTGGCCAATTCAGGCAAAGTTCCAATCCAAGAGAGCTCATACTTTCTGCGAATCAAAGTTTGGAATCTTATTTCATATCATAACTTAACATAATTCAATTAAAGTTAAAACATGATCTACCAAATTCTGATACAATAAGGCCCATAACACCTCAGGGACCAAAGTTTGGCATCCATCCAAATGAAACTTTACATATACCAATACCATATAAAAATAGAAGGTATTTCTGTCATGGAATCTATCACAACAGGATGCATCTCTAGCACAACATCTATCACAACAGCATGCAATCAATAATGCATCCTAAATGGAATGACAAGAATTCATGAAATGCGATCTCTATCAAGTGCCTATATGATGCATGAGATGGAATACCCTCATATCATCAGGTTGTAATAGAAATATAACCATAATGATATCAATAATAATAGCACAAAACAAGTGTGTCACCCAATGGTGAAATCAAATCAACAGTAACAATTGAAAAACCAGAAAAATTGAAATATTCAAGGTAACTTGGATCTTCCCTATACATGGGTTAGCTACTCCCGGGAATATATTATTACCAACTACCTATTCCTTATTATCCCTATCTATAGGCTCCAAATAGTAATACAAAGCAGAAAAATAAGATCCTCTGATATCACTTTTTAACGTCCCGGATCCAGGTGCCGCCCAAGGGTGTCCCGTACCCGGTTGGTCACATGAACTCAAGCGCATTTCCCCAAATTCCAGAGGCTACCAACTAGTAGTGAGGGATAAAGTCTGATAATGGGGAAATTATTCCCTCATTGGCAGAGTATATACAGGGGAAAGAAAATAGCACACAATAGCGGAAGCAGTGATACCATACAACAAAAGTAAACAGTAGAAGACTAATAGTAATATAAAAACTAGAGCATATATAAATGATTCATGTAACATGTGTCTAGGAAAGAATAAAAATAATTCATAATGTTGGAAACAAATACAGAAACCAAAGTACAAAATAAAGCAATTAAACTCCAGCAGCATCGCAAGCCTCAGCTTGGTCCCATGCTCTCCAGCTCCAACAGTAATCAAGTACCTGACAAAGAAGGTTGTTTTACCTTATCTATACTTGCAACCATATAATCTTTTTGGGTCTAAAAGAATGACCCAAATAGGGTGTGAGATTAATCCCAGTAGGTAACCACCAAAATATTTGTTCCTAACTCTTAGTGAATATATATAGCAGGTAATATATAGAAATGAAGCAATAAACTAGAAAGTACTCAAAATTAAACAATCCTATAGTTTTCAATTACATTCATTTAAATTTATTAATTATTCAATCTAGTGAATAATGAAATCCCATGATATTTCTTAATCTCTGTATACCCCTGTGTAATAGTAACAAAACAGATGTCTCATAAGACCATCTCAACAATCAAGTAAGACTGAGTACAAGCTTGTGCTTTGGATTGGCAGACTCATCAAAATCATTCAATCATTCATAAACAACCCTTTGGGAAATCTCTCACGGTCTAACCCCTTTGGTTTAACACGGTAAAGATCAAATAAAAATAACCTCCTAGGTATCTCTCATGATCAATACCCCTAGGTCTACATAGCATCAATAAATCATAAATGACCTCCTGGGTAGATATCATGATCAATACCCCTGGTTCAATCATCTACACCAAGTCTCTCACGAACCTGTGTAAATAAACATGGAAAACCCTATATTTTTCCTGGTCCAAGGCTCTTATGGTCCACTGGAAAAACATCTAGCATATCATAACAAGGAAGAACATGTAATCTATAACTACTACATAGATAAAATTCACAAGAATATCACATGAAATTCATATAATCAATAAAAATCCATCCTAAACAATTAAATTCATGGAAACAAGGTACGCCTCATAGGAAACCTAGGCCAAACGGCCAATAATAGTCAAACTAGAGAAACTCGCCCATTGGTTGTCCCATAAATAAATAATCTAACCTAATTTATATGAAACAACACATTTTTAATCAATTAAAACATAGAAGGTAAATAATAGGGTTAAAATACCAATCAAGAAATACCCCAAATGTGGATATGTGGCACTTTTAGCATATATAATTCAAAGACGAACAATAAAAGGCACAAACCACCTACCTTGCTATTGTACGATCAATATCATTGAACATTAGCCCTTGAATCAGCCTATAATGAAATAGATCTACAAAAAGGTGAAATAATTTCAACCTTGAATTATTCACAAGAGAGGATTAATTAGGAATAATGACCCTATGGGAAATGAGAACTCTCTGATGGGATTCCAACACACTCGATGACGTCTCAATCGAAGGTCGGACGGATAATCAGGAGGGGTTCAGAGTTCTTCAGCCCTTCTGTCACTCTCCTGTACAAAACAGGGTAATAAGAAGATGTTTTCAAGGATGAGACATTACCTTGCACCAATTTATCAAATAAAAAGAAAACTACATGGCATTTTCATTGAATGTACACATCATGTAGTGACCTTAACTAGCCCCCACCTTAAGCGGTCTGCCAGGTCACCTACACAACCATTTACTTGGCCATTACATGGTTATACGTGGTACCTGGGTACATGGCATGTACCCATAATTACACGGCGTGTACTTAGAAAATTTTCATTTCTTCATTTTTCCTCAAAAACCACCTGAAATAAAGATTCATACCAAAAATGGAGATTTGGGTTCTTACACACTGAGGCAGGAGAGAGATATTGAGTTAATGAGATTGAATTAGGGGATTATATCCATTATGGAGTATGTTGGATTCTTTACAGATTTGAAACACTTTTCTTTAGGGTTTTCAGGGGATGATATAGCTACAGCAATACATTTTTAGGATGGTCTTAAATGTGAGATTAAGTCCTGGGTTAAACTTTTATTGTTAAATAATTTTGCTGAGGTGGTGGATCTTACTCTCATAGATGAGGGGAACCTGAAGGATGCTTTCAGTTCATAAAATATAGTTTCAACTAGATGATCAGGAGGTGAAACTCCTAAGAACAAGAAGCATCGCTATGATAGCGTTAGTCCAGGTAGTGGGAATTGGGGTGCACAGACAAAGGGATCAGTTTATCAGGACCTTACTCAGGTGATCTTTTATGAGGGTGGTAATTCGGTAAACTTCCAGAGATAGTTACCGTGACCACAAGTAGAGTTTCGATCTTGTGGAAATATGGTACATCTACAAAAGTTCTGCAGGACCCAGTGACTGAAGAGCGGTGATACAAGATCTAGATAGAACCAGGGTATGGGAATGGGATCTTCTATACCATATGAGTTTGGAAATTGGAGTTCTACTGGCCGAGCTGGTAGAGGTAATGGATGTGGTGATTATTGGAAAGGTCACCCATATCAGTAGAGTGGTTCAGTTCAGGGGAGTTAGACTACATCATAATAAAGAGGGGTAGGAAAATTACATGCATTTTAGCCTATACTTGTGGATGGAGAAGTTGGACCTTCAACAGTGAGTGGTACTATTATTGTGGACTCTACTTTATATAGTGTCTTATTTGATACCAGTGCCTCTTATTCCTTTATTTATACACAACTTGTGAACAGTTTGAGCCAGTAAGTGGAGTTCATGAGTGGGGTGTGGACAATATACACACCTCTGGGAGTATGATCGAGAGAAATTTTCTTGTTCAAGGGTTGTTCTCTCGAGGTTAGATAGTATCATTTTCTATTGGATATCTATATTATTTACATGTCATTATTTGACCTAATTCTGGGTATGGACTGGGTAAGACCATACTGAGCCCACATTGATTGTTACCATGGGAGAGTGACTTTTAAGTCTCCTAAGGGTGACAACTATATACACCTTGGATAGTGGGATATCTAGGTAGGAAGAGCAGTTCCAATTACTTAGCAATTGGGAGGTCTCACAGCACAAGTTACTAGTTTATTTTTGGATGATGAAGGTGAAGAGTGGGATTTCCTTCCACCTGTAGTGGACTGGTTTCAGGATGTATTTCTTAAATACTTCTCAAGTTTTCCAACTAAGAGAAATGTGGAATTTAACATTTAGCTCAGGGAGGGAGATGTTCTAGATTCTATTCCACCATATAGAACAGCACCGACACACCTTCAAGAGATCAAGACTCAACTAAAAGAGTTAGAGGATAAGGGTTTCATCCATCCGAGTACATTGCCTTGGTGATTACTATTTTTGTATGCTAAGAAGCCTGATGAGACTTTGTGCTTATGTGTTTATTACCGGAATTTTAACTGGATGAAAGTGAAAACCGATATCCACTTCTTCATATTGATGATATTTTTGACCAGATGTGGGGATATTATGTCTTTTCCAAGATAGACTTGAGATCAGGGTATCATCAATTGAGAGTTTGTACTTTTGTTATAATGAGGACTACTTTCAGAAGTAGTTATTGTAAAGGCCTGGAAATTTCAAGGAAATTTTTTTCATAATTTTCTTTGGAATTTTACAAGAACGTAGTTTCTGACGGCGCCTGATTCCGAGGCCCAGTGTGCCCAGAATCATTTTTCCGAAATTTAGCTCGGGTACGTTCAGTGAACCAACGAGTGGGTTTTTCTAACTTTTGAATCGGTGCTCGGAATTGAAATTTGAGGGCACCGATGAACTCGCAACACCGGTAATTTCTTAAGGGGATCTTTACCGCAGTTGCGTTTGCTCAGGAGGAGAAGTTAAAATTTGTGGGTTATATATGAAGTGAATAAAATTGTAGAACAATTTTATTTTTGTATCTAAGTGGCTATATCCTACATGGGGGAGTTGGGGTGGGGCACCTAACTACTCATGTGAGGATAATAGTGAGGTGGGGCCCACATGAGCCCCAACCTTACAACTTACCATAACTCTCATAACCTCCCCCCCCCTCATTAATTTGTAACTCTCAAAGAAACCACTCTTTAACTCTCCCAACATTTAAGAGGACCTTCTCTCTCCCTCTCTTAACTCTTGCCAACATACACAAATTAATTAATTGAACCTACTCAATTAATTAATTAAGTGTTTTGAATTTGAAATGGCTTGTGTTAATAAAATAACGAGGGTAGCATATTATTTTATTTTGGGAGGGCTTTCGTTGTGCAAAGGAAGATTGGGAGAGAATTCTTGTGAAGAAGAAGAGGACTTCCTTCTCGACGAAGAATGACATCTTCTTCAACGAAGAACACTGGTTCCACGAAGAACGATCGACGTGCCATCTTTTCTCTACTCCGCGACAAGTGAGGAGATGCCGCATCAGACGCACTCCGACGTCTCCTACGAATTCTTTCCTCACGACACCGTTTTCCGCGACGCCCGACGTGCGACATCAATTATCAGGTAGGGGGTTTATTTAATTTGTTCGTGATTATTACCTTGACGTTCTTCGTGAAATATGACCATTTTCTATCAATTAACGAGAGGGGGCCAGACCGCACAAACACGGCCGACCCTCCTCCTTATCCATGTGGGTATCTTTTGTGGATTGAAATGGGAATGGCGCGGTGCCGTCGCACCGCGCGGAAACGTGCGGCAAGGAATGTGCGGTGTCGTCGCGCCGCACTGTGAAAACGAACAAGGACGCGACGTCGTCGCGCCGCATCGGAAAAAACCCAAAGACATCCGCAGACAAAGTCAGGCCACGGCGAAGGGGCGCGACACCATCACGTCGCCCCAGAGAACCATGAAGACGGTGCGTTTTGTTAATTGACGTGTGGATTGACGGGCGACAACAAACGAAGCCGCACGGGCTTTGTGGGATCTTTGCAGCGAAGTTCAAATCCCGGGGTGACCACTGGCGAAGACCGCAGGCGAATCGGACCACCGGAGCGCGTCCGGTGGTCCGTGGAAGCCCCTACTGGCGCGCCACGCTGGAGCGGCGGCGCCGGCGGTCGGGGGCGGCGGCGCCCAGAGCGCCGCCGGAAGAATCCGCCGCGGCTGAAGCCGCGGCAGTGGAGCGCAGTCCCACGACCGCGCGGGACCAGAGGGGAGCAGCGGGACGCGGCCGGTTTCTGCGTCCGCTGGCACGGGCGGCCCCAACTGCGGGGTCGCGGCTCTTCACGCGGGGGCAGCGCCCCTCGCACGGTTCGGTCGTTCGGCTGAACCCCCGGCCGAGCCGGGCCGGCTTGGGCAGACCGGGCTGGGCCGCGCCCAGTCGATCCGGACCGCACCGTTCAGGCCGGACCAGCACCCAGGTCGGGTCGACCCAGTTCGGGCCGACCCGGGGGGTCTCGGTCCGGGTCGGTCCGGGCCTGAAACCCCCGTTTTCGGACCCCTCATGGTCTTTCGCCCATATCTTGAGCTGTAGACCTCCGATCGACGCACCGTCAGTGGCGATGCGATACTTGGATCGAGATGGTCATTTTGGTTTATTACACTCAAGGTTTAGGAATACCTTGGGTTCGTCCGGGTTGGTTCGGATACGAAACCAACCGGGGCCTTGGAGTGGAAATGCTTATATCTTGAGCTCAGGACGTCTGATTGACGTGCCGTCGACTTTGATGGATTCCTCTAAGTGAGACGGATATCTTGGATTACTCCTCTCAAGGTTTGGAAGCCGTCGGAGTGCGGTCAGGTTGGTTCGCTCACGAAACCAACCGGGCCTCTGGAACGAAAAATCCAATAACTCACAGACCGGGCGTCTGATTGACGTGCCGTCTGTCTCGTTGATTTCCTCTTGATGAGATGGAACTTTTGGCATACTTCACCCGAGTTTTGGTTGCTGTTGGATAGTGCCCGGGTTGGATTGTACCCGAAATCCAACCGGGCCCCTAGAACGGAAAAGCTGATATCTTTTAGACCGAACGTCCGTTTGACGAACCGTCAGCGGCGTTGGTGATCACATTGAGAAACATTCCCTTTGATTTTACCTTATGAGAGTTGGGGTACAATTGAGATATGGCCGGGTTGGTTCGCAAAAAAAACCAACCGGGCCCCTGGGACGAAAGGGCTAATAACTCACAGACCGGGCGTCCGATTGACGCGTCGTCTGTTGCATTGAGACCCCTATGACGAGGCGGTCCCTTGAGATACTTCTTCGTGGGACTTTG
Organism: Viscum album; assembly: GCA_963277665.1. Lineage (NCBI taxonomy): Eukaryota > Viridiplantae > Streptophyta > Magnoliopsida > Santalales > Viscaceae > Viscum > Viscum album. The sequence goes on along the minus strand of OY728165.1, from coordinate 1,774,090,887 downwards.
AGATACTTGGAGTATCGACCTGTAGCTCGTGGAGCGGACCCTCCCAGAGACGAGCGTGTGGAGTACGGAGACCGTGTAGCCGACTGAGACCTGACGACTCCTTGACTGACTCGACTTGGAGTGAGTCGACTAGCCTAGTGGACGGAGCACTAATTTGTTTGGGTGCAGACCCATGGAGGACGGAGCACTACCTGTGTGACAGTGCAGACCCGCGGTACTTGTCCGGAGAGTACCTCTAAAGGATACTAGGGGGTGTGCACTACTGTGTTTGGGTGACATACCCCGGCGGGAAGCACTACTGTGTTTGGGTGGCTGACCTGCGGTACTCGACAGGAGGAGTACCTCAACAGTCTTAGGTTATTGAGCAGTACCTCGGAGTCATGACAGGACCATTGTACACTTCAGAGACGGAGCTCTTCAGCAGTTACAGTTTCGATAATGAAAATCCTGGTTTGAGCTGAGTCTATGACCTTTGTGTTTACCTCTTGATTGAGATGGGTTACTTGATAACCTAGGTATATGTATGGGCATATACCTGGGTGGTGGTTTTCTGTTGATTTCATGATCTTGGTGTTTCCCTCATGATTGAGATGGGTTACTTGATAACTTAGGTATATGCATGGGCTTATACCTAAGTAGAGGTTATCTGTTGAGATCTTCTTTGTGGTTATCCATGTTGGTTTTAGTGAGACCTTGAGGGTCTCGGGATCCCTACTGAGTATCGTTATACTCACCCCTGCACAGGATATGCTCCCACCTTGTTGTGTTGGTTGCAGACGACGGACAGTGCTGACGGAGGCCGAGTGTTCGAGGACTGGACGGTACCCGGAGGTGGACCACACGACGAGTCAGTATCCGGAGGTGGACTTCACGACGAAACGACACACGGAGGAGGTTTACGGGCGAGGGCGTTGTGGAGGCTATTTATACCTACCCTTCAGGTAGGATTTGTGGTGGACGATCCAGGAGCTGCGCCATCTGTACCTACCCTTCAGGTAGGGTCCAAGGAGGACGACCCAGGAGCTGCTTCCATCCTTCCAGCTGTTGTCTTTTTCTATTGTACTTTGTTCAGTTGTAGTTTTACTTTATTTTGGGTTTGTATTATGGCCCATTTACCTTTTAGCACTTCTCTTTGTACTTAGTGTTTTACTTTCGCTTGTACTCTGTGGTGTTTTGTTTACTTTTATAAAGGCAATGCCTTCCTAGTTATTGGGATTTACGCCTTTGGTGCTAGTCTCCAGCCCCTGGCCTATGGAAGGCGGGCTTGGGGTAGTCATGGCATGGGCCCCGAGGACGGGTCGTGACAAATTGATATTAGAGGAGTCGGTTCTACCGCAGAACTTATAACTCTGATATTTTCTTTCTGTGAAGCAATAGTGTTAAGGGTACCGAGTGTGGTCTTCAGTTCAGGGAGTCCAGTGTTCATGTGGGCGGCCGACGTATCCATACACCAGGACCCTGACAACTAAATTCCGACTTTGTGCACGAAAACACTGATTGCATGTGTGTTTCCAGAAGTTTTATTTAAATATCAGCTCAAACCAGGTCAGCTCACCAGGTATAATCGTTTCACCATGACACGTTGTTTCTTTCAGGATGCCTTTTCTCGGATGACCAGCTAGAGCCCAGAGGGATGTGCGTACTGACAGCCTGTCGAGCAACGAGGCTTCGGTATAGGGCCCTCTTGAAGTTGAGGCACCAGCCGAGGCACCAGCAGTACTACCATACGTTGGGCCACCGATGCCACTAGCCCCAGCAGTAGGCGATGCACGCCACTTGAGTGCGCTGCATGAGTTCCAGTGCCAGAGGCCACCCAGGTTCCGGGGAGAGACGGACCCGCAGGCGGTTGAGGTTTGGCTGGAGGCTGTGGTGAGAGTCTTCAGGCTAGTGGGGATGCCTGCAGACTTCATGGTGATCTTTTCTGCCAGCCTTCTTCAGGCAGCAGCAGGCAGGTGGTGGAGCCACTTGTTCTAGTTTTGCGACGGGATGACCTTCGCATGGTAAGACTTTGAGACCTTCTTCAGGGTGGAGTTTGTGCCAGTAGCTCTACACCCCAAGCGTGTTCAGGAGCTGCTGCCTTTGCCACATTTTTTTCGATCATTAGCCGAGTAATCTGTGGGCAGTAGACAGATGATGCAGAGGTCCAGGAGGACCAGACCAGTAGTTGGGCGATCTCGAGTTTTAGGATCGGTGGTGCGGGGCACCCGGGGTGGGGACAGAGCTAGGCGTGCCAGAAACAGACAGTTTTACTCATGCGGTGGAAAGGGTCACCTGGCACGTGATTGTCCAACTCCTCATACAGTTGATCCGCAGGCTTTGGAGGAGCCACCGAGGCAGAAGCAGTGGCGGGTGCTTGAGCAACAGCCGAGCAGTGGACAAGGCAGTAGAGCTTCGGGAGCAGGTAGACAGGAGCGGAACTAGTGGCTACGTCCCTTGTACTTCTAGTTCCATGTTGCTATTGTATTCGTGTCTTTGTACTATGATCTGCAATAATAAAAAGACACTTATCTTTGATTGATTTTCTGTCCTTTTGTTTGGTTGATACTAAGTGGTCCCAGTTAAAACTGTTGACTTGACCCTCACTTTCGAGATTTCTACTGGAGGAGACCCAGTGACCTCACACTGATTCCGACAGTGTAACTCGACCCTTGGAGGTGAGAGTGACAGTTGGATCTCTTAGTAGTTACGTCAAGGCCTTACGACGTCATCCATGGCATGAATGCGTCATTCATGTCAGGATTGACTGTATTAGGCAATGGACGTGGTTCATCCAGGGTATGAGACCGAGTTTCTCTTTTCAGCAAAGGAGAAATTTTAGCAGCTCTTTCAGATCATATTCAAAGAAGGTACAGATCATCTAGGAGTGGATGAAGACTGCACAGTGTAGTAAGAAACAGGAAACCGACTCCAGTCTTAGAGACTCGAGCATGTTAAATGTTTAAATAAGAGGAATCTTAAAGGAGAGATGAGTCTGTGAAGCAGCAGACGTGGAGGCAGAGCTAGGAGAGCAGCATGAGGTGGTGTACATATTAACATGCTACAACCACCCGCCTTAGTTATCCCTGCCAGGCTAAGGGAGAAGGAGGGCGGAGGAAGAGTGTGGCTGCATGCGGTCAAGGAGAGTGACCCACTGGCTCTAAGAATGATTCAAGGGACAGTCTGTGTCCACTACTAGCTACTGTAGTAACGGACATCAATATGAATCATTCCTTGATTTCACAAATCTTGTTCCATACCTAGAGTTTCTGGTAAGCCGTGGACTTGACTCTCACGTCTGGAGATACCTTGGGAGGAGACTCGATAATCACACTTACGTAGAAGGTGTGGTCAGACCCTCGAGGCGAGAGTTTCGGTTGAAATCTCTTGGTGGAAGCGTCGAGGCCTTACGACGTTGGTTTGAGTATGGACTGGACAATCACAGTTCATACACAAATTGACGGTATTAGGCAAAAAGGTTGTGGTTTAACTATGACATCAGGTTGGGCTTTCCTTGGTCGGCGAAAAGGGAACCCCAGGTAGGACAGGATAACTCATGCACAGGAGGGTGCAACCGATCACTCTTGAGTCGGTCAACCTTACCCTCATGGCAGCAGTCGTTTTGAGTTCTAGTTCTAACAGGAATTGGAGACCTCTGGAGTTTGAGGATGACAATCACGTCCTTAAATGGGTCTCACCTCGACGAGGTTTACGGAGATGTGGCCAAGGCGGCAAGTTATCTCCGAGGTTCAGCGGACCTTCTTAGGTCCCCAGCTGGGTAGGCGCAGTGGTTTACCGCTTGACCCATCCACCTCAGTTGCACCAGGTGCATGAAGACTTCCACGTATCTCAACTGAGGAGATAGGTGCTCTACCCTTCGCATATCATCGACCATGGGGAGCTGGACGATGGCGATGTGGTGTCTTTCACGAAGGTTCCAGTGGAGATCGAGGATCGACAGGAGCGGATCCTACGTGGACAATCGATTCCTCGGGTGCGCTTTCTTTGGCAGTATGGAAATCTCCAGGTAAGAACATGGGAGCGGAAGGCTTAGATGCATGCTCAATACCACTTTTGTGACCCTAGTTTGTGTTGAAGCTTTACGGGGACGTAAATCCCTGAGGTGGGAGTAATGTAAAGACCCAGAAATTTTAAGGAAAATTTTTTCTTAATTTTCTTTGGAATTTTACAAGAACACAGTTTCTGACGGCGCCTGATTCCGAGGCCCGGTGTGCCCGGAATCATTTTTCCGAAACTTAGCTCGGGTACGTTCAGTGAACCAACGAGCGGGTTTTTATAACTTTTGAACCGGTGCTCGGAATTGAAATCCGAGGGCAACGATGAACTCGCAACGCCGGTAATTTCTTAAGGGGACCTTTACCGCAGTTGCGTTTGCTCGGGAGGAGAAGTTAAAATTTGTGGGTTATATATGAAGTGAATAAAATTGTGGAACAATTTTATTTTTGTATCTAAGTGGCTATATCCTACATGGGGGAGTTGGGGTGGGGCACCTAACTACCCATGTGAGGATAATAGTGAGGTAAGGCCCACATGATCCCCAACCTTACAACTTCCCATAACTCTCATAACCTTTCCCCCCCTCATTAATTTGTAACTCTCAAAGAAACCCCTCTTTAACTCTCCCAACATTTAAGAGGACCTTCTCTCTACCTCTCTTAACTCTTGCCAACATACACAAATTAATTAATTGAACCTACTCAATTAATTAATTAAGTGTTTTGAATTTGAAATGGCTTGTGTTAATAAAATAATGAGGGTAGCTTATTATTTTATTTTGGGAGGGCTTTCGTTGTGGTAAGGAAGATTGGGAGAGAATTCTTGTGAAGAAGAAGAGGACTTCCTTCTCGATGAAGAATGACATCTTATTCGACGAAGAACGCCGGTTCTGTGAAGAATGATCGACATGCCATCTTTTCTCTTCTCCGTGACAAGTGAGGAGACGCCGCATCAGATGCACTCCGACGTCACCTACGAATTCTTTCCTCGCAATGTCGTTTTCCGCAACGCCCGATGTGCGACATCAATTATCAAGTAGGGGGTTTATTTAATTTGTTCGTGATTATTACCTTGACCTTCTTCGTAAAATATGACCATTTGCTATCAATTAACGAGAGGGGGCCGGACCGCACAAACACGGCCGACCCTCCTCCTTATCCATGTGGGTATCTTTTGTGGATTGAAACGGGAATGGCGCGGTGTCGTCGCACCGCGCGGAAATGTGCGGCAAGGAATGTGCGGTGCCGTTGCGCCGCGCTGTGAAAACGAACAAGGACGCTACGTCATCGCGCCGCGTCGGAGAAACCCGAAGACATCCGCGGATGGAGTCAGGCCACGGCGAAGGGGCGCGGCGCCATCGCGTCGCGCCGGAGAACCACAAAGATGACGCGTTTTGTTAATTGACGTGCGGATTGACGGACGACAAAAAACGAAGCCGCACGGGCGTTGTGGGATCTTTGCAGCGAAGGTAGGATCCCGGGGTGACCACTGGCGAAGACCGCAGGCGAATCGGACCACCGGAGCGTGTTTGGTGGTCCGAGGAAGCCCCTACCGGCGTGCCACGCCGGAGCGGCGGCGCCGGCGGTCGGGGGCGGTGGTGCCTGGAGCACCGCCGAAAGAATCCGCCGCGGCCGAAGCCGCGGTGGCGGAGCGCGGTCCCACGACCGCGCGGGACCGGAGGGGAGTGGCGGTATGCGGCCGGCTGCCGCGTCCGCTGGCACGGGCGGCCCCAACCGTGGGGTCGCGGCTCTTCACGCGGGGGCAGCGCCCCCCGCACGGTTCGGCCGTTCGGCCGAACCCCCGGCCAAGCCGGGCCATCCTGGGCAGACCGGGCCGGGCCGCACCCAGCCGAGCCGAACTGCGCCGGCCAGGCCGGACCGGCACCCGGGTCGGGTCACCCCGGTTCGGGCCGACCCAGGGGGTCTCGGGCCAGGTCGGTCCGGGCCCGAAACCCCCGTTTTCGGACCCCTCACGGTCTTTCGCCCATATCTTGAGCTGTAGACCTCTGATCGACGCACCGTCAGCGGCGATGCGATCCTTGGATCAAGACAGTCGTTTCGGTTTATTACACTCAAGGTTTCTGAATACCTTGGGTTCGTCCAGGTTGGTTCGGATACGAAACCAACCGGACCCTCGGAGCGGAAATGCTTATATCTTGAGCTCCGGACGTCTGATTGACGTGCCGTCAACTTTGATGGATTCCTATAAGTGAGACGGATCTTTTGGCTTACTCCGCTCAAGGTTTGGATGTCGTCGGAGTGCGGTCGGGTTGGTTCGCTCATGAAACCAACTGGGCCTATGGAACGAAAAAGCCAATAACTCACAGACCGGGCATCTGATTGACATGTCGTCTATCTCATTGATTTCCTATTTATGAGATGGAACTTTTGGAATACTTCGCCTGAGTTTTGGTTTCTGTTGGATAGTGGCCGAGTTGGATTGTACCCAAAATCCAACCGGACCCCTGGAACGGAAAAGCTGATATCTTTCAGACTGGACGTCCGTTTGACGAACCGTCAGCGGTGTTGGTGATCACGTTGAGAAATGGTCCCTTTGAGTTTACCCTATGAGAGTTGGGGTACAGTTGAGATACGGCCGGTTTGGTTCGCACATGAAACCAATCGGGCCCCTGGGATGAAAGGGCTAATAACTCACAGACCGGGCGTCCGATTGACGCGTCGTCTGTTGCATTGAGACCCCTATGACGAGGCGTTCCCTTGAGATACTTCTTCATGGGACTTTGAGATACTTGGAGTATTGACCTGTAGCTCGTGGAGCAGACCCTCCCAGAGACGAGCGTGCGGAGTACGGAGACCGTGTAGCCGACTGAGACCTGACGACTGCTTGACCGACTCGACTTGGAGTGATTCGACTAGCCCAGTGGACGGAGCACTACTTTGTTTGGGTGCAGACCCATGGCGGACGGAGCACTACCTGTGTGAAAGTGCAGACCCGCGGTACTCGTCCGGAGAGTACCTCTGCAGGCTACTAGGGGGTGTGCACTACTGTGTTTGGGTGACATACCCCGACAGGAAGCACTACTGTGTTTGGGTGGCTGACCCACGGTACTCGACAGGAGGAGTACCTCAGCAGTCTTAGGTTAGTGATCAGTACCTCAGAGTCGTTACAGGACCATTGTACACTCCAGAGACGGAGCTCTTCAGCAGTTACGGCTTTGATAATGAAAATCATGGTTTGAGTGGAGTCTATGACCTTTTTGTTTACCTCTTGATTGAGATGGGTTACTTTATAACTTAGGTATATGTATGGGCATATACCTGGGTGGTGGTTTTCTGTTGATTTCATGATCTTGGTGTTTCCTTCATGATTGAGATGGGTTACTTGATAACTTAGGTATATGCATGGGCTTATACCTAAGTAGAGGTTATCTGTTGAGATCTTCTTTGTGGTTATCCATGTTGGTTTTAGTGAGACCTTGAGGGTCTCAGGGTCCCTACTGAGTATCGTTATACTCACCCCTGCACGGGTTATGCCCGCACCTTGTTGTGTTGGTTACAGATGACGGATAGTGCTGACGGAGGCCGAGTGTTCGAGGACTGGACAGTATCCGGAGGTGGACCACACGACGAGTCAGTATCCGGAGGTGGACTTCACGACGAGACGACACACGGAGGAGGTTGACGGGTGAGAGCGTTGTGGAGGCTATCTGTACCTACCCTTCAGGTAGGATCCGTGGTGGACGATCCAGGAGCTGCGCCATCTGTACCTACCCTTCAGGTAGGATCCGAGGAGGACGACCCAGGAGCCGCTTCCGTCCTTACAGTTGTTGTCTTTTTCTGTTGTACTTTGTTCAGTTGTAGTTGTACTTTCTTTTGGGTTTGTATTCTGGCCCATTTACCTTTCAGCAATTCTCTTTGTACTTAGTGTTTTACTTCCGCTTGTACTCTGTGGTGTTTTGTTTTCTTTTATAAAGGCAATTCCTTCCCAGTTATTGGGATTTACGCCTTTGGTGCTAGTCGCCAGCCCCTGGCCTATGGAAGGCGGGCTTGGGGTAGTCACAGCATGGGCCCCGAGGACGGGTCGTGACAGTTATGGCCTATATGATTTCGTCATAATACTATTTGGGTTGATGAATGTGTCATAAGTGTTTATGGACTTGATGAATGGGATCTTCCATCTGTACCTGGATCAGTTTTTTGTAGTGTTTTTAGAAAACATCTTGGTGTAAACCAAGACTCATGAAGATCATTCCTAACATCTTGACATCATCCTAAGTACACTGAGAGAGAATTATCTATATGTCAAGATATCTAAGTGTAAATTTTGTATTGATTAGGTACAATTCTCGGGTCACATCATCTCATAGGAAGCCATGTCAGTGGACCCAAGAAAGTTCAGGAAGTGGTTTCTTTGGATCATCCCAAGAACATATTGTTGGGTCGGAAAAAACAAGGAATGATGGCAAGAGGGGGGGTGAATTGCCTTTTAAAAAATAATTAACAAATTAAAATCAAAGTTAAAAATGCAGCGGAAAGTAAAGAGGCAAGACACAAGAAATTGATAACGGAGTTCGGCCAAAACCCGGCCTACGTCTCCGCTCCCAACTCAACCGTTGAGAGATTCCTACCGCTTGCTTTTCAATGGTTTTAGCAAGAAACCCACTAGGCTTTGAGGTAGCACTAGGACCTATTACAGCTTGCTTTTTGTGGTTTAGCAAGAACCCACTTGCTTTTGATGGTTTAGCAAGAACCCACTAGCCTTTTTAACGGTTGAAGGCTAGCTCACCGGTGACACAAGCCTTTTAAAAGGAAAGGCTTGACGAAACCTCTTCACACCTTAATGGTGGTGTGAAACCCAAAAGAAAGGGAGGATGAGAAAAGGGTTTGGGGTTTGTAGGCACAAACCCAATTTTAAAGCTCAAAAAGATAAAACAATAAAAACCGTATTGTAGGAAGACTTGGGCGCCAATTGGATGATGGAGTTGATGTAGCGTGCTCTCCCAAGCTTCTTGAGGTGCTCCTTGGATTGGAAGTTGGATTGGAGCACTTGAGGATCCTTGAAGGTGGAGCGCCGGAGGTTCGCCAAATGTGCAACAATATGTCCGGGCGCTTGGTATATGATCCGATAGGTGTCCGGGGCTTCCTTGGCCTTTATTTATAGGCATGGAACCCTTGGGGAGGCTTCGGAGCCGTTGGAGAGGTCTTCGGAGCCATTGGAGGCCAAAAGAGGGTTGACTGGTCAAACCCAACGGCTAGTTTGACTGGGCTACCGGCTGGCCGGTACAGCTCCACCGGCTGGCCGGTGCCTTGGTAGAGAAGAAGAGTCTTGATCCAGGCTCTACCGGTCGACCGGTGGAGGAGCCACCGGCTGGCCGGTGGCAAGACAGTAGCAAACACTATTTGGGTTGGGTGCCACAGGTCGACCGGTGACAGAGCCACCGGTCGACCGGTGGAACCTGGCAGTGGGCAATCCCTCTGCCAGGTCCACCGGCTGGCCGGTGCTATCACACTGGTTGGCCGGTGGACTGAATTTTAGTCCATTTGATGTCCATTCTTGGGCCAACTTCTTGGCAACCTTGTGCCTTTCAATCAAAAACACTTCAAACAATGTTAGATAAACATGAAAGTGATTGTGATCATGAAAATTAAACCACGAGGGGATACGAGAGGTACAGCAATCTCCCCCTATTTTGATGATCACAATCACCAAAACAATTAAAGTAAAAACATAAATGAAAGGCATGCTTTTAAATGATAAATTGAAAATAAATACTAAGCATGAGAGAAAAGATTCTCCCCCAATCAATCAAGAAATTTCTCCCCCTTTGTGATTATCAAAAAAGAATGGGGCATAAAACTTGATTGAGGGAAAACGAGATTTTAAATCAATTGAAATTTTGAAATTTGAATTGAAAGTTTTGAATCAAAAATTTGAAATGAAAATTTTGAATTGAGAATTTTGAATTGAAAATTTTGAATCAAAAATTTTGAAATGAAAAATTGAATAACAGTTTGAATTGAAAGTTTTGAATCAAAAATTTGAAATGAAAATTTTGAATTGAGAATTTGATACCAAGAGTTGAAACTGGAAGTTTGAAAAAACTTAAACAAACCTAACTCCCCCTAAATAAAAACAATGAATCACCGGGGAGAGGAAATAAATTTTGGCCCGGAGAGACTCGCAAGAAGGGATTTTTCAATCCATACTTGTCTCATGGTGGGTCTTCTCCTATAGAATTCATCCGAATAAAAAATCGATTTGGGCCTACCGTACCGGGCGTTTTTGCAATTACATTCATATATCATGTGCCCGGGTTTTTTACAATAATTGCAAAATTTATAACTGGAGCTCCCCCTTACAAAAATAGTGGGTGCATGGGAGGAGGAAGCTATATTGGTATATCCTAGCCCTTGGGTGGTTCTAGATATACGTTGGGAACCAAGCAAATTGTTTAAATTTTGTTCCCCTTGGGTGAACTTAGCTAGGGTCTCCCTTAGGTCTTTGATGGTTGATTCCATGGAATCAACATTTGGAAAATTTTGGATTTTAAGGGTGAGTTCCTCCTTCTCTTTGAGAAGTTGGTCTTTTTCGGAGGAAAGTTTTTTGAAAGATTTTTTCAAAGCAACAAATTTTGACGATAAAGTATGAAAACCTTTTTCTAGTTGGTCTCTAGCATGTGAGAGTTCTTCAGAAGAAAGATGATTTAAAGAATTTGAATTTGAAGAGCAAGAGGAGGAGGAGTCGGAAGATGTTACCTCATTACATGCCATTAGGCATTTCGTACCGTTGTCGCTTGAGGAGGAGGAGGATGATGAGGAGGTGTCACTCCATGTGGCCTTGAGGACCTTTTTCTTTCTCTTCTTCTTGGCCCTTTTCTTGTGAAGTGGGCAATTGGGCACGGATTTTTCATCGGGTTCTCGCTTGTTGTCGGGTTCTTGCTTTTGATCCTTCTTAGTGCCTTCATGGGTAAGTTCTAAACATTTCCAAATATCATGTGAAGTAGAGCAAGAAGAAATACAATCAAAAGCATTACGATCTAACCCACAATGTAGAGCGTTCATGGCTTTGCCATCAAGCTCAAAATTTGCAATGTCTACGGGGGTCCATTTAGATTCATCTTTACTAGAGAGAGTGTAACCATTCATGACAATTTTAAAAATAGGATAGCTAATGCTTTTAAGAAATGTGGTCATGCGGGTTTTCCAAAAAGTATAATCGGCTCCATCAAAGAATGGAGCACGATCCAAAGAATGTCCTTCGGGGGATTGAGAGGAAGAAGCGGTAGAAGCCATAAAAAAAATAGGATCTTTAATTTGAAACCGGTTAAGGAATTATTCAAATACGTCCTCTGATACCAATTTTTGGGTCGGAAAAAACAAGGAATGATGGCAAGAGGGGGGGTGAATTGCCTTTTAAAAAATAATTAACAAATTAAAATCAAAGTTAAAAATGCAGCGGAAAGTAAAGAGGCAAGACACAAGAAATTGATAACGGAGTTCGGCCAAAACCCGGCCTACGTCTCCGCTCCCAACTCAACCGTTGAGAGATTCCTACCGCTTGCTTTTCAATGGTTTTAGCAAGAAACCCACTAGGCTTTGAGGTAGCACTAGGACCTATTACAGCTTGCTTTTTGTGGTTTAGCAAGAACCCACTTTCTTTTGATGGTTTAGCAAGAACCCACTAGCCTTTTTAACGGGTGAAGGCTAGCTCACCGGTGACACAAGCCTTTTAAAAGGAAAGGCTTGACGAAACCTCTTCACACCTTAATGGTGGTGTGAAACCCAAAAGAAAGGGAGGATGAGAAAAGGGTTTGGGGTTTGTAGGCACAAACCCAATTTTAAAGCTCAAAAAGATAAAACAATAAAAACCGTATTGTAGGAAGACTTGGGCGCCAATTGGATGATGGAGTTGATGTAGCGTGCTCTCCCAAGCTTCTTGAGGTGCTCCTTGGATTGGAAGTTGGATTGGAGCACTTGAGGATCCTTGAAGGTGGAGCGCCGGAGGTTCGCCAAATGTGCAACAATATGTCCGGGCGCTTGGTATATGATCCGATAGGTGTCCGGGGCTTCCTTGGCCTTTATTTATAGGCATGGAACCCTTGGGGAGGCTTCGGAGCCGTTGGAGAGGTCTTCGGAGCCGTTGGAGGCCAAAAGAGGGTTGACTGGTCAAACCCAACGGCTAGTTTGACTGGGCTACCGGCTGGCCGGTACAGCTCCACCGGCTGGCCGGTGCCTTGGTAGAGAAGAAGAGTCTTGATCCAGGCTCTACCGGTCGACCGGTGGAGGAGCCACCGGCTGGCCGGTGGCAAGACAGTAGCAAACACTATTTGGGCTGGGTGCCACAGGTCGACCGGTGACAGAGCCACCGGTCGACCGGTGGAACCTGGCAGTGGGCAATCCCTCTGCCAGGTCCACCGGCTGGCCGGTGCTATCACACCGGTTGGCCGGTGGACTGAATTTTAGTCCATTTGATGTCCATTCTTGGGCCAACTTCTTGGCAACCTTGTGCCTTTCAATCAAAAACACTTCAAACAATGTTAGATAAACATGAAAGTGATTGTGATCATGAAAATTAAACCACGAGGGGATACGAGAGGTACAACACATATTCGATATTTATAGATTTCCAGGGTTTATAGGATCTTATCAAAGATTCATTTAGGAATTTTTCCATTTGGTAGTGCATCTTTTAGGCTTGACCAAGAATTGAATAAAGTTTTTCTGGTCAAAATCTTGTGATAATTCTTTCCAAAAGTTAAAGAAGTGGTTTACATCAGCACCGATTTTGATCCTACTTGATCCAGATAAAGAACATTTGGTGTATTATGATGATTTTGTGATTGTACTTGGAGTTGTGTTTATGTAGGGGGGTCGAGTTATAGCATATGGGTCTCTACATTTGAGTCCACGTGAACATAACTACCCTATACATGAACTTGAGTTGGTAACAGTGGTTTACGCTTTAAATTGTTGGTGTCATTACCTACTGGGTGAAAAATTTACTATGTATACAGACCACAAGATCTTGAAATATATATTTTTATAGTGATATTTGAATATATGGGTTGAGTATATACATTAATTTTATTTTGATTTGTCATATATTCCTAGAAAGGGGAATAATGTTTCCAAATCTTTGAGTAGGAAAACTCATACATGGGAAGTTTAGGAGTCTAGTGTTGAGTGGAAGATGATGGCTTTACTGGTTTAGATGCACATTGTGGTTCGAGAGAGTTATAATCATATGACCCTCGTATCAGTTTCAGTGGAATATACACTTTTGAGATGGTTCTGAGATAGGTAGTATGAGGATATGGAATATTTGTCCTTGAGGGAAATCCTTGACGGTGGGGAGTCACCTTCAGATTATAGAATATATGAGGATGAGGTCATCTATTTCAAGAATCGGGTTTTTGTGCCTACGAGTATGCAGAAGAGGTTGATACGTGAGTTTCATGCCTCTAAGTGTGTGGTACATCCAGGTGTGACCAAAATGTACCATAAACTATGATGATAATTTTACTATCTAGACATGAAAAAATAGATAGAAGGGTTCGTGACACGATGCTACACCAGTTAATAGGTGAAGGACGAGCATCAATAGCCTGGAGGTTTTCTACAGTCGTTACCCATTCTAGATTGGAAGTGGGATGATGTGACCCTAGACTTTGTGGCAGGTATCCTAAGGATGCATTGTAAGAATTATACTATTTGGGTGGTTCTAGAATGTTTGAAAAATGTTTTTCATTTATTTCCTATACAAGAGACTTTATCAGTAGAGCAATTGGGATAATAGTATGTTTAGAAGATAGTCTATCCGCACGAGGTTCCATGAACTATAGTTTTAGACCATGATTCATGCTTTACTTTTAGCTTTTATCATGGCTTGTAGAAGCCACTTGGTATGCAGGTTTTTTTGAGTACGGATTTCAACCAACAGACATATGGGTAGTAAGACCATACTATACATGTGCTTAAGGATATGTTGTGAGCATGTGTTTTATAATTCAGTGGGTCTTGGTAGAAGCACTTGGAACTAATGTATTTCACCTATAACAATAGTTATCATGGTTCGATACAGATGGAAACATATGAGACTCTTTATATTAGGCCATGCAGATCACCTCTATGCTAGATAAAGGTAGGTGAGTCAGAGTTTTTGGGACCGAGTCTCATGTAGGAGATGTCGGATCTGGTTCAACTGATTCAAAAATGTATGGTTATGGATCAAAGTATTTAGAAGTCATATAATGATATACTTCGATGACCCCTATAGTTTACAGAGGGTGATCATGTATTCCTTCAGGTGTCACCTAGGTTGGGTCACTACAAGATACGGAGACAGTGAAAGTTGGCGTCCAGTTTTTTGGGTTGTTTGAGGTTGTAGATAGAATCAGGTCAGTGTCATACTTATTATCTATTCCATAAAAATATGGTGTTATGCATGATGTTTTTCATATGTCACAACTTTGATGGTATCACCCCAACCCTTCTCAGGTCATTTATGTGGAAGATGTTGAGATTTAGATAGATCCATCCTTCAAGAAGAATCTGATACATGTGTTGGATTGCAATGAGAAAGTGTTGTGAGGAAAGATTATGTTGATAGTTCATGTACTGTGGAAACATGGGCATGTGTAGGAGGAAACATGGGAAAGGTGAAGGTATCGAGCAAGCAGTGGAAGCCCAAAAATATGGGATTTTAAATTTTTTTACTGAAGATCGATATGAACTCATCGATTTCGGTGAATTGCTTCCCATCTTAAGCTAAGGATCTCATGTGAAGAGTTTTAAGGACAAAATTAAAACAATAAAATACCTTGTTTAGATAAGAATCCGCACATGATTTCTAATCATCGTTGTTTATCACTAATCAAAAAATCTGAATTCGAATTCCTCTATTTCATCCACATGTTCTTTAAGAAACTGTGGAATCACTGATCATTGAATTCCAAGTGCTAGCACAGAGATCCAATGATGCCTTCAATGATCCAATGATCATCGCATCGCCATGCCTGCGATTCTTGATAAAGATCTCTATTCGAGATCTTGGATCCAAATACTCTTTGTAGAATATAGTAGACAAAATTAGAGAGAGAGTCCATGAATATTCATTGGAAAATATCTCCTCTCCTTTATTTGTAGGGTGTTAGAAAATTATCTGATATTGCCTACTTGACCCTGAATAATTAACACTCTATAAAATCTATATTATGACTATTGTACTCAGTTATAAATATTATTATCACATTCCTACAATATAATAAATATATTATGTGATAATAATTTAGGCATTAACTCGACTCTTCATTCCCATAAATATTAAATGAACCTTTAATATTTTAAACTAATATTCATTCAATTGATATTTTCATGTATTTACTTAAAAACTTTTAAATACATTTAATAAATAAATTTAATGTCAATTATTCTTAACTTGAATAATATGAATTTATTTATTACTTTGGTGATCGTATCTCCTTGGAAAAAATCTATACCCTAGTGGTGGAGCCCACCATGTCCAAAACTCATATTTAACTGGATAGGGAGGATTCTTGAATACGCTATTGTGTGTGATCCTCTAGGAACCTATTTTGATATAAGTGAATATTATTCACAGAACAAGAGTGGTATCTAGTAACCCATCATGGACCCTAAAGAGAGAAGGATTGTCATAGCAGCGAAAACTAACCTATGAACATGCACTGTGTAATAAAATCTCATTGTCATCGATATCTAATAAGGCAGGATGCACACTTGTGTCATCATCCTTTTCTTGCTTTATTATTTATTGATCTAACTATATGAGCATACCTTCGACTACTATGGCCATGGATTTATAAAGGTACTACCATCCTAATCAACCAGGCCCAATATATCTCTTCCTCAACTCATAAGCGACAAATTATATCTTGATCATTCATTCAATGTCATGCCACCAATGACGCACCCAACACAAACTACCTCACTATGACTTCATTTTAATAGTTTTCGCCATGCATAAAAGTACACAATAAAATGGAATATATTGATAATGATCTCAATTCAAGATACCATTGCACATATCTGTAGATAGGAATTACCAATGACACCTGAAACATGTGGTGTTCCTATTGGTGGGTATGTTCTCATGATCTCACTACTAGAAATCACCAAGTACAAACTTTAAGAAAATAAGAGTCAATGATTATGATCCCCCAACACCTAATAATCAAAAATCTACTGTGTCCAGTAAGTATGATGTATTTATACCATAGGACATATTTAATATTAATGCCATAGTATCTCGAGGTTCTCATTATAGTCTGGGATCTTCTGTAACCTTTTGATACGACAATTAATCAGTGGAAATTACCATTTAAATAGTGGAAATGAAAAAATATACACAATAATGGTAAGTAAAAATCATGTATATCAAACTTGTATACATGTTATAGTGATCAAAAAGTACTACATAGTTGGTTCAAGGGAACCCATTGTTAGAACACTCCCACTTGAACTAGATTAAACTTGCTAACTAGACTTGCTATCTCTCACATGATCAAAATCATGTTTCTACTGAGTCATAGATTTAGTTATTAGTCCACCCAGGATTCTATTGTATGGTTATTCAACTATTTGTGACCTCGTCTCTTTGAGTAAAACTTCTCAAGAGATGGTATCCCCAAGTATATCCCTTTTGTCCACTGTCATAACTTGACATCTTGAATAGTAATAATATCATAATTTAAATTATGATAATGCTTTTATTACTAGGTGTTATTCCAAGAACTTGAACAAAACATTGTATTTATCTACTTCTTAGCTACCTCGAAATCTGCTATGTACTCATCATTTTTAGTTTGGATACCACTGGCTTATATGACCTTGTCTCGCTTATGACCTTAGTCGAACTAAGATATTAGATCACATGGATTTAAGGAAGACTATTTTGTGTCCTAAATAAACTAGTATTATTCCTTCTCCATATACTAGGTATATATATTTTTTACTTTCTGAAATACAATCAGATAGTTCGAACTGCTTCTTTTCCAGTTCTCCTGGATATAACTGATATCTGTCTACTATAAAGTGCATCTTGGAAACATCAGTTCTTGTGCATATCTATAAAGACCCAGAGAATTATATGTACTTTTTTTTAATTATTTGGGATTATTATGAGTCTGTGAAAATTAGTGGTGCATGATTCTGAGGCCCGGTGTGCCTATAATGGATTTTTGAACTTTTTTTAAGCTACGTTCAGTAAACACAAGGGCAGCATTTTCTATCTTTTGAACTGGTGCTCGGATTAAAAATATGAAGGCACCATTGAATCCATAGTGCCAGGATTCTCTTAAGGGAGGCTTCACTTTGACCATAGTAGATCGGGAGAAAAAGTTAAATTTTGGAATTTATAGAAAAATAATAAAATAAGTTAACAAATTTTTTTTTATCTTTTTTTTCAGCGGATGAGCGGCGATGGTGGGACCGATGGGTTGTCAACCCAATTAATGGATTTACCCTCAAACTTTGTAACCTAAACATTGTAGTATTAATTGAGGTTCATAAATGAAACGCATTTATGACATGAAACACAGGTGGTTTTCCCTTCTATTTAAATGGAGCTCAGGGTGGGGTTTTGACACAGCTTCATCAAGTGAGGAACCTCTAGTAAAGTCCTGTGGAAACTTTCATTGATGGGGGATGGAAGATTGGGAGGCGAAAATCTAGGATCGATGAATGTCGATGACCTCACTTTGATGAGGACTCTCCTCCCGCCAATGACCACAATACCTCTAACGGTTCATGAGGTAGGGGGTTTATTGTTTAAGTTGTCTTTGATGAATTAAAATTCCTCCCGATTATTATCAAGTTAACGTAGAGGGAATGATCTAAATGAACAAGGCCCAGACCCTATGCCGCTTTGTTCTTATTTCATTATTTGGGGGAAATTTTTTCAACTCATCAGAATCTGGAATCTGGGATCCACACAGTGACGGCGGCATCCCGGGGAGCCCGTAGGCGCAAGAGGAAGTGAAAAAAGAGCTCTAGATCATTTCCAGAGCCCCGCAAAAGAAGCTACGGTGTGGCACCGGTGTGGAGGCACCGGAAACTGGCGCCGGCGGACAAGGGTGGCGGATGGAAACTTCCGGTCACGGTTGAAGAGCGGTGTCGCTCGGCACCGCGGTGGTCAGACAGGCGGCCAGAAGCGGCCGGCCATAGAGGTGGAGGCGGCGCATCATTTCACACCATGTTGAAAAGAGACACAACTCTAAGTCACGGCAATACAGGGGTCCCTCTCCCTACGGGTCCCATAGTTGATGAGGCGGCGCTACCTGGAGCCTCTAATAAAGGAGTCGAATAGATCCTTTGAGCCATTCGGGAGCAGAAGACCGTGCGACCCCGTGTGGGTCACGCCCGCTGATGGACCAAGCTATCGTGACCCAACAAGCCACACCCACTGCGGCCCAACCCAACCGGGCCGGGTCGGACCCGGACCGAGTCGGGTCAGCCCGAACTGGGTTGGGTCAGACCCAAACCGGGTCGGGTCGGCCCGAACTGGGCTGGGTCAGACCCGAATCTAGCCGGGTCATCCCGAACTGGGTTGGGTAGACCCAAACCGGGTCAGGTCGACCTGAATCGAGTCGGGCCGGCCCAAACCAGGTCAGTTCAACCCAAACCAGACTAGGTCGAATCGGACCTGAACCCCTCTCAGGCCCAGATACGCTTAAAAGGTTGTATCTTGAGAACTGGATGTTTTTTTGACAAATCATCTATGGTGCTGGGATCCTTGGGTAGAGACGGTCCTTTTGAAATACTCCACGTGACTTTTAGATAAAGTTGTAGTTTTCCTGGGTTGGATCGTGCCCGAATCCAACTGAGGCCTCGGCACTAAAATGCCTATAGCTTACAGACTGGGTGTCCGGTTGATGCACTGTCTATTGCATTGGAACCATTATGACATGACAGATCATCATCTTACTTCTAGAAATTCATTGTAGTTGAGATATGACCGATAACCGGAGAAGAAGAACCAGGGTGTTTCTTGTAGTGAGAGTTTGGATGGCTACACCCTTGATGACTCAAGGCGCGGGTACTTCTTACTCCTCTCCTCCAGTAGATACGGGACTCCCCACATCATGAGTGTGGGTTTGTTTCCCTATAATTGGTTTTTCTATATTTGGATTCAGTACTTCCCTATTGGACTAGGGTGCGGGTCCTCCATACTTAACTTATATAGAGTCAGGTACTCCCCTACCAGGTAGGGTGCAGGTTCTCTATGTTAAGAGTAAGTACTACCCTATCAACCCAGGGTGCGAGGCCTCCTTATGCAGTGCTACACCAGAGTCAATACTCCCCTTCCATACTAGGTTTCAGGTCCTCTAGTCTGGGGTCAGTAATCCCCTAACGTACTAGGGCGGGGGTCCCCCAGATAAAAAAAACTACCAGAGTTGTACTCCCTATTGGGT
The DNA here is from genome assembly GCA_963277665.1 of Viscum album. Classification (NCBI taxonomy): domain Eukaryota; kingdom Viridiplantae; phylum Streptophyta; class Magnoliopsida; order Santalales; family Viscaceae; genus Viscum; species Viscum album. Next base: position 1,774,071,485 of record OY728165.1, on the reverse strand, counting down.
AGGGTGCGGGTCCTCACATATAGATTCAGTACTCCCCTTTCGTTCCAGGGTGAGGGTCCTCCTGCCTGGGGTTGGTACTCCCCTGATGTACTAGGGCACGGGTCCCCCATAGTAAACAAACTACCAGAGTTGTACTCCCCTACTGGGTAGGGTGCGGGTCCTCACATATGGAGTAGTACTCCACCATCTCTAATTAGCAACGGGGATTGGGTCCTTTAGGGGAGTTGGAGATCCCTCAACTATAGGACACAGTGTCGAGGAGTGGTCCTCTTCACTTGGTTTCCCATGGTCTTGCCTCGAGCACAATACTGTGACTGTGAGACCTCTAGTGTCAGGCACTAGAGGCAGTTCTCGCAGAAAGTTCCCGATGGAGCACGTCCTTTCAGACATTCCATTAAAAATGGTTGAGTTATACCTGATGGTGTACATCTCTCAAACAGGTTCCATCAGGGATGACCAGTTCATGGAGCATGTACTCCTGATCCTTGATTTATGCTTTGAGCCTTCTTTGGGAATCCTGGAAATGGCTTGAGGTTGGGGCCTTATGTTTCTTTGTGAATGAGATGGGTATATCTGGTTTGAGCTGAGTCTTTTTATTTGTATGTGTGATCGAGATCATGTTTTTTGGTTTTCCTTTGTGGAATTTTGAGAGACCTTCAAAGGTATTAGGGTCCCTACTGGTTATTGTTATACTCACCCATGCACGAGCTTCGCTCTCACCTTGTTGTGTCTTGTGCAGACGACGGGCAGCCTTGACTGAGACTTGGGGAGTTGGGACTTGATGTGGACGGAGGTGATTAGTGGATGAGGAGAGCCACGTGATGATATTTACCTACCCTTGAAGTAGGATCCTTGGTGGAAAATCGCAAGAGATATTTTCTTTTTTTAGTTGTAGTTGTACCATTTCAGTTGGGCTTGTATTATGGCCCCTCTACTTTTTGTACACACTTTTACTATTGTAGTTTTACTTTGTGGTTGTATCTTGTTGTGTTCTTGGACTATGTGATTGTACAAGTTTAATGGAAAAGTATTCTCGTTTTAGGGATATGCCTTTCCAGTGCTAGTCTCCAACCCTTGGCCTATGGAAGTCGGGCTTGGGGTAGTCACGGTACGAGCTCCGAGGGACGGGTCATGAAAAAGTGGTATCAAAGGGGTCTGTTCTACCAAAGAACTATAAATTTGATATTTCCAATGGATAAATAGTGTTAAGTGTTTTGAGTGTGGTTTTCTGTTTGGGGAGTCCAGTGTTGGTGCGGTGGCCGACGTATCTATACACCAGGACCCTAAATTCTGATTCCTAACTCGGAGCATGAAAACACTAATTGTGTGTGTTTTGGAAATGTTTTACTTTTGATATCTTTTGAGTCATCTAACCTGGTATAACTTATTGACTGTGGTTCATCTTGATTCTATTTCAAGATGCCTCCACGCAGACATCCAGCCAAGATTCCAATGCGTGATCATGAGGATGGTCCATAGTGTGATGAGGCTTCAGTATAAGGATTATTGCCGGAGATGGTACCTTCGGACGGTACCCCAGCGATACCACTACTCATTGGCCAGTAGTTACTACCAGAGCTACTGGTAGAGAACACATGTAGGTTCAGTGCCTTACACAAGTTTCAGTGACTGATACCCCTCAGGTTCCGAGGTGGGCCCAACTCACAGGCAGCTAAGGACTGGACTAAGATGGTGACCGAGTTTCCATCTATCTAGGGAACTATACAATCAGATGGAGGACCTGGTAGTGAGCATTCTATGTGGCTCATCAGGGTGATGGCAGGGTTTATATTACCCATATCTTATAATGAGGTGACTTTTTCATGGACAGAGCTTGAGAACCTTCTTTAGAGAAGCGGGTATCTTGCCAAAAAAAACTAAGGGGTTTGTGTTCCCAAGAGCTTCTATAGTTTCGACAGGACAACATTTCGGTAACTGAGTATTCATCGAGGCGTACCAACCATTCCAGATACTCGATGAATATGATATGACCAGTGCTTCAAGGCTCGAACCTCTGAGCAATATGTGTTTAGGGATATCTAAGCTAGCACTATTCTTATATGCATTCCTACATATGTTAGGGTTCTAGAGAAAGCCTTTGTGGTTGAAAATTATTTGGATAATCAGATACATCCACTGAATGTCAGCAGTGGGAAGGGAGTAGTTGAATGCGTTCAAGGAGTGTGACCCAAGGTCTCCACGAATGATTCGAGGTACTATATGTGTCTACTACTAGATGTTGTATTAATAGAAATAGGTACTAATCATTCCTTCTTTCCAAAAATCTTGTTCAAGACCTAGAGTTTCTGATTAAACTGTTGACTTAACCCTTACGTCTGGAGATACCTTTGGGAGGAGACTTGATAATCACACTTATCCTAATGGTGTGATCTGACCCTTAAGGTGAGAGTTTAGGTTGGAACCTCTTGGTGGTAGCGTCGAGGACTTAAGATGTTAGTTTGGGTATGGAATTTACATCCACATTTCATACTTAGATTGATTATTTTAGGCAAAGGGTTGTGGTATATATACAATGTTGGAATGGGGTTTTCCTTGGTGGGCGAAAAAAGGAAACCCAGGCAGCATGGATAAACTCATGCATAGGAGGGTGCAGCCGATCACTCTTGAGTCATCCATCCTTACCCTCGTGGCAGTAGGAGTTTTGTGTTTTCAGTTCCCAACAGTAGTGGAAAAGTGTGGGAACATATTTTCAAAAGATTTTCCCAGGATTAACTTCCCGAAGGGAGAGGGACTTCTGAATTTTCTTGTAACCAGTGACGGCACCAATATCTAAAACTGCATATCAGATGGCTCCCACTGAGCTTCAGGAGCTGAGATTTTAGAAGGGGATGTGGTGTAAGATTCACTCATCAGAAGGTCTTGTTTACAATAGCTGAGTGAGGCGTCAGAGCAGCTAGATGTGTTATAAAAACCCTTTGTGGATAGTGATGGAGCAACTTACCTCCAGTCTATGACTGTCACTCCCCAACTTATTCAGCGAGTTTGGGAGGCACAGCTTCAGGACATTGACTGTAAGGCCCAACATGCTTAGATATCCTTAGGACAATATCCTAAAGGATTTTCTGAAGGTGGGGATCATGTCTTTATCTTTAGAGGACACACTATGGTACCATTGATGCTATGGGAGGAGGTGTTGAAGGAGTTTCACACATAACCTTTAGTGGTACATCCTGGAGTGGTGAAGATGTACCAGAATATTCGACGTCAGTACTGGTAGCCAGGGATGAAGAAGGTAGTGGCAGAGTTTGTATCTCGATGCCTCACTTGTCAGCAGGTGATGGCCGAGCATCAGGTACCAGTGGTCTTCGCGCAGCCACTTGAGGTACCAGAGTGGAAGTGGGATGGTATCTCCATGGACTCCGTGACAGGGCTAACATGTATGCTTAGGGGCCACGATTCTATCTGGGTGATCGTTGACCGACTCACCAATTTGTCCCACTTCCTACCCATCTAAGAGAAAGGATCAGTAGAAGGATTGGGACGCCTCTGTGTGCAAGAGATAGTGAGACTTCACGGAGTTTCTTCAACAATAGTGTCATATCGCGATGCACGTTTTACATCCTGCTTGTGGAAAGGGATTACAGGAGGTGTTCAGAATTCATATACACTTGAGAACCGTCTTTCACCCTCATACAGATAGTCAGACGGAGCAGACCATATAGACACTCGATGACATGCTTCATTCTTGTGTACTCGATTTCAGCCGTAGTTGGGAGGACCACTTGCCCTAGTGGAGTTTGCATGAAACAATAGTTATCACTCCACCATCAGCATGGACCCATTTTAGGCTTTGTATGGGTGACCATGAAGATCACCTCTTTTTTAGACAGACCCAGGGGAGTTAGTACTTATGGGTTCAGAGCTGGTACAGGCTACCACAGAGAAGGTGCAGATCATCCAGGAGTAGAGGAAGACTACACAAAGCCGGAAGAAGTCTTATACCGATAGGAGATGAAGACCCTTGGAGTTTGAGTAGGGATACCATGTCTTCCTATAGGTCTCACCCTGATGAGGATTACAGAGTTTTGGTCAGGGAAGAAAACTTTCTCTAAGGTTCATCAGACCCTTTTAGATCCTCAGCAGGGTAGGTGAGGTAGCGTACCATCTAGCTCTTTCCCCAAAGATGCACTGAGTGCATAATGTATTCTACATGTCGCAGATGAGTAGATACGTCCATGACCCATCGCACGTTATCAACTGGGGTGAGCTGGACATCGATGATGGGGTGACGTTTGCAGAGTTCTCGGTGGAGATAGAGGATCGACAAGAGCAGGTCCTTTATGGGAGGCTGATTCCTCTGGTACAAGTTTTTTGGCAGCATGGGAACCTCTAGGAGAGCACATGGGAACGGGAGGCTCAGATACATGCTCAGTACCCCCATTTGTTCTCCTAGTTTTGTTGTAGCTTTCAGGGATGAAAATCCCTAAGGTGGGGAGAATGTAAAGACATGGAAAATTCCATGTAAATTTTTTTAATTACTTAGGATTATTACAAGTCTGTAAAAAATGGTGGCACATGATTCTGAGGACCGGTGTGCCCGAAATGGATTTTTGAACTTTTTTAAGGTATGTTAAGTAAATTCATGGATGGTGTTTTCTATATTTTGAACTGGTACTCAAATTAAAAATATGAGGGCACCGTTGAATCCACAGTGCCAGGATTCGCTTAAGGGAGGATTCACTTCGACCGCAGTAGGTCAAGAGAAAAAGTTAAATTATGGACTTTATATAAAAATAATAAAATAATTTAACAAGTTATTTTTTTTCTTTTTCTCCAACGGATGAGTGACGGTGGTGGGAACGATGGGTTTTCAAGCCAATTAATGGCTTGAACCTCCAACTTTGTAACCTCAACATTGCATCATTAATTGTGGTTCATAAATGAACCACATTTATGACATGAAACACTGGTGGTTTTCTCTTATATTTAAATGGATCTCGGGGTGGGGTTTTGACACGACTTCATCAAGCAAGAAACATCTGGTGAATTTATATGGTAACTTCCACTGATGGAGGATAGAATCTTGGATGCTAGAAATCTGGGATAGATTAACACTGATGAACTCACTCTGATGAGGACTCTCCTCCTACCAATTATTACAATACCTCTAACAGTTCACGAGGTAGGGGGTTTATTATTAAAGTTTTCTTTGATGAATTAAAATTCCTACTGCTTGTTATCAAGTTAACGCTGAGGGATCATGCCAAACGAATAAGGCCCGGACCCTCCGTCGCTTCATTCTTATTGAGTTCTTCGGGAGACATTTATTCAACTCATCAGAATCTAGAATCCAGGAGTTGCGCAGTGACGGCGACATCCTGGGGAGCACGTAGGTGAAAGAAGAAGTGAAAACGGAGCTCCAGATCGTTGTCGGATCCTCGTAGAAGAAGCAGCGGCACTGGCGACCGGTGTGGTGGCACCAGCGATCAATGTCGGTGGAAGAGGGCAGTGGACGGCAACCGCCGGCGGCAGTGGAAGAGCGGCGCCTCTCAGTGCTGCGGTGGCCGGACAAGCGGCCGACAGCGGTCAGACAAGCGGCCGGCAGCGGTCAGCCACGAAGGTGGAGGTAGCACACCACGCTAAAGGGAGTTGCGGCTTGAAGCCATGGCGATACAGAGGACCCGCTCCCTACAATTCTTGTGGGTGACGAGGTGGTGCCACCAATAAAGGAGTTGAATGGTGCCTTTCCATTCAGGAGCAACTGACTGCGCGAACCCATGTGTGTCGCGCCAGCCAACGGACAGAGCCACCGCGGCCCAGCCTAGCCAGGGTGGGTCGGGTTGGAACCAGACCAAGTCAGGTCGACCCGAACTAGGTTGGTTTGGCCCAGACCAGGTCGGTCTGACCGGGTCTGACTGGACCCGGACCCCTCTTGGGCCCAGATACGCTTAAAAGGTCGTATCTTGTGAACCATATGTCCATTTGATGAACCATATACGGCACTAGGATCCTTGGAGTGAGACGGTCCTTTTGAGATACTTCATGTGATTTTTAGAGAAAGTTGGAGTTTGGATAGGTTGGATCGTACCCGAATCCAACTGGGCCCTCGGCACTAAAATGCTTATAGCTTATAGACCGAGTGTTCGTTTGATGCACTATCTGTTATGTTGGAACCTATATGACATGACAGATCATCAGGTTACTTTCTTTTGGAACTTCATGGTAGTTGAGGTATGACTGATAACCAGAGGAGCAGAACCAGGGCGTTTCTTGTAGTGAGAGTTAGGATGGCTACTCCCTTTATGACTCAAGGCGGGGGCACTCCTTACTTATCTTCTGCGGTAGATATGGGACTCCCCACGTAATGAGTGCGGGTTTTTTTCCCTCTAATTGGTTTTTCTATCTTTTTATTCATTACTCCCCTATTAAACTAGGGTGCAGGTCCTTCATACTTAACTCACATTGAGTCAGGTACTCCCCTACTGGGTTGGGTGTGGGTCCTCTATGTTAGGAGTAGGTACTCCCCTGTCAACCCAGGGTACGGGTCCTCCTTATGCAGTGCTACATCAAAGTTGGTACACCCCTATCGTTACAGGGTGTGGGTCCTCTAGTCTGGGGTCGATACTCCCCTGACGTACTAGGGCGCGGGTCCCCCACAGCGAACAAACCACCAGAGTTGTACTCCCCTACCGGGTAGTGTGAGGGTCCTCACATATAGAGTCAGTACTCCCCTACTGTTCCAGGGTTCAAGTCCTCTAGCCTGGGGTCGGTACTCCCCTAACGTACTAGGGAATGGGTTCCCCATAGAAAACAAACTACTAGAGTTGTACTACCCTACTGAGTAGGGTGAGGGTCCTCACATATGGAGTATTACTCCCCCATATCTGAGTAGCGATGGGGAGAAGGTCCTTCAGTGGAGTTGGATATCCCTAGACTGCAGGACATAGTGTCAAGGAGTGGGCCTCTTTACTTGGTTTCCTATGGTCTTTCCTTGTGCACAAGACTGTGACTGCGAGACCTCTAGTGTCAGGAACTAGATGCAGTTCTAGAAGAAATTTCCTGATGGAGCACATCCTTTCGGAGGTTCCATTAGTAATGGTTGAGTTGTACCTAATAGAGTACATCCCTCAGACAGGTTTCATCAGGGATGGCTAGTTCATGAAGCATGTACTCGTGATCCTTCAGTTACACTTTGAGCCTTATTTGGGAATCCTGGAAATGGCTTGAGGTCAGGGCCTTATGTTTCTTTGTGGATGAGACGAGTATATCTGGTTTGAGTTGAGTCTTTTTCTTTGTGCTTGTGATCAAAATTATGTTTTTTGGTTTTCTTTTGTATAATTATGAGATAACTTCAAAGGTCTTGGGATTTTTATTGGGTATTGTTATACTCACCCCTTCACGGGCTTCGCCCGTACCTTGTTGTGTCTTTTACAGATGACAGGTAGCCTTGACTTAGACATGGGGAGATATGACTTGATGTGGATGGAGTTTACCGGTGGACAAGGAGAGTAACATGATGAGTTGTACCTACCCTTCAGGTAGGATCCTTAGTGGATGATCACAGGAGCTGTTTTCTGTTTTCAGTTGTAGTTGTACCATTTCAGTTGGGCTTGTATTCCGACCCCTCTACTTTTTTTACACACTTTTACTACTGTAGTTTTACTTTATGGTTGCATCTTGTTGTTTTATTGGACTATGTGATTGTACATGTTTAAAGTCAAATCCTTCATGTTTTAGGGATATGCCTTTTCGGTGCTAGTCGCCGACCCCTGGCCTATGGAAGGCGGGCTTGGGGTAGTCACAGCACAGGCCCCAGGGGATGGGTACTGATAATATAATGGAATATATGATTGATCCATCACTTAAGAGTATGCATTTAAACTCACTATGTTAATCTCATCCCATTTCATGGACATGTTTACCTGGAGAGATACATGTCATGTGACATTGGTAACAATTCCTCTCTTGAATTGTTACAGCTTGTATTTTTCATTACCATGTCACAATATGTACGATTGAATAAGTCTAATAAACCTTTAGATCTACCTTGGTAGATCTTTTTCCTTATAAATTTGGTTGATACTTTAAGTCAATCGCTGGAGAATAGTTTCTTTCATTCTGGTCTTAACTAACTTGAATACCAATAGTAGTTTTCCATATGTTTTTGAACATGTTTTAACTTAAAAAACACTCTGGTAGACACATGGAAAACATTTATTCCAAATTAATACTCTATGATCATGTTATTTACCTCAATCCTAAACTAGATATCAGTAACTTTCAACCATTATTATCATTTTGTGTCATGACCATCCCTTTCTGGTTACGTCATATAAACACCTTCCATGTTCGGTGGTCATGACATCTAATGATCAATATAATATGATCATAAAAAGTATCTATGAAAATTAAAATTCTAATGGTTTTAAGAATAATGAATTTGTGTAAACAATAGAGCCTTATTGGTACTAAACTTATACCATTCATGTATCTTTTCACTTGAATACCCATCATAGTATTCAAAATAATAGGACCCTTTGCATTGTAATACATGGAATTCGTTATTGAATTTTAATTGGTCTTATCAATCTTAGATAATTTCTATACACTACTTACTTATAGGAATTATTATTCTTAATGAATAATGTATCACCACCCATGGTGAAATCAAAACTATCACCTTGTTTTTAACCTTTCTACACAGTATGTGTCTTCGGAACATTCTTTTTCCACATTAACTTTTGGAACTAGTTCTTATGAAAACTACTTGTGCATCTTAAGAATTGACTAAACCCAAGTCAATATGGCTCCCACTATATCTAATAGATATGTTCACTCGTTATATAAATTTATTCTATCACTTTATGACAACTTTTCTATCAAAGGGATTTAATTAATATCCTAAGCAACCATTAGGATAATTACTATAGATACATAGTCTGTTTGTCACTGATGCAAGTTTGTTTAAATCTTAACAAACTCTTTGCATCCAAACACATGTAATTATAAAATAATGGATTCTCATCATACTATAACTCATATGATATCCATTTATAATTATATTTGGAATATGGTTATGGGATATTTTTTTTATTTGTGAAGCATGTCATGAAATATAATAGAAGTTTCTACAAGTTGCAACATTGATAATACTTAAATGAAAACTCTGATGTATGAAATGTGTGTTCAAGAATTGATTCATGCAATATTTTTTTGATCAATATTAACAAGTAAGACTACATCATCGATCCTCCTCATTACCATATATTTCATTATGTACATAAGGTAATGTGTGTTTAGGAATTACTCCACACTGAAGTTACCTAGTCAGGATCCAAGTATCACTTAGAGTTGGAGGGGGTGAATCAGTGGTATCTTTTTCTTTTATGTTTACTTTCTTTTTGAAACAACCTTCTCCTCCTGTTAAAGAGTTATTTCCCTTCTGAATGCATACAACCATAGAACACAATATTTACAAGGTTCACTACCCAACAAGAGTAGCTACGTCCTTGGTATGGTACAGAAATAATCCAGTACCACACAATCCACTAGAAAACAATACTTTGATGTAGAATAAAATGAGTAGGATATACCCTTACACTCATGTAGCACTTAGGAGATAATCCTAAAGTGTGTGTGCACCCTCTTAGCACAAATATGGTAATTCAATATCTTTGTGCTTCTTGAAAAACTTTCACAAATATGATCTTTGAAATCAACTCTTCTCTTTCCTATCCAGAAGCTGATAGGAACTATCTGGACTTCATAAAAATACTTATTCCTATACCCTAGTCATATCTTGATCCAATTGAAATCACTTCTCACTTAATTTGGGTACTCAAATCTTCAACTTGAAAATCTCCTTCACAGAGCTCCTTCACGAAGCTCCCATCTTCGCAGAGCACTCTAGTTTTCAAAGCTCTCTAGTTTTCAAATCTCACTAGATCGTAGAGCTGACTATTTCGTGGAGCATATATTGGTCATTGAGAAGTTTAATTCTTTCAAAAATCTCAATGGATCACCGTGAAGCTCCTTTTCTTCGAGGAGCTCACTGCCTTCGTAGAGCTCACTTTCTCTGTGAACCTTCTTTGCAATTTGAGAGCTCTAAAATTCTCATTAAGTCTCTATACTTTTCTCAAGGGGGTAGGAGTCTATTTATAGGAGATTCACACCGAATCTAGAACCTTCTAGCCACATCAGCACCACATCATCACCAAATTGTAGAGATCCAAAATTTCAGACGAAATTCACTCTGTTTTGCGAAGCACCGGGGCTATTTTCCAGATTTGCAAATCTCGTCGTAACTGCAAACCATTCTTTCAAATCCTCTGCACCACTACAATTATCCACTCGTAGTGCTCTTTTTCACCGCAATTCTTGCTTGAAAATCTCTTCACCTATTCCATTCTCAAAGTTCATCATAGTCACAGATAAAACTATCAACTTTCTTTATTCCTCTACAATACACTCTTTATAAATCCTATCTTCAAGAAACTCTTTCCCCTGCCACATTTTGATGAGATATTCAAGGAAATTCACTATTTTCAATGCTATCAAAACTCCAAATTTTGGACCCCAAAATTTTGGCAAACACTGAAAAACTTTCCCACCTTAGACACCTGCTTCTATAAAACCAACCATACAGATTGAAAATATAGTTTCTCCCCCTTTCCTTCATAAATCTTACATCACAATTTCTCTAACCAACTTATGGTCTTTGTGAAATAAAAACTAGTAAAGTATCATTAGATTTACCATGGAAAGTATTGTAACTTTTCTTTCTTTTCTCACACACTTATACAAAGTGTAATGATTTTCTTTCTTCTCAAACTTCCTTAACAACAAAAGACAATACTTCATGAATCCGAAAACTTCATCATCCAACTTGGTCCCAACAATATTCCTCTTTGGATTTTGTTTTCAACCAAGATTCATAAATCAATAAACTTTGTAACCTTAAGCGATTGGTCACTTATCAATAATTTTAAGCCTACATGAGCTAACTCATTATAGGAAACAATAATTATTAACAGAAAGACCATGTTGTCCAAAAGTAGTGACTATGAAGTTTCATCGCATCAACTTTCCTCCTCATCCTTCTTCACGTCATCAATATTCCTAAAATAAAAAAATGCTTCCAATTAGAACCACTCTACAACCATTTTGCAACCATTCCAACAAGCAGTTAGAATAGTTCACACACTTACATGCTAAGTTCAAAGATTACCCACAACTCCCCCTTTATGCATGCCTCCATAAGGATAGATTTATGACATTTATACCCCTTGAAAACACTATCCAAAGATAATATGAGAGAGGGGATAGATACGTGTACCTCAACCTTGATGAGAAGGAGGTTGGACACCCATGTTCAACCTCAATTTAGCAAATGGTTCCTTCAGTAAAGGTTTTATGAATATATTATCAACTTGTTCTGATGTAGGAACATACTCCAACCTCAATTAATTCTTCTCCACCTATTATTTAATAAAGTGGTACTTTATGTCAATGTATTTTGAATTAGAATTTTGTACCATATTCCTTGTAAGATTGATTACATTCTGATTATCACATCCCCAGAGCAAGGGTATCTTTACTTCAACAAGGAGATCTTCCAACTGAGTCTTTGTCCACTCAAGTTGGGTAAAATATTGAGTAGAAACAATGTAATCAACTTCAATTGTTCTAAGATTTACTGAATTCTATTTCTTTTTATTCCAACTAACATAACTTTTCCCCAAAAATAAAACTCCACCAGATGTGGATCTTCTATAATCAACATTTCCTACCCAATCAGTATCTGAATACCCAAATAAATAAATATTTTATAAGACATCATACCTGATTCTAAAATTTGTTGTGCCTTTTATATATCTGAGAATTCTTTTTCGAGAAATCAAATGTGATTATTTAAGAGTGCTCTGAAATATTTCACATAAGGTAACAGCATAAAGGATGTCGGGTATTGAGGTAGTCAAATATAACAGACTTCTAATCATCTTTAAAAATTCTTTCTGGTCTACTTCCTTGCCTTCTCCATCTATATAAAACTTGGTTCCCACTAAAATCAGTGTGGAAACTAGTTTCAAATTTTCCATGCCAAACTTCTTCAGAAGTTCCTTAGCATACTTTTTTTGATAAATAAAAATGTGGTTCCTCTTCTGTAAAATTTTCAACCCAAGAAATTATTTCATATCTCCTAGTATGGACATCTCAAATGACTTCTTCATCTCCTCAGAAAATCTTTCACACAATATTTCATCATTTTCAGCAAAGATAATGTCATCAACATAAACAATTATGATGAGAGAAAACTCCTGACATTCCTTGATGTAAATATTTCTTTCAACTCTACCTTTCTTGAAATTCATCTTCCTCAAGAAAGTATCCAATTTAGAATACCATGCCCTCAGAGCTTGTTTTATCCCATACAAATCCTTATTCAACCTCCACACATAACTTTCATCCTTCCTAATAATGAATCCACAAGGTTAATCAATGTAAATTTCCTCGTTGAGATCACCATTCAATAAGGAGGATTTCACATCCATTTGAAAGATTTTTTAACCTCATTGTGCAGCAATAGCAAGAAAAATTATGATTTTTTCTAACCATGCCACTGGAGAAAAGGTTTCATAAAAATCAATGCCTTCAATTTGTGAATACCCTTTGCAAACCAATATTTATTTGTTTCTTATCACATCACCATCTTCATTCAGCTTGTTTTGGAAAACCCACTTTGTACCAATAATTTTCTTATTGTCTGGCTTAGGTACAAGCTCCCAAGTATCATTCTTCTATATCTAATCAAGCTCTTAATTAATAGCCTAAACCCATTTTGGATGCTCAAATACTTCATTCACATCATTTGGTTCAACTTTAGAATAGAGAGAACTGTGTGTAATATCATTCGTTGTTCTTCATGTTTGAACCCTCTGATGTTGATTACCAATAATGTTCTGAGTATCCACTTGCTTCCTCAGTCTAGGATGAGTTGTTTGAATTTCATCATCATCAATTGAAATTGCTGAGTTTGATTCTTCTTCTTGAGTAGGATTTCCACTGTTTGCAACACTATCAAAAAATTTAACACTTTCCTTATCATTCTCATCTTTCACATCATCATAAGACTTCTTTTCTTTCTCAATATTTTCAACAACTCTCACATCAGTGGAATCAATAATTCTCTCTGTTTCTTTGTTGAAACATATATATCTTCTTACTTCTTGATCATATCCAATAAAAATTCCTTCATCTCCTCTTTGCTCAAACTTATCAAGGTTTCCACCTTTATTATTTATAATGCACGGACTCCCAAAAATTCTTAAGTGTTTCAAAATTTGAGTTTTTCCATAGAACATTTCATATGAAGTCATATCTAATTTTGACCTATATAAACATTAGTTCTGAATATACACAGCAGTGCTCATGAATTTACTCAAATAATAATGAGAAATATTATGTTCAAGTAACATAGTTCTCCCTATTTCAACAAGACTGCTATTCTTTCTTTCAGAAACCCCATTTTGTTGAGGTGTGTATGGTGAACTGAACTCATACTGAATTCCATGCTTCTCAAGATAACATTAAAACTCTTTATTCTTATACTCACCACCACTATCAGTTCTCAACTTCTTCACTAAATACTCACATTCCTTATCTCCTTTCCTCCTGAAACTCTTAAACATTTTCAAATAATATGACTTATGTCTCATGTACATAACACAAGTAATTCAAGTAAAGTCATCAATGAAAGTAATGAAGTACTTATCTCTATTTGTAGATTGATTTCTCATTGGTCCACAGATATTATAATTTATAAGTTCCAAGGGTCGTTTTGATCGAATTTCAACTCTCTTATTCATAGAGTTTATAATCTTCCCTTTCTCACAAATAGTGCAACACCAATCTCTTCTTCTGGATAAATCGGGCATATCTCGGACACTATCTTGCGTTGATAACTTGTACATGTTTCTCTGACACATATTTCCCATACTTTTATTCCATAACTTATTTTCATCCACCACACCCATGTAACAAGATTTTTTTACTTCACCAACTTGAAACAAATTCCCTTTTGTATGTTGGACTCTTGTAACTATATTTCCATCATTTTTACTTTTCACAAAAAACTCATATTTTCTGAAGATAACTTTGTTTCCCTCATGATAGATTTGTGACACAATTAGCTGGTTGTGTTTCATCCCATCAACATATAGTTTTTTCCTGGATTTCATCTTTTCTTTTCCAATGATGGTTGATCTAACACCTTTGATCCTTAAAGATTCATCGTTTCCAAATTTCATTGTTCCTTCTTTAAAATCTTTCATATTCTTAAACAATCTTAATTCTCCTGTCATATGATATGAATAGCCACTATCAAGGATCCATGATCATTATCCTTTCATAGCTTTCAAAGAGGTTTCAACAATAAGAGATTTGTGTTCATCCTTTTCTTCCACGTTTTGTTGTGGTTACTCCAATATCCTAGCCAAGTTAATGTGTTCTGGCCAAACAACCAAGCACTTTTTTTTTCAGACCTATCAAATCTGTCTTTATTAGCCTTCAAAATATCCAGCTTCTGAAAATTTTTAAAAAACTTTTCTTGTTCTGGTAACAAAATTAGGCAACCCTTAGCAAGATTTCATGGTCGATCACATATTTCACAAATAATTTCCAGTGGTTAGAACCAATTCTCAACTTTCACACCAACCTTCTCAAATGTCTTATAGAATTTCTTTTGAGGGTTTTTCTTTTGAAAATTTTGACTCCCCCTAAATCCTTCTCATTTAAATCTTGTGGAATAGTAGTAATATTGTTGGTTGAATCAACACATATTTTCCATGTGTCTGAATCAACCACAAATCTAATAGTAGCCATAGAATGAATATTTACCTCTAAAACTTCCATACTAATCGAAGTTGTGAACATGCTTCTCAAAAATATTCTTAACAGAACTCTATTGTCCATCGACCTTCATATTTTCAATTGTAAATTTCTTCTTCAACTTAGATTTATGTTCAGACTTTCCAAAACTAGACGTAGTAGAAAAATTTCTGGACTCGGGATTTTTAGATGATTTTGATTTTTCAGTGTTGCTAACTTTGAACACATACATAGCCTTTCCAGAATTGTTATTATCAGAACCAGTTCCATATTTCTTTTTAACCTTTTAAGGTAACTTTTGTTGATCCTTATTTAGTTCTTTCTTAGCAGAACTTTCACCAACTTCTATAAAAAAGTTTTTGAACCTTGTGCTTCTTTCCTTAGCTTTAGAAAGTTTATATCGAACAAAATCTAACACGTCTTCTTTTTACTTCATATTTAATTTCCTATGATCATTATGGTTATTTTCACTCTCAATAGAATTTTTCATATCATTAATATCCTTTTCAAATTTTGATTTATTATCAGGAAAAAATTATTGTTCATTTGATGAAGAGTTTTCATTTTTCAATTTTCTGTTTTCCTTATCAAGCCTTCTGATCTTTATCAAGCATTCCTTCATCTCTTCTTTCAGATCCTATTCAAGTTGAGTTTCTTCTTCTTCAGTACTACTTCTCCCATAATCTTCATTATTCATTGTTACAAAAAAAGGTACTCTCTCTAGATTTCTCAGCCACAGATTTTTCAGATTCAGTCTCTTTATCATCATCTTCTTCATTTTTTGAAAAAAAAAACTTCTTATTTTTTATTTGAAGAACTTTTTAACCTTACCTCTGTCAGAATATTTATCTTTGTCACCTTGTTTCTTATATGACCTTCTTGGTCTTCTCTCTTTTTCATCACTGTCTTCATATTTCCTTTTTTGAGGAAAATTATCCACAAAGTGTCCAATAGCTCCACATTCAAAACATTTCAAAGGGAGTTTCCCTTCCTATTTCCCTATGCTTCTTTTAACTTATTTAGAAAACAAGTATAAAATTTCATCAAAATTTTGACATACCTCATTTTCATATTTGGATTCACCAGCTTAATCTTTAATAAGAATTTTCTCTGACTTATATTTATTTGCATCCTTGAAAGACATTTCTCTATCATCTTTTGCTTTTATCTTTATAGTATCCTCCCTTATAATTTCATAAGTGATGAGAGTGCTATGAAAATAATCCATAGATAATATTTCAGGGTCTCTTTCTTCCAGTGATGAAACTTTAGCATCAAATTTTTTAGGAAGAATTCTCAATATATTTTCAACAAATGTAGAATCCTCTATCTTTTCACCAATACATATAATTGTATTGAAAATGTCGTTTATCCTGGTAAATAAGTACCCAACAGATTCATGTTCTCCCATATTTAATTCTTCATACTTCAGCCTCTAGATTTGAAGTTTTTCCTTCTTCACTTTTGTATTTTCTTCATATATATTTTTCAGTTTGTCCCATATTCCTTTGGGTGTAGCAACACCTTTCACTCTTAAAAATTCACTCTCAAAAATAGATGATGGTAATGTATTTTTATCTCTTCTGCCATTCTCAAGATTCTTCTTATCGACAGAAGTAAGAGGAACCTTTTCATCAATATTAGGAAATCCATCTGTTGTAGTTTCAGGAACTTCATATCCTAGAGACATAAGATAAGGCATCATTCTATATTTCTATATATGATAATTATTCCCATAAAATATCGTAATCCCGTTATTGTTCACGCAATTTTGATTCTCCATCAAAACTTCTCTTCAAAAATTCAAAAAAGAACAAACAAAGGGAACATCACTTTGATACCAATTGAAGTTACCCATTCAGGATCCAAGTATCACTGAGAGGGGGAGAGGGTGAATCAATGATATATTTTTATTTTATGTTTCCTTTCTTTTTGAAACAACCTTCACCTCCTGTTAAAGATTTATTTCCCTGTTGAATGCACACAACCACAGGAACACAATATTTACATGGTTCACTACTCAATAAGTGTAGCTACATCCTTGGTATGGTACGGAAATAATCCAGTACCACACAATACACTATAAAACAATCCTTTTATGTGTAATACAATGAGTAGGATATACCCTTACACTCTTAAAACACTTGGGAGATAATCCTAATGTGTGTGTGATCCATCTTAGCACAAATAGGGTAATGCAATATCTTTGTACTTCTTGAAAAACTTTCACAAATATGATCTTTGAAATAAACTCTTCACTTTACTATCCAGAAGCTAATATAAACTACTTGGACTTAGTAATAATACTTAGTAATATACCCTATTCATATCTTGATCCACTTGAAAGCACTTCTCTCATAATTTGGTTTCTCAAATCTTCAACTCACAAAGCTCCTTCACAGAGTCCCTTCGTGAAGCTCCTAGCTTCGCAGAGCACTCTAGTTCGAAAATCTCTCTAGTTAGAAAATCTCACTATATTGCAGAGATCACTATTTATTGGAGAACAGATTTGTCTTTGAGAAGTTTAATTCTTTTGAAAAGCTCAATGGCTCGCTGTGAATATCCTTTCCTTTACGGAGCTCACTGCCTTCACAGAGCTCACTTTCTCCGCGAACCCTCTTCACAATTCGAGAGCTCTAAAATTCTCATTAAGACTCTCTACTTTTCTCAAGGTGGAAGGGGACTATTTATAAGTGATTCCCACTGAATCTAGAACCTTCCATCCACCTCAATTCCACATCAGCACCAAATCGCAGATCTCTTAAATTTCCACCAAAATTTACTCTATTTCATGAAGCACCATGGATATTTTCCATATTCACAAAGCTCGTCGTAACCACAAATCATTCCATCAAATCCTTTTCATTTCCATGATGCTGCACTCGCAATGCTCTTTTTCTCCATAATTCTCTCTCGCAAAGATCTTCACCTCTTCCATTCATGAAGCTCGTCGTAGTCATAGGGAACACTGTCAACTTTATTTCTTCCTATGCGAAACACTCTTCATAAATCCTATCTTAATGAAACTCTTTCCCCTTCCATATTTTGATGAGATCTTCAAGGAAATACACTTTTCACAATTCTATCCAAACTCTAAATTTTGGACCCCAGAAATTTGGAAAACACTAGAAAATATTGCCACCATAGACATCTGCTTTTGAAAAACCAACCATTCCAATTAAAAACATAGTTTCTCTCCCTTTACTTCATAAATCTTGCATCAAAAGTTCCCAAACCAACTTATTATCTTTGTGAAATACAAACTAGTAAAGAAACTTCATATTTACTGTGGAAAGTATTGTAACTTTCCTGTCTTTTCTCACCCACTTATACAAAGTGAAGTTATTTATTTTATTATTAAAATTTCATGATAAAAAAAGAAAATACTTCATGCATCCAAAAACTTCATCATCCAACTTGGTCCCAATAATCTCCCCCTTTGGATTTTTTTCTCAACCAATATTCATAAATCACTGAACTTTGAATGTAACACCCCGAACCCTCTAGACTGGAGCCGGTGCATTAATTGTTATATCGTAATGGTTAGAAGGAATGAAAATACCAAAGGAACAATCAGTTTATTAGTATTGAAGAAACTATATACATAAATGTAACTCAAATTACATTGGAAAAGGTTACAAAATATAATACATAACAAAAACTAAAAACTGCATCCACAGGAACTCAATAAATGATCTCCACTTCATCACCTGTTGAAGGTAAACAGTGAAAGGGGTGAGCTCAAATGCTTAGTAAGGGTTAAAAATGGCAGAAGCATGAATCAATAATAACTTAATTGTAAACAATTTTACATAATCAACATGGCATGGTGAATAAATGAAAAACTAATGCCATTAATAAATCGAGAATGAAACTGAATCCATAGATTTTGTCATAGTGAAAACCTCATGGATAGTAATAACTGATAATGAATAAAGAGAATTCTTATTAATTGGATGTCATGTATCTGGAACATGATACCATAATACTGTAAAAATGGTTTAGTTCTATGGGTAGAAACCCGTTTGATTTTTTGAAACAAACTCAAAGGGTTTGTCTCCAACTGATTTGTCTCATGAGACCTACCGATGCATCGATGGGCTATAGCGGGCCCCACCCACCACTTCATATCCAAATAATTCTTTATAAATTGTTTCAATACAAGAACAATATGACTTTTCAATATCCATATAGAGTAGAGTATACAGATTCATCAATATTTCTATAATTAAAATAACTTTCCAAATAAACACCGTATGTAAAATGATATATGGTTTAGACAACAAACATATCCATGATATGAGATTATGGATATTTAATATAAATATAATTTCAAATGAAAATTGATCTCAAATGGGAAGTAGGTACACCAAATAAGGATTATTAGGTGCACCATACAAAGCTAGTCACAACAAAATAGTAGTTGAGACAAAGTCTATTACCACAATGTAATCGATCGAATCATATGACCAGAACTTAATAACCCTCAAATTAATCATTTAATAAAATGAATATAAATAGAATAATGTTATTATATATCAAATTGAAGTACGCATATATCACATACAAGAAATAAGTGGCGAACAATTAAAATCTCAAAGAAATGAAAGTGAGATGAGAAACCCCTTACCTTTTTCTTGAGTGTGTTTTTTGTTTGTTTTAATGACCTGAATAATAAAATTTAGCTTCATTAATTAATAAATCCAGAACCTCCTATACATTTAATTTATTTATTATAACCTTATTAGGTTCATTCATGGCCCTTTTATGGGTTTAAGAGGTTCAATTTTCTTGTTTTGGAAGCATTTTCTTCCTTGGTTTTCATGATTCGTTTACTTGTTTTCATGAATGGAAGTTCATTTAAAATG
Source organism: Viscum album (assembly GCA_963277665.1). NCBI lineage: Eukaryota > Viridiplantae > Streptophyta > Magnoliopsida > Santalales > Viscaceae > Viscum > Viscum album. The sequence goes on along the minus strand of OY728165.1, from coordinate 1,774,051,770 downwards.
TGGTTAAACATCCAGAATTATTAATATATATTATTAATTAAATTAAAGAGATATAAATTATCTTATAATTATTTTGGTTTATATACCATGATGATGATTCATTAGTTAAAAGTTTATTAAATATTCGGATTAACTTGGTCGTTTTGTTCATAATGACCTTTTTTGTATTATTATTTTATATTATGAGTGTCTAAGGATTCCAGAACATTAATGAGATGAAATAAATATATTCTTATCTGTTTCAGCCATTAAAATGGTTTCATGACCATTAATGAAGGAGAAAGTGAAGAATAAAACTCCGTCGTCCATAAAGGTTATAAATTAGAACCTCATGGATGTTGATTTTGTTTATAAAAATAAAAAGAGGGAGTAAGAATGTTGATGATTGTTATTCCATTCACATGATATAATTACAGTATATAGATGATACTGGGGTTTATCATGTTCATTTGGACAGATGAGTTTAGGAGAGAAAAAGAAAAGAGATGAACTTGAAAATAAAAGAAAAGTTGAGAGATCCCTTATGCAAATTTGGCAGCCTAACGACATTGCTTAAAATTTCATAAAATAAAATGATGAGAACAAAAGGGTATATAATAATATTGAAATAAAAATAACATTAATAATAATACCTAAAATCAAACCCCAACATATGATAATGTAAATTCAAATAGATAACATAAAAGAAGTGTCGATTAAAAGAAGAGAATGAAGGATTCCCTTACATTGTAGAGTAACTCCTAGATCTTGAAGGATGGGACCTTGGGGGCTTAAGGACACCCTAGGATGACTCCTAGAGAGGTAAAACTACCATATATTCTAGGATGAGGGATTTTTAATGAAATAAAATGAATGGATGAGTGGGTATTTATAGAAAAAGAGAGGTGGTTTTTAAATAATTTCAAAGGGACACCTCCTTAATGGTTTTTGCTAAACCATGGGCTTACCCATGGTATTTTCCCATGGTTTTAGCCACTTGGGACACCTCATGTCATAATTTACTGTACACAAGTTGACCATAATTTTATATTTAATTATTACATCATTATGATGTCATTAAACTACCAAAAACTCAAAACTGTATTTTTACTATTCATGAAAAATTCATGTATTTTAGAAAAATTCCAAAAATTTACCCTAACCATTTATCAACGTGTAGAATTAAAAAATGAAATCCATTTTTTTAAAATAATTTTCTAAGTATTTTTAATTTAATTTTTAAATAAAATCATAGTTAATTCGAAAAATAACAATTTTAAAGGTATAATTAGTTCTATATCAAATTTAAAAAATTAATTAAGATATCATTATCTTATTAACTTAAGAAAATAAAATATTATCATTATTTATTATTTATAAGGGTCATATTACTATTCATAAGGGTGTGTTACTATTCATCAAAAAATCAAGTTGGTTCTATCAGACTCCAAATGACTTACTGGTCACAACTCTAGATGACCATTTTTCGAAATTCCAAAACATAGAAGTGGGAAATTTATGTTTAATGGCTTGGTTTTGACTATCTTATAAATAACCAAGTGTTTTTTCAAAGGAACACGGTGCTTTATGAAGTATAGGCTATAAAAAGAATGTATTTAATAGAATCATACCATAAAATTTTTGGGGTGTTATATTAAAACCCTAAGAAATTGGTCACTTATCAATAATTCTAAGCCTACCTAAGCTAACTCATTGTAGGAAACAAGAATTATTAACAGCTGGACCATATTATCCAAAAGTAGTGACTATGAAGTTGCATCGCATAATCTTTCCTCCTCATCCTTCTTCACATCATCAACATTTCTGTAATAAAAAATGTGTTTCCCACTAAAACCACTCTACAACCATTCTGAAACCATTCCAACAAGAATTTAGAATAGTTTATGCACTTACAAGTTGAATTCATGGCTTACCCACAACCCCCCCTTTATTCATGCCTCTATAAGGATATATTTATGACAATTCACCCCCTTGAAAACACTATCTAAAGGTAATATGAGATAGGGGATAGATACACATACCTCAACCTTGATGAGAAGGAGGTTGGATACCCATGTTCAACCTCAATTTATCAAATGGTTCCTTCGGTAAAGGTTTTGGGAATATGTCAGCAACTTGTTCTGATGTAAGAACATACTCTAGACTCAATTAATTCTTCTGCACCTATTATTTGATGAAGTGATACTTTATTTCAATGTGTTTTGAATGATAATTTTGTACCTGATTCTTTTTAAGATTGATTTCACTATGATTGTCACATCCCAAGAGCAAGGGTAGATTTACTTCAACAAGGAGATCTTCCAAATGAGTCTTCATCCACATGAGTTGGGTAGCTGCTTTAGTATAAACAACGTACTCAACTTCAGCAGTTCTAAGAGTTACTAAATTCTGTTTCTTTGTATTCCAACTAACACAATGTTTCCCCAGAAAGAAAACTCCACCATATGTGAATCTTCTATCATTAATGTTTCCTGCCCAATCAGCATCTGAATACCCGAATAGACCAATATTTTCTAAGTTATCATACCTGATTCAAAAAAAACTGCCTTTGATATATCTGAGAATTCTTTTTCCATCAAACAAATGTGACTCTTTAGGAGTGCTCTAAAATCTTTCACATAACGTAACAGTATAGACGATGTTGGGTCTTGAGGTAGTCAAATATAAAAAACTTCTAATAAGATTTCAAAACTCTTTTGGATCAACTACCTTTCCTTCTCCATATTTATAAAACTTGGTTCCCATTGAAATTAGTGTGGAAACTGGTTTTGAATTTTCCATGCCAAACTTCTTCAGAAGTTCCTTAGCATACTTTTCTTGAGAAATAAAAATGTGGTTCCTCTTCTATAAAATTTGCAACCCAGGAAAGTATTTCATTTCTCTTAGCATGGACATCTCAAATGAATTCTTCATCTCCTCATCAAATCTTTCACATGATCTTTCATCATTTCTAGTAAAGAAAATTTCATCAACATAAATAATTATGATGAGAAAAAACTCTTGAAATTCCATGATGTAAAGATTGTTGTCAAATCTACCTTTCTTGAAATTCATCTTTCTCAAGAAAGTATCCAATTTAGAATACCATGCCCTTAGAGCCTATTTTATCCCATATAAAGCCTTCTTCAACCTACACACATAACTTTCATCCTTCCGAATAAAAAATCAACAAGTTTGATCAATGTAAACTTCCTCGTCAAGATAACCATTCAAGAATGCAGATTTTACATCCATTTGAAAGATTTTGTAACCTCGTTGTGCAGTAATAGTAAGAAAAATTCTGATTGTTTCTAACCTTTCCACTGAAGAAAAGGTTTCATCAAAATCAATGCCTTCAATTTTTGAATACCCTTTATAAACCAATCTTTTTTTGTTTCTTATCACTTCACCATCTTCATTCAGCTTGTTTCATAAAACCCACTTTGTACCAATAATTCTCTTGTTGTCTGACTTGGGTACAAGCTCCCAAGTATCATTCTTCTCTATCTAATGAAGCACTTTATTCATATCCTGAACCCATTTTGGATGCTCAAATGCTTCATTCACATCATTTGGTTTGAATTTAGAATAGAGAGATGTGTTTTTAATATCATTCATTTTGCTTCTTGTTTAAATCCTCTAATGTTGATTACCAATAATGTTCAAAGTATCCACTTGCTTCCTCAGTCTAGGATTAGCTATTTTAATTTCATCCTCATCACTTGAAATTGTTGAGTCTGATTCTTCTTCTTGAGTAGGATTACCACTATTTTCAATATTGTTAGAATTGTTAACAACACTTTCCTTATCCTTCTCATCTTCCACATCATCATAAGACTTCTTTTCTTTATAAATATTTTCAACAACATTCACATCAGCTGAATCAATAATTCTACCTGTTTCTTTGTTAAAATATATATATATTCTTCCTTCTATAGAATATCCAAGAAAAATTTATCCATCTTATCTTTTCTCAAACTTATCATAGTTTCTACCTTTCTTCTTTATAATGAACAGACTCCCAAAAACTCTTCAGTGTTTCAGACTTAGAGTTTTTCCATAGAACATTTTGTATGGAGTCATATCTGATTTTGGATTATAGAAACATTTGTTCTAAATATAAACAATTGTGCTTATGGATTCCCTCTAATAATAATGATAAAGACTATGTTCAAGTAACATAGTTCTCCTCATTTATAGAATACTTCTATTCTATCTTTCAGCAACCCCATTTTATTGAGGTGTGTATGGTGAACTGAACTCATGCTGAATTCCATGCTTCTCAAGATAACATTCAATCTTTTCATTAATATAATCACCACCATTATCAGTTCTCAACTTCTTTACTGAATACTCACATTCCTTCTCTGCTTTCCACCTGAAACTCTTAAACATTTTCAAATCATCTGACTTATGTATCATGTACATAACACAAGTAATGTGAGTAAATTCATCAATGAAAGTAATGAAGTACTTATCTTCATTTTTAGATTGTTTTCTCATTGGTCCATGTATATCATAATATATAAGTTCCAAGGGTCTTTTTGATCGAATGTCAACTCTCTTATGTATAAAGTTTGTAATCTTCCACTTCTCACAAATAGTACAACACCAATCTCTTCTTCTGGATAAATCAGGCATATCTCAAACATTGTCTCACGTTGATAAATTTTACATGTTTCTATGACACATATGTCCTAGAATTTTATTCCATAACTAATTTCATTCCACCACATCCATGTAACAAGAGTTTTGTACTTCACCATTTTCGAATAAATTACCTTTTGTATGTTGGACTCTTGTAACTATGTTTCCATCATTTTCACTTTTTACAAAAAAAACATATTTTCTGAAGATAAATTTGTTTCCATCATCATAGAGTTGTGACACACTTTGAAGGTTGTGTTTTATCCCATCAACATGTATTTTTTTCCTAGATTTCATCTTTTCTTTTCCAATGATGGTTGATCTAACACTTTTGATACTTAGAGATTCATCATTTCCAAATTTCATTATTCCTTCTTTGAAATCTTTCACATTCTTTAACATCCTTAATTATCATGTCATATGAGATGATTAGCCACTATTAAGAATTCATGGTCATTCTTATTTCATAGTTTTCAAAGCGGTTTCAACAACATGAGCTTTCTGTTCATCCTTTTATTCCACTTTTTGTTGTGCTTACTCCAATATCCTACCCAAGTCAATGTGTTCTGTCCAGACAACCAAGCACTCTTTCTTTTCGGACCTATCAGATCTGTCTTTCTTAGCCTTCAAAATATCCATCTTCTGAGAATTTTTAGAAAACTTTTCTTATTTCAGTAACACAATCATAAAACCCTTAGCAAGACTTCTTGGTCGATCACATCTTTCACAGATAGTTTCCAGTGGTTGGAATATATTCTCAACTTTCACACCAACCTTCTCAGACGTCTTCTGGACTTTATTCTGAGGTTTTTTCTTTTGAAAAGTATGACTCACCCTCAATCCTTCTCTTTAAAAGCTTGTGTAATAGTATTAATATTGTTGGTTGAACCAACACATATTTTCCATGTTTTTGAATCCACTACAATAACAGCAGTATCCATAGAATGAATATTTCCCTCTGAAACTTCCATACTGACCGAAGTTGTGAACATGCTTCTCAAAAATCTTCTTACTAGAACTTTTTTGACCATCTAACTTCATATTTTCAATTGTAAATTTATTATTCAGCTCATATTTTTATTCAAACTTACTAGAACCAAAAGTAATAGAAATATTTATGAATTTGGGATTTTTAGATGCTTCTTATTTTTATGTGTTTCTAACTTTGACCGCATACGTAGCCTTTCCATCATTGTTCTTATCAGAAATAGTTCCATATTTATTTTCATCCTTTGAAGGTAAATTTTTTTATCCTTATTAGGTTCATTCTTATCATAACTTTCACCAACTTTTGTAACAAAGTTTTTGAACCTTGTGTTCCTTTCCTCATCTTTAGAAAGTTTATGCTAAACAAGTTCCAACTCATCTTATTTTTCCTTCGGCTTTACTTTCAGATGATCATTACGATTCTTTTTACTCTCAAGATAATTTTTAATATCATCAATATACTTTTAAAAAATTTATTTCTTATTAGGAAAACATTCTTGGTCAATTGATAAAGATTTTTCATTTTTCAATTTCCTATTTTCCTTCTCAAGACTTCTGATCTTTCTCAAGCATTCCTTCAGCTCTTATTTCAAATACTGTTCAAGTTGAGATTCCTCTTCTTCAGTACTACTTATCTCATAATATTCATTATTAATTATTGCAAAAAGGGTACTCTCTATAGATTTCTCAAGAACAAATTTTTCAGATTCAGTCTCGCTATCATCATCTTCTTTATTTTTTGACAAAAAGCTTCTTCTTTTTTATTTGAAGAACTTTTTATCCTTACCTATTCCAGAATATTTATCTTTGTCACCCTATTTATTTAATGACCTTCTTGTTCTTCTGTCTTCTTCATCACTATCTTCATCTTTTTCTTTTTGAGGGAAATTAGCCACAAAGTGTCCAACAGGTCCACATTCAAAACATTTCAAAGGGAGTTTTCCTTTGTGTTTCCTTATGCCTCTTTTCACATTTTTAGAAAACAAGGATAAAATTTCATCAAAATTTTGACATACCTCGTTTTTAGAGTCAAATTCACTAGCTTCATCTTCTATAATAATTTTCTTCGACTTCTCTTCCTTTGCAGCCTTGAAAGACACTGATCTATCAGCTTTTGATTTTCTCTTCATAGCCTTCTCCCTTATCATTTCAGAAGTGATGAGAGTGATATGAAAATCATCCAAATATAATTTTTTAGGGTCTTTGTCTTCCAATGATGAAACTTTAGCATCAAATTTTTCGGGAAGAATTCTCAAGATCTTTTAAACAACTGTATAATCCTCTAACTTTTCACCAAGACATCTAATTGTGCTGAAAAATTTGTTTATCCTAGTAAATAAGTCTCCAACTGATTCATGCTCTCCCATATTTAAGTCTATATACTTCATCCTCTAGATTTGAATTTTTTACTTATTCACTTTTGTGTTTCCTTCATATATATTTTTCAGTTTATCCTAGATTCCTTTAGTTGTAGATACACCTTTCACTCTTAAAAATTCACTCTTAGAAAGAGATGATAGTAATAAATTTTTAAATCTTCCTTCATTCTCAATATTCTTCTTATCGGTAAGAGTAAGAGGAATCTTTTCATCAATAGCTGGAAATCCATATTTTTTAGTTTCAAGAACTTCTTATCCAAGATACATAAGATAAGGTATCATTCTATATTTCTATATATGATAATTCTTCCCATAAAATATCAGAATCTCCTTACTGTTCATGCAATTCATATTCTCCATCAAAACTTCTCTTCAAAACTTTAGCAAAGAACAAATGAAGGGAACCTCACTCTGATACCAATTGAAGTTACCCAATCAGGATCCAAGTATCATTAAGAGGGGGAGGGGGTGAATCAGTGATATATTTTTCTTTATATTTCCTTTCTTTTTGAAACAAAATCCTCCTCCTGTAAAATAATTTTTTCCCTGTTGAATGCACACAACCATAGGAATGCAAGATTTATAAGGTTCATTACTCAACAAGAGTAGCTACGTCCATAGTATGGTACGAAAATAATCTAGTACCACACAATCCACTAGAAAAAAAATCTTTTGATGTGGAATAAAATGAGTAGGATATACCCATACACTCGTGTAGTACTTGGGAGATAATCCTCAAGTGTGTGTTCACCCTCTTATCACAAATAGGGTAATGTAATATCTATGTGCTTCTTGACAAACTTTCACAAATATGATATTTTAAATTAACTCATATATTTACTATACATAAGTTGATAGGAAATACCTGGAATTCATAATAATACTTAGTCCTATACCCCAGTCATATCTTGATCCACTTAAAAGATTCTCACTTAATTTGGGTACTCAAATCTTCAGCTTGCAAAGCTCCTTCGCAGAGATCCTTCGCGAAGCTCCCAGCTTTGCAGATCACTCTAGTTTACAAAGCTCACTAGATCATAGAGATCACTATTTTGTAGAGTATAGATTGTTCTTTGCGAAGTTTAATTCTTTCACAAAGCTCAATGGCTCACCTCGAATCTCCTTTCCTTCGCGAAACTCACTACCTTCACACTTTCTCCGCAAACCTTCTTCACAATTCAAGAGCTCTAAAATTCTTGTTAAGTATTTATAATTTTCTCAAGGAGGTAGGGGACTATTTGTAGGTGATTCCTAATAAATATAGAACCTTCTAGCCACCTCAGCGCCATATCAGCACCAAATCATAGAGCTCTGAAATTTCCACCAAAATTCACTCTGTTTTGCGAAGCACCATGGCTATTTTATGAATTTTAAAACCTCTTCATAACCAAAAATAGTTCCTTCAAATCCTTTGTGCCGCCATGATGCTCCACTCGCAATGTTCTTTGTTACTGAAATTATTTCTTGAAAATCTATTCACCTCTTCCATTCACAAAGCTCGTCGTAGTCATAGAGAACACTGTCAACTTTCTTTGTTCCTTTGCGAAACACTCTTCATAAAGGCTATCTTAGTGAAATTATTTCATCTTCCATATTTTGATGAGATCTTTAAGGAAATTTTAAGAACCCAGTTTTTGCTGTGAAAGAATTTGGAATATTCTTGATGATATTCTAGAGCAGCGCCTTCAGACGGCGTGCGATTCCGAGCCCCGGAGTGGCCGGAATTAAATTTTCAGTGCGTTCACACTGGAAACGCCAAATAAATGAGATAACTCCTAAACGGAGTTCTGGATCATAGATCTGAGTGTACGGATGGGTCCGGAATGGGGTGTTTACTCTAGTAACGACATAAAACATGTCATCGCGGGATGTTTGGACCCCTCGCTCGCTTTCGGAAGGTTAAACGGATAAATTAATAAATTAATTTATTCGTTTAATGGCGAAATGCTAGTATCTCTTAAACGGTGGCTCGGATTGGAAAACTGAGGGCACCGTTGAGTTTGTAGCATGTCGTTTACCCTAGGAGGGGTATAAGTTTCGTGGGTGCGGGCCGTTTGTGAAAAATGGCTCCAGGGGCATTTTCGTAATTTAACGGCTTCGGACGTTAAATTTTATAACTTTTGAACGGGGTCTTGGATTAAAATTCCGAGACATCCATTGTGATCGGGAGGTGGTTTTTACCCTAGGGGAGGCTTAACCTCGACCCCATCGGGAGTTTCGGGTGCGGGTCTTTTCGGGGGTTTTAAATTAATTAAATCATTAATTAATTTATTTAAACCCTCCCCCTCCCCCTTCTCCCTTGAACCCCCTGGCGAAACTCCTCCCTCTCCTCCTCCAGCTCCGACGAGGTGACTCTGGTGAGTTGCAGTGATGTCGGCGGATCGACGCGAAGCTCCGGGCGAAGCCCAGCGAGGTAGGAGGTTTCCGTTGCGTTTTCATTCCCAAGCCTACCTTTGAGTCAAAATTTATGTGTCGATTTGATGTTAAACCTTCAAAAAAATCTCATAGATGTGTAGTATACATTTTTATCTTTCAAACTCATATTTCAGAATCAAAATCCAAGCTCGGAGGAGGCCGGGGTTGATCGTCAAAGGTTGCGGGTTTTTCCGACGGTCCGGTGAGCCCTGGCGCGGCGGGCGGCCTCAGGCGATGTCGCGGCGTGCGGCGGGTGGCCTCAGGCGGTGTCGCGGCGCGCGGGTGGTCTCAGGAGGCGTCGTGGCGTTAGGCGGCGGAGGCGCTTGGCGTAGCTGCGGCGGCTTCCGAAGGAGGTCGAGGCTCAGGCTGAGCGCTCGGCGAGGCGGCGGTCGCCAAGGAGCGGCGACTGCGGGGTCGCGGCGCATGACCCCCGTGCGGCGACAAAGACCCGCGCGGCGCAGGTCTTCACGCGGCCGCCGTGACCAGCCCTCATGGCCGGTCTGCGCGCGACTAATCCGCGGGCCGGCCCAGGCCGGTCCAGCCCCAGGGGCCTTGCCCCCACGGTGTTCGGACACCCGTATTTTCCGCTACGGGTGTCCGTTTTGAGTGCCGTATGCGGCGGTAGAACCGTATCGACGACGCATACTTTTTGAGATGGTTTCGGGAATTTTTAATTCCCGGAACGAGGGGCCTCGGCGGCGCGACACGTACGTCGAAGGGTTTGTCGTTTCTTCAGGGGATCTTGTTTTGGACGGCACGGACGCGTCCGACGTCCGTTTTGAGCCTCGTCAGTGGCGTTGGGACCCTGGAATAGAGGTGGAGCTTTCCAGGGTGGTTTCAGGCGTTGAGGCTGAAGTTGAGGCGCGGGCCCCACGACCCGTCTTTTGAGCTGCGTGCAGTGTTTTGTAACTTTTTCTTCGGACGTCCGTTCGGGGCGTGCGAGCAGTCGATGTTGGGTGTTTTTCCGAGGGCATCGCGTTGGCGCAGTCCGCCCACTCTATTTCGGCATGATGGTGCAGGGCCCACGAGGGCCATTTGGGCGTCGACGGTGATTTTCCATCTTTATCACCGGGTGACCGTTTTGGACAAATGAATGGTCCATCTTGTGTTCTTTTTCGAGAGGATCGCAACGGTGTGATCCGTTCGTTGAGTTTCAGGACCGGGTTGCGGGTCCCACGAAGCACCGCTCGTGTGCGGTGCGCCGGAACGTATCTTTTTCTCCGGATATCCTTTGCACTCAAGTGAGTAATGCTTTTGACGTGTTTTCCCGAGGGGATCGCAATGGTGCGATGCGCCCGACTATTTTTGGGGCCGAGGCTCGGGATCACGGGACGTCATTCGGGCGTGAGGCGGTGTTGGTGACTTTTTCGTCGGATATCCGTTTGAGGCGAGTAAGTAGTCAATCTCATGTGTTTTTCCGTGAGGATTGCAATGGTGTGATCCATTTGGTTCTGCAGAGCCTCTTGCACGATCTTATTTAATGTGGAAGCATGAAAGGTGCTCCAGTGGTGGTTCTCCCTACCTTGTTTGTAGCGGACCCTTGGCGTGTGATCGCGCACTCTTGGGAGAGTGATATAAATGATTCACAAGATGTGGTTGGCCGTGCTTGGGCCTTTGAGGTGGAGTTGTTACGTCACACCTTCGCGTTGACGCTGGGTGTCGTGTGCACGATAGCCTTTGGGCTAGAATGTGGTATACTCTGGGAGTATACGAGAATGCTTGAAGGTACATGTGGTTGTTCGTACCTGAGAACGTGTGGACGCATGGTTGGGGTTGCGATGGGGTCGCACGTTGTGTGGGCCCCATGTGCGTTTCGGGTTCTACTTTACATACTTTGACCTCTCATGATGTAGACGGTCCCTCTATGTGATTGTTTGACCAGCAGGGTGGAGTTCTTCCCCTGGCTCTGTGCTCGTTTGTTGACCAGCAGGGTTGAGTGGTCTCCCCCTGGTTTCGTTCTCGATGGATCGGCCAGTAGCGGTGCTAGTGGCACCCTGTGATGGAACAGGCACTGAACCTATTTTGGGATGAGTCGTTCTAGAGTTGGGTGGTTGCGCGATACCCACTCCGTGTTCGGTTGGCCAGTGTTGTACCCTCCAGTGGAGATGGCCAGAGCAGTTCTGAGTTTTACCCTCTAGCGGGGCTGGGCAGTGGGTTACTCAGCGACTTCTACAGGTCTACCCTCCAGCAGGGCTGGGCAGTGGGTTGCTCACTGACTTCTAGGGTCTACCCTCCAGTAGAGACTGGGCAGTGGGTCGCCCGACGCACTTAGGGTCTACTCTCCAGCAGAGACTAGGCAGTGGGTCACCCGACGACCTCTTAGGGTCTACCCTCCAGCAGGGATGGGCAGTGGGTCGCTCATCGTCTAGTTCCAGGTCTACCCTCCAGCAGGGCTGGGCAGTGGGTCGCCCGTCGTCTAGTTCCAGGTCTACCCTTCAGCACGGCTGGGCAGTGGGTCGCCTGTCGACTTATTCCAGGTCTACCCTCTAGTAGGGCTGGGCAGTGGGTCGCATGATGATGTATTAAGGTCTACCCTCCAGCGGGGCTGGGCAGTGGGTCGCCGGATGATGTGTTATGGTTTACCCTCCAGCGGGGATGGGTAGTGGGTCGCCTGATGATGTATTATGGTTACCCTCCAGCGGGGCTGGGCAGTGGGTCACCCGATATCCTATTATGAATTACCCTCCAGTGGGGATGGGTAGTGGGTCACTCGATATCTGGTTATGAATTACCCTCCAGCAGGGTTGGGCAGTGGGACACCTGTTGGCATTCCAGGCTCAGTCCTTTCTACTAGGCTAGCCTGTGGCTTTTCTCCGTGATTACCGGATCGGGACCCCTGGTTACGGGTCAGTGTTGTGACAACCTTGACTTTGAGGAGACCTCTCGACTGCAGGGCAGTGACGAGGTGTGGTTTGAATTTCCCTAGAACCCTCAAGTACGAGGGGCATTTTCCCCACCGAGACGCATTCTTGTGACGCGATCTAAAACCGTGCGGGCGAGTCAGTGCCGCCCAAAGCGGATAGTGTCAAGGTGTGGTGATTGATCCCCTTGGCTTGCGGTTCGGGGCAGACGTGCGGGATGCTGGGCGACGATGATGGTTTACTTCTGGGACTGTAGGCGACTCACTTTTCTTGGGCTGAGTTATGGGACGGAGATCCCCTTACGGTCTTGTTCGGGCTTCTTGGCAGAGCATATATATGTATATACCTCGTACGAGTACCCACTCCTTGGGTTTTGGCTACTCTCCTTCCAGGAGAGGCGAAGACGCGCGGGGTATGTCACGTGCTTTCCGTGTCTAGCTTCTCGTGGTTGGATGAGTCTACTCTCCTACTATAGGTAGCGAAGACTCGACGAGAAGTTCATCTTCTCACCATTTCCAGCTCCTTGTGTCTGGATGAGTCTACCTTCTTTCCTCTTGTTGGGTTGAGCTAGACTCTTTACTGTATTCCTTACTGCCCTCTCTGTTGTGCTCCTTTACTTTTCCTATTCGCTCTACTGCTCACCCTTCGGTACCTCCTTTGTTTCTCCCTCGAGCCTTCGGGGTATCCTACTGAGTATTTTTACTCACCCCTTCTTGGTCTTTGCCCGCACTTGGTGTGCCCTTGCAGATGACGGACAGGTTGGTCGTGACTTCGGTGGAGCATAGGAGTTCGGGAGCTTAGACCGCGTGCAGTGGTCGTAGCCGGGTTCCAGGTGGGAGACCCGTCAGCTGTTTATTTTGTTTACCTGTTTCCGGGTTGTGGCACCTTTCTGGTTGGGCACGTGTTTTGCCCCTTTTTCCTTTCCAGCACTTTATTTGTATTGTTTAGAGGTCGATGCACATTTTTGGTATTTATATAGCAGTTGCCCTTTTCGTTGCTTGTCTTTTATTTTACTCTGCACTGTTGCATTGAGTGTGTTGCGTGTGTGTGTGTACGGGTACTTAGGCAAAGGCCTCCCCGAGTTTTTGTGCCTTCGGCGCTGGTCGCCAGCCCCTGACCTATGGAGGCGGTCTTGGGGTAGTTGCAGCTCGAGCCCGGGTAGGGTCGGGTCGTGACAAAAATTCACTTTTCTCAATGTTATCCAAAATCCAAATTTTGGACCCCAAAAATTTGGCAAACAAGGGAAAACTTCGCCACCTTAAACACCTGCTTCTGCAAAACCAACCATGTTGATTGACAACATAGTTTCTCCCCATTTCCTTCATAAATATTGCATCACAAGTTCTCCAACCAACTTATGATATTTGTGAAATACAGACCAGTAAATCATCATCAAATTTACTATGGAAAGTATTATATATTTCCTATCTTTTCTCACCCACTTATACAAAGTGAAGTTATTTTCTTTCTTCTCAAACTTCCTTGACAACAAAAGACAATAATTTATGCATACAAAAACTTCATCCGCCAACTTGGTCCCAACACACACTACATTATAATTACTGATGATAGCTTGGTCAAGTTATGCTTCGGCATACCGGCTCGAAGCTACTCATATCCTCTGACCATGAAAATACTTCACTTTACCATTCCCTAATTACTTAAAGGAATATTATGAAGTATATATACCTCTATCTTACTCTTGGAATAGTTCAAGCTCACTTGTTGAACTAATTCCAAAAGCCTTGTGGATTACCTTTATTTATAAAGGTTTCTTTTTCCAAACTAACGACATCGATAATACCAAAGGTGTTTAGATTTACCGATCCTAAATAAAAAACATGGTATATTATTATCATCCACTTCCAGTTTTACTTGAAAAAGAATTATCTTGCCACAACTGGGTATATATGTCTTACATTTTTATATTCATCAAGTATTTCCTATGATTCTTTTAATGTTGAACTATTGGTTGAAACATGAGATGATTTTTTTGGTAATACTCAATAATATTCTTACTAGAATCATTTACATAGATATTAGAATTTGTGTGCTTCTCACCATTGACTTAGGAATCACCTTTTCTAAACCGCTTAGAGAATACACCTGACTTCTAGTAATGTTTCTATATTTACTTGGTTACTATATACACATATGTGAAATACATATTGTATTTAATAACCAAGTTATAGAATCAAAACATTAAATTGATGAATATACCTAAAGAAGAAGTGGGTACTTACTTATTTAATTCAGTTTATTGTGATTTAACTTCTATAGCTTTATTTCATAATATGAAATGAAAATAACCTCCTATTAATACCTCTTTTATTGAAGGATATTTCAAATTTACTTTTGGTGTGACTTTTCATTGGTCTTTACACCTTTTCTTTCAATTTTTTATCCATAAGAATTAAGATTAATCTATCTTTTATATTCTTGTTTACTAGGGGAACCTTGCCTGAATAGGTAATGAAGCGTTTACTCAATACTGTCTGATTTGTAACCTAAAACGAGACTTGAATAAATAGGTGAAAATTATATGAGAAAGGGATCCATTGAAAGATTGTGATCCATCTTTCAATTTACACATTCCAGTGTAATCATCGCCTTATTCATATCTTACTTCACTTTCACCTTGTAAACTTCTTGAAGATGAGACTACATGTTATATCATCAATGTCCAATATAGTGAATACAACTAGCATCAGACACTGATGATTTCATAATGACATTACCATCATATGAACTATCCATTAGTCTCTTATAATCAATCTTTACACCATCCCTTCTAGAGGTAGTTTAATAGGTATTAGGGACACTTGCACCTTGAATTTATGGTATTGTAGTATTATGTGCAAGTGCCTATACTACTGTTGAAAACTCATGCCATCTTGGACATTTACTTTGTCCATTAATTACTGCAGTATTAATTATGGTATTACATTCCATTTTCTACAAATATAATTTAAGCATATTAGTACATTTATCTTGATTAACGATTTAGAAATTTTGATTAATTAATTAAATCCTTAAATGTCTCCCACTATTTTACCAAATTCTAGGAACCCTCTATGCTAGAATTGGAATACTATGTTTCTTGAGTATTCTAGTGAAAAGGATCCCTGAACCTCCCCTAATAGTCTACAATCTATGGCTGCACCACTACTTAGAGGGTTCACGGTAGGCTTTTGACTGGCCAACCGCATTAACTCGTGGTTCCTTGATCTGTTGAGTGAAGTCTTGGCTTCTTAAATCGTAACTTGATTTACTCAAAACTTTCCTCTAAAATAATAGCAAGTTATCTTTGGATAGTCCTCACTACGACTATAGTTAAGTCCACCCACCAATCTCATAATAACTCCTTAGTAATAAGAGGCGCCCTTAGTATTAGCATGACGAGAACCCCGAACACCCAGTTTTGTTCAAAGTCGAATGATGGAAGGTGGTTACGACTTAATATTTATTTGAGGGTTTTTTTGTTTTTATGTGATGAAATAAATCATTTTCTATCTTCTAATCATGTGTTATGTGATCGCACTCACAACTGAACATGCATTAAATAGAAAAACATGCATCATGTCGTATGTTCATTTTATCTTGCATGCTTGTTTATTATTTTATGTGACCGCACGTAAACTATACATTCACAAAATAATAAACCATCCAAAAATAAAATGAAGATGTGATCATGAGGCGATATTGATGTTTGGTCCATTGAGTGACTAATGGATCAACCTAGACCCTAGGGGTAATACCTTGAGTCACATTGCTTGCAACTCTCAAGTTGCAGTAGATGACCATCCAATGCATCCAAAACCATGTCTGGTGTGTCGCCATGACTCGGCACGAAGTGTGTCACTGGTTGTCTCATTATTATAGAACAATAAATTCTCACAGGAAAGGGGAACTGAGGAGTATAAAAATACAACTCTGAAATGGACACACAGGCCATGTCTAGTGCGTCGTCATGACTTGGTGTGAAGTGTGTCATTGGTCATCTCATCATTATACAACAATATCGCTCACTAGAGAGGGGAACTGGGAAGTATGAAAATACAACTCTAAAATAGAAATGAAAGCCCTTATACATATAATGATGACTAGATGATTCGTGGATCTTCATTTATTTAATCTACTTATTACAAGTCATTGCAATAAATAATTAAATAAATAAAATACACACCAAACATGCATTGGTCATTCCATGGCTCATGATTAGTCAAATACGTTTTAAATTGCATATTTAAAATTAAAATGCAGAAATTAAATTAAACTTGCATTAAATAAATTCTGAAGAAATTTTTATTGAATTAAAATTTCACTCTAATTTTAATTCAATAATATTAGTCATCTGGTCCTATTAATTAATTTAATTTTAAAAACCAAAAAATAAATTAATTAATTAATTTAATTAACACCAAATTAAATTGATTTAATCCACAATTAAAAAAAATAATTTTTTAAACCAAAAATTAATATTTAATCAATTTAATTTTCAACTGAAATTAAATTAATTAATTTTTTATTAAATTAATGTAAATGAGGGCCCAAAAATCCCAGGCAGGGGCTCTCTGGGTCGAGGAAAGCATGTGTAGGCCCAGTCCAGGATGATCCAACCCTGTACACGGGGTGTTCGGGGCAAGACCGGTCCACCCAGACTCGTTCTGGGTCGGGTCGACCCACCTCAACCTTCTTTGGGGCAGGACGAACTAAGCAAGTGTTACCTGTCTGCTAGGAGGACCGAGCGGCTGAGGCTAGCAAGGGAAGGCCAGAGGTGCTTCGGTGAAGCACTGCCAAGTGAGGGTTGGTGACGTACAGGTCTCCCAGGGCTCAAATAGTTCTAGTTCAAAGAGAGGCCCGCCGCGAAGTAGGGAGGAGCTGGTGGAGTCTGTTGGGATCAGTTGGTTCGTCAACATGGCGAGGGTGCGGAGTCATCACATCTATGGTTGGAAGGATCTAGGCAGTGGAACCCTCACACTGCCGATGTAGAGGTGCACAATGGCGGGTCTGACGAGGATGTGCGGGGTGGCATCCGGGAAAAGGGGTGTCGCACTGATGGTAGGGGCTCCACCTATTGGGTCGTGGGAGGTGCAGGTAGTCGGGACTGAAGTGGCCTTAGGCACTGCATATGGTGGTCAGTAGACGCGAGATGCGGGAGGTCGGAAATAAGGTGGAGTATGGAGGTGGTGTTGGGCAGACCAGTAGGCGGCAACCCCTCAGTGATAAATGGTGAGGTCAGTTGGCATCAGTAGATCTGGATTTGTCCATATCTATAGAATGGTGTGCCGAGGAATGGTGCCCGCGGATCACTGGAGGATTGGCGGAGGAGTGCTGGTGCCGTAGGACTTCAGACCGGTGGGGTGTGTCTAGGGAAGGAGAGGGCGGTCGGTCGTGGGTTAAAACAACACACTGAAGGGAGATCACCGGTCTTACTGGGCGGCTGGTGTTAGACGGAACTTGTCCTGGATGAACCAACTAGAACCCCCGTGCACCAAACACGGACAAGGCAACAGTAGGGGGCCACCCGATTAAAAAATAGCCCATCCTTTTTTTTCAAAAGTAGATACACGAACTGTGAGCCACCATTTTGTTTCATATGTGAAAATATTCACATATGATTACAATTTTTTATTATTATTATTATAAAATTAAAAATTGATGCTTTGGTGGAATGAATGGGTGGCCAAAAATTACTATTCCATCCACTGATTCTCATCAGAATTGATGAACTGATCATTAATTGAAACCTTATAAAAAACCGGTTTTATATCCGAACTTAAATTTCAGATGACCGCAAAATGGTCATTTGATATTGGATTAAGACACAATCTACAGTGTTGGGACCGTAACAAAACCCTCTTCGTAGATTAATGAAAATTTAATTTTTACATTGGCTTATAATCTTCATGCGTCCCTTTGGTAACAATTGAAGGTACCGAGCATGTAGCGGGATCCCAAAAAGATGGGATATTAAAATTCTCTACCGACAATCAACATGAACTTGTCGATATTAGTGAATAACTGCCCGGTTTAAACCGAGGATCTCACATGAAGAGTTTTAAGTACAAATTTAAAACCAAAAAATACCTGGTTTAGATCTAAAGTAGCACATGACGTTTTCTCATTATTGGTGATCACTACTCAAAGAATCCAAAGATTAATTCTTCTATATCATCCACACACACTTCAAGAAACTATGGGAGTGCTGAGCATTGAATTCTAGGTGCTAGTGCAAAGATCCAACGACACCTTTAATGATCTGACGATCACTGCATCTCCATTATTGTGATGCTTCAGATAGAGCTTGATTCGAGCTTCTAGATCTAGATCCTCTCTCTCTAGAATGTAGGAGAGATAAGTAGAGAGAGAGAGAGGCCATGAATAGTCATTGGAAAATCTCTCTAATCCTCTATTTATAGGGTGTTAGAAAATTATCCAATATTGTTTACCCGACCCTGAATAATTAACACTCTATAAACAACAAATTATGACTGCTTTAGTGAGTCATAAATATTATTATCACTTTCCTATAATATAATAAATATATTACATGATAATAATTGATCCATTAACTCGACTCATCATTCCCAAAAATATTAAATGAACCTTGAATATTTTAAACTAATATTCATTCAATTAATATTTTCATGTGTTTACTTAGAAACTTGTAAATACATTTAATAAATAAATTCAATACCAGTTATTCTTAACTTGAATAATATGAATTTATTTATTACTTTAGTGATTGTATCTCCTTGGAAAAAACCCAGACCCCAGTGGTGGGGCCCACCATGTCCAAAACTCATATTCAACTGAATCTGATAGATTCTTGAATACCCTATTGTGTGTGACCCTCTTGTACCTTAACTTGATAGTATTAAATATTATTCACAAACCAAGAGTGGGATCTAGTAACCCATCATGGCCCCTAAAGAGATAAGGATTGCCACAGCAGTGACAACCAACTTATGAACACGCACTGTGTAATATAATCTCTTTTTCATTGATATATCATAAATCCAGATGCACACTTGTGTCCTCATCCTTTACTTGCTTTATTATTTGTTGATCTAATTGGATGGACTTACCTTCGACTACCATGGCCATGGATTTATGAAGGTACTACCATCCTGATCAATAAGGACCAAGATATCACTTCCTCAACTTGGAAGTGACAAATTCTATCTTGATCATTCAATCAATGTCATGCCACCAATGATGCACCCAACACAAACTACCTCACCATGACTTCATTGTCATGGTTTTCACCATGCATCAAAGTACACAATCAAATGACATGAATTGATAATGATCTCAAGTCAGAATACCATTACACATGTTCATAGATAGGAATGACCAATGACACCTAAAACATGTAGTGTTCCTATTGGCGGGTCTGTCCTTATGATCTCTTTGCTAGAGATCACCGAGTGCAAACTTCATGAGAAGAAGTCTCAATACTTATAATCCCCCATCACCTGATAGTCAAACATCAACTATGTCCAGTCAGTACGATGTATCTAAACCATAGGACATATTTAAGATTAATGAAATAGTATCCCGAGGTTCTCATTATTTCTTGGGATCCGATATACCCTTTTGATACGACAATTAATCTATTGACATTACCATTTCGATGGTGTATGTAGAAAAATATACACTATAATGGTAAGTAAACATCATGTATATCTAACTTGTATACAAGATATGGTAATCAAAAAGTACTGCATAGTTGGGTCTAGGGCACCCATTATTACAAAAAAAGGAATTATATATGTGGGCTCAGTGGCCCGATCTTTTTTACTTGGAATCTTAGAGATTCTTGGGAGTAAAGATTGAGGATGAGTTGTTATAAGGTGGGGAGATCATAAGATCCCAACCTTTTCTAGAGTTGTCTCAGGCTCATTGTAGGTACTATTTTTCCTTGTTTTGGGTACTTTTCATTTGGGTTTTACCTTGGGGTGTGTTTGGGTGGAAATTTGAGAAAAATGGAAGAAATAGGGTAGTGCACTATAATGACCCATACTTTACATAAATTGTTATTACATCAGAATTGAAGCATACTTATTACAACATTTAACATAACCATGAAAGG
This sequence comes from Viscum album, assembly GCA_963277665.1. Taxonomy (NCBI): domain Eukaryota; kingdom Viridiplantae; phylum Streptophyta; class Magnoliopsida; order Santalales; family Viscaceae; genus Viscum; species Viscum album. Next base: position 1,774,031,404 of record OY728165.1, on the reverse strand, counting down.
ACCGTATAGGTATAGTGTCTTTAGAAACTGGGAAACATAAACAACTGATTCATAAAGCGTCTACACTGTCTCCCATTTATTTCATCATATCTATAGTCCCTTTTGGCATATCTTACTTAACAACCTTCTTCCTGACCTGGGGAAAGAAAACATACAAAAGGGTGAGCTCAAATGCTCAGTAAGGGTAAACAAAAGAAATATCAATCACATCATATTCATAAGAACATAACTTTTGGAAATCTTAACCTGCAAAAGAGAGCATAATTTCATAACATGGGATAAATCATAGTAGTGAAATGGAATCCCAATAATCATAACATAAAACATGAAACTTTGTGGCATACACACATAATCATAGATAATCATTTCTTATTAGTCAAGACTCATTGCCAAGACTATCTTAGTGGACAAAGTCCATTTCTGAACCGAGTTCACTCCTCGTTTCAGTCCTGTATCACTGAACCGGTATAACCTACCATTCCAGCCATGTCTATCTCATGAGATATAAAATCATTACCCAATGCATTGGAGGGAGATATAGGTCCCACCCATCTCATAATGATATCATTCTTATGTGTGCCACAAAATCATAAATCATACATCATTGCATAACCCATGTAATAAAAATGGGAATTTTAAACATCATGACATCATCAAACAATTCATATAATATAAAGGAATTCATAAAAATAATTCCATCACAACATAATCAAATCAATGTAATAATAGGGATATAAACAGAACCCTATATTATCTTAGATGGAAAATAATTTTGATAAAACACTTGAACTCCATTCTTGAGGAAAATATCCTTTCAAATTCAAAAACATTTTCCTTTCTTAACATGTCATACAATTTTTAATCTAAAAGAAGTTGGTTAAAAATAAACTTGAAAACTTTTGAAGGAAGCTTCTTGGAAATAATGTTTTAAAAATCCATTCATGCCGTATAAGTTAAAAAAACATTCTTCTCGTACTTTTGTCGGAAAAGTCAAAAAGTACCTCGTACGAAAAACGAAAAAAGATTCCTTTCATATCTTTTACTAAAAACTCACCAAAGGGTAAAATTGGATTTAAACAATTGTAGGTGGATGAAAATAATATTACATATTGAGGAAACATGGATGTGGATGATAAAATACACCCCAGTAAAATCCGAAGTATAAACAATCTCGGATAAAAATGAGATTGTGATATTTCCCTTACCTTAGGTCCAATTTGCTTCGTAATTGTCCAAACCTCCTGTATAATGATTTAAATAATGATATTGACTTATTCCAGAATAATACTTATTGTTATGATATCATATATGGTCATATTCTTAGCTTATTATTAGTATTATTTCATTGCTACTTGTTATTCGGGTGTTTATTACTTTTTGTTCTTATACGTGTTTTGTCGAATAAATTCTTATTTTTCTCTTTAGGTTATAGATACCTCATTTCCAGAATGGTATTAGTGTAATATATATCATATTCATTCATTCAATTCATTTATATAATCATTATTAAATGAATATCATGTAGAACGATTCGCATCACATCGTGGAGACGGTATTCCGTATGTACGCACGAGTGATGATATCGTTCCTATGATCGTGGAGTTGTATTGGAGTGTATGTATACTATTTCAGAATCAATATCACTTTATAATAGTCATATATAGTCATTATTTACACCATTATACCCATCCAAGTAAGGTGGTGGTGGAAAATAGATTACACCACGGCGTGGAGACGGTATTCCGTACGTACGCACGCGCGGTGATTTATTTTTCCGTAGGATGGATAGATGGTGAAATAGGGTTGTTTCATACTTATAATAACATATCAGTATATGAGTGATACTGATGTTATTACTTCATAATGAAACAACTAAAGAAGAAGAAGTGGAAGAAGAAATAAAGATGAAAGAATTGGTAATGGACATTACCTCTTCTTTGAAGTGCTTCTTTGAGACCTCCTTTTAGGGCACTAAAATATGTCTTTGAAGAAGTCCAGAACCACTAGTATGTTTCTAGGGAATTTTAGAGGAGAAATTGGTAGGGGTTGTCCGAGCTTGAAGGCTCAAAGTGGTGTGAGGAAGAGGGGGAGGAGGTGCCCTTTTATAAAGGAGGAGAGGAGCACCTTTGGAATAACTAAAAATATTATTTTATTATAAAGTAAAATTCGGTTTTTAATAGCTCCAAATTGATATATTTCGAAAAAAAGGTGGTTAGGGGTCGAAATCCTCTCATCCAATATAATTTAGACAAGTTTAGGTATCAATTTTAACCTTATCATTTAGATTTAACTTTAAGTTAGATAATTTAACTTTTACCGTGTCTTCTTGTTTTCTTACACTAGAAGGTTAATTAACTTACCATATCAAGCCAAACGAATCCCAAGTTGTTTATTATTAATATATATAACCTTATCTAAGTCATTTTGCCGAACCTTAGATTTTTAGGAATAAAATAAAAATTAATAATATAATATTTGTTTTAAAAACTATTTTATGTCAATTTTGACACTATTTAGTAATTGATTTTTATGAAAATCATAACAGAATGATTAGTTCGAACCAAGTTACTTAAATCAATACTAGCATGTCATATTAACCTATAAAATTAGTGTAATTCATAAAAAGTCTTAAATTACATTTATTTGGGTATTTATAACATCAATTATGTCAATATTTCATTAAAAAGATAATTACTGCATCATCATTGTGTCATAAATAAATTAATTTATTTAATGTCTAAAAATTATAAATAAAATACCATTATGTATGAAATCTTTTTAGCTTTCTAATTAATATTTATAGTCGATTTTATCTTATGTATAACCCTATATTAAAAATGATTTTCTTATAAAACTTTGATTTTAACTATTTTAACCCTTCTTTAAATAAATTAATAATAAATGTCCTAATCTAATCCAAGTGGGCCTAAGTGGTCATATTTTATTCCTAAGGTTGTTTTTGGTCGAATTACACTTGTCCAATAGAATTAGGACATGTGTTAGGGTAATAATAATATCATTTTTACCCTTAATTACCCTATTTACTTTTAACCGTGGTAAAAAAAAGTAAAAAGTTACTATTCACCAAAAAATTATTTTCATCTCATTGAACCACATTTTACTTACTGACATCAACCGTGTCTCTCGGATTTTCGAAATTCCACTCACAGAAGCGGTAAAATTAAGTTTTATGAAAAATTCAGTTTTTTAACTACCACTTAGTGGTTTCACTATTCATCAAAAATTGAAAGTTTTCAGAAAAATACCAAAATTTCACCTTAGGCTAATTTCAATATTCCGAATCCAATAATGAAGTCCATTTTGAAAAATAAAATTTACAAAATTTCAAAAAGTGGTTATTACTATTCATAACGGCTAGTTTTAATAATATTTTACTAGCATATCATTGTTTAGTGAAACTCGGTATTGCGTACGACGCAAGCTATCGAGGAAGGCCGTGGTTTCGTGTAAAGCAAGCCAAGCTAGTGTTGTTTGTAGTGAAAGATTCCTTTGATGATTTATATAAAACAAAATATTTCTTATAAAAGTTTCGGGTGTTACATTCTACCCCCCTTAAAATGAATTTCGCCCTCGAAATTCGTCACTTTGTAACAAACAATTGAGGATACCTCTCCCTCATCATATCCTCAAGCTCCCATGTAGCTTCTTCTAATTGGTGGTTCCTCCATAAAACTTTCACCAATCGAGTGGTCTTGCTTCGTAGAACTTTTTCACTACGATCCAGAATCTCTATCGGTTGTTCTTCATAAGAAAGATCTTGCTCCAGCGGTACAACTTCTGAGCTAAGTACATGTGAAGGATCAGGTATGTACTTTCTCAGGAGAGATACATGGAACACATCGTGAACTTGAGAGAGATTCGGTGGAAGCGCCAATCGGTAAGCTACCTTCCCAACACGATCCAGTATTTCGAAAGGACCGATATATCTAGGGCTCAACTTCCCCTTCTTTCCAAATCTCATGACCCTCTTCGAGGGAGATATTCATAAGAACACTTTATCACCCACTTCAAACTCTAGGTCTTTTCTTCGGTTGTCGGCATAACTTTTCTGTCGACTCTGAGCTGCTCTTATGTGTTGTTGAATAGATCTGACCTTTTCTGCCATTTCATCAACGAGATCAGGTCCTAATAGCTTTCTTTCCCCAACTTCATCCCAGCAAGTTGGAGTCCTGCATTTCTTTCCATAGAGAGCTTCATAAGGAGCCATCTAAATACTAGAGTAAAAGCTATTATTATAAGAAAATTCCACCAAAGGTAGGTGTTGATCCCAACCACCTTTGAAATCCATAGAGCAAGCTCTCAACATATCTTCTAGAGTTTGGATTGTTCTCTCAGACTGACCGTCTGTCTGAGGATGATAAGCAGTGCTGAAACTCAACTCTGTATCCAGAGTATACTGAAGACTTCGCCAAAACTTTGAGGTAAACCTCGGATCCCAATCAGATATAATAGAAATTGGTACTCCATGCAATCTTACCACTTCGTTCACATATATCCTGGCAAGCTGATCTAGAGAGAAATCCTCTCTAATAGCAATGAAGTGTGCAGACTTGGTAAGACGATCAACTATGACCCAAATAGCATTATTGCCTTTGGATGTTTTAGGAAGTCCTATGACAAAGTCCATAGTGATGTTTTCCCATTTCCATTCGGGTATGGGTAATGGTTGTAACATCCCCTTAGACTTCTGTCTCTCAGCTTTAACTTACTGACAAACCAAGCATCGAGAGACATATTCAACAACATCTCTTTTTATGCCATCCCACCAGAAGTACTCTTTCAGGTCCCAATACATCTTCGTGATTCCAGGATAAATAGAGAATGAAGAACTATGAGCCTCATCCAGCAGCTCCTTCTTTAATTCCGGGATGGGAGGAACACAAACCCGATTCCTGAACTTTATTATCCCATCACAATCAAGGTTGAATTCAGGAACATTTCTCACCTTCTTTTGTAACTCGACATCTTATTTCTGTGCCTCTTTAATCTTCACATGTATAGATGGTTGAACATTCATTTGAGAAAGATAATATTTTTCCCCTTCCATTATAATTCCAAGATCCATCCTTTGTAAATCCATAAATATTGGATCTTTTTTGATCCTCATCATGGATAAAATGGCATGGTCTTGTCGAATTAATGCATCTACCACCTTGTTTGCTTTCCCAGGGTGGTAATAAATTGAGCAGTCGTAATCCTTAATCAGTTCTAACCATATTCTTTGGTTCATATTCAGCTCCTTTTGTGTGAAAATATACTTTAAACTTTTATGATTAGTATAAATATCACACCTTTCACCATAAAGATAATGCCTCCAAATATTTAATGCAAAGATTACCGCAGTTAACTCCAAATCATGAGTTGGGTAATTTTGCTCATGTATTTTCAACTGTCGTGAGGCATAAGCTATCACCATATCATTTTGCATAAGAACACACCCCAAACCCTTCTTGGATGCATCACTGTAGATCACAAACCTTTCTCCACTACAAGGCACTGTGAGCATAGGTGAACTGGATAACCTTCTTTTCAACTCCTTGAAATTCTCTTCACATTCCTCCGTCCAGACAAACTTAACTCTTTTCCTAGTCAACTTGGTGAGTGGATTAGATAATCGTGAAAAATCTTTCACAAAATGTCGATAATATCCAACCAAACCAAGAAAACTTCGGATCTCAGTTACTGTTTTTGGTCTCGACCATCTTTCGATAACCTCTGTTTTTGCTGGATCCACAGATATCCCCTCTTTTGAGATTATGTGACCCAAAAATGAAACTTTTTGAAGCCAAAATTCACACTTGGTAAATTTGGCATAAAGCTTCTCCTTTCTCAGGGTCTTGAATATAATTCTCAAGTGATCTTCATGTTCTTCCTTTCTCTTTGAATAGACAAGAATATCGTCTATAAAGACTACCACAAATTGATCAAGATAGTCTCTAAAGACTCTATTCATCAGATCCATGAAGATAGCAGGGGCATTAGTAAGACCAAATGGCATCACTATAAATTCATAGTGTTCATACCTTGTACGGAAAGATGTCTTTGGTATATCCTCTCTTTTGACCCTTAATTGATGATACCCTGAACAAAGATCAATCTTGGAAAAGTATTGAGCTCCGCATAGTTGGTCAAATAAGTCATCAATGCGTGGGAGAGGATATTTGTTCTTGATAGTGAGCTTGTTAAGTTCTCGATAATCAATACAGAGTCTCATTGATCCATCTTTCTTCTTAACAAACAGAACAGGTGCTCCCCAAGGTGATTCACTAGGGCGTATGAACCCCTTATCAAGATTCTCTTGGAGTTGCTTCTTCAATTCCTTCAACTCAATTAGGGCAATTCTATAAGGTGTCTTTGAAATAGGCAAAGCACCCGGTACGAGTTCTATTGAAAACTCAACTTCAGGATTTGGTGGAAGACCCGGTAATTCCTTCGGAAAGACATCATCAAACTCCCGTACAATGGTCATATTCTTAATTGTGAGTTTCTCACCAACCATTTGAGATAAATAACCTTCATTTAGTGGAATCAAGACCCATAAGGTAGAAGGAATTTCCACTGGAAGGTTATGTTCATCCTTGCATTGATAGATGATCATAGATTGATCTGGAATATGAAATGTGGCTTCCCTTCTTTGGCAATTGATATGAGCTCCATATAAAGAAAGCCAATCCATGCCAAGAATCACATCAAATTCCACTATAGGAAGGATCACAAGATTTGCAGGAAGCACTTTCCCACAAACTTCAATCGGGGAAGAATTATAAACTTTTGATGCGACTGTTGTGCCATTAGGGGTTGTCACAGCTAACTCAACATCTAATTGTTGAGGTAATACGGTGATATCCTTATAAAATTCTTCAGAAATAAAAGAGTGGGTGGATCCAGAATCAAATAAAACATTTGCTACTTTAGAGTGGATGGTAAGTGTACCTTTCACCACATCATTATCGTACTCCACATCGCTGATAGAAATTGCATGTGACTTTCCTTTGTCTTTATCCTTAAGAGTTTGTTGACGTCGACCATCATCATCAACCCTTGGATTGTGGCATTTATTGGCATAATGTCCCATCTCCTTGCACTTGAAACATTGAAGTGTAGTAGGTTCATTCTGTGTATCCCTTCCTTTGTTTGCATTATTAGACATCTTCTTCCCATCATCGCGGCATTCAAATGCCCGATGACCTTCCTTTCCACATTTGAAACATTTACTTTTCCCTTTAAGACAACTCCCTCCATGTTTATTTCCACACTTTGAGCATAAGGGAAAGCTCGTATTCTTTTCAGTGTACTCTTTAGATTTTCCTTTGAATTCCATTTTCCTCTTCTTATCAAACCCATATGACTGATGGGTTACTCTAATCTCCATCTCAACTTTGAGAGCACATCGAATGATTTCCTCGTAGCTATTGAAGTCCCTTATGGCTAACGCCCTTCGAAGACTTGATTTTAAGCCACTAAAAAATCGATCGATCTTACTCTCAGGTTGGATAATAATACCAGAAGCGTACCTTGCAAGTCTTGTAAAATTTGCTTCATAGGTACCAACAGATTCATCATCCTTTTGCATCAGTTCAAGAAACTCTTTCTCCATCTTTGTTCGGAGAATACGAGGGAAGTACTTATTGAAAAATAAGTTCTTGAACTCGTCCCATTCCATGGACTCAATTTCATCCCTTTGCCTCATATTCTTAATAAGATTCCACCATTGATCAGCATCACCTTCCAAATGATACACTGCTAAGATGACTTTATCATACTCAGAACATTGAAGAACTGAAAATATCTTTTCAGTAGTACTAATCCATTGTTCAGCAACTAATGGATCAGTAGACCCGCTGAATGAAGGTGAACGCTGTCTCATGAAGGATTCAACAGAATGTTGCTCCTTCCTTTGCTCGTTTGGAAGTTCTGTATGATTCATATCTTGAGAAAGTTGTGTGAGCATGGCTACAAGATTTTTCATTCCATCTCCCATAACATTTGGTTGCTCAGGGGGACAATCATTGCATTTCCCGTCGCATTCCGCATTAATACGGTTCCTTCGGGTTCCAGCCATTGACTAAAACCAAGAAGAATAGTGTGAGAAACACTAATTATAATAGGAAAACCACGTAATCAAGAATAAAATTTCACACTTAAGGTCTTATCCTAGGTTATTCATGGACATTTCTAAAACACTAAGATTGTGTTCTATGCTTAGAATTATCCTTAGGGTTCTTACTAAGGCTTTCACATCCTAGTTTCCAAAGGTTGACTATACCTTTCCTCTGATACCAACTATAACGACCCATACTTTACATAAATTGTTATTACATCAGAATTGAAGCATACTTATTACAACATTTAACATAACCACGAAAGGACCGTATAGGTATAGTGTCTTTAGAAACTGGGAAACATAAACAACTGGTTCATAAAGCGTCTACACTGTCTCCCATTTATTTCATCATATCTATAGTCCCTTTTGGCATATCTTACTTAATAACCTTCTTCCTGACCTGGGGAAAGAAAACATACAAAAGAGTGAGCTCAAATGCTCATTAAGGGTAAACAAAAGAAATATCAATCACATCATATTCATAAGAACATAACTTTTGGAAATCTTAACCTGCAAAAGAGAGCATAATTTCATAACATGGGATAAATCATAGTAGTGAAATGGAATCCCAATAATCATAACATAAAACATGAAACTTTGTGGCATACACACATAATCATAGATAATCATTTCTTATTAGTCAAGACTCATTTCCAAGACTATCTTAGTGGACAAAGTCCATTTATGAACCGAGTTCACTCCTTGTTTCAGTCTTGTTTCACTGAACCGGTATAACCTACCGTTCCAGCCATGTCCATCTCATGAGATATAAAATCATTACCCAATGCATTGGAGGGAGATATAGGTCCCACCCATCTCATAATGATACCATTCTTATGTGTGCCACAAAATCATAAATCATACATCATTGCATAACTCATGTAATAAAAATGGGAATCTTAAACATCGTGACATCATCAAACAATTCATATAAGATAAAGGAATTCATAAAAATAATTCCATCACAAGATAATCAAATCAATGTAATAATAGGGATATAAACAGAACCCTATATTATCTTAGATGGAAAATAATTTTGATAAAACACTTGAACTCCATTCTTGAGGAAAATATCCTTTCAAATTCAAAAACATTTTCCTTTCTTAACATGTCATACAATTTTTAATCTAAAAGAAGTTGGTTAAAAATAAACTTTAAAACTTGTAAAGGAAGCTTCTTGGAAATAATGTTTTAAAAATCCATTCATGCCGTATAAGTTAAAAAAACATTCTTCTCGTACTTTTGTCGGAAAAGTCAAAAAGTACCTCGTACGAAAAATGACAAAAGATTCCTTTCATATCTTTTACTAAAAACTCACCGAAGGGTAAAATTGGGTTTAAACAATTGTAGGTGGATGGAAATAATATTACATATTGAGGAAACATGGATGTGAATGATAAAATACACCCCAGTAAAATCCGAAGTATAAACAATCTCGGATAAAAATGAGATTGTGATATTTTCTTTACCTTAGGTCCGATTTGCTTCGTAAATGTCCGAACCTCCTGTATAATGATTTAAATAATGTTATTGACTTATTCCAGAATAATACTTCTTGTTATGATATCATATATGGTCATATTCTTATCTTATTATTAGTATTATTTCATTGCTACTTGTTATTCGGGTGTTTATTACTTTTTGTTCTTATGCGTGTTTTGTCGAATAAATTCTTATTTTTCTCTTTAGGTTATAGATACCTCATTTCCAGAATGGTATTAGTGTAATATATATCATATTCATTCATTCAATTCATTTATATAATCATTATGAAATGAAGATCATGTAGAACGAGTCGCATCACATCGTGGAGACAGTATTCCGTACGTACGCACGAGTGATGATATCGTTCCTATGATCGTGGAGTTGTATTGGAGTGTATGTATACTATTTAAGAATAAATATAACTTTATAATAGTCATATATAGTCATTATTTACACCATTATACCCATCCAAGTAAGGTGGTGGTGGAAAATTGATTACACCACGGCGTGGAGACGGTATTCCGTACGTACGCACGCGCGGTGATTTCTTTTTCCGTAGGATGGATAGATGGTGAAATAGGGTTGTTTCATACTTATAATAACATATCAGTATATGAGTGATACTGATGTTATTACTTCATAATGAAACAACTAAATAAAAGAAGTGTAAGAAGAAATAAAGATGAAAGAATTGGTAATGGACATTACCTCTTCTTTGAAGTGCTTCTTTGAGACCTCCTTTTAGGGCACTAAAATAGGTCTTTGAAGAAGACCAGAACCTCTAGGATTTTTCTAGGGTAGTGGAGAGGAGAAATTTTCATGGGTTTGCTGATCTTGAAGGCTCAAAGTGGTGTGAGGAAGAGGGGGAGGAGGTTCCCTTTTATAAGGGAGGAGAGGGGCACCTTTGGAATAACTAAAAATATTATTTTATTATAAAGTCAAATTCGGTTTTTAATAGCTACAAATTGATATATTTCGAAGATAAGGTGGGTAGGGGTCGAAATAATCTCATACAATATAATTTATACAAGTTTAGGTATCAATTTTAACCTTATCATTTAGATTTAACTTTAAGTTAGATAATTTAACTTTTACCGTGTCTTCTTGTTTTCTTACACTATAAGGTTAATTAACTTACCATATCAAGCCAAACGAACCTCAAGTTGTTTATTATTAATATATATAACCTTATCTAAGTCATTTGGCCGAACCTTATATTTTTAGGAATAAAATAACAATTAATAATATAATATTTGTTTTAAAAACTATTTTATGTCAATTTTGACACTATTTAGTAATTGATTTTTGTGAAAATCATAACAGAATTATTAGCTCAAAACAGGTTACTTAAATCAATACTAACATGTCATATTAACCTAGAAAATTAGTGTAATTCATAAAAAGTCTCAAATTACATTTATTTGGGTATTTATAACATCAATTATGTCAATATTTCATTAAAAAGATAATTACTACATCATCGTTGTGTCATAAATAAATTAATTTATTTAATGTCTAAATATTATAAATAAAATAACATTATGTATGAAATCTTTTTAGCTTTCTAATGAATATTTATAGTCGATTTTATCTTATGTATAACCCTATATTAAAAATGATTTTCTTATTAAACTTTGATTTTAACTATTTTAACCCTTCTTTAAATAAATTAATAATAAATGTCCTAATCTAATCCAAGTGGGCCTAAATGGTCATATTTTATTCCTAAGGTTGTTTATGGTCGAATTACACTTGTCCAATAGAATTAGGACATGTGTTAGGGTAATAATAATATCATTTTTACCCTTAATTACTCTATTTACTTTTAACCGTGGTAAAAAAAAGTAAAAAGTTACTATTCACCAAAAAATTATTTTCATCTCATTGAACCACATTTTACTTACTGACATCCACCGTGTCTCTCGGATTTTCGAAATTCCACTCACAGAAGTGGTAAAATTAAGTTTTATGAAAAATTCAGTTTTTTAACTACCACTTAGTGGTTTCACTATTCATCAAAAATTGAAAGTTTTCAAAAAAATACCAAAATTTCACCCTAGGCTAATTTCGATATTCTGAATCCAAAAATGAAGTCCATTTTGAAAAATAAAATTTACAAAATTTCAAAAAGTGGTTATTACTATTCATAACGGCTAGTTTTAATAATATTTTACTAGCATATCATTGTTTAGTGAAACTCGGTATTGCGTACAACGCAAGCTATCGAGGAAGTCCGCGGTTGCGTGTAAAGAAAGCTAAGCTAGTATTGTGTGTAGTGAAAGATTTCTTTGATGATTTATATAAAACAAAATATTTCTCATAAAAGTATCGGGTGTTACATGCACGGTGGGCACATGGTTTTCCCTTACAGTGCGCCCCAGCCCAAAAAACCGTGCAACACTAGATAGTGGGGGATTTCATATTTTTTCAAACTATGTGCCCTCTTAGTAGTAAAAATTAACCATTATAAAATAGTTTCATGGTTAGGGGAAACCATTAATCCCTACCAAGAAAACCATGTGTGGGAATTAAATTAACCCAAAAATTAGTTTTAAAAATTCCAGAACCCCTATTTTAATCCCAAATCAATCCCCATTCGACCCTAATTCCTTTTTCACAATTTCAGATCATCTTGGATGAATTACAAGCCTTCTTGACCTCCGTTATTCATGATTAGATACTCGGATCGAAGATCTGCACCCATCTAGGTAAGAGAATCTTATCCCGCTTGGTTTCTTGTTCCTCTCCCCCTCTTCTTCTATTCAAGAAAGAGTTGTTATTACTATTTTTATTAGACCCAGATCTAGGATTGGGGATCTAGATATAAATTTAAAGGAACTTGATTTATTCAATCTTGATTTAGGGCTTTAGATTCAGATCTTATTCTACATCGTTGTGCTGCTCAAATTTTGGTAATTTTTGTTGGCGAGCATTCTTCGTCAAACTTGAGGTAGGTGGCCTATAATTCAATTCTCATAGTCTTAATTTAAATTACATTAATGTAATTATAGAATTTTTATTATATGTTTATCAATTTATTTCTTGATTTGATTAATTAATTTGGTGAATTAATTAATTGAGAAGATGTAAAATTGGGGATTTTGATATTATAGATTGAGATAATTAACGGTTGAACTAATTATGAGAATTTGAGATAGATGATTTGAGATAATGAATTGTATAATTAATTATGAGATATTGAGGTTGTTGATTTAGATAATTAATTGATGAATTAATTATAATATATTGAGGTTGTTAATTTATATAATTAATTGTAGAATTAATTATTAAATATTGATATTTGATAATTGAGATAATTAATTGTGTAATTAATTATGAAGTATTGAGATTGTGATTAAGATAATTAATTGTATAATTAATTATGATATTTTTGAGATTATGTATATTGATTAATTAATTTATGAATTAATTAATGGGATTGATGTACTTAATTAATTGGGAAATTAATTAAGGGGAATTATGTGATAAACTAATTGCTGAATTAGTAATGAAATTGGTGTGGTTAGTTAACGGTTGAGTTGACTAATAGAATTAATGTGATTAATTAATTATCGAATTAATTAATATTATTGATGTGACTAATTAATTTTTGAATTAATTAATGTTATTGATGTGATTAGTTAATTATTAAACTAACTAATGGAATAGTGGTGTTTAACTAATTATTAAATTAGTAATGGAATTGATGTAAATAATTAATTATTGAATTAATTATGTGTTGATGAATTGTAATGATCATTTAGTTATGAAATAAAGAATGGGAACATGGTCATTCTAATGTGTGAGTATTAATGGTAACATGTGCATTCAATTATGAATTAAAGAATTAGAATATGGTCATTCTATTGTGTAAAGTGTGAATGGTAACACGAGCATTCAAGTATGAATTAAAGAATTGTAATAATGGAATTATGAGATATGATATCACTTGGGAATTGTTCAAACTTTGGCATGGGATGAATAAGGTATTGAGATACGAGTGTCTATAGAAACCAGGGGGTTTGTGTGGTTAGATAAAGAATAGTTGATAATGTGATAACTATTTAATTATGCATTGTGATTTATTCTTTATACAACTGCATACACTGTTATTTGACTGGATATTGTTTTATACACCATTGGTGGTGGCCTACTGAGTTTTACTCACACCCTAATTGGGTTTCTTGATTGGTACCCGAATAGATTTCATAGTTGAAGGATGGGATAAGGGAAATGGCCCTGTGTTAAGTGGATGAGTCGGGATAGAGCATGGATGAGGGAACTAGATATGGTTCGGGACTCATTTGGGAGTCTTCAGTGTCTTTACTTTTTTGTTTTCATTTTGACACTTGGAATGTACATTAACATGACATAGTTATTTTTTTCAGTTTGATATTGTATCTTCAGTTTTGGTCATCATGTGATATTGGAATATTTCTGGTTATAGTTATATATTTAGTTAATGTTTATTTATTTTCTATTAGTGTTTGACTCTGACAAAGAGGGTATAGTCTCCCCATGACTGATATTACACCCTCTTTTTTATTCAGTAGCCTTTGGCATACAAGAAGGTTCTCTTGAGGTCATGTGACTGACTGGCATGAAGCACTGGTGTGTGAAACCCAGGCTGGGATGTTACATTTGTCGAATAAAGCCCTTAATTACATCTTGTTCTTTATAAGGGGGAATTGGATGCTCCTCCTGATCCATGTTTCTATTCAGAACCTGATTCAGCTGAGAGAGTATCATCATAAAGTTTGTGATTCCCACTCCCATTGGGTTGGGCATCTCATTGGGGCAATCATCACATTTCACTTCGCATTGGTTGTTTTCCTGATTCCTCTTATTTCTGGCCATTGGTTAGAATAAATGGAAAATTTGGGAAGAGTATTTTTAAACTATTAAACATATAAAGGGGGGATATAATGAAATTAAATATTTGACTTATAAATTACATGCATTTATTAACTTATGAATTTCTAGGCTTCAATCAATGTTATCTGTGATATATTTCCTATCATATATTCTTATGGGTATTTTTTCTCTTAAAAATGGTTCAAAATGAGGTTATGAATTTACCAAAGCATAACCCCTGGGAGTGTCAAACCAGGTGTGCAGCAAGGCCCATTGTTATACACTAGTTTCTAGTCGAGTCAATCTCGACACAGTTTTTTCAAGTTTTAACCCTATGTACATCTGTTCTAGAGCCACATCTACTTGTAGTATCCAGACAGGGATGTATTCAATTGATAAACCACTTACTCTATACTTTCCAAAATTTAGGGATTTTTTCTTATACTTAGTATTATCTCTAAGGATTTAGATATATTTTTATAATCCTAAACCGAAAAACAATTAAACTTTTCTTTTGATGCTATCTATAAAACACTTATCTTTATTACATATTAATTCAAGATTTATTATATAAGATTACATGTAATAATACCTTAAAGATAGAGAAGTATAGTGTCTTTTAGAATTAGGTTCATTACATAACAATTTAAAATAGGAAATAACATCTTTATTGAAAGCTTCCTTAACATGCTTGCACATAAAACTACATGGGATAACCTGGGTACATATATAAGAAATGGGTGAGCTATAAAGCCTAGTAAGGAAATAAACATAGAATAACATGAAGAAGATAATAAATTTTAGACAATAGGAATATAAATGGGTCATAAAATGGGTTAAAATCATAAACATGAACAATGAGGTATGATATAGCATGATAATCATAAAGGAAACATGGGAAATGTGGTGACAACACAAAACATTTCATCATAAACATAGGTCACGGATAACTACCATGACATCATGATGAAAAAATTATTATAAAGGAATCGGGTTCACTCTCTTTCCCAATATGACATCTCATGATTCTAAACATTACCCAATACATTGGAGCGCTATATAATTCTGGGTGCACTTGTCACTTTCATTTCATTCTCATACTTAAGTGTGTCACATAGACCATACAACATAGATTCATTCATCATCATATTTTATTCCATAATAAAGGAGTGTGGAAAAAATAAATTTAATTCCCAATTCAAATAAGTATAATTGTTTAAATTTTAAATCCCTTGATATGAAATGGGTATGGTGTTCACTATACAACTGTTTTGGTATGGAAAATCATGGTAAAATTTTGGCAACATAACGGCGTCACTTAAAAATTCATAAAATGTGTTGATGAGAGATAAAGGGTTTTCTCATAATTTTTAAATCAAATGGGAAGTAATAGGGACATATGAGGATATATCCCACCATTATAAATTGTAAATAGATGTCATAGGATTATAAATAAACTTGAATAAAGAAGAGAATGAAAGGATCCCTTACTTGAGTGTGTGACTCCAAATGGTTGGGAGGAGCTTCTTGAGAGATTGGGGAAACCTTGGGAGGACTCTAGAGATGTAATGGAAGAGTAAGTATGTGATACATTGATTTTGAGTGGATATAAATGGGATATTGTGTAGATTTATATAGGAAATGAGTGGGGATTTCTTTAATATTCCCCAAACTTAGGTTTTTGAATCTATATAATAAAACAACCAAAACCACAAACCTTCCCATGGTTTCTACCAAATGGTATTGGTTTCCATTATTTTATAAGACAAAGGGATGAAATTAATAAAATAATTCCCATTCTTATGTTGAAGTGAGTCATGATCTTAAAAAATTGATTTTAAAACCTTAAAATATATTAATGGTTTTGGGGGATTCATAATGGATTTATAAAATTAATAAAATAAAAATAAAAATCACATTATTTTAAAGGTAAGACGTATATTTGGTCATTTATAGCTTTTATAGTTTTTATTACATCACTTTTGGGTCATTATGATGTGATAATATACACCGTATATTTATACGGTATTTAATTTTTAGCCAAAAATTTGATTGTCTCAAAAATTAATGAAAAAATAACCATTGGATAATTTCAACATTTTGATTCCAAAAATAATATTAATTTTATAAAAAAAATCTAAATATTTTAATTTTCACTTTTAAAATAAGAAACGGTATTTATTAAAAAAATGTTGGGTTTTTTGACAATAACAGTTTTCTAACCCTTATAAAAATTACATTTGACTTAATAAAAATTATATGATCATTTATATTTTTTAAACAAAATAATAATTTATTAAAATATTATTTATTTCAAAAATCCATTAATTCATCAAAATAAATGTCTTAATTGAAATTTAATACTAATTAAAAATACAATTTGTGTTTCGTTGTATAAAAATAAAAATCATTTATAAAGTAAATATAAGAAGAAAATATTGACATTATTATTTTGAAAATACAATATACATATTCATATTATTATTGTATTGATGCATATCCATTTAATACACTATCAAACTTCCTAAGGGTAACGTGTGTGACTGTGAGACTTTCATGGGGT
Organism: Viscum album; assembly: GCA_963277665.1. NCBI lineage: Eukaryota > Viridiplantae > Streptophyta > Magnoliopsida > Santalales > Viscaceae > Viscum > Viscum album. Next base: position 1,774,014,377 of record OY728165.1, on the reverse strand, counting down.
GGTTTCGGCAAACATGGTTTGGGTCGTGATCTCAATGAGATTGAACTTCTCCCATAAATGGTTTTTCTAATACTTATATTATTGGATCCTAGCTTGGGATTGATCAAGAGAAAATCCTAGTGATGTTATCTCTCTCAGAAGCTCTGATAAATGGGCTTCATAGGGTACGATCCTACTGATTGAGGTCATCACTTCCTTTGTCTATGTCAATTGGATTTATCAAAACTCTATATTAATACTAATCATGTTATCACTATTCAAAAGCTATATTATCAATGGTAAAGATGTTTAATGTTATTTTAAATATGATATAATAAAACCAAAGAAGCGCATGTGTTTTTTATAACCATAATACATAATAAGACATTTAATTAAATTGAAAGGGAAATTTTATTTATAAAAGTTTAGATCATTACATGAAGAGTTAACCATATCACAACTGGAATATGATTTTCAATGGGAGAGTTATTTATTACAATAAATCCACTCACAATTAGAAGAGGTGATGTTTGATCTTTTCCACCCATATTGATCATATATTAATTATTTTTTATCACTAAACTCTCTTAATTATAAGAAGTTATTGGTTCCTTATTGGTTTTCTATCATGAGTATGATGTGGATAGGAATCAAATTGGTATTGAGAGATCAACTCCAAAGGGGGTGTTGAAACCATTTTCAATCCTTGTTATACCTTAGAGAAGAAGGATTCATTAGTAGACCCTTTGTATAGCCATCCAAAATCATTCTGAGAAAGGTTATATGTTACTCATTTGGTAACAAAAATCCAAAACTGTGAGAAGGTGGGTGAATTTTCCAAACACCTTCATGTTAGATGTCCAATGGATTTTTGAACTCTTATTTACTTGCATTGTTGATTTCTAAAATTTGCAACATAATTTTTCTTTGAATTTCTTATAGATTTGAGATGCCTAACAACATATCTTTCATCAGTTAAGAAAAATTCTATGGGTTTGGATTTCATGAAATTAGTTGGGTCTTCATATAGTAAATATTCAAATATTCCACCGTATATAAACATATAATTCTAAGTGTATACACATGCATCTATTTTCATTATATACTAATCTAGACCTGATTATAAATATTGTAATAATAAAAGAGCATGTTGATAATTTATATTTAAATTTTAAGAGAATGGACCATCCATGAATCCAATGGTTACATCTTTAGTATATTTTAGTATAGAGGTGTAAATAGGCACTATAGATCCTAGAGAAGAACAATGAGGAGATACCTTCTCACCCATGAATCCTAGGGTTGAACAAAGTAAAAAATTTAAATACAATGGGGATTGATAAAAATGAAACCTTGTATTTGGATGTTATAGTGAATAGCCTGGAAGGGGTTGAGGACTATTGACCTAAACAAATGAATCATATTATACCATTAGGAACCATGATAATATCAACACACCAGTGTATTCTCATAGGATCCTACAGATGGTGTAATAAAATTACAGCACATTAAATTTAAATTTATTTTTTAAAATTTCAAAAACATAAAATACTGTGATAAAAATATGAAATACATTTTTTAAGTGAATTAATGATTCAAACAACTTAAAAATTACTTTTGCTAAAAATAATTGAATGTAAAAAACATATATATAACACAAAATTGAATATGGACAATTGGATGAACATTTAAATACAAAGTTAAATTAATTAATTAATATGCATGAGAATTGTTACATTAACCAACACATATGGTCAATATGAATATTGAATAAATGTAGACATGTGCAAAATTATAGTAATTAATTCATAATATAATTTAAATACAAATTGAAAAATGATCATTTTCAATATTAAAAGAAAAAAAATAAAAATGGAGAGTATGTGAATAATTTTTCTAATATGTTCATCAAAATCAAAATTTAGCACCAAAATACATTCATAAGTTTATAGAATCACCAATATACAAGTCTATGTAATTGAAAAATATTAAATCAATGTTTTTTATTAAAGGATGTTCATATTTGAAAACAAGGAAACAAAAAATGATTGGGAATTCAATGACATAAAAAGATCCTTATTGTGAGGAGAAAAATTCAATAGAACCTTTTCATAGAGGTTTTATTTGATGCTTTCATTTATTTATTAAAAAATATAAGCAATAAAACTAAAAATGAAAACTAAAAAAAGTGGTAGATTGAAGAAAACAATCATAAATCTTACACTGTTTAAATGAAGAGAATCAAACCGCGTCTTGTCTAAAAATGATCCCCGCCCTTCATCGCTTTAGAGTAACCTACACATTAATACTATCAATTAGTTTACAATAATTAATCATGAGAACATTATCAATAAAAACTATCAAGTTAGTTAGAGAATATTAAAATCTTAAAGGTTCACTATTAGAAGATTGAAAAATCAAGAAATATAAATTAATTGCAAACATCTAAGTCACCATCGATTCAATTTAGTCATGCTACTTTACATTGATAACACTCCTCAATATGATATCCCCAATTTCGGGCTTACACTTATAACCAATTTAGATGAAATAAAAAAAATGTATAAAAATGGGAAAGTGAAAATGTAATAAAAATTATAGAAAGTAACATTTCTTGATTAAATAATGGAAACTACCAAGATCATAATGATTGATCATAGAGGCCCATTCATTCACACATTCAACCACTCCATAAATAGTTGGCACCAACTCTTTTTTAAGCATTGTGCTTCCATGAATCGGTTTTTTTTCACAAAAATAAAGACATTAAAATATGATTATATAGAGAAAATATACAGCTAAAAAATTCTTTAATTAAATGGTGATGAATAAAAAAACTGAACACTAAGAACCTCTAATTGATTTTATTGATTTATAGATAACAAATATTGAAGTGACATTAGAGTATAACATAATAATGAACATCTGTTAATCCATAAGACGTTATCAATATGCAGTAAATTAAACATTTTTTGTTGATGTTATGTTAGTGTAAAATTTGAAAAAAAAAGTAAAGAATTTTTATGATAATGTATTTTATAAATTTAATAGTATTGATTAATAGGAAAATCCAATTGAAGTGGAATTAAATTCTTATAAAATATAAATTGAATTTTAAAAATGTATACTACACATAAGAAGGCAACTTATAAAAATTTCATAGTGAAATAAAGATAGATTGAATGCATATGGAATTCATATTTTAGATAAGTAACAAATTTTAAACTGTATGTTATAGATAAGTTGAAATATTATGTACAATTTGAAACTGATAGTGAATTATATAAAAAAAGTATTGTAAAGTAGATCATGATGGAATTGATCAACAATGAAGTGTAATATATAAATATTACCATCAAGGAAAAGAATAAATAATGTTTTGAAAAAAAATAAAATGAAGTGTAATATAAAAATATTGAATGCATTATATATATAAAGAACATTAGTATACTGAATAATTTCTACATAATCTGCATACAGAATATGTATAATAAAAGAGGGTCTGAATTCCCACATAGTAATAGGGACATAGTACATGATATATACACCTTAAGAAAGATGAATTATGTAGTATAGATATAAGATATTAGTATATTGAACCGTTGAAATGGAATGGTTACGAGAGGCAAAACACCTGTAGACAGAGGGAAACATCATTTTTCTTTCATATTAGGGGCTTGGGATGGAATAGAAGAAGGTTTTTGTTTAAAAATGATGGAGACCTTTATTTGGAACTAAAAAATGATCTGAACCACTAAAATTAAGAGTGTCTAATATGAATAAAGTTAAAAGTAATAGTATTTTTAAATTGAGGTTTCAAGAAATCGGATTCAGAGAGTACACGTTGCGAAGGAGTAACCCTAAAGAGGTATTTTGGGATTATATTAAGAGTTGACATCACCGACACTGTATATTGAAGAGTGAAACTCGAGAAGTTGGGGTAACATGGTAGGAAATAATGAAACGTATATGGAGGCAAGGTGCTCAGTATGATGAAATTCAACAGGAGATCTGTCAAAGGAGTGGGAGAGGATATCAGTTGTGTCATAGATCGGAGAGTGAAGCCGATAAGGTTTACCAGTGTGGAAAGAGATTGGATAGGTGGGGAGGATATGTCAGAACCACGTCGATAGGGAAGTGGGGATTCCCCATTAAGGCTGCATCGACAGGGAGGTGGGTTGGTTGTGTTGGAACCGTGTTAGAAGAGGAATATCGTTAGAGGCAGGAGGTGGGATGCCTGTGTCGGAACTGCGTCGGAGGAGGAAGATCGCCAGAGTCAGGATATGGGATGGCTTCTTAGGAAGAGGAAGATCACCAAATGAAGATATGTAGAGGTTGGGGCTCAATCATGAAAAAGGGAACCATTCAAAGAACAAAAGGAAACTGAAGAGAAGAAGGGAACTGCGTGAAGAGGAGAATGGAACCGCGTGAAGAGGGGAGGAGGGATTGAGGGGTATTACCACGGTTTTAATAAAATTTTGGCCTTAAATAACTTATTTTTGTGGTTTTAATAAAATATGGAAATAGATGTATTTCAATAGATGCACATGAGTATACATAAAGTCAATCGGATATGCGGTTTGCCCGAAACTATCAAATATGCAATTTTTAAAGGTTTGACGCCCTTTAAAAAGGTGTGCTCGGGGGTAAAAACCAATCAAACAATATCCAAATTCCATGAATTAAAACAAAAACAATCGTAGAGTAAATTTTGAAATGGTCGAGCATACATAATTTCAATCAAAGGTGTCATTTGCTCGGGATGACCGAAAACACACTTTTAGTGTCATAAAACACCAAAACACGGACTTAATGGTCAGATCCATAGATAATGACCTCATAATGACTTTAAATCATAGGAAACTCATATTATTATTATTCATGATGTGTAATATCATAGGAAATATTAATTGGACATGTGTTCTGTGCGGAACGACTGAATATGTGGTTTTTTAAGATTTGACGCCCTTTAAAAAGGTGTGTTTGGGGGTTAAAACCAACAAAACGACATCTAAATATCATGAAATCAAACAAAAACAATATTAGAGTGAATTTTGAAATTTTAATTAATATAGAATGTCAATCAAAGGTGTTGTTTGACCGGGATGACCGAAAATGCACTTTTAGTGTCATAAAACACCAAAATGTGCATTTAATGGTTAGATCCATAAAAATGACCTCTAAATGAATTGAAATCATAGTATAACTATATTATTATTATTCATGATGTGTAAGAGTAGACAACACATCAATCATACATGCGGTCTGCATAGAACGATTGAATATGTGGTTTTTAAAGATTTGACACTCTTTAAAAAGGTGTGTTTGGGGGTCAAAACCATCTGAATGACTTCTGAATGCCATGAAATCTGACGAAAAAAACTACGGAGTGAATTTTGAAATGTTCAAGTAGATGTTACATCCATCGGAGGTGCTATTTGACTGGGATGATGGAAAACACACTTTTAGTTTCATAAAAAACCAAAATGTTTGTTTAACGATCAGATACATAAAAAAACCTCAGAATGACAGGAAATCATAGGAAAACCAATTTATTATTATTTTTAATAGTAGATAAAACATCAATAGATCATTTGGTATGCACGCAACAACTGAATATATGTTTTTTAAAGATTTGACGCCCTTTAAAAAGGTGTTTTCGGGGTCAAAATGAGCCGAATGACCACCGAATGCTGTGAAATCAGACGACAACAAATGTGGAGTGAATTTTAAAATGTTTGAGTAGATGGAACATCAATCCGAGCTGGAATTTTTCTAATAGGACCGAAAACGCACTTTTAGTGTCATAAAACACCAAAACGCGCATTTAACGACCAAATCCATATAAAACGACCTATGAATTATTTGAAATCATAGGACAACCATATTATTATTATTAATGAAATGTAAGAGCATAAAAAATGTCAATTAGACCTGTGTTCTATGTGGAATGACTGAATATGTGGTCTTTTAAATATTTGACACCCGTTAAAAAGGTGCGTTCAGGGGTCAAAATCAACAAAACACCCTCTGAATGCCTTGAAATTAGATGAAAAAAAACTATGAAGTGAATTGTGAAATATTCGAATAGATGATACATCCATCAGAGGTGTCGTTTGATCGGGATGACTGAAAATGAACTTTTCTATCATCAAACACCAAAACATGCATTTAACCGTCAGATGCATAGAAAATGACCTCAGAATGACATGAAATCACAGGATGATTGAATTATTATTATTTCTAACATGTTCAAGTAGTCGACACATCAATCAGGCATTTGGTCTACTCAGAACAATAAAATATGTGGATTTAAATTTTAAAAAAAATGATTAAAATTTATTAATATATTGTCAAAATCAAATAATTTCAATTTGTTGTACTAAAATTTAATTGAAATGTTTTATTTCATTTCAATTATTATGTGGTATATTTTTTATGAACTAATTATTTTATTAAATTTTTTCATGAAGTTTTATTCAAAGATGGTGTGGAGCTTAGAAGATGATGATACAAAGATATTTATGTGTATGTGGTTTTAGATATTCTAGAAATATTTTTTCTGTTTTTGAAATAGTGTTTTTCTAAATGTTTCTGTGATTTTTTTTTTAAAATAAAAAAACCTATAAAGGCCACCATTTGGTGGTCGCTATAGGTCATGATGATTTGGGTCGTAGCGACCGCCATTTGGCAGTCTCTATAGTCAATTCTGAATGATCCTATAGAGGCCACTCAAAGGCAGGTGCTACAGCCCAGCTCGGCATGACCTATAGCGACCACCATTAAGTGGTCGCTATAGCCAATTCTGAATGAGCCTATAGAATCCTCTAAAAGGTAGTTGTTTCATCCCAACTCAGCACTACCTATAGAGACTATCATTAGGCAGTCTCTATAGATGATCTTGGCCTCATTTATAGCATCTTCCAAATGGTGGATGCTATAGGCAATAGCAACAGGCCTAAAGCGTTTATCATTTGGCGGATGTTAAGTAGCTGATATAGGCCTTTAGAGATGGATTTTGGCAGTCTCTAAAAGTCTATTTTCTACCAGTGGAAGCTTATAGCCTTGATGAACCACCAAGAACACCTCCATTAGAACTTACCACATGGAACAAAGCCTTAGAATGCAAATCTACATTGCGGCATCTAAAACATGGAAAAAACACAATCGGATAAAATGTTAAATTTCATAATTTTATTCACTTTATTCATTGAATATACTCCCTAAAATTCTATTAAGATATTAGACATTACTACATCTTTTCATTTATTAAGAGTTTTTGTGAATAAAATAAACCTGGTTTAATTTGTTGATTTTAGTGATAAAAACGAATTTAGAATTTAATTTGGAATTGTATGTGTTTTATTTTAATTTAATCCCCATTTGAATTTTAAACCTACCTAATAGTGTTTTCAATGAAAAATTTGGTCCACCCCAACTACATAAAGGTTGAATCCCAAACACACAAGGTGCATAAAGGTAGAATTCCCTCCTTTGCATGTGCTACGTCAAGTTAACCTCATCACCTAGGGAGATGCGTAAAGGTCATCAGTTTCTCGCGTAATGGTCCCTCCTCGCAGCCAAAATTGATATGTAAAGGTATATAGAGGCACTAAAAAGGTTCACCACATGAACAAGAGGCTATTTCAGAATCATTTATTGAGGCTACAGAAGGGTAGAGGGAATGCTCTCCTAGATGCGTGAAGGTAACATCTACGCATTGTGTAAGGGTCAAAAGGCACTCGATCTATGAAAAGTTTGGATGAAAGGGAGCTCAATTATTTTTCAATTTGAAGAAACCAAGGTCAACACCAATAAAATTTGAGAGAAACTTGAGTGAAGAACTTCTGAGTTGAGCTTAAAGAAGATAATGAATGCTGACCCTGAAGTTAATGAAATTAGGATCAAAGGAAAATCGACTATGAGTTGCGAACATCTGAGTTTGATCGAAATAGTTGAATTAGAAGCAGTAAAGTATGAAAATTGATTAATGGAAGAATTAGAATATCCAAATAACTGATATTGATACAAGTTCAAGACCGAATAGAGATTCAGTGAAGCCAACTAAGTTATGCTCAGAGAAGAAGCCTCACACGAGATCAAGCAAGAGAGACGTGTTCACTGGTTGATTTTGTTCCTTATGAAGGTTCGATCTTGAAGTTGGAGGGGGAATCAATTCCATACCAATGATATAATTGTGAGGATGAAGATTAGAACATGCCATCTGCTTGATGAAATTTCTGGATGACCAAAGTCATTACCAGCTTGAAGCACTAGTCCTCGTAAATCCCTTATCCAGTGCCTATCTAAGTGCTGACCTCAGATCTTCATCCAAGTATGTCATAGTGAGAGTCCACACTAGCCTTCAAGACTTAGTACAAACCATACCCTCCCTTTTATCTATTCGATCAGGCAGTATCACAAGCTCTTGAATCCACAAGTTCAGATCCACCCTGTCTGAGTTCCCCCTCATGCAGATCAACACATCACAGCCTCATCAAGCACTCCAAGCCAAGCCAACCAACTAGGGCCAGTCCACTAAAGACCAAAAAAGAATAGTAATGATTCTGAGTATTGTAGTTTCATGACTTGACCCATGTCAGGGCTCAAGCCACAACTACCCCAAGCCTTCCTCCATAATCCAGGGGTGGCGACAAGCTTCGAATGCATAACAAACTCAGGGAGGCCTTTGCCTAAAAACCAGTAAACACACACATCCAACTCAATGAAAAAGTGCATAAGAAAAGGACAAAAAGATACAACACTGCTATAAAAGGAAAAAAACATTCATAGAACTCTAATTAGAATAAGTACATAAAATTAAACTGAAAGGAAAAAAGGTGAAAAATACACGCCCAACCAGAAAAGTGTCACAACCTGATAGAAACTGAAAAAGTAAAATAGCTAAGAGATCCCCACTCCTGGATCCCAAGTTATGACCATCGTACATGGTCTAAGAACCCACATCCCTAATCTCCTCTAAAGTCACGATCAACCTATTTGTTGTCTACATAAGGCACAACACGTGCGGGCAAAGCCCATGAAGGGGTGAGAATAAACATACTCAGTAGGACACCCCAAAAAGGCGAAGGGGGCAATGAGAGATACAAATGAAGAGGAAAGTAGTATATAGAAGTAGTTTGAGTCACCGAAGATGGTGGTTGGCAAAGGTGGGATGTGGGAGGCCGGTGATGAGGTGGCATTTGGCGGAGGTGCTGGGCAGACCAACAGGTAGCAGCCCCTCAGTGACAAATAGTGAGGCCAATTGGCGTCAGTAGATCTAGATTTGTCCAGGTCTACAAAGGGGTGTGCTAAGGAATGGTGCTTGTAGATCGTTGGAGGTCGGGCGAAGGATTTTTAGTGCCACAAGACTTCAGACTGGTGGGGTGTCTCTTGGGAAGGATAGGGCAGTCGGCTACGGGTTGAAACAACATGCTGGAGGGAGACCGTTGGTCTTACTAGGCGGCTAGTGTTGGATGGAACTTGGCCTGTCTAAACTGAACAGAAGCCCCATGCACCAAATAGGGATGAGGTGATAGTATGGGGCCACCCGATTGAAAAATATCCCATCCTTTTTTTTCAAAAGGAGATACACAACTCGTGAGGCACCATTTTGTTTCATATGTGTAAATATCCACATATGATTGGAAAATGTTTTATTATTATAAAATTAAAAATTGATGATTTGGTGCAATGAATGGGTGGTCAAAAATTATTATTCCAGCCATTGATTCTCATCAGAATTGATGAATTTATCATTAATTGAAACCTTATAAAACAACTAGTTTTATATCTAAACTTAAATTTCGAATGAATGTAAAATGGACATCCGATATCGGATTAAGACACGATCTGCAGCGTTGGGACCATAACAAAACCCTCTTTATATATTAATGAAAATTTAATTTTTACATTGGATGAAAATCTTCACATGTCCCTTTGATAACAATTGAAGGTACCGAGCACGCAGCGAGAGCCCAAAAAGATGGGATTTTAAAATTTTCCACCGACGATCGACATGAACTCATCGATATGAGCGAATCGCTACCTGGTTTAAGTTGAGGATCTCACATAGAGAGTTTTAATTAAAAAATTAAAACCATAAAATACTTGGTTTAGATCTAAAGTTGTGGATGATGTATGCTCATTGTTGGTGATCGCTACTTGAAGAATCTGAATCAGAATTCCTCTAGAATGTCCATATGTGCTGCAAGAAACTACAGGAGTAATGATTATTGAATATTGGGTGCTAGTGCGGAGATTTGATGACAACTTCGACGCTCTGACGATCACTGCATCTCCATGCTTGTGATGCTTGAGATAGAGCTTGATCCAAGATCCGAGATCCAGAGCCTCTCTCTTTAGAATCCAGGAGAGAGAAGTAGAGAGAGATAGGCCATGAATAGTCATTAGAAAATCTCTCTTATCCTCAATTTATAGGGTGTTAGAAAATTATCCAGTATTTCTTACCCAACCCTGAATAATTAACACTCTATAAATGATATATTATTACTACTTTACTGAGTTATAAATATTATTATCACTTTCCCATAATATAATAAATATATTACATGATAATAATTTAGTCATTAACTCGACTCATCATTCCCACAAATATTAAATGAACCTTGAATATTTTAGACAAATATTCATTCAATTAATATTTTCATGTATTTACTTAAAAACTTGTAAATACATTTAATAAATAAATTCAACGTCAATTATTCTTAACTTGAATAATATGAATTTATTTATTACTTTGGTGATCGTATCTCTTGGAAAAAACTCAGACCCCAGTGGTGGGTACCACCATGTCCAAAACTCTTATTCAACTTAATAGGGTAGATTCTAGAATATGCTATTGTGTGTGACCCTCTAGGCTATTATCTCGATAGTATTGAATACTATTCACGAACTAAGAGTGGAATTTAGCAACCTATAATGTCCCCTAAAGAGATAAGGATTTTCATAGCAACGAAAATCAACCTACGAACACATACTATGTAATATAATCATTTTTTCATCGATATCTCATAAAGTAGGATGCACACTTGTGTCATCATCCTTTACTTGATTTATTATTTGTTGATCTAACCGAATAGACTTACCTTCAACTACCATGTCCATGGATTTATGAAGGTACTATCATCCTGATCAATAAGGCCCAAGATATCTCATCCTCAACTTGAAAGTGATAAATTCAATCTTGATCATTCAATCAATGTTGTACCACCAATGACGCACCCAACACAAACTACCTCACCATGACTTCATTATCATGGTTTTTTCCATGCATCAAAGTACATAATCAAATGACATAAAATGATAATGATCTCAAGTCAAGAGACCATTACACATGTCTATAGATATGAATGACCAATGACACCTGAAACATGTAGTGTTCCTATTGGTGGCTATGTCCTTATGATCTTGTTGCTAGAGATCACCAATTGCAAACTTCATGACAAGAAGAAAAATCTACACCTGATAGTCAAATATCTATTATGTCCAATCATTACAATGTATCTAGACCATAGGACATATTAAATATTAATCTCATAGTATCTCGAGGTTATCATTATAGCCAAGGATCCGTTATAACCTTTTGATACGATAATTAATCAATGGACATTTCCATTTCAATAGTGGACGCAGAAAAATCTAAACTATAATGGTAAGTAAACATCATGTATATCTAACTTGTATACACGATATGGATATTAAAAAGTATTGTATAGTTGGGTCTAGGGAATCCATTGTTACAACAAAAGGGAAGCAGATATGCAGGCTCAATGGCCCAATCTTTTTGACACAGAATCTGAGAGATGCTTGGGAGTGAATCTCAAGGATGATCTGTTATAAGGTGGGGAGATTGTAAAATACAGACCTTTTCTGGAGTTTTATCAAGCTCATGGAAGGTATACTTTTTTCTTTTGTTGATTACTTTGTATTTGGGTTTAACTTTGGGGAGTGTTTGGGTTAAATTTCAGAAAAATGGAAGAAATAGGGCAGCGCACGGTGGGCACATGGTTTTCCCTTACAGTGCGCCCCAACCCTGCAAACCGTGCAACCCTAGATAGAGGGGGATTGCATAGTTTGTCAAACTTAGTGCCCTCTTTGGAGTAACCATGAACCCCTATAAAATAGGCTCACGGTTAGGGGAAACCATGCACCCCTGCCCAGCAAACCATGTGTGAGAATTAAATTAACCCAAAAATTAGTTTTAAAAATTTTTGAACCCCCATTTTAATACCAAATCGACCCCCATTCGACCATAATGCCTCTTTAACAATTTTAAATCCTCTCAAGTGAATTCCAAGCCTTCCCGACCTCTGTTCTTCATGATTTGAAGCCCAGATTGAAGATTTACACCCCTCCAGGTAAGATAATCCTATCCCAGTTGGTTTCTTATTCCTTTTCCCTTCTTCTCCTATTCAAGAAAGGGTTGTTCTTCCTGTTTTGATTAGATATAGATTTATAATTGGGGATCTAGATCTAGATTTCAAGTAAATTGATTTATTCAATCTTGATTTAGGGTTTTATATTAGGATATTATTCTATGTCATTGTGCTACACAAATTTTGGAGATTTCCATTGGTGTGCGTTCTTTGTCAAACTTCAGGTAGGTCGCTTATAATTCAAATCGCATAGTCTTAATTTAAATTACATGTATGTAATTTTATAATTTCTATTAGATTCTTATCAATTGAGTCTATGATTTGATTAACTAATTTAGTGAATTAATTAATTAAGAATATGTGAAATTGGGGTTTTTGATATTATAGATTTAGATAATTAATGGTTGAACTAATTATAAGAATTTGAGATAGATGATTTGAGATAATTAATTGTAGAATTAATTATGGGATATTGAGGTTTTTGATTTAGATAATTAATTGATGAATTAATTATAAGATATTGACGTTGTTAATGTAGATAATTAATTGCAGAATTAATTATTAGATATTGAGATTTGATAATTGAGATAATTAATTTTGGAATTAATTATGAAGTATTGAGATTACGATTGAGATAATTAATTGTGGAATTAATTATGATATTTTTGAGTTTATGTGTATTGATTAATTAATTGATGAATAAATTAATGGTATTAGCATAATTAATTAATTGGGAAATTAATTATGGGGAATTATGTTTTAAACTAATTGTTAAATTAGAAATGAAATTGGTGTGGTTAGTTAATTGTTGATTTGACTAATAGAATTGAAGTGATTAATTAATTATCAAATTAATTAATATTATTGATGTTATTAATTAATTACTAAATTAATTAATGTTATTGATGTTATTAGTTAATTATTAAACTAATGGAATAGTAGTGTTTAACTAATTCTTGAATTAGTAATGGAATTGATGTGGATAATTAATTTTTGAATTAATTATGTGTTGATGAATTGTAACATGGTCATTTAATTGTGAAGTTATGAATGGTAACATGATCATTTAGTTATGAAATAAAAATGGTAACATGGCCATTCTAGTGTGTGAGTATGAATGGTAACATGTGCATTCAATTATGAATTAAAGAATAGGAACATGGTAATTCTATTGTGTAAAGTGTGAATGGTAACACAGGCATTCAAGTATGAATTATTGAATTGTAATAATGGAATTATGAGATATGATATCACTTGGGAATAGTTCAGTCTTTGACACAGGCCGAAGAAGGTATTGAGATACGAGTGTCTATAGAAACTCGGGGGTTTATGTAGTTAGTGAGAGGACCAATTTGGGATATACCTAACACTGAGAAAGGGGGTGAATCAGTGTTGGGGACTTTTTAAACCAATTCCAACTTTTATTCCTGTACCTCTTGACCTATTAGGATCTTGATTCTTTTATTCTCTTTTCCCTATCGCATGAAATAATAGAAAGCAGTAAAAATATACACACGATATTTTTACAAGGTTCACCACTCAATAAGAGTAGCTATGTCCTTTCCATGCATGGATATGACCAGTGCATGGATTCTCCACTATGATGTGATATGAAATTATAGTGGAGTGGCTAGGAAAGCAATCCTCTACTAGTGTGAGTCCCTACACTTTAGAGGGGGGTAGGAAACAATCCTCTTCCCTGGACTGGTGATGACCTAGTCCAACTTGCAGCCTCTACCTGGCTCTTTATACTGCCTATGGAGACAGTCTTCTTCCTTTTTCAAAAGGTAGGTTCTTCTCTTAATCTTCTTTAGTGTTCTTCACTTGATAACTTGCAATGCAGCAGGCAAGAAATTCTTCCTTCTTTCTTTCTCTTCTTTTCTAGTGCAACACCAACTGCACTAAACTTATTCTTTCTTCTTCTTAGTGAAACAACCAACTGCACTAAAACTTCTTCTCTCTTATTAGCTAGAATCACATACACCAATGTGATTATTCAAACACTGAGGATACGCTCACATATAATCATCTAAATTAAACTATCCTAAATAATTTTAGGCTTCAATTGGGAATACTCTGTTATTCTTCTGCTTCTTATCTTCTTTCTATGCAGCAAACCTGTAATTTGCATACTCTTCTTCTTCTTATGCTTCTTCAATGAAAAACCGGCTGCACGGAAACCTACTCTTCTTCAAACATTCTCTTTCAGTGCAAAACCATCTGCACCAAGCTCTTCTTCTTCTTCTTCTTCTTCTTGCTAGAATCACAAGTTCAAGCTTGCGCGCCACTCCTTACCTGTGCACCACCTATTTGTGTGACTCCCAGCTTGTGTGCCACCTTCTTGTGCGCCTCACTGCTTGCGCGCCACCTGCTTGCGTGCCTAATCGCTACTTGTGTTCCTCCATTGAGAACATCTCATAACTTGTGCACTACCTTTGGCTTATACACAACCCACTTCTTGAAAGCAACTCCCTACTTGCACGCCTCTGGAAACTTGCTCGACAAAAACTTGCGCGACAAAACTTGCGCGGAAAAACTTGCGCATCAAAACTTGCGCGGAAAAACTTGCGTGGAAAAACTTTCGTGGAAAAACTTGCACGTAAAAACTTGCATGCCTTATAAATAACCCTCAGCTTGCGCGCCACTTCAACTTGCGTGGCATCCTCTACTACTTGCGCGATCAGAGAACCTTCTACTACTTGCGTGATCAGAGCTCTAATTTTCTCTTAAGTGTTGAGCATTGAAAAATGAGGATTCTAGTCATCTATTTATAGGAATTTTGGTGAATTGTGCATCACATACACTTGCACACCAATACTTGTGTGCCGCTCCATCACTTGCACACCGCTTCATCACTTGTGCGCCCTTCCATCACTAGCGCGACACTTTATTTCCTTTTTCATATTTTGATATGATGATGTTGGAATATGACTTGCGCGCAACATACAATTGCGTGCCACTTATACTTGCATGCCACACTTGCGCGCCACTTATACTTGCGCGCTGTACTTGCGCGCCATTTATACTTTCGTACCCCTTATAATTTCGCGCCACTTTTTGACTTGCGTGCCAATCTTTAACTTGCGTGCCATTTTATTTACTTTGTAAAATTTTGATGTGATGATCTTGAAATATGATTTGTGCGCCACTTACACTTGCGCAACAATACTTGCGCGCCACTCTTGACTTGTGTTCCACTTTTGACTTGCACGCCACTTTCTTTCCTTTTCCAAAAACACTTCTTTAATCTCTCTACTCTTCATAAGGCTTGCATCACAAGTTCTCCAAACTTATGATATTTTTGAAATAAAAATTAGCAAAGCATCATTTGGTTTGGTCCATTCCTTTTGGAATATGAATTCCAAAGTACTTCTTCATCCTCACTTCAAATCCTGAATTCCTTTTGGAGTGTTAATTCCAAAGAACTCCAATCATCTCTATTCATCCAAAAGTGGAGGATTGAAGCTTCTTCAAATACCTTCAATGTTGTAGACAATGTATCACCTTTGATACATTTATTTGGAACTTTAAAGTCAATGCATAACTCATGACCTTCTTAGAATGTCAAGCCCTTCCACACTCTCTCTTATTCTTCATCCATCATTATATACTTCATTCAAATCATATGATTCTTTTCTAAAAGTAAGCTCTTGCATGGTTCTCATGAAATCGTGAAGCATTGCATGGTCTTCTTTAAGTCCTCAATCTTCTTCAATTATCCTCAAATAGATGATACCTCACCATTATCCATTGTTGTAAACAATGTTTCAACTTTGACACAAGTTCTTTGAACTTAGGATCAGTTCAACAATCGTCTGATTTTACTTCAAGGAGAATTTCCTAAGCATGACATTCAATGCTATGATTTCATAATAATTCTCCAATCATTCTCACTTCATTCGATCTCCATTAAATTTGGAGTCCTTCGTCATCTCTTTCTTCATTTTGACCAGCATTAACAACTATTGACAACAAATACAATCTTCAAACACAAAGTGGTCCCAATAGTTAGATAAATAATAGTTGCTAATGTGATAACTATTTAATTATGAATTTTAATTTATTATTTATACAACTGCATAAACTATTATTTGACTGGATATTTTTTTAGACATCATTGGTGGTGGCCTATTAAGTTTTACTCACACCCTAATCAGGCTTCCTGATTGGTACCCGAATAGGTTTCATGGTTGCAGGATGGGATAAGGGTAAGGGCCCTGTGTTAAGTGGATGAGTTGGGATAGAGCATGGATGAGGGAACCGTATGTGGTTCAGGAACCATTTGGGAGTCATCAGTGTCTTTTATTTTGAGTTTGAATTTTGACACTTGGCATGTATATTAGCATGACATAGTTATTTTTTTTAGTTTGATATTGTATCTCCAGTTTTGATCATCATGTGATATTGAAATCTTTCTAGTTATAGTTATATATTTGGTTAATGTTTATTTATTTTCTGTTGGTGTTTTACTCTAACAAAGAGGGTATAGTCTCGTCATGAATTATATTACACCCTCTTTGTTATTCGGCAGCCTCTGGAATATGGGAAGGCGCACTTGAGGTCATGTGACCGACCAGCTCGGGGCACTGGTGTGTTGAACCTAGGTCAGGATGTTACATTTTTCACATAAATCCCTCAATTTCAGCTTGTTCCTTCTTAGGGGGATTTGGATGCTCCTCATGATCCAGGTTTCTATTCAGAACTTGAGTTAGCTGAGAGAGTATCGGCATAAAATTCACGATTCTCACTCCCATCGGGTTGGGCATCTCATTGGGGCAGTCATCACATTTCCCTTCGCATTAGTTTTTTACCTGATTCCTCCTATTTCCATCCATTGGTTATAATAAATGGAAAAATTGGGAAGATTATTTTTAAACTATTAAACACATAACGGGGGGTCTAATGAAATTAAAGGTATGCCTTATAAATTACATGAATTTTTTAACTTATGAATTTCTAGGCTTCAATCTATTTTATCTATGATCTATTTATTAAAATATATTCTTATAGGTATTTTTTTGTTCTCTTAAAAATGGTTCATAATGAGCTTATGAATTTACCAAATCATATCCCCCGGTGGTGTCAAACTTGGTGTGCATCAAGGCCCATTGTCATGCACTAGTTTTCGGTCAAGTCTATCTCAACGTGGTGTTTTCAGGTTTTACCCCTATGTACATTTGTGCCAAATCCACATCCACTTGTAGTATTCATACAATGATGTATTTACTTGATAAACCACTTACTTTATACTTTCCAAAATTTAGGGATGTTTTCTTATACTTGGTCTTATCTCTAAGGCTTTCACTGGAGTTTTCTAATCTTAAACCCAAAAATAACTAAACTTTTCTTTTGATACTAGCTATAACATCCCTTATCTTTATTAAATATTAATTCATGATTTATTATATAATATGACATATAATCAAACCTAAATTTTTTTGAGGTCTAGTGTCTTTAGGAATTAGGTACATTACATAACAACTTAAAACAGGAAATAACATCTTTATTGAAAACTTCCTTAACATGCTCGAACTTAGCATGGGATAACCTGGGGATATACATAAGAAAGGGGTGAGTTATAAAGCATAGTAAGGGACTAAACAAGGAATAACATGAAGAATATAATACATGTTATACAATAGGCATATCAATGGGTCATAAAAGGGGTGAGAATCATAAACATGAACAATGAGGCATGATATAGCATGATAGTCATAAAAGAAATATGGAAAATGTGGAGACAACTTAAAACATTGAATCATAAACATAGGTCACAGCTAACTACCAAGAAATCATGATGGAAAAAGTCTCATAAAATAATCGGGTTCACTCTCAGTCCCAACATGACGTCTCATGAGACTAAACATTACCCAATACATTAGAGCACTATATAATTCTGGGTGCACTCGTCACTTTCATTTCATTATCATGATTAAGTGTGCCACAGAGATCATACAACATTGATTCTTTCATCATCATATTTTTAATTTCCCTAACTCAAACAGCCACCCGAACAATGCTATCGAGCTAGGTGCTACTAACCTTAGGCACACCTCCCCAAACGGCAATGGTTTCCAACTAGCAATGAGTGTGTAAACAGGTATACTAGGGAGGCTATACCCTCTAGGATGAAGATAAGGAACTGGTCTAAGCATAATAATATAACATGCAGTGAAAATAAATGACTCGACATACTCAAACCAGACCCATAGAGTGGAAACAAAAAAATATCATATAAATAGAGGAAGCGATAAATAAATAGAAGCAGCAGAAAGTAAATAGAGCAGTATGCCATCAAATCACTTGTATCCCCTAAAACAAACCAAGCATGCATTAATAGTAGGTTATACATATAAATATACAAAAAGGGCACCCATGGATAACCAATATAGCTACATAAAAAATAAGCATGTTGATGTTGAAAGAAAACTAAAGAAAATTAAAACTCCAGCTAAGCACGGCCTCAAGGTCCATGCCAATCTCTATGCCAAAAAACACTATTACCCAACTCCTGAAGCTAATCATTTACCTGTATGTAAATCTATAAAGTCTACATGCATCCTGAAGGGCTCATGTAGGGTGTGATATGAATCTCAATAGGATACCACCCAATGGTGTGTACCTAGCATAAGTTCTTAAGTAGACATGCATCTATAAGTAAAGTAAATAGTGCAATGAAATAAATAAACACAGCCTACGCTGGTGCAGAGCAGCCACTAAGGAGTGTCACCTACTTCGGTCATCGTTGGAATCTCAGAAGCAAATAGAGTCTTTGGCCCATGGCCCAAGGTACTCCTGTATTCACAAATCCTAGGTGAACCCTCAAGTTCCACCTCAATCACATAGCCAGGCACCGTGTGCCCCCTGACACCTCATGTCTCAAAGTACTGATGTCCTGAAGGCACATCCAAACAATTGTATCTCAGTCCCAAGTGTAAGAACCCGGATATTATTTTCAAGTATGTCTTTCTTTTCTGGTTGTTTTTGAGAAAAAAAATGAGTTTTTGAAAATTTCAGGAGTACATGCTGTGTACCTATAAGTACACATCATGTACCTAGTTTCCACTGGTGACCATATGTTGGCTGTGTAACGGACGAGCACATGGCCGTGTGGGGTGACCTGGATACCGCTTAAAGTGGAGGCCGGTTAAGGCAAGTACACATCGTTTACCCTTGAAGTGCACGCCATGTACTTTTATTTTTATTTTATTAAATGGTCTGGGGTCATGTCTCGTTCACAAAAATATATTCTTCTCTATTCATCTCATCCAGGAATGATTGTACAGAAAGAATCTTCTCCGGACCTCCAAATATTTATTTGTTCTCCGAATCAATCATCATCGATTGCATTGTAATCACCATGGTGAGAGCTTCCTTCTTCTAGGGCCGTGTTTCCTAAATTATCCTCTTTCACAAGATATACTCGGTTGAAAGTTTTTAGCATTTTTTGTATATCTACAGCATTATAGGTTGACTCAAGGCCTGAGGTTCATGTATATAGATCTCAAAACATTGAGGTAGGTGGTTTGTGCCTTTCCATAGTTAGTCTTTGAGTTATATGTGCAAAATTTCCCAATGCCCATGTTCGGGGTATTGCGTGTTTATGGTTATTAGCCCTATTATTTCCTACTATGCCTTGTGTGCTTGAGTATAGGATTTATGATTGTAACGGCCCGATATTTTGAATAAATCTTGTTTCCTAATTTCATGTGTTATTTTATTTTATTTTTATACTCAACAAAAATGTTTTATTTGATAAACATGATTATAATTAAAATGAGACCATTGGGTTTTGACTGTTATATGACCATCGGTCAATATGACCGCTGTGAACAAAATGTTTTGATTATTGTCTCTAAATATAAGTAATCTTGATTAACTATTATAGAAAGAAGATTCGATGGCCTCACCTAGTAGTCTTGGACCGATCGAATCCCATCTAACAGAACTTGGGAAGGAGGTAGCACCATTGGGCTTTGCTCTGGACCAAACCCAAGCCGAACTTCATCATGTGAAGCTAGAACGGAATCGCCTTCATGATAAGTTCAAACTGATAGAAATTACTACTCGGGCAATGTTGACCGAGCCGCCCAAAGATTCTATCACCCTAGCACACCTTACTCTTAAGTCCTATGCGGGTATTATAAGGGGCTATGTAACGAGACCGTAACTGCCTTGTGTAATCCTTGTTTTAAATAAAAATTGGGATTTCTTCTTATGATGAAGTTTATGAATTTTCAAATGACCGGATAAAAATAGTATGCATATTTTTGATGAATTTTCAAAAGGATATTTTAAAAAACTGTTTATGTAAACCTTAAATAATTTAAAATGTGTAATGATTTTCAAAAAATGGTCTTCTACAATTATGTCTAGTACGAAATTTAGAGTCTAATAAGATCAACTTGATTTTTGATGAATAGTAAATTGTGAATAGTGATTTTATGCTTAGGATTAGTAATGCGACCAAATGGATTAGTAATTTCACTCAAAGAAAGTTTTAATATAATTTAGACACCTATATTAAGTAATGTGATTCAATAAAATGGTTAAATAACGGTTTCATAAATTATTAGTCAAGTATTAGTTTTTTTGGGTGAATAGTGTTTTTTAATTAAAAATTTAATTAAAAATAATTAGAAAATTATTTTTATAAAAAGGACTTTATTTTTGAACTCTGAGCATCGATATTATGTTATGGGGATTTTTGGGGATTTTTCTGAAAAAAATGAATTCTCGATGAATAGTGTTTTTATTTAAAAATTAAATTAAAAATATTTAGAAAATAATTTTTATAAAATGGAGTTCATAAATGTAATTAGAGCATCGATATTTAGTTAAGGTGAAATTTTGGGATTTTTTTCTGAGAAAGATGAATTTTTCAGTGAATAGTAAAAATGCAGTTTTAGGGTTTCGGTATGTTTAATGACATCATAACTGTGTCATGATGATGTCATGAGATCTTTAAGGGTTGGCCATCCAAGGGTGATGAGTTAATGTTTTGGGGGCCCCATGTGGCCTAACTCCATGATAAATGCCAAGGGAGAGCACATGGGTTTGAGAAAAGCACATGTGAGGTGTCTCTTGGCCATTAATGCCTTGTCCCCTCACTTTCCCTATAAATACCAATCCCTCCTCTCATCCATTAGATTCCCCACTCTTCCCCAACGAAGTTCTGGTCTCATTACCTCCCAAGGAGTCCTCCCAAGGTTCCCCCAAGCCCTCAAGGTCCCAAACTTTGAGGTTTAAGAGTTACATTTTAAGGTAAGGGATCCGATCTTTCTCTTTCTTTTCAAGAAATCTCTTTTATGTAATTTCTTTTATGCTCCATGTTCTTATGTTAAAGGGTGTTCTTTTATACTCCTCTTACTTACCTTTTCATGTTCACATAATGGTAGATCCCCTCTTACTCTCATTATTTCGTTTTATGAAGTTTTATGTGGCGTCGTTAGGCTGCCGAAATTTTTGTAACGAATTCTTTCTCCCTTCTCATTTTTCAAGATATATTTTCATGTAAAGTATTTCAAGTTCCTTTTTATTATGTTGGGGTGTGATCTCTAAATTTATCATACTGATATTTTATGATCATATGATGAGAGACCCCATTTGATCTCTTCAATTCAGTTTTTTGATGTTTTAAGTGGCGCCGTTAGGCTGCCGAATTTATAAGTGGTTCTTCACCCTTCTCGTTTTGAAATTCTACATTCATGTCAATTATTTCAAGTTCCTTTTTGTTATGTTGGGGTATGATATCTAAATTTATCATACTGATCTTTTATGATCATGTGATGAGAGACCCCATTTTATCTCTTCAATTCAGTTTTTTTGAAGTTTTAAGTGGTGCTGTTAGGCTGCCGAATTTTTAAGTGGTCCTTCACCCTTCTCGTTTTGAAGTTCTACTTTCATGTCAATTCTTTCAAGTTACTTTTTGTTATGTTGGGGTATGATCTCTATATCTATCATACTGGAATCTTATGTTCATATGATTAGAGACCCTATTTGATCTCATCAATTCATTTTTTTTGAAGTTTAAGTGACGCCGTTAGGCTGCCGAATTTTTAAGGGATTCTTTCACCCTTCTCCTTTTCAAAGTTCTAATTCCATGTCAAGTCTTTCAGGTTCCTTTTTATTATGTTGGGGTATGATCTCTATATCTATCATACTGATCTTTTATGTTCATATGATAAGAGACCCTATTTGACATCATCAATTCATTTTTGGTTGAAGTTTATGTAACGTCGTTAGGCTGCCGAATTTTCATATGAGAAATCTTATTTTTGTCTTCCTTTCATGTTCTTCATTTCATATGGTATATTTTCAAATTTCATTAACATGTTCTTAAATCCCTTATATTCTGTCCCTCTACTATTTTATGGGTCATTTATCATTGTTTGACCCATGTCCCCTCTCTTTTCAACGTTTTCTAAAACCTTGTAACGTAGCCATTGCGCTGCAAAATTTTCGTCTCAAAATGCCTCTCTCTTTTTCTCAAAATTACTTCATGTTATTAAGTGAATACTCAAATATCTTATTTCTACATGGTTATTCACATATATACAAAAATTTTCTATTTTAAATTCTGGGATTTACATACATGATACCCACTTTCCCTTTCCGTGGGTTTAAAGTAACGTAAAGATCATGTCTTTAAAGCAGTTTTTAAAACGTTATGATTATGAAATGAAACCCATTTATTTTATAATATATGGGTTATTTATGAAATGTTTGATGATGATATATGTGGCTCACATGATAATAAAGGAAAATTTAAGGGTGCTCCCTGATAGCGCTCCAATGCATTGGGTAAAGACTTAATCTCTAGAGATGACCATTTTAACGACGCCTTGGTGAATAACCTTGGTAATTTTTAACGACACCTTGGGGATGGACCTTGGTGAAACGAAACGATTATCAATATTAAATGTCGTAGCCACATCTTCAAGTTATGAAAAATGTTATTTTTATTATGATGTATCTCATGATTTCTTTCTCATGCCTTAAAGTTCTTTTCATGTCCTTATTGAAGTATATCAAGTTCACATGTAAAATGTTTTCTCTTGTTTCCCTTACTGGGCTTTCTGCTCACCCTTTCTTTTGATGTATGTCCATAGGTTATGAGATGCAGTAATGAACCTAGGATGAACTTAAGGAGAATCCTTTCAATTGTTTAAGAAGAGTGTTTTTTGTTCTTTTCATGTATTATGTTCCTGGTTTCCAAGACACTAAACCTTAAAGATCCTCAGTTTTGTAAAATGTAATGAAAGTTTATGTGATAAAAAGACGGGATGCTATAGTTGGTATCAAAGGATGGTTTAGTTATTTGTGGAAATTAGGATATGAAAACACTAGTAAGAACCCTATAGAAAAGTTTAAATATAGGAAATATTCCTGGTATTTTGGTGAGTATTGAGTAAGGGGTTGCCAAGCAAATACATCCATGTCTGGATACGAGCAGGTAAAGGTGGCTCTGGCACAGATGTACATAGGGGTAAAACCCGAAAACACCTCTTTGAGCTAGACTCAAACGGGAACTGGTACACGACAACGGGCCTTGCTGCACTCTTGGTTACGACACTCCCGGGGGATATGCTTTGGTAAATTCATAAGCTTAGTATGAACCATTGTTAAAGGAACACAGATAAAATAAAATAAAGATTCACATAAGAATATATGATCATGCATAACCTAGATGGGAACCTAGGGGATCACAAGTTAGGTTATACCTTTCATCTACAAGTTATCTTTATATGCTTTCAGTTCCTTTTCATGATTATTGGCTAAGTACTTAAGCCCCTAATTATGATTTCTCTTCTTAGTTAATGGTGGGAAACGGAAGAACATGTCCCAACAAACAATGTGATAGGAAATGCGACGATTGTCATATTAATATGACAGAGATGATTAGGGGATTAAAAGCTGATTATTATTTTGGAAGACGCTCATTATTTTGGGAACCATATTTGATCGAGGTAAATAGATTACTATGGTATTTTCATTGAGGAGTAAGGTTGACTTATATTTTGAAGAATCAATGAATTTAAGGTGGACTTATAGTAATTTAGGTTACTTACGGGAATGATTAACCTATCTTGGGTAAAATATGTTTAGGTTATCTACTTTTGTTATAAGATGTTAGGAGTGGTTGATGTTATTTGGAGATGAACAATGAAGTTTATTTTGGAAGACTATGTTATCAAATCTTTCTTGTATTTGGGTTTCAATCTTAGTTTGGTTTATTTTGAGGAATCTTAAGGACCATTATTTACGGAATGGTCTATGATGAACTTTGGGTAGTACCATGGAACTTTGAAGATTTAAAAGTAGTTTCCATTCCTATGGTATTCTTTTTGAAGAGTTGTTTTACCTTACCCTTTCTATTTTTGGGATAATGTTTAAAGATAGAAGAAATAGATAGTTGATCTTTTGTGGATTATGTGATTCTCTAGAAGATGATTCTTGTGTTTTGATGAGACCAAGTAGTTTTGAATGCTCATCGTTTGGAGAAAAGATTAGTTTTGGTAGAAACTTATTAAAGTATGAAACTCTACATGAAGATAGATATATTTCCTTATGTTTTTGTTCTATGTTGTAAATGAATTCCTCAAAGTTATAAAAAGGAACGTAAAACAAAAACGTTATTGGTTTACGTTTCCTATTGGGTAATCAAAGACCGCTTACACACATCATAATTTTGGGATTTTCTGGTGGTTAACTTCTTCCTAATCATGTTTTCTATCACTCTCCTTTAGAACGTGACCCTTTGTTTTCTCCTCCATGTCCATGTTTCCTACATGGAATCCTAGTATGAGTAAACTCAGGTGGCCTTTGTACTTCCTTTTCTTTCTTTTAAAGTAATGGTGTTACTGACTCTTTTTCCGATGTGGTACTTTCAACGAAATTTCAAAACCCAATTTTAAAAATTGCGAGGACGCAATTTCTTAAGGGGGGAAGATTGTAACGGCCCAATATTTTGAATAAATCTTGTTTCCTAATTTCATGTGTTATTTTATTTTATTTTTATACTCAACAAAAATGTTTTATTTGATAAACATGATTATAATTAAAATGAGACCATTGGGTTTTGACTGTTATATGACCATCGGTCAATATGACCGCTGTGAACAAAATGTTTTGATTATTGTCTCTAAATATAAGTAATCTTGGTTAACTATTATAGAAAGAAGATTCGATGGCCTCACCTAGTAGTCTTGGACCGATCGAAGCCCATCTAACAGAACTTGGGAAGGAGGTAGCACCATTGGGCTTTGCTCTAGACCAAACCCAAGCCGAACTTCATCATGTGAAGCTAGAACGGAATCGCCTTCACGAGAAGTTCAAACTGATAGAAATTACTACTCGGGCAATGTTGACCGAGCCACCCCAAGATTCTATCACCCTAGCACACCTTACTCTTAGGTCCTATGCTGGTATTATAAGGGGCTATGTAACGAGACCGTAACTGCCTTGTGTAATCCTTGTTTTAAATAAAAATTGAGATTTCTTCTTATGATGAAGTTTATGAATTTTCAAATGACCGGATAAAAATAGTATGCATATTTTTGATGAATTTTCAAAAGGATATTTTAAAAAAATGTTTATGTAAACCTTAAATAATTTAAAATGTGTAATGATTTTCAAAAAATGGTCTTCTACAATTATGTCCAGTACGAAATTTAGATTCTAATAAGATCAACTTTATTTTTTATGAATAGTAAATTGTGAATAGTGATTTTACGCTTAGGATTAGTAATGTGACCAAATGGATTAGTAATTTCACTCAAAGAAAGTTTTAATATAATTTAGACACCTAGATTAAGTAATGTGATTCAATAAAATGGTTAAATAACGGTTTCATAAATTATTAGTCAAGTATTAGTTTTTTTAGTTGAATAGTGTTTTTTAATTAAAAATTTAATTAAAAATAATTAGAAAATTATTTTTATAAAAAGGACTTTATTTTTGAACTCAGAGCATCGATATTATGTTATGGTAATTTTTGGGGATTTTTCTGAAAAAAATGAATTCTCGATGAATAGTGTTTTTATTTAAAAATTAAATTAAAAATATTTAGAAAATTATTTTTATAAAATGGAGTTCATAAATGTAATTAGAGCATCTATATTTAATTAAGGTGAAATTTTGGGATTTTTTTATGAGAAAGATGAATTTTTCAGTGAATAGTAAAAATGCAGTTTTAGGGTTTCGGTATATTTAATGACATCATAACTGTGTCATGATGATGTCATGAGATCTTTTAAGGGTTGGCCGGCCAAGGGTGATGAATTATTTTTTGGGGGGGCCCATGTGGCCTAACTCCATGATAAATGCCAAGGGAGAGCACATGGGTTTGAGAAAAGCACATGTGAGGTGTCCCTTGGTCATTAATGCCTTGTCCCCTCACTTTTCATATAAATACCAAGCCCTCCTCTCATCCATTAGACTCCCAACTCTTCCCCAACGAATTTCTGGTCTCATTACCTCCCAAGGAGTCCTCCCAAGGTTCCCCCAATCCCTCAAGGTCCCAACCTTTGAGGTTTAAGAGTTACATTTTAAGGTAAGGGATCCGATCTTTCTCTTTCTTTTCAAGAAATCTCTTTTATGTAATTTCTTTTATGCTCCATGTTCTTATGTTAAAGGGTGTTCTTTTATACTCCTCTTACTTTCCTTTTCATGTTCACATAATTAGAGATCCCCTCTTACTCTCATTATTTCGTTTTATGAAGTTTTATGTGGCGCCGTTAGGCTGCCGAAATTTTTGTAACGGATTCTTTCTCCCTTCTCATTTTTCAAGATCTATTATCATGTAAAGTATTTCAATTTCCTTTTTATTATGTTGGGGTGTGATCTCTAAATTTATCATACTGATCTTTTATGATCATATGATGAGATACCTCATTTTATCTCTTCAATTCAGTTTTTTGAAGTTTTAAGTGGCGCCGTTAGGCTGCCGAATTTTTAAGTGGTTCTTTACCCTTCTCGTTTTGAAGTTCTACATTCATGTAAATTCTTTCAAGTTCTTTTTTGTTATGTTGGGGTATGATCTCTAAATTTATCATACTGATCTTTTATGATCATATGATGAGAGACCCCATTTGATCTCTTCAATTCAGTTTTTTTGAAGTTTTAAGTGGCGTCGTTAGGCTGCCGAATTTTTAAGTGGTCCTTCACCCTTCTCGTTTTGAAGTTCTACTTTCATGTCAATTATTTCAAGTTCCTTTTTGTTATGTTGTGGTATGATCTCTATATCTATCATACTGTAATCTTATGTTCATATGATGAGAGGCCCTATTTGATCTCATCAATTCATTTTTGTTGAATTTTAAGTGATGCCGTTAGGATGCCGAATTTTTAAGGGATTCTTTCACCCTTCTCCTTTTCAAAGTTCTGATTCCATGTCAAGTCTTGCAAGTTCCTTTTTAATATGTTGGGGTATCATCTCTATATCTATCATACTGATCTTTTATGTTCATATGATAAGAGACCCTATTTGACATCATCAATTCATTTTTGGTTGAAGTTTATGTAACGCCGTTAGGCTGCCGAATTTTCATATGAGAAATCTTATTTTTGTATTCCTTTCATGTTCTTCATTTCATATGGTATATTTTCAAATTTCATTACCATGTTCTTAAATCCCTTATATTCTGTCCCTCTACTATTTTATGGGTTATTTATCATTGTTTGACCCATGTCCCCTCTCTTTTCAACCTTTTCTAAAACCTTGTAACGTAGCTGTTGCGCTGCAAAATTTTCGTCTCAAAATGCCTCTCTCTTTTTCTCAAAATTACTTCATGTTATTAAGTGAATACTCAAAGATCTTATTTCTACAGGGTTATTCACATATATACAAAAATGTTCTATTTTAAATTCTGGGATTTACATACATGATACCCACTTTCCCTTTCCATGGGTTTAAAGTAACGTAAAGATCATGTCTTTAAAGAAGTTTTTAAAACGTTATGATTATGAAATGAAACCCGTTTATTTTATGATATATGGGTTATTTATGAAATGTTTGATGATTATATATGTGTCTCACATGATAATAAAGGCAAATTTAAGGGTGCGCCCTGATAGCGCTCCAATGCATTGGGTAAAGACTTAATCTCTAGAGATGACCATTTTAATGACGCCTTGGTGAATAACCTTGGTAATTTTTAACGACACCTTGGAGATGGACCTTGGTGAAACGAAACGATTGTCAATATTAAATGTCATAGCCACATCTTCAAGTTATGAAAAATGTTATTTTTATTATGATGTATCTCATGATTTCTTTCTCATGCCTTAAAGTTCTTTTCATGTCCTTATTGAAGTATCTCAAGTTCACATGTAAAATGTTTTCTCTTGTTTCCCTTACTGGGCTTTCTGCTCACCCTTTCTTTTGATGTATGTCCCTAGGTTATGAGATGCAGTAATGAACCTAGGATGAACTTAAGGAGAAGCCTTTCAAGTGTTTAAGAAGAGTTTTTTTGTTCTTTTCATGTATTATGTTCCTGGTTTCCAAGACACTAAACCTTAAAGATCCTCGGTTTTGTAAAATGTAATGAAAGTTTATGTGATAAAAATATGGGATGCTATAATGATTGTGAATAGGTATATATTTTTCATGCTATGGATGTTTTTTCCATGATTTTTTGTTATTAACTGTTTAGTCTAGCCTCTCCTGTTAGGCTGCTCTGCTTTCTAGGCCTAGTATTGTTAGGATGGAGTGTTTTTATCTGACATGATGTGATATGTTGTAGACTGTTTATCCAAGTAGTTCTTGAGGTTTAATTTGGCTGCCATATATCGTTGTGTGTGATTGACTTACACAGGGCTGTGAGAACCTGTTGTAGTAGACCATAGGGAGAATGGACACTAAGGGCTTCTCCAGAGGGGTTGTTTACTTTACGTTGCAAAACCATAGGGGGGTGGACTTTGTGCTCCCTCAGAGTGTCTGTAGTTTCCTCGTTATGAGACTACATGGGGAATTGGATGTTTAGTGCTTACCCAGAGTGTCTATAGTTACTGATATGATACCATAGGGGGAATTGATGGTGAGTGCTTACTTAGAGAATCTTTACTAAAGCTGAACCAGAGGGGTTAGACTATGTGTACTTCTCAAAGGGTTGCTTGTGTTTGGTTTGGGTTGAATCAGAGGGGTTAGGTTGTGGGTACTTCCCATAGGGTTACCTGTTTGTGATTATCTTCTTACTTGATATATGAATTGTATGAAATTGAAACTATAGGATTGTTTACTTTTGAGTACTTCCTTGTTTACTGCTTCTTTTTCTTATTGCCTGCCATATATATTCACAGACTGTTAGGCACAGATCTTTGGTTGGTTGCCTACTGGGATTAGTCTCACACCCTGTTTAGGTCATGATTTTGGTCCCAAACATATTATATTTCTATAGGTATAGATAAGGGAAAGCTCCCTTCTACATCAGGTACTTGACTGTTGTGGATCTAGAGAGCATGGGACCAAGCTAAGGCTTACGATGCTGCTGGATTTTATTTTTTTCTTTATACTTTGGTTTAGTACTGTATTCCAGCATTGTGACTTTTTTGGCTATTTTCCTAGATATATGTATCATGCATCATTTATATATGTGCTCCAGTTGTTTATTACTTTCAGTCTTCCGTTGTTTACTTATTCCATGTTATTATAGCTTTTGCTATTGTTTATCTATTATTTCCATTGTGTTACTCTGTCAATGAGGGAATAGTTTCCCCACTATCACACCCAAGTCCCTCACTATTAGTTGGTAGCCTTTGGCTTTTGGGGAAATGCGCTTGAGGCCATGTGACCAACCGGGTACAGGGCACCTCTGGGCGACACTCGGAACAGGGACGTTACAAATTGGTATTAGAGGATCTCTTTTCTTCTTAACTTACTGTTCGGAGCCTATAGCCAGAGGTATGAAGGAATAGGTAGTTGGTAATAAGTAGTGCCTAGGAGTAGCTAACCCATGTACAGAGAAAAGCCAATTTACCTCGAATATTGTGATTCTTCTGGTTTTTCAATTTTACAGTTGATTCGATTTCATTGTTGGGGGATTCACATGTTTTGTGTTGTTATCATTTATAATATTGAGGTTTTATTTCTATTTCAACCTGATGATATGAGGGTATTCCATCTCATGAATTATATAGGCACTTTCTAGAAATCACATTTCATGCATTCCTGCCATTCCATTTAGGGTTCATTACCGATTGCATGTTGTTGTGATAGATGTTGTGTTAGATATGCATGATGTTGTGATAGATTCCTTGATAGAATACCTGCTATTTGATAGGGTATTGAATTGTGTAAGGTTTTTTTGAATAAACGTCAAACTTTGGTTCTTGAGGTGTTATGTGCCCTCATGGATCAGAATTTGTTAGATCATTTCCTTGTTATTCCTTGTATGTGACATGTATAAGATGAAAAGATTTGATTCGTGGGGAGTATGGTCCCTCACGAATCGAAATTTGGAACTTTAATATAGTTTCAGTGTTTTTATGGGATTTTGGAGTAGTTTATGAGGCTTACTGTCTGGAAAAACCTAGAATACATAGCATGTAATGATGAATACATGCCATGTTTCCTTTTGTTCGGGAATGAACTGTTTTTCTTAATTACACGCCATGTACTTATGTACACGTTGTGTAGTCTCTAACTGTGTCATTGACTGTGTGGGCAGAGACACAGGGTTGAAAAATATTTGAGGGGAACATGTCGTGTACCAGTTTTACATGTCGTGTTGTAGAGACTATGTATCTGGCCGTGTGACTAACGACACGAGTGGATGAAAAATTAGGAATTATATGCCATGTCCATCTAGAACACACCATGTAGGGAGAGCCGTGTAACCAGCCGTGTGACTAACAACACGGGTTGGTGAAGTTCGTCTAGTACACACCATGTCTAGAACTAACATGTCATGTAGTTATGTTCTAGGAGAACCATGTGGATTAGCTGTGTAAGGGAACTCAGGTAGGGGAAGAGGATTCAAGTACACGTCGTGATTTAGGACAACACACCGTGTGTATGGGGTGTTACACGACCTGGGTTAGAAAAATTACATGCCCATGTGAAGGCTTAAGGGAACATATCATGTAGGTGTTATACACGCCGTGTATCCATGTTTTAAAAAACTTGAATGCTTTCTTTCTCCTGTTCCCTTCATGAACTTCTAAGTTTCAATCCTTGATAATCTTTATCTAAGGAATGCGCTTGACCTTGTAGATTCATGACACTGAGACGTCCTCTGGTTATACGCCAGTTACTGGGCAGTGATCAGACACCAGACATGACTGATCAGGGACTACCAGCAGATCCTCCTATAGTGTCAGTCTTGGAACCATCCGTCATTCTGGACACAGGTGCTGATGCACAGTTCTGAGAGGGATTTATGAGGTTCATGCAGACTTTCCATGGAGCACCACATCCTACCTCGTCTATGGAAGAGTTGACGTGGGTTTTCCAACAGCAGTATCCTTCCACCTTTATAGAGGACGGAGGACCTCGGGCTACAGATTCATGGTTAGAAGTCATGATATCTATCTTCGACCATCTGGAGACACCTCTAGAGAGGAGGGTGAAGCTCTCTACATACATGCTATGAGACTTTGCCAATAGATGGTGGGATGTGATCTCATTGGTGGGATGCCAGCAATTTATGTCTTAAGATGAGTTCCAGTGTGCCTTCTATGACTACTTCTACCCAGAGACTTTGAGGGCTGATCGAGCCTAAGATTTCATGAGTCTAGAGCAGGGTACTCTTTCAGTTATAGAGTATTCTTCTCGCTTCACAGATTTGCAACTCTTCACATCCATTCTAGGAGGTGATGAGTTATTACTAGAAAGGATGTTTGAGGATGTTCTTATGTCCGACATCTGATCTCAGGTGAACATCTTCAGGTTGACTTCTATCACTTCTATAGTCAACCAAGAATTGATCACGGAGTTCAATCTGAGGGATTTTGGAGTTGTGAGCCAGGGTGGTTTGACATCTGGAGTTGGTATCCCTCCTACTGATAGCAGGAAGCATCGTAGGGCATCTACGTGTGGAGACCTGAGGAAGAATGATACTTCTTTTGGTATCCAGGTGGTGTGCTACCAGTGTGGGAAGAGTGGGAATACGAGGCCACATTGCCCGAGAGACCCAATGGAGTGCCGATATTGTGGCAATATGGGCCATATTCAGTGGTTCTATCAGTTTTTCTCACCATCAAATGGTGACAGGGGTTCTTCTATGACTCCTCGTTCAGGAGCAGGACCACCAGTTTCTCATCAGTCTGAGAACTGGAGTTATTTTGGCTGTTCAGGATGAGGTGGAGGTTGTGGCAGTGGTAACCAGTCACCAAGCGTATAGTGACAATAGGGTGGATCAGATCAGGGTGGTCAGGTAGGGTCATAGGGCTGCGGTGCAGGTCAGACTTTTGTAGTGGAGCAAACCCAGTAGGATTAGGATCTCGGACCCTCTACAGTTCGAGGTACGATCCTAGTTTCCTCAGTTTTAGATTCTTCTCTTTTCGATATAGGGGCTTCTCATAGCTTTATATTTGTTCCTTTTGTGGAGATCCTTGGGCTCTGTATCTTTTCTTCTGCTAATATATTGATGTTATACACTCCGTTGGGGACAAGAACAACTAGTGTATGACAGTGCAAGGAGTTGCCTCTTGAGGTTGGTGGGTGTCACTTATTTTGGTACCTCTATATCTTAGAGATGATAGGCTATGATGTCATCCTCAAAATGGACTGGCTAGTTCCCTTCTAGGTTGTTGTTTATTGCTATCACTGAAGGGTGAGTTTTATGTCACCATAGGGCGGTATGTTTCTGCATAAGAGTGAGTGGGATGTCCAGGCAAGCAGAGTGGTACTCGAGCATCATGGGTTGGGAGGAGTTACAGCCCAAACTGCTAGTCTATATCTGGATGACCAGGGAACTTCACAAATATACTTTCCTTTAGTGGTGGATCGTTTTAGGGATGTCTTTATAGAGGAATTTTTAGGTTTGCCTCTAGAGCGAGAGGTAGACTTCTCTATTGAGATTGTGCTAGGAGTGGCACTGGTGTTCATTCCTCCTTATAGGATGGATACACCAGAGTTACAGGATCTCAAGAAGTAGTTGGAGGAGTTACAGGCAAAGGGTTTCATCCGACCCAGTACTTCTCCTTGGGGTTTTCCTATACTATTTGCGAAGAAGGTGGATGGTACACTCAAACTTTGTGTAGATTATCAGAAGTTGAACCATTTGACGATCAAGAACTGATATCCCTTATCGAGGATTCATGATCTCTTTGATCAGCTTCAAGGATCCCAGGTGTTCTTGAAGATTTACTTGAGATCCAGTTACCATCAGTTGCGTGTTACACCATTTGATATACCTCTTACAGCCTTTCGAAGTAGGTATGGTCTATATGAGTATGTGGTTATTCCATTTGCTCTCATGAACACGCATGTAGTCTTCATGGAACTGATGAACCAAGTGTTCCATCCATACTTGGATTCCTTCGTGGTAGTCTTCATGGACGATATATTGGTGTACTCTCACACTCGACACGACCATGACACCCATCTTGAGATAGTTTTGAGTACACTGAGAGAACATTAGTTATATGTTAAGATCTCAAAATGCCACTTTTTGATGGACCAGATTCAATTCTTGGGTCATGTTATCTCAGAGACAGGAGTATTAGTAGACCCAAAGAAAGTGAGAGCAGTAGTTTCCTGGGAGAATCCGAAGAATGTCTTTTAGGTACGGAGCTTTCTAGGGCTGGCTGGATACTATAGACGTTTCATACAGGACTTTTTGTTCCTATCAGTGCCACTGACAGGTCTGACTAAGAAAGGTGTGAAGTACTTATGGTCAAATTCTTATGATTCAGCCTTTCAAGAGCTGAAAGAGAGGTTGACTTCAGCACCGATACTAGTTTTTCCAGTGTCGGGTAAGAGCTTTACTTTTTACTATGATGCTTGAGGTATCGGGCTAGGAGATATTCTTATGTAGGGATAAGGATTCATTGTGTATGGGTCTTGGAATTTGATGTCACATGAGAGGAATTACCCGATGCATGATCTTGAGTTAGCGGAAGTTGTTCATGATTTACGTTGTTGGAGACATTATCTTCTGGGAGATCATTTTTTGGTTTTCACCAACCACAAAAGTCTCAAGTATATATTCACTCAATGTGACCTGAATTTGAAACAACGAATGTGGGTTGACTACCTTTAGTCCTTTGTCTTTGATATTACCTACACGCCTGGGAAAGGCAACGCAGTGGCTAATGCGCGGAGTAGGAGGACTCAGATACAGGCAGTTCAGGAGGCCAGCAGTGAGTGGCAGCTTATGTTTCTGTTCTCTGAGATGCATTTAGAGATGCACGATAGAAAGGGGAAGACTTTTCTTTCTTATATAGTTGTTACCTATACTATACTTAATCGAGTGAGAATGAAGAAGCTATCAGATTCTAAAGGCCTGGTCCTATGGGAAAGTGTGTTAGGAGAGGACCCTATTCCTAAATGAACCATAGGCGAGGATGAGATCTTGCATTTTCATGGGTGCATATGTGTGTCAGCAGACATACGTGAGGAGCTGATACGGGACTTTCATTCCTCAGTTTGGGAAGTTCATACTGGTGTCACCAAGATGTATCGTGATTCGCATTATCAATATTGGTGGCCAAGTATGAAGAGAGATGTTTCTGGTTTTGTCATGAGGTGTTCCACCTGTCAGTAGGTGAAGGCGGAGCATCAGTGACCAGAAGGGCTTTTGTAGTAGTTACCCATTATCGAGTGGAAATGGAATGATGTTGTGATGGATTTTGTGACAGGTTTTCCGAGGTCACCTCGAGGAAATGATGTAGTGTGGGTTGTCATTGATAAACTCACGAAGGTTGCTCACTTCTTATCAATCAGGGATACCTTCAATGTTGATGAGTTGGGAAAGTTGTATATCCGAGAGATTATCTGTCTACATGGGGTTCCACACTCCATTATTTTAGACCTAGCCACACGTTTTACTTTTTGGGTCTGGTAGGGACTTCAAAAGGTTTTGGGTACACAGGTACTTCTAAGTACATTTTACCATCCCCGGATAGATGGCCAGTCCGAGCGTATGATTTAAGTTCTTGAGGATATGATTCGAGCATACATCCTGAATTTTATAGGTTCTGGAGAGAATCATATACCTCTTGTGGATTTTTCCTACAATAATAGTCTTCAAGAAACTATTCAGATTGCACCTTATGAGGCTTTGTACGGTAGGCCATATCGATCACCCTTATGTTGACTGGAGGCAGGAGAGGCAGCAATTCTAGGACCTCATCTTGCCTAGGATACCATAGAGCAGAGAGTGTTGATTCATAAGAGGATGGATACTGCACAGTCATGACAGAAGTCTTATGCTGATCAACAGAGACCACCTATAGAGTTTGAGGTCGGAGATCAGGTTTTCCTACGTGTCACACCAAGGTTAGGACACAAGAGGGTTAGGATACAGGGCAAGATTTCACTGAGATACATCATGTTGTTTGAGGTTTTGGAGAGAGTCGGGATGGTTGCCTATCAGTTTTAGTTACCTTAGAGGTACCAGGATATGCACGATGTCTTCCACAATTCTCAGCTACGATGTTACTTCTCAGATCCATCTCATATCTTTCAACCCAAAGAGGTTGAGTTAGAGGTGGACACATCATTCGAGGAGTATCCTATCCGGATTTTTTATTACAACACAAAGGTTCTATGTGGTCAGTCTGTTCCTCTGGTATGAGTTCTATGGCAGCATGGGAGAGTACAGGACGAGACCTAGGAGAGGGAGGTTGATGTATGATCACAGTGGCCAGAGCTGTTCGAGGATTATTCTTCTATGAATCCTTGCTAGGGAAATTCGAGGACAAATTTCTTTAAGGGGAGAATTTTGTAACAACCTGGATCTTCTGTTTAGGTATGTATTTTTTTTGGTTGTTTTTGAGAAAAATAGGAGTTTCTAGAAATTTTAGAAGTACACGTCGTGTGCTTATAAGTACACATCTTGTACCCAGTTGTCGCTGGTGACCATGTATTGGTCATGTAACGGCTGAGCACATGGCCATGTGGGGTGACCTAGAGACCGCTTAAAGCAGAGGCTGGTTAAGAAAGTACACGCCGTGTACCCTTGAAGTACACATTGTGTACTTTTCTTTTTATTTCATTAAATAGATCGGGGTCATGTCTCGTTTACAAAAATACCTTCTTCTCTGTTCGTCTCGTCCAAGAGTGACCGTATGGCATGAATCTTCTCTGGGACTCTGACTCTTCATCTGTTCTCTGAATCTACCGTCTTCGATTGCATTGGAATCATCATGGAGAGCTCTTCCTTCTTCTAGGGCCTCGTTTCCTGATTTATCCTCTTTCACGAGATATCCTTGGTTGAAAGTTTTTAATATTTTTGTATATCTACAGTTTTTAGGGTGATTCAAGGCCTTAGGTTCACATATATCGATCTCACAACGTCGAGGTAGTTGGTTTGTGCCTTTATGTAGTTAGTCTTTGAGTTATATGTGCAAAAGTGTCCAATACCATTGTTCAGGGTATTGCGTGTTTATGGTTTTTATCCCTATTATTTCCTAATATTCCTTGTGTGCTTGAGTAAAGGATTTATGATTTTGAATAGGGTTATCTTTTACATTATATAGATGTTTTCCCATGCTTGTTTGTTATTGATTTTTTGTTCTAGCCTCGCCTATTAGGATACTCTGCTTTCCATGCCTAGTATTGTTAGGATGGTGTGTTTTTATCTGACATGTTGTGATATGTTGTAGACTGTTTAGCCAAGTAGTTCTTGAGGTTTACTTTGGCTACCATATATCATTGTGAACTATTGACTTACAAAAGTCCGTGAGAACCTGGTGTAGTAGACTATAGGGATAATGGACATTGAGGGCTTCTCCAGAGTGTCTGTTTACTTTACGTTGCGAGACCATAGGGGGGTGGACTTTGTGCTCCCTCAGAGTGTCTATAGTTTCCTTTTTATGAGACCACAGGGGGAATTGGACATTGAGTGCTTCCCCAAAGTGTTTATAGTTACCAATACGAGACCACAGGGGGAATTGATGGTGAGTACTTTCTCACAGAGTCTTTGCTAAAGTTGAACCAGAGGGGTTAGACTGTGTGTACTTCCCAGAGGGTTTCTTGTGTTTGATTTGGGTTGAACCAGAGGGGTTTGGTTGTGGGTACTTCTCAGAGGGTTACCTGTTTGTGATTAGATACTTACTTGATATATGAATAGTATGCAATTGAAACTGTAGGATTGTTTACTTTTGATTACTTCCTTGTTTAATGATTCTTTTTCTTATTGCCTGCCATATATATTCACTGACTATTAGGAAAAAATCTTTGGGTGGTTGCCTACTAGGATTAGTCTCACACCCTGTTTGGGTCATGATTTTGGGCTCAAAAAGATTATATTGTTGCAGGTATAGATAAGGTCAAGCTCCCTTCTACGTCAGATACTTGATTGTTGTGGAGCTAGAGAGCATGGGACGAAGCTGAGGCTTATAATGTTGCTAGAGTTTATTTGTTTTCTTTATACTTTGGTTTAGTACTATATTCCAGCACTATGACTTGTTTGGATTTTTTCCTAGACATATGTATCATGCATCATTTATATATGTTCTCCAGCTGTTTATTACTTTCAGTCTTCCACTGTTTACTTATTGAATGTTATTACTGCTTCCGCTATTGTTTATTTGTTGTTTCCACTGTGTTACTATTCTAATGAGGTAATAGTTTCCTCATTATCACATCCAAGACCCTCACTGCTAGTCGGAAGCCTCTGGCATTTGGGGAAATGTGCTTGAGGCCATGTAACCAACTGGGTACGGGGCACCTCTGGGTGGCACCCGGAACCGAGACATTACACCAAGGACCCCTACTTGAAAGCTCATGTCATCCCATGGCACAAAAACCTGAGGAACATCAATGTATTTCCTCAAATAACTATTTAGGCTCATGGACTCAATCATGCCAAGCCTCAGCCCCCAACTCGATAGCCTCAAATTTATCCACTGAAGGCTCCTCACCTTGCATGTGGATTTCTGCAGCAAGCACCCCCAAACCACAAATACCTAAATCACAATTATCGAGGGAATCTACCCACAAGAGTGGTCAAAACCACCTCATCACAGAGTCTACCTATGCACACACAACTCAATCAGTGCTTTTTCTATCAAAGGTGAGAGGTAATCACCAAATGAAGAAACTAATCCACACCATCTCTGGAACCACATGCCCTTGTGACCATGTCGCTAAAATCTGATGGCCTTTCCATCCAAGTATCTCACACCATGCCCAACCTGATGGTTACACTACCTCAAACTGACATTCACAACGCCTAATCCCATGGTCAAAACAACCCAAGAAAACCCAGGACAAGCCCAACCTATGGTCAGCATCACTCAATTCTGGTGTCTATGCCATACCAACCTCATGCCATTCCCATCACAAACCCAAGGTTCACAACATATGTAATATCAAGCATTACATAAATATAAAACACATTTAAGAACTTTAAACAAGTAATTCAATTTAAGAAGATTGAATTACACTAGATAACAACTATAACATAGCAACACTTAGGTCTTGAATGCCTCTAAATAGCATAATTAAGCTATAAGAATTTAAACTAGACGTTTTAAATCAAACCAAAACAATTATAACCATTTTGGAACCCCTGGCCAAAATGTCCCATGGAGCGACGGCCTATAAACCAGCCTCGCTCGCATAATCAAGGTAAGGGAATTCCCAAATTCATCTCATGGGTATAACAATCAATTCAATATGTAACAACAGTTATAATAGGGTCTCTCTCAAAATACCTGAAGATGCGCCAAAGGTTGTGCCACCCAAAATTCCGCAAAAACACAAAACAAGGTATGCACCACCTATCTCATACTTGTACGACTCTCCTCATCTAGAGTCGGTCTCTAATTTTTCCTAGAACAGAGTAAATCAATTGGGTTCTTACACATCTGACAGCGTTCAAATGGAGTTAGAATGAACGATTGAGAAGATATTATATGCTTAGCACTGCTGTTCGAGAGAACTTGGCAAGGGTTCTGTCCAGAAATGATAAAACGAGGTTACTGCCTATTTTATCCAAAAAAAGAAAAGTACATGGTGTGTACTTAAATATACATGCCATGGGTATGGTGAATTTTTCCAAAATCTCTGAATTCTTTTCCATGTCATTAAAATATTTATACAACATCAGTATATGTTGTGTATTGATAAATACACGGCATGTACATGGCTAATCCTCTCTTCCTTGCCGACATCCCCATACACCATGTATGGACATCACACACGGCCAGACTACACAGAGTGTACTTAGTATTACACGACGTGTAACCCTAATCCATGTCATGTGACAGGTTTCAGCCAGTACCTGGCCTTTTTTCCCCTTTTTCTCAAAAACAACCCAAAAAAAGACATGTACCTCAAAGGAAGAACCAGGTTCTTACAAACTTCCCCCCTTAAAGCAATTTTTCCCCGAATTTCCCTTCCAAGGGTGGTGAAGAAACACTCTAGAACAAATACATCCTAAATCTCAAATCAATCAAAGTTCCATTAACCTTTTTCCGGACCCATAGTCCTCCTGTGATGCTTCATCACCCTTTCACCTCATCAGGTGCTCCCGTGTCACTTCTGACACCCAATCATATCCCGCACCGCATCGGTGTCCACCTTGAGCCCATGTAACCCATGGAATAATGAGGTCATACATCCCATGGATGCTCAAAACAACTTGGTTCCTTTCACCTCAATCAAAACTGCATCCTCCATTCCCCGATGCCCAAGACACCTCAAGTAACCCACATCTCTCAGATGACCCGATGCCCAAGCACCTCAAAACACGCATCCCACAATAATCCTGATGCCAAGCACCTCATATATATATATATATATATATATATATATATATATATAATCACACATCTGAGATGGTTCCAACCCACTGAACAGCATCTGGTTAGTCCATATAAATCATGTGCACCTCGTTCACTCAAAATAGACATGCCTCTACAGGCCATACCAAACAAAAGCGAAAACAATTACGGCCATGCCCGCGGTGTACCTCTGACTGTTGTCAGCTCGCCAGCCTACTCGGCCCTTGGAAGCTCCACAGTGTGAACCTGGACTGACACATGACTACCTAAAGCCTATCCTCCCAGCAGTGCTACACCAACCCCTGAACACTAACCCCATGGATGGGTCCTACTATCTCTACCACATCCTCTGCGTGCAGTTGAACCTCGGCTACCCTCTCTTAGTATTGAACCTGAACCAACTCTAGACACCTGAGTCTACCCCAGTCCCTAATTGTCAGCTGTCTGAGAAGGCTTCCTATAGAACCTCTCATGATACCCAACCTTTCCACATGCCCGACACTCCTTTGGAGTCCTATCGCACTGAGTCCAGACATGCCCTGGCTACCCACTCTAAAAGAAAACCACTGTTGAATTTCCAAGATGTGTTCTAGCTGAGTCATTGGCCTGACCTCCCTATTGTAACTCATCCTGACCTCATTTCTTACCATCTGAACCATCACCTGAAGTCGCTGCCCGACCCAAGTGAGATATGTCCATCAGTTTTCCCTCAGCTATGAGCGTTTGATTCACTACCTCTAAGAACGAGGTTAGCCTAAATATGTTTACCTGCACCTGAATGGCTTGTCGTATTCCATCTAAAAAGCACCTCACCCTCAAGGTTTCATCACTTACCATACCTGGTGCAAAGTGAGACAGCTCAGTGAAAGTAGTTGCATAGTCCATGACAGACATGTCACCCTGCTGAAATCTCAAGAACTCCCGAGCTCTCTCCACCCTCAGCGTCTCTAGGAAAAAGTTCTCGAAGAACCTATCCTCGAATTTCTTCCAAGAAAGTCCCTCGTGTCTGTGAGCCTAAACCTACACATCCTACCAATGCTTTACCGGTCCTCTAAGAATATATATCGCCAGCTTGACCCTCTGCCTTGGAGGCATCTTGATCTACTCAAATATCATCTGCATACTCTTTATCCAGTTCTCAGCAACCTATGGACCACCCTCACCCTAAAAAAGTGGTGGGTGTTGTGACTGGAACTCTCGAGTAAGATATGCCATAGAGGGCTATGTTCCCTGATCACCTCTTCTGATCCCCTGCATGACATGTATCAGGCTAGTTCAGAGCTGCTCATCGATCCATGGCCCGAACCCTGTCAAATCCAATAGTTATCCTACCTGCACTGGATCCTGAACCTAATCATGTCCCTAAGCCTATACTTGCGGCTCATTATCTTACTGACCCTCAGGGGTATGAACCTGATCGCACTCCTATGGAATTATACCATCACCTTCCTGACGCTCCATCTAAGCCGTCTAAGAGGAACTTGTTGAATACCATAAATGGTTAGATAGCCCACATATATAACAATATATATAATGCAGATAGGGAAATAAGTAAAAAGGAAGCACATAAAAACTACCCTTACTCTCCCCCATCGCAACCATGCCCCACATCATCCCCGCCACATGGCCTCCTTACCCACCCTCAACAGATCCAAGTATCAAAAAATCCCCAGGCCACGCTTGTCCT
Organism: Viscum album; assembly: GCA_963277665.1. Taxonomy (NCBI): domain Eukaryota; kingdom Viridiplantae; phylum Streptophyta; class Magnoliopsida; order Santalales; family Viscaceae; genus Viscum; species Viscum album. Next base: position 1,773,972,416 of record OY728165.1, on the reverse strand, counting down.
AACAACCACCATTGCCTCAATCTGACAACTGAGATGCCCAATCTTGATAATCAAAATCACCTCAACCATAGTACCTACCTGCTCCTATAATAGTCAGGCTCAAGTTCCCTACCACATGCAATTTCACATAAATTTAAAGCATGGAATATCACATTGCATAAAACAAGAAATTCTATCAGGCAGTTCACCTTTTTTTCACATGTTAATTGACATATATCACATGGTATTATCACTTCACAAAGCATACATGAATATATGAAATCAAAATACCCTAAAAATGTGTCTATCAAAATCCAAACAATCACGCCTTGTCTTACCAGGCCAAGGTCCAATTCTCATTTACCGCATCGGGTTAAGGGTCACATGTCACAATCAATAAGCATCATAAACCAAGTATGCCACCAAGGTGGAAACCATATAAACTGTAATCTGAGAAAAAGAAAAACAGCAATTCCCACTCAAGGCAACTTGGTACGTCCCTCGTACCTGGGGCTGCAGGAACCAAGCACAAGCTAGAAACCCAGTTCCAATCATAACCTATCTCCAGTCTACCATATCCCAAATAGTAATACCAGTAGAAAAGAAAGGCAATATCAATATCATTAGTATCCAGTGAAAAACTACTACTAAATTCCAATCAAGAACCACCTTTGATACCACTTTGTAACATCCCTGGCCCGAACAGCCACCCGAACAGTGTTATCAGGTCGGGTGCTACTGACCTTATGTGCACCTCCCCAAATACCAAAGGCTACCAACTAGCAGCAAGGGTGTAAACAGGTATAGTGGGGAGGATATACCCTCTAGGAGGAAGATAAGGAACTGGTCTGAGCATAATAATATAACATGCAGCATAAATAAATGACTCAGCAGACTCAAACCAGACCCGCAGAGCGGAAGCACAACAATATCATATAAATAGCAGAAGAAATAAATAAACAGAATCAGCGAAAATTAAATAGAACAACATGCCATAAAATCACTTGTAGCCACTAAAACAAACCAAGCATGCATCCATAGCAGTTCATACATATCAATATACAAAAAGGGAACTCATGGATATCCACTATAGGTACGTACAAAATAAGCATGTTGATGCTAAAAGGAAATTAAATAAAAGTAAAACTCCATCTAGGCATGAACTCAAGGTCCATGCTAATCTTCATTCCAAATATCACTACTACCCAGCTCCTGAAGTTGATTATTTACCTATACATAAATCAATAAAGTTTACACGTGTCCCGAAGGGCCTGTGTTGGGTATGAGATGAATCTAAGTAGGATACCACTAAATGGTGTGTACCTAGCATAAGTGTTTAAGCAGACATGCATCTATAAGTAAAGTAAACAGTGTGATGCAATAAATAAACAAAACCTCCACTGGTGCTCAGCAACCACCAGGGAGTGTCACCTACTTCGGCCATCACCGGAATCTCAGAAGCAAAGAGAGTCATTGGCCCATGTCCTAAGGTACTCTTGTAGTCACAAAGCCTAGGTGAACCCTCCAGTTCCACCTTAATCACAAATCCCAGCATTGTGTGCCTCCTGAAATATCACGTCTCAAAGTATCGACGTTCTGAAGGCATGCCCAAACAATAGTATCCTGGTCCTAAAGACCCCTACTCGAAATATCATGTCGACCCATGGCACGACAACTAATGGAATAATGATTCATGTCCTCAAATAAGTATCCAGGCCCATGGCCTTAATCACAGCGAGCCTCAACCCCCAACCTGATAGCCTCAATGTTATCCACCAAAGGCTCCTCTCCTTCCATGTGGATTTCTGTGCCAAGCACCCCCAAACCCAAAATACCTAAACCACAACTATCAGGGGGCCTCTACCTAGACAAATGGTCAAAACCACCTCATCACGGAGTCTACCTGTGTGCACACGAGTCAATCGGCATTTTGGCCATCACAGGTGAGTGGTAATCACCAAATAAAGAACCTAAGTCACCCCACCTATGACACCTCTTGCCCCTGCAACCATGTCACTCAAATACGATGGCCTTTCCATCTAAGTATCTTGGGCCATGCCCAACCTGACAGTTACACTACCTCAAACCGACATTCACAGTGCCCAATACCATGGTCAAAACCACCCAAGAAAACCCTGGCCAAGCCCAACCTATGATCATCATGACTCAATTCTGATGGCCATGCCATCCCAACCTCGGACCATGCCCATAACAACCCCAAGGTTCACAGAATATGTAATATCAAGCATTACATAAACATAAAATACATTTAATCACTTTAAACAAGTAATTCAATTTAAGCAGATTAAATTACACTAGCTAATAGCTATAACATAGCATCATTGAGGTCTTTAATGCCTCTAAATAGTATAATCAAGATTTATAAATTTAAACTAAATATTTTAAATCAAACCAAAACAATTATAACCATTTTTTTACCCTTGAACAAAATGTCCCATGGAGCGATGACCTCTAACCCGACCTTGCTCACATAATCAAGGTAATGTAATTTCCAAAGTCATCCCACTGGTCTAACAATCAATTCAATATGAAACAACAGTTATAATGAGGTCTCGCTCAAAATATCCAAAGACGCGCCAAAGGCCACGCCACCCAAAAGTTGGAAAAGACACAAAACAAGGTATGTACCACCTACCTCATACTCGTACAATTCGCCTCATCCGGCATCAGCCTCTAATTTGTCCTAAAAAGGAGTAAATCAATTGGGTTCCAATTCATTTGACGGTGTTTGAATCAAAGTTCAGAAGAACGATCGGGAAGAGATTCTATGATCGGTGCTGCTGTTCAAGAGAACTTGGTGAGGGTTCTGTACAGAAATGATAAAACAAGGCTACTTCTTGTTTTAGCCCAAAAAAATAAAAGTACATAGCATGTACTTAAATATACATGTTGTGTATATGGTGATTTTTTCCAAAATCACCGACTTCCTTCCCACGTCATTAAAATATTTATTCGACATCAGTACATGAAGTGTATTGATAAATACACAGTGTGTATCTGGCTAATCCCATCTTACTTACTGATATAACCACACACTATGTATGTCCATCATATACGGGCAAACTACATGGAGTGTACTTTGGATTTCACAACATGTAAACCTAATCCATATCCTGTGACAATTTTTATCCAGTACTTGGCCTGTTTCCCCCCTTTTTCTAAAAACAAATCCAAAAAAAAGACTCGTACCTCAAAGGAAGAACCAAGTTCTTACAATATTTTATTCCATGATAAAGGAGTGTGGAATAAATACATGTAATTCCTAAATTAAAGAAATAAAAGTGTATAATGGTTTAAAAATTCATAAAATGGGTTGATGAGAGAGAAAGGGGTTTCTCATCATTTAGACATCAAATGGGAAGTAATAGGGACATATAAGGATATATCCCAACATTAGAAATTGGAAATAGAAGTCTTAAGATTATAAATAAACTTGAATAAAGAAGAGAAAGGATCCCTTACTTGAGTGTGTGACTCCAAATGCTTGGGAGGAGATTCTTGAGAGCTTGGTGGCATGTTGTGAGGACTCTAGAGAGGGGAGGGCAGAGTAAGGGTGTGCTCCATGAATTTTGAGTGGATATAAATGGGATATTGTGTGGATTTATATAGGAAATGAGTTGGTATTTCTTTAATATTTCTCAAACTTAGGTTTTGGACTCTATATAATAAAATAACCAAAACCACAAACTTTCTCATGGTTTTTTCTCATGGTTTATGCCAAATGGGGGTGTTTTCCATTATTTTATAAGACAAAGGGCCGAACTTAATAAAATAATACCCTTTCTTATGTGGAAGTGAGTCATGCTCTTAAAGAAATGATTTTAAAACATTAAAATATATTAATGGTTTCGGAGGATTCATATTGACTTTATAAAATTAATAAAATAAACTTAAAATCACATTATTTTAAATTGAAGACATTTATTTGTTCATTGATACCTTTTATAATATTTATTACATCACTTTTGGGTCATTATAATGTCATAATATACACTGTATATTTATACGGTATTTAATTTTGACCTGAAAATTTGACTGTCTCGAAAAATTATGAAAAAATCACCATTGGATAATTTCAATGTTTTGATTCCAAAAATAATATAAATTTTCTAAAAATAATTTTCTAAATATTTGAATTTTCACTTTTAAAATAAGAAATGATTTTTATTGAAAAATGATGGGTTTTTTGACAATAACAGTTTTCAAACCCTTATAAAAATTAAATTTTACTTAATAAAAATTATATGATCATTTATATTTTGTGAACAAAATAATAATTTATTGAAATATTATTTATTTCAAAAATACATTAATTCATCAAAATAAATGTCTTAATTGAAATTGAATACTAATTAAAAATACAATTTGTGTTTCATTGTATAAAAATCAAAATCATTTATAAAGAAAATATAAGAGGAAAATATTAATATTATTATTTTAGAAATACAATATACATATTCATATTATGATGGTATTGATACATATCCATTTAATACACTATCAAACACTCTAAGGGTAAAGTGTGCGACTCTGAGACTTCCATGGGGTGGTTCAGCGAACATGGTTTGGGTCGTGATCTCGATGAGCTTGACCTTCTCCCATAAACAGTTTTGCTCATAATTATTTTGTTGGATATCAACTTGGGATTGATCAAGGGAAAATATCAGTGATTTTATCTCCCTAAAAAGCTCTGATAAATGGACTTCATAGGGTATAATCCTACTGATTGAGATCATCACTTCCTTTGTCTATGTTAATTCGATTTATCAAAACCCTGTATTAATACTAATCATGTGATCATTGTTCAATAGCTATATTATCAATGGTAAATATGTTTAATGGTATTTTAAATATGATATAATAAAATCAAAAAAGTTCATGTGTTTTCTATAACCATAATACATAATAATACATTTAATTAAATTGCAAGGGGAATTTTATTTATAAAATTTCAGATCATTACATAAAGGGTTAACCATATCACAATTGGAAGGTGATTTTCAATGAGAGTTATTTATTACAATAAATCCAATCACAATTAGAAGAGGTGGTGTTGGATATTTTCCACCCATATTGATCAGATATTAATTATTATTAATCACTAAACTCTCTTAATTATAAGAAGTTATTGGTTCCTTATTGGTTTTATATCATGAGTATGATGCACATAGGAATCAAATTGGCATTGAGATCAAATCCCAAGGGGGTGTTGAAACCATGTTAATCCTTGTTGTGCCTTGGAGAATAAGGATTCAGTAGAAGACCCTTTGTAGAGCCATCCAAAATCATTCTAAGAAAGGTTATATGTTACTCATTTGGTAACAAAAATCCAAAACTGTGAGAAGGTGGGTGAATTTTCCAAACACATTCATGTTAGACATCCAATGGAGTTTTGAACTCTTTTTTACTTTCATTGTTGATTTCTAAAATTTGTGCCATAATTTTTCTTTGAATTTCTTATAGAGTCAAGATGCCCAACAACAAATCTTTCATCAGTCAAGAAGAAGACTATGGGTTTGGATTTCATGAAATTAGTTGGGTCTTCATATAGTAAATATTCAAATATTCAACTACATTTAAACATATAATTCTGAGTGTATACACATGCATCTCTTTTCATTATATACTTATCTGGACTTGATTACAAACATGGTTATAAGAAAAGAGCATGTTGATAATTTATATTTAAATTTTAAAAGAATGAACCATCCATGAATTCATTGGTTACATATTTAGTATATTTTATTATAGAGGTGTAAATAGGCACTATATATCCTAGAGAAGAATATCAAGGAGAGACCTTCTCCCCCGTGCAACCTGGGGTTGAACAAAGTAAAAAAAATAAATCCAATGGGGCTTGATAAAAATGAAACCCTATATTTGGATGTTATAATGAATGGAATGGAAGTGGTTGAGGCCTACTGACCTAAACAAATGACTCATATTATACCATCGGAAACCATGATAATATCAACACACCGGTGTATTCTCACAGGATCCTACAGACGGTGTAATAAAATAACAAAACATTAAATTTAAATTTAGTATTTTGAATGTCAACAACATAAGATACTGCGATAAAAATGAAATTCATGTTTGAAGTGAATTAATGATTCGAACAATTTTAGAATTACATTTGATGAAAATCATTGAAAATAACAGACATATGGATAATACAAAATTGAATATGGATAATTGGATGAACATTCAAATGAAAAGTTAAATTAATTAATTAATATTCATGAGAATGGTTACATTAACCAACACATATGGTCAATGTGAATATTTCATAAATGCAGATATGTGAAAAATTATAGTAATTAATTCTTAAGGGAATTTAAATACAAATTGAAAAATGATCATTTTTAATCTTAAAAGAAAAAAAATACATATGGAGAGTCTATAACTAATTTTTCTTATTTATTCATCAAATCAAAATTTAGCACCACAATACATGCATAAGTTGATAGGATTACCAATATCTAATTCTATATAAATGAAAAATATTAAATCAATGTTTTTTATTAAAGGATGTTCATATTTGAAAACAAAGAAACAAAAAAATTGAGCGGGAATTCAATGACATAAAATGATCCTTCTCGTGTGGAGAAAAACACAATAGAACCTTTTCATAGAGGTTTGATTTGATGCTTTCATTTATTGATTAAAAAATCTAAGTAATAAAACTAAAAATGAAAACTAAAAAAAGTGGTAGATTGAAGAAAACAATCATAAATCTAACATTGTTTAAATGGAGAGCATCGAACCGCATCTTGGCTAAAAATAATCCCCACCCTTCATCGCTTTGGAGCGACCTACACATTAATACTATCAATTAGTTCACAATAATTAAGCATGAGAACAATATCACTCAAAAGTATCAAGTCAGAGAATATTATAATCTTAAAGGTTCAATGTTTTCATATTGAAAAATCAAGAAATATAAATTGATCACAAACTTCTAAGTCACCATCGATTCAATTTGGTCATGCTACTTTACCTTTATAACACTCCTTAATATGATATCCCCTATTTCGGGCTTACACCTATAACCAATTTCAATGAAATAAAAAAATTGTATAAAAATGGGAAAGTGAAAATGTAATAAAAATTATATAAAGTAACATTTCTTGATTAAATAATGGAAGCTACCTAGATCATAATGATTGATCATAGAGACCCATTTATTCATACATTCAACCACTCCACAAATAGTTAGCACCAACTCTTTTTTAAGAATTGTGCTTACATGAACCGGTTTTTTCACTGAAATAAAGACATTAAAATATGATTATACAAAGAAAATATGTAGTTAAAAAAACTTCTTTACTTAAATAGTGACGAATAAAAAAATGAACACTAAAATCCTCTAATCGATTTCATTGATTTATAGATAACAAATCTTGAAGTGGAATTAGATTATAACATAATAATGAATATTTGTTAGTCTGTAAGATGTTATCTATATGTAGTAAATCAAAAATTTGTTGTTGATGTTATGTTAGTGTTAAATTTGAAAAAAAAGAATTTGTATGATAATGTATTTTAGAAATATAATAGTAGTGATTAATAGGCAAATCAGCTTGAAGTGGAATTAAATTCTTATCAAATGTAATTTTCATTTTAAAAATGTATACTACACATAAGGAGGCATCTTATAAAAATTTCATAATTAAGTAAGGACAGATTGAATGCATATGGAATGCATATTTTATAGAAGTAAAAAAATTTAAACTTTATGTTATAGATAAGTAGGAATATTATGTACAGTTTGAAACTAATAGTGAATTATATACAAAAAATATTGTAAAGTAGAACATGATGGAATGGATCAACAAGGAAGTGTAATATATAAATATTACTATCAAGGAAAATAATAAATAATGTTTTGAAAAAAAATTAAAATGAAGTGTAATATAAAAATATTGAATGCATTATATATATAAAGAACATTAGTATACTGAATACTTTATACATAATCTGTATACAGAATATTCATAGTGAAAGAGGGTCAGAATACCCACATAGTAAGAGGGACAGAGTACATGATATATACACCTTAAGAAAGACAAATTATGTAGTATATATATAAAACATTAATATATTGAATCGTTGAAATGGAATGGTTACGAGAGGCAAAACACCTATAGACAGAGGGAAACATCGTTTTTCTTTCATATTAGTGGCTTGGGATAGAAAATAAGGTTTTTGTTTAACAATGATGGAGGCCTTTATCTGGAACTAAAAAATGATTTGAACCACTGAAATTAAGAGTGTTTAATATGAAGAATGTTCAGAGTAATATGATTTTTAAATTGAGGTTTTAAGAAATCGGATTAGGATAGTACATGTTGTGAAGGAGTAACCCTAAAGAGGTCTTTTGGGATCATATTAAGAGTTGACATCACTGACACTGTAGATTGGAGAGAAAAACTAGAGAAGTTGGGGAACCATGGCTAGAAATTGTGAAACGTATATAGAGGTAGGGTGCTTGTCACGATGAAATCTGACAGGAGATCCGTTAGAGGATTAAGAGATGATATCAGCTGTGTCGTAGATCGGAGAGTGAAGTCGATAAGGTTTACCGGTGTGGAAAGAGATGGGTGAGGTGGGGAGGTCGTGTCAGAACTGCATCAGCAGGGAGGTGGGGAGGCCACATTAGAGCTACGTCGGCAGGGAGGTGGACTAGCTGCGTCGGAGCTGTGTCAGAAGAGGAAGATTGCTGGAGGCAATAGATGGGATGGTTGTTTCGGAACTGTGTTGGAGGATGAATATCACTGGAGTCATAAGATGGGATCACTTTGTCAAAGAAGGAATATCGTCAAAGGGAGATATGCAGAGGTTGGGGTTCGATCACGAATAATAGAACCGTTCAAAGAACAAAAGGGAACTGAAGAGGAAAAGGGAACTGCGCGAAGAGGAGAATGGAACCGCGTGAAGAGGGGAGGAGGGATCGAGGGGTATTGTCGCGATTTTAATAAAATTATGGCCTCAAATAACTTATTGTCACAGTTTTAATAAACTGTGGAAACAGATGTGTGGCAATAGATGTGTGGCAATAGATGTGTCGTAATAAGCTATTTTCTAATTGTGTTGGTTTATCACAGAAGCACCTGTCATCGTAAACAATGTCCAAGAACCGTATCATGAATAAAGTACATCATAAACTCATAGAAACAACCTTTATTCTTTTTAGAACTTGATTAACCAGTGGAAAATAAAAGAGTTTCATAAAAATCACTTTGAAACATTAATAACTCATGGAAAATAAATGGGTTCCATGAAAATCTCTTTAAAACATGATTAACCTGTGGAAAAGAAACGGGTTCCTTGACAATCTCTTTGAAACAATCTTAATTCATCCAGAGAAAGAATGAGGATGATATCATTACAAAATATCCCCATTAGAGCATAAGTAACAATAAGGGTTGTTGACGTTGATAAATGAAAATACCATTAAAAGATAATTAAAAAAAATTGATGAAAATAACCTTTTCATTTTGAGTAACATCAAAAGATGTCAACTTAGATGGAAAATGATTTTGAAAGATCACTTGGAATTTTTCTTGAAGAAAATATCTTTTTCATTTTGAAAACACTTATTTAAAATATTAAACTTTCTAAAACATTAAAGAAATCATTTTCTATGAAAATAACCATTAAAACATAAAAAGAATCTTTAAAACATTAAGTGGTCATAGTGGCAGAAAATTTTGTTCATGTCGAGTACATTAAAACAAATATTTCTTTCACATTTTTGATAAAAGTCGAAAAGTGTATCATTTAGAAAATGATGGGAAAATTCATTTTAAAACATTTTTTAAAATGGGTAAAAATGACTTTAAACATTCATAGTAAAACATTTCTGAAAATATTTTTAGAAAACATGGATTTGGAAGAAAAATGATTTTTGACCGAAGAGAGAAATCAAGTCGGGTTTTCTTAAAAACATTTTCCTAAATCATTTTATGTTCCAAAAAGAGAAAAATTGTACTATTTCTTGAAAATTTAATAAATAACCAAAGCATAAGAAAATGAAAAGGGTTTATTAGATAATGATCAAATAATTTCCTTCAATGGAAATTCAATCATAAACAATCCCGATTAAAAAGGAGATTGTAACATAAATTCTTTGCCACTTAGGTACTCTTCAATCGTAAGAACTATGAAATAATAACTTAAATGATACTTTAAATATCATGAACACAATGAGTTTCATGATAAAAGGCAGTAGATACACCTCATAAAATAAGATAGGTGTATAACATAACATATGTCCCAAAGAAGATAATTTGAAATGAGCAACCCTTATAATGATCATAACATTGAAGTGGGAATTAGTCAATGAATAGATTATGTGTATCAAATGTAAATCCAAGTAATATAAGTGAAAATATAACAGAAGATAATCAAAATTAATTACACATATAATCTTAGAATATCAAAGACAATGAAGAAGTAATATTATAAAATTATTTACCACTTGGTAACTTTCAAGTCAAATCCTCTTGAATAAAATAATTCAAATTGAAACTTAAAATACCATAATTTATGAAGGATTTGTGATATTACATGTAAAATGGGAATTATATACACCATATAATAAAATTGGATGCAAAACATTAAAATATTCCTCAATGAAGGAAAATTGAGACGAAGTCCCTTACTGCTTTAGTAATCTCTAGATCAAAACCTCATGAAAGAGAGAACCCCATATGGATTCATATATCCTGATAATTTTCATGAAAAAAAGATCATAAAATAAATTCATGAGCATTATGTACACCACACAATAAAAACAAGTTGTGAATATGGCATGTCTCGTAGAAATAAAAAGTGATATGAGAAACTCTTACCTCAAGTCCATACTTTCCATGTATATCCTTTAACTTTTGTATAATAAGATTATATCAATTATCTGATTTATTAATAATCATTTCTAGGTTTAATAACTTATACATAAATCATTTATTTTATTTATTTTAATGACATATTTAAATAATTAATCAATCAAGTCCACATCTTGTGTTTTGAGGATGTTCGGTTCATTGTTTCAAAACAGCTTTGGTGTGTTGATCGTGGTCAAAGATAAAATTGTTTCAACATCCCCAGAATAATAATCATGAAATATTTATCACATTTATACATAAATTGCACTTTTAAAATCAATCATGTAATATGGTTATAAAAAATGAACTACGTTACAATAATGGAGACGGTAGGTTGTACGTACGCATGAGTAACATCTATATTTTTCAATGATCATTATGAAAAGTATTTATGTATTATTTTATCTTTCCAAAATGATCATAATATAATAAATATAATATTATTTTTTAAATATACTTATATATATATCATCCATGTGATTTAGTGATGAAAAAAAGTCACATAGCTTTGTGGAGGCGGTAGTTCATACATACGCACAAAAGATGTTATCATTTTTCAGTGTGAAAAAAAATGATATATTATCTTTATAGAATGATAAATATTTCATTAATATCATAATTATGTCATTTATATCACATATATTCATTAACTTTATCCTTATTACCTTCCATATAGAGCTCTAGTGAAAAACGAATCGCGTTGCTTCACAAGGCGGTAGTCCGCCATACACCCAAGCGACGTTATCGTATCCCCTATGGAATGGAATGTAAGAAGGTACATGTGATAGAATAACTCCAGAAGTATAAATATGTTACAAATATCATATATATACTTTAAATCCATAAATATAACAATTTTTGAGAGACAATGATGAAAAACGAATAACATTGGTTCACAAGGTGGTAGTTCGTCGTACACACGAATGATGATTTCATATCCCATTTGATATAGGATGAGATGGACTTTGGTTATGTCATTAACATAATAATATATCAATATATGGGAGATAATATTATTATTATATAATCATATTTGAAGAATATTTTAAGTGGGTGGAAGAAGAGATAAAATAAAGACACTCGTTTAAGCACGATACCTCTTCTTCGGACAACCTCCTTAGGTAAGCACCAAAAGCCTTCTTAGGATGGCTTTATGATCAAACTAAGGGTTCTAGGTCATGGGTTGGGAAGTTAAAAAGACATTTGGGTGGGATTTGGCCGATCTAAATGGATTTGAAGGTGTGAAGAGTAAATAATAGGGGTGATCTTTTATAAATGAGATGAGTGGAACACTTGTAATTTTTGAAAAGAAAAAACGATACCCACGTCTTTCACATGCCAAAAGGATCCAAAATGGATCATTCTCGAGCCTTGGACATGAAAATATTGAAATATGATCTATCAATGGATTTTAGACAAGTTTTTGGGTCATTTTAACCCTTATTTTTTTATTTTAACCCCTAATAAACATGTTTTCACCTTAAGCGCGGTAATTAATTTTTACTATTTTCATTATTTATTATGATTAAATATTAAGTTGACATTATTAGATAATATAAATTATATTGATTCAAAATATAAAATCCATTTTACCAAATTCAATTCACAGAAGTGAAAAAATTTAATTTAAAATTAAACCTATAGATACGGTGAAAAGCGAGTTTTCAAGAAGTGTATTTTTCAAGAAAAATATAATTTTATATTAACTCTATGACTAGTAATAATAATTATATGAATATAAACTAATATTTATTGATATATAATCTATACATTTCATTTAAAACATTCATCATTAATAATTATTTTAATTTATTAAAATGGATAAATATTATGCACTTAAAAACAGTTTTCAGAAAAAAAACTTGTTTTTAAACCCAAAAATAAACTTATACTAAAATACAATATAAAGATGATTCAAATGTATTTAAGTGGAATAAATATATCTAAATAATACTTATGTTACTTGAAATCATATTCAAAACATAATGGGACTTTGAAATTGCATAATTTATTGAAAAGAAAATGATATTTTTACAAAAATCGGTATTTTTCACTATTTACTGAAAAATAAATATTTTCCGAAAAATCTCAAAATTTTACCCAAAGTAAAGTTTGATATTCCAATTTCAAAAATTAATTTAATTTTATCAAATACATTTTCTAAAACTTCCAAAAATTAATTATCATATTTTTTCATGAAAAGCAATAAAATCATTTTTGAATAAAATGTATTTTTGAAGAATAAAATTATTTTACTAAAAATGATTGATTATTTACAAATCATTTATAAATAATTTATATTGATTAGAACATTTATATATATATATATATTATAAATTATTTAATATTATTCATACTAACCAATTTAATGGCTAGCTTATACCGGTTATATATTTCGTTGATCTTTTAAGCTCGGTGTCACGTGTTAAATATTCTATCGAACATAGTTTTCATTTCTAAAATTTCATGGTGCTACATCCTCCCCCTTTAATTAATTGAATCCTTGCAATTTGAACTTTATATCGATAATCAAATGTTGGAAATTTGAAAATACAATTGTTGGAAACTCGTATCGTAAAAAAGATTAATAAAACATCCTCTTGATAATAGAGAAAATGAAGTACGAAGGTTCTTTGGAATAACGCATAACTAGGCTCCCAAGTAGGAGAACATAGGTGTGAAGTGAAGATATGGACATGGAAAAATTGTAATGCCCAAATAATGATAGAGAGTGACAAAGATCATTGATCACAAGAAAGTGAATAATCAAAAGAAAGTTACAACCACAAAACCATAAACCAAAGATATATGAAAAAGGTCATCGATTTCTTTAGAAATGATGGTAATATGACAATATTTTGTTTCAATATATTTTCTCTAGAGTTGAGAAATTCTTTTACCATTTAGACTAAGGGAATAAAGAAATATATTTGATGAGTAGAATTTCATCCTTTTATTAATTTTCACCACAATATCGTCATTTGCTTCAAACGTGAGTATTCAAGATGAATTTTCCATACTCAAAACACTAAAATCAACTTTTAAAGGACCGCATAACTGTAGAATGAAAAATCAAGTTATTCCACCTGTCTTTAGATATTAACCAAAACCAAAATGGTTAACACATGGTAATAGCACACGAGCCTCAGCCCAGTTGGTGAGGACTCCTTAAGTGCATCCACGAGACCCAGGTTCGAAACCAGGTGGAGCCATAATTCTGAGGTACTGTAGCAGTACTGTAGTAGGTATTGTTCGGTACTGTAGCAGCCAGAACTATTCATCTTGGGCCACCGGTTTTGGAATAGAGTCTTTAAGGCCTTCGGGTCACCCAGGCCTTCGGGTCAGTAAGGCTTTCAGGCCACATTTAAGGCCTTCAGGCCACCTCAAGGCCTTCGGGCCACATGATTAGTGCAGTTGCCCCAGACCGACTCTACAAAAAAGGAGCAGCCCCAGAGGAGGATTCAGAGCAATTTCACTCACCATAGTAGAGCCAAATGGATTTAGAATAATGAGAGAGTATGGATACACCATCGGGACCAGCATGTGATTGCACGGGAAGCCTAGCCACGGTCATGCGAAGGTGGAGAGCCTTCACGATACACATGTTGGAGAGGAGCAATTCCTTGTAGTTATAGTCTGGTTGAATTCCCTAAGACATTCGGGTCATGTAATCTCTTAAGCCTACGAGCCTGTAATCTCTAAGCCTACGGGCCTTGTAAGGGTTCCCTCTCATCCCTTGAAAAGAGGATTATCAAAAATCAATAAAAAAATGAAGGTCTTCAGCCCATTTGGGTTAACACATGGTAATATAATTCTCAAAATGAATAAACCTCCAAATAATGAAATAATACATTAATCTCTAAAATTCAACAATAATACCCCAAAGGTAAAACTAAATCATTCTATATATAAATGTCTCTATATCCCAAATAACCTAAACATTAAAAAGTTTCAACCTCAAAGGTTGTATCATACCTTTCCGCTTATAAGCTTAAAAATATAGTGATCTTTTTCTGAAATAAGATTAATTACTTAGCAACCAAATCACTTTTTGATCTCATGGTCATCTATATGATAAAACATGTGTCCCTATAATTATCTCAATATCCAAGATCATATAAACCCTAAATAATATCAATACCTTAAAACTTTTTTACACAAAATGTAAATTCATACTTTACGTTTAAACAAAGTTATACATATACTTCAACAAAATAAAACATCTCCTAAAATGTCATTTATCACTTTAAGATCTCGTCACTTAAAACCTAAAAGAGGGTGTCTAGTACTTTGAATTTATGATCAACCTTAATCTTATAGACCTATGATGGTATCCATAAATCTTATTATAATCCTGCATGAAAATATTCTAATCTCCAAAGTAATATAAACCTGACTCGGATATCAACTATAACAGTCTCAAACCCGCACTCCCGAATCCGTTGCTAAAAACATAAACATTACATTTCTGGCTTTGATACCATTAAAGGTGACCCAATTTTCGTCATCCAAAACTTACAACATCAAAAGGAAATATTAGATCACTTGCATACCCAATGACCTTTTAAGTTGGAGTTTTAAAGAATTAGGACAAACTCTTACATAAATAATACATATGTATTTAAATGAGAATTTCTCTCACTTCACCCAGATTTTCTTATTTCACATTAAGTCGTCATCCTCACCTATATGAAACCTCTCTAGACATAATTCATTCAACATCATTCTTGACGACCTGGGGAAAATAAAACATAAGAAGAGCGAGCTTAAATGCTCGGTAAAGGTAAATATAAACATTAACAATGGAATGTCATCAGTGAGAATAAGATGAGCATAAGATTATGATGACATAATCAAAGTGCATGAGAATAAATAAGAGAACTCATACCCATCAAACCTGGATCAATAAATATGTGGCAAGGCATAAAGCTTTAACAAATGTGGGATTCATGAAAATCAATAATCATGAGTAATTTGATGTCAATCTTGATCAAATAAAATATTTAAAATTCATAGAATGCATAAAGAAAACGTATCGGTATCTTTGAATATTATCTTCATCACTCTTACAAATGGAATAACTAGTATGGTCGAATTCAATCTCCAGAGTACTCAATGCATTGAAGGACTGTAAGGACCCGGCCTTAAACATTACATAATCTTGAATTAAATGGATAATTCACATTGAGTATCTTTTCAGGTTTAGAGTTTTAGAGAATTAGGTCATAACATTTTCATAACAACATGAATATTACATTAGACAATTCTAATCAGTATCCATTTTTTTCATAAAATAAAAACTCTTGAAAAAAATATTCATGTCTAGTTCCATGTTTTAGAAAGCATGACTTTTCCTTGATCCCATCCTTGACCCTATTCCACTTTATGTCTTGTGGAAAACATTTCAAAAACTTGGGATGAGCATAAAAAGCTCAGTAAGGGATATAAAATAAGGAATGAAAACATTAGCCAATAAATAAACACAAAACAATGAAACCATACTTTTCAATCATAACATGCCTCATGAAATCATAAGATTTATGAACAACACATAGAAATCATAAATCATAAAGATAACTTACAGCATAAATAACATACTTACATTGTAGCTATCACAGCTACATAGGGAGTCACATTTGGAATACCCATCACAGTATATTCCCTAAATATCCTAGGAGAAACATTAATGTTTACCTCTATCACGTTACCCAATGCATTGAAGAGCTATCTCGGGCTCACCCGCCCTAGGTTTATCACAGAACCACCCATATACATAAACAATTTCCAATAGCTATAACATATTCATAACCCATAAAACAAACATAATGGAAAGATAACATTTTTATCAAAATATATCATTTCAAAATATTGACAAAATCAAAGCTTTTATCAATACATTTTCAAAACCATTTAAAATATTAAATAAAGATATTTTTGAATCAAAGTGTCTCATACCACTTTGAAGCTTTTGAAAGAAATTTCAATTTCAAAATATTCATGTCCATATGAATAAATCCTTAAAACCATTTTTAAAACATAGACATTAATGTGAAAGATTTAGAAAAATAAACCTTTAAAACATTTAAAACGATATTTTAGTTAAAGAGTTTTTAACAAAATGAGAGACCCTAGAATAAAAATAATTGAGAAATAACATTTGATCAGAACTTAAAAATATCATGGGAATAAATTTATTCATGGTATAATATGCCAAAGGACAGTATATACACCATATAAGAGTGAATTGGTGCATATCAATAATGAAGTCTCAATGGAAATGTAAATTGAGATGAAATCCCTTATAAAAACGGTATCCTTAGATTAAGGATAAATCAATTACATAATTCTGTGTGAAAAATATAAATACACCCAATATAAGTGGATATTATGTGTAAAAAAATCAGAGTTTATTCACACATATTCATAGCACGACATAATCAAGAAGTAGATGTTTAACCCAAAAATTGAAATTGGGTTAAGAAGTTTTCTTACAGAAATTCAACAGCCTAACGACGTCACTTTAAAATTCAGAAAATAAGTTGATGAGAGGGGAAAGGATATCTCATCACTTGGACATAAAATTTACATCAATAAGGATATAGAAGAACATATCCCAACATAATAAGATGTAAATTAAAAAACATAACAAAAAGAAGTCTTTTAAAAAGAGGAGGGTGAAAGTTTCCCTTACCGATTTAGTAACTTGCGAAACAAACACCCCATGAAAGAAAGATCACACAATGAATATGTAAATACCCCTAAATTAAATTATATTACACAAAGAATACAATCATGAGCATTACATACACACAAAAGGAAATAGTGGCTAATATGGCATGAATCTCACGGGAATAAAAAGTGAGATGAAAAATCATTACCACATTGTAATCAATCGAGTCGTATGAGAAAAAGTTAATAACCACCAAATGAATCACATAATACCATTAAAATAAATAGAATCATGATAATATATATCAAATGGCAGTACACAATACACCACATGCAATATATAAGTGGTGAACAATGGAAATCTCACAGAATTAAAAGTGAGATAAGAAATCTCTTACCTTGTGTCCAACTTGACTCGTATGTTCCTTGTTCTTCCTGAATAATAAACTTAAGTTAATTTCTACTTGATTTATAACCATTTTAATGTTTATTATTACTTTTATATCACTTATTACCTTGCAATAATAGTTATTTAATTATTTGAGTTCATATCGGACATTTTGTCGATGTTCAGAATTTGAGTAAAAAATGAACTTGTTATAATTACAATTTGTCCATGTGGTCAATACTCCATTATATATAGAATGATATTAATGATGTAGATATCATATATATCATATATATCCAGTATATACATGCATTTATATTAGTACATAACATTTGGAGATAAGAAATGAAATGAACCGTTCATGTAGATGATAAGTCGTACGTACGCAGGAACACTACTTTCATTTCTATTTAATATTTAATGGAATAAAAACATAATGATGCATAGGTATATTATAATTCCAGTATAATATCATATGATATATATGTTACATAATTTCATTAACTCCATCTTTATATGTTTCATGTATGTCAAGAACGAATCATATCACCTTGAGGGGGTAGTAGTCCGCACTTCCTCAAATGAATTTATTGTGTTTACACATATTGGAAGGCATAAAGGTATGTTTGTAAATAAAAATTACAGAAGAATATAGAAAAAAAAACATAACATATATCATATATAAATACAGTTTCATCATAATGGCCACCATGAGAGGCGGTATGAGATAATTGAACAATCATCACTTCGTGAGGCGTTAGTTTGTCATCCACAAAAACAGTATGTTCTTCACCCATTATATGGAGGTGTGTGTAAGTGTAGTTCGAATCCTTCTCATAACAATATCCTAGTATATTGAGGATACTGGTGTTGTTATAAAATAAAAATAATAAAAAGAGTTTAAGGGGTTGAAGAAATAAAATAGAACAAAAGAACTTAAGAGAATGCGTTACCTTTAAATCGGGTAACTCCCTTTGGTTTGAACCAAAAGGGTTTCTTGAAGTATTTTCTACCTAAGGTAAGGCTTCTAGGATGAAGAGAGGGATCTTGGGAGCTTATTGGAGTAGTGGTTGTATGAGACAAAGGCTTGAGAAGTGTGAGCAATGAGTTAGAAGTGAGGGCTTTTTATAAGGTAGAGGATGGGCTCTTTAGGAAAGTTTGAAACAATTATTTTATTATAACCTCATCTTTGGTTTCAAAATGTCAACTATTCGTAAATATCAAAGTTAAGATGACTCATGTCCTAAATAAAATAATCCAGTAAGAATTGGACAGGTTTTGGATATTGTTTTAATATTTATAATCTTATTTATTTAAATCATTTATTAATGATCTAAATATTGCATCATTATTGTGTTATAAATAATTTAATTTATTTGATGTCCAAAAATTATAAAGAAAATACCATGATGTAGGAAATCTTCTTAGCTTTCAAAATAATATTTATAGTTGAACAGATAACTTATATAACCCCATGTAAAAATTTATTTACTAAAAGATATTTGTTTATGTCATTTTTGTCTTTACTTTAAATTAATTAATATAAAATGTTATTATTACTCCCATGTGGCTCCATGGGGTCCCAAATTCGAGCCAAGGATGCCCATGGTCGGACATGTATCATCCAATAGGATTAGGATACATGTTAGGATAATTTAATATTATTATAATATTATATTTTACCCTTATTTACTATATTTACCCTTTAATCATGATAAATAAAATATTTACTGAAATAAATGTTTAAAATGACTAAAAATAAAAGTTACTTATTTACACAATTTGGACCTACTGATTCCAAATATGGAATCTATTTTTCTAAATTCAAAACACAGAAGTGGCAGAAATTAATTTAAAATTAATTCCCGTTGTCAAAACAAATAGCGTGTTTTTAAGAAATAATAACTATTAAAAGACTGACACTTGTTTATATCCAATTTCAAGATGAAATTACTTCCAATAACAAACATTAGATTAAATGATAAAAATATATTCTAATTACACTTTAAACCCAATTAAAAAGATAATGTAACCATATAAATAAATTAGATTAATAGGCCCTTTTAAATTAAAATATAGTATTTTTCCTTATTCCTTAAAAAAATGAACATTATCAGAAATATATCAAAATTTCATCCAAAATAAATTTTGGTGTCCCGATTCTAAAGAAGAATTTTATTTTTTCAAATAGAACATATAAAAGTGTCAAAAACTAAATTTAAAGAGGATTCGTCATTAAAAGACGGTAAATCGACCTTTTATTGAATATTAGAGTATTTATACTTAAAATCAAATTCTTTACTTATTTTAAGCCTTTAACTTTTATTGGATAAATGTAAAAATATTCAACAAATATGTATCATCATATTGTAATTAGTTCTATTCATTCCCGTCAATACAACGGCTAGGCGTTAACTACCATTTAAAATAATAATATTATGTTATTAGTGTGCAACGTAAGATTTCAAAGAAACTTATTGTTGAGTATCGGGTACGTCGTCGAACATAGCATCCTCTTTAAAGTAGAATTAATATTTAATTCAAAAATATTAATAAATATAAAAATGTAATATTCTTTATTTTCTTGGGATGTTACATTCTTCCCCTCTTTTGGAAATTGCGTTCTCGCAATTTTAAAATTGGGCTTGGAAACTTCATTGAAAGTCTCACATCGGAAAAAGAGTCAATAAAACTATCACTTTATTAGAAAGAAAGAGAAGTACAAAGAACACCCAAGTTAAACGATACTAGGATTCCATGTAGGAAAACATGGATAAGGAAGAGAAAACAAACGGTCATGTTCTGAGGGAGAGTGATAGAAAATATGATTAGGAGAAAGTTAACCACACTAAAATCACAAACTTATGATGTGTTAAACGGTCTTTGATCACCCAGTAGGAAACGTAAACCAACGTTTTTGTTTTACGTTCCTTTTCATAATTTAAGGAATTCATTTACTACATAGAATAAAAACATAAGGAAATATACTTACCTTCATGTAGAGTTTCTTCCTTTAATAAGTTTCTACCAAAAACTAATCTTTTCTCCAAACAATGAGCATTCAAAAAGACTTGGTCACATCAAAGCACAAGAATATTCTTATAGAGAATCACATAATCCACAAAATAATAACTATTAAGGAATTCATTTACTACATAGAATAAAAACATAAGGAAATATACTTACCTTCATGTAGAGTTTCTTCCTTTAATAAGTTTCTACCAAAAACTAATCTTTTCTCTAAATAATGAGCATTCAAAAAGACTTGGTCACATCAAAGCACAAGAATCTTCTTCTAGAGAATCACATAATCCACAAAAGAATAACTATTAAGGAATTCATTTACTACATAGAATAAAAACATAAGGAAATATACTTACCTTCATGTAGAGTTTCTTCCTTTAATAAGTTTCTACCAAAAACTAATCTTTTCTCCAAACAATGAGCATTCAAAAAGACTTGGTCACATCAAATCACAAGAATCTTCTTCTAGAGAATCACATAATCCACAAAAGAATAACTATATATTTCCATTGTCTTTAGACATCAACTAAAACCAAAATGGTTAGTACGATATCATATAATCCCCAAAAAGGATAATCCTTTATAAAAAAATTACTACTCTTAATCTTCAAAATTCAACAAAAGTACCCAAAGTTCAAGAAAGACCATTCAATACATAATTGTCCTTAAAATTCTTCAAAATAATCCAAACTAAGATTGAAACCCAAAACTCAGAAGGATTTAATCACATAGTCTTCCATAGTAAATCTTAACATTTAACACCAAAAACATAGACTACTCTTAAAGTCTTATACCGAAGAATAATTAACCAAATCACATATTCTATATGATAGGTTAATCATTTCCATAAAAACCCAAATCACCATATGTCCATTATAAAAACATAGATTCTCCCAAAAAAATTTCACCATTACTCCTCAATTGAAATCCCAAAGTATTCTATTTTCCATTGGCATATAGTGTTTCCCCAAAATAGATAACATCTTCCTTTATCAATTAATCACCAAATCATTTTCCTATATTAAGGATATCCATTTAATAAAACATAAGTTCCCAAAATCAACTTATTCTTGATTCATAAAATCATTTAACTAAAAATAATAAGTCATACTAACCAGGGACTTCACGTAGTCTAGTGGTAGGCGATAAATCCCAATCGCACTTTGGTTGTGGGTTCGATTCCCGCAGCTTTTTCCGACGCGACGGGTTGTCACACGGTCTACGTGTTTTTCTTTTTATAAAACTCAAAAATAACTCTAACATGTTTTAACCTCAATGGTTTCCTTATACCTCTCATTTTCATCCCAAATCATTATGATCTCCACATATTAATTATTGATGTCTTATATATATCATCATTTTTTTTAATTTCACCACCATATGATAAAATGAAACGATCCCCAAAATAAAGAACAGCATACCTTGATCATGGTGTCCACTTGGTTTCATTGTTATCTTGTTCACGTAGGTAGAAGGTCCAGGCATTGCAACAATGATTTAGAGATCCTTCAAAATCATTTGCTTCCTTCATCCAAATATACCTTGTACAACTTGGGTCATATGGGTGTTCACAAAAAAATAGTTTTGGAAAATAATCATGTATGACATATAATTTCAAAACATCTGATAAAACATGATTTCTATAAAATAGTCGGACCGAATATGAGTGGAAACTTTCAATCAAAGGTCCTTTTAAAATACCATAAGTAGGTGCTGAGAGACTATATTGTAAAAGAAAATATAAATAGGTTGCGCAAGGGTCCCTTTCTTCAATACCTTTTTCAAAGTCATAATATGCTTCAAAATCTTTTGATAAGGTAAAATATTTGAAAATTCCTTGAAAATATTTACCTTTCTTGAAAATATGAGAATATTGTGAAAATAAGATTTGATTAAATACAACCCATGATCCACGATGATAACGAGGTATAGTGGAGGTGTTTGATATCTCAAACAATTGCTTGCAAGTGATTTGTATGTTAGAAAAAGTTTCACAATCATCCGAACACGACTTTGCAATAATTATTTCAAACAAGTCATCATGAAGAGATAGGAATGTCGTTTGAGATCATCCTCCTTCCATTTGTAACATACTTTCCTTGATCTGAAAAAGTTTCAAAAATAAGGATTTAACTTAAAGAGTAGACATAGAGATTAACCATGTGTTTAACGAAAACTCCTAATCCCTAAAGTTGTCTAAACCGACCTCTGATGCCAACTGTAAGGACCCGGTCTTAAACATTACATAATCTTGAATTAAATAGATAATTCACATTGAGGGTCTTTTTAGGTTTGGAGTTTTAGAGAATTAGGTCATAACATTTGCATAACAACATGAATATTACATGTAGACAATTCTACTCAGTATCCATTTTTTCATAAAATAAAAACTCTTGAAAAAAGAGTCATGTCTAGTTACATGTTTTAGATAGCATGACTTTTCCTTGATCTCATCCTTGACCCTATTCCACTTTATGTCCTGTGGAAAACATTTCAAAAACTTGGGATGAGCATAAAAAGCTCAGTAAGGGATATAAAATAAGGAATGAAAACATTAGCTCATCAATAAATACAAAACAATGAAACCATACTTTTCAATCATAACATACCTCATGAAATCATAAGATTTATGAACAACACATAGAAATCATAAATCATAAAGGTAACTTACGGCATAAATAACATACTTACATTGTAGTTATCACAGCTACAGAGAGAGTCACATTTGGAATACCCATCACAGTATATTCCCTAAATCTCTTAGGAGAAACATTAACGTTTACCTTTGTCACGTTACTCAATGCATTGGAGAGCTATCTCAGGCTCACCCGCCCTAGGATTATCACGGAACCACCCGTATACGTAAACAATTCCCAATAGCTATAAAATATTCATAACCCATAAAACAAACATAATGGAAAGATAACATTGCCATCACAATATATCATTTCAAAATATTGACAAAATCAAAGTTTTTATCAATACATTTTCAAAACCATTTAAAATATTAAATAAAGAGATTTTTGAATCAAAGTGTCTCATGCCACTTTGAAGCTTTTGAAAGAAATTTCAATTTCAAAACATTCATATCCATATGAATAAATCCTTAAATTTATTTTTAAAACATGGACATTAATGTGAAAGATTTAGAAGAATAAACCTTTAAAACATTTAAAACGATATTTTAGTTAAATAATTTTTAACAAAATGAGAGACCCTAGAATACAAATAATTGAGGAATAACATTTAATCAGAACTTAATAATATCATGGGAATAAAGTTATTCATGGTATAATATGCCAAAGGACAGTATATACACCATATAAGAGTGAATTGGTGCATATCAACAATGAAGTCTCAATGGAAATGTAAATTGAGACGAAATCCCTTATAAAAATGATATTTTTAGATTAAGGATAAATCAATTACATAATTATGTGTGAAAAATATAAATACACCCAATATTAGTGGATATTAAGTGTAAAACAATCATAGGTTATTCACACATATTCATAGCACGACATAATCAAGAAGTATATGTTTAACCCAAAAATTGAAATTCGGTCAAGAAGTTTTCTTACAAAAATTCGACAGCCTAACGGCGTCACTTTAAAATTCAAAAAATAAGTTGATGAAAGAGAAAAGGATATCTCATCACTTGAACATAAAATTTGCATCAATAAGGATATAGAAGAACATATCCCAACATAATAAGATGTAAATTAAAAGACATAACAAAAAGAAGTTTTAAAAAGAGGAGGGTGAAAGGTTCCCTTACCGATTTAGTAAATTACGAAACATACACCCCATGAAAGAAAGATCACACAATGAATATGTAAATATCCATAAATTAAAGTATATTACACAAAGAATACAATAATGGGCAGTACATACACCACACAAAAGGAAATAGTGTCTAATATGGCATGAATCTCACGAGAATAAAAAATGAGATGAAAAATCATTACCACGTTGTAATCAATCGAGTCGTATGAGCAAAAGTTAATAGCCACCAAATGAATCACAGAATACCATTAATATAAATAGAATCATGATAATATATATCAAATGGAAGTACACAATACACCACATGCAATATGTAAGTGGTGAACAATGGAAATCTCACAGAATTAAAAGTGAGATAAGAAATCTCTTACCTTATGTTCAACTTGACTCGTATGTTCCTTGTTCTTCCTGAATAATAAATTTAAGTTAATTTCTACTTGATTCATAACCTTTTTAATGTTTATTATTACTTTTATATCACTTATTACCTTGCAATAACAATTAATTATTTGAGTTCATATCGGACATTTTTTCGATGTTCAGAATTTGAGTTAAAAATGAACTTGTTATAATTACAATTTGTCCATGTGGCCAATACTCCATTATCTACAGAATGGTATTAATGATGTAGATATCATATATATCATATATATCCAGTATATACATGTATTTAAATTAGTACATAACATTTGGAGATAAGAAATGAAATGCACCGTTCATGTAGACGGTAAGCCGTACGTACGCAGGAACGCAACTTTCATTTCTATTTAATATTTATTGGAATGAAAACATAATGATGCATAGGTATATTATAATTCCAGTATAATATCATATGATATATGTGTTACATAATTTCATTAACTCCATCTTTATACGTTTCATGTATGTCAAGAACGAATCATATCACCTTGAGGGGGCGGTAGTCCGCACTTACTCAAATGAATTTATCGTGTTTACACATATTGAAAGGCATAAAGGTATGTTTGTAAATAAAAATTACATAAGAATATAGAAAACAAAAACATAATATATATCATATATAAATACAGTTTCATCATAATGGCCACCATGAGAGGCGGTAAGAGATAATTGAACAATCATCGCTTCGTGAGGCGTTAGTTTATCATCCACAGAAACAGTATGTTCTTCACCCATTAGATGGAGGTGTGTGTAAGTGTAGTTTGAATCTTTCTCATAACAACATCCTAGTATATTGAGGATACTAGTGTTGTTATAAAATAAAAAGAATAAAAAGAGTTTAGGGGGTTGGAGAAGTAAAATAGAACAAAAGAACTTAAGAGAAGACGTTACCTTTAAAGCGAGTAACTCCATTTGGTTTGAACCAAAAGGGTTTCTTGAAGTCTTTTTTGCCTAAGGTAAGGCTTCTAGGATGAAGAGAGGGATCTTGGGAGCTTATTGGAGTAGAGGTTGCACGAGCCAAAGGGTTGAGAAGTGTGAGGAATGAGTTAGAAGTGAGGGCTTTTTATAAGGGAGAGGAGATGCTCTTTAGGAAAGTTTGAAACAATTATTTTATTATAACCTCATCTTCAGTTTCAAAAGGTCAACTATTTGTTAATAAAGTTAAGATGACTCGTGGCCTAAATAAAATAATCCAATAAGAATTGGACAGGTTTTGGATATTGTTTTAATATTTATAATCTTATTTATTTAAATCATTTATTAATGAGGTAAATATTGCATCATTATTGTGTCATAAATAATTTAATTTATTTGATGTCCAAAAATTATAAAGAAAATACCATGATGTAGGAAATCTTCTTAGCTTTCCAAATAATATTTATAGTCGAACAGATAACTTATATAACCTCATGTAAAAATTTATTTACTAAAAGATATTTGTTTGTCATTTTTGTCTTTACTTTAAATTAATTAATATAAAATGTCATTATTACTCTCATGTGGCTCCATGGGGTCCCAAATTCGACCCAATGATGCCCATGGTCGGATATGTATCATCCAATAGGATTATGACACATGTTAGGGTAATTTAATATTATTATAATATTATATTTTATCCTTATTTACTATATTTACCCTTTAATCATGGTAAATAAAATATTTATTGAAATAAATGTTTAAAATGTCTAAAAATAAAAGTTACCTATTTACACAATTTGGACCTACTGATTCCAAATATGGAATCCATTTTTTTAAATTCAAAACACAGAAGTGACATAAATTAATTTAAAATTAATTCCCGTTGTCAAAACAAATAGCGTGTTTTTAAGCAATAATAACTATCAAAAGATTGACACTTGTGTATGTCTAATTTCAAGATGAAATTACTTCCAATGACCAACATTAGATTAAATGTTAAAAATATATTCTAGTTACACTTTAAAACCAATTAAAAAGATAATCTAACCATATAAATAAATTAGATTAATAAGCACTTTTGAATTAAAATACAGTATTTTTCCTTATTCCTTAAAAAAAATGGACATTATAAGAAATATACCAAAATTTCATCCAAAATAGATTTTAGTGTCCCAATTCTAAAGAAGAATTTTATTTTGTCAAATAAAACATATAAAAGTATCAAAAACTAGATTTAAAGAGGGTTCGCCATTAAAAGGCTGTAAATTGGCCTTTTAGTAAATATTAGAGTATTTATACTTAAAATCGAATTCTTTACTTATTTTAAGCCTCTAACTTTTATTGGATAAATGTAAAAATATTCAACAAAGATGTATCATCATATTGTAGTTAGTTCTATTCATTCTGGCCAATACAACGGCTAGGCGTTAACTACCATTTAAAATAATAATATTATGTTATTAGTGTGCAACGTAAAATTTCAAAAAAAACCCATTGCTGTGTATCGAGTACACCGTCGAACATAGTGTCCCCTTTAAAGTAGAATTAATATTTAATTCAAAAATATTAATAAATATGAAAATGTAATATTCTTTATTTTCTTGGGATGTTACAAGGACTGTCACGAACTCAGATATTCTTGGTTTATCACGAAACCATCCCTCCTTGGTTTATCAGAAAACCACTCGTCCTTGGTTAATAGCGTAACCACTCGTCTATAGTTTATCACGAAATCACCAATTATCATAAACAATGTCCAAGAACCGTATCATAAATAAAGTATATAGAGCATTCATTTCGTAAACTCATAGAAACAACCTTTACTCTTTCCAGAACTTGATTAACCCATGGGAAATAAACTGATTGCATGAAAATCTCTTTGAAATATGATTAACCAGTGGAAAAGAAATGAGATCCTTAACAGTCAATTCAATTTGAAACATGATTAACCCGTGGAAAAGAAACAAGTTCCTTGGCAAATTCTTTAAAACAGTCTTAATTCATCCAGAGAAAAAGTGATGATGATATCATTACAAAATATTCTCATTTGAGCATAAGTAACAACAAGGGTTATTGATGTTAATGAATATAAATACCATTAAAAGATCATTAAAACTTTTTTGAAGAAAATAACATTTTCATTTTAAGCGACATTAAATGATGTCATCTAAATGAAAAATGATTTTAAAATATCACTTAAAGCATTTCTTGAAGAAAATGTTATTTCCATTTTGAAAAAATATATATAAAATATAAAACATTCTAAAACATTAAAAAATCATTTTCTTTAAAAATAACCTTTAAAACATAAAAATGAAGCTTTAAAACTTTGAGTGGTCATGACGACAAAAAATTTTGTTCATACCGAATACGTTAAAACAAAGATTTCATTCACATTTTCAGTAAGTCAAGAAATGTCTCATTCAGGAAAAGACAAGAATATTCATTTTTAAAAAAATTGTTAAAAGCCAATTATGAGTAAAAATGACTTTAAATATTCATAACAAAAAATGAAATGGATTTATTAGACAATGATCAAATAATTTTCTACAAAAGAAATTCAAGCATAAACAATCCTGATTAAAAAAGATATTGTAACATAAAGTCTTTGCCACTTTGGTACTCTTCAATCGTAAGCACTATGAAATAATAACTTCAAATGATACTTTAAATATCATGAATGCAAAGTATTTCATGATATAGCATATCAAATTGGCAGTAGATACACCTCATAAAAGAAGATATGTGTATAACATAACATGTCCCAAAAAAGACAATTTGAAACAAGAACTCTTACAATGATCATAACGTTGAAGTGAGAATTAATCAATGAATCGATTACATGTATCAAATGAAAATCAACATCAAAGAATTGGAAATACAAGGTAAGATATTTAAATCATTACACACATAATCTTAAAATATCAAAAACAATAAAGAAGTAATATAAGCCAGTGAAAAGAAAAATTGAGTTCACGATATATGAAAGATCCGTGATATTACATGTAAAATAGGCGATATATACACCATATAAAAGAAATTAGGTACATAACATTAAAATATGCCGCAATTAGGGAAAATTGAGACGAAGTTCCTTACTGTTTTGGTAATCTCTGGATCAAAACCTCATGAAAGAGAGAACCTCATATGGATTAATAAATCCCAATAATTTTCATGAAAAGAATCATGAAATAAATTCACGCGCGCACCATTTGCATACGATTTCACAAGCCATATTTGATTAACCAACAGTGCACATGATTTTTTGGGTCAACTCAACAGTGTATGTGTGCGCAAACACACAATTGAGACTACAGTCTCTTCTAGATTCAGTATAGACAATGGGGTTTTAGATATAGGTGGCAATTCATGTCTTGAATCAATGTAATATTAGTGGTTTATTGTGTCGTACAATCATGCCACGTCTTATTTATACATTAATTATTTAATATAATTATATGTATTTATTATATTTTATATGTTTATATTAATTAAAATTATTCTTAGAAATAATCACTAATCAAATAAAATATTCACATATATACACATATATAGTAATTTACTTAAAAATAAAAAATAATTTATTGTAAAATATATGCTTAAAATTTTTAAAAATTTAAATAATTGTGTAGTTTATCGAGTTGTCATGCCATTAAGGGTATAAAACCAGTCGAACCGAGCCCGGCCCGAGCCCGCTCAGGTCGGGCTTGACCCCAAAAACTTAGGTCTGGAAGGCACTATTGAGGTCGGACCAAACCGGCCCGAACAGTGTTGGAGCTCGGCTCCGAACCGAGCTCGTCAAAGTAATATATATATATATATATATTAAAATTACCATTATAATACTTTTTTATAAAATAGATACATAATTATAAATATCATATAAATATGTTAGACGCAACGATTAGACTAGTTGATCCAAACACAGTCTTGAAAGACAATGATACGAGGATAGAATCTCCCCTACCGCAAATTTGCCGGTGAATTTTTGGGTTTTTTCGAATCGAATCCAGGCCTACAGGGAGGGTCGCTAGGTCGGGCTTCCAAGCCAACCCTACAGGCAAGGCCGGGCCAAAATATAGTGGTCTAGGCCCGACCCAACCAACCCCTCGGGCCTGGCCAAGGTCAAGCTTTTTAAGGTCAGGCCCGATCAAGCTTTGGGCAGGCTTTCGGGCAACCGAGCCGAATTTACACCCTTACATATCATGGACCCTCAACCCTAGCCCGACCCATTTATTTAATCATGTATCTGGTTCTTGTCACGTTCATGTTGTGTTCCCGTGTCTTATTGCAAATTGTCGCCCATAGTTTTCGCTTGACCTCTTCACCTACTTTAACTTCTCACTGTGTAGAAAGATGATCACTATGTACCACCATACTATAAAGGTTGAGTTTCAATGCAGATAAACAAAAGCAAAGCATGGGCTGGACATGGGATATACAAATATTGCTAGCACCATAACATCATAAATTTGTTTTCTTCATGTATTAGCAATAAATAGAACATAGGTGCATCTAATACCAAATAGAAAGATTGTTGCAACTTACCACCATCGATCAGAATTTTAAGACGATGTTTAGCATTTTTCATTCTTCTTTCATAGCTGTCCCCTTCATCTATAAACCTTTTGCGAAAGGCTTTAGGGGCTTCCTTTCATGGCTGTCCTCTTCTCTCAACTGTGTTGTTCTACAACATAAAATCTGGGTGTTATAATATTATGAGGTGTCTCCCTGCCATATAATGTGAGAGATCACAAATCATTAAAATGAGAATTTGGATATCTCGCAACTCTACAGTGTGTAGGGTTATTGGAATGAGTGGGTTTTGTTGTCGATATCTTGTCATCCTTGAAAACAAGGATTTGGCCTATGACAAATTATAAATTTTAATCAACAGTAATCTCCTCAAAACACAAGGAAGCTTTCAATCCATGGATGATTTCATCTATCATTGATTTAATCCTAAATTATCATACTCAATTCAGCGTCAATGGGGCAGCAAAAACAATTTACCTCATCTCAGAAATCATTCGGCTTGCCAACTTTGATGTTCTCCTCGGCTAGAAACCTGGTTATGGCGTTCTTCTGCCACCCCTTGAAGCTCCTGCAACCATTCCAACCACATCAGAAGTCATTAAAGAGCAGCAGCTAACCAAAACTTAAAAAATGATTCACAGATCCCACTTGATGAGCTTACTTTTGATCCAGATGTGCTAAAATTTCGCCCCCGGGGAAAGCTGATTTGGTCACCTGGTATGCGACTCTTATGGCTTCCCTCCATGCCCCGCCAACAATACCATTTGAATTTTGTTCCCTGTTTGGATCGCTCGGATCATCCATCGGCAAGGAATACCCGGAGAGCAGGTGGCCCACCCACACGTCATTTTTCCTATGATTTTGTGCATAATTAACTGGCTGAAAGCATTAAGGCTGTGTTTGGCATATATAAGTGTCTGAAAAACGATTTTTGAACACTCGCACAAGCAGTTTTCGTCAAAAAATACAATTAAAAAGGCCTGCTTGACAGCACTTTATGAAACCTGTTTGGATCACTAAGCAGCTTGAAAAAATAAATGGTGCAGTATTCTGTTTCAGAAAAAACACTTAAGAACTTCGGGTCGTTTGACAGCACTTATTTATAGCTGATTATAACACTTATCATTTATAATAAGTGCTTCTCTACAAGTGTTCAGATTTCCTGTCAACGTTTTGCAATTATTCAAAACAGTGGAGGCTTGACAGCAAATATAAGGCATTTGCATTGGAATGAAAGATAACATTTTCCATCAACTTCAGCAGCGTTTGGTTCACCAAAACATTTTCTGTTTTTTGTTTTTTAAAATGTTCTGAAAAGTAGGGTAAAGATGAGGAAATATATGGATTCAAACTGCTCGTTTTCTAGCAAAAGACGAAAGAAAATCAAAAAACTCGTTTATTCCATTTTCATTTTCTTAAAAATATTTTCTATTTACATAATCCAACACATTTTTAAATACATTAGAAAAATTAAAAATATAAATGTTTTCATAAACCAAATATAACCTTCAGTTGTGTTTGGTTTAGAAAAATAATTATTTTTTTCATTTTCTAAAAATATATTTAATTATGTAGATGGAAACGTTTTTTAGAGAATGAAAATGGAAATAGGAGGTTTTCTGTAAAACAAAAAAAAACATGTTTTCATAAATATTTTCCAAAATCAAACACGGCATTGGATTTTCCATAAAGTAGATTTAACAAACACGTTAAAAAATCAATGCATACTGAGTATTTAGATATTTAGGTTAGATTTGATTGGGTGAGTCTTATTTCATGTATTTTGAAATTCAAATCTCCCTCTTATCTTTTGTATTGGTTCCCCAATAAATAAAGCCACTGGTCTTGCTTAGAGGTATGGTTTCGAGACCTCGCCTTATAAATGGTATCAGGTTCCCCAACCCTAGCCCCCCTCTCTCCTATTTTCTCCTAGAGAAACCCAAAGATATCTCCCCCTTTGGGGGGGTGGCTGCCCCTTGGCCAAAGGTCATCATAACACTGCGCTGCCCCTGCCAACACATACCCCACAACTCCACCACCTGCTGCGCTGCTGTCCACTCCTGCTGTGCCGCCTCCCCTATGGTCCGCCCTCCCTGGTCGATCACGAGCCTCCCTCCCGGCCATCTTGCTGCAGCGCCGTCCCCACACAAATAGTGCCGCCTCCCCTATGGTCTGCCCTCCCAGGTCGATCGCGAGCCTTCCTCCCTGCCACCCCGCTGCAGCGCAGTCCCCACACAAATAGCGCCGCCCCGCCCCCCTTCCGCACGGACCCCCTGAGTCGTGCGCACATACTGCCACCGCCCCTCCACCCTCCACAGGGCCCTCTGCTGCTCCCAGGCGCAACCTCCACTGGCGCAACCTCACCTGGCGCGGACCCCCCCTGGCGCAACCTCCTCAGGCGTCACACCCCCCCCCCCCCCCCCCCGCGGCCTCCTGCTGCGTGGGCTGCTTGCCCAACTCCGGCGCAGTCGCACACACCCTCTTCTATAAAGACACACTCTTTGTCGTTGGTCCCTTATACTGCTTACTCAAGGCCTCCCTCTTGGCATCCTGCACCAGCAGATATGTCCAGATCAGATTATCGGCTTCTTTGCATCCAGATCTTCCCTCTGTCAGGCCTCTCCCTTGCTACCCGCTGCTGCATCCTCACACGCACATCACTGCACCAGCGCTGTTGATGACCAGCGGTCTTTTTGGTCCGCTATTTGGGTGTCGTTTCAGCCGGGTTTTTTAAGACCGCTCATCGGGTGCCATTTCACCCAGCCTTTTTGAGGCTGCTCATTGACCACCATTTCATCCACCATATTCAAGCACTGTTCGTTAGCAGCATGGGATTTCATCAGTTGTCGCATATTCCACAGCACCAGCAGCAAATATTTTTACTTCAATTCAATCTTTTTTGTCGTGAGGGGGAGTTAGCTCATGTGGAGAACAAAACCACACAATCAGGAGGGATCCACTGGGCGACGAGCACCAGATGTTCTTTTTTGAGGGGAAGTATGAGGAGTATTTACTTTGTTTTCTTTTATCATGTATCCAAGCTAGGTAAGCCAAGGGAGAGTGTTAAGTATTTAGATATTTAGGTTACGTCTGACTGGGTCAACCTTATTTCATGTATTTTGAATTTCAAATCTCCCTCTTTTCTTTTGTATTGGTTTCCCTATAAATAAAGTCACCGACCTCACTTAAAGGTATGGTTTCAGGGTCTCGCCTACACATACTATCAACATGCATGGACACTCCGACATAATCATACACAATACACAAATAGTATCTAACAGTAAAAAAAGTTTTCTAAAAAAAGGTAACAAGCAAGTTGGTGAGAATAACTTACGAAACAATATCCATATGCCGAGGCACATAATGACCACCTCCTATCCCAAGAAGAACCTTTTTGTTGTCACTCTCCCTGTAACATGGGAAAAAAATCCAATTGGATGTCAAGAAAAATGTTAAATTTTACTGCATTAAACGAAAAATGCCAAGAAATTTAACATGCAAGCCCTTCAACATTTACCCCAATAAAAAGCAACAGGTAATCTTGAAAAGGACGTTTAAAAAATAAAACATACAAGACTCCTGATAGAAAACACGCCTTTATTATCACAAACCAAGACATGGAAAGAAGAAAGCATGCACCGCATACTGCAAACAGGAAACAAACGCACCGATACAAAACCCTACGTTTTTCAATAAAAACACCAAATGAAAATATCAAAACATGCGAAGGCATTTCAGTAGAAAAGCATAATAACACCCATTGCTAACATATACCTGTTCCATATTCCTACAGGTGCGCCTCCTCCAAGCCCGAGTCCTTCCCAAATTAGCTTCAAGAACCATCAGCAAAAATAGTTAATGAAACATCCGAAACAATTACTTAGGATCCATTAGACAACACACATACTAAAAACTACTTATACCAATTACCATTTATGATAAGTGTTTCCAGATTGCTTATTAAAAAAGCATTTTACAGCCACTTTAGTGGCTTTCATCTGAAACTTAAGTGTAAGTATATCTTCAGAAACAGAACAAACGCAACTTATTTTTTCAAATTGTTTATCGTAAGTGATAAGTGTTATGAGCAGTTTTCAATAAATGTGGTCAAACTAAGCCTTATTCAAACCCTGGCTACAGACCTAGGCCATAATATTTCCATGCAATTCAAAGGCACATATTGGCAATTCATGGGTACTGGCTGTTGCGGAATCGTCGGGAGACACAACGACAGAAAATGAGAAAACGAAAGAAAGGAAAAACAACAAAAAACACGGCGATTTACGTGGTTCGGGAAAAATCCCTACGTCCACGGGAGAGGCAGAATTTCACTAATCGGGAGCAGCAAATTACAGAGGATTTCAATCAGAAACCCTAGCCCGAAAATGGGCTACATATGAAAAAGACGGTCTACTGTTCTGAATAGTAGTCCGCGTTGCAACAGTGATCGGCGGCTCACTTTGTCAAAAGTGCTACAGTGTCTGCCGGCTGGAAGTCAAAAGCGCTACAGTACTGTTGACCCCGAAATCCGCACCGCTACAGTACCTGTCGGTGTCGGTCGGTCAGCTCCGCTATAGTGGTCAGAGATGCTACAGTGCCGAAAAAAATGGGCCGGGGGCCCCGGACCCCCGGAGCAGGGGCGCGTTGCCCCCTGCAACCCCCAACGAGCTCACCGCGGAGCTCGACCCGCGACAGTTTCGGGCCACATGCATTCGGCCCAACCGGATCGGGCAACACCAATCCAACACTGGCACCTAGTGTTGTTAAATGAAAGGGCAACAGGCTAACACAAGTATGGTTTCTTCAGTGCCTAAAATGATTTTTAGCACTCTTAGATGAAAAAGGGCCATGAACAATATATCTTCAGGGTAAAATGAAATGAGAAACCAAGAGAAATGATACAGGGCAATGACTTGTGCAAGAGGGAAATGATTATGAACTCACTAAAGCGATAACTTGGGCAGCATCCTGTCTTTTCCAGTATTCTGGTGTACTTCCTGCATAAATAATAAGAAATGAACTTAAATGAAGGCAGCACATAAAATACAAATTCATATGCAGTATTCTCTGTACAGCCAAAAGGCAACTAGTAAGTGTTGACAAGGCAGATATAGAAGACACTTTCCCCACAAAGTAAATCCAAGATAAATCTTAACAAAGTTCAAAAGTAAAAAATATTTGTATCTTATGAAGCGCAGTAAAGCCATGTCAAAGTAAATCCAAGATATAACATCTTAACAAACAAAGTTGGAAGCATAGTATTTGCATCCTATTAAGTGTCATTAAACAGCATCATGATTCAAATGGATGCACTGGATAAACTTTCAAATGGAAACATTGCAACAGCTGCTGGGGAAGCATGTATCCAATATTCTATTCCTCAGGCTCCGATTGATGCCACTTACTGAAAACCGATTAAAATACGCATCAATAAAGATAAACAGTTTGGAAAAATAAGCAGTGTTTATTTAGTTTTTGAAAAAACAATGGCACATAAATTCCAGAAGAACAAAAAAAATACAGAAGAAGACCATTTAAGGGACAGAAAAACACTTCTCCAATAAGCAATTTGGAAACACTTATATATAAAAGCACTTATCATCACTGATAAGTGCTTTAAGAGGCTTTTAGAAAGTGATGTCAGAAGGAGCCTCAATTGCTGTTAATTCTCTAGTTTTTGCTCCAACTTCCAGGCAGAGAAGAAATTAAGATGTGTTGGGGAAAGACACATTTCATATGATCAGAGAAACACTGTACATTTCCATGCATGGAAAGTTATGATTATTATAAAAGGTGAAGAAATACCGATCTCCAAAAACATGGTTGGCTTATTTGTCACAGGTCCATGATGAGTAGCCTCTAGTGTCACCTGCAATTGAAAGAGACAACAGAAACCAGTCACCAACTTACAATCACGCGACAAAGTGTCAAGGAACTAAAGCCAACAGATTGATCTCAGGATAAAAATTCTATTTAGCTAAAGGTCATGATGCGTGTAGAATTTTTTTTTTTTTTTTTTTTGGGGGGGGGGGGCATGGAGCTTATGGGAGGATGAGTAGGGATTCATCTGCAATCAGTAAACTCGGATCCCGGTTGGCAGTAAGAAGTCAATCCTAAAAGCTTAAAGATCCTATCCAGAACCATGGAAAAGGGAAAACGGAGATCCCTGACAATTGCTCATTATTGTGGGAGGTGGCAGAACAAGGACCCAACAATATGAGGGTCCAAAGAGGGGGATGAATCAGGACCATGCCTCTTTAAACTTTCAATCCCTTTTAACCCTTATAGTGAACAGATCTTGTTCCCACTGAGGTATGTAGGAAGCATAAGATGCAATGCACTGGAGAAGGCAGACATAAGGGACATGGTCACTTGGTCCATCCCTAATGTGGGGGTAGTCCAAGGTGTGTAGGTAGCTCACTACCACCAGTCACTAAAACTCACTGTTCCATTTACAGGTTTGGGGCACTCCCTGGACTGCCCATTTACAGTGTAGGATCACTGCCTATTGTGGGGCACTCCCACATACAACAGAAGACTCACTGCCAGTAACAACAACTACTCAAAGACCCAAGCAAATGTGATGACGATATCAGCAGTGGATGCACCAAACTTTGATGGGTGCCGCTGTAGCTCTATGGAAAGTCTCCTGCATCCTCCTTCATTGTAATTGGTCTTGGGTAAATACCTTCAGTTCACTTCCCTTCAAGAAAGTACCATGATACTGACTGTGGCTTCGCCTTTTTCTTCTCCACAGCTTCACTGGTTCATCAAGGTAAGCACTCCTATACCCAAATTTTTCCTCTTCATATATTTCTTCAGATATGCAATATGTTCACCACCGCCTTTTTTTCTCTATTAGAGTCCTCTTCCATGGCCTTCTCTTTCCCTTTATCCGACATAGTGTTCCTTCTTGATTCCCTTTCAGCAACACCAGCTTTATTAGGAGTACCCTTGTGAAAATAAGTATCTCTATCATAACTCTTGAGTGGCGGTGCCATTGGATGTCCACTTTTGCATATATCTTCAAGTGAGCAAAATGGTTGCAACTCCTTCAAATGTGCAATGTTTTCATTTAATCCACCCAGGAATCTTGAAACTGTTTGTTTGTTGAATTCTAGAACATCGCTTCTCAATAAGAACCAATCAAACTCTCGAATGTATTCTTCAACAAATCTATCTCCTTGTCACAGGTTGTGCATATGAAAATAGTCCTTGTAATTTTCTGGCAAAAATCTGTCGGATTGGAGTAGCCCGATCCGTTTGGGCCGAATGCTTGTGGCCCGCAACTGTCGCGGGTCGAGCTCCGCGGTGAGTTCGTTGGGGGGTTGCAGGGGGCAACGCGCCCCTGCTCCGGGGGTGTGGAGGTAGAAGGCCCCCAGCCCAATTTTTTTGGCACTGTAGCGGAGCTGGCCGACCGACACCGACAGACACTGTAGCAGTACGGATTTCAGAGTCAACAGTACTGTAGCACTTTTGACTTCCAACCGGCAGCCACTGTAGCACTTTTGACAAAGGTGGTTGCCGTTCACTGTAGCGACGCAGACTTAATTTTCGGAACAGTGATCGTCTTCTTCATTTTATAACTCATTTTCAAGCTAGGGTTACTACTGAAAAAACTCTGTACTTTGTGCTCCTGAATTAGTGAAGTTCTACCTCTCCGTGGACGTAGGGATTTTTCCTGAACCACGTAAATCATTGTGCTCTGTGTGTTTTCTTTTCTTCTGCATTTTCCGTCGTTTCTCATTTCTGTCGTTGTGACTCCTGACGATTCCGCAACAAAATCTTCTTCTAAAGAGTTTCTTCAATTTTTTCCACGAGCGTATCATGTTTTTACCATCATGCCCGTAGCATCTTTAGATTTTCCAACCAAAAACATGCAAAGTCCTCAAATTTAAGAACGACTATGATGCAGTCATACCCTTTTTAATTCATTTTTTTTCCATTTTCTTTATTTAATTCTGTAGACTTTTGTTAGGCACTTCTATACATTTCTTCTACTAAAGGAAACAAACCTGAAGATTGCTTTATTCAATCCTTACAGTGTATGGGACGCTGCAGTAAGAAAACTGTCCGAGAGAGACCACCTCCAGGAGTTCTGCTGTGTAGCGGAAGGATAGGGGAAGAGAGCAACCTCCTCTCTCCAGGTCTGCACCGGCAGGACCCTCTTTCTCCAGAAACATCCCTAACCACCAACAAACCAGCTACAGCCTCGTATAGCAAGGATTACACCCAACCAACAGCCAGCCACATCAGCATTCCTCACGTGCTCCCTTCTGCGATAGGTATGCAAGATAGGAGGCCTTACAATAGTATCCGCCCCACTTCTGACAATTTCCCCCAACGCAAAAGGCACCTTGTCCTCAAGGCGATATGTCGGAACTGTTGCAGAATAGTTTCAGCGATCTCCCAAGTGGAATCTTCCGCAGGCAGTCCGCGCCAATGGATGAGCCAAAGCCCATGGGGACGACCAGCAAAAGGGTCTAGTAGCCAATACTGCAGCAGGCTCAACAAACTTCTCTGCTTCAAAAACAGTGGGGTAACGTAGCCTGGACAGGATGGCCACATTTAATTTGGGAAACATGGAAAACAGGGTGAATGCAGGATGTAGATGGCAGAGCAAGTTTATAAGCAGTAGCCCCCAGCCATTCCAAAATCGTTTAAGGCCCATAATATCGAGCAGCAAGCTTGAGATGTAACTTCCTTGATGGTCAAGTTTGGACATTTGGTCGCAGTTTGACACAGACGTTGTCACCAACGTCAAAAGTCACGTACCGCCAGCGCCGGTTAGAGTAATGCGTCATCAACTGCTGTGCACGGCCCAAATTCTGCCGAAGGCGAACCAGCATAACATCTTGATCCACCAAAGTGTTGGCGACAGACTCAACTTGAGTCTCTCCTGGAACGTATTGGGTAACCATTGGAGGCCACCTGCCATAAACAACTTCAAAGGGCGAGAACTAGGTAGATATATGAGTAGCAGTGCTGTAACAATACTCAGCCCAAGGTATCCAACGAGGGCCCAAGTATGTGGCTGTTCGGAAGCAAAGCAACGCAGATAGTCTCAACACAATTGTTAACGATCTCAATTTGGTCATCCGTTTGGGGATGGTAGGAAGAACTCATCTTTAGAAGTGTGCCCTGCAACCGGAAGAGTTCTTTCCAGAAATGACTAACAAACAATGGAACTCTGTCACTGAGGATAGAATTAGGCATTCCATGAAGTTGAACCACCTCTTTAACAAATAGCATTGCTACCCCTTTTGCGGCGTAACGATGTCGGAGTAAAAGAAAGTGGGCGTATTTAGACGTTCTATCCACAACGACCAGGATAACATCAAATCCTCCAATAATAAATTCCATTGAGACTTCCTCCCAAACCAAATCTGATATGGGCAAGGGCAGGAGCAACCCAGCTGGGAGCATGGCTTGAGTTTTTTGGCGTTGACACACATCACATTGGAGTCAACAGTATTGTAACTCGACCCATTTTTCCGGTACTGTAGCAACTCTGACCACTGTAGTAGAGGTGACCGACCGACACCAACAAGGGACTGTAGCAGTGCGGACTTTGGAGTCAATAGTATTGTAACTCCTTGGACTTCCAGTCGTCGGCCACTGTAGCACTTTTGACTTGGGTGACAATCTTTCACTGTAGCGATGCGGACTTCCTGTGCGGTTGGTGGAACAGTGGATCGTCTTCCTCCTTTTTTTAGCTCATTACAGGCTAGGGTTTAGTTAAATGATTGAGAACCCTAAAACTCTCTGTAAATTGTGCTCCCGAATTGTAGTGAAATTTTGTCTCTCTGTGGACGTAGGGGTTATTCCCGAACCACGTAAATCCCCGTGTTCTCGTTCTTTTTTTTTCCATTCTACTCTTCTGTAAATCGTTTCTTTCTGTCATTGCGACTCCCGACGTTTCCGCATCACTTCCTCCACTTGGATTTCCAACAGTGACAGATATCGTAAAAAGAGTATCTGGTTGCAGTCTTGACTCAATAGTTTGAAAAGCCAGAACGATGCTTTGAACCAACCGTTGGTTCACCTATGGCTCAGGTGCAACCACATTCTCAACGGCTTCTTCCGGTTGGTTCCTATGACGTCTACCTGGTGCCATTTTCTATAAACACAACAAACGCCATAAATCTCACTCTCTAGCAACTGAAGACATACCAATTTCAAATTTTCATATCACAACTATCGCTACAAGGCTTTCCCAAAATTCAAAACTTGTCGTTTTCAATCCATTTTTGAAAATTCCAACGTGCTTTTGAAAATCAATCCATTTTCAAAATACCACAACCATGCCTTTTCAAAATATCACATTTGAAAACAGTTTCAACACTATTCAAAAATCAACACGTTCGCACCAAATCATAAATCATTACTCAAAATGAAATATGCACTCCTAGTGGGAAGTCATTTCTAACAATGCATGTCATACTCTTCTCATTGGCTAAACCCATGACAATGAGATTACAACTCCTCCTATAAGTGTCTCAAAACACTCATGTACCCAACTCCCTTATAACTTGAGGTTCAACATAAATATGTTACCTACGCCTTTTTATGTTCTACATTTCAAGTTCCGACAATTCTACTCATTTCCATCGTCCCAACTCAAAGGACTAATCAAGAATGATTTTCAACTCCAAGACTGACACAATTGATACCCAAGGATAGAACAAA
The DNA here is from genome assembly GCA_963277665.1 of Viscum album. NCBI lineage: Eukaryota > Viridiplantae > Streptophyta > Magnoliopsida > Santalales > Viscaceae > Viscum > Viscum album. The sequence goes on along the minus strand of OY728165.1, from coordinate 1,773,931,097 downwards.
TTGATACCGCTTGTAACATCTCGCCCCTCCTCATTGGCTTGAGTTGAGGTGGAATTGCTATTTGGCCTTAGGAGACATCCCCAAGACACCAAAGGCCGGCAATAATTATCAAGGGCTTCATAAACAGTTGGGGGACGATTTTCCCTTTTTAATTTAAAACAACCAAACAAAGAATACCAAAACCAATCAACCACTATATGATGCATGAGAACAATGTGATACAACTCAAAATAATACCAACTGATATCAAAACCAAACTATACCAGAGTACCAACGCCGAAGACCACAACATCAAAGTACAAAGCAAAAGACAAAACCACAAAGCTCAAAACTCCAAAGAAATAAACTCCACAACTCCCAATATGTTCCAAACTCCAACTCCACAAGACATGCTCAAAGTATCACGATGCATCACTAAATAAATGAGATACTTTGTCTTTACCTGTGTCTCGATAAACAACATCTGCAAACGCACCAAAGTGTACCCAAGCAGGGAGTGAGTAAAGAAACTCAGTGCATTTTCCCCAAATGTCTTCCCTACTCACGCCACTAGAATAGAACATGTTAACACATTTATATAAAACATGTTAAACCCAATTTTATTATATTGGGTATTTTCGAGTCCCATATCGGAATACTCCACCATGTATTCCAATTTACTCATCTATAAAAGAATGTCCCCACCTTACATTGAGGTAAGGAGAATTCACCTCATACACTCGTCATCTACATGGTATCGAAGGGAATTTCCTGATAATACCTTTTTTTTCTCCCATCCCTTCCGCGGCACTCCTCCCTCCAAGCGGCCCTCCGTCCTTCCCGACGGAGCCCTCTTGCCCGAGGAACTCGTGATCGCGTCGCTCAAATGTTTTTCATAGACAAGAAACTCTTCATCATTCAACTCTTTAGCAGGCGGATCAGGTATTGAGAATTCTAGCACGTAAGATTTCCGTTCATGGCGTAGCACAACCCGAAGGTGTCTAAACCACTCCTAGAAGTTATTGTCAGTTAAGGGGTTATCTTTCTCCAATATTGATCGTAGGGATAGTGTGGATGATGAACTTTCCATTTTATTTTACAATTGAAAAGAGCAGATTATTAGTACTTTGCTTGATTACAAAACAAGTGAGATATAATAAATTAAAAGTTTTTTTATTTATTTATTAAATCTCCCACTATTTTATAAAGTCTCAATAGCGTTCACCATTGAACTCGGAATGTCTAGTTGTTTTAACATTCTAGTGGTAAGGATCCCCATTATTTTTCTTAATGATCCAAACTTTGACCATGAAAACCATAATAAAGTAATTAGGTAGGCGGTTTTGCCAACTGCGAATTTGCAGCTCCTTGGCCCGTTAAGTGAATTCTCCTATCCTGGAATCCTGATTTGGATTTTCTCAACACTTCCCTCCAAATTTGTATTGAATAGACTTTGACCGTTAAACTCAATACAATTTCGATTAAGTCAACCCAAAACTCTCATGAGAATTCCCCGATAAAAGTAAGTATTCAGACTTTGGCCATGTACCACACTTAGTTTTATGATTTCATTCTCAATCAAGTAATGGAAGGCTTAGTCTGACTTAATAATTAATTGAGGGATTTTAATTTATTATGCATAAATGTTATCTTGTTTTATCCTTTACACGTCTTGTTAATATTAAGCGGACGTTACTTAATTAATTAACCATGTTGGATAAAACATTTACGCATAATTGATTTATTTAATTTCCATCTTTGCATATTAATTTATTTATTTACGTGATCGCGATCTTGGTACGTTCGAACTCTAGCATTTATTAAACCAAATAAATATTTTATACATAAATAAATATTTTATTCATAAATAAATATTTTATTCACAATCTAGCGAATAAATATTTATTAAAATATTCAATAAATAAAATAAATATTTTATTCACAAGCCGACGAATAAATATTTACTTAATTTATGCAATCAATATAACTAAAATAAAATTATTCATCAGATTCGAGAATAATATTTATTCTATTAATTAAACTCAAATAGAATTTAATTAAGATCAACAGAAACACTTAATGTGTGACCCTCTAAGATTCTTTCTCGTTGGCATTAGGCGAACTTGCCTAAATTCTAATATTATTGTCTAGCAACGGGTCAAGGCACCCAAGAGAAAAAATTTAATGTCGCAACGTCGACAACCACATACGAACGTTCACTGTGTAATATAATCTCTTTGTCACAATATCTCATCGAGCAGGTTGCACATCTGTGCCACCAACCTATATGTTCGATATGTCTTTCTTTGACTATCTGAAATAAACACGCCGTTACATCATGACCATGGAATTTAATGCAATGGTTCTATTCCAATCAAAGGGTCGATATATCAGCTTCCGTAACAATAGAAGGGACAAATCCTTCATCGACTTATTCATTAATGACATGTCACTCGTGACACACCCAACATATCCAACTTCGCAATGAACTGTTATCGTCATGGTTTACGAAATACACCTAAGTACGCAAGTGGTAACATCTATTAATAATAATCTTAAAGTCTAAGTACGTGAGTTGTAACATGAATTAATCATAATATTAAAGTTTAAGGGTCATCACACACGCTCGTAGATGGGAATATCCGATGACACCAAAACATGCGGAATTCCTACCGGCGGGTCTGTTCCCATAATCACTTATCATGGAGATTACCAAATGTGAACTTCATGAGAAGAAGTCTCATCTATTTACGAGTACTCGCACTTGAAAGTCTATGTATTATGTGTCGTCATAGTACGTTATCCAGTCGCAGAACAATATTTGAGAATATCGTCATAGCACATCAAGGTTCTCATCATAGCGGGGAACTGCTATGACCTTATCAATGTTACATATACTCTGGGATATTATTACATTATAGTCATGCAGAACAACAAACAATATGTAATAAGAAGTTTTATTAATATCCAATACATCGAATATACATGTAATCAAAGTACATTAAAGTCATGCAGAACAACAAACAATACGTAATAAGATGTTTTATTAATATTCAATACATAGAATATACATGTAATCAAAGTACAAACAATTGATCCTAAGACACCAACTCCAACACTAACAACTACCAGCAACCCCTATTTATTATCTTAACCTCCTTCTACCTGCCCCGACTAACAAATAAGTAGAAAAGTGCAAAATTGCCCCCTTACTAACCCACAACTAACACTGACAGCCCACGGCACTCTTACACATCCTCGCTGGAGGCTTCCTTCCAGCACTTAAGGCCTAAGCAATCATGCCACCTCCCTATGACACAATAATAAATAACTTGTAATCCCACAGTGGATGTAAATGTCATACGGAATAAAAAGTCTCCAAAATAAAATATCAAAATACAACTCTCATGGCAGTGACTCCACAAACACTAACGATCACCTCGAGCTAGTACGATCCAACCCGATCACAAACTCCATCCTGGAAACCTGTAAAATATATATATATACATATATATATATAGGAGTGAGCAAATAATCCTCTCCAAAACCTCTCATACAAATGTGGATGAAGCGAACTAATGTCTTAGTGAATAAACAACTGAACTAACTCGCCAGCTATACCAGGTCAATGACCACCCAACCTCTCAAAGGCTCGCTCATCAAATATCGCATCCAAGTATAATAACATAATAAACAAAGAATATATCAAGAAGGTAATCCGCAACCACTTTCCCACTCGCTCCCACACCCCTCCATGTTCACATAACCACATTCACACAGTCGCAAACCACAGCCACATCATACTGCAAACACCGCCACATGCCATATCACCACATCACACCTGCACATCACATCCTCATCATGATAGGGTGACGTAAACATGAAGGACATCAACCTCGTGCCCTCCATGTACGTCCTCCATCATGCATTCACGTCACAACCACAAAATCATGCCATTTGATATATATATACTATATCCTCAAGCCATTATAGCCTGTATATATATACCTAAATCTTGAGTCATCACAGCTTGTATTACGTCTGAAGGGAGAGCAGGGAAGATGGAGTACCTAGTCATTTGTTCTCTTTACAGCCTAAATGCTGGGGAAAACACCTGGAACCCCAAACCTCATATAGGTATCGATAAGGTTACCCGACTCGGGTGGTGATGCGTATAAAATAACAAAAAATACATAGGATATATAATACACCACACATGCTCAGCCTAAGGGTCGACTTACAAACAGGTTTGTATCTATTACTACGATCCCCTATAACCATATCATCCCGACTACCTCGCACCATCAACCGCTACCACAATTAATCACAACACAAATCAACCACACTGCCACCACAAAACAGCCACACAACAACATCAACTTCCCATTTGATCACATCATTAACAAATTCCAGATTTACCATTTACCAATCGCTTTATATTCATTAACCCGCATTTAATTTAAGCCATTGATTATTCGTTGTCACATTTGTTCCAGCCTTTAACATTTCATGTCAACCATCCCATTTCATATTTCATTAAACAGCCCACTGCTCATCAATCTCAACCCATTAGCCATTCACAATTTCATTCATTTCAACCACGTACCATATTACCAGGCAACTACGACACAACCAAATCAACCTCTAACAGCATCAACCTTCACACCATCCCATGCCAACAGCCACCACAACAACCGACCAAGACCACTCTAACCACAGCAAGAATAACTCAACGAACAACAGCAAACAACAACAAACACAAACAACAACAAACACAGCAGCAAACCACATCAAACAATCTCCCTTGATCGTACTTCCATATTCATTTAACCCCTTGTGCATAAACAAGAACATTGGTAATTCCAGATTTCATTCATCCCTAATTCGTTACCAACCTTGAGTGATTATCCCGTTATGAAGGTGATAAAGCATAACCATATCAGCAAACAACGGCTCCACAGCAGCACATAACAAACAACAAAGCAAAGATGCATAGGAAATAACGTGAAATCCCATAAAACACATGCGAATGGCCCTTTTCCTCTTCGTTTTCTTTAGTTTGATTCATTAACTTTATTAGGTCAATTCAAACCATCCACTCAACCAAAACAAAAGCATGATAATTCCACATTCACACATAAATAAAGAAGAGAAGTTTCGAATCCCGTACCTCAATTGATGCTTCGATAGCCGCTGCACAATAATGCGGAGAAAACACCGTTCAAACACCACCAAACTCCAAGGATCCACCTCAAAACCTACACACAGTCGTTCCCCATCAAGACCACAAGCAAACATCACCAAACCAGGACCAACACCACTGCCACAACCTTCTCAAAAAAGAACAAGAAAAGAATAGAGAAAAAGAGGAGAGAGCACCACATTGGATCTCGAGGGATTGATCACTTGAAGTTGAGGGCCAAAACTCATGAAGGAAAGACCAAGAGCACCCAAAACCGATCCAAAGGACATCTAGGGTTCGAAGGAGATTAGGGAAATTGAAGAGAGAGCACCCGAATTTATATTTAAAACTAGGAAACATAGTATCACAACATGACGTACTTGGTCACGCCGCAATGGTGACCCGGTTCGGAAATCACAATGCGACCATCCCCAAATCTTAAGGAGTCAAACCATTGAAAATTCGATATAAACAAAGAAGGTCAAGGCCCAATGGGTAGCTTCATGCCGCAACTCTTGAAACACCCAGGAATCATGGCACAAACCTCAACCTTCTCTCTTAAACCCGATCAACCACAGACAACCACCATAGCGCAACGATCGCCACCACGGCGCAACGATACCAAAAATGACAACCACGAAATCCCGAGCCAAAACTCCCAGGGCACAATCTAACGGCCCACGACGCGCCAGCCCTCACGTAAGATTAACCCAAAACTATTCACTGCAACGAAAAACATCATGTCGCAACTAGCTTCCCACAGCTAAACAGAACGACACCAAAATCTCACGGCCTAAACCTCATGCGGCAACACAAGTCTCACGGTGCAACCTCATTGATAACAACGCAACACACCGGACTACAACAATCCATCTTCTCCATCCAACTTACCATCGCACAACATACATGGTCACGACGCAATCTTGGCTTTTAGATGAAATTTCAGCTAAGACTCCTTTCTCCTACCAAACTCCCCCCCCCCCCCAACACCTCCATCTCTCGGAAAACACAAAGTAAAGGTCTGAGAAAGTTTGGGGCTTTACACGACCAAACTAGTTTGGGGTGGGGTTGACGTCCACGCTACCTCTAACAGCGTTGTTGCCCATGTATGTCAGTCCGGAGCTGATTCCAATGCAGTAATGGAAGAAGTCGTTGCCCATGCACCACATCATGATATTTTCAACTCCCGTTTGTGAAGAAATTGTTGTACGCACCCCCTATATAGAGATGATAGCGGATTCAAACCCCGACATAAAAGATGAGGAACGTGTGAATGTAAAGTTAAAGACAGAACTGAAGCATAAGGACCTAGTTGTTGTCCATGACTCCCTTCGCAGAGTTGTTGCCGACATACCAGTTGTTGGACACACTGCCCAAAAGCCATTGGCCAAAAACTCTACTCATGTGCCATATGTAAAAGTCGTTGCTTGTATTTAGTCCACTCTTCAAAATGTGTCGCGACTCTCGTCGAAGGTCGGGCATATTATTGTTCATATTCTGCTCACCGAGAATAAGGCAGACTCGGAGCCAAAGTTGGAAAGAGATAGTCACCCAAACGGCAAAAATGTTGATGGGAAGAATCTACCGAACCCAAAGATAGTGAGAAGAGGAATTTTATAACAATGGATATCTGAAAAGGACAAGAGCTTTGATTCAAACTCTGACCATCATTGGAACTATTTCATCCCGCCGGAGAACTTAAACCAACAACCGGCATGGAACGGGGGTCGGAGGTTCCACATCAACATAGCTAACGGGTTTCCTTCAAGATTGCCTCCACAAGCATGGATCATCACATATTTTCATTCTAACTAGATGAAAATCTTTATCCAAATAGAACTCGGGGAAGAGTTTTTTAAGTGGAGAAGAATCTCATCGTTGCGCTCTGATTTGAGTAATTTGCAATTGTAGTCGTAGGTTGTTTATTTCCCATAGAGCAGGAAAAATAGGAGATTCATTCTTGTGAAATATGGCAAAGAAGTGGATACGATGGAGAGTGATAAGTGGAGAAGAATCTCATCGTTGCGCTCTTAAAAGTTGAGCAAGTTGCTCACTGATTTGAGTAATTTGCAATTGTAGTCACAGGTTGTTTATTTTCCATAGAGCAAGAGAAGTAGGAGATTCGTTCTTGTGACATATGGCAAATAAGTGGATACGATGGAGAGTGATAAGTGGAGAAGAATCTCATCGTAATAAGAACTCAACACCGCAGTGACACTTTAATGTATTAAAATGGTAAAGGGGGAGAGTGCAATGAGTAAACTGGACACTTACAGCAACAGTATCCCCCTCAGGTGAGCCAGAACCCAGAACCCAACCTGATCCAAGCCTCTAGGCCGTAGTACAGTCTATTTTTCCCCCCTCCACTCTCTTCAACCCCCTACTAACTACCAATGGACCCCCCAGCATATTCCCCTTTTATTCCTCAGCATATTCTTCTGTTGGGCCCTTCTATAACATCCCCCTCTAACAGATGTGGGCCCCAAGAATATTCCTTCAAGATCCCAACATATTCCCCATGGCCCCACCATGCAGTTACAACAAATTCCCCAGCAGCAGCCCCTGTTGTCCAGCAGCACCTCCCCTCTTTCTCAGCCCATGTTTTCATATCACGTCACTGCACTCTTAAAAGTTGAGCAAGTTGCTCACCGATTTGAGTAATTTGCAATTGTAGTCGCAGGTTGTTTATTTCTCATAGAGCAGAAGTAGGAGATTCGTTCTTGTGACATATGACAAAGAAGTGGATATGATGAAAAGTGATAAGAAGAACATTGCAAAAATTACTAGCCTGGGGCTCTAATACCAAGTTGATGTGTTGTTGGAAGAATGGAGTGAGTAAGTTGAGGATTGAAAATGTTGCTACAAAAAATAGCCAAACAACCAAGGCTTAAAGGCAATGTCACTCGCCAAGGTTTCTCCAAACTTAAAACAAAGTTACCAAAAAGAGAGAAACGCCACCAATTCTCAACTAAGGAAGAGGTAAAAGCAAAGAGCTATAAGTGAGATAAAACTCCAAAATTCTGTGGATTCTAATATAACCATTACAACGAGTGAAAAATGTATTAAGAAGCCAAGAGAAAGAGGGGAAAGCATGCCTACACAAGTTACAAGGCATTAATCTTCAAATAACACAAAAAATTCTAAAAAAACACTTCCTCATATGAGTTAATGACCCCTCTCCCCAAAGTAATAAGATTCACCATTAATATATTGTTTTCTAATGCTTTCTTTCCCAAGGCATCCATTCACACAAGATTCCATTACTTTCCATGTGGATATATCATTTTTTGGTGTAAATGAGTGAGTTGTGGCCTGATGATGGGGTGGATATCAAAAAACTTGGGTTGGTCCAATTTGAATAATAATTGGGCTTAGTATTTTTGTCAAGCCCAAAAAAAATCTACTTGGGTTGATAAGGTACAACCTTCATGGGTCTCTCCGCCATCAAAGTGCCTTATACCATTGAGTGGCACTGAATTCCTCTTCTGAATTTTTCTATCACCATATTTGGCCATATAGCCATAGTTAGGACATTTAAAATGTTTTCCATTAAAAGTACACCTCTTTCAAGTTGGATTGTAGTGGGCAGATTGTGTGACATGTCTAATAACTTATCCTTATAGAAATCCATGGCACTCATGCAATAATAAATGGTGTCCATTGGCCACAAAAATGGCACATTCCTTCAAATTTTCTTCTCAGGTATTTAACATATTCGCGTGGCGGTTCCTTTCTCATGAGATACATTGATTTTTCATTTATCCAGTCACACCTATTAGGAGTGTGGGGGGGCTGATTTGCTGTTGGGGCAGGTTGGGGCTGTCAAGTCTGTGTGGGGCGTGAGGCTGTCTGTGGACAACTGCCAGGGGGGGGCAGTGTTGTCTTTTGGCTTTTTATTAGTTTGTTAGGGGATATAGCTGGCAGAAGGTTGTTAGTTTGTTAGGGGTTACAGCTGGCAGTAGGTTGTTAGTTTGTTAGGGATTATAAGTAAGAGTGAGTTGGGATGAGCAGGGGGAGGATTCATTCTGGAAATTTACAGCTGGTCTGCAGGGAAGGTTAGGTCGTTGGGACGTCTAACCCGGAGCTCGTAAGAAGAGTGGTCTTCTTCTGCGGCTCACTTCTTCTTCTTCTCTTCCTCCTATCTTCCACTGTATCTCGTTCTTCTACATTTTATACTGTAAAGGTATGTGATTCTGTTATTGAATTACAGTAATACGGTTGGATATTTCTCTCTCTCTCCGGCTCCTAACAACACCTAGGTTGAATTTTTCATTTAGGCTCCAACTGCAGTAATACACCATCATATCCAAGCCCAGTTGCCAACATGATGTGAGGCCTTTGACACACAAGGCACTCATCTAGCCTTCCAGGGGATTCTGCAAATTTGTTGTGTATCTCATCCTCTGTTGTTACATGATGATTATTTTCTGGCATTTGCCTAGTGAGCAATTTCTCTTCAAATTTCATTACCTTTCTATCCTTCATTTTCAATTAGGCATTTTTTACAGCGATGGCAGATTTGCAACCTTTATCCATTACTTGGAGCTTATTTGCCAAAACTTTGTTCTGCTCAACTTTCTCTTCCTGTTGAGTAAACTATGTCTCTCATCTGGGATTTTTTTCCTTCAATGGAGAACTTAATTCTTTCTTCATACTGCCTCTTGAGTGAAGCAGCATAACCTTTAAAGCTCTTTTCACTTTTGATCTTTTCTTCCAGTTCCTTGGCAGGTTCATCCATTAATTCCTCTTGCTCCTTCATCCGCGATTTCATCTCTTTCATCTTTGCTGATTTCCCTTCCCTTTCAGCATCCAGTAGATGAGTCTTCTCTTTTAGTTCACTAAGCTCGTCCAGATTATACAGCTTCTGCCATTTTCTGCCTTGTTTGCTTGGAAGTTTTCCTTGGCAGCTTCTCTTTGAGTTCACTAAGCTCATTTGTACTCTCATTGTATGACATTAAGCTCTCATGTTCAGGGTCAAAGACTGTCAAGCGCTCTCTGTCAATTGAGTGGTCATTTCCACTTTTTAATCGTTCATCTTCAGCTGTTCCTATTCTGTCACAACATGTTAAGGCATACAAGCTACCATCACTTGATGGGGAACAACTTCCATATCAGCACCTCCCACATCTCCTTGGATGTTTCACAGCCCATGATCTGAAGGACCCCGAAACACCCTGAGAGGGAAGGGGTGAATCAGGGTGTCACCTTTTTCTTTTAAAGTTGTGGATCTTGTTCTCACGTTAGTAGGAACTTGTTATATCTGTCAACCAACTAAAAGCAACGAGAGGACACAGCACTTTTACTTGGTTCACCGCAAATGGCTACGTCCAATGAGCATACGCCAACAGTGTGTCGGTCGTACCTAATTCTACTATTCTTCACAAGTTGTGGATTACAAAGGTTCGGGAACAGTCACTTTGTCCCAGACTCACTGCCTTTACAAATGTTCATTGATAGCTCACTGCGTCCCTCGGGTCACTCCCGTTGACTCCCCCTGGCTCACTGTCTTTGGTGAAGTCTCAGTCAGTTTATAGACGTGAAGGTCTCTTCAATAGATTCGCATTGAAGTATTTGCATCTGCTTAGCACGAGACTCTGCTTGCATCGAAATCCGGAAATGATGCACTTGAACGCACTGAACCACTGAACCAGATAACCAGAACGTGCAAACAGGTTTCACTAACAATTGCGCGCAAGACCTTACTATTGCGTGCAATATTTCCTTCTCGCGCGGAAAAATATTTCGCGCAACACCACCCTTTTCGCGCAAATGAATCTTTTACGCACCGCCTCAATTTTTACGCGCAGCTCTGCCTTTTTTCGCACAACCCAGAATTTTTCGCGCAGCCCGGAATTTTTCGCGCAGCCCGGAATTTTTCGCGCAGCTCGGAATTTTACCGCGCAGCCCGGAATTTTTCGCGCAGCTCGAAATTTTTCGCGCAAGCCCCTTTATGCGAACCTTTTACACGCATCAGCACTCGGATCTTCTCTTAGTCATCAGCCATACGGAATGAGGGGGGTCACCTCTTATTTATAGGCGTCTCTGACCACCGCGCGCAAAACCCCTTATGGCGCGAAAAACCTCTCATTTGGCGCGTAATATTTCACGCAGGTACCGTTTTTCGCGCACATCACCAGATTTTTCACACAGCCCATGCCTTTGCCATTTTTCGGCGTTCTGATTCTGAAACACTATTTGCGCGAAAAACCTCGCTCCACTATTTCGCGCACCACGCTGTTTTTCACGCACAACTCAAATATTTCGCGCACAGCCCACCTTTTTCGCGCACCACTTCCTCTTTGTGTGCACCTCCTTTTACCAACAATCCATGTCTTCATTTTCCGATTTTGAGGCCCAAAAATTTGGCAAACACTGGGAAACGACGTCACTTTCAAAACTGTTGTCTGCTTGAACTGTATGATCACTTTACTGACACACATTCTGAACTTCCACTGAGGATTGACAACAAACACAAACCATACTCCAATTCATGCATAGAATAGTCATGGTTCCAACAATCTTCCCCTTTGGGTTTGTTGGCAATCACTAAATAAATTCAATAGATCACCATCCACATGCAAACCAAAAACGCAAGAATCAACTCAGCCAACACTCTAAGTCTACGTGAGCAATGCTCGGTGTAGAAAACAAGAGTGGAAGCTTGAATTGGGTTCCCGTGTTTTGGAATTCTCAATGATGCCCAAGTAAATCTCTTACAGTGTCACAGAAGCATTACATGTCCAATGTATTCCTTCTCATCCTATCACCGACATTGAATTCTCATCGTGTCACAAAAACATTACATGTCCATGACATGTCTGAATTTATTCTTTTCTCCCCCATTGACAATAAACTCAAAGACCGGTAATTTTTCATTGTTCATCTCAAAACACACTCCCCCTGGATAGTGTCTCCCCCACAAACCTGCATCACATACATAAACAGATTAAAAGCAGTTAACATAACTGGGGAGAGGGGTATTGCGTAACCTCCTTATGCACTGAGAGGTGGTTGAACACCGAGGTTCAACCGATGCTTCTCAAACACAGCCACTGACAGTGGCTTGGTCAGGATATCAGCCACTTGCTCATCAGTTCCCACATGATCCATTCTAATCACGCCTTGCGCAACTTTTTCTTTGATAAAGTGATACCTGATTTCAATATGTTTTGTACGAGAATGCTGAACAGGATTCTTCGTAAGATCAATTGCGCTCTTGTTATCACAGTAAATTACCATTGGTTGTTTCACCTCATCACCAATATCTGTTAGTTGTTGCTTCATCCATAGCAGTTGAGTGCATGCCTTTGTGGCGGAGATATACTCAGCTTCAGCAGTACTAAGAGAAGTACTTTCTTGTTTCTTGCTCAACCAGCCAACACATTTATTCCCAATATAGAATGCTCCACCACTGGTGGACTTTCTGTCAACTACATCTCCAGCCCAGTCAGCATCAGAAAACACTGATAATTCATTGTCCCTGCCTGCAGCAAAGTATAACCCAAAGTTATGAGTACCTTGAATGTACCTCATGATTCATGATTCTTTTTACTGCCGCCATATGTTCCTCCTTTGGATTACTCTGAAAGCGGGCTGCTAGACATGTTGCAAAGACAATATCTGGTCGTGTCACTGTCAGGTACAGTACGCTCCCAATGATCCTCCTGTACATGGTGGGATCTACAGAGGTCTCATTCTCATGCTTTCCAAGTTTGGTTCCAACTGCAATCAGAGTTGACATTGGTTTGGAGTCATTCATATTAAATTTCTTCAGCAACTCTCTTGCATACTTTTCTTGAGAAACGAAAGTGTAATCTTTCGTTTGAGTCACCTGCAGCCCCAAGAAATATGTGAGCTCCCCAATCATAGACATTTCAAATTCTGATTTCATGTGATTGGCAAATTCATCCACTGATTTCTGCCTACTGCCACCAAATATAATATCATCAACGTAGACTAGAACCATGAACTGATCTTTTGGAGAATTCTTCACATATAGATTGTGATCTACTCCTCTTTGAAATTCCAGCTTCTTGAGATAAGAGTCCGGCCGGGAATACCATGCTCGTAGAGCCTTCTTTAGTTTGCAAACCTTTGTTTCATCAGTATCAAAAAGAAAACTCACTAGTTGTTCAATGTAGACTTCTTCTTCGAGTACATCATTCAAGAATGTTGTCTTGACATCCATTTGATATACTTTATATCCTCTTTGGAGTGTCATGGCAAGAAAAAGCCTGATTGACTTCAGTCTAGTCACTAGAGCAAAGGTTTCTTCAACATCAACACCTTCAATCTGAGAATATCCTTTACATACCAGTCGTGTCTTGTTTCTAATAACACTTCCATGCTCATCAAACTTGTTCTTGAAGATCCATTTTGTACCAATCACATTGTGACCTTCAGGTCTCTGGACAAGATCTCATGTCTGATTCTTGTCAATCTGATCTAACTCTTCATTCATGGCTTTCACCCAAGATTCATCCTTTGTTGCTTCTTCAAATGAGGATGCCTCCACAACTGACAGAAATAAAGATTGTGTGTTATTTCTCATCCTCCTTGTTTGTGTGGGTGCACTCATGTCCCCAATTATGTTAGATGGATCAATCTCAGCTCTTCGATTTCTCCTGTGAGGTTCAGTTGCATTCTCTCCAGCCAAGGTTTCCTCTTCAGATTCCTCTTCTGAGTCAACATCATGATGTGACGGTTGAGTGTTTTGTACACATTCCTCTATTTATGTATTTGTATTTTCTCCACGTTCACTTTCTTCCTCACTTTCTATCACATCAGTATATGAAATCCTTGAAGCATTTGTGATTTTCTCTTCAATGATCTTAACATCACTGATTTCCACAATCCTTCCTAATCGCTTGTTGAAACACTTCTAGGCTTTGCTATTCATTGAGCATCCAAGGAAAATTCCTTCATCTGCATTGTCACCATACTTCCCTTGATTTCCTTCTTTATTCTTGATGAAGCATTTACTTCCAAAAACACGAAAATATTTCAAAGAGTCCTTCCATGCCACAATTCATATGGTGTCTTGGTCTCACCCATATAAAGTCCTGTTCGATTTTGAATATACATTGCAGCTTGAACAGCCTCTTTCCAGTAATGTCGTGGAATACGACTCTCAATCAGCATAGTTCGTGCCATGTTGTTCACCTGTCGATTACTGCGTTCAACAACTCCATTTTGTTGTAAAGTTTTCACTGCTGCTACCTCATGTTGTATCTCATGTTTCTCTAGATAGTTTTCAAATTCAATGGACATGTATTCCCCTCCATTGTCAGATCGCAACACTTTGATTGTTCATCCAGTATCATTCTCAGCAATTCGACGATATGTTTTCATACAGTCAAGTACTTGTCGTTTCCTATGTATAACCATTACACATGTTTCATCGACCTTTTTCTTGATATTCGTTAACAGGTCTGCATTACCTGTCATATGAGATGAACAACAGTTATCTAGAATCCAGTGGCTGTTTCTTTTTGTAGCTTTTAGGGCCACCTCTGCAAGGTTGGATTTTTCAATTTTCTTCTTTTCTTTCCATGAGACATTGGAATGAGTGTAGAACACTGATGGTCTTTCAATTCTCTCATCTGAGTACATGGGTTCTTCGTAGTCGAAGTCTTCTTCTAGAGGAGTAAACCTGTTTGTAAGAGGAACACTGTCTTGTTCACGAGCTTTGACTTGTCTCAAACACCGGTATGAGGTGTCCATGTCCCTTCTCTGCCTGCAATCAATGGTCTTATGACCAAAGTTAGAACAACGAAAACAATATTCATAGAAATTGTTTCTTCTAAAAGAATTAGGATATGAATTTGTTCTCATTTGTTAAACTCTCATATCTTTTTCATTCAAATAGCTTCTTGTCTCTTCGCAATAAGACATGGTATGGCCCAGATATCCACAGAACTGACACTTCATGAGAGGAAATGTCTTCTCACTTTTGTTTATCCTCATTCCTTCTTCTGTGGGATAATAGTTTGAGTGCCCCTTATTCTTGGAGGCTCGAGCATAGTCTTCAACTCTTCTTTTAGATTGAATTGAAGGTTTCTTTTTCAGCACTTCAGGTGACTTTTCTCCATGACCCACTTTTAGCTTGCCTTTATTTTGGTCCCCTTTGTTTGCAGCATTTGACGATTCGGCCTCACATCCGATTCCACTATTTCCCATGGAAGCGGGTCTTTGATCACTCAAAATTTTTTCAACTCCATTAGATCCACGTTTTGCTCTCTCCAACAGCTCAGCATCTAAGAACCTTCCAAGCTGTATTTTCTTCCTTGATTCTTTTAAAATTGAATCTCTTTCAAGTTTACTCCTAAGAGTAACAACTTCCTCCTCAAGACACTCAGCAGTCTTAGACTTTTCCTCTAGTCTGGAGGTGAGGTCATTGATGACATTTGCCTGCTCTTCAATTCTCAGCTTCAGATCCACTACATCATCATTGCTTTCAAGTATTTTAGACTGTACTTTCACAAAATCTTCCAGTCGTTCAATTTCAGCTTCAAGTTGATCAACATATTCAGTTGATTCTTCTACAATTGATTTCCACTTATTGCAACTCTTACATTTAATCTTAAGCTTACTAACAGCATCCTTAAGTTGCAACTCGGGATTGGCACTAGTTGTCAACTGATTTTCTCCATCAGTATCTTCTGATTTTTCAATAGTGGACATCATGGAAGCATGGTTTCCATGCTTCTCAATGTTTTCGTTGGTACATTCTTTCTAGATTTGAAGACTCCCTTTTTGAAAAACCTTTTCTGAGGCTTCTCAATGTTTTCAGCATCGCTATTTTCATCATCGATCTTTCTTAAGCACTGAGAGGCAGTGTGACCAACTTTGCCACAACGAAAGCAAACTAGAGGTAACTTCCCTTTGAATTTCCCTTTTCCCTTCTGGAACTTCTTTGCAATGAGAGAAAAAATTTCTTTTTCCTCGTCATCTTCACCACTACTATCTTTTGAGATTTTTAGTTTCTCAATGGCTTTGAACGCCATTTCCTTGCTCACTCGAGTCGTAGCATCTTCTGGTTTGACTCTCATTTCATATGTCACCGGCTGCTCAATAGATCATCCAGAGAAAGTTTGGAAAGATCTCTTTCCTCAAGGGCTGACACCTTTGCATTGTAGAGGGGTGGAAGTCTTCTCAATATTTTCTTCACAATGTCAACATCTTTGATTTTTTCTCCTAGACCCTGAATTGCTCCAACCACTTCAGTAATTCGATTGAAGGAGTCTGCATTCTCATCAAGATGCATCTTCAGATCATCGAACCTATTGTGCAGGACTTGTAATTTCGCCTCCTTCACTTTGTTGTCTCTTTTATAAATATTTTCAAGTTTATCCCACATGGACTTTGCTAAGGTGCAACTCATCACTTTTAGATAGATCTTATCAGAAATGACTGCGGTGAGAGCATTGTGTGCTTTAGCATCTGCATCAAGAATTTTCCTATCTGCATCAGTTATAGTCAGCCCTGTTGGATCAGTAACATGTATACCTTGCACAGTGGAAAAAAGGACTTTCATTCCAAGGGATCTTAGATGAGATCTCATTCTGTTCTTCCAAATCTGAAAATTACTTCCATTAAAGAGGGGGACTCCCCTAACACTGGCTGAATTTTCCATGGCGGTATGAGACAGATCAAACACCAGCAACCTCCCTCTGATACCACTTGAAGGACCCCGGAACACCCTGAGAGGGAAGGGGTGAATCAGGGTGTCAACTTTTTCTTTTAAAGTTGTGGATCTTGTTCCCACGTTAGTAGGAACTTGTTATATCTGTCAACCAACTAAAAGCAACGAGAGGACACAGCACTTTTACTTGGTTCACCGCAAAGGGCTACGTCCAAGGAGCATACGCCGACAGTGTATCGGTCGTACCTAATTCCACTATTATTCACAAGTTGTGGATTATAAAGGTTCGGGAACAGTCACTCTGTCTCAGGCTCACTGCCTTTACAAATGTTCATTGATAGCTCATTGCGTCCCTCGGGTCACTCACGTTGACTCCCCCTGGCTCACTGTCTTTGGTGAAGTCTCAGTCAGTTTATAGACGTGAAGGTCTCTTCAATAGATTCGCATTGAAGTCTTTGCCTCTGCTTAGCACGAGACTCTGCTTGCATCGAGATCCGAAAATGATGCACTTGAACGCACTGAACCGGATAACCAAAACGTGCAAACAGGTTTCACTGACAATTGTGCGCAACACCAACCCTTTGCGCGCAAGACCTTACTATTGCACGCAATATTTCCTTTTCGCGCGAAAAAATATTTCGCGCAACAACACCCTTTTCGCGCAACTGAATCTTTTACGCGCCACCTCAATTTTTACGCGCACCTCCGCCTTTTTTCACGCAGCCCGGAATTTTTCACGCAAGCCCAGAATTTTTCACGCAACTCGGAATTTTTCCGCGTAACCCGGAATTTTTCACGCAGCCCGGAATTTTTCGCGCAGCTCGGAATTTTTCGCGCAACCCACTTTACGCGAACCTTTTACGCGCATCAGCACTCGGATCTTCTCTTAGTCATCAGTTGTACGGAATGAGGGGGGTCACCTCTTATTTATAAGCGTCTCTAATCCCCACGCGCAAAACCCCCTGTGGCGCGAAAAACCTCTCATTTGGCGTGTAATATTTCGCGCAGGTATCGTTTTTCGCGCACATCTCCAGATTTTTCACGCAGTCCATGCCTCTGCCATTTTTCGACGTTCTAATTCTGAAACACTATTTGCGCAAAAAACCTCGTTCCACTATTTCGCGCACCACGCTATTTTTTGCGCACAACTCAAATATTTCGCGCATAGCCCACCTTTTTCGCGCACCACTTCCTCTTTGCGTGCACCTCCTTTTACCAACAATCCATATCTTCATTTTCCGATTTTGAGGCCCAAAAATTTGGCAAACACTAGGAAACAGCGCCACCTTCAAAACTGTTCTTTGCTTGAACTGTATGATCACTTTACTGGCACACATTCTGAACTTCCACTGAGGATTGACAACAAATACAAATCGTACTCCAATTCATGCATAGAATAGTCATGGTTCCAACATGATCCTTATGTACACTTAGGCTGACATTTCATCCCTCAAGGCTTGCCTGGCAACTGCATTGAATCTCAACTTCCTTAGATTTCCTTCATCGACAACTACACTCCTCCGGTTACATTGCATAAAACCATGTAATATAGTCGCATGTACAATTTCTTTATAAACTTCCACAAATAACATAAATTTGTCTTTCCATGAAGCAAAGGAGTTTACATCAAATACCAGGACGTTCATGTTGTGTGCAGTCGATTCCATACTGAACATTGAATTCAAAATTGAAAAGTAAACAGATTTGATCAACTCAAGATGAAACACCAGTGTAACCGTAACCGTAGCCCCGATACCCATTGTTTGTGTCAACAGACAAAGGTTGCAATGTGACGGCCCTGGGAGGGGGTGAATCAACACCACAACCACTTTAAACTTTCAATCCCTTTATATATTTTTAACCCACTTAGTGAACGAATCTCGTCCCGCTGAGGTAGGAAAACTGTAATAATAATGTGATACAAATTTGTATGAAGATACATAAGATGTAATGCACCGCAGAAGGCATACACATGAGGGACAAGTTCATTTACTTGATTCCCCCCCCCCCCCAATGTGGGGGCTGGTCTGAAACATGTGGGTAGCTCACTACTCTCACATGAGTCATTAAAACTCATTCTTCCATGTACAAGTTTAGGGTACTCATTATACCATAGGCTCACAACTCGTTTACAGTGTAGGCTTACTACCAACTGTGGGACTATGACGCCTTTCGGGTCACAGGTATGCTTTAGTTTGAGCTTGTTTTATCCTTCGGATCGTTCTAGAGGTTTCTGAGAGTCGGGGGTTGAAAACTTGGAATTTTGGAGAAAACAGGTCAAGAGCATGGTTTAGGCGTGCGGTTAGTACTAACTATAACAACTCGCCCCTACCTCATTGGCTTGAGGAGGCGGTGAGGGCTACTTGGCCTTAAGCGACGTTCCCAAGACGCCAAAAGCTGGCAATAAATGCCGAGGGCTTCAAGATCAAGTTGGGGAACGATTTGCCCTTAAGACAAAACCAACCAAACCATCCACAAACAGCCACTATATGATGCATGTCAATTTAATTACCCAATCATGCATTCCCAAAAGACAATCAAGTTGTTCCACAACACAACTCAAAACCAATACAACCAGACATGTCCACACAACATCAGAGTACAAGCGGAAAACTAAACAACAACCACTACGAGCCATGACACCACCACAGCTCCACGCTCCACCAAGACATCACAATGCACCACTAAAGGAGGGAGATGCCTTACCTTTGCCCACGTCACGGTACACAACATCTGCAAAGACACCACAGTGCCAAAACAGGGGGTGAGTACTAAAACTCAGTAGGATTTCCCCAAATGACTTCCCTACACACACCACTAGGATAAAACCGTTAGCACATTTATATAGAACAGCTTATATAAAATAATCACAAGTGCAACCATTACCATAAGTCAACCATGCTCTTACCAAACCATCACACCCAACCCAAGCAACCAAAGGAAAGTCAAACAACAAGCCACAAACCATTCCATCATTACACACTAACACCACAATTTCCAACTTGCAAAGCAATGCTCAACAAGCAATCATAACGATGGAGCTTTCGTCCCACTCGTTTCATCCATTTACAGCTAGTGGCTCTTCCCGTCCACTTATCCTTAGATGGTGGTCCTTCCGTCCACTATCCATCCCCTTTTTAAAGTGGTACTTCTCGTCACTTCCACACAACATCTCAATCAATCACAACCAAGCATATAACCCATTAAAGTCACAACAACATCATGTAATCAACCCATTCCATTACATGTCAATTCATTTCAATAAATCACCCATTTATTGAAAACCATTTTTCCATGCCAAACCCCATTTCAATAAAACAACTTTTTTATTGAATATCATTTCCATCAATCATTTCACAAATCAATCATAGCATTCCATTTTAAAATTTCCATTTTAAAATCCACAACAAGAACATTTGACCACCAAACCCCTTTTTCCCAAAAACCCCCAAATGGATTTCCAACCAAATTCGCACATCAACACACAATTAATTTTAATCAACAAATTAATTGTAACATGGAACCACCAGTTCTAACCAAGTGGAGTCGAGAGAGAAGCCACCTACCTTTAGGGTTCCCGAGAAAACGACCCACAAACAACCGCACCTCCAATCCGGCGAACGCACCACCGAAACCTCTCTAGATCACTTCCCCTAACATCCACAAGCCTTAATATTAACATCCAAGCCAACCACAACCCTAGATCTACACACAACAAGTGTAGATCTAGAAAACCAAGAAAGAGAGGGATGTAGATCTAGAGGAAAACACAAGGAAACCAAGAGAAGAGACTTACCCGGGAGAAACCACCTTGAATCCACCTTGAAACCCCTTCGAAATCCTTCCAAACCGAGTGGAAGAGCACCCCTAACCCCTGAGAACCCAAAATCCCGAGTGAGGCTCGAGTGGGAGGAAGATTAGAGTGAAATCAGGCAATCCCGAGTGAGCCCGGAACTTATAACCCTAACTTTAAGTGGTCGCACGGTTAGCCCGCGCGGTTTGGCAAACCGTGTGCTAACCGTGCGCACGCCACTGCCTCGAGAGCCAGGGTCCGCACGGTTTGGCAAACCGTGCGCAGGCCGTGCGAGGCCTACTGTCTCGAGAACAAGGGTTTGCACGGTTTCCTGGGGAACCCGCACGATTTCCATTAACCGTGCTCAAACCGTGCACCCCCTTTAAAAGCCTCCAAACACATCCAAAACCATTCTGAAGTCTCCCAACCTCTTCCCAACTCATTCCATTCACTTTAAACACATAAAAATGCATAAACAAAGGCCACATACCTCAAACCGAGGGTGCTACATTCTCCCCACCATTGGACTTTCCGTCCTCGGAAAGTAGTGAACCCGCCCTTTGCCGAAAGAGCTCGGGCCACTGCTCGACCATCTCTTTCTCCCGCTCCCAGGTCTCCTCTTGAATCTGACCATGTTGCCACAAAACACGAACTAAACCGATATTTTTACCACGCAAGACTTTCTCTTGCCTATCCACAACCCGCACTGGCACGTGCACCAACGAAGCATCCGGTTCTAGCTCAACATGATCTCATCGAATCACATGATCACGATCCGGCTGATACTTTTTCAAACTGCGAGACATGAAACGCATTGTGCACCGCACTAAACCGTGGTGGCAAAGCCAAACGATAAGCCACCTCACCAACCCGCTCAAGAACCTCAAAAGATCCAATATACCTCGAAGATAACTTTCCCTGCTTCCCAAACCGACGATGTCCCAACCTAGGAGAGATCCGCAAGAACACATGATCACTCACCTGGAACGACAATGGCCGTCGACGATGATCCGCATACGATTTCTGACGACTCTGAGTCGTCTCCATTCTCTTCCTGATCAACTTGATCTTCTCCGTAGTCTCCTAGACAAGGCTCAGTCCAACTATCGAAGACTCACCCGTTTCCACCCAACATAGTGGAGAACGACACGGCCGCCCATACAATGCTTCAAACGGAGCCATCTGTATGGATGTCTGATAACTGTTATTGTACGAGAACTCAACCAACGACAAGTGATCCTCCCATGAGCCACCAAAATCCATGACACAAGCCCGCAACATATCCTCCATAGTTTATATCGTCCTCTCGGATTGACCATCCGTCTGAGGATGATACGCCGTACTCATCGTCAACTGTGTTCCAAGGGCTTGCTGTAAGGATTTCCAGGAACGAGATATAAACCTCGGATCTCTATCTGATACAATCGAAACTGGAACACCATGCCTCTTTACCACCTCCCGGATATAGATTTTGGACAGATCCTCTACCGTATGAGATTCACGAATCGGGATGAAATGGGCCGACTTCGTTAGCCGATCCACTATCACCCAAATGGTATCGTGCTTCTTGACCGTTCTTGGGAGACCTGTGACAAAATCCATCGCTATCTGCTCCCACTTCCAAATAGGGATTGGTAAAGACTGCAACATTCATGCTGGCCTCTGATGCTCTGCCTTGACCTGCTGACAAGTCAAGCATCTCGAAACAAACTCAGTCACACTTCTTTTCATACCAGCCCACCAGAACTGCGCCTTCAGCGCTTTATACATTTTCTGAATTCCAGGATGAACAGCCCACCTGGAATGATGATACGCCCTGAGAAGATCATACTAACAAGCAACTGGTACAACCATCCGATTCTGAAAACACAAAACTGAATCTCAATTCAGTTGTCAACCCTCAATGGTCTCCCCACCATTGAGTCTCGACCCCACGGTCACACACTCAGAATCGGATATTTGTGCCTCTCTAACCAGGCCAACCAAGTCAGGAATCAACAAAACCGGAAAGAAGACCGCTCTATCGCCCTGGTCCTCATATTCCAACCGCATATAAGCTATAACCGACATCAACTGTCACTGGTCTGATGTCTGTTTCACCACCTGAGCATATGATTTTCTACTTAATGCATCCGCCACCGAATTTCCCTTTCCCGGTGTGTACATCAAGTCAAAATCAAACATCTGGAGATATTTCATCAATCTCCTTTGCCTCAACTGGTACAACCATCCGATTCCGAAAACACAAAATTGAATCTCAATTCAGTTGTCAACCCTCAATGGTCTCCCCACCATTGAGTCTCGACCCCACGGTCACACACTCAGAATCGGATATTTGTGCCTCTCTAACCAGGCCAACCAAGTCAGGAATCAACAAAGCCGGAAAGAAGACCGCTCTATCGCCCTGGTCCTCATATTCCAACCGCATATAAGCTATAACCGACATCAACTGTCACTGGTCTGATGCATGTTTCACTGAGTTGGTTCACCTGGCACACCTGAGCTTGTTACTAACAACTATCTTAAGGCTCGGAGGTTCGAGATGGGTCTAAGGGCTGATATTCGGTCGATGTTGATTCTTTTATGACTATCGACCTTTGTTGAGGTAGTTGATAAAGCGGTTATGGTTGAGGTAGACACAGCAGGGAACGGGTTTAGGTGGGGCTTTGATTGTTGCGGGAGGTAACCAATGTGCATCCTCCGGCGGAAAAAGGAAGCATAAGGGTACTCAATTTACATCGGGACCAATTTATGGGGCTTCTTCGAAACAACATCAAGTAGTTTGCTACCAGTGTGGGAGGCGGTCATACCAAGCCTAACTATACGGAAGCACACAGGACATGTCACTGTTGTGGATGGTCGGGTCATCTTAGGCGTTTTGTGGGAAAATGTCCCAAGTAGAGCTGAAATCACACTCACCAAAGGCTCTCAAATTCAATCTGATGCATCAAAGGGTGGTGGATCTCATTCTCATGTCAAGGGGGGTACCCTGGTAGCAAAGAGAGCTCAGGGAGGAGCTGAGGCCAAACGTCTTTATGCGGCGGAGTATGCCCAGAGGAATTTGAAGCATGGCTGATTATTGTCAGAGATACGGTGTTTATTTCCTCCTCTATGGTTTTGGCTTTGTTTGATACAGGCACAACTCATTCTTTTATATCATCTAAGTTAATTGACGTGTTAGGCTTACATTCTGAGCTTATGTCATTCGTGTTGGAGCTTTCCACGCCTTTGAGAGAGAGGTCGGAGCAAGGTTTTAAATATCACGCGTGTCGGGTGCCAATTGTCAACTTCGAAATGGTGTGGGATTTCTTGGTTCTTGATCTTGACATCTTCAACCTTATTATTGGCATAGATTTGATGATCAATGTTAAGGCTCAGATCGACTGTTATCGTCATCGAGTTCGGTTTCTACATGCCTTTCAAAGTGGGTGGGATTCTAGATCAAGGAGAGTGGGGCCTGTTGTTCATTATACTGGATTAATCTCATGTTAGTTGTCGAAGATGTTTCTTGATGTCTTTGATCCTCGTATGAGCAGTCAACTTCCGGTAGTGGTGAGTGCATACCCGAAGGTCTTTCTAGATGTTTTTCAGGGTTACCACCTCAGAGAGAGGTCAAGTTCATTATTGACCTGCTCCCTGAGACGATGTTCATTTCTATGTCATCATATCGAATGGCACTTGCTGAGTTAAAGGAGCTTAAAGTTCAACTTGCGGATCTTTAGGCTAAGGGATTTATTCATTTTAGTGTGTCATCTTGGGTTTCACGTGTTATCTTTGCCAAGAAGGCAGACAGAAGTCTCGGACTTTGTATTGATTACCGGAAGCTAAATCAGGTGACTGTTAAGAACAAATATCATTTGCCAAGAATTGATGATCTCTTTAATCAACTCAAAGGAGCCCGATGGTTTTCTAAAATTGATCTGCGATCGGGGTACCATCAGTTGAGAGTCCGAGAAGAGGATATACCTAAGACAGCGTTTAGGAGCCGATATGGGCACTTCGAGTTCCTAATTGTGTCATTCGGTCCCACTAACACTCCTGCAATATTTATGGCGTTGATGAACCGGATCTTTCATCAGTTTTTTGGACTCCTTTGTTGTCGTTTTTGTATATGATATCTTGGTGTACTCTAAGTCAGAGGAGTACAGTGATCATTTGAATATCATCCTCAAAATCCTAAAAGATTGTATGGTAAGCTTTCCAAATGTGAATTTTGGATCCAAGAAGTGAAGTTTCTTGGCCATGTTATTTCTGAGAGGGACATCTCAGTGGATCCTAAAAAGATTCAGGCGGTAATGTCTTAGGAGCAACCCAGAAATGTGTTTGAGATTCGGAACTTCTTGGACTTAGTTGGTTATTACAAGTGGATTGTTCAGGATTTCTCCAAGCTTGCATCTCCAATGACGAAATTAACCCGTAAGGGTGACGGATTTGAGTGGAATGTTAAATGTCAGAGATTTTTTGAGTAACTGAAGGTGGTTGACTTCGGCTCCAATTCTGATTTTTTCGAAACCGGGTTCGGGATATGATGTTTTATGTGATGCCTCAGGTACGGGATTGGGGCGTGTTTTGACGCAGGGAAAACAAGTGGTGGTCTGTGGCTCTCACCAATTACGCCCCCATGAGAAGAACCACCCTACCTATAACCTCGAGTTGGCAGCTGTTATGCACGCTCTCAAAACTTGGCGCCGCTATCTCTTTGGAGAACAGTTTACGTTATATTCTAATCATAAGAGCCTGAAGTATATTTTTACTCAAAAGGATCTGAACTTGCGACAGAGTCACCAGGTTGAGTATCTTCAGACTTTCGATTTTAATATTGCTTATACATCTGGAAAAGAGAATGTGGTCGTCGACGCATTGAGCAGGAAATTACAAACTCAAGTCTTGAAGGAATTAGTGGAGGAATGGTTTCTGATAAGTTTGCTTGCTGAGATGAGCTTGGGAGTGGAAGAGTCTAGTGGGTAGGTGTTCTTAGCTTTGGTGAAGGTTAACGCATCATTTGATGATCGAGTTCGGCTCAAGCAGATAACCGCAACTGATTGCCAACGCTTTAGAGGAATCCTAAATGGTAGGGAGACCCTCGGTGATTGGTCTCGATCTCCCGTTGGCACCTTGTGTTTTCAAGGCAGGTTGGTCATTCTGGCATCTCTGAAGCAAGAGTTGGTGGATAGTGGACACCGATCAAGTTGGTTTGTACACCCTGAGACTACCAAGATGTATCATGATCTGAGACGTCAGTATTGGCAGTCGGGGATGAGGCGGTCGATTGCAGAATTCGTGTCATGATGCCTTACTTTCCAGAAGATCAAGGTAGAGCACCAGAGACCCACTGCCCTGTTGCAGCCTTTGCCCATTCCTGTGTGGAAGTGGGATGAGATATCTATAGACCTCATCATCGGTTTGCCACGGACTCCAAGCGGGAAGAATACGATTTGGGTGATCATAGATCGACTTACAAAATCAGCTCATTCCTTTCCTATCAAGAAGATGGCGAAGGTTGAGCAGCTCGAGCACTTGTACGTCTTGAGACGTTGTGAAGCTTCATGGTGTAACTTCGACAATTGTTTCTGACAGGGACCGACGATTTACATCCAAGTTTTGGAGAGTTTTCCAAAAGGTGATGGGTACCCAATTGAAGTTAAGCACGGCATACCACCCTCAGACGGATGAGCAGACAAAGCGAGTCATTCAGATCCTTGAGGATCTGCTTCAGGCGTGCGTGCTTAATTTCTATGGATCATGGGAAAAGCATCTGTCTTTGGTCGAATTTGCTTATAACAATAGTTATCAGGCTTCGATTAAGATGGCATCATTCGAAACATTGCATAGGCGGCCATATAGATCTTCCTTGTGATGGCGGAGTTGGAAGAGCAATCCTTGGTTGGATCGAGCCTTGTTCAAGAGACGACAGAGAAAGTGCAAATGATTAGTAAGAGGTTAGTGACTGCTCTGAATCGTCAGAAATCCTATGCAGACCGTCGTCGACGCCCGTTAGAGTTTGAGGTTGGTAATCGGGTCTTTCTCAAAGTTTCACCTCGCTTGGGACACCATCGATTGTGTAAGCGGGGTAAGGTTTGTTGGCCCTTTTGAGATTATTGAACATCTAGGAAAGGTGGCAAGACGATTGAACTTGTCATTACGCTTAACGTCGATTCACGATGTGTTTCACGTTTCTCAACTGAAGAGGTATCAACCGGACCCTTGCCATGTGATTGAATGGGAAGATGTTGATCTTGAGCCAGATGCCATAGTGGTTGAACAACCGGTTCAAATTATGGGTCACCAAGATAAGATACCGCGCGGTAAAACAATTCCCCTGATTCGCATATTGTGGCAATGCGGACAGGATAGCCACGAGACGTGGGAGCGGGAATCGTTGATGAGGTAGCAATGACCTTCACTCTTTGTGAGTGCAAAATCTTGAACACTTTTTGGTGATAGAAAGCTTTTATGCTGGGGAGAATTGTAACACCCTTCGGATCACAGGTATGCTTTAGTTTGAGCTTGGTTTATCCTTTGGGTCATTCTAGAGGTTTCCAGGAGTCGGGGGTTGAAAACTTGGAATTTTAGAGAAAACAAGTCAGATGTACGGTTAGTACTAACTGTGTGGTATGGTACTGTGAGGCTCCAGTGGCTTTTCGCACGGTTTGAGCACGAGTTGTCAAACCATGTGACTCGCCAAGCAAACCGTACGAATGTCTGGGTGGTTGTCCAAAGGTGTCGCGCGGCTTGAGCACGATTTGTCAAACTATGCGGCTCTTAACCGTGCACCTTGTTTTTCAAAGGACAGAGATCATGCACGGTTTTTATATCTAATCACCTCTTAATCCCTCCTAGGCTCAAACTAACCTCTCCCCATAGTACTCTCCATGGATCTTTGGCGAACTTCCTTCGTTCTTGGTGGATCTCTTCAAGGTATATCTCGTTTTTTATCCAATCTTCTCTCTTCTCTCAAGATCTCTCATTGATCTCCTTCCCTCTTGTTCTGTTGGGACCCGATTGGGCTGTGATTGTCGGATCTAGAGGGTTTGATAGAGAATTGACGATGATTCTTGTGGATCAAGGCATGTGAGGACCAGATCTCCTTGTTTCCAATCTCCGTTTTCGAAGCCAACTAGTTTTCCTCCGTTTGCGAGGTAGGTGTCTCTATACAATGGTGATAACCCATAAATTACTTAATGTTCTTCTAAATTCCTTTGGTTTGATTTGTGAAATTGATTGATTGATCACATCTTGACATGAAAAAGGGTTTTTTTTAAGAGGTTTCGCTTTAAAAACAGTTTATGCACTTCTGTGTTCGATGAAATGTCTTATTAGTGGATTTGACTCTAAAATGGATTTTCAAGCATGGAAGCGGTGATGTTTTGCTGAGAAAATGTTTTACAAAATGTGAGCATGGTTTATTTAATTGTTTTGGCAAACATAGCACATTGGGAACCTTGGGTGCGTCTGATTATGGACATATGCAACCTTAGTGTGTGTGGCACCACTAGGGGTTACTTTGATGATATCGACAGATTGTGGCAAGACTCGATATCGATAGGATTCACGTTATGTCGGTTATTGTTCCTTCGCATGTCCTGGTACGTATTCGCATAGGCTAGAGCCTATTTATGCTTGAAATTGCTTTATAAACTGGTTTTGTTTTAAAGCTGCAACTAACGGCTGCATGGCATTAGACATTGTATAGATTTTTGGTGGTATCCTAATGAGCTTTGTGCTCACACCCTACTTTTGTCTTTGGACGTTTGTAGATCGAGTTTTGCAAAACTCGGGTAAAGGGAAGGGAGTTATGTAGTTCACTAACTTCTCTTCGATGTTGTCGTCTTCTTAGAGAAACGGATTGGTGGTGACGGATGGTCACATGGGGATTTGGATTTTGTCTTGTCATGTTTTATTTTCAGGTTTAGCCTTTGGGTTTGACATTGTATGTCTCATTGATGTGTATTCTACTTTACCTCTCTCTTTTCGGTTATTCATGAGACTTCTTTGGTTGTTTTGTTAATCTCCACCTTGTGGTGGGTCATCTCGGGTGATGTGTCATGTAGAACTAGGTTGGTTCGTTAGAGGGACACTCCCACATACAATACAATGCTCATTGTCGGTAACAAAAATGGCTCAAAGGCCTAAGAAAATGCAATAATGATATCACCAGTGGAAGTGTCAAACTCGATAGGTTCCTTTGGTTCACTTCCCTTTTTAGGAGTACTCTAGTACTCAGTGTGGCTCCACCTTTTTCTTCTCCACTGCTTCACTCATTCATCATATTTCTCCCGGATTTTTCCTCTGTACTTTTCATCAAATATGCAATGCGCTCCACACTGCTTTTTTTCTCTTCGATTCCACCTCAAATATGTCAATGATTGCTCCACGCTACTTTTTTTTTCTTTGCGAGCAGCTTATGTCATCGCCTCCAATTTACACATGCTGACACTAGCGATATTTTGCATTACTGATTTTATGTTTAACACGAACATATCATTATGTGCAGTGTGTCTATATCACCTCCCGTGATGTACGAGCATACGACTCCAAATACAATTCATTGCTACCAAAATATTTCCCATCGCCTCCAGGGCCATTAGATCACTTCCCAAAAGTAACTCAATAAAATATAGACCCATTTGACAGTTCATGCAATCATTTAACCCGAACAAAATACAATCGCTTCCACTTTTTGATTTTGTAACGACCTGGCTTTTTATGAAGGTCTGGATCGTTTGTTTTTCGGCTCAAGTTCTTTGTTTTATCCTAGTGAGAGTGTGCCCTACAGCCTAAGGAAGGTCTCGGGAGTATATGGGGCTTGTTCGGAGCCCGAAACTCCGAGTTATGGAGGAAATAGGTCAGGCCCACAGTTTGTCCAAACCGTGCACCTGAGCCCGCACGGTTTGGCCAAACCGTGCGGGGTGTTTCAGATGGTTGTAGAGGGGCGCACGGTTAGACTGAACCGTGCGGCTCAACCGCATGGTTGTGCGGTTTGTCTCTGACAAATGACAGAGTCATTTCGCACGAGCTGCGCACGGTTAGTCAAACCATGCGCCTAGCCCATGCGAGGGGAATTCTTGAACAGTGGCTGCCGCATGGTTGGCGCACGGTTTGGCCAACAGTGCGGTCAAACCGTGCGACCCTTTAATGAAGGTTAATTTACCCTTTTGCCCTTAAAATGTTATAAACCCTCTTTTTTCTTCTCCGACGGATGCACAACTCTCCCCCTCTCATGAGAGCTCTCTCAAGCCTTCACAGAGGCTTCTTGATTTATCCTTCGTCCGGACTCTGTTCCCTTCGTCGTTAGATGCGTTGGATAACTAACGGTAAGAGCTCTAATCCTCTTCCTTCCTTTTCTTAGTTTCTCTCGCCATCTCCTCTGTTATTTTGATGCGAGCTTATATGCCCTATTTTCAGGGCATTTGTCCATTCTGGCGATTTCTTCCGTTCTTCTTCGATCCAAGGGTTGATACTGGACAAGTGGTCATCCACGGGCCTAAGGTAGGAGATCTAGTAATTTTCCCTAAAAGTTTAGATGTTTTTATAGCATATGTCTTGCGTCGCACATCAAACCTTCCCGCGTGTTGTCTTAAAATGTCAATCATCTGTTTAAATTAAATGAAACATGTTATGATGCTCCCTTTTGGCCTTGTTAAATTGTCAGAGGATGTCTACCTCGTTGGTTACCACCCCTTTGGGTGTATTGAATTAGATGCCCTCTTTAAATGTAAATGTTTAATTGACCAACCATCTCCTAAGTGGTTTGGCTTGACCTTAAATTGGGTTTGTCTTGCTTTATAGATTCAATGGTTTGATTTAATTAAATGAAATATTTATATATGGATTATATAAATCGTGACACTCATGATTAGATTGGGTTAAATTGATATAAATGCATAAGGGGCAATGCCTCGTGATTATTATTATTAGACCATGGATATTGATCATTGGATAACGGTTAAGGGATTTGTTTAGCACGACGTTTCACTCTTACGTTGGGTGATGGGCATGGCGTCTCACACTGTTTACTTTTACTTGGACGATAGGCATGACGTTCCACGTTCCTTTGCATCGGGTGTTGGGCATGACGACGCACCCCACTATCTCAGGTGTTGGGCATAACGACCCACCCCACTATCTCGAGTGACGAGCATGACGTCTCGCATTAATATGAGATTCAGTGCCAGTACCCTTACTGGAACTTATAGCTCGTTAGACTAGGCATGGACGCTTAAGTTACGCCCCAGGTCCAGCTAGCACCAAGTATCCATTTATATGCCTATATATGACCTTACATATATAGAGTATATACATGCATACGTATATACATGTATGCACATGGTAAACTAAGATCCGACTTGTTTCGGCCTATGTCGAGGCAGGTGGAGTCTGTCAGGTGTCCTATAGAAACCTGAGCCGACCGGTATTTAGTTTCCAACATATTTTATTATCTGTTAAACCTGCACACTATTATGTCATATAAACAGACTATATTATTCTAAACACCATTAGTGGTGGCCTATTGAGTTTATTTCATACCCTGCTCGGGCCACCCATGGAACCCGACCAGATTTCAAGATTGCAGGTGTGGATAAGGGCAAACGCCCTGTTACGGATGCTTGATTTGTTTTGCTTATGGCATGGAGCATGGGAGCAGAGAACCAAGCGTATACTTGTGATGCTAGCGAAGATGTCTTTGGGTCTTTTGTATTTATGTATAGCATGTTGTATATGTCTATACTCTATATCCCTTGTATTCCCATTTTATACATCAGCATGTCATAACATCATTTTGTATATGACTCAGCCTATGGCTTGATTATTATTACAGTTGCATGGATGTTTATACTTCCACTATTGATTATTGAATTTGCTTCTGATGTGTTGCCAGTTATATATGTTTCCGCTATTTTGTTCATTTATTATTTTTGTTTATTTTCGTTGTGCTACTCTAATATAAGGGTATAATCTCTCCATCATACCACCTTAGACCCTCGCTGCCAGTCGGTAGTCTCTGACGTACGGGGGAAATGACGCTTGAGGTCATGTGACCCACCGGCTCAAGGCACCGTTTTAGTGGCTCCCGGGTCGGGACATTACAGATTTCTTCACAAAATGCCTTTGGCTCTCTATATTGTTGGATGTGATATGCGCCACTAACACCATTCAATTGTCAAAACCGCATCTCAACCAATGGGCTTCCTCTTGAACTTCAATGCTCACCACCGCATCTTCATATATGCAATGATCTCCAAATTTCAATGTTGTCAACACCACCATTCAATTGTGTTCCAACAATTATTGTTCTACACGTCAATAAAGCCTAGTTTAGTTCAAGAAATCCAAGAGGGAATGGTGATTCTAACAATATTTTATGTGTTTAGCATTTGGTATGTTAAATTCCAGGAACACGGATATCCTAAGAAGTCCCAATAACCACATTTTAACAAATCCAAAATCCTTTAAAGAACCTAGGTAAACCTAGGTAATGGGAATCCCAAGGATGCATTTAATTTTTTAGGGCGAAATAGTCCTCCCCAATATAATAAAAAAAACATTAACAACCACTCCAATTCTTTTAACATGAACAAATGTACTTTTTGATTAAAACTTCATCTCGTTCTCATGTTAATATTGTTCAACCAAGCAATGGTTGTCCTTCATTCATTGCCTACAAAAGGCAATAATGATTTACTTGATTTCATTCCATCCAACCTTCTCCTATCATATTCCATTCCATTCCATTGATGAATTGGAACCGGAAACCTGATCTTAATAAAGGAATGGTTGAAGAATGCAAATTTTATAGTCCATAGGGGAACATTGGGCAGATTTCCAGCCTCCCGCTTTATTTTTTCTCGATATGTGTATCAACGTCCTTACAATGACGCAAAAGAAGTGGAGCGTGTAGCATTGTCATTGCTATTATGCAAGGACAAAACACACTCATAGGCTGGCCATGCAATAAAAGGTTAACTTACACTTGCCTGCAATAATCATACCTCGAACTCGGGGAGTAAAGTATGGAATTGGGCAATCTTCTTTAAATGCCTAAGCCACGGACCAATCCGGGGATCAGGCGGAGCTGCCCATCTATGCTTCCCGCCCTGCGGCAAAACGTCTCCTTCCTTCAAATGCGGCACTCCTGATGCATATGCGCTAAAACCATCAACGGCACAAAGAGCACGTCAAAAGG
Organism: Viscum album; assembly: GCA_963277665.1. Classification (NCBI taxonomy): domain Eukaryota; kingdom Viridiplantae; phylum Streptophyta; class Magnoliopsida; order Santalales; family Viscaceae; genus Viscum; species Viscum album. The sequence goes on along the minus strand of OY728165.1, from coordinate 1,773,898,315 downwards.
AGAAAAGAAGAAGATATGAAAGATGTCATCTACCAATGGGGTGGACAGTGAGCGCGGGTCGGTTGGAAGCCGCGACGTGTTTGCTGAGAAATATTAGATTATCCACCACCTCTCCGGTAGCCTCCTCCCATCGCCTCTCCAAGTCATCTTCTTCAACGATGCCCTTGTCGTGCTGCAGCAGTCTGGCTTCTCCATTGACGAAGCTCGTAATGCCCTAGAACTCGAATTGTGAATGCGATCATCGAAACACTAACGCGCGCGCAGTTAACACGGATCGACATGGAACCAAACCTGGAATGAAGGCCCTGGTTGCCAAGAGGCCATGGAGAGGAGGGCGGAGGCGGGGTTTATCGAAGCTGGGTCGGTGGTGGTGGCCACAACTAGGGTTACCATTTTCGTCATTGAGGTTTCTCGGCACTCCGCTGATCCCTTTTCTTCTTCCTCCCCCACTAGGCAATGCTCTCCGTCGACTGTTATGGTGCTTGTCCGAGTTTCTACGGAGTGACGGTGATGCGACGGGAAGGCAAATAGACGTTCGCGTGGGAAGCCGCAGGTCGCGGGAAATGGAATTCTGTGGGGTGCGGGGAAGACCCACCGAGTCAAATTTACAACCGCCATTATTGACCTTTCTGCCCGTTAGGCCGGGTTTTTGAATGAAAAAAAAAATAATATAAAAATAAAAATATATAACATCACATGGTATGATGAACATATTAAATTTCTGGACAAGTCTCACGTTATGGGTCCATTTGAAATTGTTACACATAAAAAGTCACATTTCGGATACATTTATATGTATTTTTCACTAATGAAGAGGCTCTTTGAGTTAAGGCGTTTCACAAACGCTTGACTACCTCCTAACCATTCAAGCAATGCAGCAGTATAATGTATGTTTCATTCGCATGTATAACAGGTGTTAAAAACAAAATTACAAACACTCGTAGAAATTTGAGTTTTCATGGGTGGGGTTTCAGTCGACCGCCATTTGGTGGTCGCTGTATTTTTTAACACCTCACTCTAATTTTTCCTCTCTCCTCTCGTTCACCCTCCTGCGACCCCGCGACCCCCTCGCCTCCGCGCAACACCGTCGGACCATCCCACCACCGTCGAACCCTCCCACCACCGTCGAACCCTCCCCTCCCCGATGCGCCCCACCGTCGAGCCCTCCCGCCTCAGTCGAGTCGTCCCACCATCGTCGAACCCTCCTGCCTCCATCAAGTCGTCTCACCCCCGTCAAGTCGTCCCACCCCCTGTCAAGCCCCGCCATCGAGCCCTTGTCGTCGAGCCCCTGCCGTCGAGCCCTTGCGCCACCTCATGGATCCCCAATCCGGTCGCCCCCCTTTACCCGCGGTTGAGTCCCCTCCAGGTAACCATACTTAAGCTTCTTACATAGTTCTTAACATTCAAATTTCAAATTCATTGTGCATTTTAAAATAGAAATTTATCTGGTGACTTTTTTCAGATCAGTTTGAGTTGGATTAATTTTGTACTACTTATTTATTTGAATCTCGATACATGTGTCCGAATGATCCGATGATCGATGGTCTTAATCGCTTCATCTGAAAACAACATCAACACTTTCACAATCACAAAAAAGGTTTTATTTATGTTGTTGTGTGTTCATCCAAATTTTTTAGTTCGTCATTTTTTTTGGAAAGATAACACCTATTGTAGTTTGTCAATGCCCTTCATTAATTATGCAATCTCTTTCTTGGTTTGGTAATTTTGACGATGATAGGCTTCATGTTTTACTTTCATCATATGATTAGAATAGATTTCTTCAATATCTTTATCACTACTTGATGATTCTTTAGTCTTTTGAACATGATCCAGGAAGGCTCTATGTTTTTCAGCAATAATATATTCCTCTAAATCACCAATTTTTATAGAGTTTTCATCTATTTTTTACTCAAAAAAACTACTTCTCTTACATTTAGGAAATTTTTATTTTTTCCATTAGAAGATTTCTTATCTCAAAAATATTTACTCCATTTACTTTTTTGAGAAGCATATTTTTTCTCATCATCTATATTTTTAATATTTTTATTCATTGGATAGTTAAATCCTAATTTTCTAATTTTACAACAATTGACGAATTTTGAAGAACCTTTACCTTTGTATCTTCATCCTTCTTTTTTCGAACTTTTTTTATATGAGAGACATGGTTTATTAACACTCTTTATCTTGTTCTTCATCGTATTTAGAGTTACTAGTAAAATCTTATTTCTTACACTTTAGTTTAGGTTTTCTCATTGTCTTGAATGAAATGTCATTCTCTTATTTGAACTTCTTAAACGAAGGGGATTTCTTATCTCATATGTATCATGTGTACTTTGTAGTTCATCTTGAGAGAATAGACTCAAATCTCTTTCATTAAATGAGGAAACATTTGTATCAAATCCATTAAGAACAAACAACAATGGATCTTTCAACACAGTGGAGTCCTCTAATTTTTCTTCAAATCTTTTGATGTTTTATGTAATTTCAATGACAATTTTTTAAAAATTCATAAATGGTTTCATCATTAGCCATTTTCACATCTTCAAACCTATCACTCCTTTTTTAGTTTGGATTTTTTTACATTAACATTTGTTTCATGGATATTCTCAAGATTATCCTAAATATCCTTTACAGACTTTAATACATTCACTTTGTTAAAATTATTTTTTGATAGGGACATTGTTGGCATCCTCTAGTTTTAATGCTCACAAATCACACTTAATTACGCTAATTAATATTTATTAAGATACATTGTGTTTAATCATGTTCAAGTATAATTTTAACCTCTGGTGTTAGTGTTTGCATCATAAGACAACATTATAGATTTTGGTTAAGTATAAGTCACCGACAAGTCTAAGCCACCAATAAGTATGAGCTACTGATCCTTGTCCTACCGATAGACAAGTAACCGATACATGAGCTACCAAGGACATAAGTTACTGATAAGTTGAGTCATTGAAAGCTTGACCTACTGATGCCTGACCTACCAACCTCCAACCTACCAACAAAGTGACTGACCGACACTCAAAATTTTGCTAAGTATGAGCTACCTACAATCGAGCTACTGACACATCACCTATCGACGCATCACCTACCAACACATCATTTATCGACAGCTCGATTGACTGATACAAGTTTGATCTACCGATAGAGCAAGCTATCGATGGTTTGATCTACCGAAAAAAACGAGCTTCTAATAAAACGAGCTACTGATAGTCTAATCTACCGACAGAAATGATATACCAATAGAATGAGCTACCAATAGAATGATCTACCGACAACATGAGACACTGAGAATAGAAGACAGAAGAAAACGTCGACTCTCTGTTTTACTGTCTGTTTCTGGAAGACGACTCCAAATTCACTTCTTTCATTCTGAAAGAGTATAGAAGCTACATAGAACATCACACATAGAATTCTAAACCCTATTCTCATTACACTACTCTGTTTGTGCATATTATTTACATTTCGATCATTGTGTGTATCTCTATTTTATAAACACATACCGACTCATGTGCTAAATTGGAAGATACATAGACATCTTCACCAACATATCTTTTTACACTTTACATTCCGACAAATAACAGTGGAAGAGGTCCCTGCGTGGCCTGTCTATCTGTTTGTTTTGTATTCCCACTTATATTGTGGAAGAGGTCTAGTGACCTGGATAATTTTTATACTGTTGTTACCCCGATCTAGGGTGTGGATCAATTTTATTTAATATAAACTGTTTGGTGATAGGTAATCACCAAGTGGAGATGATTAGGTCTTGGCTTGAGACTGAACCTCTTGTTTACTTTTGTTGTGTGTTTTCAAGTTTGGTTTTCTCTGTCTTTGTAATTATTTTAGAAAACTTAACTCTACTTTGATAGTTAATCTTAAATAGTGTTTATATTAGAATTTGTTTTAATAGACTGATTTCAAAAGTTATAATAACAATATATATTATTTTAACTGAGAATTAATCAATCTTTGAGAAATCTTTGGAACAAACAGAACTTTTATAAATCTTCTACTTTGGTTAACTGGCCTGTATTTGTTTTGAAATTGGGGGATTTTTTTAAATAAGCATTTTTTAGATAGAATTTTTTTTATAGGAACTCAATTCACCCCCTCTTGAGTGCCCTACTTCAACCAATAGACACTATGATAGAATTCCATTACTTTCCACCAAATTCAAGATTCTTTTTCTGAACAAGAATAATGGGACAATATTTCTCAATAGATGTGAGGACAATAGGGGTGTCGTCAATGAACTAAAAAACAATAGACAAGGAAGAGGTAACCATCCTATTCACACATCCATGATAGTTCTTTTTAATAAAAGCATGCATGCCTCTACTGTTAATATAATTTTGATTCTCTATTTATTCTTTAACCAAACAGATCCTTTATAAGGACCCTTTCTATGGTACCAAATGTGATACCTATGTAGGATGAGATGGGAAAGATACTTGATGAAGGAATAAGGGATGTTCAAGTATGCAATGCTATCTTATGTGGAAAATATTTAATATATTTAATTTGTTGTTATTTTGTGATTTCACATGTGGCTCATTAGGCCTTTTCTGGTGTTGCAAAAACCATTCTTATTACATGTAGAAGTTTATTGACATGTGCAACTTTGTTGCTGGGCTAAGTCGATAATTGAATGGAAAAATCATGCCTTCAGAGCGTGAGCTCCTAATATTTTTGTTTTTGGTTATGCATCTTTAAATTATCATCATCATTTCACATACTGCTGTAAAAATCATATCGAAGATACTTGTAATAATTCCACTTCTGCTTACCTTTGTCAAGTAGGAAGCTTTGCACCATGGCCTTGCAGTTTTTATGAGTTGTTTTTTTATTGAATTGTCTTATATAATGCTACCATTTATTCTATTTAAAAATAAAAAAGAATAAAAAAGGAACCCTCCGGCAATTAATGCACTTTAATTTTTCTTGACAACTATTCATTCAAGTTATTTTCAACTCAATGGATTTTAGTACTAAAATAATTATGGTCTCCTTGATAATGGGTCATGGTCAAATGATGTTGGAGGTGAGAGACCCCCCCCCCAAAAAAAATGAAAAACAGATTCAATATTCATGAACCATTATTGCTTTACATCATGGTGCAATTGTCAGTTTTCTATATTGAAAATGTTTTACGCAGGTATGGAACCCACTTGGAGTGGTGGGTGTAATTTCAGCTTTCAATTTCCCTTGTGTTTTTCTAGGTGAGTTGTCATATTCTAATGCAATTAGTATACCAGCTGACGTTTTATTTTTACCATGAGATGAATATTGAAATAGTTTTTTTGTGGGCATTGGACTTCTAGGGTTTTTCTAAACAAATAAATTTATGTTAAAGATCACAAATTGTAAAATTTTTGTTGGATTATTATAATTATTACTATTATTTTGTCAAGAAAACTAAGGTTCGATTAATAGTACCATGGATTTTCAACCCAATGCTTAAGGATGTTACAAAGCTAATTGTTGTATTAACTCATAATAGTTGGTAGTAATATTTTACTTATAGGCATTACTTTGTCCTCAGATTGTGAAATCAATATTATTTTATAAGACTAATGGACCCTTGTCTATTTTTTCACAATATAGTTCACATATAAATGGTGTATCATTTACCTTTTTCTACTCTTTCCTCGTCCGTTGTAAGCTGATGAATTTGTTTTAACTTAATATGCATGGTTTAATTCTAGAGACCATTGAATAACAGTCCAATTTTGTTCTTCACAAGGAGCTGTCATATAAAGCATGTCACTCATGCAGAGTAGTGATTCTAGAGCTTTAATGAATTGGAATACATTATCCTTTTCTTCGATAGATATATTAATAATTATAGCTTATTGAATTACATTTTTATGTGAGTGTATGTGTGTATCCAAGAAAAAATATTCAATTTTACGTGACATTTAAAAAAAATGATGAGTGTTAACCAGCGAGGTTTTTCTTGAATGAATGGAATAGGTAAAAATATACCACCCTGATATATTTTTTTCTGTTTCCATGTAACTGATCTCAAACTCTTAGAATCAATTGTTCTTGTTTATTACCTTATACTGAGGAGAATAGGTTCTGATTATATTCATTTTTTATTCTAAAACCTATCATGCCATTTGATATGCACGAACACACTTTTTAATTCAATAAATCACGGCAGGTTTCTTTTGGATTGATTATCTAGGATCAGAGGAATTCAATATTCATGGTTTGATTTTTACAAACCTCTGTACATTTTTAAGGCTGATAATGTTTTTTGATGGGCTGGTTTATTTATCATGGCGTCCTTGGACCTTTTAAAATGCTAGACCAAAGTACCATTTTTGACATTGATGTTTGTGTAATTTACAAGCTGTAGCTACTCAATTTTGGTTCTTTCGTCACCTCTAACTTAACTATGATGGATTTTATGTATTTTCACCATTTTTTATCTTAGTTTTATTTTTGTCTTTGGTTCCATTTTTTATTTTAACTTGATGAAAATTTCCCCCTTTTTAGGGTGGAATGCTTGTATTGCTCTTGTTTACGACAATTGTGTGGTTTGGTAAGTTCATAATTAACACTGTATTTTTCAATTTTCATTTCTGGATACATTTCAATATGAAAAGAAAAAAAAGTAAATAAAGAAGATTCCATGTTCAGTAGTTGACAACTCATTTGTTGAATGGAACTACAATTTGGCACGAGGATGGGTTTTATTGTTTTGATTAACATTATGTTTTGTATTAAATAATTATGAAAAATTTATATCTAGGATTAGTTTATTTGAATAGGTCTACCCAATTTCTTTTCTTCAGATTTGGTGAGCCAATATTTTCACTGCTTCCCAGGTGATGAGAAATAAAATAAAATAAAATAAAAATATTAAAAGAAATCTTAAAGCCTTTCTTGGTAAGTTGAAATGTTGAATCACAAATTTCAAGTGAGGTTCACCACACTCTAAAAATGCAAGGAGTGGGTGATAAGAATCAATGAGAAGATTCACAACAAAGTATATTACATTTGGATGCCATGAATTCAGACGACAACAACCGTAGAGTGAATTGTGAAATGGTTGAGCAGACAAAATGTCAATCGGAGATGTTGTTTGTCCGAGATGATCAAAAATGCACTTTTAGTGTCATAATACACTGAAACATGCATTTAACGGTTATATCCATAACTAATGGTATCATAATGACATTAAATCACAAGAAAATCATCTTATTATTATTCATGATGTGTAATAGTAGATGACACATAAATTAGATGTGCAATCTGTGTGGAACAATTGAATATGTGGTTTTTTAAAATTTGACGCCCTTTAAAAAGGTGCGTTCGGGGGTCAAAACCAATTGAACGACATCTGAATACCATGAAATAAGACTAAAATAATCATAGAGTTAATTGTGAAATGGTTGAGCAGACGGAACGTCAATTGTATGTATCGTTTGACCAGGATGACTGAAAACACACTTTTAGTGTCATAAAACACCAAAACACACATTTAATGATTAGATCCATAGAAAATGACCTTAGAATGACTTGAAATCACATTAAAACTATCTTATTATTATTAATGACATTTCATAGTAGACGACACATCAATCGGACGTGCGGTCTGCACGGAATGACATAATATGTGGTTTTTAATGATTTGACGCCCTTTAAAAAGGTGCGTCCAGGGGTCAAAACCATCAGAAAAACTTCTGAATGCCATGAAATCAGACAAAAACAACTATGGATTGAATTGTAAAATTACTGAGTAGATGATACGTCTATCAGAGGTGTTGTTTGACCGGGATAATGAAAAACACACTTTTAGTATTATAAAACACCAAAATGTTCGTTTAATGGTCATATGCATAGAAAAAAACCTCAAAATGATATGAAATCATAGTAAAACCGAATTATTATTATTCGTGATGTGTAAGAGTAGATGACACATCAATAGGATGTGCAGTATGCTTGGAACGACTGAATATGCGGTTTTTAAAGATTTGATGTCCTTTAAAAAGGTGTGTTTAGGGGTCAAATCCAACCAAACAACCTTTTAATTCAGTAAAATCAGAAAAAAAAACAACCATAGAGTGAATTGTAAAATTTTAGAGCATACGATACATCAATCAGAGGTTCTATTTATCCGGGATGATGAAAAACACACTTTTAGTGATATTAAACACCAAAACATGCATTTAATAGTTATATATATAAAAAACGACCACATAATGATCTGAAATCACAGGATAACCATCTTATTATTATTCTTGATGTGCACGAGTAGACGGAACGTTAATCGAATGTGTGGTCTTCCCAGAACTATCGAATATGCGGTTTTTAAAGGTTTGTTGCCCTTTAAAAAGGTGTGTCTGGGGGTAAAAACCAACCAAAAGACATATGAATGTTGTGAATTCAGACAAAAACAATCGTAGAGTGAATTTTGAAATGTTCAAGTGGACGGAACGTCAATCATAGGTTTTGTTTTTCTTGGATGACCGAAAACGCACTTTTAGTGTCATAACACTAGTGGAATTAAGACTTATACCAACACTTATTTCCCAACGGTTTTAAAAAACCATTGGGATAAAGAACCTTTACCAATGGTTCTAGTAAACCAGTGGTATAAGGTATTATATGTTGGGTTTTCCCAATGGTTTTGTTAAACCGTTGGGAAAGAAAAAATTTACTTATGGTTTTTATTAACCATATGGAAAAAGTACACCCAATTTAGGGCTCCTCATCCTGGGTAAATCGTCCCCGACCTCTGCCTCCCTCCCCCCTCCCCCCTCCCCGATCTCGATCTCCTCCCGGCCTCTGCCTCCACCTCCCGGCCCCCCTCCCTCTACTCCGGCGGCGTTCCCCTTCCCATCTCGGCTCCCTCTCTGACGATGACATCCCCCTCCCCTCTCGGATCCCGGCGACGTTCCCCCCTCCCCTCTCATCTCCCACTCATGGTGACATCCCCCTACCCTCTTGGCTCAATCTCCTCCTTAGACGTCCCCTGACCCCCTCTCCAATCGCGCGCGAGACCCCCCATGGTCGAACACCCCGCGGGACGTCCCCCTCTTTAGGCTCCCTCTCCTCTCTCCAGAGTTCTTGATCGGTATTTCCAGGTAAGAATTAGTCTTCTTTTTAAAAAAATGAGGCAACAAGGAATGAATTGTGAGGTTCATAGTTAGGATAACCATTCATATTAATCATGAATTTTCTAGAGTTTTGGTTAGTAACCAACTCATGGTGTGGTGAATTATTGGGTAAATTTTGAATTTTTTTCAAAATAGAGTCTTCCAGAAATGTAGGGTTAGATTCACAGGGTGTATTCCATTCATTCGAGCAGTGCATTCAATAAAAAGTTCATTATTTTTTAAAAACCTCATATTTTCCTCTATAGACTCCTATTAGACCTTATATTGTGTTGGATTTTTTTGTTAATCACGATATATATGTGATGAGGTTGTATCATCATTAAGATGTGCAATGATGTGGGTTAATTGGAGGTGAGTGATGCTATATGAGATTTTATGGGTTATGATGAGGAGTTTCTTTCCCTTTAATTGATTGGTTCATAAAACATAAGGTGGTGCTGCATATATTATGTAATTGGAATTGGTAAAGTAAAATGTTGGTCTCAGATTTCAGAGTTGGTTATTTAGATGGTATTCTATATCAAAAGTGGGTATATCTCTATTGACTATGGGTGTATTTTCCAATTGACCAATGTATTTATTAAACTGACCATGAAATACACATTTCCCACAATACGAAAGCACCACAAAAATCATAGATAAAAACTACACACCACAAGACACCCATGGGAGACACCCCTTGACATCTACGGATAGTTAAGGGGCCATTAACTTAGGAAATGAAGTCGATTGGCACTCAAGCCTTGAGAAATCCACATTACTGGTAGAAAAGATACCAACACCTTAATTATTAGTATAGTATAATGAAATGGTTTACACCCTCATGACCAAGTAGACCATCTAGTTCATGGACTGGTGCCCAACCAGGTTCAAGAGTAGGATCAACTACTAAACATTGATTGTGGTCCCTATGAGGTTCTTTCCATAGTGAAGAGGGTTATGTGCACAATCTTCAACTCAACTAACACAGCATAGGTGAATATTCAATGGCTAAGTGTACTAGTATGGTGTTTCCAACAACGTGCTATATAAAGAACATAATGAAAAATGAAGAGATTATTAAATGGAACTATTTCCCCCTTGCTTGTAGAAACATGATTTGACCCATGGGGCAGTGTGGTTCTTATATATTGGGCGGTGACATGTATAGTCACAGGATACATGTATGTTTTTGTTTGGTTTTTATTTTATTTTCTTTATCACATTGTCCACTTAGGTATTTTACTTCTTTCTGTAAATGGACGGTAGTGATGCTATCTTGACTAGTTGATGTAGATCACTTGTATATTTTAATACCATGAGGTGTGAGTGTGAGGAAACATTGGAAGATAAAGGAGCCTTGGGGTTTTCCATGAGATGGAATTGTTTTTCTAAAACATTATGTGGGAACATTTCTGGAGTATGTTGGAGTCATGAAATAACCCCAAGTGTCTCCATGAGATAGCATAAATAACCCCAAGTGTCTCCAAGTGTCTCCATACATCGTATCATCCCCGCATGGGTTGGCCACTCACCCAATCCTATCAAACCTATCCTAGTCTATCCTCTTAGTCACATAGTCTAGACTCATCTCTCGAGGATTATCCCATGCCTCGATGCACATCTCATCATCCAACTAGACAAATAGAATTATTCACCTTATGCTTGTCCTAGTCACAAAAGCACACCATGTTGAACCCATATACATTATATTCTCAATAATCCGGTCAAGAACCTCATCAAATTCATGTATTATAACCCATCCCCACTAACCAGGTTCCATCCTAAGCTAAATCACACCAAGCCTCTTGGCATTATAATGCCAATCTGTCTGACAATACCCAATACCTACACTAGCATCTCATCCTTCATCTCTTTAGTTGAACTATTGAATCATTAAATGGAGTAAAACCTTTCATAATACATTTTATATACTCAAAGGGATCATCCCACTCTAAGAACCTACCAAGATTCCAATCCATCCTCATAACTGTTTCCTCATCAAACGCTAGATGTAAAATTTCCACACCTATCACTACAAGGCCCAATCCTCTTAGGAATATTTTACTTGATATAAATCCTCATCATTAGTGACATCAATCACATTAAAGTGCATAAATGTCAACTGAACCCTACATTCCAAGAATTATTCATGTGGACAGGCCCATGACAACAAGCTAAGAACTAAAACCATAAATAATAATGCCAAATACATGCATCATTTTTAAATAAATATCTCAAGTGTAAACATAAAAACCAAGAATAATAAGACCTCATCCCTTGTATCGAACAAAACCAAACTAATTTGAAAATCAGGACAAATTGATTATATACCATTAATAGGAAGAGTAATTGTTAATTAATAGAAATGTACTATTTGATAGTATCATTTTAAAACATTGATTTGTTTCCCATTTGCTTGCAGGAACATGATTTGACCCATGGGGCGCTGTGGTACTTATATGTTGGGCGGTGATAGGTATATTCACAGGAGACATGTATGTTTTAGTTTAGTTTTTATTTTATTTTCTTTATCGCATTGGTCACTTAGATCTTTGACTGCTTTCTATGGACAGAGGGTAGTTACATTCTGCGAAGGGGGCCAGAAGGAGTTCAGATTGATTCAGTCCACCAACTTTGATCCGAGGTAAGATTCTATGGTTACTACTTGTCTCGAACCTCATGTATTTGGGGATTTAGTGTTTTTGACTCCATATTATGTTTTCGGTAGGGCGTTGGATCATTTTGTGTTGGTTCGGGTGGATTTGGTTCTCTGCTGCCAATCTAGGTAAGGATTTAATGCCATTGGTTGGTTTCTCACTGGTTATGCAGCATCCTTCATGTGTTTTAAGGTTCTTAATATCCTTTGTTTAGTGCGTTGATCCCTGATCGTTGGTTTCGAGTCACTAAGTCAAGGGCGACTTGCCTGCGTGTGCATAGGTAAGTAAGTATATGTATGTGGGTTCCCCCGTTACATGTATAGTCACCCATGGCAGTGATTATGCACGTATGGGGCTAGGTGTGCCCATGTATATATATATAAATGCATACGCAAGTGAGTGGAGACTGATATATGCATATAAGTATATGTTAAGGATCCCCTTGCATATGCTCATGGCCATGTGAGTGTGTGCATAGGGGCTAGGTGTCCTTGCATGTGTGTGAAGGTGCGTATACCTAGCGGAGGAGCAATAAATTTTAGTTAGAAAGCTCCAAGAGCCGAAGTGGACGGCTTGGTTCCACATTGAGGTAGAGTCCCTCTCGTAGCCTCTTTAATTTAAGAATGCTTTAAATTGAATTTAGCTTCTTTCTTAATTCTGCTTAATTATATTGAATTTCATATCTTGAATAAGTGTTCTTTAATATAATTGTTTCATTTGATAAATAAATTCATGTTTTTATAATAAAACCCCTCCAACGGAGGTGCGCTATCTGTGAAAACTCATAGTGATAGTTTAGGGTGTATGATTCTTTTCCGTCGTTTCGTTTCCCTTTAGACGTTGCGTCATTGTGCCGCTCACTACAACCTTCCAATGATCCCTTGTTATAACGTATTAAATAGTTGATTTGTTCTATCATGTCTTTTGTGACCTTATCTTATGGAGAAACCCATTTCGGGTGTTTGTCTGGCCTCTTGGCCACCCCTTTGGGTGTTTACCCAGGCCTATATATCTAAAAAACACTGATGGTGTCATTGTTTAACACCTGTCAGGCTTATGGTGCTCCCCACCATAAGCTTCATCTTAACACTATTTGGGGTGTTTGCCTGGCCTCGATGCACATCTAATTTTTTATATACATGAATTCTCCCATAAGATTTGTGTTACATCCTGAGATGTTAAAACATACTCAAATTCTATTGTTCTCAAGGTGACTGAAGTTTTATTATTAGAGTTCCAAGAAATGTATATACCATTGATAAGTAATACACCTGCATAATTTGACTCTCAATCAGTAGTTTCAACTACCTAGTACCACTTTTAAAAACAATGAATATAAAATATATATCTTTATCATACCACAATCCTGAATCAAGAGTCTATTTTTTTATAACATAAGATCAGTTTCTATAATGTGAAGGACAACTACATAGGATTTATTTGAAATCCTGTATGGAAGATGTTTCCCCACAGATGTTTCTGGACCGGGCCAACACGCTGCGGTCACGCCGTAGTAATGCCGTGATTTGGACCTGCTTCAGGACGACACCCCGCGGCGGTTCGCAGTCCTGTCGAAATTCGATGTATAATACCTAGATAGAGTTTTAGATACATTACCCAACCATAATTAATGGGGAGGGAGGCGACAACCGAAATGTTTCCCCACCTCCTCTCACTCCCTTTGCTCTTGGTCGGAAGATGATGCCATGCGGATGTCGCTGGATCGGGCCAACACGATGCAGTCACACCGTGGTCATGCCATGGTAATGTCGTGATTTGGCCCTACTCCAGGATGACACCCCGCAGTGGTTCTAAGTCCTGTCAGAATTCTATGTATGATACCTAGATAGAGTTTTAGATACATTACCCACCCATAGTTAATGGGGAGGGAGACGACAGTCAGAATGTTTCCCCACCTCCTCCCGCTCTGTTCGCTCCTGGCCGGAAGATGCTGCCACGCGGATGTCACTGGATCGGGCCAACACATCGTGGTCACACCATGGTCACGCTGCGATCATGTCGTGGTCACGACGTTGTCAGGCCGCGGTCACGCTGCGGTCATGCCGCGGTAATGCCTTGATTTGGCCCTGCTCTAGGATGACACCCCACGACGGTTCACAGTCCTGTCAGAATTTAATGTATGATACCTATATAGAGTTTTAGATACATTACCCACCCTCCTTCTTGGACCCCGGACAACCCCACCCTCCTCCCTAGACCCCAGATAGCCCCTCGGACAGCCCCCCCACCCTCCTCCTTAAACCCCGGACAACCCCCGGACAGCCCCCCCACCATCCTCCCTGGACCCCAGACAGCCCCCCGGACAGCCCCCCCAACCATCCTCCCAGGACCCCAGATCTCAATATAATATCTCTTCAAGATTCACCCTAAATCCCAATGGAAAAGAGGGTTTTAGAGCTTTAGAAGAAGATGAGAGAAGAGTGCAAACCCTAATTGAAAAGAGGAAGAAAGGAGAGGATTAGACTCACCCGGATCTTCAATCCACACTTGATGGCACTCAAAACACCCAAGTGATGTGTACGAGTCAACACCGCCTCAATCTGAGGCACAGTGTGGCCGGTACCACTCAAAGTGTCTCACTTTTATTTGAAATGGACAACATTTTAAATGAAAACAACAACTGACATATAGAAAACCAATCAAATGGATTCATATTGTGTTGATACTTTATCAAAACTATTCATGACTCATTTGTGATGTGTAAGAGTTAACCCCACCTCAATCAGTGGCACGGTGTGGCCGGTACCACTCAAAGTGTTTCACTTTTATTTAAAATGGACAACATTTTAAGTGAAAACAAAAAATGGCATACAGAAAACTGACCAAACACATTCAGATTCTATTAATACTTTAGGAAAATGATACATGGGTCATTTTTGACGTGTACGAGTCAACCCCGCCTCAATACAAGGCATGGTGTGGCCGGTATCACTTGAAGTGTCTCACTTTTATTTGAAATGGACAACATTTTAAGTGAAAACAACAACTGGCATATGGAAAACCAACCAAACGCATTCAGATTGTGTTGATACTTCAACACAATGATCCATGGGTCATTTTTGACGTGTAAGAGTCAACCCCGCCTCAATATGAGGCACGGTGTGGCCAGTACCACTCAAAGTGTCTCACTTTTATTTGAAATGGACAACATTTTAAGTGAAAACAACAAATGGCATACGGAAAACCGACCAAACGCATTCAGATTGTGTTGATACTTCAAAAAAAATGATCCATGGGTCATTTTTGACGTGTACGAGTCAACCCCGCCTCAATATGAGGAACGATGTGGCCGGTACCACTCAAAGTGTCTCACTTTTATTTGAAATGGACAACATTTTAAGTGAAAACAACAACTGGAAAACGGAAAACCGACCAAACACATTCGTATTCGATATCCATGGGTCATTTGTGATATGTAAAAGTCAACCCCGGCTCAATACGAGGCATGGTGTGGCCGGTACCACTCAAAGTGTCTTTTTTTTGTTTAAAATGGATACTCTTTTAAGTAAAAACAACTGGAACACAGAAAACTAACCAAACACATTAGGATTTTGTTAATACTTTAGTAAAATGATCCATGGTTCATTTTTGATGTGTACGAGTCAACCCCACCTCAATACAAGGTGAGACATGGCCGACACCACTCAAAGAGTCTCTCTTTTGTTTCAAAAGGATATCATTTTAAGTGAATACAACAATTGACATACGAAAAACCGACCAAACGCATTTAGATTGTGTTGATACTTTAGGAAAACGATCCATGGGTCATATGTGATGTGTAAAAGTCAACCCTACCTCAATACGAGGGCTGGTGTGACCGACACCACTCAAACTGTCTCACTTTTATTTGAAATGGACATGATTTTAAGTGAAAACAACAACTGGCATACAGAAAACTGACCAAACGCATTCAGATTGTGTTGATAATTTAGGAAAAAATACATGGGTCATTTTTTATGTGTAAAAGTCAACATCGCCTCAATATGAGATGCGGTGTGGTCGACACCACTCAAATTGTCTCTCTTTTGTTTAAAATGGACATCATTTTAAGTGAAAACAACAACTGACATATGGAAAACTGACCAAACTCATTAGGATTCTGTTGAAACTTTAGAAAAAAATACATGGGATATATGTGATGTGTAAGAGTCAACCCCTCCTCAATCAGAGGGCCGGTGTGGCCGACACCACTCAAATTGTCTCACTTTTATTTGAAATGGACAAGATTTTAAGTGAAAACAAAAACTGGCATACAAAAAACCAAACAAACGCATTTGGATTGTGTTGATACTTTAGTAAAATGATACATGCGTCATTTTTGATGTGTAAGAGTCAAACCTGCCTCAATCCAAGGCACAGTGTGTCCGGTACCACTCAAAGTGTCTTTCTTTTGTTTAAAATGGATACTCTTTTAAGTAAAAAACAACTGGCATATATAAAACCAACCAAACGCATTAGGATTGTATTGATACTTTAGAAAAAAGATCCATGGGTAATTTTTGACATGTATGGGTCAACCCTGCCTCAATCCAAGGCACGGTGTGACCGACAACACTCAAAGTGTCTCTCTTTTGTTTCAAAAGGACATCATTTTAAGTGAATACAATAACTGACATACGAAAAACCAACCAAAGGCATTTGGATTCTATCGAAACTTTAGGAAAACGATCCATGGGTCATATGTGACGTGTATGAGTCAATCCTGCCTCAATATGAGGGCTAGTGTGGCTGACACCACTCAAACTATCTCACTTTTATTTGAAATGGACAGAATTTTAAGTGAAAACAACAATTGACATATGGAAACCAACCAAATGCATTTAGATTGTGTTGATACTTTAGGAAAACGATCCATGGGTCATTTTTGACGTGTAAAAGTCAACCCCGACTCAATGCAAGGCACGGTGTGGCCGACACCACTCAAAGTGTCTCTCTTTTGTTTAAAATGGACATCATTTTAAGTGAAAACAAAAACTGACATACGGAAAACCAACCAAATGCATTAGGATTCTATTTAAACCTTAGGAAAACTATCCATGTGTCATATGTGATGTTTAAGAGTCAACCTTGTCTCAATCTGAAGCACGGTATGACTGGCACCACTCAAAGTGTCTCTCTTTTGTTTAAAATGAACATCATTTTAAGTGAAAACAAAAATTGACATACGAAAAACCGACCAAATGAATTCAGATTCTATTGAAAATTTAGGACAATGATACATGAGTCATATGTGACGTGTAAGAGTCAACCATGCCTCAATCCGAGGCGCATTGTGGCAAACACCACTCAAAGTGTCTCTCTTTTGTTTAAAATGGACATCATTTTAAGTGAAAACAACAACTGACATACGAAAAACCGACCAAACGCATTCAGATTCTATTGAAACTTTAATAAAATGATACATGGGTCATATGTGATGTGTAAGAGTCAACCTCGCCTCAATATGAGGCGCGGTGTGGCCGGTATCACTCTAACTGTCTCTCTTTTGTTTAAAATGGACATCATTTTAAGTAAAAACAACTGGCATATGGAAAACCGACCAAACGTATTTGGATTGTATTGATACTTTAGAACAATGATCCATGGGTCGTATGTGACGTGTAAGAGTCAACCCCACCTCAATACGAGGCACAGTGTGGCTGATACCACTCAAAGTGTCTCACCTTTATTTGAAATGGAAAAAATTTTAAGCGAAAACAACAACTCGCATACAAAAAATCGACCAAACGCATTCAGATTCTGTTGATACTTTATGACAATGATCCATGAGTCATTTTTGACATGTAAGAGTCAACACTGCCTCAATACAAGGCATAGTGTGGCCGGAATCACTCCAAGTGTATGTCTTTTGTTTAAAATGGACATCATTTTAAGTAAAAACAACTGGTATATGGAAAACCGACCAAACATATTTGGATTCTATTGATACTTTATTTTGGGTTTATTATCTTCTAATTTCTGAATTCAATCGTGTATGTGTTATAGAAAATGCAATTTTGTATGTATTCTTAATTCTGTATAACCCACCCCCCTAGAAACCCCCACCCCCGTGGACAGCCCCTCACCCTTGGACACCCCCACCCCCGGGACACCCCCAACCCCTTGTATGTCATATTATATATGTGTTACCCTATGAAACATAATTCATTTTGTATGTGTTATTGATTCATAATTCAGAATTCATTACATAATTCATTCTTCATGTATTCAATTGAGAATTCAATTATGAATTCTGTATTGCATAGGGTAATTGGGTTCATATACACGATTATAATTGTGGTACATTCCATAGTTATAAGAGTATCCTATTTTTATGTGCTATAGCAGGCGTTTTTGTTGCTGTTAAGAGTGTATACAGGTGTATGTAGTTGAGTGTGCAGTGGTTTTATTGCTGTTAAGAGTGTATGCAGGTGTATGTAGTTGAGTGTGCAGTGGAAGAGATTTTAGGTGGCTAGTCTGCCAAATTCTGGTAATACACTATACCAATGGTTTACTAAAACTGTTGGTATAGTGTTGTACATATTTTTACCAACAGTTTTATTAAACCATTGGTAAAACATGAAAATGATAGTATTGCCAACGGTTTTACAAACCGTTGGGAATACTCCTATATACCAATGGTTATTTAAATCGTTGGGAAACTAGGATTACACTGCCAGTATTGCCAACGGTTTTACAAACTGTTGGGAATACTCCTATTACACTGCCTTTCCCAATGGTTATACTAAAACTGTTGGTAATGGTCTATCCCAACGCCTTACTTACCAACGGTTTTCCAAACCAATGTTATATAGTATACCAACAATTTGACAGCCTTTACCTATGACAACCCTGCTTTCTATTACAACTTAAACATGCTTTATTACATATAACATCACTTGATACAACAAAGAAGATCGAGAGGTTTAGTGTCTTTTGGGCTTAGGATCATTACATAAAAACTTTAAACTTGAAATACAACATCTTTATTGAAAACTTCCTTTACATGACCACTACATTCCTTCGTACTTATCATTGTATGGGATAACCTGAGGACATGCATAAGAAAAGGTTGAGCTATAAAGCCCAGTAAGGGAGTACACAATGAATAACATGAGAAGTTCAATACATGTTAGGCAATAGGAATATCAATAGAGAATAAGAGTAACATGAACATAAAGGCATGATAAAGCATGATAATCATAACATGGAAATGTGGCAACAACACTTAACATTGAATTAGCATGAGCCAAGGCTCATTGCACATGGAGCATGAGTAAACCCTCATTGCACTTGAAGCACGAGTAAACCCTCGTTGCACTTGAATTATCATGAGTAAACACTCATTGCACATGACTTATCATGATACTATAATTTACCCAATGCATTGGAGCGCTATAAGGGCGCACCCTTCTTAAACATTTCATTTCATGCATAAGTGTGCCACATGGATCATAAAACATGGATTCATAGAACATAATCATTTATTCCACGATAAAGGAATGTGGAATTCATACATGAAAATTTATAATCAATAAGTAAATGTGCATAAAGGTGAATACCCTTGATGGAGAAATGGGCATGGTATTCACTACACAATGACATTGGCTTAGAGAATCGGTGTGATTTCGGCAGCGTAACGGCATGATGTAGGAATTCATAAAAATGGTTGATGAGAGAGAAAGGGGTTACTCATCATATTTACATGTAATGGGCAGTAAGGAGGTCATATAGATACATGTCCCAACAATTTAAATGGAATTTAGATTCATGATACAAAAGTATTTCTTGAATATAAAAGAGGAGAAAAAAGTTCCTTTCAGAATTTCGGCATAGTAACGGGTGTACATGGGAGGCATTTAATGAGAGAGAAATGGGTCTCCCATAATTAAAAAAATAATAGGGAAGTATGGGGGAGGTGAAAAACCATACCCCAACATTAATAATTGAAATTAAAAGGGCAATACAACTTAAAGAAAATTGATAAAAATGAGAAAGGAAGGAAAAAAACCTTACTTGGAAGTGTGTTTCCAAAGGCTAGAGAGAGGCTTGTGAGAGGCTTCTTGGGAGCTTGGGGCACCTTGAGAGGATTCTAGAGAGAGCAGGGCAGAGGTTTGACGAACTCCAAGGGCTTTGAGTGAGGAGGAAGTGGGATCTTGGGTGGGTTTATATAGGAAAGGTGAGGGAATTCTTTATTATTTAGGTTTGGGACCCCTTATATTAAAATAATCCAAAACACAAACCATACCATAGTATTTGCCCATGGTTTCTGGAAAAGGAAAGAGGAAAACAATATTTTAAAAGTCCAAGGTCTGAACTTATTAAAAAATTAGGGTTGCTTATGTGGAGGTGAGTCACACTCCCATGGAAATTAATTTAAAAAGGCAAAGTGTTGAATAAGTCTTGAGGGCTCCATTAATGCTTTGAAAAGTAAGTCAAACAAACCCAAAACCTCATTATTTTAATGATAAAACACATATTGGCCGAACATAAGGATTATGGTATTTTATTACATCACCATTGGGTCATTATGATGTCATAAAACACATTATATATTTAAATGGTATTTAATTTTTACCCAAAAATTTGACTGTCTCAGAAAATTATGAAAAATTCACCATTGGATAATTTTGATGTCCTGATTCCAAAAATAATATTTATTTTATCTAAATAATTTTCTAAATATGTGAATTTTCACTTTTAAAATAAAAACTGACATTTATATAAAATTCACAGGTTTTGACAGAAATGGCTTTCAAACCTTAATAAAAATTTTAATTGCATTCATAAAATTATAAGATCATTTATATTTAATAAAAATTAATTTAATATTAATAATAATATTTTATTAAAATATTATTTAATTCAAAAATCCTTTAATTTAATAAAATATAATTCTCAATTAAATAATAACTAAAAACACCATTTGTACTTTAAAAACTAATTACAATGTATCAAAAAAATGACTAGAAATTATATTCATTATTATATACAAAAATAATGTACATGAACATGGTACTACTTATTTGTTACATAACCCCTTAAAATAGCCGCATAATACCTAAGGGTAAGGTGTGCGATGGTGACCGACTCTTGGGGAGGCTCGGATAACATCGCTCGAGTGGTAATCTCTATCAACTTCCACTTTTCCCATAGACAGTCCCGTTCAAGCTTGACATAATGAAGCTCAGCTTGGGCTTGGTCAAGGGCGAAGCCCAAAGACGCCACCTCTTTTCCAAGCTCCGAAAAATGGGCTTCGTAAGGGGCAATTCTACTGGATGAGGCCATCGCTTCCTTTGTCTGAGTAGAAATGGGTTCGTTAAAGCCTTATATTTATACTACTCAGATGATCACTGTTCAACGACTATAAAAGTAACGGTCACAAATCTTAACGTAAAACTAAAGAAGTTGACATCTTATAAAAATATTTTTCATAAAGAAACATTTAAATGGATCAAGAGGGATTTTCCATTAATGAAACTTTGGGTCGTTACAATATTCCCCCCTTAAGAAATTTTGCCCTCGAAATTTTCCTTTTCCCACACTAAAACAAATGTGGGTAACTCAGCTTCATCATATCCTCCGACTCCCAAGTTGCTTCTTCAAACTTGTGGTTTCTCCACAACACCTTGACGAGGGGCATTGTCTTATTTCGTAGAACTTTTTCTCTACGATCTAAGATCTTCACTGGTTGCTCCTCATAAGAAATATCATCTTCCAATTGTACCACCTCGGAAGAGAGTACATGTGAAGGGTCCGGTATGTACTTCCTTAAGAGGGATACATGAAAGACATCATGCACCTTGGCCATAGTAGGTGGAAGTGCTAGTCGATAGGCCACAGCCCCAACACGATCAAGAATCTCGAAGGGGCCGATGTACCTTGGACTTAACTTACCTTTCTTTCCAAACCTCATGACCTTCTTCCACGAAGATATGTGTAAAAACACCATGTCTCCAACTTTAAACTCAAGGTCTCGACGACAATTATCTACATAAGTCTTCTGTCGACTTTGGGCTGCCTTGATATGCTGCTGAATGGTTTTCACCTTCTCCACCATTTCTTCGACCAGTTCTGGTCCAAGCAGCTTACGTTCACCGACCTCATCCCAACATGCCGGTGTTCTACACCTTTTCCCATATAGGGCTTCATATGGTGCCATTTGGATGCTCGAGTGGAAACTATTATTATAAGATAACTCAACCAGAGGAAGATGTTGATCCCATCCTCCTTTAAAATCCATTGAGCATGCTCTCAACATATCCTCAAGTGTTTGGATAGTCCGCTCTGATTGGCCATCAGTTTGAGGATGATAGGCCGTACTGAAGTTCAGTTCAGTATTCAGAGCTTGTTGAAGACTCTTCCAAAACTTAGAGGTGAATCTTGGATCTCGGTCAGAAACAATAGATAGTGGTACTCCATGCAACCGTACCACATCCCTGATATATATCTAAGCCAGTTGATCCAAAGAGAAATCCTCTCGAATAGCAATGAAGTGTGTAGTCTTTGTAAGACGATCCACAACAACCCAGATTGCATTGTTGCCTTTGGATGTCCTTGGAAGTCCAATGACAAAGTCCATGGTGATGTTCTCCCATTTCCATTCTGGTATGGGCAATGGTTGCATCATCCCCTTAGACTTCTACCTCTCTGCCTTCACTTGCTGACACACCAGGCACTTTGATGTATATTCAGCGATCTCCTTCTTCATATTATCCCACCAAAAGTTTTCTCGGAGATCTCGATACATCTTTGTGCTCCCTGGGTGAATAGAGAAATTTAAACTATGTGCATTATCCAAAAGTTCCTTCTTCAGCTCCGAACTTGATGGAACACATAGTCTTTTCCCAAACCGCACAATTCCTTCTTCATTAACATTAAACTCTGAGGATTTTCCCTTTTTGATAGCTTCCACTTTTTCTTGGATTCCCGCATCATCCTTTTGAGCATCCTTTAACCTTTCCAAAAGAGATGGTTGATCAATCATTTGTGAAAGGATTGATGATGTTCCCTTCTTTATGATTCCCACATCCATCTTCATTAAGTCTAAGAAGATTGGATCCTTCTCAATTCTCATCATTGATAGAATCACTGGATCCTTTCTACTTAGGGCATCTGCCACCTTGTTCGCTTTCCCAGGGTGGTAATGTATTGAACAGTCATAATCCTTGATGAGCTCTATTCATCTTCTCTGATGCATATTAAGCTCTTTCTGTGTGAATATATATTTAAGACTCTTGTGGTCAGTATATATCTCACATTTCTCTCCATGGAGATAATGCCGCCAGATTTTCAAGGCAAATATCACCACCGCCAACTCCAGATCATGCGTTGGATAGTTTCGCTCATGGATTTTCAACTGCCTTGAGGCATAGGATATCACTTTATCATTCTGCATCAGCACACATCCTAAGACCTTCTTCGAAGCATCACTGAATACCATAAAAAGCTCCCCACTTGTGGGTAAAGTGAGCACGGGTGCAGTGATAAGCCTCCTTTTCAACTCCTTGAAGGTTTCTTCGCATTCATCACTCCAAGCAAACTTTACTCCCTTTCGAGTTATCTTGGTAAGAGGGTTGGACAATTGTGAGAAATTTCTCACAAATCGTCGATAATATCCAGCTAACCCCAAGAAGCTACGGATATCAGTTACCGATGTTGGCCTCAGCCATCCCTCAATTGCATCTGTTTTGGAGGGGTCCATAGATATCCCATTGTTTGTGATGATATGGCCCAAGAATGAGACCTCCTTCAACCAGAACTCATACTTTATGTACTTGGCATAAAGCTTCTCCTTGCACAAAGTCTCCAGTACAGTTCTTAAATGCTTCTCATGGTCCTCCTTGGTTTTGGAGTATATTAGAATATCGTCTATAAAGACTACCAAAATTTTTTCTAGGTAATCTCTAAAGACTCTATTCATCAAGTCCATGAATATTTCTGGAGCATTGGTGAGTCCGAAAGGCATTACTATGAATTCATAGTGTCCGTACCTTGTATGAAAAGCAGTCTTGGGGATATCTTCCTTCTTCACCCTTACTTGATAATATCCCGACCGTAAGTCCACCTTAGAGAAGTATTGTGCTCCATGCAGCTGATCAAACAAGTCATCGATTCTTGGGAGAGGATACTTGTTCTTTATCATGATTTTGTTAAGTTCACGATAATCGATGCAAAGCCGCATTGACCCATCCTTCTTCTTGACGAAGAGGACTGGTGCACCCCATGGTGATGCACTTGGGCGTATAAACCATTTATCTAGATTCTCCTGTAGTTGTTTCTTCAGCTCTTCAAGCTCAACAACAGCCATTCTATATGGAGTCTTGGATATTGGTAGCGCCCCAGGTATAAGTTCAATTGAGAACTCAACATCTCTTCTTGGAGGAAGACCAGGAAGTTCCTCGGGAAATACTTCAGCGAATTCCCTCACAATAGGCATTTCTTCAAGGGTGGTTTCTTCCTTGGACTCAATCATCTGAGCCAGATATGCGTGCTCATAAGGCAGTAATATCCATGCTTGAGATGATGGAGCTAAAGGAGATTCATCTTCCTCCTGACACTTGTAAATAATCGGGGGTCTATTCTCCATATGGAGTGTGATTTCCCTCTCCCGAAAATTTATGTTGGCTCTATATAAGGAAAGCCAATCCATGCCAAGAATTGCATCAAATTCCACCAAAGGGAGTATGATGAGGTTCACCAGGAAATTCAATCCACAGATTATAACAGGGGAGGACTTATACTCATGGGATGCAATGATTGCCCCATTTGCCGTACTCACCGACATCTTTACTTCCATGATTTGTGGTGGTGCAGGGATTGTTCTACTAAACTTTTGAGATATAAAAGAATGCGTAGAACCTAAATCAAAAAGTACGTTCACTATTCTTGAATGAATAACTAGCGTACCTGTCACCACTTCGTTGTTGGGGTTCACTTCGGCAGAAGTGATAGAAAAAGTTCTTCCTTTCTGTCTTGGAGGTTGCTGGTTGCCTCCGATAACCCTTGGATTAGGGTACTGATTTGCAAAATGACCCGGTTCTTTTCATTTGTAGCATTGAACAATGCGTTGAGGTTCAAACGGAGCGTTCCTCTCCTCTGTCGTAGCCGCGGGTCCTTCTTGCTGACAGTTAACAGCTAGGTGCCCTTCTCTTCCACACCTGAAGCATTTTCTTGTCCCCCTAAGGCAATTTCCAGGGTGCTTCTTTCCACACTTTTGGCAAGTGGGGTGCTGGAACTTCTTAGCGCCATTGGATTTATCCATAGGACCACCAGAATTGAAGTCCACCTTACGCTTCTTGTCCCCATGATACCCCTGTGATTCTCCGATCTCCATTTCAACCTTGAGGGAACATCGGGCAATTTCCTCATAGCTGTCGAAGTCACGGATCGCTAATGATTTCCGCAAGCTAGGCTTCTGCCCACCAAAGAAGCGGTCAACCTTGCATTCGGGGGTAACGACAAAGCTGGAAGCGTATCGTGCAAGCCTTGTGAAGTTTTCCTCGTACGCTCCCACAGATTCTTCATCTTTCTGCTTGAGGGAAAGGAAGTCCCTTTCCATCTTAAGACGGAGGGTGCGCGGAAAATATTTATCGAAAAACATCTTCCGGAATTCCTTCCATTCCAAATCCTCGATCTCCTCCTCAGGCTTCATATTTTTGATCAACGTCCACCATTGATCAGCTTCACCCTCCATACGATAAGCCGCCAGGAGAACCTTCTCTTGTTCAGAACATTGAAGGATAGAGAAGATCTTTTCAATGGAGTTGATCCATTGCTCAGCGGTCGTGGGATCAAATGATCCACTAAAAGTAGGAGGCCTTTGTCTCATGAAGATCTCAATAGCGACTTGTTCTTTCTTGGGGGGGGGGGGTTGAAAGTTCCTCTTGACCCGTGTTTCTATTCAAAACTTGAGTTATCTGAGAGAGAAGCATGACAAAGTTCGCGATTCCCGCTCCCATTGGATTGGGCATCTCATTAGTACAATCATCACACTGATCTTCACAACGGTTGTTAGCCTGAGTTCTCCTATTACAGGCCATTGGCTGGAATAAAAGGAAAGTTAGGGGTAACACATAAAGGGTAATCCAAAGACAAAAGTTGATGACTTATAAAAAAACTTTAATCTCTTTAACTCATGAGTCTATAGGATTCAATCTAGGCTTTTCATGATCTTCCTTCTAACATATATTCTTAGGGGCATTTTTCCCTTAATAAGGGTTCATAATAAGATTGTGAATTTATCAAAACATATCCCCCAGGAGTGTCGTAACCGAGAGTGTAGCAAGGCCCGTTGTCGTGCACCAGTTCCCGTTCGAGTCTAGCTCAAAGCGGTGTTTTCGGGTTTTACCCCTAGGATACATCTGTGCCAGAGCCGCCTCTACCTGCTCGTATCCAGACAGGGATGTATTTGTTTGATAAACCACTTACTTAGTATTTACCAAAACTTAGGGATGTTTTTATTATACTTAGTCTTGTATCTAAGGCTTTACTAGGGTTTCCTAATCCCAAAAATAACTAAACCTATCCTCTGATACCAACTATGACAACCCTGCTTTTTATTACAACTTAAACATGCTTTATTACATATAACTTCACTTGATACAACAAATAAAATCAAGAGGTTTAGTGTCTTTTGGGCTTAGGATCATTACATAAAAACTTTAAAATTGAAATACAACATCTTTATTGAAAACTTCCTTTACATGACCACTATATTCCTTCGTACTTAGCATTGCATGGGATAACCTGAGGACATGCATAAGAAAAGGGTGAGCTATAAAGCCCAGTAAGGGAGTACACAATGAATAACATGAGGAGTTCAATACATGTTAGGCAATAGGAATATCAATAGAGCATAAGAGTAACATGAACATAAAGGCATGATAAAGCATGATAATCATAACATGGAAATGTGGCAACAACACTTAACATTGAATTAGCATGAGCCAAGGCTCATTGCACATGGAGCATGAGTAAACCCTCATTGCACTTGAAGCACGAGTAAACCCTCATTGCAATTGAATTATCATGAGTCAACAATCATTGCACATGACGTATCATGATACTATACTTTACCCAATGCATTGGAGCACTATAAGGGCGCACCCTTCTTAAACATTTCATTTCATGCATAAGTGTGCCACATGAATCATAAAACATGGATTCATAGAACATAATCATTTATTCCACGATAAAGGAATGTGGAATTCATACATGAAACTTTATAATCAATAAGTAAATGTGCATAAAGGTGAATACCCTTGATGGAGAAATGGGCATGGTATTCACTACACAATGACATTGGCTTTGAAAATCGGTGTGATTTCGGCAGCGTAACGACATGACGTAAGAATTCATAAAAATGGTTAATGAGAGAGAAAGGGGTTACTCATCATATTTACATGTAATGGACAGTAATGAGGTCATATAGATACATGTCCCAACAATTGAAAAGGAATTTAGATTCATGATACAAAAGTATTGCTTGAATATAAAAGAGGAGAAAAAAGTTCCTTTCGGAATTTCGGCATAGTAACGGGTGTACATGGGAGGCATTTAATGAGAGAGAAAGGGGTATCACATCATTCAAACAATAATAAGGCAGTATGGTGGAGGTGTAAAACCATACCCCAACATTCATAATTTAAATTAAAAGGGCAATATAACTTAAAGAAAATTGACAAAAATGAGAAAGGAAGAAAAAAAACCCTTACTTGGAAGTGTGTTTCCAAAGGCTAGAGAGAGGCTTGTGAGAGGATTATTGGGAGATTGGGGCACCTTGAGAGGATTCTAGAGAGATAAAGGCAGAGGTTTGAGGAACTCCAAGGGCTTTGAGTGAGGAGGAAGTGGGAGCTTGGGTGGGTTTATATAGGAAAGGTGAGGGAATTCTTTATTATTTAGGTTTGGGACCCCTTATATTAAAATAATCCAAACCACAAACCATAACATGGTATTTGCCCATGGTTTCTAGAAAAGGAAAGAGAAAAAAATATTTTATAAGGCCAAGGTCCGAACTTATTAAAAAATTAGGGTTGCTTATGTGGAGGTTAGTCACACTCCCATGGAAATTAATTTAAAAAGGCAAAGTGTTGAATAAGTCTTGAGGGCTCCATTAATGCTTTGAAAAGTAAGTCAAACAAACCCAAAACCTAATTATTTTAATTATAAAACACATATTGTCCGAACATAAGGATTATGGTATTTTATTACATCACCATTGGGTCATTATGATGTCATAAAACACATTATATATTTAAATGATATTTAATTTTTACCCAAAAATTTGACTGTCTCAGAAAATTATGA
The DNA here is from genome assembly GCA_963277665.1 of Viscum album. Taxonomy (NCBI): domain Eukaryota; kingdom Viridiplantae; phylum Streptophyta; class Magnoliopsida; order Santalales; family Viscaceae; genus Viscum; species Viscum album. Next base: position 1,773,870,234 of record OY728165.1, on the reverse strand, counting down.
AAAATTCACCGTTGGATAATTTCGACGTCCTGATTCCAAAAATAATATATATTTTATCTAAATAATTTTCTAAATATGTGAATTTTCACTTTTAAAATAAAAACAGACATTTATATAAAAATCACGGGTTTTGACAGAAATGGCTTTCAAACCTTAATAAAAATTTTAATTGCATTCACAAAATTATAAGATCATTTATATTTAATAAAAATTAATTTAATATTAATAATAATATTTTATTAAAATATTATTTAATTCAAAAATCCTTTAATTTAATAAAATATAATTCTTAATTAAATAATAACTAAAAACACCATTTGTACTTTAAAAACTAATTACAATGTATCAAAAAAATGACTTGAAATTATATTCATTATTATATACAAAAATAATGTACATGAACATGGTACTACTTATTTGTTACATAACCCCTTAAAATAGCCGCATAAAACCTAAGGGTAAGGTGTGCGATGGTGACAGACTCTTGGGGCGGCTCGGATAACATCGCTCGAGTGGTAATCTCTATCAACTTCCACTTTTCCCGTAGACAGTCCCGTTCAAGCTTGACATAATGAAGCTCAGCTTGGGCTTGGTCAAGGGCGAAGCCCAAAGACGCCACCTCTTTTCCGAGCTCCGACAAATGGGCTTCGTAAGGGGCAATTCTTCTGGATGAGGCCATCGCTTCCTTTGTCTGAGTAGAAATGGGTTCGTTAAAGCCTTATATTTATACTACTCAGATGATCACTGTTCAACGGCTATAAAAGTAACGGTCACAAATCTTATGGTAAAACTAAAGAAGTTGACATCTTATAAAAACATTTTTCATAAAGAAAAATTTAACTGGATCAAGAGGGATTTTCCATTAATGAAACTTTGGGTCGTTACAATATTCTCCCCTTAAGAAATTTCGCCCTCAAAATTTTCCTTTTCCCACACTAAAACAAATGTGGGTAACTCAGCTTCATCATATCCTCCGACTCCCAAGTTGCTTCTTCAAACTTGTGGTTTCTCCACAACACCTTGACGAGGGGCATTGTCTTATTTCGTAGAACTTTTTCTCTACGATCTAAGATCTTCACTGGTTGCTCCTCATAAGAAAGATCATCTTCCAATTGTACCACCTCGGAAGAGAGTACATGTGAAGGGTCCGGTATGTACTTCCTTAAGAGGGATACATGAAAGACATCATGCACCTTGGCCATAGTAGGTAGAAGTGCTAGTCGATAGGCCATAGCACCAACACGATCAAGAATCTCGAAGGGGCCGATGTACCTTGGACTTAACTTCCCTTTCTTTCAAAACCTCATGACCTTCTTCCACGGAGATATGCGTAAAATTAACCATGTCTCCGACTTTAAACTCAAGGTCTCGTCGACGATTATCTGCATAACTCTTCTGTCGACTTTGGGCTACCTTGATATGCTGCTGAATGGTTTTCACCTTCTCCACCATTTCTTCGACCATTTCTGGTCCAAGCAGCTTACGTTCACCGACCTCATCCCAACATGCCGGTGTTCTACACCTTTTCCCATACAGGGCTTCATATGGTGCCATTTGGATGCTCGAGTGGAAACTATTATTATAAGAGAACTCAACCAGAGGAATATGTTGATCCCATCCTCCTTTAAAGTCCATTGAGAATGCTCTCAACATATCCTCAAGTGTTTAGATAGTCCGCTCGGATTGGCCATCAGTTTGAGGATGATAGGCCGTACTAAAGTTCAGTTCAGTATTCAGAGCTTGTTGAAGACTCTTCCAAAACTTAGAGGTGAATCTTGGATCTCGGTCAGAAACAATAGATAGTGGTACTCCATGCAACCGTACCACATCCCTGATATATATCCGTGCCAGTTGATCCAAAGAGAAATCCTCTCGAATAGAAATGAAGTGTGCAGTCTTTGTAAGACGATCCACAACAACCCAGATTGAATTGTTGCCTTTGGATGTCCTTGGAAGTCCAGTGACAAAGTCCATGGTGATGTTCTCCCATTTCCATTCTGGTATGGGCAATGGTTGCATCATCCCCTTAGACTTCTACCTCTCTGCCTTCACTTGCTGACACACCAGGCACTTTGATGTATATTCAGCGATCTCCTTCTTCATATTATCCCACCAAAAGTTTTCTTGGAGATCTCGATACATCTTTGTGCTCCCTGGGTGAATAGAGAAATTTGAACTATGTGCATCATCCAAAAGTTCCTTCTTCAGCTCCGAACTTGATGGAACACGTAGTCTTTTCCCAAACCGCACAATTCCTTCTTCATTAACATTAAACTCTGAGGATTTTCCCTTTTTGATAGCTTCCATTTTCTTGGATTCCCGCATCATCCTTTTGAGCATCCTTTAACCTTTCCAAAAGAGATGGTTGAGCAATCATTTGTGAAAGGATTGATGATGTTCCCTTCTTTATGATTCCCATATCCATCTTCATTAAGTCTAAGAAGATTGGATCCTTCTCAATTCTCATTATTGATAGAATCGATGGATCCTTTCTACTTAGGGCATCTGCCACCTTGTTCGCTTTCTCAGGGTGGTAATGTATTGAACAGTCATAATCCTTGATGAGCTCTATCCATCTTCTTTGGTGCATATTAAGCTCTTTCTGTGTGAATATATATTTAAGACTCTTGTGGTCAGTATATATCTCACATTTCTCTCCATAGAGATAATGCCGCCAGATTTTCAAGGCAAAGATCACCACCGCCAACTCCAGATCATGCGTTGGATAGTTTCGCTCATGGATTTTCAACTGCCTTGAGGCATAGGATATCACTTTATCATTCTACATCAGCACACATCCTAAGCCTTTCTTCGAAGCATCACTGAATACCACAAAAAGCTCCCCACTTGTGGGTAAAGTGAGCACCGGTGCAGTGATAAGCCTCCTTTTCAACTCCTTGAAGGTTTCTTCGCATTCATCACTCCAAGAAAACTTTACTCCCTTTCGAGTTAGCTTGGTAAGAGGGTTGGACAATCGTGAGAAATTTCTCACAAATCGTCGATAATATCCAGCTAACCCCAAGAAGCTACGGATATCAGTTACCGATGTTAGCCTCGGCCATCCCTCAATTGCATCTGTTTTGGAGGGGTCCACAGATATCCCATTGCTTGTGATGATATGGCCCAAGAATGAGACCTCCTTCAACCAGAACTCACACTTGCTGTACTTGGCATAGAGCTTCTTCTTGCGCAAAGTCTCCAGTACAGTTCTTAAATGCTCCTCATGGTCCTCCTTGGTTTTGGAGTATATTAGAATATCATCTATAAAGACTACCAAAAATTTGTCTAGGTTATCTCTAAAGACTCTATTCATCAAGTCCATGAATATTGCTGGAGAATTGGTGAGTCCGAAAGGCATTACTATGAATTCATAGTGTCCGTACCTTGTACGAAAAGCAGTCTTGGGGATATCTTCCTTCTTCACCCTTACTTGATAATATCCCGACCGTAAGTCCACCTTGGAGAAGTATTGTGCTCCATGCATCTGATCAAACAAGTCATCGATTCTTGGGAGAGGATACTTGTTCTTTATCGTGATTTTGTTAAGTTCACGATAATCGATGCAAAGCCGCATTGACCCATCCTTCTTCTTGACGAAGAGGACTAGTGCACCCCATGGTGATGCACTTGGGCGTATAAACCATTTATCTAGATTCTCCTGTAGTTGTTTCTTCAGCTCTTCAAGCTCAACAACAGCCATTCTATATGGAGTCTTGGATATTGGTAGCGCCCCAGGTATAAGTTCAATTGAGAACTCAACATCTCTTCTTGGAGGAACACCAGGAAGTTCCTCGGGAAATACTTCAGCGAATTCCCTCACAATAGGCATTTCTTCAAGGGTGGTTTCTTCCTTGGACTCAATCATCTGAGCCAGATATGCATGCTCATAGGGCAGTAATATCCATTCTTGAGATGATGGATCTAAAGGAGATTCATCTTCCTCCTGACACTTGTAAAGAATCGGGGGTCGATTCTCCATATGGAGTGTGATTTCCCTCTCCCGACAATTTATGTTGGTTCTATATAAGGAAAGGCAATCCATGCCAAGAATTGCATAAAATTCCACCAAAGGGAGTATGATGAGGTTCACTGGGAAATTCAATCCACAGATTATAACAGGGGAGGACTTATACTCATGGGATGCAATGATTTCCCCATTTTCCATACTCACCGACATATTTACTTCCATGATTTATGGTGGTGCAGGGATTGTTCTACTAAACTTTTGAGATATAAAAGAATGCGTAGAACCTGAATCAAAAAGTACGTTTGCTATTCTTGAATGAATAACTAGCGTACCTATCACCACTTCGTTGTCGGGGTTCACTTCGGCAGAAGTGATGGCAAAACTTCTTCCTTACTGTCTTGGAGGTTGCTGGTTGCCTCCGATAACCCTTGGATTAGGGCACTGATTTGCAAAATGACCCGGTTCTTTGCATTTGTAGCATTGAACAATGCGTTGAGGTTCGAATGGAGCGTTACTCTCTTCTATCGCAGCCGCAGGTCCTTCTTGCTGACAGTTAACAGCTTGGTGCCCTTCTCTTCCACACCAGAAGCATTTTCTTATCCCCCTAAGGCAATTTTCAGGGTGCTTCTTTCCACACTTTTGGCAAGTGGGGTGCTAGAACTTCTTAGCGCCGTTGGATTTATCTATCAGACCACCAGCATTGAAGTCCACCTTACACTTCTTGTCCCCATGATACCCCTGTGATTCTCCGATCTCCATTTCAACCTTGAGGGCACATCAGACAATTTCCTCATAGCTGTCGAAGTCAAGGATCGCTAATGCTTTCCGCAAGCTAGGATTCAGCCCACTAAAGAAGCGGTCAACCTTGCATTCGGGGGAAACGACAAATCCGGAAGCGTATCATGCAAGCCTTGTGAAGTTTGCCTCGTACGCTCCCACAGATTCTTCATCTTTCTGCTTGAGGGAAAGGAAGTCCCTATCCATCTTAAGACGGAGGGTGCGCGGAAAATATTTATCGAAAAACATCTTCCAGAATTCCTTCCATTCCAAAGCCTCGATCTCCTCCTCAGGCTTCGTATTTTTGATCAACATCCACCATTGATCAGCTTTACCCTCCATACGATAAGCCGCCAGGAGAACCTTCTCTTGTTCAGAACATTGAAGGATAGAGAAGATCTTTTCAATGGAGTTGATCCATTTCTCAGCGATCGTGGGATCAGATGATCCACTAAAATTAGGAGGCCTTTGTCTCATGAAGATCTCAATAGCGACTTGTTCTTTCTTGGGGGGGGGGGGGGTTGAACATTCCTCTTGACCCCTGTTTCTATTCAAAAATTGAGTTATCTGAGAGAGAAGCGTGACAAAGTTCGCGATTCCCGCTCCCATTGGATTGGGATCTCATTAGTAAAATCATCACACTGATCTTCACAACGGTTGTTAGCCAGAGTTCTCCTATTACCGTCCATTGGCTGGAATAAAAGGAAAGTTAGGGGTAACACATAAAGGGTAATCCAAAGACAAAAGTTGATGACTTATAAATAAACTTTAATCTCTTTAACTCATGATTCTATAGGATTCAATCCAGGCTTTTCATGATCTTCCTTCTAACATATATTCTTAGGGGCATTTTTCCCTTAATAAGGGTTACTAGTAAGATTGTAAATTTATCAAAACATATCCCCCGGGAGTGTCGTAACCAAGAGTGTAGCAAGGCCCGTTGTCATGCACCAGTTCCCGTTCGAGTCTAGCTCAAAGTGGTGTTTTCGGGTTTTACCCCTACGATACATCTGTGCCAGAGCCACCTCTACCTGCTCGTATCCAGACAGGGATGTATTTGTTTGATAAACCACTTACTTAGTATTTACCAAAACTTAGGGATGTTTTTATTATAATTAGTCTTGTATCTAAGGCTTTACTAGGGTTTCCTAATCCCAAAAATAACTAAACCTATCCTCTGATACCAACTATGACAACCCTGCTTTCTATTACAACTTAAACATGCTTTATTACATATAACTTCACTTGATACAACAAATAATATCGAGAGGTTTAGTGTCTTTGGGGCTTAGGATCATTACATAAAAACTTTAAACTTGAAATAAAACATCTTTATTGAAAACTTCCTTCACATGACCACTACATTCCTTCGTACTTAGCATTGCATGGGATAACCTGAGGACATGCATAAGAAAAGGGTGAGCTATAAAGCCCAGTAAGGGAGTACACAATGAATAACACGAGGAGTTCAATACATGTTAGGCAATAGGAATATCAATAGAGAATAAGAGTAACATGAACATAAAGGCATGATAAAGTATGATAATAATAACATGGAAATGTGGCAACAACACTTAACATTGAATTAGCATGAGCCAAGGCTCATTGCACATGGAGCATGAGTAAACCCTCATTGCACTTGAAGCACGAGTAAACCCTCGTTACACTTGAATTAGAATGAGTCAACACTCATTGCACATGAAGTATCATGATACTATACTTTACCCAATGCATTGGAGCGCTATAATGGCGCACCCTTCTTAAACATTTCATTTCATGCATAATTGTGCCACATGGATCATAAAACATGGATTCATAGAACATAATAATTTATTCCACGATAAAGGAATGTGGAATTCATACATGAAACTTTATAATCAATAATTAAATGTTCATAAAGGTGAATACCCTTGATGGAGAAATGAGCATGGTATTCACTACACAATGACATTGGCTTAGAAAATCGGTGTGATTTCGGCAGCGTAACGACATGACGTAAGAATTCATAAAAATGGTTGATGAGAGAGAAAGGGGTTACTCATCATATTTACATGTAATGGACAGTAAGGAGGTCATATAGATACATTTCCCAACAATTGAAAAGGAATTTAGATTCATGATACAAAAGTATTGCTTGAATATAAAAGAGGAGAAAAAAGTTCCTTTCGGAATTTTGGCATAGTAACGGGTGTACATGGGAGGCATTTAATGAGAGAGAAAGGGATATCACATCATTCAAACAATAAGAGGGTAGTATGGGGGAGGTGAAAAACCATACCCCAACATTCATAATTTAAATTAAAAGGGCAATACAACTTAAAGAAAATTGACAAAAATGAGAAAGGAAGAAAAAAAACCCTTACTTGGAAGTGTGTTTCCAAAGGGTAGAGAGAGGCTTGTGAGAGGCTTCTTGGGAGCTTGGGGCACCTTTAGAGGATTCTAGAGAGAGCAGGGATGAGGTTGGACGAACTCCAAGGGCTTTGAGTGAGGAGGAAGTGGGAGCTTGGGTGGGTTTATATAAGAAAGGTGAGAGAATTCTTTATTATTTAGGTTTGGGACCCCTTATATTAAAATAATTCAAACCACAAACCATCCCATGGTATTTGCCCATGGTTTCTGGAAAAGGAAAGAGGAAAAAAATATTTTACAAGGCCAAGGTCCGAACTTATTAAAAAATTAGGGTTGCTTATGTGGAGGTGAGTCACACTCCCATGGAAATTAATTTAAAAAGGAAAAGTGTTGAATAAGTCTTGAGGGCTCCATTAATGCTTTGAAAATTAATTCAAACAAACCCAAAACCTCATTATTTTAATGATAAAACACATATTGGCCGAACATAAGGATTATGGTATTTTATTACATCACCATTGGGTCATTATGATGTCATAAAACACATTATATATTTAAATGGTATTTAATTTTTACCCAAAAATTTGACTGTCTCAGAAAATTATGAAAAATTCACCGTTGGATTATTTCGACATCCTGATTCCAAAAATAATATTTATTTTATCTAAATAATTTTCTAAATATGTGAATTTTCACTTTTAAAATAAAAACCGACATTTATATAAAATTCACGGGTTTTGACAGAAATGGCTTTCAAACCTTAATAAAAATTTTAATTGCATTCATAAAATTATAAGATCATTTATATTTAATAAAAATTAATTTAATATTAATAATAATATTTTATTAAAATATTATTTAATTCAAAAATCCTTTATTTTAATAAAATATAATTCTTAATTAAATAATAACTGAAAACACCATTTGCACTTTAAAAACTAATTACAATGTATCAAAAAAATGACTAGAAATTATATTCATTATTATATACAAAAATAATGTACATGAACATGGTACTACTTATTTGTTACATAACCCCTTAAAATAGTCGCATAAGACCTAAGTGTAAGGTGTGCGATGGTGACAGACTCTTGGGGCGGCTCGGATAACATCGCTCGAGTGGTAATCTATATCAATTTCCACTTTTCCCGTAGACGATCCCGTTCAAGCTTGACATAATGAAGCTCAGCTTGGGCTTGGTCAAGGGCGAAGCCCAAAGACGCCACCTCTTTTTTGAGCTCCGACAAATGGGCTTCGTAAGGGGCAATTCTACTGGATGAGGCCATCGCTTCCTTTGTGTGAGTAGAAATGGGTTCGTTAAAGCCTTATATTTATACTACTCAGATGATCACTGTTCAGCGGCTATAAAAGTAACGGTCACAAATCTTAACGTAAAACTAAATAAGTTGACATCTTATAAAAACATTTTTCATAAAGAAACATTTAACTGAATCAAGAGAGATTTTCCATTAATGAAACTTTGGGTCGTTACATTACCAACGGTTTGAAACTTTTGGTAAAGACTTAGTTTCCAGTCGTGTAATACACCGAAATATGCGTTTAATAGTCATATCCATAGACAATGAACTTAGAATGACATTAAATCATAGGAAAATCATATTATTATTATTATTATTATTATTTATGATGTGTAATAGTAGACGACACAGCAATTGGATGTGCGGTCTGTGTGGAACGATTGAATATGTGATTTTTTAAGATTTGACGCCCTTTAAAAAGGTGTGTTTGGGGGTCAAACGAAATGAACGACATATGATTGTCATGAAATTAGACAAAAACAATAATAGTGTGAATTGTTAAATGGTAGAATAGAAAAAACGTCAATTGGAGGTACCATTTGTTCGAGATGACTGAAAATGCACTTTTAGTGTCATAAACACCAAAACGCATGTTTAACAGTTAGATCCATAGAAAACGAACTTGGAATGTCTTGAAATCACAAGAAAACTGTCTTATTATTATTCATGATGTCTAAGAGTAGATGACATATAAATCAAACATGCAGTCTGTGTGGAACGACTGAATATGTGGTTTTTAAAGATTTGACGCCCTTTAAAAAGGTGCATCTAGGGGTCAAAACCATCCGAAAGACCTCCAAATTCCATGAAATCAGCCGACAACAACTATGAATTGAAATTTGAAATTTTTAGTCCATTGGAGGTGCCGTTTGACCGGGATGACAGAAAACACACTTTTCATGTTATAAAACACCAAAATGTTCGTTTAACGGTCAGATTCATAGCAAATGAACTATAAATGACATAAAATCAAAGAACAATTGACTTATTATTATTTTTGATGTGTAAGAGTAGACAACACATCAATAATATGTACGATATGCTTGGAATGACTAAATATGTGGTTTTTAACGATTTGATGTACTTTAAAAAAGTGTGTTCGGGGGTCAAATCCAACCGAACAACCTCTGAATTTGGTGAAATCAGAAAAAAAACAACCTTAGAGTGAATTTTGAAATGGTTGAGTAGATGGTACATCAATCGGAGGTTCCGTTTGTCCACGATGATGAAAAACACACTTTTAGTGATATTAAATACCAAAACATGCGTTTAATGGTCATATATATAAGAAAAAACATCAGAATGACTTGAAATCACTAGAAAAGCATCTTATTATTATTCTTGATATGCACAAGTAGACGTAACATCAATCAGATATGTGGTCTGCCTAAAACTATTGAATATGCGGTTTTTAAAGGTTTAACGCCCTTTAAAAAGGTGCGTTTGGGGGTAAAAACCAACCGAACGACATCTGAATATTGTGAATTCAGATGAAAACAATTGTAGAGTAAATTGTGAAATGTTCGAGCATACATAACGTCAATCGGAGGTGTTGTTTTTATGGGATGACTGAAAACATACTTTTAATGTCATAAAACACCAAAACGCATGTTTAAGGGTCAAATCCATAACTAATGACCTCAGAATGACTTTAAATTATAGAAAAATCATCTTATTATTATTATTATTATTATTATTATTATTCATGATCTGTAATAGTATAGGACACATCAATTGGGCATGCAGTTTGCATGGAATGACTAAATATGTGGGTTTTTAAGATTTGACGCCCTTTAAAAAGGTGCGTCTGGGGGTCAAAACCAACAAAACAACATCCAAATGTCATGAAATCAGACAAAAATAGTTGTAGAGTGAATTGTGAAATGATCGTGCAGATGAAATGTTAATCAGAGATACCGTTTGACCAGGATGGCCGAAAACACACTTTTAGTGCCATAAAACATCAAAACGCACATTTAATGGTTAGATATATAAAAAATGATCTCAAAATGACTTGAAATTGTAGTAAAACTATCTTATTATTATTCATGATGTGTAATAGTAGACAACACATCAATCAGACGTGCAGTCTGCGCAGAAAGACTAAATATGTTGTTTTAAAAGATATGACGCTCTTTTAAAAGGTGCGTTCGGGGGTCAAAACCATCCAAACGACCTCCGAATACCATGAAATCCAATGACAAAAACTATGGAGTGAATTTTGAAATTTTTGAACATATGGTATGTCCATCGAAGGTGTCGTTTGATCAGGATGACGAAAAACACACTTTTAGTGTCATAAAACACCAAAATGTTCATTTAACGGGTTGATTATTAGAAAAAGACCTTAGAATGACATGAAATCATAGAAAAACTGAATTATTATTATTCGTGATGTGTAATAGTAGATTACACATCAATCGAATGTGCGGTATGCACACAACGACTGAATATGTGGTTTTTAAAGATTGGACGCCCTTTAAAAAGGTGCGTTTGGGGTCAAAACAAGTCGAACAACCACCTAATGTCATGAAATAAGATGACAACAACTGTATAATGAATTGTGAAATGTTAGATTAGATGGAATGTCAATCCGAGCTAGCGTTTTCTCGGTAGGACCGAAAATGTACTTTTAGTGTTATACAACACCAAAATGCGCATTTAACAACCAAATCCATAGAAAATGACCTCTGAATGATTTGAAATAAATTTCAACCATATTATTATTATTCATTACATGTAAGAGTAGACGACATGTAAATTGGATGTGCGGTCTGTGTGGAATGATTGAATACATGGTTTTTTAAATATTTGACACCCTTTAAAAAGGTGCGTTCAGGGGTCAAAACTAGCAAAACAACCTCGAGGTGCCTTGAAATAAAACGACAACAACTATGGAGTGAATTGTGAAATGGTCGAGTAGATGATACATCCATTAGAGGTGATGTTTGACCAGGATGATGGAAAATTCACTTTTCTATCATAAAACACCAAAATGTGTGTTTAACCATCATATGCATAGAAAAAAACCTCAGAATGACATGAAATCACAAGACAACTGACTTATTATTATTTTTGATGTGTGCAAGTAGTCAAAACATCAATCGAACATGTGGTCTTCTTGGAATAATAAAATATGCAGTTTTAATTTTTTTTAAATGATTAAAAATTATTAATATATTTTCAAAATCAAATAATTTCAATCTGTTGTACTAAGATTTAATTGAAATATTTTATTTCATTTCAATTATTAGGTGGGATATTTTTTATGAACTAATTATTTTATTAAATTTTGTCATATAGTTTATTCTAAGATGGATGTAGATCTTGGAATATGACGATACAAATATATTTATGTGTCAGTGGTTTTATATATTCTGGAAATATTTTTTTTGTGTTTTTGAAATAGTGTTTTTAAATGTTACTGTGATTTAAAAAAAAACCTATAGCGTTTGCCATTTGGTATTCTCTATAGGTCATGTCGAGTTGGGCTGTAGTGACCACCATTTGGCGGTCTCTATATAAAATTCCGAATGAGCCTATAGCTGCTGCTCAAAAGTGAGCACTACAGCCTAACTCGATATGACCTATAGTGACCGCCATTAAGCGGTCATTGTAGCCAATTCTGAATGAGCCTATAGAGGTAACTAAAAGGCATTCGCTGCAGCCCAACTCGGCATGACCTATAGAAACCGCCATTAGGTGGTCGTTATAGATGACCCTGACCTCATTTATAGCGTCCGCCAAACGGCGGACGCTATAGGCAACAATGACAGGCCTAAACCATCTGTTGTTTGGCAGATGTTAGGTGGCCGCTATAGTCCTTTAGATATGGATTTTAGCGACCACTAAAAGTCTATTTTCTACTAGTGAAATCTTATAGCATTGATAGGACCACTGAGTGCACCTCCACCAGAACTTACCATGTAGAATAAAGCCTCAGAATGCAAATCTACATTATGGTGTCCAAAACTTGAAAAAAAACAAAATCTGATAAAATGTGAAATTTCATAATTTTATTCACTTTATTCATTGAATATAATCCCTAAATTCTATCAAGATATTGGACATTACTACATATTCACATTTATTAAGATTTTTGTGTGAATAAAATAAACCTAGTTTAATTTGTTGATTTTAGTGATAAAAACGAATTTAGAATTTAATTTGGAATTGCATATGTTTTATTTGAATTTAATCCATGATTGAATTTTCAACCCACTTAATAGTGTTTTCAATGAAATATGTGGGCCACCCCAACTGTGTAAAGGTTGAATCCCAAAACACAGAAGGTGCATTAAGGTAGAATTCTCTCCTTTGCATGTGCTACATCAAGGTAACCTCATCACCCAAGGAGATGTGTAAAGGTCATCAGTTTATCATGTAATGGTCCCTCCCCGCATCCAAAATTTCCATGTAAAGGTATATAGAGGCACTGAAAAGGGTCACTATTTGGAAAAGAGGTTGCATTAGAGTCATTTATTAAGGCCGTAGAAGGGTAGAGGGAACATTATCCTAGATGCATGAGGGAAACCTCAAAGCCATTTTTTTAATTTTATAAAAATCCGGTTTTAGGGTAACTGGTAACCGAAAAAATAGGTAGTGGAACCCAAAAATCACACACCGTGTCGCGGTACCCGAGAATTCCAGTCCAAATTTCAAATTTCAAATTGCAAGGGTCAAAAGGCACTCGAGCTATGCAAAGTTTGGATGAAAAAGCTCAATTATTTGTCGAGTTGAAGCAACCAAGGTCAACACCAATCAAAGCTGAGAGGATCTTGAGTGAAGAACTTCCGAGTCAAGCTTGAAGAATATGATGAATGCTGACACTAAATTTGATGAAATTGGGATTGAAGGAAGATTGACTGTGAGTCATGAACATCTGAGTTTGATCAAAATCATTGAATTAGAAGCAGTAAAGTATGAAATTGATCAAAGGAATAATTTGAATCTCAAAGGAACTGATATCGATACAAGTTCAAGACCAAATAAAGATTCAATGAAGCTGAATAAGTTGTGTTCGGAGAAGGAGCCTCACACAAGATCGAGCAAGAGACACGTTTTCACTGGTTGTTGAGTTTGTTCCTTATGAAGATTTGAGTTTGAAGGTGGAGGGGCCTCAATGCCATCCTAATTATCAAATTGTGAGGATAAAGAAGAGTGCATGCCATTTGCTCGACGAAATGTTTGGATGACCGAAGCCATGACTAGCTTGAAGCACTTGTCTTCGCAAATCCCTTATCCAATGCTAATATGAGTGCTGACTTTAGCTCTTCATCCAGGCATGCCATAGTGGGAGTCCACACTATCCCTGAAGACTGATTCCACACCATACCCTCCCCCTGTATCTATTTGATCGGGCAGTAGTACAAGCTCTTGTAGCCACAATTTTAGATCCACCCAGTCTAAGTTCTGCCTCATGAAGATCAACACATTGCAGCCTCATCAAGCATTACAAGCCAAGACAACTAACTATGATCAGTCCACTAATGTCCAAAACATACTAGTTCCGATGCTGAGTAGTGTAGTGTCACGACCTGACCCATGTCAGGGCTCAAGCCGAAACTACCCCAAGCCCGCCTCCATAGGCCAGAGGTGGCAACAAGCGTCGAAGGAACAACAAACTTGAGGATGCCTTTATCTAAGAAACAGTACACACACACACATCTAACTCAATGAAAAAGTGCACATGAAAAGGAACAAAGGATACAACACAGCTATAAAAGGGATACAAACATGCATCAACCTCTAATCAGTACAAGTACGAAAAAGTAAACTGAAAGGAAAAAGGGGTAAAATACATGACTAACCAGAAAAGTGCCATAACCTGGTAGAAAATGAAAAAGTAAAACAACTAAGAGAGCCTCACTCCTGGATCCTAAACTATGACCACCATACACAATCCAAGCACCCGCATCCCTAAGCTCCTCTGAAGTCACAATCAACCTGTCTGTCGTCTGCTTAAGGCACGACATGTGTGGAAAAAGCCCATGTTGGGGTGAGTATAAACATACTCAGTAGGATGCCCCAAAAAGGTGAAGGGAGAGAAGTAAGAGATACAACTGAAGAGGAAATCAATAGATAGAACAAGGTGCAGTAAAGAGAGTACAACTCAACCCAATAAGAGATTTAATTAAGATCATCCAGACACAAGGAGATAGAAATGATGAGAAGATTTACTTCTTATTGTGTCTTTACTACCTATAATAGGAGACTAGACTCATCCAACCATGAGAATCTTGACATGGAAATAATGTGTCATACTCCATGCATCTTCGCCTCTCCTAGAAGGAGAGTAACCAAAACCCAAGGAGTTACTCAAATAGGATATATAAATATGCTTAGTCAAAGAAGACCAAACGAGAGAGTAAGGGGATCTCCATCTCACAGCTCAACCTGGGAAAAGAGTCTCCAAAAGTTTTAGAAGTAACCAAAAACGATTCCCAATGTCCCACACATCTTCCCTGAACATGCAAGTCAAAGGGAATCAATCAACACACCTTGATACTATCCTCTTTGGGCGGCACTGTCTCACATTCATGGTTTTAGGTCACGTTACATGGACGCGTCTTGGTGGGAAAAGTGTCCCTATTTCTCACGAGTCCAAAGGTATGCCAAAACATCTCTCATCACTAGTATTCATAGTTGAGAAGTTGTGTCTCAAGGTCGAGGACCCATGCCCAGCCCGACTGGAGGGTTCCACTCTAGTGTCATCGAGGACCCATGCCCAGCCCAGCTGGAAGGTTCCATTCAGAATAGGATGAGGACCCATGCCTAGTCCTACTGGAGGGTTCCACTCTAGTGTCATCGAGGACCCATGCCTAGATCAGTTGGCAGGTTCTACTTAGAATAGGATGAGGACCCATGCCAAACCCAACTGGAGGGTGCCACTCTAGCGTCATTGAGGACCCATGCCTAGCCCAATAGAGGGTTCCACTCAGAAGTAACTGTAGAAAAACTATACAAGTAATCCCTATAAAATGATACCTCTCAGAAATCATTGAGGAATGCCACTGCCCAGCCCAACTGAAGGGTATGCTTAGAAATATTTGATGTCATCACCTGACCACTATTGTCATCGAGCATCACCTCAGATGAGCGTCACGCCCAGAACATCAAGAATCACCTCAGATAAGCATCGTTCTTGAAAAAAATATCATCGTATCTTGAAATCCACTACATAGGTAACCATCATGTTCTATGTGAAAAAATACTCAGGATAGGCTACTCGCATGCCAAAATCCGAGTCCAAAAGAAGAAGATATGAGAGAGAAGATTTATCAAGTGGTACACGACACGTATGGGGCCCATAAAATGTGTGACACCACCTCATCTCTTGGCCATGTATCTAGCCATACTTGAGTACCACACTACAAACCAGTACCCTTAGGCATGCCATTATACTCCCAGAGTAAATGACACATCTGGTGAAAAGGCTGACGAGCACACAATGCTTGTCATTGGTCCAAAGGAAAAACATATAATTTCACTGACAAGCCTCCTTAGATAGCCTCAGATAACTAAACAGATCACACCATCATAATCCTTGTGAAAAAAATGCATTGGATTGACTATTCATTCACCCAAATTGGTATCCTGGTGAAGAAACTGCATTCCACCACACTATGCACAAATAGTGCTTCATGTGGCCCACATTTTGATCCTGAAACATATCATATGGATCACAAAATTGTGATACCCACATAAGAACACATAGGATCAGTTATTCATTTTTCCAAAATGGACACCCGGTGAAAAAGTCACATTTCATCATAAACACCCAAATCGGGCCTCATGGGCCCACTCTTCTATTTCAATTTAAGTGCCTATAATCAGACTTGAAACATATGCCTCAATTTCAGCGTCACAATTCTACTAATGGAACGTCGATTAGATGTCATATGCAGAAGTTACGTTTGATACAAGGTCCCTCAAATAATAATAATTATATTATTATTATTATAATTGGACGTTTTGTTCCATCGAACCTTTAGCTCAAAACATGAAGTTCTCAAACCAAACTCAAAAGTCCCACTTCAAAGAGAGGGTCACATTGCTGTAGATGACACATCAAAAGGACGCCCAGATTAAAAGATATGGGCATTTGAAGACTGCCTCAGCCTGAAGGCCCAGCCGGCCCGACTCGTTCTGGCTAGACCGGCCCGCTCTGGTCTGTCCGCTCCACCAGGGATGGCCCACTCTGGCCGGACCAGACCGGATCATCTCATTAGCCCATGGCCTAGCCGCACGACCCGAACCGCTGATCCGATCACGCTCTCCACCGCCTGATCACCCCGTGGCCCCACCGTGGCCTCCTACTTCGACCACCTATACGTGCCGCCCGATGCTCTGCCACCGCCTCCTCGCAGCCGCCGCCGCCTACCACTACCAGACCGCCACCAGACCACCAGCACCAGTGGTCCCTTACACGGACCACTGGGATAGCTCCGGTGATAAAAAATGAGAACCGAGACAAGATCCAGGATCCTCGAGACCCGATCTACATAGACACATGCTCCGCTTGAAGATTTGTCGACGCTTCGACGTGATGAAAAGTAGCTGCCACTTCTGCTCACCGATGTGCCTCCTCTGATGCTCTAAAATCGAAACCAATCATATATTTGGACTCCTAGGATCGAGAGATTCATAGATATATGCTTCTCCCCACGTTTCGTCGATGTTTCAATGAACCAAAAAGTCAACACCGAAGAACGACGGAGAACAATGAAGAACAAGTGATCCAGATTTAAACGGTCAATGGTCATTGTTAGTTTGACCATCAACAAAGGATTTCAAAGTAGAAAAATTGATCACAACTAAATTTTGACAATCAAAACTTCAATTAGGGAGCTGTAGAATCTGAAAGAAGAATCCTACCTGGATTTTGGATTCATTATTATGTTCACCACGCTATGATCTACTTGGATCTATAATCTTGTTGAGATCTATTAAGAATTCGGTGTCAAATCACTATCAAAAGGATAGGAGGATCTCTATTTGGTCATGGGTGGATTGAGCCAACCCTTGGTCATTTGTTTAATGGCCTATTTATAGAATCCTTCCAACAGTCACGAGATCTGAATATCCCGCGCCCTCTAACTTTAGATCACACTTAGGTAAAACACCCCATTAAAAACCCAATGGTGGTCTTAGATTTCCAATCTGAATCCCCATTCAAAATTTATTTGAATTAACGTCCAAGATAAATCAATTATATTTAATTATTTTATTTATAGTTACGTGCTCCGTGGCATTTTCCACAGAAGGACTGTGCTGACATAAGTTATATCCCACTTAGGGTAAACACCATGCTCCAGACTCAACTATGCCCTCAGATTTCTGATCTGAGCTACCGTTTGATATATATCCCATTTCCGTCACATGCATAGTATAAAGTACACATAATATTTTTGTAAAATTTATTCCGGGCACATCGGTCCTCAGAATAGCATGTCGTCTCGGTGCCTATCTCTAGAAATATGTGTATAAATATTCCAAAGTCTTACACGACAAAATCAGGGTCTCTACATCATTCCCTCCTTCAAGTTTTTCATCCCTGAAAAGTAAACTAGGGAAATAACTCAGGATAATGAGCTCACACCTGGCTCTCCCACTCCCAGAAACTATCCTGTACATTTTTTTTACTGCTACAACACGTGGAACAAAGGGATTTTTTGTCCACGTATGGTCCACTCCTGTCAATGACGTGCATAGGGTCATGTACATATCTCTCAGCTATGACACATGTAAAACATCATGCACCTGATCTAGCTGTGGGGGTTAGGGCAAGGCGGTATGAAACTTCACCAACCCTATGTATGATCTTGAACGTCCTAAAGAACTTTGGGTATATCTTTCCTTTCCGGCCAAAAAACAACATGCAAGCCCTCAACATATCCTCCAAAACCTGAATAGTGAGCTCGGTCTGCCCATAAGTCTCGGGTGAAAGGCTGTACTCATCCACAGTTGGGTCCTGAACACCTATTGTAGGCCTCTCCACAATCATGACATAAACCAAAAATCATGATCGAAAAAAAACATCGAGGTTACCCCGTGAAGGCAGACAATCTCCCATATGTACAAATGCCCCAAACTCTCCACCGAACTTTGTTCCCTGATCGCAAGGAAGCACACCGACTTTGTGAGTTAGTATATTATCACCCAGATGGTGTCATGACCCTTTAATATGCATGAAATCCCTATGAAAAATTTCATGTATATGTCATCCCATTTCCACTCTGGGATTTCAAGAGGCTACAACAACCCACTGGAACTCGGTGCTCAGCCTTCACGTGCTGATAGGTGAGGCATCATGAGACAAAATCAGCTAGGATTTTTCTCATGTTAGACCACCAAAAATACCGCTGAAGATCTCAATACATCTTCCCCACACCGAGATGTACAACTAAGGGAGAAGTGTGGAACTCTCACATCACCTCCTCCCGCATCGCAACTGGAACCACTGTTTGTCCCTAAAACAAGGTCTCATGATTCTCTACTTCAGAATATCCATCTGGTGCATTTCACATGGATATATGAGTCATGAAAGATATCTTAATAGATGTATCATAGTTAGGACTCTCCCAAATTCTTGAGAAGTGAAGGAGTCAACACCATCAACTGAAGAAAAACTGTACCCTCCTACTCCACTAGGGTCAACTACAAGGAGACTAACTACTCCAAAACATCCTGCACTAGGTGATCCTAGGAATTCCTACTAAGATAACCTGCTACAATTTTGTCCTTTCCTAGAGTATAGACCAGCTCAAAGTTGCAGTCCTATAAGAATTTCAACCATCATCACCTCCAAAGGTCCATGTCTCTCTAAGTGAAGACGTACCTGAGACTCTGGTGGTCTGTGAAAACCACAAAGTACTCTCCTAGAAGGTAGTGTCTCCCCACTCTCAGGGCTAAGAATACCACTTCCAGCACCAGGTAGTGAGTCACATAGTTTTTTTAGGGGGTCTCCATCACCTCGACCTGTACTTGATAACTACTGTATCAAGGTTGACGTTGAGCATGTAAGGTACCAATGAACAGGGAAGGTGAGTAAACTCATCCGACCGCAAGAGGTTAGAAACAAAAAGCATGTGGCATACCTCACACATCTTTGCCTCTCTAGGGAGGAGAGTAACCCCAAACCAGACACCCTCGTGCACGCACTAGTGTCATCCCAAGCAAAAGGAGATCAAGTAAAAAAATCCACTGGCAATGCCAGGACCTCCTCCGACACTCCACTGCACAACCCCACCATGAATGTACAAGTTAGAGGGACTCATCTACCATACCTTGATACTATCCACTTTGAGAGGCACTGAATTTCCCTCATGGTTTTTCTCGTATCACAAAAATGCATCTCAGTGGGGGAATGAACCCTCTTCATCATGAATTAAAGCTACGTTGAACACCACCGACACTGGGTTACACTGACACCCTGCATCACCTTGGTAAAACCTCAAGCAAGAAGTAATGATAAAAGAGTACCTCACATAGTGCCTACCAAATTATACTAAAAATATGTATAAAAGACACAAAGTATACCACTTATCATATCATGCGTTGTAGGATCGCAAACATCTAATGCATGCAGCTGCCCACAACCTTGTCTGCCCACTCCCTGAGCTTGACGTGGGCTGGCTGGTGGTGGAAGGACCTCATAGGATCATCCACCAATCAAAACTTCTCCTGATTCTCTGCTAGCACTACCTCCCCAAGGACCACCTCGTCCCTACCTGGGAGATCCTTGATCACAAAACCCTCTATCGTGGCGGTTCATTTACTATATTCCTAGGAAGCTTAGTACGTCTGGTCGGGTAACCTCATGCCATGTGATCTTATATGTCACAAGAATAACACCAACCCTACCTAGGCTGCCTCGATGCTCTATGTTGTCTCAGACCATGTGCCCGAGTCTGATCATGGGAAAGCCTCCTACATTGAGGCCCTTCTAAATGATGTATGCTAGCTATGAAAAACATATTAGCTCTGATGTGCACACTACCAAAAATAGTTGATCGTCATTCCATTGATAGAAAACTCTCTGTCACTAGTGCCCGCTCCAGCACCCCGACATAGGTGGGGAAGAAAAAGATCACTACATCAACAAAGATCTCTCTGTGGAGTCCCAGCTCAAACTTTCTTGCTTGGAAGTAGCCGTCGCAGATCATGTCCGGAGAGTAACGCGTAAGGTCTGTGAACCTAGTCACATACTTAGCCACTATCACCCTTCCCTATTGAAGCTCCAGAAGCTCCTAAATCTGAAAAAAAGTGCAAGAAGTATGGGTAGTAATCCTCACATAACAACTACTAAAAGTCATCCCATGAGATTACCAACTCATCATGTATATGCATAACCAGACTCTACCAACATCCATCTGCTATGTGGAAAAGACTGGCTGCTAAAGACACCATCAGATCCATCGATGTCCGAACAATTCTGAAGAGGTAGACCACTGACTCAAGACAATCCTATGCACTCTAAGGATATGGCTCATCGTGGAACCTCAGTGGTCTCTAATGCTGGAACTCACAGAGTGAGCTCAGCCTACACACATCCTCAACCTACTATGCTGGAATAACTGTTACTCAACAGGTGGAGATGCTGTTACATATCCACCTGGAGGAAGGGGGATCGTATGATGGATCCTAAACTGAGGCCTCATCACTTATAAGGTCATTATCATGAACCAGATATGGTATTCTGGTTGGCTGTCATCATAGAGGCATCTTGAAACTTATCAAGAAATACTGTTGTCAAATGAGCATATATATATATCAACCATAATAGGGAGATGAATCAAGAATGACAGTCATGGACTCAATACTATATGATGCATGTACTAAAGTTCCCTACAATAAATGTCTCAACTGAAGGATCTGAATGCAACAGAATAATGGCGGTTGGGAGGACCCAAATTTGTTTTTTTTATAATCGATGACCAATATAGGATCAATACGACGATGAACGCTAGTATCCATGGATTTAAATCAAGATTTAGACAAAGAGAAGAAAAACACCGGATCCAAGAAATAGGATCTTTCACATCATTTTTATAATTAATTTATTAATTTATGAAGAAATTAAATACCTAGGTCTTTGGTACTTTCTTCGTTGATGATCACTGATTGTTTGGAATGACCCTTCCAGACTGACTTTGTTGCGCTTGCAAGGATCTAAAGTATAATCCCTTTAGTGACGATCCACATGTTATCCAATGGTCTCTAATCAATGCCACTTGTTCTCTGGGTGCTAGCATGGCGAAGAAAATATCTTACATTGATCATTCTTGATCGCTTGTTATTCAGTCTTGAAGAATTTCTCTCATTCTTGAGAGAGATAGAGGAGAGGAGTCAAGAGAGAAATCACATGTATCTTGCACAATAGACATATATGTCTATTAATCGATTTGGGGTTTTAGTTACAATATTTAATTGTGTAACAACAATTAAATACAATTATAACCATTAGAGAAAACCCATGCCACCTAATAACAATAATAAAATCATTATTTGTGGTGCGCCAACTTGCACAAAATGGAAGCATAAATGAAATATAATGCCATATAATGATAAAAGTATTATTATTATGTGTTTCTCCAACTTATGCAAAGTAGAAAAATAATATTACTAAATTGTAAATAATTAATTTATCACCAGACATGGTCTTGGTCCACTTGAACTCCTCTTCCGTTTATTGAACAACCGAATAAATATTTTATTATCTTAAATGAATATTTTTATTTACAAACTAGTAGATAAATATTTATTAAATATTATATAAAATAAATATATTTTATTCAATTTATGTGGTCATTTTAACTCGAATAAAATTATTCCTAAATCTTTAGAATAATATTTATTCCATTAATTAAATTCAAATTAAATTTAATCAAGACCACTAGAAACACTAAATGTGTGACCCTCTAGGATTATTTCTCATTGGCATTAGGTGGGCTTGCCTAAAGTACAAGATTATTGTCTAGCAATAGGTTAAGGCATCCAAGTGAAATAACTTTAAGTTACAATGACAACAACCACATATGAACACTCACTGGGTAATATAATCCCTTTGTCACAATATCTCATCAAGCAGGTTTCATGATAGTGTCATCAAACTATATTCTTGATATGTCATTTTTTGACCATCTCAAATAAACTTATCATTACACCATGGCCATAGAATTTAGGGCGATGATTCTATTTTAATAAAAGGGTCGAGATATCAACTTCCATAAATAAGGAAGGGACAAATCCTTCCTCGACTTATCCATTAATAACATGTCATTCACGACGCACCCAACACACCTTACTTCCTACCAACATATGGAGTGGTGATTTTCATCAGCAAATCAAAGTGTGCGAGTCATGAAACATATTAATGATGATATTAAAGTCTATATACCATTACATATGCTCGTAGATAAGAATATCCAATGACACCAAAAAATACAGAATTCCTACTGGCGGGCCTGTTCTCATAATATCCCATCTTAGAGATTACCAAGTGCAAACTTCATGAGAAGAAGTATCATCTTCTTATGATTACTCACACCTGATGGTCTATATACTATGTTTCCCATCATAGTATGTCATCCAACCACATAACTATATTAAGAATATTATCACGACATTTCAAGGTTCTCATCATAGTGGGGAACTTCTATGATATTATAAATGTGACAAATAATCTAGAACATTATTAAACTATAATCATGAAAAATAATGAAAAATATGTAATAATATGTTTAATATTTAATAAATTAAATATTCATGTAATCAAAGTACAAACAGTTGGTTCTAGGACACCAACTCTTACAAACTCCCACTTAGACTAGAGCCAACTATCTATGAATTTCAGTCCATTAGACCTCACATGATGATCATGTTTCTTCCAAGTCAAGGATTTAATCAAGGGATCTACCACATTGTCTTATGTGGATATAATAATCACTATAACTTCACCTCTCTGAGAAAAATCCCTCAAGAGATGATACTTACAAAGTATGTGCTTCATCCATTGATGTAACATTGTCTCTTTTGCGAGAGCCACCGCTGCAATATTATCATAATAGAGTATGATGGGATCATTACTACTAGGTACCACATCCAACTCTTAGACAAATATCTGCATCCAAACTACTTCTTTAACTACCTCAAAAGCTGCGATATAAT
The DNA here is from genome assembly GCA_963277665.1 of Viscum album. NCBI lineage: Eukaryota > Viridiplantae > Streptophyta > Magnoliopsida > Santalales > Viscaceae > Viscum > Viscum album. The sequence goes on along the minus strand of OY728165.1, from coordinate 1,773,846,651 downwards.
CAGACTCTGTTGTAGAATCTGCGACCACACCATGCTTTGATCTCTTCTAGCTCACAATATCTCTATTTAAAGTGAAGATGTATCCCGTTTTCAAATTCATGTCATCTTGACCATTTTGGAAACTAGTATTTGCATATCCTTTGATGACTAGTTTCTTATCTCCTCCATAAACTAGGAACATATCCTTAGTACACCTCAGACACTTAAGGATAGTCTTAACTACCATCCAATGGTGGTCACCTGGGTCATCTTGATATCTGACTACCACACTTAATGCGTAAGCGACATATAGCCTAGTACATATCATGATATACATTACTTACCCAATCGCTGATTCATATGGAATCCTTTCCATTCTCTTTCTTTCCTCATGCATTTGAGAACACATTTTCTTGGAAAGATGAATACCATGTGACGTTAGAAACAATCCCATCTTAGATTGTTTCATACTGAATCTATTCAGTATCTTGTCAATGTATATACTTTGACTTAGGCCCATCATTCTCTTGGATCAATCACGATGGATCTTGATCCCAATAATATTTGCTTTCTTGCCCAAGTCCTTCATAGAGAAGCATTTGTTCAACCATTCCTTAACATACTGTAAAACTAGTATCTCATTTCTAATAAGTAATATATCATCAACATATACTATTAGAAAAATGACTACACTCCCAATAAACCATTTTTATACACAAGGCTCACATTAATTCTTTATAAAAACAAATTCTATTATGGATTCATCAAAACAAATGTTTTATGTCCTGGATTCTTGCTTTAATCTATAAATGAATTTTTGCAACTTGAATATCTTATTGGAATCCTTTGGAGTCACAAACCCTTTAGGTTGTGTCATGTAGACATATTCCTGAAGGTTCCCATTAAGGAAGGCTATTTTGACATCCATTTACCAAATCTCATAGTCATGGTAAGCAGTAATGGCCAGTAGAATTCTAATGGATTTCAGCATTGAAACTGGTGAAAAGGTTTCATCGTAGTCAATTCCTTGATGCTATTTAAACCCTTTTGTAACCATTAATTCCTTATAGGTGCTGACTTATCCTTCTATGCCCAACTTCTTATTGAATTCCCATTTTCAACCAACAAGCTTTACATCCACTGGAGGATCTACCAAAATCTAGACTTGGTTTTGGTACATGGAATCCATTTCTAAATTTATGGCTTCTTGCCACTTGGAAACATCTGTGCCACTTACTAATTACTTGTATGTTAGAGGATCATTATTATCAACTAATAATGAGTCACCATCCTTAGTAACTAGAAAACCATATCATTCTAGTTCTCTAACCTCTCTTGCACTCTTAAAAAGTTTTTGTGTCTCTGGAACAGATTCTTCTTCCATGGGTCTTTGTGAAATCTGTTCTTGTACCAACTCTTGTGTGCCTTGAGCCTCAAATTCATCGAAGTCTATCTCACTCCAATTATCTCTTTTGGATATGTTCTCCCTCTCAAGGAATATGGAATGTCTTACCACTATAAACTTTTTGTCTAAGGGGTTGTATAGGTAATATCCCCTTGTTTCTTTGGGGTATCCTATAAAGGTACACTTTGTGCCTCAGGGCGCAAGTTTGTTTTTGCCGTAATTTATGACCAATATAGGATCAATATGATGATGAACACTAGTATCCATAGATTTAAATAAAGATTTATACAAAGATAAGAAAAACACTGGATCTAAGAAAGAGGATATTTCACATTATGTTTATAATTAATTTATTAATTTCTGAAGAAATTAAATACCTGGGTCTTTGGTACATTCTTCATTGATGATCGTTGATTGTCTAGAATGACCCTTTAGTATTGAATTTATTGCATTCATGATGATCCAAATTAGAATCCCTCTAGCGGTGATCCACACGTGCTCCAATGGTCTCTGATCAACACCACTCATTCTCCGGGTGCTAGTGCGGCGAAGAGAATGTCTCGTGTCAATCGTTCTTGATCACTCATTCTTCGGTCTTGAAGAACTTCTCTCATTCTTGAGAGGGAGATATGAGAGGAGTTGAGAGAGAAATTTCATGTATCTTACACAATAGATGTATCCATCTATTAATCGGTCTGAGGTTTTGATTACAATATTTAATTAACAAATAGTGATTAAATATAATTATAACCATTAAAGAAAACTCATGCCACCTAATAACAATAACAACATCATTATTTTTGGTGCACCAACTTGTGAAAAACAGAACTATAAATGAAATCCAATACCACATAATGATAACAATATTATTTTTATACATTGTGCCAACTTTTTCACAAAGTAGATAAATAATATTTACAGACTTGTAAATAATTAATTTATCATAAAAAATGGTCTTAGTCTGCTCAAACTCCTCTTACATTTATTAAACACCTGAATAAATATTTTATTCTCTTAAATGAATATTTTTATTTACAAACTAGTAAATAAATATTTATTAAATTTTCAATAAAATAAATATATTTAATTTAATTTATGCGATCATTTGAAATAAAATAAAATTATTCCTTTGTCTTGAGAATAATATTTATTCTATTAATTAAATTCAAATAGAATTTAATTGAGATGACCAAAAATACTTAATGTGTGACCCTATAGGATTATTTGTTGTTGGAATTAGGTGGGTTTGCCTAAAGTCTAAGATTATTGTCTAGAAATGGGCCAAGGAACCCAAGAGAAATAACTTTAAGTCACAATGATGACAACCAAATATGAATTATCACTGTATAATATAATCCCTTTGTCACAATATCTCATAAAACAGGTTTCATGATAGTGTCATCAACCTATATTCTTGATATGTCATTCTTTGACTACCTGAAATAAACTCATCGTTACACCATGACCATGGAATTTAGGGAAAAGATTCTATTTCAATCAAAGGGCCAAGATATCAACTTCCATAAATATGGAAGGGAAAAATCCTTCCTCAACTTATCCATTAATAACATGTCATTTGTGACGCACCCAACATACCCTACTTCCCGTTAACATATGGCATGGCGGTTTTCATCAGCAAATCAAAGTGCGTGAGTCATGACACATATTAATAATGATATTAAATTCTATGGACCATTACACATGCTCACATATATGAATATTCAATGACACCAAAACATGTGGAATTCCTAATGGCTTGTCTGTTCTCATAATCTCCCGTTTTGAAGATTACCAAGTGCGAACTTCATGAGAAGAAGTCTCATTAGCTTATGAGTACTCACACCTGACGATATGTATATTATGTGTCTCATCATAGTATATCATCCAACCAAAAAACTATATTAAGAATATTTTCATAGCACTTCAAGGTTCTCATCATAGTGGGGAACTGCTACAACCTTGTCAATGCAATAAATACTCTAGGACATTATTACACTATAGTCATGCAGAATAATGAACAATATGTAATAAGATGTTTAATATTTAATAAATTAAATATTCATGTAATAAAAGTACAAACAGTTGGTTCTAGGACACCAACTCTTACATCAGTATGAGTCGGCAAACAGGTAATCAAGGTCCTTATGAATGGCTACATCGGCCGCCACACCATCAATGGACTCCCTGACCTGAGAGACTCTATCGATACACATTGAAAATATTGCCCTAAACCCAACCAAGACCTTTTTAGGGAAATATAAGAACAATTTCCCAAGGGTTGAATCACCTTTGATACCACTTTGTCACAACTTGACCCATGTCAGGGCTCGAGCCGCAACTACTCCAAGCCCACCTACATAGGCTAGGGGTGGTGACAAGCACCGAAGGCACAAAAAACTTGAGGAGGCCTTTTTCTAAGAACATGTACACACACACGCAACCAACTCAATGAAAAAGTGCAGAGAAAAAAAAAACAAAGGATACAACACTGATATAAAAGGAAAACAAACATGCATCGACCTCTAATCGGTACAAGTACAAAAAAGTAAACTGAAAGGAAAATGGGGCAAAATATACACCTAACCAGAAAAGTACCACAACCTGGAAACAACTGAAAAAGTAAAACAACTAAGAGATCCCCTCTCCTGGATCCTAATATAAGAGAGCCCCACTCCTAGATCCCAAGTTGTAAATAGATTTTTGTAAATGTTTTTTAAATCATTTTTTTCTAAACATTAATTTTTAAAAGTTTATATTAAAAGTTTATTTTAAATTATTTTATTAAATTTATTTATTATTTTTTAAAATGTTTTTTAATGTTTTAATTTATTCAAATAGATTTATATATGTTAATATATATATATATATAATATGTGCAAGTTATAAAAAAATTACGCCGGGTTGGGGGTGCGTAGCAGTGGGTGGGTGTGTTAATTTTTTTTCTAAATAGATTTATACATGTGAATATATATATAATATATACAAGTTGTAAAGAAAATTAATGAGGGGTGCACATGAGTGAGTGAGTTATTTTTTTCTAAATTTATTTATATATGTATATATAATATATTCAAGTTTCAACATACATAAAAAAGTAATAATGTGGGGGGGGGGTATGCAAAATTAGTGGGTGAGTGTATTTTTTTGTTAATATATAAATATTTATTATATATATATATATTATGTTACATTGTTTATTTAAAATGTTTTAATTTTTTAAAAAATATTTATATATATAATATATGCAAGTTGTAAAAAAAATGAATGAGGGGTGCACAATAGTGAGTTGATGTGTTAATTTTTTTTCTAAATAGATTTATACATGTGAATATATATATATATATATATATATAATATGTGCAAGTTATAAAATAAAATTATTTAGGGGTGCATAGCAGTGGTTGAGTTAATTTTTTTAAATAGCTTTATATATGTATATATAGTATATATAATATATGCAAGTTGAAACATAATTAAAAAAGATAAGGTAGGAGGGGGCATGCATGAACATTAGTGGGCGAGTGTTTTTTTGTTATTATATTATGAGTTATTATATATATATATTATGTTAAATCATTGATATATAATTATATATATAAATATAAATATATATATATATATAGTATGGCAATTTTAAACCAGGTGCACCGCCTGGACCACTTGGTCCAGGCGCAGCCTTGGAAACATGTGGTAGGGGGTTCGAGTCTCCCTACCAGTAGTTTCTCGGTATTTTTTAGAGCGGGCGGGCTTTTATAGGTCGAGCTTCATATGAGCCCATGGGCCAGGCTTTTTTAGCTTGACCTGGCTCAACCCACGGTCTTGCTTGCATAGGCTCAGGCCTAGCCTGACGAACCATCAGTCTGAGCCCAGCCCGAGCCCGACTCGGGCTTTGTCGGGCCATGCCGCTCATACTTTTGGGCTGGGCTGATCGGGATTTCAGGTCTTCGGGCTAGAATTACACCCTTAGATGGAGGGTTCCACTCTAGTGTCATCAAGGACCCATACCCAACCTGGATGGAGGGTTCCACTTAGAATAGGATGAGGAGCCATGCTCGACCCGGTTGGAGGGTGCCACTCTAGTGTCATCAAGAACCCATGCCCAACCCGACTGGAGGGTTCCACTTAGAATAGGATGAGGACCCATGCACATCTTGGCTGGAGGGTGATACTCAGAAGTAACTGTAGAGGAAATACAATAGCCATACCTATTGAATGGTACCTCTTGAAAAGCATCGAGGAACGCCATTTCCCAGCCCAGCCTAGCTGGAGGGTAAGCTCATAAATCTCTAATGTCATCACCTGACCACTGTTGTCATCAAGCGTCACCTCAGATAGGAATCACACTTGGAACATTGAGAGTCTCCTCAGATAGGAATCACACCCATAACATCTCACATTGTATCTTAAAAGCCACTACGAAGGGCACCATCACATTATACGCAGGAAAATACTCAAGATATGCTACTCGCATGCCAAAATCCGAGTCCAAAAGAAGGAGATACGAGAGAGAAGATTCATCAAGTGGTACACGACATGTATGGGGCCCTCATGACATGTGACCCCACCTCATCTCCTAGTCATGTATCTAGCCATACCTGAGTACCAAACTATGAACCAGTACCCCTAGGTGTGCCATTGTACTCCCAGAGTACATGGCACATCTGGCCAAAAGGATGAAAAGCACACAATGCTCATCATTGGTCTGAAAGAAAAAAACGTAATTTCATTGAAAGACCTCCTCAAATGGCCTCATATAACCAAATGGATCACACCATCATGATCCTTATATAAAAATGCATAGAATTAACTATTCATTCGCTTGAATCAGACTCCCGGTGAAGAAACTACATTCCAGCACACTGTGCACAAATAGTGCATCATGGGGACCAAATTTTGATCTCAAAATATATCATACAGATTGCACCATTGTGATCTCCATGGAAAAACACACAGGGTCAGCTATTCATTTGTCCAAAACGGACACCCGATTAAAGTCACATTTCACAGTAAACACCCAAACTAGACCTCATGAGGTCCACACCTCAATTTCAGTTTAAGCTCTTGAAATTAGTTGTGAAACATCTGCCTCAATTTTAGGGTCACAACGCCACTGACGACGCGTTTATCAGACGTCGTATGTAGAAGTTACGCCTGATACAAGGTCCCTCAAATAATAATAACTATATTATTATTATTATTATTATTATTATTATAATTGGACATTTTGTTCCACCGAGGATTGAGACTGAAACATAAAGTTCCCAAACCAAACTCAAAAGGTCCTCCTCGAAGATAGTGTTATGTTGACGTAGACAATACATCAAAAGAACACCCAGATTGAAAGATATGGGCATTTGAAGATTGCCTCGGCCCAAAGCCCTAGCTGCCCGGACCCGTTTTGGTTGGACCGGTCCGCTCCACCTGGGCTGGCCCGCTTCGGTTGACCTGACTCATCTCACTAGCCCATGTCCTCTCCATGTGGCCCAACCCACTATGCCACCCACACGCTTCCCCGCTTGGTTGCCCTGTGACTTCCTTCTCTGACCGCCTCCGCGTGCCTAGCCCGACGCTCCGCCGCCAGACCACTAACACTGGTGGTCCCTTCTGCAGACCACTAGGATCACTTCAGTGATCTAAAATGATAACCAAGACCAGATCTGGGATCCTCGGGACTCTACCTGCACAAAAACGTACCCCGCTCGAAGATTCGTCGATGTTTCAATGTGACGAAAAGTATCCACCTCTTCCATTCACCGCTACGCCTCCTTTGGCACCTGAAAACCGAAACCGAGCATAGATCTAGACTCCTCAGATCGAGAGCTTCACAGATTTATGCTTCTCCCCACATTTCTTTGATGTTTCAATGAACCAAAAATTTGACACTTAAGAATAGTGAATAACAACGAAGAATGAATGATCTAGATTTAAACAGTTGATGACTATTGTTAGTTTGGCCATCAAAAAAGGATTTTAAAGCAAAAAAATTGATCACAACTAAATTTGGACAATCAAAACTTCAACCGAGGAGCTACAGAATCTAAAAGAATAATCCTACCTAGATTTTGGATCCATCGTTGCATTCACCACACTCTGATCTACTCGAATATGTAATCTCATCGTGATCCTCCAAAAATTTAGCATCAAATCACCATCATAAGGAGAGGAGGATCTCCCACCGATCATGGGAGGAATGATCCAACCCTTGGTCATTTACTTAATGTATTATTTATAGGATCTTTACAATGGTCGTGGGATTCGAACATCCCACACCCTCCCACTTTAGGTCATGTTTAGGTAAAACACCCCATTACGAACTCAATAGTGGCCTTGAATTTCTAATCTGAGTCCCCATCCAAAAGTTATTCAAATTAATGTTCAAGATAAAATAATTATATTTAATTATTTTATTTATGGCTATGTCCACTATGGTGTTTTCTATAGAAGCCCCACGCTGACAAAAGTTATATCCCACCTAGGGTAAATGCCATGCTTCAGACTCAATTGTGCCCTCAGATTTCTGATCTGAGATACTGTTTGAGATATATCCCGCTTCTTTTTCATGCATAGGTAAAATTTATTCTGGGCACACCAAGCCTCAGAATCACACCCCGTCTCTACGCTTAGCTTTGGAAATATGTGTAGAAATATTCCAAAGTCTTACATGGAAAAAGTCGGGTCTCTACATGCAGACCTGCCTACTCAAATCTAAACCAGCTCCATCATGTGAAGTATTTCTCTCCTCCTCACATAGGTATGTTTAGCAGTTCTCATCATTCACTATAATCGTGATGCAAAAATCACATCAACTCATATTCTTCCAGAATGAGTATAAAGATCAATTATGGAATGAGTCTCTCAACCAGGTATGATCACTTGTTCAAATTATGTTAAATGGTTTGGGAAATCTATATTTAAAGGGGATGGGGGATGCAAGAAGAGAGAATTTCCCTCTGTGAGATGCCTCCTAACTCCTTTATTCTTCTTTTTTTTTTCATTTTGTTAAATTTGGTTGAAGTGAAGTGATTTTTTATTGTTTCTTCTTTAATTATTCTATTCTCTTATATACTTCTTTGATGCCTTTGTATTTCCTCATCACTGTTATGTGATATTGATCTTATAATTCATGATCATGAAGTGTTAACCTATTTTGGATGGTCTAAAGGGGAGTCATAGTGATATTCTTGATTTTATATGTTTATTTCAATTATATTTTCCCAATTTTAGTGAGGCAGTGAGGGTAGAGAGTGGGGGCGATGAATCTATTTTTCTCTCTAAATTGATTTACTTTTTCACTATTTTGAAATTCAATACTTCCCACCTATTGATTTTCTCACTGTACCAATGGAGGTGAGTGAATTGATAGGTTGAATGATACATGATCACTATCAGGAGGGTTGAGTAGGTTTGCTCTCTTGGTCGAGGATTTTTCTTTCCCACATGCCAAGGAGGACAAGTGAGTTACTTGTGTGCTTGAGAATCTTTGAGTATGCTTGTATTTTTTGGGTCAGGGTGGTGATGACGAAGATAAAGACACAATATGGGGGGTTAATTGTGTACTTAAAAATAATTTTAAATAATTAAGAATGACTCTCTTGTTTAGCAATGAACCTTTACCTTTCTCTTAAAGATGAGCGAGCAATGGAAATAAATAAATAAAACGAACAGAATGATGTATAGTGGTTCAGGGAACAAAGATCCCCTAGTCCACTCCATAAGAGATCAACTTCATGATCTTGGTGATTTTTACTAGGTCCTATTATCCTAAGACCTTTAATCCTCAACTGAGTTCAAGCAGTCGATACCTTTACAAAAATAATTAACATAGCCTTCTGATTCTTTTATAGGGAACCGATTAACCACATCTTAGTGCAAGAATCCAACACTTAACCATGACTAAGTCCAAGTATCTGAAACTCCACCAAATAAATAGAGATTGATTTTTTTGAAAATATGGGTTGCACTTCACAGTTGCAGCAATAATTGATAGATGTATTCAGATTTTCAATATAGAACAATAACATAGAGATCTTCAACTTCACATAGGCTTTCTTTAAACAGTGATTGAGAAAACATCATATAGATGTTTAAAATAATTTGTCACCAAAGTATATCTCTGACATATGTTTTGACATTCTTGTAGTTGAAGGTATAATGATGAGGTGCAATAGTAGTGACATAAATAACAGTTGCAATGGTAACAACAAAGAGACGATAGATCAAAATATGTATATCTCCAAAGTGTATCTTTGAAAGCAATGACGCACGGTTATGTATGTAAATCACTTTTTATGTATAATCACAACTTTTGTATATATTTTCCACACACACACACATATATATATATATGAAAAGAAACTAAATATTTATACTGTTGTTCGAGCAGCTTTAGGTCCAAAATATCTTCAGTAATATCACCGAATTTAATCATGAATATTTGAATTCAAAATATATTCAATAGAGTCAAAACTTACTATAAGGATAATAACGATTTACTTCATTGAATACAAGTCTTTAAATTAATAATAATGAGCCTTTTAATCAGTCTTAAACAAACTTTAAATACCATCAAGACCATTTCATAAATCATGGATAATATTGTGGATTTAAAATCTTTGACATTGAATAGTCAAGCATAGGGTTCCTTCAAGTAACAAAAAAACATCAAATGCAGGGTTGTTCACAAAATAAGGGTTGACATACCATACATTTGTTTCCTCAAACATAGGGTTCCTTATTTACATAGGGTTTCTTAACCATACTTTCCCTTTTTAAAAATGCAAGGTTCCTTCCAACCATAAGGTTCATTAACCATACTTTACTAATAGCATAGGGTTTCTAATCCATACATATTGTTTTGAACATAGGGTTTATTCCTTACACACTATTATGAATGTAGGTTTCATTTCTTACGTGTTGTTTTGAACATAGGGTTCATTCCGTATGCTATACTTACCAATGTAGGGTATGAATAGTGTTTCTAGAATATATTAAAACACATTCTAAATGCTTCATATAATATTCCTCATGGATCAATGTCTTGATTATAAGTCTTGAATAAATATTTCCATGAATAATAAATTCCTAAAATTAACTTAAAAATAAACTCATTAGTAAAAAAAGTGTGGGCATTTGTGAGCATTAAAACCAAAAAGAAATTAGTGAAATTGTTGAATCAAAACATGCTCAACAATCTCCCCCTTTTTGATGGTCACAAAACCCATGTCAAAAATTAAGTTGAAATAAATAAAAATTTATTAAGATTTTTTTTCTTAGAATCTCCCCTGATAAACTTTGTTATTTTGATAAAAAAGGTTTCTATAAAACATTATTAAGAAATTTATTTTTGTAAGAAAAATTTTCCTTTATAAAACTGAAAATAAAAAATCTCCCATTTTTTTTAAATTCTTACAAACTCTCCTTTTACAAACTCTCCCCATTTTTGTGACATTAAAAATAAAAGAGTCTTTTAAAAGAAAATCTCCCTAAAAAATGCTATATATAAGAAATAAAGGAGCATAATAAATTGTTTATTTGTTAAAAAATTCCCCTTGAATCTTAACATTAAGGATATTTAAAATTTTGACTAATTATCGCATAAGATAAAACTATTAATTTTTATGAGAATAATTAAATATTTAAATAAATTTAAGATTATTAACAAAAATAAATTATGAATTAAATGTTATCACATAATTTTGTAAAATAATATATATTTTCAAAGAGTACAATAATTTTAAATAAACATAAAATAAGAAGAGTTGGAGAGAAGTGGATGGTTCATATGATCTTTCTAAACTTTGAAATTATCTCTTAGAGAATATAAGACTCTTGATAGTCATTCTATTCTTCTTTGAATATATGATATTCTTTGATATGAAGAAGACGAACACTATTTAACCAAAAACAGTTTCAACTTATCAAGATCTAGTTTGTAGTAGTCTATTTTCTGAAAATTTCCATTTAGATTAGAATTTATCCTTTGAAACTTTCAAAATCTGTTTTTGAGATCAAACTATTTCTCACAATATGATACTCATTTTGTAATGAATTAAAATACACTTTTGATACAGAATATTTCTATGGTTCATTATACGACCTTTTGAACACTTCCAACTCAGCTCGTAACTTTTCTTTTTCTTCATTCAGAGTGAAAAATTTGATCAGAATATTTTCATAAGATAATTGAGAAGAGGATAATTCCTGTTATTCATGACTTTAAACTTCCTTAATTATTTCATAAGACTTTTTAAGAGAATCTTGAACAAAAAAATAGATAAATTAGAAGTGTTTCCTTTCATCCTTTGGTAAGAATGATTTTCTTCTAAAATTGAAGATTTTAAATGCTTCATCTTGATATGTATGATTTTTTTCAAAAACTTTTGAAAAAGATATTTTGAAGAAGAAGATTTTGTTATTTAAAATATTTTTTAAGAATAAGATGAAATGTTAGGTTTTGATATTACAGACAACACTTAATTTTATTTAGCAAAAAAATACAGAGCAATCATTACATATTACACAAGATGAGTTTTTCGGTTTTCATGTATAATTTTGAGAACATGAAATATAATGATTTCAAAAATGAGAAAAAATATTTTAAAATAAATACTATATAAAAACACATTTAGATAGAAGTATATTTGAAAATATATTTTTATAAAATAGTTAATGTTCCATAGGTATATGAATATTTAAAAACAAATACTTCATGAGAAGGTTTCTTTAGAATCAAGGATTATTTGATAATGAACTACTTCAGAGTAGTGCATTCCTTTTGTAGATACTTTAACATATATCCATCAATCAAACACTTTAATATTTACCAATGTATCTTTGTGGTGAAATCCAGTATAACATAAAATACAAATTCCTTTTGGTACCCATACACTTTTGGGTCCAACAGTGTTAGCAATTAAATTTCTAGGTAACCAAACTTGTTTATTTTTAGTAGTAATTTTACTATTTAAATATAACAGTTATTCTAAATAATATACATTTTTAATACCATAAATTTGAGTTTTTCTTAAAAAACAATCATTTACATAATGACCATTAATACCACAATAAAAAATTTAACAATAGACATTTTTTTTCTATTTAAACCAGGAATAAAGTAATTTTTATATATTTTTGGTCTTTAACCATTTCTTCAAATGCCAAATTTTTATTTTGGTATTTTATTTTTACCAAGGATTTGATTTAAGTATTTTTATCCTTTTATCAGGATACTAGAGTATTATTTTAGATCAACAATCTCATTTAATAGTTATTTAATTTTAATATTATGCAGATCAATTGATTTAGAGGAATTATAATTTAAATCAAAAATTTGTTTTGATAAATATTATTTATCTAAAAGAATAGAATCATAAGATATATTAATTTATCTATGATATTCCTTTAACAATTCATATTTTTCTTGTAACATAAAACAATATTAGTTCAATTCATCATATGATAATTTTTCACAACTAGAGTTTTGAGAGTAAGAAGATTATACCTCATGATCTGTATATTTTATTAGACATACCATTTTATTTTTATGCTTAGAACCAGTATCTGTATGAGATTAATTATGCATTACTCCAGGCAGCCTTTATATTTCTCTTACCTTTTCTTTTGAAGTTAGATTTCCTTTTTGATTTTAGTAAAGGACATTTTTCCTTTTAATGACATTTTTCCTTGCATTCACAACATCTATTATCATCAGTTCATTTATTATTATTTCTGTAGTGTTTTCAAACTTCTTAGAAAGATATGATAGATATTTATCCATGTATGGATGATTTTAATCATATGATTCATTCATATTTGTATTGAGAGTATTTTCTTCATGTTTCAAATGATTTTCATCTTCGACCTGCATCTTGGCTTCATACATCATTAAAGTTCCAATCAACTCCTTCATAGCCAATTTTTTTACAGGTGTATACTGACATATAGTTGTGAATATTCCATTCCATTTCAAGGGTAGTAATCTGAGCACTTTTAATGCTTGTTCTGATTGTGAAATAGGATTTCCCAAAGCAGTATTATCATTAACTATTTCTTTCAATCATCCATTCATCCAGGTGATGGGTTCATCCTTGCATATTCTGAAAGTATCAAACTTTAATTTCATAGTAGTGTACCTTAATTGTTTTATGTCATTAGTTACTTCACAGGAAACAACAATAGTTTTCCACATCTCATATGAAATAGGACATTGAGATACTCAATTTAATTCACCATTTCCTAAACCACACACAATAACATTCATAGATTTTGAATTCAGATAATATACCCTTTCTCGATCATTACTCAATTTTTCCAGATATTCCTTAGGGATTTCATAAGGTTTAACTACCATCAAGTAAACCCTTATTCTAAGATTTTTCAAGTATATGATCATAAAACTTTTCCAGCATCCATAGTTATTACCATTAAAGTATAGATCACAGATCATAGACATACCTTCTATCGAATCAGTCATTTTTAGATTTCTTCATCTGAATATTTAACTCAGTATTGTTAGATCCAAAAGATAGAATAATCTTTAATTACCACTTTTTTGAATAGAAAAAATATAATAATAGAAAAAAGAACATAGTAGATCCCTAACTTTGATACCAATTGTTGGGTTAGGATGGTGATGATGAAGATAAAGACACAAGAGGGGGGGGGGGGTGAATTTGTGTACTTCAATAATTTTAAACAATTATGAATGCTCCTCTTATTTATCAAAAAACCTTTCCTTTTATCTCAAATATGAGTGAGAAATGAAAATAAATAAAGAAAATAAACATAATGATGTATAGTGGTTCAGGGCACAAAGATCCCCTAGTCCACTCCACCAATCTTTAACTCCATGATCTTGGTGATTTTCACTAGGTACTCTTATAATAATACCTTTAATACTAAACTAAGTACAATCAATTGATACCTTTACAAAAAGATTTAACAAATCCTTCTGATTCTTTTATAGGGAACTAGTTATCCACATCTTAGTGCAATAAGCCGTCACTTAACCATGACTGAGTCCAAGCATTCAAAACTCCACCAAATAAATAGAGATTGCTTTTGTTGAAAATATGGGTTTCACTTCACACTTGTAGCAATAAATGACAGATGTATTCAGATTTTCAATATAGCACAACAACATAGAGATCTTCAACTTCACATAGGCTTTATTTAAACATCAATCTAGAAAACATCCGACATATGTTTAAACAAATTTTTCACCAAAGTGTATCTATGATAGATGCTTTTATGTTCTTAAAAATGAATATATAATGATGAGGTGAAATATCAATGACATAAATAACAACAATAGTAGTAACAATAAAGAGATGATAGATCAAAACATGTATATCTCCAAAGTGTATCTCTAAAAGCAATGACACACGGTTCTGTATGTAAATCACTTTTTCTATATAATCACTACTTCTATATATATTTTTTACACACACATATATATAGATGAAGAGCACCACAATATTTATACTGTTGGTCGAGCATCTTCAGGTCAAAAATATCTCCAGTAATATCATAGACTTTAATCATGAATATTTTAATTCAAAATATATTCAAGAGAGTCGTAACTTCCCGTAAGAATAGTAATGATTTACTTAAGTGAATACAAGTATTTAAATTGATAATAACGATCCTTTGAATCGATCATAAATGATATTTAAATACCTTTAAGACCATTGAATAAATCACGGAACATATTGCAGATTTAGAATCTTCAACGTTGAATAGTCAAATATAATATTCCTTCAAGTAACAATAAAATCTTAAAACATAGGGTTTGACAATGTAGGTTTGTTCACAAAAGTAGGGTTGATATACCATATGTTTGTTTCCTCAAACGTAGGGTTCCTTACTTATGTAGGGTTCCTTAACCAAATTTTACCTTTTTACAAACGCACGGTTCCTTCTAAATGTAGGGTTCCTTAACCATACTTTCCTGGATGCATCAGGTTGTTGATCCATACATGTTGTTCTGAATGTAGGGTTCATTTATTATGCACTGTTTTGAATGCAGGGTTCATCTCTTACACATTGTTCTGAATATAGGGTTCATTCCTTACGCTACGCTTACCAATATAGGGTATGAACAATGTTTCCAGAATATATTAAAACATGTTCCGAATGCTTCCATGAATATTCCTCATGGATCAATGTCTTGATTATAAGTCTAGAATAATAAATTCCTGAAATTAACTTAAAAATAAAATCATTAGTAAAAAAAGTGTAGGAATTTGTGAGCATCAAAACCAAATAGAAATTAGTGAAATTGTTGAATCAACACATGCTCAACAGTATTATCATACTTTAGAAATAGTTAGGGGGAGTAGATGAATGATATTGATTTTTTATTATAGAATTAGGTAGTTAAGAACAATAGATAATTATGATGGAATACATTTCAATTCACCTGAGGACCATTTACACTCCTTTATAATTTGTTGTGTACTGTTTTCTTTTGTTTTTAACTTCCTAAATATTAAAAAAACCAAACATCACCATCACTTTTTCAATGATTCCATTTTAATTTTTGAAAACTCTAAAAATATAATAAGTGATTGAGAATAGTGAAGAACCACCACACACTCCTTGGGAAATGACCCTGGTTAACCCTATACTGGATTTAGAAGTTTTAAAAATATGTTTGATTGTGACCCATGAGAATTGCACAACCAACTCGACATAATTGTCGAGGAGTTGGGTTTGCAATTAATTTTTTTCTTTTCACTGTAAATAATTTAATATTTTCAAATTAAAAATTAAAATCTAAAAAAATGGAAAATGGTTTTGATTCAACCCCACCAAATCTTGAGGTTATTGCTATAATTTCTAAACAGGTGTAGATATCCATCGATGCAACACGTAGTGAGGCATATAAGGATCTATTTGAGGACCTTAAAGAGGACCTCAAACCATAAATGTTGTAAGCCTTATCCAAGGATCTTATCAAGATCCTTGAATACTTATTAGAGTTCTATCAGCTTTTGGTTGAGGCACACAAAGAGCTCATCCCTCCAATATTTTAAGGTGTCTAAGTGGTTGGAAGAAAACTTGAGTATCACCCACTACTGACCCCAAAAGATGGATTCCCTAGAGACTTGTGTATGAATAAAGAGTTAGAGGTTGAATTAAATAAGGGAGATAAACTTAACTTTTATATATTTTATTTTAGTTTGATTGACATTGAATTAAAAATTAAACCTCCCTTTATTAAAATTATAGAATCAACCTCAAAATTGCAAGCTTTAGATGATTTCAAGGATATAGACACAAGAGAGGTGTTGAGTTTTGAAGAAAAGATAGAAGACCCACTACCCACACTCTTAGAAAGCGACTTTATAGTGGCCATAAAAGAATAAAAGGAACTAATAACTCATATTTTTGAGGTATATACTCTTACTTTGAATCTATCTAGTTTTGATTTAATTAAAAATGATTTTAAATCTGATTTTAAAACCAAATATACTTGTTTTATCCATACAAGTTCAACACTAGTGAAATATACCCTTGAATAGGGAATGAAATAATCTATATAAGAAGTGGATAAAATAGAAGAAAACATTTTGATTCCCACAATGAGAGAAAAAGAAGAATTTGGAAACATTGTCCCATCAGTTAAAGCCAAAGCATAGGAGGCCTTCTACCTACTACCAACTCCTATGAATTATAAATTCAATGATAAATAAAGGTTTTACATAAAAAACATTAACAATAGGACCTTAGGGAGAATAATAAAGCTGAGAAGAGATGCGAGAAAAGAAAATTTTGGTGGTCCCTACCACACAAGACCAATCCACCCCATGATTGAAGATAATCTAATTTATTTACAACTATAGGTAGTATAAAGCGTGACACCTCTTGGTGGGGGGTTACCCAATATTCCTCCTTACTTTAATTTACTTTTTTTTTTCAATTTTTTGTTTTAATTTTGAATAATTTTTTAATTTATATTTGTTTTTATTGAAGGAAATAAGTTAGGAAATAGCCATCAGGACTTCTTGAAGATAATTTGAATATAATAAAGTTGGAATCAAACCCTCCCAAGGCTATCCACATGCAAGGAATAACAACAGTCATATCATATCCTTCCATCCCACTTTAGTATTTATTATAATTCTATTTTTTTCTCAAAAAATATATGATTAATACTAAGTTTTATTGAGGATTAAACTAAAACTAATTTTGGGGGAGGGGAGTAACTATTAGATGTTTAATTCTTGTATCCTTTTTGTTTTGCTTCTTATTTTTAGTGAGTCTGTTTTTGAAATGACAAAAATAAAAAACTCTACACTGTTTAGAAAATGTAAAAAGGTGTTTTGTTATGTTTTCCAAACATTCATTAAGTTGATTTGGAATCTCTAAAGCATTTTTGAACTCCAATTTAATTGTGAGTAATTTTATCTTATTATTAAAAATTAAAAGATCAAATGATCAATGACTTGTATTTTTTTCCTTAGGGTGTGATTTTTAAGCACTTGAAAAATATTTAACTGGAAATTGAAATTCAAAAATCACTAATGTATGTCCATATTTTAAATCCATTACCCAAGAGACATTCTAAAATTTTCTTCCTATATTCCATCTGATAACCTCTTTATTGAGAGTCTCAAGTCATATAGAGAAACTAGAACTTTCCTTGATTCTATTTGAATCCATAAGATTCAAGTGTGATGTATTTTTGATAGTTCCCACCATTCAATTAAAAACCCCTTTGTATAAGTAACCTCTATTTTGGGCCACCTTGACATTTGACCCTTCTTAAGCTTTAAATACTATGAAATACCTATTATAAAAGCCACATTAAAAAATAAATTCATCTATTTAAACCCATATCTTGTGAACATTCTTGTTATATTTTTAGCAAGTGTGGGGGGAAAGTTGTTTTCATGGGAGTTCTAAGTAAGAAATTAATTATTTTGGGTTGATTGAAAGGGTATCTACATATAAAATTGGAAGGGGGTTCACAATCCACATTCTATCATTATTTTAAACATGTTTCTGTATTTATCTATATAAAAAATATATATAAAAACAATTATATACATTTAAAAAAATAATAAAAAGTAAATAAAAAAGAAAAGAAAATTATATATATAAAAATAGAAAACAAAATGTAGAAAAGAGGAAGTTTATTCACTGTTTCCACTATCTTGGTTATGAACCCCACAAAAGGGGCGAAGGGGAGATTGAGTCGGGAGTGACATTAATGTGAGTGGTTGAGTGAGTGCATTCACTATTTTACACTTCTTTAATTTTAACATGCTTTGTACTTAAGAGAAAAAAACTCCACTTCTACCTCATATTTTTAAACATCAAATCCTACCAACCCTTGAACCTCAGAACAACCTATTGTAAGTCCTCTTAAATATCACACTATTTTCTACTAGTAGAGAAATTATGATCTCAGTAATCATATGGTAATATCACATGAACTATGGGAAATGAGCATAACTCCACTTTCATATATTCCTAGAGTGAAGAGAGAAAATTCTAATTAAGGTAGGTTACAAAAAAAGTTTTGAATGAATATTAAAGGTTTAATTTTAAATGGATAGGATAATTTCATGATTTTGGTGTCACAAATCCATCCCTCTAAAGGTAACCCTCCCAGGTTGGAAATGAAGTGAGATAATGACCTCTGATTCCCACCTCCAGTAGTCCCCAAGTTGACGAATAACACTGATGGTATAAGAGTCACACATACGAGAGAAACTTTCCTTAATAATATTTATATAGGATCAAGAAATAGGATATAAACCACAAAAAACTCCACCACATGAAATAAATGAGATAACATTTCATAGAAAGAAATATAAGAAAAGGTGCCCTTCAAACACTTCCCCACTAATTTATGACTCTCACGCCCCAACACCAGACACCTCGTGTGTAAGAACCCAGTTTTTATATGAGGTAAATAACCTTTATATTTCAGTCAAATTCCTTAATTTTATCTTAATAAGAGTGCCTAGTAAGGATATAGAGGAAACAAGGGTGTCTGGGGATTTTTTGGAGCTCGGAGCCCTGAATTTTGGAGGAAACAACTGGTTCTCACTGTTATACAAACTGTGCAGCCCAGTCCGCATGCTTAGATAAATCATGTGGGGAGCTATAGGGTTCTATAGACGGGAGTGCATGGGTTGCGCACAATTTGTCTAACCATTCATTATAGCCAGTGGGATGTGTGTTCTATGGGCAGAGGGGGACGTATGAGTAGATCAAGGTTAGACAAACAATTCTCCCCCAACTATGCATGCCACTGTCCTCGGATAATATCTAGTGCATGGTTGGAGTACGGTTTGTCCAACCATGCAACCAAACTGTGCGAATATTTAAAATTGGGTGAATTTACTATTTTTTCCTCCATCCTTTTAAGAGCTCACCTCCCTCTTTATTTCTTCCTCCAGCAGACATCACATCTATTCTCCCTTACATTGGAAGCTCTTCAAAAGCCTAACCTAGTATTTGGGATATTTTCTTCGTACGACATCCAATAAATACACCATTAATCTTGTTAGATCTTTCTCAATAAGAGATCTAGTCCATTTCCTTATTTCCTTCATTTATCTCACCATCGACGATGCTATTTTGGTGTGATCTCTTATGCCCTATTTTCAAAGTGTTCTTTTATTATTATATTTTCTTTCAATCCAAGCCAAAACAAGGGCTGATAATAGATGTGGAATCTACTATAGGAATAATATAGGTGGTCTATGACTTATCTCTCAATGTATCTCCAATTATAAATTGTTCCCATTATGCACACACCAGTTTCACTGGGTGTTGATCCTTAAATTAATCTGCTTAAATTTTAACTATATAGTTGTAAACCTAATCCCATATGACACCTATTAAAACCATTAGAGGTTGAGACCTCAATGTTAACCACCCCAAGTAGGGTGAACTCCTTTTATGCCTTTAGTGACCCATGTTGTTATTACTTAAAACACTATTCAGGTGTTTTTGAATTGATCTCTGGTAAGGTATGTGTTTTATCTTGATAATTGAATATGTAAATTATTAAATGGAAAGTATATATATATATATATATATATATATATAGATATCACTTGGATAAGGAAAATGTAATTTAATTGAGAATTGGTTTTATGTCCTTATTTAACCTTGTAACTTGATGAAAGGTAATAAAATGAACCCAATGAAATATAATTGGCATGAGTATTACAAGTCTTATTGATTTACATATATTAAATGTATAAGGTGCCTATTTCATATATAACCTTTTAATATTTTTCTATTAGTGGATTCCCAACATGATGTCATAGGATCCCTTCACTTTCTCTCCAAAAATTAGAATGCCTCAGATACGCTCCTTAGATTCAGTTTGACTTCTATGGAAATGAAATGGATTAGATCATTCTCTTTGGGCCCAGTAATCCTTAGCCCTAGATTTACTATAGATGTGCTCCATAGAATTGATTAGAAAATCTTCCAGTGGAATGCCTTGGGGATACACCTTGGATTACACTTAGTCCCTTATGCTAGGATGCTTGGTTGCATACCGGGATCTAGCTCGACCTTCTAAGGTCAAGAATGCCTCAGCTTCACCTTTGATCCTATATTATTATAATTATCTTTCAAGAACTGTAATAATATATTGAATGCCTTTTCCATTCTCCTTTGGAATATGCTTGGGGAATTCTTGAGTCCAAATAGAATAACTATCCATTCAAACAAACCAAATGGATTTGTAAATGATGTTATGGTATAACCGCCTCTTTGATCTTTAACTTCCAATATCCTAATTTGAGATCAAATTTAGAGTACACCATTTTCCATTAATTCCTAATCTTTCTTTATGAATTCTTTCTGATTAGGAAGATTGAAGTAATCATTATTTTTGGCACAATTTAGATCACAATAATCAATGACTATTCTGAATTTACCAAACTATTTATCAACATGATTCATTACCATGAATTTCATATTACTATGAGGAATTTCACTATGCCTGATTAATCCAAGACTAATTAGTTTTGGTTTTTTTTCTCAAACTCCTTAACTATTTTATCTGGATAAAAAATTCATTTACTTTTAATCACTGTAATAGGATCTTTAAGAGTGATTTCTTCCTCAAGAATTGCCTTTTGACACAATTTCAGAGGGTTTTTTGACCAATTTTATGATAAATAATTTTTTATCTTGGACAATGCCTCATCTTCATTAATCCTTAGGACTTTCAATCCAACTAGTTTTCTCTACCCCTAAATCTTTCTGTGGTATTATCTATCCTCATATAGATACTTCCCCACTTTAATTGTAGATACTTTCTTTTCTAAAACCATTCTGTTTTTCCAAATTTAGTCATAATTAGATAATTTTTTAGGAAAATTCCTTATGAAAATATCATTACAGGATGATATCTTCAAAGGAATTGGTTTCCAATTAAGAAGTCATCTAGAAGTTTAGGAATAAATAAAATCATTTGGTTTATGAATATTCTTCCATTGAGTTAAATATGAACCTCCTTTTCTACTTCTTGAATGAGAACTATTGCATTATTACTAATTGTAACTTTTAACTCTATGGATTCCCAAGTTACTCTTGAAAATCAGATTATTGTGCAAGAGAAGGTACATCCTGTATCAACTAGGGTAGTACAAGCAGTTCCATTAATGCTTAATTTAATTAATGTATCCAACTCCTTTATATTTTCACTGAGTAGCAAAGATCCTGTATATCCTACATGATTTTCTTCATCCTAATAGATAGGTAACTGAATATTCCATTTCCTAAAAATATTTATGGAAATTGATGTTCTAGGTAATTCTCCTGAAGTACCTTCATCTTTTTCAATTAATATCCTTGGATTTTTCAAAGGGTTCTCAAGAATTTATGATTATAAATATTCCATTTTCAAATCTAATATTAATAATATTTATTCTTATGATCTAATATCATCTTCATATTCTCTAACCTCAAATATGACCAGTCTATTTATGACTTGTTTAATAAAATTTGGAAGAAGTAGCTTCTGACTTCGTTTTTCCTCCAGATCTGGTGAAACCAATTCTCTAATATAGTTTATACTTTTGGGGTTTACCACCTATGGTTTCATTTATCTAATTTATATTCCTTCATCTTGGAAAATATGTGTAAATATTTCTACACCCTTCATTATAGTAGGTCTCTAGTATTGTAGAACTTTACATAAAGATGAGTAGTTACTCTAACACATATCCTATCGGGTGGAGATCCCAATGTATTCTTCTAGTTATTTTTATTGATATATAATTATACATTTCTACAAATAATTTTGTCCATAAGTTCTACATGCAAGTCTGGGATCACTTTTACCCATACTGATCCTGTATGAAGATTTTCTCATGCCCCTCCTAATAGTGCATTAGAGAAATTGGCTAAACTACCATCCACTACTGTAATTAGGATTGGTAGATCTTGTTATTTTATAACTAGGGGATCTACTCTGATTTGAATTATTGCAAAATGAAAATATTTTTTTTTTCTAAATTTCCTTATTAACCCTTTCTAGTTTTAGAAAATGCATTGTAAACAATACTATATCTTTTTTATAGACTTCAGTTATCTCTTCATCTTCAAAGATCTTGGTCATTTCTTGATATGGTACTCAAGACTTCTGGTATACCTTAGATCAATAAACTTTGGGAATCTTCCATTCTTAGAAATCTCTTCCTTCTAAAGGGATTTCAGTTTCTGAAGAATGCACCAGATCACCTTCCATCTCCTATAGTTTTACTAGTTCTGGAGAGTCTTTAGGTGCACTTTCCCCTATTCAAATCATAGATATTCAAAGATGGATTAAAATGGGGTTATTTCATTCTTCCTAATCCAAGTTGGATTCTTTAACATATGAGTAATATGAATATAAATAATATAAAATTTCATCATTTGAGTCTACATCTTCTCCCTAGATAGGCTCAAACAATACTTCTGATGAATCTTCCATCATTATTACTTTGAGACTTCCTCTTTTTATATCTGTATCTGGGTAACTGTCAGGTCTATGTCCTTTCTTTACACAAAACCTACAAAAATCACAATTTGATATATATTTTACTTTAGGGCATCTGGGACACTTCCCATATTTAGCCTTAAAGTTTTCTCTCATGTCCTTATTAATTCTATTTGGTCTAAGAAATATTTTATATTTTTCTATCTTTCTTAATGAAAATATACTAAATGATTTTCTTTTATCAAATCGTTTCTAGATTTTCTTGTGTAATTTATTTCATTCACACTGACTATCATGACATTGTGTTCTCCACATTGGGTGTTATAATGGACTTTATAACCACATACAAAGCATTCAATATAGATTTTATTCTTAGACTTTCTCTCTAGGGATATCTTTGATGAATTTCTTGGTTTTTCATACTTTCTAACCAAGGAACACATGATTTTTGATCTTTTAACCTTAGATAAAGATCCCTATTTTTGAAATAGATTCTCTGCTAGAATCCCTTTTCTTTTCTTGAGTCTATCATTCATTTCTTTGATAACTGGGCATTCTTCCACAAAATTATTATCAATGAAAACAAGACATATTCTTGATTTTATACCTTATACCATTTCACCCTCAAGAGTCAAATTAGCATGTTAGTACATCTGGAATGACATTATATTTTCCTTTAATATTTTATATATTAAAGTTATAGTATTTTAATTCATTCCCCCACCATACAATTCATGTCTGGGTAAACCTTTTTAATTTAATTCTCATGAAATTTTTATATAAGAACTATCTATTCTTATAGTAAAAGGTTTTCGAAAGAAAAACTCATTATCCTTAATTCCTTTAATGACTTCAAAAAATTCTCTTTCAAGGACTAGATAATTCTTTTATGCCTTATTAAATAATCCACTACAGTATCTACTGATACTTTCATTATGGTATTTATTTATCTTTAAGATACATCCCCACGATGAGTCTGATTAATCTATTTATAAGATGAGTTGATCTTCACTCCAATATAGATACTCCAATTCTAGGATGTTCTGAGATTTTTTCTTCAAAATTTCAATTACTTCAAAATATTCTTCTATCCAATTCCATGGTACCTTACTAGACACATTTCTCTGTATTGGAACTGATATTTTTAATAAACCTTTGATATATGATCTGTCATAACTTAACACACCAAGAAACACTTGTATCTTCTTACGATCTGTATCCTCATTAGGGAAAGTTTCTATCTTTTCTAAAATACGTGGTTAAAGCTTCTCTACACTTACTTGGATTTGAAATCCTAATAATTCTATCTTTGGTTGAATCCAAATGATATTTCTTTCTAAAAGAATCATCCCTTCTTTTATGAACACTTCATCCACATGTTGTAAATTTTTGATATTCTATTCAATATTTTTATTAAATATAAGCACATCATCTATGTAGACTTCCATTAATTGTTATAATATATTTAATTTCTTTCCCATTCTCATTTTGAATATTCCTAGGGGATTGTTGAGTCTAAATGGCATAATTATCCATTCAAACAAGCCAACTGGTGTTGTAAATGTTGTTAATGATATAACCTCCTCTTTGATATTTATATGAAAATATCCTAACTTGAGATCAAAATTAGAGTATAAAATTGGTCATTAATTCCTAATCTTTATTCTTAAAGTATCATGATTAGTAATATTATAGTCTTAATCCTTTGTATCACAATTTAGATCACGATAATCAATGAACATTCTAGATTTACCACATTGTTTCTCAGTAAATGTCGCACTCCTATGAGGACTTTCACTATGCATAATTAATCCAAGACTAATTAGTTTTGGAATATGTTTCTCAAACTCCTTAACCATTTCATCTGGATAAGAAATATCTTTACTTATAATAACTGTACTAGGATCTTTAAGAGGGATTGCAGCCTCACACATTGCCTTCTTCCACAATTTCAGAGGGTTTTTTGACCAATTTTCTAATAAATAATATTTTATCTTGGCCAATGGATCATCTTAATTAATACTCAAGACTTTAAATCGAACAAATTATCTCCACTGCTCAATATTTCTACGGTATTCTCTATCCTCATCTAGATAGTTCTCCACTTTAACTATAAATACTTTTTTTTCTAGAACCATTCTGGTTTTTCCAAAAGAAATTGTATTTTGATAATTTTTTAGGATAATTACTTTTGAACATATAATTATAGACTGATATCTTCTAAGGAATCAATTTCTAATTAATAAGTCATATGGAAGTTGATGAATAAAGGAAATCATCGGTTCTATGAATATTCTTCCACTGAATTCAATATGAACCTCCTTTGATACTTCTTGAACTAGAACTATTACATTGTTACCAACTATAAATTGAAAATCTATGGATTCCTAGATTACTCCTAAAAATAATATTCTTGTGCAAGAGAAGGTACATCCAGTATCAACTAGGGTAGTACTTACAGTTCCATTAATACTTAATTTAACTAATGTATCCCACTCTTCTATCTTTTCACTGAGTAGCAAAGATTCTATATATCCTACATGAGTTTCTTTATCCTCATATATAGGTAATAAAATAGTCCTTTTTTTGACATTCATTCTAAAAATTAATGTTGTAGCTGTTCTACTAAAGTACTTTCATCTTTTCTAATTGAGATCCTTAGATTTTCCAAAGAGTTCTCAAGAATTTATGATTAGAAATATTCCATATTCAAATATAATCTTCCTGATCTTGATCCTTCTTATCTAAGATCATATCCATCTTCTCTGACCTTATAGATGACAAGTTTATTTCCAAATTATTTAAAAACATCTGGAATAAGTATATTATGCCTTCATTCTTTATCTAGATATGGTGAAACCCATTCTCTAGGCTAGGTTAGCCTTTTGGGGTTTACCACCTATTGTTTCATTACTTTAATTCATGCTCCTTCATCTTGAAAAAGATGTGTAAATATTTATACACCCTTCCTTATAGAAGGTATCCCAATATTTTAGAACTTTACATAAATAAGAGTAATTACTCTAACACATCTTCTGTCTGGTGGACATCCCAATGTCTTCTTCCAATTCATCATGTTGATCTTTACTTATAGTGTTCTACTAATACTTCTATCCATAAGTACTACATTCATGTATGGGATCACCTTTACCCATGCTTCTCCTACATGCAGATTTGTGTTGGAACCAAGGTTGTCCTTTTCTAGAAACGGATTATGGTTTTTGTTTTTTGTCAATCCTCACATGAAATATTAGGGAGTTTCAAGGAAAGGTATATTACAGTTCAAGCTAATAACAATATTGAAGGTGGGGTCGTTTCCCAGTATTTTCCAAATTTTTGGGGTCCAAAATTTGGAGGATGACTTTAGATCATGAAAAGTGGATTTCCTTGAATTCCTTATGAAAATATAGCAAAGGCATGAGTTTCATGAAGATGAGCTTCACAAATAGTGTTTTGTGAAGGATCAAAGAAAGTTTACAGTGATCTATGTGACAATGAAGAGCATAAAAAACGATGAAGAATTAGAGCATCGTAAACATTGATAGTGATCTCCATGATTACGAGAATTGGAGCATCGTGGCATGTTATGGTTTGAAAAAAGCTTCGCGACTACATCAAATTTCACTAGAGCATCATGAAAGGAGGAGGGCCACAAAGTTGTTTTTGAAAGATCTGGAAAATGTGTTGGAGGTGATGGAGTATCCTAAATGAAAAAGCCTATAAATATGAGGCTACACCCACTTCATTCTCACTATTTTTTCAAGGAAAATATAGAATCTCTCTGATTTCATGAAGCCATGGGAGCTCCAAGAATTTGACATTTCATACGAGCTTGAGCATCGTGAAAAGACTACTTTAGTCTTGACTGATGCCAACACTATTAAGAAAAGGGTACTTCATGATGATGGGTTATTCCATGTTGAATCAGTGAGATTCATGAAGGAGTTTGTTCCATGAAGGTAGGGGTGCTTCTTTAAGGAGTGATCTTTATTAAGGATCTTCACAAAAGGAAGTCTTGTACATCTGGTTTTTAGTGAATAATGCTTTTAGAGTGCATCAACTTAGGTCAACAGTGCAAGAAGAGTCTCATGCTAGTCATAGACAAAGACTTTAATGCCAATACATTGAAGTGACCTTTAATTTAATATACTGAGTTAGAATTCTCTCAAATTAGTGAGCTAGGGTGAGTCAATGGAAGTGTTCCAAGGGATGTTGTGAGATAACCCTAAAATATTGTAAAGGAAGTGTGCTTGGAACAGAGTGAATGTGTCTGAACTTTTTTACTCCACAACTAGCGAAGATTAATGGATTTAGGTATTACCAACACACTATTGGCATATGCTCTTTGGACTAGACCTTAGTGGAAAACCAAGTAAAACTATTGTGTCGTCTCTTTGCATGTGATTATTTTTTTATTGTGCCTTCCCATTATATAGGTTTAATAAGTTATTACCAACATGAGAATAAGATCCATCACTTTAGGATAAAAATTTGACACCCTGATTCACCCCTCGCCCCTCAAGGTGTTCTGGGGTCCTTCAAGTGGTATTAGAGGGAGTTTAAGGTTTTTGGTGTTAAATATTCTCTGATTTTCTATCTTGGCGAATTCAGTTAATGTTAGGGTAGTATCCATATTTAATGGACATAACTTTAATATATGAAAAAACAAGATGATATCTCATCTAATAGAATCTTAGGTGATTGAATCCTTTAATTCAACTAGTGATCAAAGATTTACTGTAAATTATGTATCTGATAATTTTGGAAAACATCTAACGGATGATGAAGCCATAGAATTTGTTGACAAATGAAATGTTAAAATCCATATGAAGAATGAAATATTCTTGAAACACATAAAATTTAGGCATATCCCTAGTCTATGGAAAAATATTATTTCCATTTGAAAAATTGATAAGGAAGGATATGGAACTACCTTTTTTAATGTGGTATGTAATGTTACCCAAAATCACATGGAAGTTTCATGAGGATTAAAATATGGAACTCTTTAATTGAGAAAAAATTTAGATGGAATTACAGTTTTCAGATGTATTACCTCTAAAGATATGGAAGTTTGGAATTGCAGACTTGGTCACATCAATGAGAATAATATCAAAGTGTTAAAAACAAAGGGAATATTGAATCTTAGTTATATTAAAATTTTAAAGTACAAGAGATGTGTTCTGGGGAATTAGAGAAGGGAATTATTTAATTTAGAAGGATGATATCCCAAATCTTAGAAGTTAGAGTTGGTTTAGTTAGATATTTAGGGACTTACTGTTATTAAATTCTATGTATTCTCTATCTACTTTGTTACTTTCATTAGGAGTTCTACTAGGAAAGTATAGGTTTACCTTTTGAAGCACAAGTCAGATGTTTTTTAGGTGTTCATACAATGTAAATCCATGGTGTAAAGGGAATTTGGTCGGAAGCTAAGATGCCTATGTTCCAATAACAGTTGTGAGTATATTGGATATAACTTCCATAATTTCTGAAAGAATAATGGAATAATTCATGAGAATATGGTGCATAGAAATACATAGTATAATGGAATTTCTAAGAGGATAAATCAGACATCAACTAACAAGGCTCAAATTATGTGACTACATTCTACAATATCTAAAGGAATATGGGTGGATATAGTCAAAACAATAACTTATCTTGTCAATAAAAGTCTAACGTTGGCTGTTTGGCATGAAATTCCATAGGAGTTATGGTTAGATAAACAACCAAAATTTTATCATTTTCAAGTATTTGAAAGATTGATATATGTTCATATTAACATCAAGGATCATGATATGTTCAAAGAAAAATCCAATGCATGTTTTCTCATTGGATATGAAGATGATAACTTTAGATATCAACTATGGAATGATTATAGATGAAAAAATAATCAGGAGTAGAGATGTTATCTTTAATTAGAATGTACTTTGGAAGGAACAAGACTTGGTAGAGAAAGAAGATAAGGGGAAAAAATAAATATAAAAGTACAGGTAGATCAGAGTAAATACACCAAAAGATCATATCTTCTGGAGAAATTATATGATAATTCTAGTAGTATTGGAAGACCATAAGTAATACCATCAAAAGATATTACATAAAGTTCAAGGGTGGTTAGATATTGAGTAATAGTACCCAAATTTAAGGTTCTAAAAGTTAAAGAATAACTGAGTAGTAAAGTGAAACCAATTTAGTTGAGAAGATAAACTAGAATTAGAAGATTGGTTCAGAGGTTTGGGGATGATATGAACTTTTTGCACTTAACAGATTTAGGGAAATTCGAATTCCCGAAAGAAGTAGTATCACTCAGTGACTCAAGAAAAATGAAATTAGAAATATATGAATAAATATCTTCATTAAAGTTCAATGAAACTTGGGAGATTACCGATTTAATGGAAGGTAAAAGAGAACTTGAGAATAAATGGGTGTATCACTTAAAAAAGTAGGCTGATGGAAAGAAGAATTAAAAAGTGCAGTTGGTTGTAAATGGATTTTAAAAAAATTAAGGTGTTTATTTCTTAGATATTTCCCCATTAATAGTTAAATATTATACTATTTGGATGGTACTAAGTATGGTGGCATCAAAAGATCTATACTTAGAATAGATGGATGTAAATACAACCTCCCTTTATGGTGATTTCTAGGAAGAAATTTACATGAAGAAACCATTAGGTTTCAAAGATGATAACAAATTGAAATTGGTACGTAAGTTGAGGAAAAGTATCCATGGAGTGAATAAAAAACCATGGAAGTGGAATCATAAGTTCAATGGATTTATGTTGGAAGAAGGATTTATAAGGTACAACACTAATCACAACTATTAAGGGAAGTAATGTGATTATGATACTTTCATCATATTTCTTTTGTATGTCGATGACATGCTACTAGTTGGATTGAATGGTGAAAGGATTTGGAAATTGAAGTGTAATTTTTTTGGAATCTTTGAAATGAAATATCATGGGAATTCTAAGAAAATCTTAGGGATGATTATTGATAGGGATAGGAAGGTAGAAAATTTAGTGTTATTCTAAAAATATTATATCTAGAAGATTGTGGAAAAGTTTTAAATGAATGGATGTAAGTCTGTATCAACTCCCCTTAACACACACTTAAAACTATCCAAGAAAAAATCACTAGAAACAAATTAAGAGTGCCAAAACATGGAAATAGGGTCATATGCATCAATGGTTAGAAGTTTTTTGTATGTAATGGTGTAGTGCCCCATGCCGTATTGACCACTAATAGGGGAAGGAAAAATTAGTGGTTTCTTTTTATGAATTAATTTTCTTTCAAATTAAACCTATTTAACTTGTTAAGGTACTCAATCCACTCAATATTATCTATCAAACTCACCTCATGTGTATTAGTAAAAGAGATAGAGTATAACACAATATTTATAAGGTTTGTAAAAAATCCCACTTCTTATTGTAATAGATTAGTCCCACTAATTAAAAATTCTTCAATATCAATTAAGTGATTAAAATTATCTGGATCTAACCAAGAGACTCTATTTGATTCTATCTCAAACTGAAATAATTCCACTTCTTTCAGCTCCAATTGAAGGGCTTATGCTCTGGCTCCAACCAAGAGGCACCTTCTACTCCCAAGTCTAACCAGAAGACTTTAACTGCTCCCGAAATCAACCATAAGGATTCACATTTAATGAAGGATGGATTCAATGTAGTATTATCTTTGATCTTACTTTACAATATTGTAGGATTTTACTTACTCATGTACCTATTAAAGCACCTTCAACAACCTCTAGTTGGGTCTATTGGCCTTGCTCAATTATCTGATCACCTATAACTGATCAGTTTCCTTAGTTCAACAAATTCTCAGGCTTGAATTATTCCTTCTAACTGAAGTACCAACCTCACTTAGATGTATGAAAATAGATCACACATTGTCTTCAATATTTTATACAAGATAGAACTTTCACAATCTCAATATTCTTCAAGTACACTTCATGTATGATTACATGGCATATGAAAGTCTTATTTTGGGTATCTTAAGGTACATGTGAATTTATATTAAAGTGAATACACTTACCACTATCATTTTATTCTCACTTTCTCTTCTCACAAATTATATACACCAAACTATAAACTATTGTTTCTCAATGCATGTAAATTTATGTACGCATGGAAGCACGAATGTACTAATCACTGCCTTCTCAATGTAATAGTGTACGCAGTCTTCTCAAACCCTTAATGAAATATATAGAATGACTTTTCCTTCATGCAAGTGTAGTGTGATATCAATGTGTCCTCACATAAACTAGTATGGTTGAGCATTAAGGTTCTCATTATTCTTTTCACAATCCAGGGAGACAACACATATTGTACTAACCCAAGGTGCTTCACAAAACTAGTTCTTCACGAACCAGATGTTCACGGTGGGTATATTTTCTTCAGAAAACATGACCACTATCACAATCACAATTAAAAATAGAACCATGGGACTCAGTGATTTTATATTTATAGGCAAGGATCACAGCCTTTCACCACCTCAACCTCTAAGAATCATGTCATGCTGAAGATTCACTTTTTATGTCATATCATGGCATACCCGAGTCATTCGGGTTTACTCAAAATACTTACACCACAAATCATGGTGCCTTTATTTTACCCCTTATGGTGATATCATCACATGCATGTGATGTGACCTCATGCTTCATCAGTTTTTATATGCACGATTGCATCCCTCTGCAACTTTGTTTCATCCTTGGACAATTGCTCTTTCTTTGATTTATCAAATTCATGCAAGACGTAGTTTCATGCATGGGGTTACTTCATCTCATTGCCTCATCATTTAAACCTTAGAATGATCATGGAGACATATTCTTTGATCGATGGTGGTTTGTGCAACTTCTCTAGAAAATAGTAGTGTCATCGAGAGTTAGGAGGAGGGCGACGATGACGATCATTTAAACTCAAGGTTGTGGGAGATTAGATGGTGCAGATTACATGGATCAATCATCCTGTGTTATATCCATATTTTTAATATATGGTTAAATAGTTCCACCAATTTTTTTTACCAAATCGAATATCCCACATGTCTTCTCTATAATTTATTAGCCAGAGCATATCGTAGCCTCATCGAGCTGGCAACAGGGGATCAACACCCATACACCCACACACACTCACCACATGATTCACCCCAATATAATTCTTTCCCAACCCATGCACCTTTCAGGCACATTCTCTACAAACCTTATACATGGGATCTCTATGGGCTTATACACATCCCATCATTCCACCCACAGGCTTTCCTAGGATGGTTCCCATTGTACATGCTTGACCTTGGTCCCACACGTTCCCTTGGTTGAGCTGGCTTAGAATGCCTTATGGTTTAGCCCATATTTTTTAGTAAGGCCACCAATTCACATATACTTAGAATAATTCTAATTATAGAATATAAATATAAAATTTCTCAATTATTATTCTTAAATTATACCTCATGAAAAATAAATATTATTTTTCATGGCCTTCTTAACTTATTCTTCATGAAAATAAATATTTTTATAGAAAATATTATACTTCATCTTGTAGTAAATATTTTTTCCTCCTTGAAATGTGTCTTTGTCATTTAATAATAATCCAAAAAATCTTCATAATTTAACATGGATAATTTATCAATCATGACATCCACTTCCATCAATTGAGTTCATAACAATTCTCCAAGAATCACCACTTCAACCATCAACACACCAAACACATATTGACATATCATTTAAAGAAAATGAAACAACGAGCCCAAAAATATCCCCCATTGAATTTTGTTGTCAATACCTCCTTAGAATAATTTGTAAGAGTTAATATTTTTTCTCAAAATTTTCTACCCCTTTGATAATAAAATACAAAGAAAATGTGGGGAATATTTATCATCTCATTTTTCTTCTAAAAACGTGATCATATCCTTTATATTAAAATTCCATGATCAGTTATAAGAGAGGAATGATCTCACATGGTTCTCTTAGAAAAGTGACTCTTTAGTTAATCAACTCTAAGTCTATATGGGATAACATGGTGCATAAAATAAGATAGATACAACCATGAATGTCTAATATGTCCATAAAATACCATGTATGTGAAATCATGCTCATAATGTCTCAATTATTATCTAAGGGGTTGAAAATAATTTAATTTATCAATGAAATGCTAAATCCTACACATAATTAAACAAACAAATCATAAAAGTTCAAGTGAAAAAGATATATATCCTTATTTGTCTCATATTAACATCAATCAAGCACTCCCCCTTAATTGATAAGATAATACAATGAAGAATAAGGGATAGAAGTGTGATTAACATACCTTGACCTTTAATTTTGAATATTTCCAAGGTTTTCATATTCATTCTCTAGGTTTATCCCCCTTAAGGGATGCACATTTTTTCTTCCATTTCATGGAAGTGAGTAGACTCCATGAAGTACAATCTCACCATGTTGTCTAGAAGTGATAGCCTCAAACATCTCCTTCCATTCTCTAAATTGTTAGTTCAAATCACATAAAATAACAGGGAATAAGGATTGACCTCTTGGTTTCTCAAAAGTAACATTCAGACTGAGATATTCTTCTCAGTCTAGGTCATTATTTTCTATCAATCTAAATATGGATAGATTTATTTTAAATCTTGTTTTTATTTTGAGACTCATTGATTTGAGTATTTTCTTTCTTCCTTTCTTCTTATTTTTGAATAACTTTCTCAACCTCAGTATTTTGGATCTTCAAGATTCCTCCTATGGATAAATTCTCATCATATTCCATCTCATTTTATAATACCACTTTATTTTCTTTATATTTAGAAAGTTTCTAAGATTCCTCCAATTGTTTAACCAATTTCAATTGATGTGTCCAAAAAACTAGATATTTTTTCTTAAACTTTTCAATCTTCATAGAATATTCACATGACTTTTCATTGGTTTTCTTTTGGAACCTCTTCCATTTAATAGCAGAGAGAACTTTTCCTTTCACTCTTGTCATGTACACCATAGCCTTGTGAACTTCTAAACCACATCTACCAAAAACTTCTTCCATAATATGAAATTTGTTTTGTGTATATAGTTGTGGTGAAGATATTTTCACAGGTTGTTTTATCTGAGATTTTTTACTCAGATCCTTATTGAAAATATCCCTTGACTATTTCCTCATTCCAGGTGAATAAAATTTTAACCATAAATAATAAGCTTTGTGATGATTCTTACCACAACACCAATAAAATCCTTGAAACTTTATTCACCCATATTGGTTCCAAATGAATTCAAATTTGTGTTTTTGTTGACATTTTGTAAACCAAGCCTCACTTTTCTTGGGGGTTTTGGGCCTTCTTGGCTTATTATTCCATTTAATTTATGTGAAATATTATATTTAATTATTCTTGGACCTTATATTCATAGTTTTAGCTTTTAAACCTACACTATTAGAAGTAACATATGCATCAAAATGATTAAGTTCACTTTTACCTTTATTCTCTTCAGCTTGAGAAGTTTCTCCCTTGATCTCAATAGATTTATTAAAATATTATCTGTCCTTATTCAACTCATGTTGAACTATGACACATATGACTTGTGTCTCAAAAAACTCAACTTATCTAGCAGTAAACTTCTCTTCAAGATCATAAATCATATTATCTTGTTTAGAAATTTTTAATTTGTACATCTTGATCTCACTAAAAAAATATAATTCTTTCTTGATCAGATCCTCATTTTCTTTATCAACATGAATTTTTTATTCCTTATTTTTTTTATCAATTAATTAATTTTTTAATTTCTCAAGATTGTTCATTTATTTCTTGAAATATTTAACCCGTCCCATGAAAAATTATAATTCTTCTTTCAGATTACACTCAAGATATGTTCTTTATTTTTCTTTATCACTACTGCTTGAAGAGTTAGTTCTTTTCTTTTCATGGGAAAAGAAACAAACTTTATTATCTAAATAATAACTTGATGATGAATATTTCTTATGCTTGATCATAATATTTCTATTCTTGTTGCTGAAGTGTTTTTTTATCTTCTTCTTATCCCATTTGTGTTTATGGGATCTCTCATCATGTGATTCTGATTATTATTCTGATTCTTCAATATTCTTATTTGGACACTTCTTAGAAAAATGGTCAGTTCAAACATAGTTAAATCACTTTTGTTTTAATTTACACTTTCCCTTACACTTTCCCTTATTGAACCCTTTTAATATAAGGGAAACAGTATGATTTAATCCATCATAATCTTCATCACTTTATAAATCTTACGATTCATCAATCTCTTCTTCTTTAACTTTATCATTTCTTATTGCTTAAAAGTCCTTTTCAAAATTTTCTTTCTTCTTGAAGTATATAATTTTTATCATCTCATAGGCTATGATAATGTTTCATAGTTCATCAAGATATAAGTAATCTTTTTCTTCTAGGGATGAAACTTCTGAATTAAAATGATCTGGAAAATTCCTCATCAATTTTTTGTCAATGATAGAGTCACCCATATTCTTACCAAATTCCAAGATATTTCTCACAATATCATTTACCCTAGTAAAATAGTCATCAAAAGTCTCATAATTAACCATCTTTATATCTTCAAATTTTCGCCTCTAAACTTGATGTTTGGCCTCCTTAACTTTTAAATTACCTTCATAGATGATAATCAATTTATCCTAGACCTCCTTAGTAGTTTTTAGAACCATAACCTTTTTGTATAACTTATATGATAAAGCCATCAAGATGGAATTTTAATTCTTTCCATATAAATCCATATTCCTCTTATTAGCTTGTGTTATAGAATCATCATCATCAATGTCTAGAAAACCCAATGTTGTAGTATCTCTCACTTCCAAGACAAGTGATAGGAGGTTGGGAAATATCCTATTACTATAGTTGTGATAATTATTCCCATTAAAAGTGGGAACACCTCAGATGTTGATAGAATTAATAGTCTACATCTGTCAGAATACTTCTTACTTCTTTAGTGGGAACCTTCACTCTGATACCACTTGTAGGGCCCCAACATATATTGACCATTGATAGGGGAGGGGTGAATCGATGGTTTCTTTTTATGAATTCATTTTATTTCAAATTAAACCTCTCTAAATTGTTAAGGTTCTAGATCTACTAAATATTATATCTCAAACTCATATCATGTGGAGTAGTAAGAGATAGAAAGAATCACACAATATTTATAAGGTTATAAAAATCCTACTCATTATTGAAACCTGTTAGTCCCCCTAATTATATATTCTTCACTATCAAACAAGTGATTAAAATGATCTATATCTAATGGAGAGAATTTGTTTTTTTAGCTCTAACCAAAATAATTCCTCTACTTTCAGATCCAACTAAATTAATTCTTATCTAGCTCCAATTGAGATACTCCTTATGCTCCTAGATCTAACCAAACAATTTCAAATCCTCCCATCACCAACAAACAAAAATCAACTTTAATGAAGGATTGATCCAATATAGGATGATATTTTATATTCCTCTATGATCTTGTAGGATCTAAATAGCTTTTGTACTTATTCAAGTACCTTCAATAACCTCTGGTTGGGTATGTTGGACTTTCTTAATTATCTTATCACCTCTAACTAATTAGTTTCCTCAATGAAAAAAATGTTCTGGCTTAAATTATTCCATCCAAATTAAGTCTTTACCTTAATTATATGTATAAAAATAGATAACATACTATTTTCAATATTTCATGCAAGATAGAACTTTAAAAATATCAATATTATTCAAGTATACTTCATGTATGATTTCATGACATCTGAAAGTCTTGTTTCGAGTATCTAAAGGTGTATGTGAATTTAAATTAAAGTTCACACACAACCCACTATCATCTTCTTCTCACTTTCTTTTAACACATTATATACACCACACTATCCACTATTGTTTCTCAATTCATGTATATTCACATGTGCATGGAAGAATTCATGTATTGCTAACTACCTTCTTAGTGTAACAATATATGTGGTCTTCTAAATTTTCTTGCACAAGATATAGCATGAATTATACTTCATGAAGTATAGTGTAATATCAATGTGTCTTTGTGAAAACCAGTATTATGGAGCACATGAGTTCTATGTCTTCTTCACACAATCCAGGGATACAATATATATCTTATTAACCCAAGGTGCTTCGCATAACCAGTTATTCATGAACTAGATCATCATGGTGGCTCTGTTTTCTTTGAAAAACGAGAGCACTCTCATAATCACAATTATAAATAGAACTATGGGCCTCAATTATTTGATATTTATAGGCAAGGATCACTACCTTTCATTACCTTAAACTCTGAGAATTATGTCCCGTTGAAGCTCTCATTTTTATGCCATATCATGACATACCCAAGTCATTTAGGTTTACTCAAAATAATTATGTTGAAAATCATGGTGCCTTCACGTTACCACTTGTGGTGATACCCTCACATGCATACGATGTGATCTCGTGATTCATCAATTTTTTTTATATATGATCACATCCCTCTGCAACCCCATTTTATCCTCATCCAGCTGCTCTTTCTTCGATTTATCACATGCATACAATATGCAGTTACATGAATAGAGTTACATCGTCTCATCATCTCATAATTTTGACCTTATAATGATCACAATGACCTATTATTTTATAGATGGTGGGTTGGATATCTTCTTCAACGAACTACAGCGCTGCCGAGAGTCAGGAGGAGGAAGAAAACATCACTCGTTTAAACTCAATGGTGTGGGAGATCGTACGATGTAGATTATATGGATCAAATAGCCCATGTTATATATATATTTTTAATAGATATGTGACCAATTACACTAAAATTTTATCCCAAATCTAATATACCATATGTATTCACCGTATTTTATTATCCAGAGCATGCTAAAACCTCATCAAGCTGGAGAAGGGGGATCAACAATCGTACACCCACACACACTCACCATGGGCTTCATCTGAGTGAGCTTCTTTACCAACCCATGCACCTTAAAATTGTGTTCTCTATGGACCTTATACATGGTATCTCCATGGTATTATACACAGACCATCATGCTACATGTAGGATTGCTCGAGCTAGTTTCTATTGGGTGTGGTTGACCTTGGTCCCACATGTTCCCTTGGTCGATCTGGCCTAGGCTATCTTATGGGATGACCCATATTTTTTAGTAAGGACACAAATTCATATGTACTTAGAACAATTATAAGTATATAATAGAAATACAAAACTTTCTCAATTATTATTCTTCAACCATACCTCATGAAAAATAAATATTATTTTGTATGATTTTTATAACTTCTTCTTCATGAAAATAAACATTTTCATGGAAAATATTCTTATTCATCTTGTAGTAAACAATGTGTCCTCCTTTACACATGTATTTTTCATTTAAGAAAATTCCATAAAATCATCAAAATTTTACATGTATAGTTTCTCAAGCATGAAATACAATGACATCAATTCAGTCCATAACAATTCTCCAAGCATCACCACTTCAACCATCAACTCACCAAACACATATTGAAATATCATTGATAAAAAATGCAACACCAAGGCCATGAAATAGTTTTTATTCATCCATATAACATTTGAAGTGGGATTTTTCAGTTGATTTATGTCAAATCCAGGAAAGGTAAACTGGGAAGATGTTAAATGGATTCTTTGGTATTTGAAAGGAATGGAATATGTAGATCTATGTTTTGGGAAGGAATATATATTATAAGGTTTTGTGTATGCATACTTTATTGGAGATTCAGATACCCAAAATTCAATATTTTTCTTTGTGTTTACCTATGGAGGAACAAAAATTAGCTAGATTTCACGACTGTAGAAGATTATAACATTAAGTACAACAAAATATAAGTATGTAGCTATTATATTTTTACATTACTAATATATCCTAATTTTTTTTGTATATCAAGTAAAATTTACTTTTGAACTTTGACTGGTATAATCTTTTACTTTCTAAATTTTATCTTATGATAAGTCCAAATGTATAAACTAATCTCTTGGAAACTACATCCTTTATAATATATCACGCTAAGATACAAAAACTCTTTTGTACTTAGGAAATAAATCTTATTTCCTTTTAGTGGGAATATTTAACAAGTAAATTTTTATTTCCATATCATATATAGTATTTTTTTTGTTTTTAATTTTATTAAAAATAACACTTTATCAAATATTCCATTGTTGGTGGTGGAATCATATTACTCATGTTATTTTTTAAACATTTTATCTCGAATAAAAATCCTTTAAACCCTATATCCTTTTCAATCATGTTATAGAATCTGGATGAATCATAAACCATGTGTATCAAAAACTTCATCTCATTCATTTAAATAGTAATTATTTACAATATCTTCTTAAGTGAAAAATAAGATAAATAAAACATTTCCTTTTTAAAAATTCATCCAATATTGAAGTCCTCCCTACATCTAAGTCCTCAATGTAGCAACTCCTTGCTCCATTACGTGTAAGAAAATTTTAATTTTCTATCTTCGACTCTTCATTTACTTTTGAACTCTTGTATATTTACAAAAATTTTAAAACATATATTTGGTATCATATTCCCTTCAGAACATAAGAATCGAACTATATAACATTAATAACTAAGGTGAAGTATCCATATGGTTTATTAAAACCCTTTAGGTATTCTAGATAGTTACTTTTCTAATTTATGGTTTGGCCACAATGAAAGTATTATCCCATCTTTCTTTTCTTTATCTTAGTTGATGGCATAGGCTCCACACAATCTCTTTTATTTTCACTGTAGCAAAAAATTTTGCCCTTATTTAGTACAATTATCATAGCACTTAATCCTCCACCACCCATGTACTGTGTTTCTATCCTAAACATGTTAAGTATATCAAGAAAATTTTATTAAACTCATTCATATTATAATTCACAATAAACTATCAGAACCTTTTTGGTAGTGATTTTAGAATGAAGTTCAAGACCAAATCGAGTCTAAGTAGTGAACCAAGTCTCTCCAAGTAATCAACATGACCAATCATATTAAGTATATGTGTTGAGACTGAGGTTCTTTCTACCATCTTTCATTGAAGAAGCTCCTTAAAAACCCCATACATTTCATGCTTAACTTTCCATTTATAGTACCTTTTATGATTGTCTATCATATTATAGGCATCCATGGTCTCATGTTTCTTTTTCAACTTCTCTTCCATTGTCACAAGCATGATTGTATAGAATTATAGTGAATCCTATAGATTCTTATCATAGGAATATAACTCCATTTGTTGAATTAATTCTCTATATGGTTGTTTAGGAATAGGTTCTTCTAACACCTAGAATTTTTCTTCTTTCTTTAGAACTATTCTCAAGTTATCATAGTGGTTGAGGAAGTTACTACCATTTAGTTTTTATTTTTTTAAAATATATCTCAAGGTAAAGAATGATGATGATGATGATTTCATTAGATACAATAAAATATTTTATAAGATGAGTATCATGTTTAATAACCATTTAATAAGGAATTTTATTAAATGGGATCCCATTAAAAAGGTTCCCCTTTTAAATTTCATCATGCCCATTAGTAGTCCAAGATCTATAATTCACTAAATAGTGAGTTATATTTTGTGTCCCTCTCTCCAATTATCTATTTAGGTATACAAAAATTTCCAATCATATCATATATGACTCTTGTATTATTGAGAAGACAACTCTTTTTCCAATCCATCAAATGTAAAAACTCAACACTATTCCTCTGGTATCCTTCCTAAAGGTTTCCTAGCTAAGTGAAACCCAAATATCATAGAAATATTTGGTTACCTAACTATTAGGGTTATCCATTTACACAATCCATTACATAATATAATCCATGAGAATTCTACTTTGGAAGAATCTACTTGGTTATTGATTGAGGTCTTGACACATGATTGCTTTAGAATGAATCTAACACTTAGTATTTAAGGGGATTTATTTTAAAGTTTTACCAATCCAATATGCATTATATGCATATTAAATTCATAACTATTTCATGACATACAATCTTTATTATCTCATGTTTTATTCCTTTATGTATGAATTCCTTTAATGGTTTATTTTTGGAATCCTTATTCCATCCACCAAATTAATATGTTCACACCATATTAATGTGTATCTCTTTACACAACCCACCGTTTTTGCAACTCATCCAAAAATTGAATCCAAACGTATTCATACATATACAAATGAATCATATTAATAAGGTATATAGACTCTTCATGTAAACATTTAAAATTATATGAGATTGATAATCTCTATATCAGTAATTCTGGATCTATAGATAGTCAACCCCTACATTTATAGAACAATATATAAGCCTCTAGGATAGTGGGAAGTTCGATCCAAAGTCCCTATACCCATGGATACTTTAATCAAGAGATAATCTAATTCATCATAACTCTAAAACCTAATATGTATAAATTATAGTCAACAACTAAATTCAATCTAAAAACTTCAATTAAAAATTAAGTTCAAGGTAGATGAAAAATAAATCTTATATTGTTATACCTAACATGTTATGCATGGATTGACAATTTATGAGAAGCAATTTATCAAAAAATTAAAGCATATATAATATTCACATTTCATAAACAATTTATAAACATGAATATTCAAAAGTAATTAAATAAATAAACATTTTATTTATTTACCAAACATGAGATATACATTTATGAATAATTCATAAATCAATAATTATAAACATTTTATAATTCATTATGGAAATTCCATAAATATATAAATATAAATACTTTATATTTATTATCAATATGAACTCTTTCATATTATTCATTATATGACATCTTAATTTAATATATGATATGTCATTAAATACAAACATTTTATATTTCAATTTCTATTATTTAAACAATTTACATAATCTAAATATCACATATTAACATTATTTAAACCTTTGATCATATCATTTATCAAAAAATTGTTGATAAAGTTTAAATAATTTCCAAATAAGTTCCTTTTAATTTGATATTTCAAATTAAACACTATAAACATTTAATAATTTTAAATATAAATACATTATATTTTCCCTTATTTTTTTAATTTATAAACCTTATATAAATTACACATATAATTTATATATAAATAATTTATATCCAAATTATAATTCATGACACATAATTTTGAAATGGTAGTTTAATATTAACTCTTAATATTATGGAATATTTATTTATTAGCATTTCACAAACATTTAATTAATTAAGTATAAGATCCTTATTATTAATTAATTTATAAACACTTTATAAATTAATAAATATTACCAAAATAAATTTCATTATTATTTATTATAAATAATAAAATTCAATTCATAAATGAAAATGAAGAAAAATATTTTTTCTCAATAAATTATATTTTATGATTTAAGATCAGTCATAGGTTGAAATTGATAATCCACGATGCATAAAATATTTATATACCATTTGTCTTGCTTTATGAATGATAATGCAATTTTTAAATATGATAAGCATTAGTATTTTATGATATACATGGATATCATAAAAGTGATATGACACTCTGTTTTTGAAACCCACAATACTAAAATCATAGGATGTGATATACTGATATCATATGCTATAACCAGTACAAAATTGAAGGATTTTTATTGAGTCATAGAGAATGATATCCCTATATCATATGCTACTATTCCATTGGAAAGAATAAAAACAATATCATATTTTATAACTAGTAATACAACATGCATTATGATAGAGAAAAAATTCATTTCCCAAATTATTTCTTGAATCAAAATTTATGGAAAGGATTCGATATCATTTAAATGTTTCATACTGTAGATTATGTAACATCCCGACATGAATCATCAGGTCTAAGCTAGAATTCCACATGACCATGGGCACACCTCCCTATACGCTAGAGTCTTCCATCTAGAAGTGAGGGTATCGAGTGGAACCATGAAGAGAATATACCCTCAATCAGAGTTTTAGTAACAAATAAATAACCAAACAAGTAAACATTATATAATTAGAGGAATACAGAAATCAAAGACATACCAATTGTATGAATGTTCATAGAAAAAAATACTCAAACCTAAGTACAAGGCACTTGTTGTCACTATAAAAATGCATTAAAAAATGGAATAAATACTAAGGACCCTAATCTATAAGTTTAGATAGTTCTAAAAGATTTGATTTGATTCATTGTAGAGCCTAAACATAGTTAAAAATCAAAATTTATGGATGTTTGAAATCAAGCTACTGAAAACAGTTCACAGAGCTCTTATTCACAGAGGTCAGGTCACAGAGGTCCCATTAATGGAGGTCTGATCACTGAGGTCCCATTTATGGAGTTCTGGGTGTGGAAATACCATTTTTGGAGGTTCATCCATGAAATTCTCATTCATGATGGTCTGAACACGAAGTTCCCATTCATGGAGGTTTGGTCGTGAAGGTCCAGTTCATAGAGGTCCTGTTTGCAAAGCTCTCTTCGCAACCACATAGAGGTTTGATGGAAACCTCCACACAACAACATTGGGACTTGTGGAGTCCATACATTCAAAAATCTTGTAAAGATTCATTAATTCCTTTATCCTTCATAAAACCTTCATCCTATAAATAGCCCCCTTATGCATGACATTAAGGGAAATGTGTAACCTTTGAGCTTTTGATAAACTCTATGAGTTTGAAAACCTCCCAATATTCACGAGTGAAAGAAATAATGGATCACCCAAGGTATTAAATCTTTGAAAAACCTCCTCTCTTGTGTTATTGAGAGCCTCCACCCAAATTATAGATGCATTTCATGAAGTCCCATGCCCTTCATGGAAGAATAAGGCCTTATGAGAAACTTGACATTTCACGAAGCATTCATCCTTTTCAAAGATTTACCCTTGGGAATTAGGAATTCATTATGAGACAGAGGAACCCTTTTTTTTGAATCCCACTCCTTCATGATACCCTGATACCCATGAAGCCCTCACCTTTGCGATACCTTGAGCTTCGCGAAGCCTCAACCTTCATGAGACCCTAAGCTCTGCGAAGCACCACCATTGTGAGACCCTGATCTCTGTGAATCCCAAAACTTCACAAGACCATAAACTCTATGAAGCCCCATCCTTCAAAATACCCTTATCCTTCATAAAGATCCTACCTCTGCATCAACTAGTTCATACCGTGGGGGCTTCACCCTCGCACCCCTGCTCAGGATTAGTGCTAATCTACAGTCCCGATCCTCTCTCCTAGTACCTTTACTTCCATCACTGACCCCCAAGGAAAATGGAGAGTCACACTGTTAACTTTTCGGTCTAGGTCATGGACATTTTGGGTTGCACTCTATATGGTCCCAATATACACCCCATTTAATACCATGATTCTACATCCTCCTCTACAATCCCTAAAATACCTTCAGTTAATATACTCTAGTTAGTCCCTTTCTCATGTCACGAATCGATATTCTTATATTAGATTCCATGATTCCATTGAGTCGAAATAATCCTCAAGAAACTCCTAAAACCTTGTTACCTAAATCCCATACTGAGTTGATCTAGAAAAGGCCTCTCTTGCATAAGTCTCACACCATCCATTTCTAGGCATCTTTTTACTAGTGGTCCTAGCTACGTGATGTTAAACTATAGTATACCCTATATGTAAAAACATAGTATGTCTCATGTGATAAACATGAGATTCCTTATG
This sequence comes from Viscum album, assembly GCA_963277665.1. NCBI lineage: Eukaryota > Viridiplantae > Streptophyta > Magnoliopsida > Santalales > Viscaceae > Viscum > Viscum album. Next base: position 1,773,801,673 of record OY728165.1, on the reverse strand, counting down.
CATCAAGCATAAGATTCCTCATCATCAGAAAACCCCCCTTAGTCTACACTACATGACTTTAAACTGTATTATACCCTATGTAATTAGAATAGGATGACTCATGTGAAAAACATGATATTCCTTATGTATCAAGTGTAAGATTCCTCATGTAATAATCATTAGACAACCACTATAAAACCCCCATGGGCCTCCTCCTAAGGTATAAGACCCAATCATGTTCCTTAACCCACCTGTGGGTTGAGATGACATCATGAACCATCATGAGGAATGCTGAATGGGAAGCTCCAATACATAATCCCTGCACATCAAATCCTTTCACATGATGCTAAAATATAATCTTACTCAATGAAATGGACATGGGATTACCTCATGACTTGACATTAGGAAGAATGGATGGGAAACACAATATATAATCCCCGCACATCACATACTTTCACACGATGTTAAACTATAATCTTACCCCATGAAATGGACATGGTATTCCCTCTTGAATTGAAATGAGGAGGACAGGATGGGAAAATACCATGTATAAGCACCATACACATAATTTTTTCTTTAGAGAGTCACTCAAGAAGCTTCCACATGTAACCCCCATTCACATCATCACTACTCTATAGATTCACCCGGTAAACTTTCAAACATAAGCCTCACAATATTCTTCCTCACTAGAGGATGTGAATCCCATTACAAGTAGCTCTCACATGTAATCCCCACACCATCCCTCATTAATGCTCCTTGCACGACATGAGTGTCCTTACCACATGACATTAAACTGCATGGATCAGTCCTATCACATGGACATAAACTATGGAATTTAAATATGTGGGTTTTGATCCCTACCTTATAAAATGGGTATGTAGGACACCTCCCTAAGGTTCAATCATGACATGGTAAAATTAGGTCTTCCCTCCTAGGGATGTTCCCCTCGGATCTACCTCCATGGGATGTTATGATCCACTGGTAAACTATCCAAGTGTGACATATTCCCTCCTAGGGACACACCACCTTGATCCTCCTCCATGGGGTGTTATGATCAACTAATATCATCTCAATAAGATGTTATACTCATTCTCCAGATCTAACTCTATGGGGTGTTTTGATCCATCGGTAAACAATCTGGGCGTGATATCTTCCCTCTAAGGGACACACCTCCTTGATCCAACCCCATGGGGTGTCCTGATAAACCAATCCCATATCCACAAGAAATTAAACTCGTGCCTTAATCCATCTCAATAGGAAGTTATGATCTATCTCCATAGGACATAAAACTTGTGACCTGGTCTATAATACCCACCCCATGCATAAGTATGGGATGCCTGAGGTGAAAATCCTTGGAAAATTTATGTCCCTAGAGTCAAATAACTTATGGAAAACATGTGATGACTTAGGTTATGTGCCTAATATGCCTTATATGATATGCCTCCAACTTCAAAAGAAGAATACTTCCCTTGACATCAAATACCTCATGGAAGACATAGGATTCCCTAGGTTTTATGCCTAAGATGCCTATAACTTCAAAAGGAGAATACTTCACAGGTTCTAAACCCACCTAATGTCTAGTGATTAACATACATTCCCAATGTTACCATCTACTCCAAAGAAATTTTTCTACCCTATTGTGATAGAAGTAGTGCAATTAACTAGCATCCACATAGAGATAACACTAGGAATGAGTTCGATGAGCATGAATCAAATCTATGAGGGAGAATTAGACTAGTTGATGATATCCGGTGAGGATTATATGTAAATAAGAACCAATATGTAACATCCCAAGATTTCATAGTATGTTATTTCTTCAAAGTAATTCAATAACTTGTGCTACACGCAACACCGAGTTCGAGCGCACCACGACTTACCAAACTAGCTGTTCAAAAGAGGTTATGAATAGTATTATCTAAATTTTGAATTTTATATATTCCATATAAATTTTAACATCTATATTATTTGTTTCTTAGACATAATATAAGAACAAATTCATTTTTTTTAGATAAAGGAAGTATTTTTCAAAAAATGCAATTTTACCACCTTTTAATGGAAAACCCTTTTTAAATCCAATATTTGACACTTTTATATATTAAATTTGACAAAATAAACTTCTTATTTAGAATCGGGACATAAAAATTTAGTTTCGATAATTTTTTGGTGTTTTTCTGATAACTTTCATATTTGGGTGAATAGTGAAAAATACTAAATTTTAACTGAAAACAACTTTTTTAATCAAAATAATTTATAGTGTTCAATTATAAATTTTAATAGTTTGGAAGTATAATTAGATTATATTTTTATAATTTAATACAATTTTGGTCATTATAAGTAATTTCACATTTAAATTTGATATAAACACATGTTAATCTTTTGATAGTTTTTACTTTTTAAAAACCCACTTTTTGGTTTTGACAACAGGAATTAATTTTAAATTAATAAATTCAACTTCTATGTTTTTAATTTGGTAAAATAGACTTCATTTTTTAATTCATAATATCAAAATTATCTTAGGTTGATTTTTTGGTATTTTTCTGAGAACTTTCAATTTTTGATGAATAGTGAAAAACACTGCGTTATTGTTTAAAACAGACTTTTTATTTAAGTAATTAGTTATTTTATTTTAATTTATTTTAGGTCTAAATAGATACATTATACCTATATATTTTCAATTTAATTCATTGGATTCATTTTATAATATGTTTAGATATATACAATTTTATTGAACTTTTTACCGTCTTTTACCCACCTTCTAGGAGCATTTGAAAATTGCATAAAACTTAATTTTACCACTTCTTTGAGTTGAATTTAAAAAATATGAGAGAATTTTAACATCAGTATGTAAAATGTGGTTCAATAAGATGAAAATATTTTTTTGTGAATAGTAACTTTTGACTTTTATTTACCACAGTTAAAAGTAAATAAGGTAATTAAGAGTAAAAATGATATTATAATTACCCTAAAACATATCCTAATCCTATTGGATAAGTTTAATTCAACCCAAAACAAACTTAGGAATAAAATATGATCCTTTAGGTCCACTTGGATTAGATTAGGACATTTAATATTATTTTAGTTAAAGAAGAGTTAAAAGTGTTAAATTCAAAGTTTATTAACTAAACCATTTTTAATATAGGGTTATACATAAGATAAATTCGACTATAAATATTCATTAGAAATATAAAAATATTTCATACATAATGGTATTTTATTTATAATTTTTAGATATTAAATAATTAAATTTATTTATGACACAATGATGATGCAGTAATTACCTTCTTAATGAAATATTAAAATAGTTTATATTATAAATATTAAAGTAAATATAATTTAAAAGTTTTGACGACATAAACTAATTTTATAGAATAATATGACATGTTAGGGTTGATTAGATAAATTTTTTTCAAAGTGATAAGGTTGTTATGACTTTCACAAAAACAAAATACCAAATAGTGTCAAAATTGACATAAATTAATTTTTAAAATAAATACTATATTATTGGTTGATAAAATATTCCTAAAAATATAAGGTTAGGAAAAAGGGATTAAATAATATTATATATGTCATTAATGAAACACTTGAGGTTTTCTTGGAAGTTTAGCGTAAGTTTATTAACCATATAGTGTAAGAATACAAGAAGACACTGTAAAAGTTAAACTATTTAACTAAGAGTTAAATCTAAAAGTTAAGGTTAAAATGGTAACCTTAACTTGTATAAAACCTATTGGTTGAGAGGATTTAGACCCATAACCACCTAAGGATATAAATAAATTCATTTTGATCCATTATAAACTGAATATTATTGTATAATAAATTAATATTTTAATCTTTTTCTAAAGTGACCCTCACCCCTTTTATAAAAAGGCACTTCCCATTCTCTAAAAATCACACCTCAAAAGCCATTTTGATCGGCCAAAAACTGCCCAAATATCCTCCAAATTTCCCTCACACCAACCTAGAGTCCTTACTTTTATCAAAAAGCCAACCTAAGGAGCCCTTTTGATCAACTCAAAAGGAAACACCCGAAGAAGAGGTAATAATTTCACCACCCTCTTTCAAGTTCTTTTCTTCTTCCACTTCCTCTTTATTTGTTGTTTCCATACCAAAATAATAACTCTAGTACCTAATATATAATTTGATATTATTATAAATATGGTACAACCATATTCGTTATTATATCCATCCTATAAATGACAAAGTCACCATACATACGTACGTACAACTTACCGTCTCCACGTCGTGGTGTAATTTGTTATTCAAACACTTCATTATTTGTATGGGTATAATAATGAGTATAAAGGATGTAAATAATAAATATAATATGTTAATGATTATGTATATATGATATACCATCAAATTACATGCGATTTCTCCATCAATATAATGATATTGTCGCTCATGCGTACGTACAGATTACCCTATCCACGAACATGATGAGGTTCATTCCCCATCGTAATCATTCAAAAATAATTTTAATTTATGATTAAAAATAATGTTTAAAAACTTAATATCATTATGGATATAAATCAAATACATCCTATCTATAACAAACATGGCTTACGTAACCAAGCATATAAAGGAAAACAGATCAGTTAACACCCGAAACGATGATACTACTTAAATATTATTAACAAAGAAATATTATAAGATCATATATTATATCATATTTATGTATGTGGTTCTTGTATAATTTAATAACAATTATTTAACTATTATACAGGAGGTTAACATGCCATCGACTAAGGAAAAGTACAAGGTAAGTGTTAATTCCTCAATCTCATTATTATTCGAGATTGTTTATGTGTAAGTTTTTACTGGGACATATTTATTATCCATGTCCATGTTTCATAAAAGAGTTTTCAAAGGGATTATTTTTAAGGGAATTTTTTACTAAAACATCATTTTAAATGTTTTAAATATTTATTCTTCTAAACCTTTCTCATTAATGTCCATGTTTTCAAAATGGTTTTAATGATTTATTTATATGGGCATGAATGTTTTAAAATGTTAATTCCTTTCAAAAGTTTCAAATTGGTATGGGAAAATTTGATTCAAAACTATCTTTTAAATGAATTCCTTTATAAATTATTTGAATTTTAAACGATTTCATGAAAAAGGGATATTTCTCTCAAATATTTTTAGTAATCATTTTTAACTATGTCAACATCCTTTACGAGATATTATTCTTAATCAAGGTTGATTTATTATGATAAAAATCTTCCATATTATATTGAAGGTTTTGTGATATGTTTTAATGTGTATGTGTTATTTTTATACCATTCATGGTTTATGGATAAAGTATTGACATTTCGTATGCTAGTTTTAATATGAATGTTTATGTTATATTTAAACCTTTTCATATGAGGAACGCATTGGACTTAGTAAGTGACGGGTGGAGCCTACTATAGCTCCTCGATACATCGGTAGGTTTCATGAGACAAACTAGTGTCTTGGCACAAGGCCTTGAAAAAATATTATTTGTAGTCTTGACACAAGGCCTTGACTATGTGGTTATGAAGTCTGGAATTATGAATTCCATCATTATGAAATTGGTTATTGATATTGTATGTGATTATTCGACTAGTAGAATATCCATGTGAATAAGTAAATGGAATTATTTGATTTATATTTGTCATATTATGCTGAAGTTTAAGTTTAAAAGGCTTATGTTTTAGTCTTATACACTGCCTTAAATGTTTATGCTTATTTATGAAAGTTTCTGCTATATTGTTATCCTTACTGATCATCTGAGCTCACCCCTTTCTTATGTTTTATTTTACCAGGATTACAAGAAGTGTTTTATGATTGATAAGAAGGGTTAAGCTAGGGGATTAATGGAATTCTCAAAGGATCATTTATGTTGTGTTTTATTTTCTAATGTGTAATGTAGCATTCATGTATGTAATCTATTTTCCAAGACTACTAAACTGATCGGTCTTTTGGGACTTGATTCCTTGTAATCATGCCAATGTATTAAAATAATGCACCAACTCTAGGCTTCTGGGGTCGGGGCATTACAAAATATCCCATCATCCCATTTCGATCAAGGAGGCAACATCACCAGCAATGGTGGCAGAGGCCACTCGCCTTTAGAAAATGGGAATACAGGGCAAGAAACATGTGTCGCTGTGATGATGTGTGTTATGGATGTGAAATCATAAGAAACAATATTGATCAACCACCAGGATGATCATATATAAAAATAATAAAGGAAAATATTACAATATTTTCATGACCCCCTCCCTCCAAAGATAGCCCTCCTGGGCTGACAATGAATAAAGAGAGATAACAATTCCCTAAGTCCTGCCTCTAGTAGGCCCTGAGGTGGTGACCATCACCAAGGGTATACAATCTCACAAAATGGGAGTCATTTATCTTTTTAGAAAAATAAGATTAGGAGATAAGATGTATCAACCTCAAAACAAAGACATATATATATAAAAGAAATCCAAATACACACCACATGCATGTTTGAAACAAAACTGTTACAAATACAACGAAAAATTAAAAGTAAATACCAAAATAAAGCTAAGTAGTGACACAAAAACTATCCCAAAAGTTAGAGCTAGTAAGGTCTAGCATTGTCCATGTAATCCTTCTGGAAACCTAAAAGCAATTTTATATACGTAGGGTGATCATACAAGTATAATAAGTAGGAAAACCAAAGTATCTCATGCACAAGTGAGAGAATCATACTAATGCTCCCGTGAGAAAATAATAGAACAAACAACAACTAACAAGGTATACTAACCATACCTACCTCACCAAGTCACGCTAACCAAGTAATTCAAGTCAAGTAAAGTAATATAGTAATCATATAGATGATAGGGTAACCCACACCACTTTCCCACTAATTAGATACTCTCACACCCTAACAGAAAACGTCATGGTGCTCCCACCTCTTCTGAAAGTACCACATCGTAGGCCACCCGCACACACCTGGGCCTCAAAACCATATCTCACCTAAAAACACCTAGGCCACATACCACATCACATCCCAAAAACACCTAGGAAAACACAACACATCTCATTCCGAAGACACCTGAGAAAACAAAACTCATCTCATCCCAAAGACACTTGGGAAAACAAAAAATTTCTATACACACCTGAGTCTCACAAATCATAACCTTTTAGAAGAATCTTAGGACATCGTCACTTGGAATAAGGAGAAGGGAAGAGCAGGTGGCCATCCATCCATCCTCCCACTAGGATGTTTGGGAAAGACACCCTCCCCCATGATAATGGGGGTGTTTGACACATAGTGATCAACCAGGGTGGGGTGCATATAGAAATCACAAAGGAAAAATACATTTATATATATAATACCAAACAATTAAGCCCAACCTATGGGTTTTTAACCAACAACCAACTCATGATACCACCTTTGATACTACCTCTAAATGCACAACAACACACAACCATCCACAAACTCAACTCATACCCCCAGACAATTCATTTAACCAATTATCATTCTTTATTAAAAAATTCATTTATTAATTCCATCTCTATCTGGGAAACTACCAATCACAACATGTAATAATCCTCACAACAAAATTCAAACAGATTAAGAAGAACCAAGGTAAATTAACTCCCTTCACATTTCTCCCTGTTTAACTCCCATACCAACCACTGATATCATCATTATTCAAAATTATTCAATACACTCTATCCTCTCACCAAAGAAAACCACTAACACACAGCTGAACCTAAAAACACATCTCATCACAACTATTCTCAGCAGCCCTGCTGCATAACCACACCACACCCATCACATGCATCAACACAAACATAGCACAACCCAATCATATCCTCTCTACACAACACTGACCATCCATTATAAAATAAATCAATATCTAAATTGAGATTCCATTACACCACCTGAACCACCCCACATCACACAACCATGCCCACAACCACACTACAACACAAGTCAAAACAACCCCGCACATAAAAAACCACCACAAAAACCAAGACAAGGCATATTTATATTTAACAAGGCATTCCTCACTCAATTTCTACTTGTTAATTCAGGGGTTATCACAGAAAAAATTTGATCTTGGGGAATCCATTTATTAGCTGAGTGTACATGGTTAAACAATTTCATAATAATTGTTTGATAGGAAACTAAAAATCATGAATTTCAGAATCCATCTAATTAAAAAACAAAGACCCCCAATGGACATGATTTTTATTAGTCATATATTCCATAAAATTTACAACATTGATCAAAATATAAATAAAATAGTATGATCATATGCCACTTTCCCTAGGCTTCGTAGATTGATCTTAGCCGGTTTAATTATCTTTTTTAATCCAAATTCAACCGTTTTCCCAAGAAACATTGATACACCCACCCCACATGATACAAAGATAAAAGAAATATGAAGTAAAAATATACTTGGAATAAGTGACGATCGACACTTCCTGGTTGCACCAAAGTAGAGGTGTACATGCAGTAGAAAATTCCAATGAAAACACAAACCAACTGGTGCAGCACAAAGGCATGACTCCTAGAGGAAGAAAGGTTCTAGGTGCCTCGTACTAAGATAAAGGAGGATGAATTAAAGAAGGAAAGTACCCAACTTAGAAGTATTATATCCAAGAATCAAAGAATATGAAATGGTTTTGAATTTCCATTAAATCCATATCTCAACACAACTATGTGGTTTGACCAATTTAACACCATCAAACTCTTAGGTATTTAAAGATATGACTCATAACTCTTGAAAAAGCCTCAAAACCACTTAAATATGGTATTGGATTTATTTTGTTTCAAATAAAATGTTAAAGGGGTGAAACTGGAAAAACTGGAAGAATGCTGGAATTTTGAAAAACTATTGGAAATAACTCACCGTTAAGTGAGTCATCAATGCGAGTCACTGGTGCGAGTCACTAGTGGATGAGTCACTGATGTGAGTCTATGGTGTGAGATACCAGTGTAATATACCACTAAAACTCACCATTACGACTCACCACTATGGATGAGGCATTGATGTGAGTCACTGGTGCGAGCTACTGGTGCGAGCTACTGGTGCAAGCTACCACTGCAACTCACCATTCTGACTCACTGCTGTGACTCACCATTCCGAGCTACCATTGAAAAAACTAGAAATTTGGAAAAATATTTAAATAAGTCTATGTGACCACCCATAACACTTCAACCACTGTATTTTCATAAATCAATGGATTGGAGAATTCTGGGCCATTACATCAGATATCTCTCAAACTATTATCGCCCTTAAGAATCCAAAACTAATCCTAAAAGAAAGAGGGATCCGAACAACCACCCCGCAAGATAACTCTCAAGGATCATTCTACTCTTGAAATACCAATAAAAACCAAACACATAAATGTCCAACGGTAAACCACCTTGTGTTGTTCGAAAGTTGGAGTGAAACCTAGACATCTAAGAACACGTCCTCTAATATTCACTAACCCAAACAACCACATGACCCGAACACATGAACCAGGGAATTCCATCCTCCATGTCAAGATAATATCCACTCTGGGCGACACTAACTCAACCACATGGGTTTAATCACATCACAATTAATGCATCTTGATTAGGAATCAGGTCCTACCCTCTCACGTGCCATGTCTTTATCACACATTAAGAAATAAGGAAACAACTCATCTCATAAATGACATGGTTGAAAAATCACATTGAAAATAAAAAAAGAACATAAAAAAACTCATAACAACTCTGGGTACTAGGCACACATCTATGTTTCCCACTCCCAAGTACTCTCCTCTAGGCCACCATGCCTCCACAACACATGAACCAAAGGAATAGTCCACCCACGAAGCACCTTATCTCAATGATCCTGGATCTCCAATAGATTCTCCACATATTTCACACCATCTTAGATATCCAACTATCCCCAATCAATGACATGGGAGTCATCTTGAAGATACCATAGAGTTGATAGACATGAAATATTTCATGGATTATCTCCACCTGCGGTGGTAGCACCAACTGATATGCCACTTTTCCAACTCATCCCAACACCTCGAAGGGTCTGAAAAACCTAGGATAAAGATTACTCCTCCTGCCAAACCTCTAATACCCACATCGAGGAGAAACATTCAAGAAAACGGGGTCACCAACCTAGAACTCCAAGGGCCTCCTCCTGTGATTGACATATGACTTATTTCATTCCTGTGTTAATTTCATCCTCTCATGAACAAGTTGAACCTTCTCTATTTTGCTCTGCACTACTTCGGGGCCAAGAACAGCTGTCTCCCCAACCTCTGTCCAGCATAAAGGTGAATGACCCAACCTTATGTATAAAGATTCAAATGGATTCATGCCAATAGAAGAGTGATAGATATTATTATAAGATAAATACACCAAGGGAATGTGTTGTGACCAAGATCCACCAAAGTCCAAGACGCATGCTCGCAACATATCTTCCAGTGTCTGGATAGTCTATTTTATCTGCCCATCTTTCTGAGGGTGGAAGGCAGTGATGAGGTATAATTGAGTTCCAAAAGAATGATGCAATCCCATCCAGACTCATGAGGTAAAAAGTGTATCCCAATCCATGACAATGAATCTCAGAAATCCCTACCTTATCAACATACCTCTTTTCCAAGGAATCCACTACACCTGACTCCTTGATCACTAAGAAGTGATTTGATTTTGTCATATGATCTACTATCACCTAGATATCATCATATCCTCTATGAGATCTCAGTAAACCTGTGATGAAATCCATTTAGAGTTCATACCACTTCCACTCGGATACATATAAGGGCTGCAACAAACCACTAGGAACATCATGCTCATCCTTCACCTGCTGGAACACTAAGAACTTTGCCACAAACTCCACCACTGCTCGTTTCATCTTGGGACACCAAAAATATATCTTCAATCCATGGTATATATTGTAAATTACTAGGTTTACCATTAAGGGTAAGCTATGAAACTCATGGATGACTCCCCCACACATCACCACTAGGGAAAACAAATTTCCACTAAGAAACATACAATTCTGACCATCCTCTGACCATCCCTCTAGAGCATCACCATGGTCAACGTGATCACACATCACCTCTACCTCTGAGTCTCCCCACTAAGACTCCTCCACCTACTACATTAGAGAAGATTGTACCATCATCTGGAACAAACGACCTATACCACCATCCACTCCCACATCTAAACGTAAGGCTTCTAACTCCTCCATTTCCTTCCAAGCATCTGCAGACTCCCGAACAAACTCTTTCTATGACTTTATTCTCATAGAATCAGCCACAACATTCCCCTTTCCTGATGTGTATGAGATCTCAAAATCATAGTTCTAAATAAACTTTATCCACCTCCACTGTCTCAAGTTCAGATCATGCTGAGAAAAGATATAACTCAAGCTGCTATGATCTGTGAAGACCAAAAATCACTCCCCAATGAGGTAATTCTACCACAAATTCAGTGAAAACATGTCTGATGCTAGATCCAAATCATGTTAGACATAGTTACATTCATGGAAACATAACTTCTTGGACCCATAAGAGACCACTCCCTACTATTTCATCAACACACATCCCAAACCCAGACGGGAAGCATAAAAAAACACCTCAAAATTCACTCCTTCATCTGGAAACCGGAGCATTGGAGCACTGGAAAACTTTACCTTAATATAGTCAAACACTTCCTGGAAATGATTAATCCACAAAAGAGCTTGGTATTTTTTGTTTAGAGCTGTAAAAGGAGCTGCAACTTGAGAGAAATCAGGTACAAACCTCCTATAATAGCCTGTGAGACCAAGAAAACTACAAAACTCTGCCACATTATTGGGTTATCTATAATAAACAACCACTTAAACCTTTTACGGGTCTACTACCACACCTTATTGTGACACCACATGCCCAATTAAATGAACCTATAATGTATAGAACTTGAACTTGGATAACCTTCTGTAGAGTTGGTGACGTCAAAGGACTTGTAAGATAGTCCTGAGATTCTTGGTATGTTCCTCCTATTACTTTGAGTAGATCAAGATTTCATTGATGAATACAATGAAGAAATTGTCCAGGAACTCATGAAATATAGAGTTCATAAGCCCCATGAACACAGCTAGTGTATTCATAACACCGAATGGCATGACTACGAAATCAAAGTGCCCATACCTACATTTGAAAGCATTATTTAGGATATAAACCTCATTCACCCTCAACTGGTGATATCCAGACCATATATCAATCTTAGAAAAACAACTTGAACCTATTAAATGGTCTAAAATACCGTCTATACTCAAGATAGGGTAACAGTTCTTTACCATCACCTGGTTAATCCTCCTGTAGTCTATGCACAACCTCATACTACCATCCTCCTTCTTTGTGAACAACACTAGAGCACCCCACAATGACACACTAGGATGAATAAAACCCTTCTTCATCAGATCATATATCTGAATCCTCAACTCCCACAACTCATAAGGAACCATTTTATAAGGATATATTGAAATTAGAGAAGCACCGAGCTACAAGTTTATCGCAAACTCAATGTCACATTGAGGGGGTAGAGTCACAACCTCCTTGGAAAAAACATCCAGGAACTCCCCAATAACTACAGGAACCTAAACCATCCCACCATCTATTGATTCCAATAACATCTCATCCAACTAGGAAAGAAGAGGCTCTGCATGCAAACTTCCCACCTAACAGCTCTTCTCATAAAAAAACCACACATCGACCATCCATGTTTAAAAACACAACTCTTCTTCAGAAGAATTTAATAAAATCATGCTTGGAATACAACCAGTTGATGTTGAAAATGGAATCATATGATTTCATATATAGTAAAAAGAGATCCCCACAAAACTGATGTTGCCCCATCATCAGTCTACATACCCAGCACACATCAAACATGCTGGTCTAACTCCCGACTGGAGTACTCAACACCAGGGGCATGAGAAGCCTCTCTAAGTCTAGTCCTAGATAATGGGATATATTGAGTGAAACAAAGGATTGTGAATATATTAAATCAAACAAATCATAAAAAAGGGTACTAAACAAGTTGATTATACCTCTAATGATCTATGGTCCTGCCAGACCTGCTACATCCACTATGTGCAACTGACCATGCCCAGCTCCTCTACCCCTCTACTAAAGACTGCCTCCACAACCATGCCCAGGTTGAGGTCCCTAAGGAACACCCTAGTTCGGCCTCTACCTGCTCCATCTCCCCTCAGTGGAGCATGATCCTACTACCCCTGTTGCTGAAACAACCTAGCTAGCAACTACTTCTTAGGATGGCACATAACCTTCCCACCTCCACCATAATGAGATGGAATGGCCAGTGGACACTGATTCTAGATATGGGCTTGAAACCCACAAAAGAAACACATCATCCCCAAGACCATGGGAAAGGAATGAGGACCGAAAGTTCAAAACAAAAATTTTTGAGGTCAACTCCCCATTAATCGAAACCTTGAAGGCCCTGGCACCTGAGACCTGCTGCTGGTAAACCTGCCTCTCAAAGAACCCTGTTGGATCCCATATCTCAATAGGCCTTCTCACGAGTGCATCTACTCAATCAATTCCACCTTCTATTGAACCTCTAAGTACATCAATAATGTAAAGGGAGTAACTGCGTAGTGGATAAAATGACAAAGTTCCTCCTCTAGGTGTCTCGCACGAGACTCCTCATCTAGAAAGAGATCTGGGAAAAAATGAAGGAGATCCTTAAACTTAATCCCTAGATCTCGTACTGGAATACTCCCATGCTGGAGGGAGAGTAACTCCTACCTCTTCTCAGCCTTAATGGTTGATGAAAGGAATTATTCTTGAAATTAATTCATAAATTCGACCCACATCATGTCTGCCTCCTTCCTATCCCCTAGAAAAAGTGTCCACCACTGATGTACAACTCCCCATATCTGTCTCAATGCCAAAGGAACCCAGTACTTTGTCAGAGCCCAGATAAAACTGAAGGTGATCTCAAGCTCCTCGAGCCAACTCTCCATCTCCATGTCTGAAACACTACCCTCGTACTTTCCCAAGAATTTCTACTGGAAATCATGTAACGTTCTCTACCACTGGTCATACTCCTCCATTGGATCAACCCTACTCTAATCAATCAAATAGTCCTACTAAGCCTCAAATTCCCAAGCCACATGTGGATGACAACTGAGTTCCATATATGAAAAGGTAAACAAGGAATTTCTAAGCTTGAGTAGTATGAAATTTAATTTAAGATTCATTTTAACTCATTTAACTCATCTCGTTATCCATTTCAAATTTCCCAAAACAACCTAATTCAAAAAAGAACACAAATCATTATGATTCATGTACCTTTCCTAGGGTCTTTACCCTGAAAATGGTGTAGCCTCACTTGGTTGTTTGGTAGACCCGGAGTACTTGCGTCGGATCACGGGGCCCCCTAAAATCCCATTTCCTAGCCAGTCTTCCCTGGCTTATGTCACACACCAAGATCACCTAACATAGTTTCCCTACCAACCCATGAAATCCTCACTCTTACTAACTCCAAACTCTATCCTATATCTCAACCACCTCCCTCTAATACAATTCTTTCATGACCCCCTCCTCCAAAGATACCCCTACTGGGCTGAAAATGAATAAGGGGAGATAATGACCCCCAATTATTGCCTCCAATAGGTCCTAGGGTGGTGACTAGCACCAAGGGTATACAATCTCATAAAATAGGCGGAGTTTACCTTTTTAGAAAAAAAGAATGGGAGATAATATGTATCAACCTCAAAAAATATCTAAGACATATATATGTAAAATAAATCAAAATACATCCCAGATTCATGTTTGAAACAAAACTGTTACAAATACAATGAAAACTCTAAAGTAAATACCAAAATAAAGCTAAATACTGACATAACAACTATCCAAGAAGTCTGAGATAGTAAGGTCCAACACGGTCCATGTAATCCTCTTGGAAACCTAAAAGTAGTTTTATGTATGTAGGGTGAGCATACAATTATACTCAGTAGGAAAACCAAAGTCTCTCATGCATAAGTGAGAGAATCATACTAATACTCCTATGAGAAAACAAAAAAACCAACAGAACTTAATAAGGTATACTAACCATCCCCACCTCACCAAAGCACACTCACCAATTAACACAAGTCAAGTAAAGTAATATAGTTATCACATAAATTATAGGGTACCCTACACCACTTTCTCACTAATTAGCCACTCTCAAACCCTAATGGAAAACGTATTAACACTCCCACCTCTTCAGAAAGTACCATGTCACAACCCGCCTGCACACACCTGGGCCTCACAACCACATCTTGCCCGTAGACACCTGAGCCACATACCACATCACATCCTACATGCAGACACCTAGGCCACATACCACATCACATCTCACCCACAGACACCTGGGCCACATACCATGTCACATCCTAAAAATGCCTAGGAAAGCACAATACATCTCATCCTAAAGACACCTGGGAAAACACAAATCATCTCATCCTGAAGACACCTAGGAAAACAAAACTCTCCCACACATACCTAGGCCCCAAAAACCACAACCTACCCAAAGAATATTGGGCTACCAATGCCTGGAAGAAGGAGAAGGGAAGAGCGGGTGGTCATCCATCCATCCTCCCACTAGGATGTTTGGGAAAGATACCCTCCTCCGTGATGACGGGGGTGTTCGACACATAGTGCTCAACTAGGGTGGGGTGAATATATAAATAACAAAGGAAAATACATGTATGTATATACAATACCAAACACTCAAGCCCAACCTATGAGTTTTCAACCAACAACCAACTCTTGATACCACCTTTAATGCTACCTCTAAATGCACAACAACACACAACCACCCACAAACTCAACTCATACCCTTAGCCAATTCATTTAACCAATTCTCATTCTTTATTAAACAATTCATTTATTCAATACATCTCTATCCAGGAAACTACCAAGCACAAAACATAACAATCCACACAACAAAATTCACACAGAGTAAGAAGAACCAAGGTAAATTAACCCACTTCACATTCCTCTCCATTTAACTCCCATACCAACCACCACCATCATCATTCTTCAAAGTCATTCCACCCAATCTATCCTCTCACCAAAGAAAACCCCCAAGTCATAGCCGCACCCAGCAACACATCTCATCAAAACCATTCTCAACAACCCTGATGCATAACCTCACCACACCCATCACATGCATCAACACAAACAAAGCACAATCTGATCACAACCCCGCTGCACAACATTTCCCATCCATTCCACAATCAATCAATCTCTCAACCTGAGATTCCATTACACCACCCAAACCACCCCACATCACATAATTGTGCCCACAACCTAATGGTGTAATTTCCTTCAGGCCCATCCCGGCCCGAACAACCGCATGAGGAGGCCCGAGCCCGACCTTAGGCCGACCCAAACCATCGAGTCGGACCGGCCCTTATGGGACGACCTTTGTGGGATTTTATTATTTTTAAAATAAAATATATAATAAATTAAAAACATTTTTATGTTTTTTAACATTTTTTTCTAAACCATAATTTTAAGTTTATTTTAATTTTTTTAATCAATTTTTAAAACGTTTTTAAAACATTTTTCAAAGATTTTTTTACAATGTTTTTTAAACCTATTTTTTAATATCTTTTTTTAAACATTTTAAATTGGTTTTTAACATTTCATTTAAAAGATTTTTTAAAAGATTTTTTAATATTTTTTAGTTTTTTTAAATGTTTAACCATTTTTAAAAAACATTTATTTTCTTCTTTATAAATAGTTACATTTTACAACGGAAGCATTTTTAAATAGATTTAACGAGGGGTTGGGGGTGCACAACAGTGGGTGTGTGTGTTAATTTTTTTTTATAAATAGATTTATGTTTTTGTAAATATTTTTTTAAATCAATTTTTTTATAAACATTAATTTTTAAAATTTTATATTAAATGTTTATTTTAAAATGTTTTTTAATGTTTTAATTTTTTAAAATAGATTTATATATGTTAGTATATATATATATATAATATGTGCAAGTCATAAAAAAATTTAATGAGGGGTTGGAGGTGCACAATAGTGGGTGGGTGTGTTAATTTTTTTCCAAATTGATTGATGTTTTTGTAAATGTTTTTTTAAATATTTTTTTTAACTTTTTTTAAACATTTTTTAAATGTTTTTTTATGTTTTAATTTTTTTTAAATAGATTTATATATGTGAATATATATATATATATAATGTGCAAGTTATAAAAAAAATTAACAAGGGGTTGGGGGTGCGCAGTAGTGGGTGGGCGTGTTAATTTTTATTTCTAAATAGATCTATACATGAGAATATATATATAATAGGTGCAAGTTTTTAAAAAAAATGAGGGGTGCACACGATTGGGTGAGTTAATATTTTTTTTAAATTGATTTATATATGTATATATAAAATATATAATATATGCAGGTTTCAACATACATAAAAAAATAATATAGGAGGGGAGGCGTGCACAAACATCAGTGGGTGAGCGTGTTTTTTTGTTAATATATAATGAGTTATTATATATATATATATTATGTTACATAGTTTATTTTAATTTTTTTTAAATGTTTTATTTTTTTAAAAGGATTTATATATATAATATGTGCAAGTTGTAAAAAAATGAATGAGGGTTGCACAGTACTGAGTGAGTGTGTTAATTTTTTTTTCTAAATAGGTTTATAAGTGTGAATATATATATAATATGTGTAAGTTGTAAGATAAAATTATTAAGGGGTGAGCAGCAGTGGTCGAGTTAATTTTTTTTCTAAATAGATTTATATTTCTATATATAATATATACAAGTTGTAATATAATTAAAAAAAATAAGGTGGGAGGGGGGCATGCACGAACATTAGTGGGTGAGTGTTTTTTGTTAATATATAATGAGTTATTATATATATATGTAATGTTAAATCATTGCTATATAATTATATATAAATATATATTATTAATATATATGTATAGTTTTTAAACAAGGAGTGAGTGGGTGTGTTAATTGTTTTTATAAATAGATTGATTGTTTTGTAAATGTTTTTTTAAATCATTTTTAAACATTAATTTTTAAAAATTTATATTAAATTTATATTTTAAATTATTTTATTAACGTTTTTGAACATTTTTTTAAATATATATTTTAATGTTTTAATTTTTTTAAAATAGATTTATATACATTAATATATATATATAATATGTACAAGTTATAAAAAAAAATTACGACGGGTTGGGGGTGCACAGTAGTGGGTGAGTGTTTTAATTTTTTTCCAAATAGATTTATATATGTGAATATATATATATATATATATATAATATGCAAGTTATAAAAAAAATTAATGAGGGGTGCGTAGAAGTGAGTGAGTTAATTTTTTTCTAAGTTGATTTATATATGTATATATAATATATGCAAGTTGTAACATACATAAAAAAATAATAATGTGGGAGGGGGTTCACAAACATCAGTGGGTGACTGTTTTTTTATTAATATATAATGAGTTATTATATATATATATATTATGTTACATCATTTATTTTAAATGTTTTAATTTTTTTTTAAATATTTATATATATAATATGTGCAAGTTGTAAAAAAATGAATGAGGGGTGTGTGCACAACAGTGAGTGAGTGTGTTATTTTTTTTCTAAATAGAGTTATACATGTGAATATATATATATATATATATATATATAAAATATGTGCAAGTTATAAAATAAAATTATTTAGGGGTGCGCAGTAGTGGTCGAGTTATTTTTTTCTATATAGATTTATATATGTATATATAATATATATAATATATGCAATTTGCAGTATAATTAAAAAAAATAAGGTGGGAGGGGGCGTGCATGAATATTAGTGGGTGAGCATTTTTTTGTTAATATATTATGAGTTATTATATATATATATATATATTATCTTAAATCATTGATATATAATTATATATATATATGTATATATGTATCTATATATACATACATATATATATATACATACATATAGATATATAGTCTGGTAATTTTAAACCAAGTGCAGCCTTGGATTCATGCGGTAAGGGGGTTTGAGTCTCCCTACTAGCAGTTTCTCAATATTTTTTTAGAGCGGACGAGATTTTATGGGCCAAACTTCATATGGGTCGACCCAAACCATGGGCCTGCTTGCATAGGCCCAAGCCCAGCCCAACAAACCATCAGCCTAACCCGACTTGGGCTTTACCGGGCCGCTCGGCCTTTCGGGCCAGGCTGATCGGAATTTCAGGCCAAAATTATACCCCCCACAACCCCCTAAAACACAAGTTAGAACAACCCCACACCCAAAAAACCACCACATGAACCAAGAAAAGTCATATTCTTATTTAACAAGGCATTCCTCACTCAATTTCCCCTTTTTAATTCAGGGGTTATCATAGAAACAATTTGATCCTGGGGTATCCATTTATTAGTCGAGTGTACGTGGTTAACCGATGTCATAACAATTGTTCGACATGAAACTAACCATCATGCATTAAAGAATATATTTGGTGTACAAACAAAGATCTCCAATGGCTATGACTTTCAGTAGGAATATATCCCAAACAATTCACAACATTGATCAAAATATCAATAAAACAATACGATCATATTCCACTTTCCCCAAGCCCCACAGATTGATCTTAGTCAGTTCAATTATCTTTTTTAATCCAAATTCAACTGTGTTATCAAGAAACATTGATACACCCACCACACATGACACACATATAAAAGATAGATGAAGGAAATCCTAATTGGAAGAAGAGACGATCGACACTTCTTAGTTGCACCAAAGCAGGGGTGCACATGCAGCAGGAAATTCTAAGGAAAACATGAACCAACTAGTGCAACACAAAGGAACAAATCCTTGGGATAAGATAGGTTATGGGTGACTCATACTAAAATAAAGGAGGAGGAATGAGAGAAGGAAAGTCCCCCAGCTTATAAGGATTAGATTCGAGACTCACAAAATATGAAATAGTTTTGAATTTCCATTAAAGCCAGATCTCAACAAAACCACATAGTTTGACCAATTAAAATCCCAGAGACTCTTATGGATGTAAATATATGACTCATAGCCCTTGAAATAACTTAAAAACCACTTAAATATGGTATTGAATTCATTTTAAGTCAAATAAAATGTTAAAGGGGTGAAATTGGAAAAAACTGGAAGAATTCTAAAAATTTGAAAATCTGTTGGAAATGACTCAACTTTAAGTGAGTCACCCTTAGTCACCAGTGCCTACCAGTGTGAGATACCACTGTGAGCTACCACTGTGACTCATTACTATGACTCACCGTTCTGAGCTACCATAAAAAAACTGGAAATCTCGAAAATTCTTTAAATAAGTCACCGTGACCTCCCAAAACACTTCAACCACTAGATTTTCACAAAGTAATGGGCCTGAGAGGTCTAGGCCATTACAAATAGACTCTAAAACTCCAAAAATTACCTCATCTCAGTCTCCAACTCATAGCGATATATCCCACCATACTGTAAAACCCAATCATCAACCCAACATGTACCTATAAGAAGTGAGGGATTCTTGGGTACACAAGTTCCATAGCCACCCTAGTAGGATGTGAGCACAACTTAATAGGACACCACCAACATGGTAAAATACCCAAATAATATTATGTAGTGTACTTTCATGTGATAATATCTTAAGAAAGTAAACATTAATTATATAACTATACAATATAGAATAATATCACCAAGTACACACAAGTATTATCAACCATGATCTGGGCAGTCATGCATTTACTAAGCCTCCATGAACCTTGAATGTACCTAATTTGGTTATATTCCATAAGGATAATCATAGGATGATATAAGTAACCAAACTATCCTTAGTGTTAGTGAATCCATCACTTGAAAACCTCATGAAATCATGCATACATGTGACTGGGCATTTCCCAGGCCTCAAATATGGCATGTTTCTTGGAATAATACTAGGAATCGAGTATGCTACTCCCAAATCACTAGGCATAGAGAAAATCAATACTTGGAATAGAGGTTTAAAGTGAATAAAATACATGACATTCCATGTAATAATTGTATCTCCACCCTATACTCAGGTCCATCGTCACCATCGCTGCAAGTCATGCACAGATCCCCACTAAGGGAAAATCATGTCATGATGGTCCACCTGTTCCGAGTACCAAGAACAATTCCTCTGATTTCATGGTGGCATACATAACAAGTTAGATCATACAAGGAAATTATAACATACAATAACATCATGAGTATTATTAAAAACATACAGATACATGTGATCATCATTGAACATGGAGCAATAAGATACACAAACATACTCTTGAAAAAAAACATCATAGAGGGTCTCATAGGCTACACATGTCACCACATGCAATCGCAATAAATCATGGTCAAAAAGTTATGCCAATATAGGTATCACATCAAGGAAAAAGATTTTTCATATAATAGATCATAATATATCATCATGAGTTATAACAGCTACACATGATAAAGGAAAACATTTTCAATTAGGATATTGAGCATAATCATAGAATAATCAATATTCATGGTCTCATAGGGCTGCACACACCACACACATGTGATCAAGGAATCAAATAAGGTCTCATGGGGTCTAGGTATTATGTATCACAATAACACCCCCAAATGTTTCCATATAGTTTAAGTCACTCATATATGATCAATCCTCAACCATTGACGACTAGTATTGAGCCAGTGCACAAGGGTCCGTTAGGGCCCTTTGCACTTTTTCTAATTACATTATCCAAGGTTCCTTTAATTAATTAATATTGAAGTCTCATTAATTAATTAAGCACTATTATTATTTATAACTCATTATCAAAATAAAGGTCATTAGTCCAAGGTGGAAAAACTCACACCACATGCTAATAAACGTGACTAAATACCAAAGGGAAGAGTATAAAGAACCGCCAAACTCAAGGTTTTATATATCAAAACCAAAGTTCATCAAGGAAATGACACCTAAATTATGCACACATATTCGTCAGCTCAATCGATCACCAAGGATTCCTAAAACCAAGTCCAATTATTTTGTTTCCAAAATGAAATAAAATAAAACATGTGATAAAAACATTATCACTCCTAGATAAATTCTAAATTATTGACTTAATAAAAGGTATGTGATAACAATTTCTTCTTTAAAGAATAATTATAATTCCTCATGTGATAACATTATCTCTCTAGAATAATTTATACACGAATGAAAATTATTCTTTATCACTTTATATTAATTTATGGATTATTATCATTGAAGAATTATTTTATCCTTAATCTTTATAGGGGATAAAAAGAACTATATTTATAGATTATTCCTTAAACAATATATATGATTTCACATATTATGATAAGACTTATCTCAAGGACAACCCATGATAAACAAGAATAAATATAATTATTCATTTTGATGGTTCTGGGTTATCATCATTTAAAGTGTTCTTATCATTTTTTCACAAATCATCAAAAAATCTTAATACACAAATAAAAAAGTGAAACATAAACCCAAATGGAAATATTATCCAATTTTTATCCTTTTAAAAAAAATTACCTATAATAAAGGAGGAAGGTTCTAGTGTACTTGGAAAATGGATGAAGGATTCAATTTGATTGAAGAAATCTTAATAATTCTTTAAAAGAGGGAAATCAAGACTACCAAGACTCAAGAAGATCACCAAAACTAAAGGCATAAGGGTTTGGATAACTTTATGAGGTTAAACTGCATACTGGTTCTCAGTAATGACAATAATAATTTAAATCAACCATTTAATTTGTTGTTTACCCAAATATTGAATGCGAAGTGTTGAAATATATATAAATATTAAATTTAATGGAGAAAGAGTCAAAATTATTCAATTACAATGATTTTAGGTATTTAAAATCATAAAATTTAGTTATAGGTGCGACTAGTGAATAAATGATGAAAAAAACTAGGTAAAAACACTACCCATATGAAAGTGTAGGTTGTTGTGTAAAGTTAATTTAATTTACCTTTATGCAGTGTATTTCAGCCATGGTTACCCTTATAGGACAAGTGAAACTTGCAAAAAGGTAACTCTTTTTACCTTTACACAATAACATTTAACCTTACATGAGTAGGGAATACCCCTGAGTGACTCTAGAAATCAAAGTCACCCTTATGAATCATAGGGGATTACCATTACACAAGTCCCTTAACCTTGTGAATCACATGTAATTACCCTTATACAAGTCCCTTACCCTTACATAGCATAGGGGATTACCATTAAGCAAATCCCTTAGCCTTGCACAAGTGACGATTTACCATTATGTAGCGCTGGAATTTCATTATACCCTTACATGAAGCTTGAATACCTTTACATAGTGCATTAAAACTTTCTTTTACCTCATGTAGTGCATAATTATTCTACATATGCTTATACACCCTATAAAAATCACGAGTTACACTTATATAAATCATAGGTCCTATGAAAGGGTAAAATTTACATCAATTTTTTTTAACACCAAAATACTTAGTATTTTAAAAACAAAAAGGGTTATAAAAACAAGTTTATTACAATTATCCCCCTATAAAAACTTCTTATCCCTAAGAAGTGTCTCTAATGGTCCTACTAAACACCTCATTCATACCTAATATGATGATCTCGATGCAATTCTGACCCACCACATTCAGGTTCTCATGGAAACACCATTCAAAATATTTGAAACCATATTCCTCTAAAGGTAACCGGACTAAACAAACAATACTACAAAAACCACCAAACATGATGCCTTAAATCTTTGTGGAAAATTTTAAATGGACTAATATCCTAAAAAATTCCTAACCAACTTTGTAGGAGTTTTTATCCTGGTTGGTTCACAAACCGCTTGCACCAACCATAAGGCTCACAATTGTGCACTAACACACTAACAAAATGACACCCTCTCAACTTACACCAATTTTTCTCCCAAGTCTAAATTAAACATTGAATTTTCATAAATCACTATATTTTAATTAAACATAAGACATTCAATGTGAAACTAGTTACCCTCGGTTCCACTATACATTGGTCCCTAGAGTCCCATGATCGTCCAATAACTAGTCTCACATAGATCACAACCCTTTAACAAGAGAGGTCATTTTATGCGTGACCGGGTCAATGATACCACCATAGGAGTATCCTTTTTTCACCTCATAATACTTACAATGTTCTACCCATCCCCGACTTGTGCCTTTTAAAATTCAATGAATAAACATGACCATCCATTCAACCAATTTATAGGCAAGCACTAATAACTTCTTACACCTGGATTACTATAAAAAAATCCACTACATTAAAAAATCCATTGTCGAAGTGAAAAAAAGTTCCCCAGTATCCTAATAATAGTTTAATACTCATAGCCTAGATGGGTCTCATCCCTTTACACAAACTACTACTTTGAGTACCTATATCTCCATCAATGACAAAACCAAGTTAACCACACAATGATAACCTAGTTCATTAATGATGTTGTCTTCCACCAAAAATAAAACTCTATAAGCATTAACCATAGGTCCTCCAAACCCCTTGAGCTTCACACTTAACATTCCAGTTTCTAACAACAAGTTCCAAAACATTTCCATGTCACCTATCTACAAACTCCCCAAAACAGGAAAACAAGACAACCTATTCTCTAACACCATTTTTTAACACCATGATACGAATCACTGGGTCCGATCCAGAATGCCACATGACCTCAAGCATGCCTCCCCATATGTTAAAGGCCACCAAAAAATAGTTAGGGTCTCAATTGGAACCATTTAGAGACTATACCCTCAATTAGATTGTTAATAACAAATAAATAAAAAAATGAGTAAACAATATACAATCAAAGTAATAGGAAACCAAAGACATACCGACTGTATGGATGTATGTGGAAACAAAAGACTCAAAACTAAGTACAAAACATTGATATCACACCAATACTATTGAATATAAAAAACAACAAAAAAGTATAAGATGCTCTTCATCAACAAGCCCCACATTATCCCAGTTCCTCGCTCATAGCGAGCTATCCCGCTAGTAGATAAAAATCCGTCCTCAACCCAACATATACCCACAAGAAATGAGGGATCCTCAGGTACCCAAGTGCTATGGATACTCGAGAAGGGTGTGAGTACAACTCAGTAGGACACCAATAATTTAGTCTAGTACCCAACTAATAATATGCAGTGTACGTTCATGTGATAACCTCATCATAATGTAAGCATACATTACATAAATACAAAATAATATAACCAAGAACACACAAGCATTAGAAACCATGTTTTGGGAGGTTGTGTGATTACCAAGATGGAATGAAACCTGACCATACTTACTTTTAATCTATTCCATAAGGATAATCATAGGATTTCATAAGTAACAGAAATATCCTTAGGAACAATGAATATATTTCTCAATAACCCCATGGAATCATGTGTACATGTGACTTTATATTTTTTTTAAAATCAAGTATGTCATACTTCTCATAAAAACACTAGTAATTGAATATTCTAGTCATAAATCACTACGCATCAAGAAACCATATACTTGGAATTTAGGCATCAAGTGCATTCTCAATATAGAATTCCATGGCATCATCATATCTCTACC
The DNA here is from genome assembly GCA_963277665.1 of Viscum album. Taxonomy (NCBI): domain Eukaryota; kingdom Viridiplantae; phylum Streptophyta; class Magnoliopsida; order Santalales; family Viscaceae; genus Viscum; species Viscum album. Next base: position 1,773,776,122 of record OY728165.1, on the reverse strand, counting down.
CTATGATAAGGTCCATCATCACCATCATCGAAAGTCATGTTCACAACCCCACTAATGGATAATCATGTCATGATGGTCTACCTATTATAAGTACCAAGAACAATGCATTCGAAGGCATAGAAACATACATAAAATGGTAGAGCATATAAGGTAAGAATAACATAGAATAACTTCATGATTATTATAAGGAACATAAAAATATATGTGATCATCATTGAACATGTAAAAAAGATACATAGACATAATCATGGAATAAAACATCATAAAGGGTCTCATAGGTTACACACGCACCCACATGCGATCTTAATCAAGCATGGTCAAAAAGTTATGATAATACATGCATCACATTAAGGAAAAAGAGTGAAAATATAATATAGAATGTCATATTATTATAATTCATAGAAATTAAACATGATCAAGGACAACATTTTCAATTAGAATATTGATCACACACATTGAAAAAACAATATAAATGGTCTCACGTGGATACACACACCACACACATGTGATCAAAGAATCAAACATGGTCTCATAGGGTCTAGATATAATGTAGTATAAAAACACACCCAAAGGTGTATATGTAGTCTAAGACACTCATATATGATCAAGCCTCAATCATCAGTGACTGGTATCAAGCTAGTGCACAAGATTTTACTGGGGTAATTAACAATTTTTCCAATTAAATTTTCCAAGGTTCCTTTAATTAACTAAGATTCAAGAATCATTGATTAATTAAGAATTATTATTCATAATTCATTATTAAAATTAGGGTCATTCACTAAAGGTGATGAACCTCATACCACATGCCAATAAACATGCATAAATACCAAAGGGTAGAGTACATAGAACCATATACCGCAAGGTTGATAATGTCAATGACAAAGTTCATCAAGGAAATGTCACCCAAATTATGTCCACATATTCTTCATCTTAATCACTCGCCAAGGATTCCTAAAACCGTTTCCAATTATTTTTGTTTCCAAAAATAAATAAAATATAACATGTGATTACAAATTTATCACTCCTGGATAAATTATAAATTATCTACTTAAGCCAAAGTGTGTGATAACTATTTATTATTTAAATAATAATTATAATTCCTCATCCGATGAAATTATCTCTCTAGAATAATTTGAGATAAGAATGATAATTATTATTTATCATTTTATGATAATTTCCAGATCATTATCATTTATAAATTCTTTTATCCTTGATCTCTAGAGGGAATAAGAAGAACTAGATTTATAGATTATTCCTTAAATAATGAATATGATTCTATATATGATGATAAACCCACTCTCAAGAACAACCTAATAGAAATAAGAATAATTCTCATTATTCTTTTCCATGGCTCTGGGTTATCATCATTTAAAGAGTTCTTATCATCTTTCATAAATATTTAAAAAATCTTAAACAAAAAATAGAAAAGGGAAACATAAACTCACCTAGAAATATTACCCAATTTTTATCCTTTTAAAACACAGTACCTATAATAAAAGAGTAAGGTAATGGAACACCTAGAAAATGGATGAAGGATTCATTTTGATCAAAGAAAGCTTCATCATTATTTAAAATAGGGAAATAGGGACTTTCAGGACTCAAGAAGATCTCCAAAAGTAAAGGTATAAGGGTTCGTATAACATTATGAGGGGAAATTGTATACTTTTTTGCAATAACAATGACCATAAATTAAATCATCCATTTAATTTTTCGTTTACTTGAATATTGAATGTGGATCATTGAAATATCTGTAAATATTATATTTAAGGGATAATGATTCAAAACTATTTAATTCCTATGATTTTAAGAATTTAAAATCATTAAAGTAGGTTACTGGTGTGAACAAGTAACAAATTATGAAAAAACTGGGTAAAAACACTACCCATACGCGAGTGCAGGCCACTGTATAAAGGTAGTTTAATTTACCTTTATGTATCACTTTTCATACCTAGTTAACCTTACACAACATGTGAGAACAAGGTAAAGGTAACTCTATTTACCTTTATGTAGTGAATAAGTACCCTTATGCAAGCAGGGTATACCCTTATGCAACTCTAGAAATCAAATATACCCTTACACAATATAGGGGATTACCCTTACACAAGTCCCTTACACTTACACAATGTAGGTTATTAGTATTACACAAGCCTTTTAACATTACATAGGGGATTACTCTTATGAAAGTCCCTTTCCCTTACACAAGTTCTGATATACCCTTACACAACACTATAATTTCACCATACCCTTTACATGAAGCTTGAATACCTTTACATAGCACATTAAATCATGATTTACCCTTATGAATCTAATAGGTTAGACATAAGGGTAAAATTTACATTGATTTTTCTTAAATTTTTACACTAAAAGACTTAGGATTTTAAAAACAAAAAGTTTTATAAAAATAAGGATGTTATATATTAACCATTAATTAAATAAGTAGAAGTAATTAGGAAACCTTGAAACCTAGATCACCATGCTTTTGAAACAGAAATAATATAATACTAGAAATGAAAACATGCACAAATTTAACCATTAAAATGATAATATTGATTCATCACTTTAGCTTTTGATGATGATCAATAAAGAATAATCAAATGGTTCTTCCCTTTGAGGTGAATCCATGGTAAACATCGAATCATCCAAACACTTTGGGTGGGATTATTTAAACCTTCACGATATTATAGTGTATCTAAAGCAAAGAAGGATGAAGAGAGACCTTCAAAAGTGATATTTTCATGGTATATTATTTTATGAGTATTTCATAACAAATACCTAAGGGTCTGACCTCCTTTTTATAGGTTATGAGAATTATACTAGATCCATGCATCCACAAAATGTAATTACTCATGTGTTTCATAAATGCATGAGTAATGGTTTCAATCATACTTCATATAACTCTCACCCATAACTCTCCCATAAATTTCATCCCATGAAATGATATGTTAATGATAGATAATTTGTAGGAGACTTTGTATATTAACCCCTCAATGTTTAGATTATTAAATGTGTCATGGAATTCTCGAGAGTATCAAATCACTCAACACTTTATAATTATGATTCATACATATATTATAGTATAATATACATAACCACTCATCATATGATATCTCTATATCATTAAATATTATATTCCCATATAAATACATAAAAACCTTTTGAAAATGGTTTTCCATAATCTAAAATAGATCACATTATAATTTATGATATTAAAGGGCTTTAGGGAATATTCCTTTTAGTAAAATTGTATGAGTATAAAATTAATAGTTATATATTTTATATAAAAGACTAGGAAAAAAGTGTAATTGAAAATAGTGGAGTGATGGTTTTCATTGAAGCAATACATTTTTCAAGTGAAAAGGAAAAAAACTCAATATTTGCATCAATTTAATATTACAAAGTTATTAAAAATACATGGTAGATTGGTTACATGAAATTTTAAGTACCCATGTTCAAGTTTAAATGAGATGATGATAAAAATAGTGTTAAAAAATGATTTTGGGTTTACACTAATAGATCTAAATATACCGAGATAAAAATAAGACCCTTTTATCATAGAAACACATTAAAAATAAACTTTCTATTCTATTGGCCCATCAAATAACTGATAATATATAATTTTTTAAGGAAAATATTTTTTTTTGATTCCAATGCTGATGAAGTTGTTGAATTATGTGAGATTCTTGCATCTAGGACATAATTATTAGTGGATAATATAATATATAAGAACCCACACTCCCAGATCCTATATTAAAATCCATAACTTCACATTTTTGGATTTGATGCCGATAATTATGACCTAATTTTTCTCCATCAAACCTTAGAACATCAAAAGGAAAAAATGGATCAATTATATTCTGGAGGACCTTTTAGGTTTAAAGTTTTAGAAAATTAGTAAAAACTCTTATAAAAATAATTCACAAGTTTTTAAAATAATATTTCTCCCATTTAACCCACATTTTCTTATTTTAAAATAGGTCATCAACATCATCCTTGTGAAATCCTTTATAGACATAAATCATTCAACATCATTCTTTAAAACCTGGGGAAAATGAAGCATAATAAGTGTGAGATCAAATGCACAGTAAGGAAAAATGTAAACATTAACAAATGAATGTCATCAATGAGCATAAGAGTCCATAAGGGTATAATGAAATAATCAAAGTGAATGAGAAAATCATAAAGGAAATCATACACATAAATACCTAGATTATAAAATATGTAAACAAGGAAAAGGAAAAAAACATTAGAATCAATAATCATAATCCATGTGATATCAATATTGATAATGAGAAACATTATAAACTCATAATAAGCAATTAAAAATATTTTTATTAACTTGGAGCATCAATTTCATAAAAACATTTAAAAAAACTTTTAAAAACTTTTCAAAACCCTTATAATTGGAATAAACATATGATCAACTTCTAATATTATCGTTACCTAATTAATTAGAGATCTATAATGGGGATCACCCTTTGTATAATCTATATCAAGCTCACCCATTATTCATGATCTATAATGGGGTTCAACCCTTCATATAAGCTATATCGGGATCACCCATGAGCTATAATGGGGATTAACCCTTCATATAAGTTGTATCAGGCACACCCATTTCATATAATTCTCAAGTACCATATCAATAATAAAACATTTACATCATAAAACTCATAGAAATAATAATCATTCATTTATAACCTAATAAACCCATGAAAAAGAAATGGGTTTAATTTCAATCCCTTTGAAACATGATTAACCCATGGAAAAGAAACGGGTTCCATAAAAATCTCATTGAAAAATGAATAACCCATGGGAAATAAATGGGTTCTATAAAAAATATCTTTGAAACATGAGTAAACCATGGAAGAAATAAGTTCCATAATAATCTCTTTGAAATAAGATTAACCCATGGAAAATAAATGAGTTCCATAAAAAATACATTTGAAACCTGATTAACCCATGTAAAATAAATTGGTTATATAAAAACTGCATTGAAACATGATTAACCCATATAAAATAAATGGGTTCCATAACAAATCTCTCTGGATCATGAGTGACCTGTGGAAAATAAATGGGTTCCATAAAAATCTCTTTGAAACAAGATTAACCCATGGAAAAGAAACAGGTTCCATAAAAATCTATTTGAAACATGATTAACCTATGGAAAAGAAATTAGTTCTGTAATAATATCCTTGAAACATGGTTAAATAGTGGAAAATAAATGGGTTCCATAAAAATATCTTTTAAACAAGATTAACCCATGGGAAAGAAATGGATTCCTTAAAAATATCTTTGAAAAAAAGATTAACCCATAGAAAATAAATGGTTTCCATAATAATATATTTGAAACAAGATTAACCCATGTTAAATAAATGGGTTCCTTAACAATATCTTTTAAACAAGATTAACCCATGTAAAATAAATGTGTTCCATAACAATCTCTTTGAAACAAGATTAACCCATGGACACGAAACGAGTTCTGTAACAATATATTTGAAACAATATAAATACATCCAAAGAAATAATGTGGATGGTATGAATATAAAATATCCCCATTTTAGGATAAGTAAAAACAAGGTTTGTGATGTTGATGAATTAAAATTCCCTTAAAATATCATTAAAAATATTTTTGAGGAAAATAATGTTCAAACATTCAAAGTGTCCCATACCACTTCGAAATGTTTGAATCATAATCCCCATGAAGGAATAAAATTTAACAAAACATTAAATAAAATTAGAATAAATAAATACATTATATTATATGTAAAATGGGTTGTATACCCACCTTGTAAAATAAGATAGGTGTATAACATAACAAACGTCACAATGAAGGAAAATTATGACAAAAATCCACTACTACTTTGATAACTTTGAAACTGTAAACCCCATGAAATAGAGATACTAAAATGGATATTTAAAACCCCATAAATTTAAGGATAATAATCATAAAATACATTTATTGGTATTATATAAACCACATAAGAGAAACAAGTGGTGAAAATGACATTTATCTCACATATGTAAAAAGTGAGATGAAAATCCCTTAAAAAGACAATATCATTGGAGTGAGAATAAATAAATGAAATAATTATGTGTGAAAAATGTAAATACACAAAATAAAATTTTAAATACATCATAATACAATCATAGTTAATTTCACATATATTATTATCATAACATAATCAATGAAATAGATGTTTAACCCAATGCATGGAAATTAAGTTAAGAAACCTCTTACCTTGAGTTTGATTCATCATGTTTGTCCTCTATCTTCCTGAAAAATAAAATTATGTTAATTATTTAATTTATTTAAAACATTTAAAAGTCTATTATTACTTTTATTTCACTTATAAACAAGTTATATACAATTACTTAATCAATAATGTTTAAGTCATATGTTTTGACCATATTCATCTTATGTGTCAAAACCAACTTTGATAGGTCGACTATGGTCAATGAGGTCATTATTTAAACATCTAAAGAATTATAACCATAAAATAATTATCAAATTTTTATATAATTTATACTTTTAAAATCAAACATTAAATATGGTTATGAAAAATGAACCAACATGATGATCATGGAGACGGTAGGCCGTACATACGCATAAGTAACGTTCCCATTTTTCAATGATCATTATGGAAAGAAATTAAGTAATGTTTATCTTTAAATAATAAAAATTATATCATAAATAACATATTATTTAATTATATATACTTATATATATTCTTCTTGTGATGTGGCGATGAAAGAGGAAGAATCACATCCCTCTGAGGAGGCGGTAGTCCACACGTCCATGAATGACGTTATCACTTTTTTTCAGTGTGTGAAATGGAAAGAATAAAATGATATGTTATATGTAAGGATATATAATTATTACATTAATATCATAAATATTTCATTTATATTACATATTTTTATTAAATTATTCCTTAATTTATTCCATGTAAAGCGTGAATGAATCACATCGCTTTGAGGAGGCGGTAGTCCACACGTCCATAAATGATGTTATCATATTCCCACATAATGGAAATCATGAAGGTATAAGTTATATAATAATTAAAAAAACAAAAAAATGTCATAAATATAATATGTATCATATAAAAATAGTATGTCCATCATAATTCCCAACCATGATAGGTGGAGAAGGAAAAATGAACGACATTGTTTCTCAATGCAGTAGTCCGCTGTACAAACGAATAGTGATTTCGTTACCCATTTGACAGAAGTGTGTGTATGTGTAGGTAAATCCCTAAAAAAATATCAGTATATTTTTTATACTTAGGTTATTATATAATCAATATATAAGAATAAATTAAGGGGCGGAGAAAGAAATAAAACAAAAGTGCTCGTTGGAAAATGTTACCTCTTCTTCGGGTAACTTATTTTGGTTTTGCACCAAAAAACTTCCTCGGTTTGCTTTATGCCCAAAATGAGGCTTCTAGGATGATAGGAATGATGTTGGGAGATTATTTTTGTAGGCTTTATATGATAAAAGTGGATTGATATGTGTGAATAAGTTAAGATAGTGAGTGTTTTTTTATTGTCGAGGAGGAGTGACATTCTTGTAAATATAAAAAGGTAAATACTATTGGGAGGTCGCCCTTACACCATGTGCCTCAAAAATAAAAAATAATGTAGTGGAGAAGAATTATGGTCGATAAAAGCTTATACAATAAAAAAATAATTTTTATAATTTTGTTTCTTATTCTTTAAGTTTACTCAATTTTATCTTTATAGTTTTTACTAAGGTAACTTGTATCTTTTTATTTACCTAAGTAATTTACCCTATAAGAAAATAATTAAAAATATATTTATTAGATAATTTAGACCCAATGATTATAAATATGAATTAAAATTTATTAAATAAAAATCTTATGTGTGTTTAAAATTAATTTTAATACAAACACATGTCATGCGCAAAACCCCGTTTTAACCTCAATCGCTTTAATTAATTTTAACTATTTCCACTAATTATTATGGTAAAAAATTAAGTTAAACTTAATAGAAAATAAATATTATTATTATTCCAAATACTTATATATGTTTTTAAAAACTCAATTCATAGTAGTGAAAAAATCAAATTTAAATCTAATCTTGCAGACGGGGCGAGAAAACGAGTTTTTGAAGTGAAAATGTTCAAAAGTTTATTAAGATTTTATATATAAATTAATTATAAAAACAAGTAAAATTAATAAAATAGGATTAATAGTTGTATAATTTATCTAATTTTACTTTAAAACAAATTCAAAATATAATTTAACTATATAAATAAATTATAAAAAAGTAGTTTTTAATTAAAATTTAGTATTTTTCACTATTCATCAAAAAATGAAACTTCTCAAAAAAATATCAAAAATTCACCCAAAGTAAAATTTAATATTAAAATTTCAAAAATAATTTTTATATTTTCAAATAAAATTTTTAAAAGTTTAAAATTTAGTTTTAAAATAATCTTGCCATTAAAAGGTGGTAAAACTGCCTTTTAGAGAAATATAACTTCTTTTACTTAAAATTAGATTTATTATTATTTTATGCATATAAAAATTATTGTATGAATTAAAAAATATTTTATTTAATATATAAAATATAAATTTCATTAATATTGTTCATTAATAGTGACTAATTTAATTTATTAAGATAAAATGCCTTTATGGGCATAAAAATAGTTTTTTTATAAAAACACATCCTTTATATTCAACTGGTTTTTATATTAATTTATAATTAATTGGTAGCCAAAAAATTTATTATATATACATGTATAAACTATATTTTCATAATTTAGTTAATCTCATTCATTCCCACTATTCTAATGGCTAGGTGATAACTATCATGTGAAATAATAATATTAATTATTATACTGTTGTTTGGTAAAACTCAATCTTACATGTAACACAAGTTATCAAAGAAACATGATGTTATGTGTAATGAAAGATAGACTTAGTGTTTCATATAACATAAGATAAACTGTGCATTGTGTATAATGAAATCTATCAAATAATTTAAATTAATTTGAAAGAAGATATTTCTTAAAATGTTGGTATGTTACAGATATCGATGACCATGATGTTGACATGGTTCATGCAATAAAAAATTATTGTGAAGAAGAGTCATGGGAAAAAATTATTCAATAATCTCCTAATAGTTCAGGTAATATAAAACTATTTTAGTTTTTATTTTCAAAATCTATGATATGTGAAGTATAATATTTTTATTAGTATAATTATTTATGTTAACTATTTTTACAATTATAGTAAATTGATTATACAATGTCAATAATTTCATTACATATAGAGATAATTTTTATCTATATCTATTGTAAATTTTAATACCACTTATGTTTAGTTTTCTTATGTCTATACTATTTAATATCTTATAAATGTTGTAAAAAATTATGTTTTATATTTTTAAATTATGAAAAATGTGAAGTATAATATTTTTATTAGTATAATTATTTAACTTAAATATTTTAACAACCATTAAAATTTGATTATATAATATAAGGACTTTCATTACATATAGTTAGTAGTTTTATTTCCATTTTTATAAAATTTTTAATACCACTTATGTTTATTTTTATTCTTTTTATATGATTTTATGTCTTATAAATGTTTTTAATTGATTATATATTATTAATATAGTCAAAATTTAATTTTATATGAACTAAAATTTTAGTGATTATACATTTTCCATTTTCTTCAATTTTATATTTCAACGGTTTATTTAAATACATTTAATGTTATTTTGTAATAATTTTTTATTAATTTTATTTTTAAGAATATGTTTGATCATCCTAGTGATGAGAAAGGTTCCCGACAATGCATGATCCCTGTGTAGGTTGAAGGTATAATACATTTACAGAACGAATTTTTTTATACACCCATAATATCTAGGTTATGAGGTTTAATCATCTTCGATATTTTCTTATGAAAATAATATATTTTCTTCTTATTCCATTGAGAATTATAAAATTCAAATACAAGTACTTATATTTTACTTGGTAAATTTTGTTCCTACTTGAACCGTTTTCCCCAATATTTCAATAATGTTCAATATTTTTGAAAGTTATCTATGCTAATACATAAAATATCTCTATATTCAAATAATAAATACATTCTATTTAATAATAATATTTTCTTTGAAGTACCTCAAATATTTAATCTGAAAAAATGTTTTGTCTTGGTTTTCTTTAATCAAGGATATTTCATATATGTTAAGGAATTACGTTTAGTGGAAGTCTCTAAAATACTTTTTCATCTTATCAATTAAATTATTTAGACTAAAATCTTAAAATTTATTATAATAGTTATGCTATAATATTAATTTTATTTATATTCCAAATGTTCAGAGATATAATTATTTATATATAAAAATCATGAACTATGATTAAACTCATAATTTCAGTTACGTTCTACGATTTTCATTATTATTAACCATGTTTAATCAAATTTTATATAAAAATGTCATATGAACATTCATCATATGTTCAATTAAATTGTAAGTGTTAAAAAACCTTTAATCATAACTAGTACCTTCAATAAACATCATGGTCATCTCATATAAAATTCCAAACCAAGCATTTAGTAATAATGAATTAAAATTTTTTCATTTTAAAAATTTCTCATACACCAAAAAATGTGTTCTTTATTTTTCAAAATATATTTTTTGATAAAAATAATGTGTTTTATGTCTTTTATTTGTGATATATACATTCAAGCACTTGAAGAATAGTATATATTATAGTTTTATACCTTTCACCAACCCAAACTCAATATTAAATAAATGTTTTATGAGATTCAAAAGTGATTTATGTAAATTTTTACTATTTTTTTTTGTAAAATCTTAAGTGTTCTATAGTAATTATATTATTTAAGTTCACATTATACATAAAAATTAATTTAATTAAACAATTTTTACCCATTTTATACACTTATATTTTATGTCAATGACAAAATTTTATGTATGTTTCTATCAAATGTTTTGTCACTATTAATTATTATGTTTTGTGTCTTAATTTTTTTTTCAACACTCTATAACTACAATAAATATTAAACTCATATATATTATTTATATAATTATATTAAATAATATTTGTTAAAAAAATTATGTTATGTATTTTTTAGAGTGGTATAAAAAACATGTTTTATAAGAAATAATATATGTTCAATGCTTATGCTTTGTGTGAAAAATGATTCCTTGTGTATCTCAATACACCACAAGCATTCCATTCAATTTCAAATTACTTACAAAAATTTCATATCTTATTCATAATTTAAATATACTATGGGATTATCAATTTTGTGTGTGAAATATTTAACATTTTCTTTGTAAAATTCCCAAAACATGTGTTGTATTCTTTTTTTTCTTGCAATTTTTTTAAAAACCATAGTATATAGAGTATTACAATGATGTTTTTAAAAAAATATAGTAATTCATACATAATTTAATATCCCTATTTATTTAATAATTTTACCATAATGATATGACTATTAAAGGATAAAATGACTATATGTGTATTCATTCATTAACTTATCAACTAACTTATGCATTATACTATTTATTTTTAGTATTATGCATATACTATCATATTTAAATTTATTTTATACATTAACTATTAAACATTGATAAATTAAATGTTATAATTTTTTTAAAATATATTTTATGATAATGATTTTACCTATATCCTTAATAGGAATACCGAGGGGAAAAAATTCTGTGACAAGAATTGATCGATGACTGATGGATTGCTTATCATTTAGACATCATCGATTTTTCCATATGATTCCTTGTATATTTTATCTATCATACCATATGGATACCTCTTAATAACATCTAGAACACCCTCTATCTCTCCCCGGATGACATCTAGCACACACTATCTCCCTCCTAACAACATCTTGAACACTTCATATAATTATATTTTCACGATTCTAGGCTATGTTGTGTAGGAAATGTTCTACCATTGAGAGAGTAGGTGGTCACTCCAATTACCTCATGAGGATTTTAGAGAATCATGAATATATGTATGAATTTTAATATGAAAAATATTATTACATTTTTTATACTAATATATTAATTTTTTCAAAAAATTATACAAATAATAATGTTATAGTGTTAATCATTAATATTTTAGAAGTGTGGAAAATAAAAGGTACAAATATATTGGTACCATTTGATAGTTTTGGGGTCTCGATAGTGGATGCTAGAGGATTATTTGGTTAGATATTGGGACATTTGGATTGTGAGCTAATGACCCTTACCATTACTAATTTTGATTAGAGATATATTCCTCTATCTTAGAATAAGGATGAATATTATTTTCAGATAAAGGTAATTTTAATACATTAATCATTTCTGATTAAATTGAATGTCATTATGTGAAAAAATACTAATAATTTGAATAATTTTTTGTAAATGTTCTTCCATTTTATTGTTTATGATGCTATCACACATCTATGGATGTTAACAAATTTGGTTATGAAATAGAATAATTATAAATGAATATTATGTAATGATTTCAATGATCCATTATTGACTAATCAACAAATGTATGATAAGGTAATATAAGGTGTAACTCATGATTAGTGGAAAGTTTTTTTCGATAGTAAATTCCATGAGAAGTATATGATATTTAATTATCTATAATTTCATTAATACCATTTTAAAAAATAGTATAAAACTATTATTAAATTACTTGTTATTTATTTCAAAAAGTGATTAAGAAAAATGTAGCGAGTAGAGAGAATCATCTTATCCATCATACATCCAATTCCAAGAGATTTTTGAAAAAGATAGAACATGGTTGTATTTTCATGAATTACAATATTTATATCCTAAATATTATGTGATTAATATATTAAAATACTCTTTTTTCTATTTTTTATATCAATTAAGGAGCTAGGGTGGAGGGTTTCTTGGATAAAATTTTGGTTAGATGTATATACTAGATCTAATGGTATCTATGTAAATGAACCTTTCAAAGATATTGTGGTAAATTTTTTATCTTTATATTTATTTGGTAATTATTTTTTACTTTAAATTTAAATAATATTTTATTTTCAGTTAAAAATAAGAGAATTATTGGATTCTAATGTTACACACTCCTACCAGGTCTCCCTAGAAGATCCAAGTTATTGGGAAGGAGTATCTTGGTCATGTGCATGGGATGGGTTCTAGACCATCCCTTTCTTAGGTATTTGAATAGTCACTAGGGATATTTTTTATGACCATATCTATCCTAGGTTATAGTGCTCCTCTCCCTCCAAAATCACAGACATAATTTATTATTATGAAAACACATTATATGAGCAGAGAAAAACAATCTAGTAATGGGTGAGTTATATCAAAATTTAGGATACGATGGTTATAACTCTACAAAATTAATTAGTTAACTTGTATCAAAAGATAACTATAAATTACCTTTATGATATTTACTTGATGGTTAAATAGATTCATCTGATAAATTTTACAATTTTATAATCATTTAGAACATTAATTTTTATTTCTTTAAGTTAAAATATATATTTAAAACCTAGTTTATTTTTCAAAAAAAATATAATATATATTTTATAAAATTGGAGTGGATATGGAGATAATCATACTCACTCATTGTGAGTTAGTAATGATGAATTATTTTGTATTCTATATTGGTGATGTTGTAGTATAACTAACCTGATCACTTGTAAAATATAATAGTAAATTTAAAAATGATATGGGTTTTGATTGAAAAATGATGTAAAGATCTATTGATGTATATTTGATAAACCTCAATGCCTACTTTTATATAAAATTAATCCTTTGTAAGTCTTGGTCACTTACATTATTGTTTTACTTGATTGAGAATGGCGATTAGACTACCTAATGATTCCTTAGATTGGTTGTCCCACATATCCCCTCCCAACACATTTACATGTAGGGTATTTTATTCATTTCCATTTATGAAGTACATAAATCATGATTTATTTCCTTAGCTACTATTTTTCTTAAATGTGAATCATGATCATGTATTAATTGGTGGTACTTATGTTACAAAATATGTATTTTATGTCTAAAGTTATCTTCACTTGTTAAATGGATACCAAGATATGAAATAGGTGGTGGTTTATTCATGTTTGAATTATGTCACTTGATTCTATTGTGATAGTGTTATAAAAATTCTTTTGACATAGAATTTTTTATTACTCTAAATGTTATGGAGTTGTTATATATTCGGTAAAAAAATACACTCATTGACCTTTAGTATACTTTATGAAGTGATGACATATCTTTCCACTATAACTTTAATGGGTTATAAGTTAATGATCCATAATTATACTTTCATTAATAATTTTTATCATTTGGAAGATACCAGTTGGGTTGAAAAAGTGGGAAGGAATAGTTTGGATCATAAAATTATTTGATTTTCAATTCTATATAAGCTATAATTTTTATACATTAATTAGATTTATTTTATAAAGGGTTGGGTTCAGACTTGTTTTTTAGGAAAATATTTTCATTTTTCATACATGTTCTTTTTTAAACATCTTCCTTTGGAGAACCATTTCCTCCTTTAAAATGTTTTTTCAAACTCTATTCTATTTTAAACTCATTTTCACAAGTGTTGATTTTTTTTAAATTAAGGTTTATTTTGGGAATCAAGTTTCAAACTATCTTTGATTTTGTTATTTCTAACCGTAAATAGTTTTTTTATAAATAATAAGTATTAAATTGAAAATTTATTCCATGACTATAAATTAGAAAACAATAGTCATTATAACTTAATAAATAATTGAGTATAATAGGTTATCAAACTAAATATTAGTTCATGTAAATTAATTATGGTAGACACATATTAAATGTATTTTTTCCATGATTTTATTACATTGACATACTTTTGCAATAGTATATGTAACAAACCATCCTGGGTCAACTAGAAAAGTAACCCAAGGTGGTTCACTACATGGTGAGATATATAAAAGAACCACAAGTCTCATGTAAAACTAAAGAAATATCAAATAAAAACATAGAAGAAAGAAAGAAATATCCACGAGACATACAAAATCAAGCCACAACAGCCAAACCAAAAAGTTCAAGTAGACCAAACTAAACAAGTATCCTTGTGGTCATCCATCACCACCAATCTATCCCACTACAAAGGTGATATACAAGTTTCAATATAAAAAATTTAAAAGTTCTAGCTTTAAAAAAAATATAGTTTATAAATAATTTTCATAAATAAAAACATTTTTAAACATTTCTTTATTTTCCATAAATACACACTATATTAACCAAATCCAAGAATATATCTGGTATAAAAGGAAAATAGTTAAACTAAACATGTGAGAAAATACCCATGAAATAAACCATTATTTGATAATATGGGTATAAAAGAAAAAGCACACCATTTGGGATCTACCTATGGGAGTACGTACTAGACATAAAATAAACCTAAACCAAGTATATGTTGGTTCCAACTGATATCAATTCCTTCTACTATATACCGATATCACAAAAGTAAGACCTAGTGGCAACACACACACTTGGGTTACCTTTTTCCATTTTCCAATGCACACAAGGTTCCCAATGGGCTAAGTTTTTCCAAAACCATTTTTAAAATCCATGATTTAATTTAATAGAAACCATTTTTACAACAAAGAAAATCCATTTAAATGAACATACCAAAGGGATCAATAATAACATATATCAGTTCATGAATTAACAACACTTTCAAAGATACACCTTCCTCAATAATGATAGAAATCTACCTGCCTTCCACAATGGAGATTAAAAAACCATAGACCAATCTTCGAAATAAAAAAAGACAAGAAACTACAAAGGATCAATATAAAACACCAATCAATCATAAATGAGAATAAAAAATGCATCCAATTCCGCAACCACAGCTAAATGAAATGAAGAATTAGAAAGGCCGCTTACTAGGGATATGTGACATATCCTTCACAAGAGTCAAACACCAAATTAAGTGAGTTGGAAGGAGGGATATCATCCAAAAATTTATAAAATTTCC
Organism: Viscum album; assembly: GCA_963277665.1. NCBI lineage: Eukaryota > Viridiplantae > Streptophyta > Magnoliopsida > Santalales > Viscaceae > Viscum > Viscum album. Next base: position 1,773,760,119 of record OY728165.1, on the reverse strand, counting down.
ACAGGGTTTGAGAGGAAAGTCTACGCACAAAATGGGAAAATATTTAGGTGTGCAACATGTTTAAAACTAATGGACCCAAGGAATTCACATCATGAATCTCTTTCATGGTGTGAAATTCCACAAATTAAAAATACACCTAAAAAGGAATCACCATAGATTAAATTACATATTTATCTAATTTTTCATGTCATATAATGGTTTCACATCCTATAAACTTTTCATGCCCTACACATGACTCACAAAATCTTCCCTACAAAATATTCATGTCGTGCAACCCATTCATGAAGTGAATGTGTCCAATAGATAGTTCTTGGACCAATTTTCTATAGAAAACCTTTGAACTGAAACTTAATACTCTGCAGTCCCAAGGAGAACCTTGTAAATCAATCTACACATTTATACCTAGACTCCATTGACCCAAATAAATATACATACTCATAATTTAGGTCAATTTTATCAACAAAGAATCTCCATTCCTAAGAATCCCTCAATACACCCAAACAAAAAGGAAAACCAAAACAAGAGTAAAAGCATATCTAAAGGAAGGTAACGGGGTGTTACAATCTCCCCACTATTAAAAAGTTTTTCCCCCATAGATTACTCATGATCCTAGACTCGTAAAAAGTTAAGGCTACTGCTGCCTCATTAACAATACCCACTCCTACATATCATGATTATTCTATCTTCACTACCACATTACACAGATCAAATAAATCATTTTATCATGAAACACCTTCTCTCGGTGATCCATAATAAGAACTGGTTTCTCAACCACAGTGATGTTAGTCTCAATATGGAAATACTCCCATTAAATCACATGGAAAGGATCTCATTGATTCCTCCTCAACTGGGAAACATAAAACACATTATGGATAGAAGTCAAATGAGAAGGTAAATCAAATCTATAGGACACCTTTACCAATCATTCAATGATCATAAAGGGTTCATAATCCTTGGTGCCAAATTACCCTACTTATCTAACTGAAAATTTCCCAAGCGAGGTGAAACTCTAAGAAAGACTCGATCACTAACCTTAGACTCTAGTGGATGGTGATGACGGTTTGCATAAGATTTCTAAAAAATTTGTCTCGTGATCAATCTCTTCCAGATCAACTGCACCCTCTTCATCATCTCCTAAAAAAGTCTTATCCCAAAAAAGGACTTCTCTCCTAAATCTACCTAGCACAATGGAGATCTACATGGCCACCCAAAAAAATCCTTGAAGGGAACCATTTTAATCAAAGACTGATAACTATTTTTATATGAAATCTAAACTAAAGGAAAATAATTTTCCCAAGAAACACTGAAATTAAGCACACAAGCATAGATCATATCCCCAAGAACCTAGATAGGTCTATCCATACGCCCATATGTATGTAGATGAAATTTTCTGCTCAATTTTAACTAGGAACCCATCACATCCTAAAAACTTTAAAAACTTGGATGTGAACCCTAGAACCTTGTTATAAACAACCATAGAGGGAACCCCATAAAGTATTACAATATCTAATAAATATAAGTCCCCAAGTTGTTCCACCTTCATTATCTCCTTGATAGGGAGGAAATGAGATGATTTTATGATTCGATTAATGATCAACCAAATCCCATCCTTCCCACTACAACTCCATGGTAAACTAATGAAAATATATATAGAAATATCATCCCATTTCTATAATGGAATGGGTAAGGGATCCAAAAAACTAGTAGGTCTCTGGTGTTCTTATTTAATTATCTGACAAGTAAGACATCACGATACAAAATACAAAATACATTGTCTCATCCCCGATCACCAATACCAATGTCTCAAATCATGACACATCTTGGTAGTACCTGGGTGTAAGAACCAAAAAAATGATGTCCACAATACATCAACTCCTTCCTTAGAGAAAAAAGGAAGAACTGACCTATTTCGAAAACATGAAGCGCCACCATAAAGAATTTTACTAACTCCCTAGCACTCAGGGTTAGATATCTACTCAAGAAAAACCTACTCATCAAATGATGATTCAACCTTTATCAAATCCAAACATAACTTCCCAACAAATTATTCCATTCCCAAGATCATCTGAGCAAAGAAACTCATCAAAGACCATTCTTCCATTGGTTCCTTCACACTACTAGAAAAGGGGGCATTGAAGCCCCCCAGAATCGGGCGACCGCCATTGGCGGTCGCTATAGATATCTAATAGCGACCGCCAATGGCGGTCGCTGGCCTTGATAAAAAAAAAACGAGTCGAACCCTGCTCCCCCCCCATCGCCGCCCCCCGACGCCGCCCTCCCCCCGCCACCCGGCCTCCCCCGCCGCCCGGCCCCCCCCCCCCCCCCCCGCCCCCCCCCCCCCCCCCGTCGCCCCCCCCCCCCCCCCCCCCCCCCGTCGCCCCCCCCCCCCCCCTGACGCCGCCCTCCCCCCGGCTCCCGACCTCCCCCACCGCCCGGCCTTTCCCGCCGCCCGGCCTCCCCCGCTCCCCCCTGTCACCCCCCCCCCCCCCCCCCCCCCCCCGTCGCCGCCCCCCCCCCCCCCCCCCCCCGACGCCCCCCCCCCCCCCCCCCCCCCCGCCTCCCGGCCTCCCCTGCCGCCCGGCCTCCCCCGCCGCACGCCCTCCGGCCTCCGGCCTCCGCCATCCGCCCTCCACCCTTCCCCCCACCCCGGATGGCTCCGGCACCCCGAACACCCCCCCGCACCCCGGACCACTCCCCGCACCCCGGACGCCCCCCCGCACCTCAAACAGCACCCCCCCGACCCCGGACAGCCCCCCCCCCCCCTCGCTTCCCGTCCCCCGTCCCCTCACCACCTCCTCTCCTCCAGCTCCCCGCCGCTGCCGCCGCCCGTCCCCTCCCTTGCTGCACCGCCTTTGGCTCCGGCTCCCCTTCGCTGCCTCCTCTCTCTCGCTGCACCACCTTCGGCTCCCCTCCCTTTCAGGTTTGTAGCTCAATCAGGTAACATGGGCTTTTAGTTACATTATTATTTTATCAATGGTTCATAAACAAATGATTAATAATTATTTTAAATATAGTTGATTTGAAAAATGTAAATGTAATAAGTATTGTGTAAATGTTTGTTATACAGATATAATTATGGATAAGAGTTGGATTGATCTTCCAAATCGAACGTCTAGAGAATATTTCAATGGAATTATGCAGTTTATTGACTTCACAAGAGGATTTGAAAGTGACTATATTAGTTGTCCATGTAGAAAATGTTCTAACAGATATCAATTCACACGAGATACTGTGAGGGATCACCTTTTCTTTAATGGATTTCTGAAAAATTATAAGAGTTGGACTCGTCATGGAGAAGAATATGTTCGTTGTCAAAATACAGATGCAGCTCAGATGGATGTTGATGCAAGGATGACTGATCTAATGCATGAAATGCTTACTGAAATGGTACGTGGGTTTGATCCTGAAGGCATTGACATCCAGAATCTTGAGACCAGTGAGATAAATCTTCGCTCTGGTGCAGATTGTGATTCGAGGAGGTTTTATGAAGCACTTGATGATGTGAAAACAGAATTATATCTTGGATGTACTTCTTATAATAAACTGTCGTTTATCGTGGAGTTTTTGCATTTGAAGACTTTGAATAATTGTTCAGACACATCATTCAACATGCTTTTGGTTTTATTGAAAAAAGTTCTTCCTGTCAACGCTAAGATTCCTGAGTCGTATTACTATGCTCGTAAGTTGACAGAGAACTTAGGTTTTACATATGAGACCATAGATTCATGTGCAAACAACTGTATGTTGTTTAGAAAAGAAACTTCCCATTTGGATATTTGTACATTTTGTGGTGCTTCCAGGTGGAAAGAGAACAAGGGAAATAATACTCATCAAATTCAGATTGCGATACAGGGTAAACCGATTGCCGTAAAGCAAATGCGTTACTTTCCCCTTAAACTGAGGTTGAAAAGATTTTTTATGTCATCTAAAGTTTCTAATTTAATGAGATGGCATGCAGAAAGAGTTCATGAAAGTGATATATTAACCCACCTGGCAGACTCTCATGCATGGAAGGATTTTGATAAGAGACATCCCGACTTTGCTAAAGATGTTCATAATGTCCGATTGGGATTGGCAACAGATGGTTTCAATCCATTCAAGTCTATCGTTGGTGCAACTCATAGCACATGGCCCGTGGTGTTGGTTCCATATAATCTTCCTCCATGGCTTTGTATGAAGCAACAATTTATATTACTTTCCACTCTTATTGATGGACCTAAAAGTCCGGGGGATAAGATTGATGTTTACCTTCAGCCATTTATTGATGAGTTGAATGAATTTTGGGGCGATCGTGTGATGACTTATAACTGCGAAACGAATGAAATGTTCAAACTGCATGCTGCTTTATTGTGGACAATCAATGACTTCCCAGCTTATGCAAATTTATCACGCTGGAGTACGAAAGGGGAATTTTCTTGCCCTTGTTGCAATAAAAGTAAAAAATCTGTATGGCTTAAACATTCCAAAAAATGGGCATACATGGGTCACAGGCGTTTTCTCCCTCCTCAGCACAGATTCAGAAAGGACAGAGTGGCATTTGATGGTTCTAGAGAGTTCAGCCCAGCACCAAATATCATGACAAGAGTCGAAATGTTATCGCAGATTGAGGAAGAAAACATCCGCATGGTATATGAAATTCAGGATTTGGTGGCTCCTCCAGTACGTAATATTCGTGCTGCGGGTAGGCAGCGCAGTCACAATTGGAAAAAGAAAAGTATTTTTTATAGTCTTCCGTATTGGAAAACTAACATGTTGAGGCATAATTTGGATGTCATGAACATTGAAAAAAATGTTTGTGATAACATATTGTGGACCATTTTAGGTGTCAGTGGAAAATAAAAGGACCATGTTAATGCACGCCGTGATTTGGAAGAAATGGGTTTAAGGAAATAGTTGCATTTACAGTTAGCTGAGGGAAACAAGGCATATATGCTTGCTGCATAGTATACGATGACTACAGAGGAGAAAGAGACATTTCATTCCATTTTGAAGATGGTCAAGGTGCCTGATGGTTATTCTTCTAATATTTCAAAGTGTGTGAATCTGACGAGCAAGACATTGCAAGGGTTGAAAAGTCATGACAATCACATATTACTTCAGCAGTTGATTCCAATCGCAATTTGTGATTGTTTATCCCCCAATGTTGTTCAGCCCTTGATTGAGATGAGTAATTTTTTTAGACATCTTTGTTTAAGAAATCAACAAATGAGTGATTTAAAAAGTTTGCAGGACCGAATTGTACTTACGCTTTGTCACTTTGAGAAACTTTCCCCCCCCCCCCCTCATTTTTTGATGTTATGGTCCACTTGACAGTGCACCTAACTGATGAAGTAATGGCTGTTGGTCCAATGCAATTCAGGTGGATGTATCCTATTGAATGGTATTTGAGTACATTGAAAAGATTTGTACGCAATAGAGCTCGTCCAGAGGCATCAATAGCCAATGGTTATTTGATGGATGAGTGTACTACCTTTTGTGCAGAATATCTTATGGATGTTGAAACAAAATTAGATAAGCCCTCTTGGATTCATGATGGTCCAGTTGGAGAAGGAACCACATTTGATATGAACAATATCGAGTGGATACAAGCACATTGATATATCTTGTTCAATACTCCATCAGTTGCACCATTAATGTAGTAAGTATCTTATCAATGTGCTTGTATAACTTTTACATGTTTTTTTTGTATAAGATGATATTTTAAACATCGCGTTATCATTTGTAGGAAACACATTAATGAGATAAAAGAAGAGATGCATCGTGCGACTGAGTTGCAAATTCAGCAATCTCATTATGCGTCATTTCATGATTGGTTCAAGGATTATGTATGTATAAATTGATTTTCATTATGATTGAAGTATTATACTAATTCTTTCTGCATATATCAGTATTGATTTTTATAAATTATGTAGGTTCGTAAGCTGAGGGAGTTTGGGGACCCCACGCTACCTGAAGTATTTATCCAACTGGCTGAGGGTCCATCTATAATGGCTCGTCATTATAAAGCTATTGATGCTAATGGTTTTCGATTTCACATTAAAGATGTTGACGAAAAACGAGCAACACAAAACAGTGGCATCGATTGTCCCTTTGTCAATTCTGGTTATTACTATGGTCAATTGATAGACATCATTGAAGTTGTATACACACACGGTTTGAAGTACATATTGTTAAAGTGTAATTGGGTTGATCCAGTGCGTGGATGTAAAGTCGATCAATATCAGTTTTCATTGGTGAATTTTAACTATATGTTATACAGAAATAATGAACGAGTTGAGAATAAACCTTTCATTTTGACATCACAAGCGGAACAAGTATTCTTCGTTACTTTGCCTTCGGATCCAAGTTGGCAAGTTGTTGTCAAAATATCTCGGTGAGGAGTGTTTTTATTTGAAGAAGATGAACCCGAGACTGTTCTGTTTGTTTACCAACAACTTGATCAACATACCGTAGTTCAACATGAAGAAGATATTTATTGGGTCAGAGCGGCTGTTGAAGGAGAAACGGTCTATTTGCATGCTTAATGAAAGGTATAATTGTTTTCCCGCTATTCAGTAGAATGTCCTAGGATATCATAAATTATCTAATCATTTTATAAATCTTTATAAGTTTTAATCCTCACTTTTGTAAGTTAATTCAATCATAAATATTTAGGTTGTTTTTACTCTTGATTTATTGATGTTATGGTCGGTGTATCATCCCTTTGAGGTATTCTTCATCTGATTCATGTGCTGCTTGAATTTTTATTAGTTCTATCTGAAATTTGGCTATGCATTGACTGGTTTTGTACATAATTTGTATATCTATTTTGTTAACTTTCTGATTTTTTAAAATTCATTCACAACTAATTATTCAATCCATTTTTTGTTTGATTAACAGTTGTACAAGTTTGATTTTTTAAGAACAATCCAATTTATCTTTTAAACACTTTGGACTCATTACTGATGTTTTCTATGACTGCAGACATGTCAGGGGAAGAGGCAGAAGATCCACATCATCCATCTGAGGCACCTACGTCTCAGGGTCGAGGTATGTTTGAATGTCATTGTCTTTATTTTTTATGTAATTGACATACATACATATATATATATATATAACATTTGTCAATTTATATATAAAATTGTTTTCAACAGGATCAGACTCGGCTGCTTCTTCCTCTCACAGGAGAGGCCCTGGTCGTGGCATATTATCATGGAATTCCGACACGACGATAGATGTTTCATTTGATGAGGTTTTTCATCCTGTGGGACCGAATGCCCCAACATTTATTCGTCAGCTGGGTCATATCATACGTGACCCACATCGATTTCCATTGACCACGCGTGACTGGGATTCTATCCCTCAGGACACATTAGATCGTCTATGGAGGGAGGTTCAGGTAAGAAAATCATTTTACTTTATTTTCTATGTATAAAGAATACTAATATGTTTGATTATTTTCTTTATAGCAAAATTTGAAAGTATGCCCTGAAGAGTTTCGGCCCGTGTGTATGAGCAAATTCCATAAGATGTGGAAAGATTATAAAGGCAAAGTGAAGAGGGACCACTGGGTACCAAATGTGGGTGCCCTAGACATTTTGGAAAAAGTCCCGAGAGGTGTCCTCCCGGCTCAGTGGCGTGACTTGGTTGCATATTGGTCTACTGAGGGTGTTGCGGTTTGTATATTAATTATTTTGGTGTATATATATTTTCAATAATATGTGATTTGTTTGAAATTTGAATGAATTGAATGTAGGAGGTGTCAACACGCCATTCTGAGAATCGAGCGTTGCAGGGACCACCTCACAGGCTCGGGACTCGTCACGTGTCTTAGATCCGACATGAGGTATATATTATTCATTTTATAATTTATTAATTAACATGGTTTTGTGTTTATATTCTTTTAATATACAGTTGCGAGAGCAAGGTGCAGCAACTGATAAAATGTCGGTGTGGATGAGGACTCGTGATCGCAATGATCCAGAGGTTGCAGCATTGATAGTAAGTGTCTGTACTTAACAATAATTAAATAAATCTATATATTAATATATATATATATATATATTTATATATATTTAAATATTTCACAGGCTCAATTTGAAGCTGAGTTAGAACATCTTCCATAGGACCAGCGACAGCTTCCCATGCGACGGGATGAGATCTTTCATCGCATTATCGATCGGGACGGGCATGGCTATAGTTTGACCTATAGAGCAGGGATTCCTCGTTCTGTAGTGTCACGCGCTGCGGTTTTCGGTCCTGCTGTTGCTCATATGACACAGCAGATGTCAGATTTTGAGGCACGGCTGCGCGCTTCCGAGGAGGCAAATGCGCAATTGACAGTTGAGGTTAGAGCACTGTGGGAATATGTGTGTCGAGCTGATGGTGCAGGGGATCATACGACGCAGGTATATACTGTATTTATTTATTTAATTTAAATTATTTTTGTTATTAAAATATTTATAATGTTTATTTGTTGTAGGCCCCTGGCCCACCAGAAGGAGGTAGCAGTGATGACAACGCGTGACGCATCATATATTCACGAGATATGTTTTTTGTTTTTACTGGTGGGGTTGACATTGATGTACTGTATTTATTCATTTAATTTAAATTAGAAGGTTGTGTACTTATAATTTCTTTCTTTTCTTGTTTATTATATGATAGCTAATATTATCTAAGGCGTGCATTTAAAAACTCTAACCCCCCGCACCCCCGTACAGCCCCCCCGTACCCCCGAACAGCCCCCACACAACCGTACAACCCCCGCCCCCCCGTACAGCCCCCCCCCCCCCCCCCCCGCATCCCCATACAGCACCCCGCATCCCCGCACAGCCCCCCGCACCCCCGTACAGCCCCCCGCACCCCCGTACAGCCCCCCCGGCACCCCCGTACAGCCCCCCCGGCACCCCCGTACAGCCCCCCGCACCCCCGGACAGCCCCCCCGCACCCCCGTACAACCCCCCGCACCCCCGGAAAGCCCCCCCCCCCCGCACCCCCGTACAGCCCCCCGCACCCCCATACAGCCCCCCCACACCCCCGTACAGCACCCCTGCACCCCCGTACAGCCCCCCGCACCCCCGTACAGCCCCCCCGGCACCCCCGTACAGCCCCCCGCACCCCCGTACACCCCCCGCACCCCCGTACAGCCCCCGAACCCTCGTACAGCTCCCCGCACCCCCATACAGCCCCCCCGCACCCCCGTACAGCCCCCCCGCACCCCCGTACAGCCCCCCCGCACCCCCGTACAGCCCCCCCGGCACCCTCGTACAGCCCCCCGCACCCCCGTACAGCCCCCCGCACCCCCGTACAGCCCCCCGCACCCCCGTACAGCCCCCCGCACCCCCGTACAGCCCCCCGAACCCACGTACAGCCCCCCCCCCCCCCCGCACCCCCGTACAGCCCCCCGCACCCCCATACAGCCCCCCGGCACCCCCGGACAGCCCCCCGCACCCCCGGACAGCCCCCCCGCACCCCCGTACAGCCCCCCGAACCCCCGTACAGCCCCCCCGGCACCCCCGTACAACCCCCCGCACCCCCGTACAGCCCCCCCGCACCCCCATACAGCCCCCCCCCCCCCCCCCGCACCCCCGTACAGCCCCCCACACCCCCGTACAGCCCCCCCCCCCCCCCCCGCACCCTCGTACAGCCCCCGCACCCCCGTACAGCCCCCCGCACCCCCGTACAGCCCCCCCCCCCCCCCCCCCCCGCATCCCCGGACAGCCCCCCGCACCCCCGTACAGCCCCCCGCACCCCCGTACAGCCCCCCGCACCCCCGTACAGCCCCCCACACCCCCGTATAGCCCCCCGCACCCCTGAACGACCAGAAAATGCATGAGAACGATAGAAATATTATTCCTGAGATGCAGGAGGAGGCGACACATCCATCGGACGTGCGATGCGCGCGGCACGACCAAATGTGTCGTTTTCAACAGCGCGGCGCGCGCTGAAATGGCGCGTTGGGGGGTCAAAACCACCCAAACGACCTCCGAATGTCACGAAACCGCACGAAAACATCCGGTGTGTGAATTGTGAAATGGTCGGCCAGACGGCACGTCATTCGGAGGTGCCGTTTGACCGCGGCGGCCGGAAACGCGTTTCCGGCGCCATAAAACACCAAAACGGTGTGCGACGGTCCAATTCGGAGAAAACGTGCTCTGAACGACCTGAAACCGCACGAGAACGATAGAAATATTATTCCTGAGATGTAGGGGGAGGCGGCACGTCCATCGGACGTGCGGTGCGCGCGACACGACCAAATGTGTCGTTTTCAGCAGCGCGACGCGCGCTGAAATTGCGCGTCGGGGGGTCAAAACCACCCGAACGACCTCCGAATGCCACGAAACCGTACGACAACAGCCGGTGCATGATTTGTGAAGTGGTCGGCCAGACGGCACATCATTCGGAGGTGCTGTTTGACCGCGGCGTCCTGAAACGTGTTTCCGGCGCCACAAAACAGCAAAACGGCGTGCGGCGTTCCAATTCGGAGCAAACGTGCTCCGAATGACCTAAAACCGCACGAGAATGATAGAAATAATACTCCTGTGATGCAGGAGGAGGCGACATGTCCATAGGACGTGCGGTGCGCGCGGTACGATCGAATGTGTTGTTTTCAGCAGCACGACGCGCGCTGAAATGCCGCGTTGGGTGGTCAAAACCACACGAACGACCTCCAAATGCCACGAAACCGTATGAAAACAGCCGTTGAGTGAATTGTGAAATGGTCGGCTAGACGGCACATCATTCGGAGGTGCTGTTTGACCGCGATGGCCGGAAACGCGTTTCCGGCGCCATAAAACACCAAAACGGCGTGCAGCGGTCCAATTCGGAGCAAACGTGCTCCGAACGACCTGAAACCGTACGAGAATGATAGAAATATTATTCCTGAGATGTAGGGGGAGACGGCACGTCCATCGGACGTGCGGTGCGCGCAGCACGTCCGAATGTGTCATTTTCAACAGCTCGGCGCGCGCTGAAATGGCGCGTTGGAGGGTCAAAACCACCCGAACGACCTCCGAATGTCAAAAAACCACACGACAACATCCGTTGCATGAATTTTGAAATGGTCGGCCAGACGGCACGTCATTCGGAGGTGCCGTTTGACCGCGGCGGCCAGAAATGCGTTTCTGGAGCCATAAAACACCAAAACGGCGTGCGACGGTCCAATTCGGAGCAAACGTGCTCCGAACAACCTGAAACCGCACAAGAATGATAGAAATATTATTCCTGAGATGAAAGAGGAGGCGGCACGTCCATCGAACGTGCGGTGCGCGCGACACGACCGAATGCGTCGTTTTCAGCAGCGCGGCGCGCGCTGAAATGGCTCGTTGGGGGGTCAAAACCACCCGAACGACCTACGAATGTCACGAAACCACACCACAACATACGGTGTGTGAATTGTGAAATGGTCGGTCAGACGGCATGTCATTCGGAAGTGCCGTTTGACCGCGGCGGCCGGAAACGCGTTTCTGGCGCCATAAAACACCAAAACGGCGTGCGACGGTCCAATTCGGAGCAAACGTGCTCCAAACGACCTAAAACCGCATGAGAACGATAGAAACATTATTCCTGAGATGCAGGAGGAGGCGGAACGTCCATCGAACGTGCGGTGCGTGTGGCACGACCGAATGTGTCGTTTTCAGCAGTGCGACGCGCGCTGAAATGGCGCGTTGGGGGGTCAAAACCACCCGAACGACCTCTGAATGTCACGAAACCACACGAAAACATCTGTTGCGTGAATTTTGAAATGGTCGGCCAGACGGCACGTCATTCGGAGGTGTTGTTTGACCACGGCGGCCGGAAACGCGTTTCCGGCGCCATAAAACACCAAAACGGCGTGCGGCGGTCCAATTCGGAGCAAACGTGCTCCGAACGACCTGAAACCACACTATAAGGATAGAAATATTATTCCTAAGATGAAGGAGGAGGCGGAACGTCCATCGGACGTGCGGTGCGCGCGGCACGACCGAATGTGTCGTTTTCAGCAGCGCGGCGCGCACTAAAATGGCGCGTTGGGGGGTCAAAACCAGCCGAACGACCTCCGAATGCCACGAAAACGTACGACAACATCCGGTGCGTGAATTGTGAAATGGTCGGCCAAACGGCACATCATTCGGAGGTTCCGTTTGACCACAGCGGCCAGAAACGCGTTTCCGGCGCCATAAAACACCAAAACGGCGTGCGGTGGTCCAATTCAGAGCAAACATGCTCCGAACGACCTGAAACCGCACGAGAACGATAGAAATATTATTCCTGAGATGCAGTAGGAGGCGGCACGTCCATCGGATGTGCGGTGCGCGCGACACGACCGAATGTGTCGTTTTCTGCAGCGCGGCGCACGCTGAAATGACGCGTTGGGGGGTCAAAACCACCTGAACGACCTCTGAATGCCACGAAACCGCACGACAACATCCGGTGCGTGAATTGTGAAATAGTTGGCCAGACGGCACGTCATTCGGAGGTGCCGTTTGACCACGGCAGGTGGAAACGCGTTTCCGGCGCCATAAAACACCAAAACGGCGTGCGACGGTCCAATTCGGAGAAAACGTGCTCCGAATGACCTGAAACCGCACGAGAACAATAGAAATATTATTCCTGAGATGCAGGAGGAGGCGGCATGTCCATCGGACATGCGGTGCGCGCGGCACGACCGAATGTGTCGTTTTCAGCAGCGCGACGAGCGCTGAAATGCCGCGTTGGGTGGTCAAAACCACCCGAATGACCTCCGAATGCCACGAAACCGCACGACAACAGCCGGTGCGTGAATTTTGAAATGGTCGGCTAGACGGCACGTCATTCGGAGGTGCCGTTTGACCGCGGCGGCCGGAAATGCATTTCCGGCACCATAAAACACCAAAACGGCGTGCGGCGGTCCAATTCGGAGAAAACGTGCTCCGAACGACCTGAAACCGCATGAGAACGATAGAAATATTATTCCTGAGATTCAGGAGGAGGCGGAACGTCCATCGGACGTGCGGTGCGCGTGGCACGACCGAATGTGTCGTTTTCAGCAGCGCGGCGCGCGCTGAAATTGCGCGTCGGGGGGTTAAAACCACACGAAAGACCTATGAATACCATGAAACCGTACGACAACAGCCGGTGCATGAATTGTGAAATGGTCGGTTAGGCAGCACGTCATTCGGAGGTGTCGTTTGACCGCGGCGGCCGGAAACGCGTTTCCGGCGCCATAAAACACCAAAACGGCGTGCGGCGGTCCAATTCGGAGCAAACGTGCTCCGAACGACCTGAAACCGTACGAGAACGATAGAAATATTATTCCTGAGATGCAGGAGGAGGCGTCACGTCCATCGGACGTGCGGTGCGCGTGGCACGACCGAATGTGTCGTTTTCAGCAGCGCGGCGCGCGCTGAAATGCCGCGTTGGGTGGTCAAAACCACCTGAATGACGTCCGAATGCCACGAAACCGTACTAAAACAGCCGGTGCGTGAATTGTGAAATGTTCGGCCAGACGACACGTCATTAGGAGGTGTCGTTTGACCATAGCGTCCGGATACGCGTTTCCAGCGCCATAAAACACCAAAACGGCGTGCGGCTGTCCAATTCGGAGAAAACGTGTTCCGAACGACCTGAAACCGCACGAGAACGATATAAATATTATTCCTGAGATGTAGGAGGAGGCGACACGTCCATCGGACGTGCGGTGCGCGCGGTACGACCGAATGTGTCGTTTTCAGCAGCGCGACGCGCGCTGAAATGGCGCGTTGGGTGGTCAAAACCACCCGAACAACATCCGAATGCCACGAAACCGTACGAAAACAGCCGGTGTGTGAATTTTGAAATGGTCGGCCAGACGGCACATCATTCGGAGGTGCCGTTTGACCGCGGCGGCCGGAAACGCGTTTCCGGCGCCATAAAACACCAAAACGGCGCGCGATAGTCCAATTCGGAGCAAACGTGCTCCGAACGACCTGAAACCACACGAGAATGATAGAAATATTATTCCTGAGATGCAGGAGGAGGCGGCACGTCCATCGGACGTGCGGTGCGCGCAGCACGTCTGAATGTGTCGTTTTCAGCAGCTCGGCGCGCGCTGAAATGGCGCGTTGGAGGGTCAAAACCACCCGATCGACCTACGAATGTCAGGAAACCGCACGACAACATCCGTTGCGTTAATTTTGAAATGGTCAGGTAGACTTCATGTCAATCGGAGGTGCTGTTTAATCGTGGCGGCCGGAAATGCGTTTTCGGAGTCATAAAACACCAAAACAGCGTGCGGCGGACGAATTCGGAGCAAACGTGCTCCGAACGACCTGAAACCGCACGAGAATGATATGAATATTATTCCTGATATGCAGGAGGAGGCGGCACGTCCATCGGACGTGCGGTGCGCGTGGCACAACCGAATGCGTCGTTTTCAGCAGCTCGGCGCGCGCTGAAATGGCGCGTTGGGGGGTCAAAACCACCCGAACGACCTCCAAATGCCACGAAACCGCACGAAAACATCCGTTGCATGAATTGTGAATTTGGAGGATAGACTTCACGTCAATCGGAGGTGCCGTTTGACCGCGGCGGCCAGAAACGCGTTTCTGGAGTCATAAAACACCAAAACGGCGTGCAGCGGTCGAATTCAGAGCAAACGTGCTCCGAAAAACCTGAAACCACACGAGAATGATAGGAATATTATTCCTGAGATGCAGGAGGAGGCATCACATCCATCAGACATTCGGTGCGCGCGGCACGACCGAATGCGTCATTTTCAGCAGCTCGGCGCACGCTGAAATGGCGCGTTGGGGGGTCAAAACCACCCGAACAACCTCCGAATGCCACAAAACCGCACGACAACATCCGTTGCGTGAATTGAGAAATGGTCGGAGAGACAGCACGTCAATCGGAGGTTCCGTTTGACCGCGGCGGCCGGAAACGCGTTTCTGGAGTCATAAAACACCAAAACGGCATGCGACAGTCGAATTCGGAGCAAACGTGCTCCGAAAAACCTGAAATGATAGCATTTCTTAAATCGGGGGTTTTAAATTATTATTGCACAATGATTCGATATTATACATATATTTAATATTATATATATTAAAACATTTAAAATATATTATATATATATATATATTTAAAATATTGTATTTAATAGTATATATGTGAATATTTTTTTTAATATATATATATATATATATATATATATTTATTTATTTATTTCAGTGGACATTTTTTTTTAAAAATTTTTTCACTATAGCGACCGCCAAAAGCGGTCGCTATAGGCCTCTAGCGACGAGGCTAAAGCGACCGCCAATGGCGGTCGCTGGGCGCCCACTAGAGCCCTATAGCGATCGCTTTTGGCGGTCGCTATAGGAGGTTTTTTTAGTAGTGTCACTTCTTGTGTTAGTAACTCCTTCTCAGCGCATCATTGACCACATTCCCTTTTCCTGAGGTATACTAAATATAAAAATAAAATGTCTAGAGATAATTAACCCAACATCTCTATTATAAGATTATATCCCGATGAGTGAAAATATACCTCAGGATCTTTTGATCAGAATATACCATAAACCATTCCATAAATAGGTAGTGAATACACATTTTTGAGTTCATGCATAACTGATGCCAACTCAAGATCACAAGTAAGGTAGTTCTTCTCATGAGGATATAATTGGAGAGAGCCATAGGCTACCACCCATCTCCCATGTATAAAGACAGACCCCAAACCTATGCCAGAAGCATCACATAAAACATCATAACCTAGTTCTGGAAGAATCAAAACTGGATTTGAAGTCAGCCTCTCCTTCAGTTCCTCAAAATATCACTGATACTTGTCATTCCACTCAAATTTTACACACTTATGGGTTAAAGATGTCATTATAGATACAATATTAGAGAATTAACAAAAAAACCTCCTATAATAAACAACCAAACCCAAAAATACTTGGATCTTAAACACATTCTTGGGCTGCTCCTAGGAAATAACTACCTTTACCTTTCTAGGATCCACTGAGATACCCCTATGAGATATAACATTCCCCAAAAAAATTTACTTATTGAATCTAAAACCATCATTTTGAACCAAATATGTTCCCTCAAAGTTCTATGAATGATATCAAAATGGTACATGTACTCCTCCTCTAACTTGGAGTTAACAAAAACATTATCCCTGAAAAACAAAAAAAAGAGTCTAAGAACTGATGAAAGATCTGTTTCATTAATGCCATAAACACCATATGAGTGTTAGTTAGTCTGAATGTCATAATCAGAAACTCAAAATGCCCATACTAAATTCTAAACGCTATCTTAGCTATATCCTCTTCTCAAAATCTGTACCTTGACCATAGGTCAATCTATGAAAACCAATGATCCCCTCTAAGATATTCAAAGAGATCATAAATCTTGGGCAAGGGATATTTGTTCTTGAAAATCACCTGATTTAACTTATGATAGTCAATACAAAGTCTAAGTCTCCCATATTACTTCTTATAAAAGAGTAAAGGAGAAGTCCATGATGACACACTAGGATGAATATATCCCTTATTCTCGAGATCCACAAGCTAGACCTTAAGTTCTACCAACTCAGTAGGATTCATAGGGTAAGATGGCATAGAAATAGGCATCATACCATGTAGTAGGTCTATGGTAAACTCAACCTATCTATAAGGTGGTAAACTAGTAAAATCATTTAGAAATACCTTAGGGTATGCATACACCACCATAAGAATATGACTGGCTAAAAAGGGTAAAAAAATCAAGAAATTTCTATGAAAACTAGCATAATATTACCCCAACATAAGGAACAAAATGCCCCTACCTTTCTAATCTAGAGTCCCACTCAGCATGAAAAACATGAGTGACCCCATTAGAAAATAAGAACTGAACCCAATAAAGATAACAATCTATATAGGCTTTAACACTGATCATAAAATATATTCCAATAATCAAGTAAAAAATGTCAATATTGAGCACTAATAAGTACCGCTCCACCTCATGGTTCACTATCATCACTTGAAATACTAGAAACCTAAAACCTTGTTCATACCTCTCACTAAAAAAAGTGACAGATTAGAAGGGGTTATTTTTTAGATTATGGGGGGTTATAACCCCCCTCTAAACACATTACCAGTTGTTGTAAAAAATTACACTAATATAATCACAACATCTTGTAAGATATGGTTTTAATAAACCACTGGTAAGGTATGTGTAATATTAGCAGTGATTATTTTATAGGGTGTTTAAAACCCCTCTAAGTTTAAATAAAAATGCATGAAATAGCTAAATTAGAGGTGGATGAAACCAACTCTAATTTGTGTACAATTTTAAAGGGGTTTAAACCCCCTCTAATTTTAGATAAAAATTCTAGAAATAGATCATTTAGAGGTGATTGAAAACCACCTATAAATTAGCACAATGTTAGGGGAAGTTGGAAAGAATTGTCCCTATTTTTTTTATTTTTTTTAGAAATCCCATTCATCCACTCTCCATTTGAGAACCAGTTTTACACCTCCACCCCAAACCACCCCCTCCTATACCTTAACCCCTAAGATTCACCCCAAATCCCTTCCACTTCCCACTGAACCCCATCCAGTCCCAAACTCCCTCCCGTGGATCACCCTTTCCCCATGCGTTCCCACAAACTCCCCCACCCTGTATACAACTTCCATGAAAGGGATTCAAACCCTTGACAGATTAACACCCAATGTTTGTTGTGCCCTCACCGATTACCACTAGGCCAATTCTGTTTTCAAGTTATAGTATACCCATGAATATATTTTTATATATTTTATTATTTATTCAAATAAATGTTGTTTTTATAATATATTTAAATACATTTAAATATATAACCTATATACATTTTTATAAATTAATGTACTAATGTTATTATTATGTATTTATTTTATAATATATTTACATCTCATAGGTCAATATATATATCACACTATATATTCAAATATATATATATATATATATATATACATTTTTGGGCAAAATATATATATATATACATATACAATTATATTTATATGTATACAACTCAAAAATAATAAAAAAATCATATATATATATATATTATTTACTATATTAATATATATATATATAATTATATATTTTCTATATTATATATTTATATATTACCCAAATATATTATATAAATATATATATATATATATATATATATTATTTATACGTATACAATTAAAAATAATATTATATATATATATATTACTTGATTATATGAATACAAATCTATATTATATATTTTATAAATACATTTATATATATAAAAATATATAATGTATTTATATATTTATTTGTATGTATATGTATATATGAAATATATTACACATTTATGTATTTAATTAAATGAATTTATATTATATGTTATGCATAAAAATATATATAATATACAAACAATCAAATACAATATTTATATAATACATACATGTTTATTTATATTCATATGTGTGTAAGTATCTGTATAACCCAATATTATTATTATTATAAAAATTATAAAAACTACAGGATTTTACATGATACATTTTTTAAAATAAATAGTTTATATATATATATTTATATAATATATTTATACTTTTATATTATAATTAATATTATATGATATACCATTTTATAGAAATAAATATATATTAATGTACACATTATACAATTATATTTATGTATAAGTATAAATATGATTAAATAAAATCATATAAATTATTTATATAAATATATTTATATAATATGTCTATATAATGTTTTTAAATAAATTTATATATTGTGTTTTAATTATATATATATTAAGGAATTTGTTTTTTAAGAATATAGCAGGGGTTCACAACCCCCTCTAGTCTCTTAAATTAGAGGTGGTTTTGAACCCCCTCTAATATTAATGATTAACGACAATTATGAATCCCCTCTAATTTATTAAATTAGAGGGGGTTCAAAACCCACTCTAATTTTAGAAATCAATGGGGGTTTTGAACCCCCACTATTTTATGAAAAAATAAAAATTTCATATTATATATATATATGTATAATGCATCTAAAATACAACTTAATATATATATATATATATATATATATATATAACACCCCTAATTATTATATTATCAATGGTTTTTACATAACCTCCTATAAAATCCAAATAAATATTGAAAAAATGATGATAAAAAATTATAGGGGGATTAAAACCTCCTCTAAATTTGATGATTAGTAGGGGTTGTGCATAAACCCTCTAATTTATATAGAAAATGAATTTAAAGGGGGTTGTGCATAAACCCCTCTAAAAAATATCCACTAATATTCTATTTTTTGTAGTATCTTTCCCAAAGGTGCGGAATGATCCAACAAGAACGAAATAAGCTTCAAATGCAACCCGAAATGTCAACTATTTTTGACGATATAAAAGAATGATTATCACCTATATCAAAAAAATCTAGCACCATAGAAAATGAAATAAACACTATACCTCTAACTATGGCTAGTACTACTTTAGATTCATCTAGTGTATACTCCACCACATAAAGACGTTCGTTCTTAGCTCCTCCCAGAGATTTCTTAGCCACATGAACATCCAAATTAACCTAATGATAAGACCCACCACCATTGGAAGTATCAGTATGAACCTGAAAGCCCTTGGTGAATGTGGATCCAACCTTAATTCCTTGGGATATCCTGTCATAGAAACGTTTCATATGGCTAGATTTTCCACAATGATGAAAATTATTGGGAGCCTCTATACAATTAGGATTGATATGACCAGACCACCCACACTGATAGAAAACAACATGCTATTGTCCAAACAAATCCTCCAAAGATGGTATTGATGAAATATATCTACCTTTGAACTTCCTATTCTAGCCAGAAGATACACCCTGGCTAACAATAGTACTAATACCAAACCAGTTTTTCTAGATATGTCAGCCTCTACCAAATATTTCTTATCAACTGCCTCCACAAAGGTCAGAAGGCACATGATAATCAACATAAAATGAATATAATCCCTCAAATCCAACTCAATACTCTGAGCCTTCAGGTAATCATTGGTGACTAGATCTAATTCCAAGTGAACCAACTCATCAAAATGGGTTGAATAATCCATAATGGAACACTCTCTCCACTTTAAGGTAAAAAAACACAGTTCTTTTATCAACATAATGTATCAGGATAAAACTAATGGTTGAATATTTTCTTGAAATAAGCCTTGTTCAGATCATCATACAACTTAGATTATACAATAGAGTCCCACCATCTCCTTCTCGGTCCTTCAATAATATACATGAAAAAACCCACCTTAGTGTCCTTAGGAGTCTTTAGAAAGTTGAATATCCTCTCAATATTGTCAATCCATTATTCATATTCCTACAGTCCTTTGTCACCACAGAATCTAGGTGGATTATTCTTTTTAAATTCTTATCCATGATCCACTACTAATATTGGGTTCCTGACACCTGCTTGACCTAGAGTCTAAATAATGAGGATTTTTTTTACCAAAGTAGGGTCCACCGTAGGATTTTACTATAGAACCTTTCTCACAAAATCCCCACTCATATTTTTAAGAACTCTCATAGGAGGAATTGTTTAAAAATCAAAAGAAAAAAAACCAATCAATCAACAGCAGATTCAAAAATCATAGGACCAATATTAGGTATCGATGTCAATAATTTTAAAAAATATTAATTTAAAGAAACTATGAATTCTTTGAACAAGGAAAAATATTTAAGAAAATAACAGGTCCATTTAAATAAACCCCATTCCTATTTCATTAAAATAACCTCAACCACCAAGTCTCAAGTTTGTAAAAAAAATCATGACCACCCATGGTAATTAGGATTCAGTCATGGAAGTGAACTGGATATGACCCTTTTATGAACTTATTATCCTAATTATGATGGTCATAACTCCTATCTACCAAGACATCAAACGAAACCTAGTAAGTGCCTACAACACTTCAGGCTGGGTATCCCCTATGATACCAATTTGTAATGAACTAGCCCAGGTCAACTAGACAAGTAACCCATGGTGGTCTGCCACATGGTGCGATATAGAAAAGAACCACAATTATTATGTAAAATTGAAGAAACATCAAATTAGATAATGGAAAAAAGCAATACATATCCATGAGAAATAAAAATTCAATCCACACTGGCTAAACTAGATTATAAAGTAGACCAAACTAAACACGTCTCCATGTAACCATCCACCACCACCAATCCATCCCACTATAAAAGAGGCAGATGATTAGGGAACTAAAGATTTTACAATATTCCCTTACCTTTCCATGAGTCCTACAAAATAAGGTCTAAAATCAACCAAAGTCAAAAGTAGGGTGTGAGAATAGATCCCAATAGGATATTACCAAATAATCTATTCAAGTTATAATATCAAGAATACACAAGTTCTAGTTTTAAAATGAAATCTAGTTTATAAATAATTTTCATAAATAAAAATATTTTTAAACATTCCTTTTATTTTCCATAAATTTATACCATATTCACAAAATATGGAAATATATCAAGTATAAAATAAAATCATGTAAGCCAAACATGTGAGAAAATACCCATGAAATAAACCATCATGTGATAAACTAGGTATAAAATACAAACCACACCATTTGGGATATATCCTATGGGAATACATACTAGACATAAAATAAGGTTAAACTAGGCACATGTTTCTTACAACTTATATTGAGTCCTTACATAGTATTTCAATATCAAAAAAGTAACCCCTAATTGTTCCACACACACTAGGGTTACCTATTTCCATTTCCCAACACACTTAAGGTTCCCATTGTGCAATATTTTTCCAAAACCATTTCCAAAATCCATGATCAAATTTAATAAAAGACATTTTTAAACCAAATAAAATCTATTTCAATGAACAAACCAAATGAATCAATAAGAACATATAGAAATTCATTAAATAGAAACACTTGCATAGATACACCTACCTCAAGAATGATGGAAACATATCCTCTTTTGACAATATTGATTGAAAAACCATGTATCAAACTTTGAAAGAAAAGGACGAACAAGAAAATTTAAAGGATTGATATAAAACACCAATAAAACATGAATATGAATCCAAAACGTAGATAACGCTGCTGTCACAACCAAAGGAAACAAATAATTAGCAAGACCACTTACTAGGGATATGTGATGCAACCGCCACATAAGTCAAACACCGAACATAAATATCTAGAAGGAGGGAGATCACCCAAAATTTAACAAAAATCACTATAGTGTTTGAGAGGAAATCCTACACACAAAATGAAAAAAGTGTCAGGAATGAAATGTGTTTAAAACCTTCTGACCTAAGGAATTCATATCGAGAATCCATTTCACATTTCGAAATACCAATAATTAAAAATACACTGAAAAAAGTGTTTCCTTAGATTAAATTAAACCCAAATAAATTTTTTAATTTCATGTAATTATTTTCCAATGTATAAAATTTTTACTCCCTATATGAGGCTCATGGAATCAACCCTAAAACAGATTCAGTCATGTAACCCATTCACGACATCAATGTGGACAACAAGCAATGCTCAACCCAATTTTCTACAGAAAACATCTGAACCAAAAATTAAGACTCTATGGTCCCAAGGATCACCTTATAAATCCATTTATAAATTTATACCTGGAATAAATTAATCTAAATAAAAATAAATCCCCACAATTTAGTTCATTTTCCCTAGCAAAGGCTCTCCATTCCTAAGAATTCTACAATGCACCCAAATAAAAAGGGAAACCAAAACAAGAGTCAAAGTATACCTAAAGGAAGGTAACAAGGTGTTATAGTATAAAATGGATAATGAAACTTTTGGATCTTTACTATTATGACTAAGATATTTCATGAAAAATCTTATATATATGAATCTGTTGGTGTATATTTAAATTTACTAATGTATATTTTTAATTTCTACATGTATATAAAATTTTATTTCTATATCTTTTGTTTTTGTTTGTGTTGAAGAGATTCCATATCAATTAGATTTTTTTTTCAAAATAATAAATCAAAATGGTTTAAACAACCATGAAATATTTCCAATTAATGCATGATAGTTTAAACCATCACTAAATAATGTCTAAATTTAGTGGTGGTTTGAACCACTACTAGTTGTTAATCCAAATACAAAAATGATGAAGCACCACAAAATACATTATAAATGCCACATAATATGATTTTTATGAAATATTCATATAAATATTATGAAATTAAAATAACCACAATGAAATATCCACAATAACCATATTTCATAGTATTTTAAACCACCATTAAACCCCAAAAAATCACCATTAGCAGCACATTTTTCTATAGTGTGATGAGGTGGATACAATTTCATAAAGTGTCAAACATTTTTTTACTTTGGACATCTTTAATTGAATGTAAAATGACCACTGAGGTATGCATAAATTAATTTTGTATTTAATATTATTTTAAAATTAATTTGAATATTTTCTTATATATATATATAAATAACTGAAATGTAAATAGTCAATGTTGTGTAGAGAATGAAATTTGGATTTATCACCTTCATATACCACTTTTCATGTATCCAAAGGACTATATAAATTATCGGGACATGATTTTATGTTAGAGGATTACTATTAACTATTAATGACTTTTGAAAATTTTGGATGTGATTATCTCCTATCAATAATAAAGAAAGATATCATGGAGCTTGTTGTTACTGATATGTTGGGAATTGGAGTGATGTAAATATTTTACATGTAAGTTTATTATAATATTTCTTCCCTTGAAATAAATTTAATTTAATTTATAATTTATGCCTATTTATGGTTGAATTGGTATATTCATACACTTTTCATCAAAAATGGCACAACATCCATGTATCGATTAATGAACCCATAATTCATTTCCCTAATAGTGTTGACTATGAATCATGAATTCAAAATAAAATATGTTTTAGAAAGATTTTATAATAAAGAAATAATGTGTTGAATACTTACATATCTTGAGGGGTATGTAAACATAATTCATTATATTTTCATTATTCATAACACCTTCAATTATATTATATTTCACATTGAAATTTTTTTATTCCATTACTCATTAGATGTTGTGTGTTTTATTCCCCCATGAAAACACTTCTTATTGGTTATGCTCTGTACTAAGTGATGTGTGTGATAGATTTAAAGAAATATGGGTGAAATGAGTTATATCATTTTAATTATAATATTTTATTATAAATTTTTATTTTATTTTTTAACTATCAATATAAGATTAAATAGGTCATGGAAGAAATACCATATAATACTGAGAAAAAGGGAAAGAAAAATAAAATACGCTTGATCACCAGTGGCATTTATTTTATAACTAGTCGTGTTTAGTAAATTCTTAAAATGTTGTTTTCAATTTTAAACTTGTTTTCAAACTAAAGTGTTGTCTTAGACAAGGAGGCATTGAATATGGGTATTATTCTGTGTGATTTATGTATAAAATAATTACAACTGGAATGATTATAGTTTTTTTCAAGGTTGGTTTTATCAAAACATTTCATTTTATATATTTTATTATAATAAAATTATTTTTTAAATAGTTTATTTATATTGTGTAGATTTTTTATGAAACTAAATCATATATTTCAAATAATTTGAATAATTTATGAGGAATATAGGTTGAATATTTTACAATATTATTTAATTTTCATTTTATTTTTATATTATTATTAAACACTTGGTCTCATAAATTTTAAATTATACTTTTTTTTGTAATTTTTCCATTATTTTAATGAAAAATCCATGAATTTATTTTAATATTTTTGTTGTTTTTGTTTCAATCTTATATATTTGGGTTTAATTTAATTTAAAATATATTTTTTAAAAAATTATTATTTTTCATGTCAGTTATTTTAATAACTGATGTGAAAAAAATATCCCGTACTAGTTTATAATAAACTAATGTTAAAAATAAAATTCAACATTATCTTTTTTATAAAAATCAATGCTAAATAATATATTTCACATTGATTTATGATAAACAGAAATGGAATAACGTGATATTTTTTTGATCAAAGTCTGATATTCATCTTTGGTTTTTTCCATAACTGATGTCATAAAGTGAACTAGTTTATAAAATTTGTTCCGAGACAACACATTCAATTTTGGTTTAAAAGAAGCAATGATGTAATTTTATTTTTTACATCAGTTATAATAATCAATATAAAAAATTAATTTAATGCATCACACATAAGGATTATTCTTTATAATTAATGTAAAAACCCAAAAAAAACCAATATTAAAAACCTTATTGTGTAGTAGTATTTCACTTGTGATACATAAGGATACCGGTATCATATACATTTTAGTAAAATTTATTTTCTTTCTTCATTATTTATTATTTTATAGGTGTTACTACTATATATTTATAATGAAAATAAAATCCTTCCAAATAAATTTATATATTCCACAATTAAAAGGTAACCTTTAGATACAAGAATGAATTGGTTGTTGTTGATTAATCATCATCAACTATACAGGTTTTAGAAACTGTAAAAAAATATATTTTTTATTTATGTTATTTATGTTATTCTTATTTACCTTTAATAAATTATAATTATTTAATAGTTTTTTAAGTTTCTACTACATTTAGAAATATTATATGTCATTAAAATCCATTAGTTTTATTAGAACTATCTCTAGTAAAGGATTGAAGAATCCTTGAATTCTAAATTTTTTGAAAAATGAAGGAAAATTTATATCACAAACAATGACATGGTGATATCATTGTTCATGATGTTGTCTATGGTATGATGTGGAAAATCTTGGTGGTTTATCATGGTAATGTAGACAATAATATGATATATTATTTCCAATGAAATTCCCAAGTCTCATGATACAAAACATATCACTATAATGCTTCAGTGATATGGATACATCATTGCTTTCCATAAAGTCCAAACATATCATTTTAGGTTACAATGAGAAGTGATATAAATATATCATTACCAGAAAAACCAAACATGGTGAGTGATAAAGGCATGATTATATATCAATAAAGGTTATACTATGTATTATAGGAAGAAATATGTAGATATCATTATTTGTGATAAAATTAATAACATTATGAGATAATGTTGTATCATGGATTTATAATATAATATTGTCTATATCACATCTAGTGATATGTGGTTATTATTGTCTATAATATAGTTATTTAAAAAAATATTTTAAAGGTATGTTTTATAAAATTTTTATGAATTATAAAACAAGGTAATATAAAATGTTGATATTGATATCTATGAAATTTTTATAAGATTTACATGAAATGTTCTTATTAATGTATGGATAATTTAAACAATGTTAATGATTTACAATAGTAATAAATATTTTAATTTATCATTTATTTATTTAATTATATATTTAGTATCCAATTATATAGATTTTTTATATTATGAATTTCTGTATGCTTTAATATAAAATGTTTAAATTATTTTTTATAAAATACAATACTATGAATTTGAGGAGTTTTTATACCAGTTATAATATAATATTTGATTTTGGTCAACCAAAACTGATGATATAGTAATTATAATTCTAGAAATAGGGGCTCATTATAATTATTTATATATATTTGAGTTTAAAATTATATTGGAATTAAGATCCTTCTTGATTAATGATATATAAATAGTGATACTTTGGGTTCGACTTCCACTGTACTAGAGACTATGGTTTTGTCTAGAAATACATGGATGGTTTCCTATCACAATATGCATTCTATTGAGTAAAATTTTGGTTTCATATGATTTTAATACATTAAATAAAAGAGTTTAATATATCATACTATTAAGATGCACATGGATATACATTAAATATCATAATTAAAATACTTAGGTATTAGATACCTTCCAAATCAAACACATGTTAGGACTCTAATCGTACCAATGAGTTAGTCACGTAAAAGTGTAGTGCCCATGAATTATCTTGTGTAAGGTGTGTTGAGAATGGGTGACCCTAATAGGGCTAGGTTCCCATATCCAATTATGAGATTTAGGTTTCACTTATTCGAGTGTCCCTAATAAGGTTAGGTGATCAAAGAAATTAAGTAGATATAATTTTTTAGATTAACTTTAGAAATATTGTAATGGCCCGATCAAGGTTCTCGAATACCAATAATTGAGTCATATCACTACATGGACACAATATCAATCCACCAATAATTAGAGTCTAATAACTAGTGTCAAGGGATAATAATAAAACATTTAGGGAATGATTTTTCTTCACAATACATAACCAATTTTTTTTGCATGTACATGTAAAATTATTTTTAATAAAAACCATTAAAAACATAAACTTACATTCAAAAGATTTAGTTTTATAAAACCAAAGACAAAATAAGAGAACAAAATCAACATGTTTTTGGAAATAAAATAAATATACTCCATCCCCAATCCACCAACTCCTCTTCCATATTTCCAATGTGGATATAAAACTCAAAACTAATAATGAATAATGTCTTCCCTTCACCCGTATCATGAAAAGTCATGTTTGTATGTTCGCATAAGTGAAATTGTATGGGGTGAGAGTAGACTCATTAGGATTTACCCAATTACTAAAATATGTTTTTTATTTATTATCAATACTAATAATATAATTCCAATCAAAATATGATAAATAAAATACATTTTTATTCAAAAATATTAATTTATCAAAACCTTTCCAAAACCAAAATATCAAATCCAACCACATTCAATAATTTAAAAAACTATATTTCTTGAAAAATATTCATGATTTTAAATCAATTTACCAAATATATATTCTCTTTGAAAACATAAATTTAGAATAGTCCTCATTTTTTCTAAAATCCATTGAAACTCTCTATTTATCATAATTCATGAAAACTCCATGTTTCTCTAAAACCCATAGAAACTATGAATTTCCAAAAAATACATCCATTTTAGGCCAATAAAGAGGATAATCTAATAAATTCAACTCTATATAACTACCTATAATGAGTCATTACTTTCTCAAGTGTATTTAAATCATCATTCACCTAGTTCTAGTCTATGAACCAAGTCATTTCCCATTTTCAAATCAAACTCTAAACCATATGATTTACCATGAAAAGGAGTGAGGGTGTCCACATAGACTCAATCATACAAACTGATTCTTATCATAACATTTAATCTCTAATTATCTTTATTACCAATATGAATCTTATAGTTTCAAAGATAGTTCTTATAGGAAATCCATTTTTATACATACACACACCGTATGCTAGAATTTACAAATCATATCACATAAATAAATTTTTTCAAATTTTAACCCTTCCCAATAATATTTACTCAAATTATAATTTTCTATAAAAATAAAATTTTATCAAAATCATCACCAATCAAGAAAAATTAGTTTAATATTTGATAAATAAATAAATAAAACTAAAAAATTACTAATTTAAATTTTAAAACATAAATAGATGTAAAAACCCCCTAATCCAAGAAAACCTATTTCAGGTTTAAATAATATTTATAATGAAACCATGATTCTGTAAAAATATTGAAATTAAAGTCATTATTAAATCATAATCAACTAAAAATATCATGAAATTCCCCAACTGGGAACCCCTCCTAGGCCTTTAGTGATGATGAGAGTGAGCCCTGAATCCCACCTCCAACCAGCCACAGGTTGACAACTAACACCAAGGGTATAAAACACACAAATGAGAGGCATTAGCCTCATATATCCCAACAACATAAAGTAAAACCCCAATAAAATCCATAAAATAAATAAAAACCCATTCCAAAATGAATATATATGTCATACATAAACAAGGTTTCCAAAATAAAATACCAAAAAGGAAAATTCTTTGACAGTGACTCCAATGAAAACTCTAAGCCTAAATCTAGCAATTTCAAGCTCAGTCACTAACTCAATTTTATAAACCATGAAGATATATATATATATATATGGGTTAGCATACAAGAATTATTTGTAAGATCCTCCTCAAAACCTCTTGTAAACAAGTGGAAGAAGTATACTAATACCTCAGTGAATAAACAACATAACCCACACACACTTATGGAAGGTCAACTATCACTAACCTCACCAAGTATCACTAACCCAATGTTATATCCAAGTAAAATAATATAATATCAAAAGAGTATATGTCAATAAGGTACCTTGAATCACTTCCCAATTGTTTTTTCTCTCTCACACCCCAACGATGTATGTCTTGTACTACTATCCATACCATATTCACATATATTCATAACCAAAATACATATCACAAGCATAACCACATATCTATATCTACATACCACACCATATCCATAACCACATATCATAGTCCAATCATAATAGGGTTTCGTAAACATGATGAAAATCAACCACGTGCCCCCTCTGACTAGGCACAACCCCCAATATGCAACCACATCACCACTATATAATCATATCATCCTATATATACATACTAAAACAACTTTTAATTGTATAAAATATGTATATAACTACCTTGATCCATCACATACCATACTACGTATTAAGGGAGATAGGGGAAGAGGGAGTAGTCAGCCATTCATTCCCTCTATAATCTGGATGTTGGAAAAACACCCAGACCCACAACATTTGTCAATTGGTAAGGTTATCTGACTCGAGTGGTGTTGCGTAAGAAATAGAAAAGAAAATACAACATATATCATAGCCATAAAGAAGACCAACCTAAGGGTAAACTATCCAACTACCACAATTTCCCATGATTCCACTTAGATACTACCACTACATGCCGACAATCGCTGCCACAACTATAATATAACCATCCCCACCCTTTCTCAAAAATAACCACAACAAATTTCTTAGTATCCAATTTCATAAAGTAATTCATTATATTTTAAACTTAATATTTAACAACCTCGTTATATTAATTATTCCATTAATTAATCCATATTTAATTTCAAGCCATTCATATATCATTTTCCACTCCAATTCGTTCAATATTTACAATCTATATTTATTCTATCATTCTTCATTTATTAATCGCAACCATAATAAAAATTATCATTAAACATTTTATAGACCATAATTTTCTAGTTTCATCCCATTAATAATTAATATATTCACAATTTTCTACCATATTTTATGGTATTGGGAAACTATGACACAATCCATACCTTCATACTCTCAAGGATACATCAGCTGCCATACAAACACAAGCCAAAAAACATAAAACCATTATAAACCCATAACTATAGAATCATTTTACCTTTCAAACAATAATAATCACATCTAAACATGTAAACCATGGACAATCCTATATAAAACCTATTGTAAAAACTGTTTTTACACCTCAAAATGATTCACAATAACCCCTATGAAATATTACTTTAACAACAACAAGGTAAACATAATAAAAAATAATGGAACACAACTAAACCAATAGTGTATCACATTAATCAACCAACCTTTAAACATTATTTACATATAAATTATTATGACCAAAATAAATATCATTACCAAAATTTTAGCTTTCCAAGAAACCAATTCATTACCCTATTTAAGTGGTTAACTAATTATGAGAGGTGATTAAATCATTCCATTAGCATCAAACTATAAGGCCTTGGCCTTAAACATTACTTAATCTTGAGATAAGTTGATAATTTGACTTTAATTCACATCAAGGATCTTTTTAGGTTTATAGATTTAGAGAATTAGGTCATAACTTATACATAACATCTTGAATATTACAAGTAGATACTTATACTCACTATCTATTTTTTTTCTTAAAAAAAAACTCTTTAAAAAAACATGACATCGTTTCATGTTTTAACAACATAACTTTTCCTTGATCTCATCATTGACTCTATTCTTATTTATGTCCTATGAAGAACATTTAAAAACTTGGGATGATCATAAAAATATTAGTAAGTGATACATAAATAAAGAAAACTATTTGTCTTGGGATAACATGAAAACTATGAATACTTTATCATAAAGTAATACTTTTCACCTTTAAGAAGTAGTAAATATAATTCACTGATTATAAACTCATTACTTACCCTTTTTGTAACCAAAATATTAACATAAATCCCATATAAAGAAACATATAGCATATAGAGGTAGCTTGGGACATAAACATACTTAAATAGAATAACCATACAATTGACTTCCACATATATCACTAAACGGAATAGCCATACGACCGAATTCTATACCCAATGCATTGGAGGTTATAACGTAACTAATCATCCTTAGTTTATCATGGAACCACCCATCATTTGGTTTATCACATAACCACCCATCATTGGTTTATCAAGTAACCACCCGTTAAATGTCCAAATATCATTATATAATCATAACACATAAAATATTGCAAATATAAAAATTTCACTAATAAAATTTCATTTGAAGTAATAAGAAATAATTTAAAGATATTGAAATAATCAATCCATTACAAAAACCATTTTCAATACTAAAACACCCAAAAATGGAATAAGGGATTTCTTTTTCTTAAAAAAAAATAGAAAGGCTTATAGAGGAAACCAAATATGAAATAACGGTTACAACGGTAGATATGTCATTGTCACTGAATACGTTAAAAAATTCCTTTTTTCATTTAGTAAAAAAATTTGTATAAAAAATATTCTTTTTGAATTAAATTAAAATTCAAAGTGGTTTATTATATACCGTATAAAATAAGGAGGTGTATATTATCAAAATATGCCTCAATGAAAATAGATTGAGATGAAGTCCCTTACCTTGAGTCCGATTCATCACGTATGTTCCTTGTTATTTTTGAATTATAAAATTAAGTTAATTTATACTTGCCTAAGAACCTTTTTCAAGTTTATTATTCCTTTTATATCACTTATTACTATGTTATAAAAATTACATAATTATTTAAGTTAATATTGGTCGTTTTGTCGATATTAGGTACTTGAGTCGAAAATGATCTTGATATAATTACAAATTGTCCATGTGGTCAAAAGTAAATTACATCCATAGTAGTATTCATGATTTAAATATCATATATATCTAGTATATATGTATTTATAACAGTCCATAACATTTGGAGATAAGAAATGAAATGCACCGTTCATGGAGATGGTAGGCCGTACGTATGCATAAACACTACTTTAATTTATATTTCATATTAAAGGAATGAAAAATAAATGATATAAATGTATATTTTAATAAAAATATTTTATTTATTTCATGCTTTTCTCATAGGTTTAATAAAAACATTCTTTATACATTCCATGTATAATATGAACGAGTCATATCACTTTAAGGGGGCGGTAGTCCACACTTCCTCAAATGAAATTATCGTATTTACACATTATGGAAACAATAAAGGTATGATGTAAATGAAAAATATATAAGAATAAAGAAAATATAAATATAATATATAACATATATAAATATAGTGACATCATAATGGTCACCATGAGAGATGGTAGGGGAGAATCGAACAATCATCATTTTGTGAGGCAGCAGTTCGCCGTACACAGAAACAATATGTTCGTATCCATTAGATGGAGGTGTGTGTAAGTGTAGTTTGAATCCTTCTCATAACAAAATAATAGTATATTTATGATACTGGTTTTGTTATGTAATCAAATAATAATAATAGAATATGTAGTGGAGAAAAATAATGGAAAGGGACTTTAGAGAAGACCCTACCTCTTAAAACATGTAACTCCCTTTAATTTGAGCCAAAAAGATTTATTTAATTACCTTATGCCTAATTTAATGTAAAGACCCAGAAATTTCAAGGAAAATTTATTCTTAATTTTCTTTGGAATTTTACAAGAACGCAGTTTCTGACAGCGCCTGATTCCGAGGCCCGGTGTGCCCGGAATCAATTTCTGAAGTTTAGCTCGGGTACGTTCAGTGAACGAACGAGCGGGTTTTTCTAACTTTTGAACCGGTGCTCAAAATCGAATTCCGAGGGCACCGATGGATTCGTAGCGCCGGTAATTGCTTAAGAAGATCTTTTTCGGAGTTGCGTTTTCATGGGAGGAGTTGTTAAAAATTTTTGGAAGATAAAATAAAAATTGAGTTACAATTTTTATTTCTTTAAAGTAGTTATATCCTTTGAGTGGAAGTTAGGGAACTACCCATGAGAGGTTAAGAGGGTGGTGGGGCCCACACGAGACCCTAACCCCCCTTGATCTTCCATAACCCCCTTGACCTCCCATAACTCACCTCCCACTTTAATATTGTAACTCCACTTTAACTTAAGTGACTCCTCTCCTCCTCACCTCCCACATTAATTCATGCCACCTAAACATTAATTAATTTGACAACTCAAGATCAATTAAATTAAGTGTGTTGGTTTTGAATTTTGTAATTTTTTGAATTCATGGCATGGGTAAATAAAATAAGGTGGAGCCTTATTTTATTTTGGTTAGAAATGTTGTGTTAAGAGAAAGGGAAGAGAGCATTTGAGTTTTGAAGAACTTCCTCCTCCGAAGAAGAACGCTTCATCTCCTTTATTAAAGAACGTGAAGAACACCGAAGCTTCGACGAAGAACGTCATCTCATCTTGCACCTTCTCTCCATGACGAAGGAAGCTAGACGCCACATTCTTCATCGGGCGATCACCGACGATGTGCCTTCTCCTCTTCTTCCTCCGCGTCAAGGGAGGAGACACCACCGCGGGGAACGTCGCCATTGATGACGACTCACCCTCCGATGTCAACGGAATCGGCACCGATCTTCCACGACGTCCGATCACCGTGACGCTTACCTCTTCTGCGGCTCGAAGACGTGTGACGTCTTTTCAAGGTAGGGGTTTGGTTTTCAAGTCGTGAATAATTTTAGATGTTCTTCGATATCAACAGACAACTTTTATCAAAATAACGGAGGAGGTCGGACCGCACAAACACGCCCGGACCTCCTCCCCTTTTATTTTGTTGGTTATCTACGTGGATTGAAATAGAAGAGACGCAGTGTCATCGCACCATGCGGGAATTTAGAGAATCATGACGAAGAAGCACGACGCCGTCGCGCCGCGCCTTTGAGGTCGAACGAATGCACGGGCGAAGTTGGGCCACGGCGAAGGGGTGCGGCGCCGTCGTGCCGCACCAGAAAACCACGAAGACGATGCGTTTTTAACGTTGAGTGCGGATCGATGGGCAACGATGAATTGGGATGAAATGGCATTTGAATTCCTTCGCAGTAAAGATCGGGTCCCGAGAGGACTGTTGGCGAAGGCGGCAGGCGAAACGGACCACCGGAGCGCGTCCGGTGGTCCGCAGAAGGCGGCGGCAGCACGCC
Organism: Viscum album; assembly: GCA_963277665.1. Classification (NCBI taxonomy): domain Eukaryota; kingdom Viridiplantae; phylum Streptophyta; class Magnoliopsida; order Santalales; family Viscaceae; genus Viscum; species Viscum album. The sequence goes on along the minus strand of OY728165.1, from coordinate 1,773,725,959 downwards.
GCCGGAGCAAACTGTCACGGCTGAGCCGCGACGGTGGGACGTGAACCGAAATGGCTGGGTCGTTCCGGGTTTGAGGCGGCGCAGCTTTAAGCCATTCCAGGTTGACAACCAGGGGGGTTTGTAACCCCCGCACCCGTCGGGCCGCGCCAGCGCGAGGCCAGCCGGCTCCCCAGGCCGGGCCGGGCCACGCAGGCCGGGCCGGGCCGCGCAGCCGGAACGGGCCGCGCCCAGCTGGGCCGGACCCGGACCTGGTTTGGGTCGACCCGGTTCGGCCGACCCGGGGGGGGGGGGGGGGGGTTGGGCTGGGCCGGGCCGGGCCCAGACCCCCTTTTTCGGACCTCTTCGGTCTTTTGCCCATAACTTGGGATACGGACCTCCAATCGATGCACCGTCAGTTGAGATGCGATCCTTGGATCGAGACGGTCGTCTCGGTATGTTACACTTAAGGTTTTGGAGAACTTTGGGTTCGTGCGGGTTGGTTCGGATATGAAACCAACCGGGCCCTCGGAGCGGAAACGTTTATATCTTGAGTTCCGGACGTCCGATTGACGTGCCGTTGACTTTGTTGGTTTCCTCTTGATGAGATGGAACTTTTGGCTTAATTTGATCGAGTTTTGGATGCCGTTGGAGTGCGGTCGGGTTGGTTTGCTCACGAAACCAACTGGGCCCCTAGAACGAAAAAGCCAATAACTCACAGACCGGGCGTCCGATTGATGCGCCGTCTATCTCGTTGAATTCCTCTTAATGAGACGGAACTTTTGGCATACTTCGCCTGAGTTTTGTATGTAGTTGGATTATGGCCAGGTTGGATTTTACCCGAAATCCAACTGGGCCCCTGGAACGGAAAAACTAATATCTTTCAAACCGGATGTCCGTTTGACGAACCGTCAGCGGTATTGATGATCACTTTGAGAAACGGTCCCTATGGGTATACCCTATGAGAGTTTGGGGTACTGTTGAGATATGGCCGGGTTGGTTCGCACACGAAACCAATCGGGGCCCTGGAACGAAAAGGCTAATAACTCACAGACCGGGCGTCCGACTGACGCGTCGTCTGTTACGTTGAGACCCCTATGATGAGGCGGTCCTTTGAGATACTTCTTAGTGGGACTTGTGATACTTGGAGTATCGACCTGTAGATCGTGGAGAGGACCCTCCCAGAGATGAGCATACAAAGTACGGAGACCGTGTAGTTGGCTGTGACCGATGACTGCTTGTCCGATTCGATTCGGAGTGACTAGCATAGCCCAGTGGGGAGAACTACTTTGTGAGGTGGCAGACCCATGGCGGAGGAGCACTACTGTGTGAGGTGGCAGACCCACGGTACTCGACAGGAGGAGTACCTCTGTAGGCTATGAGGGGGAGCACTACTATGTGAGGTGGTAGACCCATGGCGGAGGAGCACTACTGTGTGAGGTGGCAGACCCACGGTACTCAACAGGATGAGTACCTCGACAGTCTTAGGTTAGTGTGCAGTACCATGGAGTCGCGACAGGACCACTGTACACTCCAGAGACGGGGCTCTTCAGCAGTTACGGTTTCGATAATGAAAATCCTGGTTTGTGCTGAGTCTATGACCTTTGTGTTTACCTCTTGATTGAGATGGTTCACTTGATAACTTAGGTATATGTATGGGCATATACCTGGGTAGTGGTTATCCGTTGATTTCATAATCTTTGTGTTTCCTCATGATTGTGATGGGTTACTTGATAACTTAGGTATATGTATAGGCATATACCTAAGTAGAGGTTATCTGTTGAGATCTTCTTTGTGGTTATCCTTGTTGGCTTTAGTGAGACCTTGAGGGTCTCAGGGTCCCTACTGAGTATCGTTATACTCACCTCTACACGGGCTATGCCCGCACCTCGTTGTGTTGGTTGCAGATGACGGGCAGTGCTGACGGAGGCCGAGTGTTCGAGGACTGGACGGTACCCGGAGGTGGACTACACGACGAGTCAGTATCCGGAGGTGTACTTCACAGCGAGACGACACTCGGAGGAGGTTGACAGGAGAGAGCGATGTGGAAGCTATCTGTACCTACCCTTCAGGTAGGATCCGTGGTGGACGATCCAGGAGCTGCGCCATATGTACCTACCCTTCAGGTAGGATCCGAGGAGGACGTCCCAGGAGCCGCTTCCGTTCTTCCAGCTGTTGTACTTTTGTTCAGTTGTAGTTGTACTTTCAGTTGGGTTTGTATTCTGGCCCATTTACTTTTCATCACTTCTCTTTGTACTTAGTGTTTTACTTCTGCTTGTACTCTGTGGTGTTTTGTTTACTTTTATAAAGGCAATGCCTTCCCAGTCATCGGGATTTACGTCTTTGGTGCTAGTCGCCAGCCCCTAGCCTTTGGAAGGCAGGCTTGGGGTAGTCACGACACGGGCCCCGAGGACGGGTCGTGACAAATTGGTATCAGAGGAGTCAGTTCTACCGCAGAACTTATAACTCTGATATTTTCTTTCTGTGAAGCAATAATGTTAAGGGTACCGAGTGTGGTATTCAGTTTAGGGAGTCCAGTGTTGGTGCGGGCGGCCGACGTATCCATACACCAGGACTCTGACAACCGATTTCCGACTTTTTGCACGAAAACACCGATTGCATGTGTGTTTCCAGAAGTTTTTAAATGTTAGCTCAAACAAGGTCATCTCACTAGGTATAATCGTTTGACCGTGTCACATTTTTTCTTTCAGGATGCCTCTTTATGGACAACCAGCTAGAGCCCAGAGGGATGTGCGTACTGACAGCCTGCCGAGCGACGAGGCTTTGGTACATGGCCCTCTTGCAGTTGAGGCACCAGCGGAGGCACCAACGGTACTACCATACGTTGGGCCACTGATTCCTCCAGCCCCAGAAGTAGGCGATGCACGCCACTTGAGCGCGCTGCACGAGTTCCAGCGCCGGAGGCCACCCAGGTTCCAGGGAGAGACGGACCCGCAGGCATCTGAGGATTGGCTAGAGGCTATGGTGAGAGTCTTCAGGCTAGTGGGGACGCCAGCAGAATTCATGGTGATCTTTGCTGCCAGCATCCTTCAGGCAGCAACAGGAAGGTGGTGGAGCCACTTGTTCCAGTTTTGCGACGGAATGACCTTCACATGGGAAGACTTCGAGACCTTCTTCAGGGTGGAGTTTGTGCCAGTAGCTCTACACCCCGAGCATGTAAAGGAGCTTCTGCCTTTGCCGCAGAGTTTTCGATCAGTAGTCGAGTCATCTGTGGGCAGTAGAAAGATGATGTAGAGGTCCAAGAGGACCAGACCAGCAGGTGGCGACCTCGGGTTATAGGATCAGTAGTGCGGGGCACTCGGGGTGGAGTCAGGGCCAGGCATGCCAGAAACAGACAGTGTTTCTCCTGTGGCAGGAAGGGTCACATGGCACGTGACTGTCCGAATCCTCGCACAGTCGATCCGCAGGCGTTGGAGGAGCCACCGAGGCAGAAGAATCGGTGAGTGCTTGAGCAACAACTAAGCAGTGGACAAGGCAGTAGAGCTCTGGGAGCAGGTGGATAGGAGCGGAACTAGTGGATAAATCCCTTGTACTTCTAGTTCCATGTTGCTGTTGTATTCGTGTCTTTGTACTATGAGCTGCAATAATGAAAAGACACTTATCTTTGTGATGTTTTCTTTCCCGTCCTTTTGATTGGTTGATACTGAGTGGTCCCGATTAAGACTGTTTACTTGACCCTCACTTTCGAGATTTCTACTAGAGGAGACCCAGTGACCTCACACTGATGCCGACAGTGTGACTCGACCCTTGGAGGTGAGAGTGACAGTTGGATCTCTTGGTAGTTACGTCGAGGCCTTACGACGTCATCCATGGCATGAATGCATCATTCATGTCAGGATTGACTGTATTAGGCAATGGGCGTGGTTTTTCCAGGGGATGAGACCAAGTTTCTCTTTTCGGAAAAGGAGAAATTTTAGCATCTCTTTCAGATCGTAGGCAAAGAAGGTGCAGATCATCCAGGAGCGGGTGAAGACAGCACAATGCAGTAAGAAACAGGAAACTGGCACCAGTCTTAGAGACTCGGCCATGTTAAATGTTTTAAGAAGTGGAAGCTTTAAGAAGAGATGAGTCTGCGAAGTAGCAGACGTGGAGGTAGAGCTAGGAGAGCAGCATGTGGTGTTGTACGTTTTAACATACTACAACCACCCACCTTAGTTTTCCCCTCCAGGCTCCGAGAGCTGGAGGGCAGGGGAAGAGAGTAGCTGCTTGCGGTCAGGGAGAGTGACCCAATGGCTCTAAGAATGATTCAAGGGATAGTATGTATCCACTATTAGCTGCCATAGTAACAGACGCCGATATGAATCATTACTTCCTTCCACGAATCTTGTCCCAGACCTAGAGTTTCCGGTAAGCCGTAGACTTGACCCTCACGTCTGGAGATACCTTGGGAGAAGACTTGATAATCACACTTACGCCGATAGTGTGGTCAGACCCTCGAGGCGAGAGTTTCGGTTGGAATCTCTTGGTGGCAGCGTCGAGGCCTTACGACGTTGGTTTGAGTATGTACTGGGTAATCACAGTTCATACACAAATTGACGGTATTAGGAAAAAATATTGTGGTTTAACTATGGTGTCAGAATGGGGTTTCCTTGGTCGGCGAAAAGGAAACCCCAGGCAGCACAGGATAAACTCATGCACAGGAGGGTGCGACCGATCACTCTTGAGTCGGTCAAACTTACCCTCGTGGCAGCAGTCGTTTTGAGTTCCAGTTCTAAACAGGAATTGGAGACCTCTAGAGTTCGAGGATGACAATCACGTCCTTATACGGGTCTCACCTCAACGAGGATTACAGAGATGTGGCCAAGGCGGAAAGTTATCTCCGAGGTTCAGTGGACCATTCCTAGGTCCTCAGCTGGGTAGGCGGGGTGGTTTACCGCTTGACCCATCCACCTCAGTTGCACCAGGTGCACGACGACTTCCACGTATCTCAACTGAGGAGATACGTGCGTGATCCTTCACATATCATCGACCATGGGGAGCTAGATGATGGTGATGGGGTGTATTTCACGGAGGTTCCCGTGGGGATCAAGGATCGATAGGAGAGGGTCCTACGAGGACAGTCGATTCCTCGGGAGCACATTCACTAGCAGTATGGGAACCTCCAGGTAAGCACATGGGTGCGGAAGGCTCAGATGCGTGCTCAATACCACTTTTGTAACCCTTGTTTGTGTTAAAGCTTTACGAGGACGTAAAGCCCTAAGGTGGGAGTAATGTAAAGACCCGGATATTTCAAGGAAGATTTTTTCTTAATTTTCTTTGGAATTTTACAAGAACGCAGTTTCTGACGGTGCCTGATTCCAAGGCCCGGTGTGCCTGGAATCAATTTACGAAGTTTAGCTTGGGTACATTCAGTGAACGAATGAGCGGGTTTTTCTAACTTTTGAACCGGTGCTCGAAATTGAATTCCGAGGGCACCAATGGATTCGTAGCACCGATAATTGCTTAAGAAGATCTTTTTTGGAGTTGCGTTTTCATGGGAGGAGTTGTTAAAAATTTGTGGAAAATAAAATATAAATTGAGTTACAATTTTTATTTCTTTAAAGTAGTTATATCCTTTGAGTGGAAGTTAGGGAACTACCCATGAGAGGTTAAGAGGGTGGTGGGGCCCACACGAGACCCTAACCCCCCTTGATCTTCCATAACCCCCTTGACCTCCCATAACTCACCTCCCACTTTAATATTGTAACTCCACTTTAACTTAAGTGACTCCTCTCCTCCTCACCTCCCACATTAATTCATGCCACCTAAACATTAATTAATTTGAAAACTCAAGATCAATTAAATTAAGTGTGTTGGTTTTGAATTTTTTAATTTTTTTAATTCATGGCATGGGTAAATAAAATAAGGTGGAGCCTTATTTTATTTTGGTTAGAAATGTTGTGTTAAGATAAAGGGAAGAGAGCATTTGAGTTTTGAAGAACTTCCTCCTCCGAAGAAGAACGCTTCATCTCCTTTGTTGAAGAACGTGAAGAACACTGAAGCTTCGACGAAGAACGTCGTATCATCTTGCACCTTCTCTCCACGACGAAGGAAGCTAGACGCCGCATTCTTCATCGGGCAATCACCGACGACGTGCCTTCTCCTCTTCTTCCTCCGCGTCAAGGGAGGAGACACCACCACGGGGAACGTCGTCATTGACGGCGACTCACCCTCCGACATCAACGGAATCAACACCGATCTTCCGCGACGTCCGATCACCGCGACGCTTACCTCTTCTGCGGCTCGACGATGTGTGACGTCTTTGCAAGGTAGGGGTTTGGTTTTCATGTCGTGAATAATTTTAGACGTTCTTCGATATCAACAGCCAAATTTTATCAAAATAACGGAGGAGGTCGGACCGCACAAACACGACCGAACCTCCTCCCCTTTTATTTTGTTTGTTATCTACATGGCTTGAAATGGAAGCGATGCAGTGCCATCGCACCGTGCGGGAATTTAGAGAATCACGACGAAAAAGAACGGCACCATCACGCCGCGCCTTTGAGGTTGAACAAATCCGCGGGTGAAGTCGGGCCGCGGCGAAGGGGTGCGGCGCCGTCGCGCCGCGCTGGAACACCACGAAAACGGCGCGTTTTGAACGTTGAGTTCTGATCAACAGGCGATGATGAATCTGGCCGAAATGGCGTTTGAATTCCTTCGCAGTAAAGATCGGGTCCCGGGAGGACTGTTGGCGAAGGCAGCAAGCGAAACGGACCACCGAAGCGCGTCCGGTGGTCTGCAGAAGGCGGCGGCGGCACGCCGCCGGAGCAAACCGCCGCGGCTAAGCCGCAACGGTGGGACGTGAACCGGAACGTCCGGACCGTTCTGGGTTTGAGGTGGCGCAGCTTTAAGCCGCGCCAGGTTGACAACCGGGGGGGTTTGTAACCCCCCGCACCCGTCGCGCCGCGCCAGCGCAAGGCCAGCCGGCTGCCCAGGCCGTGCAGGCCGGGCCGGGCTGCACAGCCGGGTTGGGCCGCGCCCAGCTGGGCCGGACCCGGACCCGGTTCGGCCGACCCAGGGGGGGTTGGGCTGGGCTGGGCCGGGCCCAGACCCCCGTTTTCAGACCTCTTCGGTCTTTCGCCCATAACTTGGGTTACGAACCTCCGATCGACGCACCGTCAGTTGCGATGCGATCCTTGGATCGATATGGTCATTACGGTATGTTACACTCAAGGTTTCGGAGAACTTTGGGTTTAGCCGGGTTGGCTCGGATACAAAAACAACCAGGCCCTCGGAGTGGAAACGCTTATATCTTAAGTTCTGGACGTCTGATTGACGTGCCATCGACTTTGTTGGTTTCCTCTTGATGAGATGGAACTTTTGGCTTACTGCGCTCGAGGTTTGGACACCGTCGGAGTGCGGTCAGGTTGGTTCGCTCACGAAACCAACCGGGCCCCTGGAACAAAAAAGCTAATAACTCACAAACCGGGCGTCTGATTGACGCGCCGTCTGTCTCGTTGAATTCCTCTTGATGAGACGGAACTTTTGGCATACTTCGCCTGAGTTTTGGATGCAGTTGGAGTATGGCCGGGTTGGATTGTACCCGAAATCCAACCGAGCCCCTGGAATGGAAAAACTAATATCTTTCAGACCGGACGTCTGTTTGACGAACCGTCAGCGGCGTTGGTGATCACTTTGAGAAACGGTCCCTATGGGTATAACCTATGAGAGTTCGGGGTACAGTTGAGATACGGCCGGGTTGGTTCGCACACGAAACCAACCGGGCCCCTGGGATGAAAAGGCTAATAACTCACAGACCGAGCGTCCGACTGACGCGTCGTCTGTTGCGTTGAGACCCCTATGATGAGGCGGTCCTTTGAGATACTTCTTCATGGGACTTGTGATACTTGGAGTATCGACCTGTAGCTCGTGGAGCGGACCCTTCTGGAGACGAGCATACATAGTACAGAGACCATGTAGCTGGCTGTGACCGATGACTGCTTGTCTGATTCGATTCGGAGTGACTAACATAGCCCAGTGGGGAGCACTAATTTGTGAGGTGGCAGACCCATGGCGGAGGAGCACTACTGTGTGAGGTGGCAGACCCACAGTACTCGATAGGAGGAGTACCTCTGTAGACTGTGAGGGGGAGCACTACTGTGTGAGGTGGCAGACCCATGGCGGAGGAGCACTACTGTGTGAGGTGGCAGACCCACGGTACTCAACAGGTGGAGTACCTCAGTAGTCTTAGGTTAGTGAGCAGTACCTCGGAGTCATGATAGGACCACTGTACACTCCAGATACAGGGCTCTTCAGTAGTTACAATTTCGATAATAAAAATCCTGGTTTGAGCTGAGTCTATGACCTTTGTGTTTACCTCTTGATTGAGATGGGTCACTTGATAACTTAGGTATATGTATGGGCATATACCTGGGTAGTGGTTATCCGTTTATTTCATAATCTTTGTGTTTCCTCATGATTGATATGGGTTAATTGATAACTTAGTTATATGTATGGGAATATACCTAAGTAGAGGTTATCTGTTGAGATCTTCTTTGTGGTTATCCTTGTTGGTTTTAGTGAGACCTTGAGGGTCTCAGGGTCCCTACTGAGTATCGTTATACTCACCCTTGCACGGGATATGCCCGCACCTCATTGTGTTGGTTGCAGACGACGGGCAGTGCTGATGGAGGCCGAGTGTTCGAGGACTGGACGGTACCCGAAGGTGGACTACACGACGAGTCAGTATCTGGAGGTGGACTTCACGGAGAGACGACACTCGGAGGAGGTTGACAGGTGAGAGAGATATGGAGGCTATCTGTACCTACCCTTCAGGTAGGATCCGTGGTGGACGATCCAGGAGCTGCGCCATCTGTACCTACCCTTCAGGTAGGATCCAAGGAGGACGTCCCAGGAGCCGTTTCCATTCTTCCAGCTGTTGTACTTTTGTTCAGTTGTAGTTGTACTTTCAGTTGGGTTTGTATTCTGGCCCATTTACTTTTCATCACTTCTCTTTGTACTTAGTGTTTTACTTCCGCTTGTACTCTGTGGTGTTTTTTTTACTTTTATAAAGGCAATTCCTTCCCAGTCATCGGGATTTACGTCTTTGGTGCTAGTCGCCAGCCCCTGGCCTTTGGAAGGCGGGCTTGGGGTAGTCACTGCACGGGCCCCGAGGATGGGTTGTGACAGTTAAGGCTTCTATGAGGAATATAGGGATGTTTTTAGCTTATTTGGGCAGAATTTGGATGATACAAGGGGCTTGAGAGGTGAGTTAAATGGGTGTAGGTGATGCCCTTTTATAAGAGGGAGGAGGGGCACTTTAGGAATACATTGAAATATTATTTTATTATAAAATTATTTTCAGTTTCAAATGGTACCAAAGTCATTAATTTCAAATATAATATGATTTTGGTTAGAAAAAATCTCAACCAATAGGTTTTAGACTAGTCTAGTTTACAAATTTAACCTTATCTTTTATCATTAACCCTTAGTTAACTAATTTAACTCTTACCATATCTTCTTGTATATTCATACTATATGGTTAATATAGTAACTATAAACGACAGTGGAAACTCAAGTGGTTAATTAATAACACTTTAAATATTATATAAGTCATTTTTACTAATATTATATTTTAAAGATTATTATATCATTTAATAAAATAGTGTTTGTTTTAAACACTCATTTATGTCAATTTTTATACTATTCATATCACAAATTTTTAAAAATCCACAATAACTTGATTATTTCAAAAAAACTTAATTAATTTAAATATAATAAGTCATACGCATCCATAAAATTCTTGTATGGCATAAAAAATTTTCAAAATAAATTTATTTTAATATTTATAATCTCATTTATTTAAATCATTCATCAATAAGGTAATCACTACATCATCATTATGTCATAAATAAATTTATTTATTTGATGTCTAAAAATTATAAATAAAATACCATGATGTAGGAAATATTTTTAGATTTATAATGACTATTTATAATCAAATAGATCACTTATATAACCCCATATAAAATTGTTTTAGTAAAAAAATACACGTTTATGTTATATTTTTCTTTACTTTAAATTAATTCTTATAAAATGTAATTTTTACATAAAAGTTGCTCCATGGGGTCCTAAAATAGACCCAAGGATGACCATGTTTGGAAATATCTCATAAAATATGATTAGTACATGTTTTATGGTAGTTTAATATTATTATAATATTATTTTTTAACCTTTATTTACCAGATTTACCCTTTAACCGTGGTAAGTAAAATAATTACTGAAGTTACTATTCACAATGTATAAAAATAAAAGGTAAATATTTACACAATTTGGACTTCATAATTAAAAATATGGAATCCATTTATCCAAATTCAAAATACAGAAGTTGAAGAAATTAATTTAATATTAATTCCTGTTGTTAAAACCAAAAAGAGTGTTTTTAAGAAGTAAAAACTACCAAAATATTGACATGTGTTTATGTCCAATTTCAAAGTGAAATTACTTCCAATGAACAAAATTGGATTAAATGATAAAAATATAATCTAATTACACTTTAAAATAAATTAAAAGTACAATATAAATTTATAAATAAATTATATTAAAAGGCAGTTCTGAATTAAAACACAGTATTTTTCACTATTCATTAAAAAATAAACTTTATTAGAAAAATACCAAAATTTCATCCAAAGTAAATTTTGATGTCCCGATTCTATAGAAGAAGTTTATTTTGTCAAATAGAACATATAAAAGTTACAAAACCTATATTTAATAAGGGTTCTCCATTAAAAGGCGGTAAAACTGCATTTTTTGAAAAATACTTCTTTTATCCGAAAAATTGAATTTATTCTTATATCATATCAAGAAAACATATAAGATGAATTTAAAAAATTACATTGAATATATATCATATATTTTTCATTAAATAAATATCCATAAAGAGTGATAGGAAATCCCAATTATTCTCTTTTAAATAAAAACACATCCTTTATATTCAATTGGTTTTTATTTCAATTTCTAATAAAATTGGTAACCAATGAAACATTATTTAAACATTTGTAAACCATATTTCAAAATTCAGTTGATACTATTCATTCCTTCCATTCCAATGTCTTGGAGTTAACCACCATTTAAAATAATAATAATATTATTGTATTATATTTTGGTATAACTCAAAGTTGTGTGCAATGTAAGATTTCAAAGAAACTCATTGTTGTGTGTCGAGTACACTATTGGAAGAAGTGTCCCCTTTAATGTAAAATTAATATATTATTCATAAGTATTAATAGAAATAGAAAAGTATTATTCTATAAATACCTGGGTTGTTACATCCTTTCACCCTTTTAGAAATTGCATCCTCATAATTTTAAAATTGGGCTCAGAAACTTCATTGAAAGTCCCACATCGGAAAAAGAGTCAATAAAACTATCACATTAAAAGAAAGAATAAGAAGTAAAAAGGTCAACCTAGATAACACATACTAGGATTCTATGAAAACATGGATATGGAAGAGAAAACTAACCATCATGTTTTGATGGAGAGTGGTAGAAAACATGATTAAGAGAAAGTTAATAACAAGAAAACCACAAACTTATGATGAGTTAAAGAGTATTTGATTCCCTAGTAGGAAAAGTAAACAGACAATGTTTTTTTTAAGTTCCTTTTCATAAAGTTGAGGAATTATTTTACTACTTAGAATAAGAACATAAGGAAATATAATTACTTGTCATGTATACTTTCATCCTTTACTAAATTTCTACCACAAACTCATCTTTATCCAAACTATGAGTGTTCAAGATGACTTGGTCACATAAAAAGAGCTAGAATCAACTTCTATAGAATCACACAATCCACAAAATATAAACTATATATTTCCCCTATCTTTAGACATTAACCAAAACCAAAGTGGTTAGTAAAAGATCAAATAATATTTGAAAAGGACAGTAGTTTATAAAAATAAATACTACTCTTAATCTGAAAAATTAAACAAACAATACTCAAAGTTCAAAAAAGGCCATTAAATATACAATTTACCTTAAAATTCTTCAAAATAATCCAAACTAATATTGAAACCCAAAACTCAGAAGAATTTGATCATATAGTCTTCCACGATAAATCTTAACATTTATCTCCAAATAGCGTCGAATAATCTTAAAGTATCATACTAAAAAGTAATTAACCTAATCAAATATTCTACAAGACAAGTTAATCATTTCTATAAATAACCTGAATTGCTATAAGTCCACAATAAAAACATAGTTTCTTCCAAAATAACATTTATCACTTAATCACCAAATAATTTTCTTATACTAAGGATATCCATTTTATAAAACATAAGTTCCCAATTCAACTTATTCTTGATCCATAAAATCATTTAACTAAAAATAATATGACATACTAACCAGGGACTTCACGTAGTCTAGTGGTTGGCGATAAATCCCAGTTGCACTTTGGTTATGGGTTTGATTCCCACAGCTTTGTCCGATGCGAAGGGTTGTCACATGATCTGCGTGTTATCATTTTTCAAGAACTGTATAATTTTATAACATTCCAAAAAATGAGATAAATTCCTCAAAAATAACCATAACATATTTTAACCTCAAATGTTATCTCATACCTCACATTTTCATCCCAAAAATTAATAACCTATAATTGCCTCAACTTGAAGGATCATATAAACCTAAAAGATTCTTTATAACTATATCCACAAAAGAAAAGATAAATCTTCCTCAAATAGAATTTTCACATAAAAAAATTCAGGGTTACACATAAAAGAAAAAATTCTTCCAAAGTAATCCCATCAACAAAAGAGCATTAATACTTTTAAACATTTCATCACCCATATATCTAACATAAATCTCAAATTTATAAAATGAAGGCATATTATTTGTCCAGCATTCTTCATGATCCCTTAACCATTTTTTCCAACTTATTTTGTAATACTTATTTCCTATAAAAAAAATCATTCATAATGTTCTAAGATTTCAATAATGTTAAAACTTGTGCTAAGAAATAATCCATATATTTAATAGGTTATTTTCAGTTTCCTCATCTTCAATTGGAATGGAAATAGGTATTGATAAACATATATTTGTATGGTCTTGATAATACCATTCTTGAACCTTCTTCATAGGACATCTATTTTCATAATGACCATGCACACCACATTTAAAAAATTCAATTGATCCCTTGGAAATAACTTTTTTTCCTTTCTTGGAGTCAAATGAATGCTTCCTTTTTTCCATGGAAGCTTATTGCTTTATGAACTTCATTACGACATCTATAACATCTTCCCATACCTTTGAATATACATACCTTTATTATTATTACCTAAACATCCATAGGGATTCATTTCTCATATATATGATGACTTAGAAAAATTTCCATGGTTAAAGTGGTCAATCATGACTCCATATAGTTGGTTAAGAATAACCAAAATAGTTTTCATTGTAGCTCCCATTTTATTCGGTTGTTCATTCAGAAAACCATCACAATTTCCTTTACATCCATTGTTACTTTGGTGCCTACTAGATCCATCCATTTACTCTAAAACAAAAATGGTCAGTGTGAGTATATCAGTAAAATCATCATATAATATCTTATGAGGAGGTTAAACACTAAGATATACTTATTCATGTTATATTAAACTCATTTAATTTATCTAAAATAATTATGAATCTTTATAATATGCTAACCATTATGGTTATGTCACTTATGCTTAAATAACACCCTAACCTCTAAAGTTATCTAAACCGACCTCTGATACCAACTATAAGGCCTCAGACTTAAACATTACTTAATCTTGAGATAAGTCTATAATTTGAATTTAATTCACATTGAGGATCTTTTTAGGTTTATATCTTTAGAGAATCAGGTCATAAATTATACATAACATCTTGAATATTACAAGTAGACACTTCTACTTACTATATATTTTTCTCTTAAAACAAAAACTCTTTAAAACAAAACATGACATTGTTTCATGTTTTAACAACATAACTTTTCCTTGATTCAATACTTGACTATATTCTTCTTTATGTCCTATGAAAAACATTTCAAAACTTGGGATGAGCATAAAAATCTCAGTAAGGGATACATAAAGAAAGAAAAATGTTATTATTGGGATAACATGAAAACTATGAATACTTTATCATAAAGTAATAATTTTCACCTTTAAGAAGTAGTAAATATACTTCACTGAATATAAACTCATTACTTACCCTTTTTGTAACCAAAATATTAACATAAATCCCATAGAAAGGAACATATAGGATATAAAGGTAACTTGGGACATAAATATACTTAAATGGAATAACCATATGGTTGACTTCCACACATATCACTAAATGGAATAACCATACGACCAAATTACACACCCAATGAATTAGAGGTTATAAGGCAACCAACTGTCCTTGGTTTATCACAGAACCACCCATCATTTGGTTTATCATATAACCACCAATCATTGGTTTATCATGTAACCACCCGTCAAATGTCCAAGTACCATTATATAATCATAATACATAAAATATTGCAAATATTAACATTTCAATAATAACATTTCATTTGAAATCACAAGAAATCATTTCAAGATATTGAAATACTCAATCCATTTCAAAAACAATTTTCAATACTAAAACATCCAAAAAGGGAATAGTGGATTTCTTTTCCTTAAAAAAATAGAAAGGCTTATGGAGGAAGCCAAATATGAAATAACATTTATGGCAGCAGAGAGGTCGTTATCACCGAATATGTTTAAAACATTCATTTTTTCATTTAGAAAAATGCTTCATAGAAAAAATATTTCATTTAAATGAAATTAAAAGTCAAAGGGGTTTATTATAAACCATATAAAATAAGAAGGTGTATATTATTAAAATACACCTCAATGAAAGGAGATTGAGATGATGTCCCTTACCTTGAGTCCGACTCGTAACACATGTTCCTTATTATTCCTGAATAATAAACTTAAGTTAATTTATACTTGATTAAGAACCTTTTTCAAGTTTATTATTCCTTTTATATCACTTATTACCTCGTTATAAAAATTACATAATTATTTAAGTTAATATTAGCCGTTTTGTCGATATTAGGTACTTGAGTCGAAAATGATCTTGTTATAATTACAAATTGTCCATGTGGTCAAAATTACATTATCTCCATAGTAGTATTAATGATTTAAATATCATATATATCCAGTTTATATGTATTTATAAAAGTCCATAACATTTGAAGATAAGAAATTAAATACACTATTCATGAAGACGGTAGGCCATACGTACGCATGAATGCTACTTTCATTTCTATTTCATATTAAAGGAATGAAAAATAAATGATATAAATGTATATTATAATAACATTATTATATTTATTTCATGTACGTATTATAGTTTTAATAAAACCATCCTTTATACATTCCATTTATAGCATGAACGAGTCATATCACTTTGAGGGGGTGGTAGTCCGCACTTCCTCAAATGAAATTATCATATTTACACACTATGGAAAGCATAAAGGTATGCTATAAATGAAAAATATAGAAGCATAGAGACAATATAAATATAATATATAACATATATAAATATAGTACCATCATAATGGGCACCATGATAGGTGGTAGGGGATAATCGAACTATCATCATTTCGTGAGGCAGCAGTTCGCCATACACAGAAATAGTGTGTTCGTATCCATTAGATGAAGGTGTATGTAAGTGTAGTTGGAATGTTACTCATAAAAACATCCTAGTATATTGAGTATACCTGTGTTATTATGTAATTAAAGAATAATAATAGAATAGGTAGTAGATAAAAATAATGGAAAGGAACTTTAGAGAAGACGCTACCTCTTAAAACGTGTAACTCCCTTTGATTTGATCCAAAAGGCTTTCTTGAATTGCCTTATACCTATGATAATATAACGACCCATAATTTACATACATGGTTATTACTTCAGAATTTAATCATACTTATTACAACATATAACAAAACCATGAAAGGACCGTATAGGTATAGTGTCTTTAGAAACTGGGAAACATAAACAACTGGTTCATAAATCATCTAAATTGTCTCCAGTTTATTTCATCATATCTAGAGTCCCTTTTTGGAATATAATACTTAATACCCTTCTTCCTGACCTGGGGAAAAGAAAACATATAAAAGGGTGAGCTCAAATGCTCAGTAAGGGTAAACAAAAGAAATATCAATCATAAGAACATAACATTTTGGAAATCTTAACCTGCAAAAGAGATCATAATATCATAACATGGGATAAATCATAGTAGTGAAATGTAATCCCAATAATCATAACTTAAAACATGAAACTTTTTTCATACACACATAATCATAGAGAATCATTTCTTAGTAGTCAAGACTCATTTCCAAGACTATCTTAGCAGACAAAGTCTATTTCTGAACCGAGTTCACTCCTCGTTTCAGTCCTGTATCACTGAACCATATTAACCTGCCATTCCAGCCATATCTATATCATGAGATATAAATCTTTAACCAATGAATTTGAGGGAGATATAGGTCCCAAACATCTCATAATGATACCATTCTTATGTGTTCCACAAGATAAATCATACATCATAGCATAACCCATGTAATAAAAATGGGATTCTTAAAAATCATGCCATCATAACATAATCCATATAAGATAAAAAGGATGTCATAAAAATAATTCCATCATATCATAATCAAATAAATGTAAAAATAAGGATAGAAACATAACCCCATATTATATTATATGGAAAATAATTTTGATAAAATACTTGAACTTCATTCTTGAGAAAAATATTCTTTCTACTTCAAAAACATTTTTCATTTCTTAACATGTCATACAATTTTAAACTAAAAGAAGTTGATTAAAAATAAAATTGAAATTTTTTAAATTAATCTTCATTGAAATAATGTTCTATTAATCCATTCATGCCGTATAAGTTAAAAAAAACATTCTTCTCATACTTTGGCTGGAAAAGTCAGAAAGTACCTCGTTCTAAAAACGACAAAAGATTCCTTTCATATCTTTTACTAAAAACTCACCAATGGGTAAAATTGGATTTAAAAATTTTTAGGAGGATAGAAATAATATTACATATTGATGAAACATGGATGTGGATGATAAATATTCCCCAGTAATTACCGAAGTATAAACAATCTCGGATAAAAATTGAGATTGCGAGATTTTCCCTTACCTTAGGTCCGATTTGCTTCGTACGTGTACGAACCTCCTGTATAATGATTTAAATAATGTTATTGACTTATTCCAGAATCGTACTAATTGTTATGATATCATATATGGTCATATTCTTAGTTTCATATTAGTAATATTTCATTGTTACTTATTATTCGGGTGTTTATTACTTTTTGTTCTTATGCGTGTTTTGTCGAATAAATTCTTATTCTTATTTTTAGGTTATAGATACCACATTTACAGAATGGTATTAGTTTAATATATATCATATTTATTCATTCAATTAATTTATATAATCATTATGCATTGAAGATCATGTAGAACGAGTCGCATCACATCGTGGAGACGGTAGGCCGTACGTACGCACGAGCGATGATATCGTTCCCATGATCATGGAATTGTATTTAAGTGTATGTATACTATTTAAGAATAAATATCACTTTACAATAATAATATATAGTTATTATTTACATCATTATACCCATACAAGTAAGGTGGTGGTGGAAAATAGATTACACCACGGCGTGGAGACGATATTCCGTACGTACGCATGCACAGTGATTTTGTTTTACGTAGGATGGATAGAAGATGAAAAAGGGTTGTTTCATATTTGTAATAACATATCAGTATATGAGTGATACTGATGTTATTACTTCATAATGAAACAACTAAAGAAGATTAAGTAGAAGAAGAAATAAAGTTGAAAGAATCGGCAACGTACATTACCTCTTCTTTGAAGCGCCTCTTCTTAACCTCCTCTTAGGGCACTAAAGATGGTCTTTGAAGAAAACCAAGAACCCTAGGATGTTTCTAGGGAAGTGGAGAAGAGAAATTTTCAGGGTTTGTCTGAGCTTGAAGGCTCAAAGTGGTGTGAGGAGGAGAGGGAGGAGGTGCCCTTTTATAAGGGAGGAGAGGGGCACCTTAGGAAAAACTTAAAATATTATTTTATAATAAATTTATATTCGGTTTTTAATAGCTCCAAAGTGATTTATTTTGAAGATAAGATGGGTATGGGTCTAAATACTCTCAACCAATATATTTTAGACAAGTTTAGGTTACTATTTTAACCTTATCTTTTAGATTTAACTCTAAGTTAAATAATTTAACTTTTACCGTGTCTTCTTGTTTTCTTACACTATATGGTTAATAAACTTACTATAATAAGACAAAATAACCCCAAGTGGTTAATAATTAATATATATAACCTTATCTAACTCATTTGGCCAAACATTAGATTTTTAGGAATATAATAATAGTTAATAATATAATATTTGTTTTAAAAACTATTTTATGTCAATTTTGACACTATTTGGTACTTGATTTTTGTGAAAATCATAACAACATTATTAGTTCAAAAAAATTTAATTAAATCAATAATAACATGTCATATTAACCTAGAAAATTATTTTAATTCATAAAAAGTCTCAAATTACATTTATTTGGGTATTTATAACATCGATTATGTTAATATTTCATTAATAAGGTAATTACTGCATCATCATTGTGTCATAAATAAATTAAATTATTTAATGTCTAAAAATTATAAATAAAATACCATTATGTAGGAAATATTTTTAGATTTCTAATGAATATTTATAGTTGAATTTATCTTATGTATAACTCTATACTAAAAATGTTTTAGTTATTAAACTTTTATTTTAACTATTTTAACTCTTCTTTAAATAAAATAATAATAAATGTCCTAATCTAATACAAGTGGGCCTAAAGGGTAATATTTTATTCCTAAGGTTGTTTTTGGTCTAGTTACACTTATCCAATAGAATTAGGACATGTGTTGGGGTAATAGTAATATCATTTTTACCCTTAATTACCCTATTTACTTTTAACCGGGGTAAATAAAAGTAAAAAGTTACTATTCACAAAATTATTTTTATCTTATTGAACCACATTTTACTCCTTGATATTAACTGTGTCTCTCGGATTTTCGAAATTCCACTCACAGAAGCGGTAAAATTAAGTTTTATGTAAAATTTCAAATTCTCCTAGGAGGTGGGTAAAAGACGGTGAAAAGTTCAATAAAATTTTTATATATCTAAAATTATTATAAAATGACTCCAATGAATTAAATTGAACTTATATAGGTATTATTTATCAATTTTGACCTAAAATAAATTTAAATAAAATAAATAATTATTTAAATAAAAAGTCGGTTTTTAAATAGTAACCCAGTGTTTTCACTATTCATCAAAAATTGAAAGTTTTCAGAAAAATACAAAAAATTCACCCTAGGATAATTTCGATATTCTGAATCAAAAAATGAAGTCCATTTAGAAAGATAAAATTTATAAAAATTCAAAAAGTGGGTATTACTATTCATAACGACTAGTTTTAATAATATTTTAATAGCATATCGTTGTTTAGTGAAAGTCGGTATTGCATACAACACAAGCTATCGAGGAAGGTCACGATTGCTTGTAAAGAAAGCTAAGCTAGTGTTGTGTGTAGTGAAAGATTCCTTTGATAATATAAAAACAAAATATTTTTTCATAAAAATCTCGGGTGTTACATTCTACCCCCCTTAAAATGAATTTCACTCTCGAAATTCATCACTTTGTAACAAACAAATGAGGATAACTCTCCCTCATCATATCCTCAAGCTCCCATGTAGCTTCTTCTAATTGGTGGTTCCTCCATAAAACTTTCACCAAGCGAGTGGTCTTGTTCCGTAGGACTTTTTCGCTACGATCCAGAATCTCTATCGGCTGTTCTTCATAAGAAAGATTTTGCTCCTGCAGTACAACTTCTGAGCTTAGTACATGTGAAGGATCGGGTATGTACTTTCTCAGGAGAGATACATGGAACACATCGTGAACTTGAGAGATATTCGGTGGAAGCGCCAATCGGTAAGCTACCTTCCTAACACGATCCAGTATTTCGAAAGGACCGATATACCTAGGGCTCAACTTTCCCTTCTTTCCAAATCTCATTACTCTCTTCCAAGGAGATATTCGTAAGAACACTTTATCACCCACTTCAAACTCTAGGTCTTTTCTTCGGTTGTCGGTATAATTTTTTTGCCGACTCTGAGCTGCTCTTATGTGTTTTTGAATAGATCTGACCTCTTCTACCATCTCATCAACAAGATCAGGTCCTAATAGATTTCTTTCCCTAACTTCATCCCAGCAAGTTGGAGTCCTGCATTTATTTCCATAGAGAGATTTATAATGAGCCATCTGAATACTGGAGTGAAAGCTATTATTATATGAAAATTCCACCAAAGGTAGGTGTTGATCCCAA
Source organism: Viscum album (assembly GCA_963277665.1). Classification (NCBI taxonomy): domain Eukaryota; kingdom Viridiplantae; phylum Streptophyta; class Magnoliopsida; order Santalales; family Viscaceae; genus Viscum; species Viscum album. The sequence continues at coordinate 1,773,705,594 of OY728165.1, read as the reverse complement.
CCACCTTTTAAATCCATAAAGCAAGCTCTTAACATATCTTCTAGAGTTTGAATTATCCCCTCAGACTGACAGTCTGTCTGAGGATGATAAGCAGTGCTGAAACTCAACTCTGTATCCAGAGTATGCTGAAGACTTCGCCAAAACTTTGAGGTAAACCTCAGATCCCGATCAGATATAATGGAAATTGGTACTCCCTGCAATCTTACCACTTTCTTCACATATATCCTGGCAAGCTGATCAAGAGAGAAATCCTCTCTAATAGCAATGAAGTGTGCCGACTTTGTAAGACGATCAACTATGACCCAGATAGCATCAATGACTTTGGATGTTTTAGGAAGTCCAGTGACAAAGTCTATAGTAATGTTTTCCCATTTCCATTTGGGTATGGGTAATGGTTGTAACATCCCCTTAGACTTCTGTTTCTCAGCTTTAACTTGCTGACAAACCAAGCATCAAGAGACATATTCAATAACATCTATTTTCATGCCATCCCACCAGAAGTACTCTTTAATGTCCCTATACATCTTTGTGCTTCTAGGATAAATAGAGAATGAAGAACTATGAGCCTAATCCAGAAGCCCCTTCTTTAATTCTAGGATTGGAGGAACACAAACCCGATTCCTGAACCTTATTATCCCATCACAATCAAGGTTGAATTCAGGAACATTTCTCACCTTATTTTGTAACTCTACATATTCTTTCTGTGCCTCTTTAATCTTCACATGTATATATGGTTGAACATTTATTTGAGAAAGATAAGATTTCTCCCCTTCCATTATAATTCCAAGATCCATCCTTTGTAAATCCATAAATATTGGATCTTTTGTGATCCTCATCATGGATAAGATAGCATGTCCTTGTCAACTTAATGCATCTTCCACCTTGTTTGCTTTCCCAGGGTGATAATGAATTGAGAAGTAGTAATCCTTAATAAGCTCCAACCATCTTCTTTGGTGCATATTCAGCTCCTTTTGTGTGAAAATATACTTTAAACTTTTATGATCAGTATAAATATCACACCTTTCACCATAAAGATAATGCCTCTAAATCTTTAATGAAAAGATTACCGCAACTAACTCCAAATCTTGAGTTGGGTAATTTTGCTCATGGATTTTCAACTATCGTGAGGCATCAGCTATCACCATATCATTTTGCATGAGAACACACCCCAATCCCTTCTTGGATGCATCACTATAGATCACAAACCTTTCTCCACTACAATGCAGTGTGAGCACAGGTGCACTGGATAACCTTCTTTTTAACTCCTTGAAATTCTATTCACACTCCTCTATCCAAGTGAACTTAACTCCTTTTTGAGTCAACCTGGTGAGTGGATTAGATAATCATGAAAAATCTTTCAAAAAATGTCGATAATATCCAGCCAAACCAAGAAAACTTTGGATCTCAGTTACTGCTGTTGGTCTCGACCATCTTTCAATAACCTCTATTTTTGCTGGATCCATGGATATCCCCTCTTTTGAGATTATGTGACCCAAAAATGCAACTTTTTGAAGCCAAAATTCACACTTGGTAAATTTTTCATAAAGCTTCTCATTTCTCAGGGTCTTCAATACAATTCTCAAGTGATCTTCATGTTATTCCTTGCTCTTTGAATAGACAAGAATATCGTCTATAAAGACTACCACAAACTGATCAAGATAGTCTTTAAAGACTCTTTTCATTAGATCCATGAAGATAGCATGGGCATTAGTAAGACCAAATGGAATCACTATAAATTCATAGTGTCCATACCTTGTATGGAAAACCGTCTTTGGTATATCCTCCCTTTTGACCCTTAATTGATGATACCCTGAATGAAGATCAATATTGGAAAAGTATTGAGATCCACGTAGTTGGTCAAATAAGTCATCAATGTGTGAGAGAGGATATTTGTTCTTGATAGTGATCTTGTTAAGTTCTCAATAATCAATGCAGAGTCTCATTGATCCATCTTTCTTCTTAACAAACAGAATAGGTGCTCCCCAGGGTGATGCACTAGGGCGTATGAATCCCTTACCAATATTCTCTTGGAGTTGATTCTTCAATTCCTACAACTCAATTGGGGTCATTCTATAAGGTGTCTTTGAAATAGGTAAAGCACCCGGTACGAGTTCTATTGAAAAATCAACTTCACAATTTGGTGGAAGACCTGGAAATTCCTCCAGAAAGACATCATCAAACTCTCGTACAATGGGAATATTCTTAATCGTGAGTTTCTCTCCAACCATTTGAGATAAATAACCTTCATTTAGTGGAATCAAGACCCATAGGATGGATGAAATTTCCACTGGAAGGTTATGGTCATCCTTGCATCAATAGACAATCATAGATTGATTTGGAATATGAAATGTGACTACCCTTATTTGGCAATTTATATGAGCTCCATATAAAGAAAGCCAATACATGCCAAGAATCACATCAAATTCCACTATAGGAAGGATCAAAATATTTTCAGGAATCACTTTCCCACAAACTTCAATCGGAGAAGAATTGTAAACTTTTGATGCGATTATTGTGCCATTAGGGGTTGTCACAGCTAACTCAATATCTAACTGCTGAGGTAATATGGCAATAACCTTAGAAAATTCTTCAGAAATAAAAGAGTGGGTGGATCTAGAATCAAATAAAACATTTACTACTTTAGAGTGGATGGTAAGTGTACCTTTCACCACTTCATTATCGTACTCCACATCGCTGATAGAAATTGCATGTGACTTTCCTTTGTCTTTAGGCTTAAGAGTTTGTTGACGTCGATCATCATAAAAAACCCTTGGATTAGGGCATTTATTGGCATAATGCCCCATTTCCTTGAACTTTTAACATTGAAGTGTAGGAGGTGCACTCTGTGTAGCCTTTTCCTTATTCGCATCATTAGACATCTTATTCCCATCATTACGGAATTCAAGTGCCTGATGACCTTATTTTCCACATTTGAAACATTTACTTGTCCCTCTAAGACAAATACCTCCATGTTTCTTTCCACACTTTGAGCATAAGGGAAAACTCATCTTCTTTTCAGTGTGCTCTTTAGATTTCCCTTTGAATTCTATTTTCCTCTTCTTATCAAACCCATATGACTGATGGGTTACTCCAATCTCCATATCAATCTTGAGAGCACATAGAATGATTTCCTCGTAGCTATTGAAGTCCCTTATGGATAACGCCCTTTGAAGAATTGGTTTTAAGCCACTAAAGAATCGATCGATCTTACTCTCAGGTTGGATAATAATTCCGGAAGCGTACCTTGTAAGTCTTGTAAAATTTTCTTCGTAGGTACCAACAGATTCATCATCCTTTTGCTTAAATTCAAGAAAATCCTTCTCCATCTTTGTTCTAAGAATATGAGGGAAGTAATTATTGAAAAAAAAGTTCTTGAACTCCTCCCATTCCATGGATTCAATTTCATCCCTTTCCCTCGTATTCTTGATAAGATTCCACCATTGATCAACTTCACCTTCCAAATGATATACTGCTAAGATGACTTTATCATGTTCAGAACATTGAAGAACTGAAAATATCTTTTTAGTGGTACTGATCCATTGTTCAGCCAATAATGGATCAGTAGACCCATTGAATGAAGGTGGACGCTGCCTCATGAAGGATTCAATAGAATGTTGCTCCTACCTTTGCTCGTTTTGAATTCCTGCATGATTCATAGCTTGAGAAAGTTGTGTGAGCATGGCTACAAGATTTTTCATTCCAGCTCCCATAACGTTTTGGTTGCTCAGGGGGACAATCATTGCATTGCCCATCGCATTCCGCATTAACATGGTTCCTTCAGGTTCCAGCCATTGACTAAAACCAAGAAGAATAGTGTGAGCAACACTAATTATAATAGAAAAACCACATAATCAAGAATAATTTTCACACTTAAGGTCTTATCATAGGTTGTTCATGGCCATTTCTAAAACACTAATATTGTTCTATGCTTATATATATCCTTAGGGTTCTTACTAAGGCTTTCACATCCTAGTTTCCAAAGGTTGACTATACCTTTCCTCTGATACCAACTATAACGACCCATACTTTACATACATGGTTATTACTTCAAAATTGAATCATACTTATTACAACATATAACAAAACCATGAAAGGACCATATAGGTACAGTGTCTTTAGAAACTGGGAAACATAAACAACTGGTTCATAAATCATCTACATTATCTCCTATTTATTTCATCATATCTAGAGTCCATTTTTGGAATATTCTACTTAATACCCTTCTTCCTGACTTGGGGAAAAGAAAACATACAAAAGGGTGATCTCAAATGATCAGTAAGGGTAAACAAAAGAAATATCAATCATAAGAACATAACATTTGGGAAATCTTAACCTACAAAAGAGATAATAATATCATAACATGGGATAAATCATAGTAGTGAAATGTAATCCCAATAATCATAACTTAAAACATGAAACTTTATGGAATACACAAATAATCATAGAGAATCATTTCTTAGTAGTCAAGAATCATTTCCAAGACTATCTTAGCGGACAAAGTCCATTTCTGAACCGAGTTCACTCCTCATTTTAGTCCTGTATCACTGAACCGGATTAACCTGCCGTTCCAGTCATGTCTATCTCATGAGATATAAATCTTTACCCAATGAATTAGAGGGAGATATAGGTCCCACCAATCTCATAATGATACCATTATTATGTGTTCCACAAGATAAATCATACATCATAGCATAACCCATGTAATAAAAATGGGATTCTTAAACATCATGCCATCATAACATAATCCATATAAGATAAAAAGGATATCATAAAAATAAATCCATCATATCATAATCAAATCAATGTAAAAGTAAGGATAGAAATAGAACCCAATATTATCTTATATGGAAAATAATTTTGATAAAATACTTGAACTTCATTCTTGAGGAAAATATCATTTCTACTTCAAAAACATTTTTCATTTCTTAACATATCATACAATTTCAAACTAAAAGAAGTTGATTAAAAATAAAATTGAAAACTTGTAAAGGAATATTCATGGAAATAATTTTCTATGAATCCATTCATGCCGTATAAGTTAAAAAAAACATTCTTCTCGTACTTTGGCCGGAAAAGTCAAAAAGTACCTTGTTCTAAAAATGACAAAATATTCCTTTCATATATTTTACTAAAAACTCACTAATGGGTAAAATTGGATTTAAAAAATTTTAGTAGGATAGAAATAATATTAAATATTGACGAAAAATGTATGTGGATGATAAATATGCCCCAATAATTACCGAAGTATAAACAATCTCGGATAAAAATTGAGATTGCGATATTTTACCTTACCTTAGGTCCGATTTGCTTCGTACGTGTCTGAAACTCCTATATAATGATTTAAATAATGTTATTGACTTATTCCAGAATCGTACTCATTGTTATGATATCATATATGGTCATATTCTTAGCTTCGTATTAGTAATATTTCATTGCTACTTGTTATTCGGGTGTTTATTGCTTTTTGTTCTTATGCGTGTTTTGTCGAATAAATTCTTATTATAATTTTCAGGTTATAGATACCTAATTTATAAAATTTTATTAGTGTAATATATATCATATTTATTCATTCAATTAATTTATATAATCATTATGCATTGAAGATCATGTAGAACGAGTCGCATCACATCGTGGAGACGGTAGGCCGTACGTACGCACGAGCGATGATATCATTCCCATGATCGTGGAATTGTATTGAAGTGTATGTATACTATTTAAGAATCAATATCACTTTAAAATAATCATATATAGTTATTATTTACACCATTATAACCATACAAGTAAGGTGGTGGTGGAAAACAGATTACACCACTGCATGGAGACGGTATTCCGTACGTACGCACGCGCGGTGATTGCATTTTCCGTAGGATGGATAGAAGGTGAAGTAGGGTTGTTTCATATTTATAATAACATATCAGTATATTATTGATACTGATGTTATTAATTCATAATAAAACAACTAAATAAGATGAATTAGAAGGAGAAATAAAGTTGAACGAATCGGTAACGGACATTACCTCTTCTTTGAAGCGCCTCTTCTTAACCTCCTCTTAGGGCACTAAAGATGGTCTTTGAAGAATACCAGGACCCCTAGGATGTTTCTAGGGAAGTGGAAAAGAGAAATTGGCAGGGTTTGGCCGATCTTGAAGGCTCAAAGTGGTGTGAGGAGGAGAGGGAGGAGGTGCCCTTTTATAAGGGAGGAGAGGGGCACCTTAGAAAAAACTTAAAATATTATTTTATAATAAAGTCATATTCAGTTTTTAATAGCTCCAAACTGATTTATTTTGAAGCTAAGGTGGGGATGGGTCGAAATCCTCTCAACCAATAGATTTTAGACATGTTTAGGTTACTATTTTAACCTTATCTTTTAGATTTAACTCTAAGTTAAATAATTTAACTTTTACCGTGTCTTCTTGTTTTCTTACACTATATGGTTAATAAACTTACTATAACAAGCCAAACGAACCCCAAGTGGTTCATAATTAATATATATAACCTTATCTAACTCATTTGGACAGACCTTATATTTTTAGGAATATAATAATAGTTAATAATATAATATTTTTTTTAAAAACTATTTTATGTCAATTTTGACACTATTTGGTACTTGATTTTTTTAAAAATCATAAAAAAATTATTAGTACGAAAAAAGTTAATTAAATCAATAATAAAATGTCATATTAACATATAAAATTAGTGGAATTCCTAAAAAGTCTCAAATTACATTTATTTGGGTATTTATAACATCAATTATGTTAATATTTCATTAATAAGGTAATTACTGCATCATCATTGTGTCATAAATAAATTAAATTATTTAATGTCTAAAAATTATAAATAAAATACCATTATGTAGGAAATAATTTTATCTTTCTATATTATGTATTATCCTATATTAAAAATGTTTTAGTTATTAAACTTTGATTTTAACTATTTTAACTCTTCTTTAAATAAAATAATAATAAATGTTATAATCTAATCCAAGTAGACCTAAAGGGTAATATTTTATTCATAAGGTTTTTTTGGTCGAGTTACACTTATCCAATAGAATTAGGACATGTGTTGGGGTAATAGTAATATCATTTTTACCCTTAATTACCCTATTTACTTTTAACCGTGGTAAATAAAAGTAAAAAGTTACTATTCACAAAAAATTATTTTTATCTTATTGAACCAAATTTTACTCCTTGATATTAACTGTGTCTCTCGGATTTTAGAAATTCCACTCACAGAAGCTGTAAAATTAAGTTTTATATAAATTTTAAAATTCTCCTAGGAGGTGGGTAAAAGACGGTGAAAAGTTCAATAAATTTTTTTTTATATATAAAATTATTATAAAATGAATCCAATGAATTACATTGAACTTATATAGGTATTATGTATCAATTTTGACCTAAAATAAATTTAAATAAAATAAATAATTATTTAAATAAAAAGTCGGGTTTTAAATAGTAACCCAGTGTTTTCACTATTCATGAAAAATTAAAAGTTTTCAGAAAAATACCAAAAATTCACCCTAGGATAATTTCGATATTCTGAATCCGAAAATGAAGTCCATTTTGAAAGATAAAATTTATAAAAATTCAAAAAGTGGGTATTAATATTCATAACGGCTAGTTTTAATAATATTTTAATAGCATATCGTTGTTTATTGAAAGTCAGTATTGCGTACAACGCAAGCTATCGAGGAAAGTTGCGATTGCGTTTAAAGCAAGCCAAGCTAGTGTTGTGTGTAGTGAAAGATTCATTTGATAACATAAAAACAAAATATTTCTCATAAAAATCTCGGGTGTTACAGATAAGGATTTTAGAAAGAACATAGGGATGTTGGGATCTTACTTGGGTAAAATTTTGATGAGTACAGGGGCTTGAGAGTTGTGTTAAATGGGTAGAGGTGATGCCCTCTTATAAGAGGGAGGAGGGGCACTTTATGAAGGCATTTAAATATTATTTTATTATAAAATGATTTTCTATTTCAAATGATCCAAAAGTCATTAATTTTAAATATAATATGTTTTTGGGGAGAAAAAATATCAACCAATAGATCTTAGACAAGTATAGGTCACAAATTTAACCTTATCTTTTAGCTTTAACCCTTAGTTAACTAATTTAACGCTTACATGTCTTCTTGTATATTCATACTATATGGTTAATATAGTTACTATAAAATGACAATAGAACCTAAAGGGGTTCATTAATGATATTTTAAACATTATATGAGTCATTTGACCGAATATTATATTTTTAGGACTATTATATCATTTAATAAAATAGTATTTGTTTTAAAAACTCATTTATGTCAATTTTTATACTATTCATATCATGACTTTTTAAAAATCCATAACAACTCAATTATTTATAAAAAACTTTATTAATTAAAATATAAAAAGTCATAATCATCTATAAAATTCATGTATTTCATAAAAAGTTTCAAAATAAATTTATTTTAATACTTATAATCTCATTTATTTAAATCATTTGTTAATAAGGTATCACTACATCATCATTGTGTCACAAATAAATTTATTTATTTGATGTAAAAAAATTATAAATAAAATACCATGATGTAGGAAATCTTTTTATATTTCTAATAAATATTTATAGTCTAATATATCATTTATATAACCCCATATTAAATTGTTTTAGTAAAAAAATACATGTTTATGTTATATTTTTCTTTACTTTAAATTAATTCTTATAAAATGTCATTTTCACATCAAAGTGGCTCCATGGGGTCCCAAAATCGACCCAAGGATGACCATGATTGGAAATATATCATAAAATAGGATTATGATATGTGTTTGGGTAGTTTAATATTATTATAATATTATTTTTTTACCCTTATTCATCATATTTACCCTTTAACCATGGTAAATAAAATAATTACTAAAGTTAATATTCATAATATCTAAAAATAAAAGGTAAATATTTACACAATTTGGACCTCCTAATTCTAAATATATAATCCATTTATTCAAATTCAAAACAAATAAGTTTCAGAAATTAATTTAAAATTAATTTCCATTGTCAAAACCAAAAAGCGTGTTTTTAAGAAGTAAAAACTATCAGAAGTTTGACATGTTTTTATGTCCAATTTCAAAATGAAATTACTTTAAATGACCAAAATTAGATTAAATGATAAAAATATAATCTAATTACAATTTAAAACTAATTAAAAGTATAATATAACTATATAAATAAATTATATTAAAATGTAGTTTTGAATTAAAATGTAATATTTTTCACTATTCATTAAAAAATGAACTTTATCAGAAAAATACCAAAATTTCATCCAAAGTAAATTTTTATGTCCTGATTCTAAATAAGAAGTTTATTTTTTCAAATATAATATATAAAAGTGACAAAAAATATATTTAATAAGGGTTCGCTATCAAAAGGTGGTAAAAGTGTATTTTTAGAAAAATACTTCTTTTATCTAAAAAATTGAATTTTTTCTTATATCATATATAGAAAACATATAAAACAAATTTAAAACATTACATTGAATGTATATCATATATTTTTCATTAAATAAAAATCCATAAAGAGTGATATAAAAACCCAATTATTCTCTTTTAAATAAAAACACATCCTTTATATTCAATTGGTTTTTATTTCCATTTCTAATAAATTTGGTAACAAATGAATAATTATTTAAACATATTTAAACCATATTTCAAAATTTAGTTGATACTATTCATTCCCTCCATTCCAATGGCTAAGCGTTAATTTCCATTTAAAATAATAATATTGTTATTGTATTATATTTCAGTATAACTCAAAGTTGTGTGCAACATAAGATTTCAGAGAAACCTGTTGTTTCGTGTCGAGTACACTATTAGAAGAAGTGTTCCCTTTAACATGAAATTAATATCTTATTCATAAGTATTAATATAAATCAAAAAGTATTATTCTATAAATACCTATGACATTACACAAATGATGATCCATTATAGTGAGGGTCAATAAAAAATCATCAACATATAATAATATAAAAACATGGAAAACACATGCGAATCACCTCAACCTTCAATTTATTTATATTGAGTTCATTATATTTAATAGTTTTATCCTCAAAATTCACCCAAAGAAATAAAAAGTATGAAACTTACACAATTTACACAAATAAAGGATAATTCTTGAATCCCCTACCTCTTTGAAGCTTCAAGGAACACCATAATAGGATGGAAAAACCAAGTATCAAACACTGCTAAACTTGAATGGATCCACCACAAGACCTATTCACATCAATACCTCATCAAAATAATAACCAAATCACTCACCAATACAACCTCTAAAGTAAGAATAAAAAAATATAAGTAGGGGGGATAGAGGAGGGGAGGGGATAAGGTACCATGGATCAAGAGAGATAAATCCCAATGAATCAAGAGATTTAAATCAACAAGAGATATGACTATACATAACTAAATAAGTCCTATGATTGGATAGTTTTCAAGGAAAAAGGATAAAGTCAAACCAATGATAAAATTTTAAACCTATTTATAGGGAAATCTTGACCAATCTCTACTATGGAATAGTGGCTTCTAAAATGGACAAAATGGCCTTGGTCAAAGATTTATATTAAATCATATCCATTTGAAACAGATATATCTCCCAAACTTGGTGGCCTTTTTAACCATTCTAAAAGTGGTTTAACTAACACCGCTATGTAGCTTTCTTAAAAATAGCTATAAAAAACTTCAACCCCTACACCTATGAAGAACCACCATAGTGTAGAGGAACCGACCTTTCCATTTCCAAACTCACCTTACAACCGACCATGATAAAGAAACCTCATAACTAAGGTATAACACTTCTAAAACTCCTAAAACAAGTGTTTAGAACTTCTCTATTTCCCACAGGGATTCAAACATAAATATCCAGGGGACACACTCACAAAAATGGACATCACCAAGGAGTGGTGATCTCCTCATATATGATTAAATTTGAAAACCCAAACTCTGAGTAGAATTAAACTAGGATTCATGTAAGCTTAAACCAAACCCCTTGTATCCCATCTCACCATGGTGAAACTCCTCCACACCAACTTAAAATATAACACCCTAATATTTTATTATGCTATTTCCTTTAAAAAAATACTATGTTAAATATATTTTATCACACACAATAGCAAACTAAAAAAAATAAAATGATAGTTAAAAAAATATGAAATATCATTAAGAAAATCATAAGAAGAGTAAAACCTAGAGTAAATAAAATATAGTTTATATGTCTTGTTTTAATTCCTTATATATTATTATTATTTTAAATAATAATTTTATGTGTTTTTATACCAAATGAATTGAATAAATTTAATGGTTATAGGATAAATAATTAAATTTAATGGGTTATGATTAACATCATTTAATGATAAAAAGGAATTATTTTTCAAAGAACTATTTTTAAGGTATTGTGTATTTTTATTAAATTGATAATTTTTTTACGGATTATTATAATAAAATGTTTAAATGTAAAAAAAATATATTAACATCTATTTTTAGTAATTGATATGAAATAATATTAATAACTTTTAAAGGTTTTGAAAGTTATTTTTTAATAAAAACCATTTTCATTATATTTTATGTTTTCATTTAAAAGTTAAATTATTAAATATTAGAATTTTAATTTGATAAAATGAAATAATTTTTTTTTATTCATAATGTAACTATTATATATTTTTATTTTAGAAACCTATGATTGACATTTTGAAACATAAGTTATATTTTATTCTAATAAAAAACTATTTTTGGTCCTCTTCCTTTAATTAAATTTTTATAGGGTGAAATTCGGTTTTGGATTTGTTTTAAAATAACACAAGACTAATTTTTTAATCATTAACCATTAAAATCAATAATATTCATAATATTTGTCTTAAATAAGTATAAATTTATTTTTATGCTTAAAAATTTATTTTTTCTAAAAATTGTCTTTCCCGCATTATGCATTTTATATTAAAGTTATTTTTTTTATCACATGAATCAAATAAAATGGATTTATTATTTAGAATAATAATTTTCAAATTATTTAATAAGTTCAATTTAATTTAAGGGTGTAAAAATAAGTTACCATGGTAAAAATTAATCACCACAGTAAAGGTTAAAATGAGTTAAAAATGTTAAATCAAGGGATAAAGTCACAAAATATCATGAAACCTCATATATTAATGGGTGGATGAGGGATTTAAATGTCTAAACTTATATTATCCTCTCTAATTATCAATTTTTTATCCAATTTACTTGAATATCACATCATTTTTTATATTAAAAAATTAATATTTTTAAAAATGCCACCCATCTCACTTATAAAAGGACCCCCTCACCACCCCACTTATCCTCACAACATAAGAGTCTTATATTAACAAAATATTTCCAAAAAAAATTCCCAAAAAAATTTATTACATCATATAGGTTTTTGTATCACTAAAATTGAAATATAATATGGCTCAAGGAGTGGTCTAAAGGAGGATATCTAAGTAAGTGGTAATTGTTTTAACCAAGTTAATTCAAGTTTCTTTCTTTATATACATTCTATAAATATCTTCAATCCATAATTATATAATTAAATAAGAATAATTATTATAATTAAATGTTATTATTTTATTTTAATAACTATTATCTACCTTTCTCCCTTCTATTCGAAAATAAAAACATCTCTCTTGTTATTGTTAGTTCACCGCCTTCACGGACGATGTATTTTATTTTTCATCACCACCTTACAGGGATGGTTATAAAAATATTCTTAAAGAATAAATATTACATTTATTAGATTATTAATATTATATAAAGATAAATTGGACATTATATTAATGATATCACCAAATAAATGATTGTAGTAAATTTCATCACCCAAAATGATCAAACTGATCCATATTTTAAAATTTTGAATCTATTTTAGAAAATATATTGAACTATATAACTTTTATAATAATGTAATGATAAATAATATATAAATATATAGTTCTAAATATTATTATAAAAATTTATAACACCTTTTACCATGTTTAACTTATCAAAATAGTTCTGGATAAATTGATTGAACAACCCCAAGTGGTTGATGAGAGCAAAGAATATTCAATAAATGAATGACATATGATAAAAAATATAGCTTAAAAAATTAAATATATAAGAAAAATGTTCTGAGATAAATTATTAATGAGTATTAGTTTATTATACATGAGTTTAGATCATGCATGACTTAGTAAAAATCCAAGGTATGAGTTCTTTGTCTGAATTTTAATTCCTTGATATATGTTTCTTATTATGCACCAATTTACTTTTATATGGTAAAAATACCACCCTATTGAATTATTATATCTTAAATAATTTATTATTATCTGAATTTAATCTATTATTTAAGCTCCATTTATTTCCTTTCCTTTGATTCATATATTACCTAAGTTGTTAGGATTGTTGTTTACTTAATTTACTTTCATTAAGTTAATACCTTTATCCTTGAAAACAACATTTAATGTATAGTTTATTACACCATATTATTGTTTTATATTTTATACCCTCTTTATTTTCTAGGTTTTAAATATTTTCTTATCATTTCAAATGCCTTTGGTTCACAATTCAATCAAACGGTTTCTTGTATGTGGACTCGACCTTATCTATTCTTTATGGTTGGGAATATTTATCTTCCATGTACATATAATTTATTTTGTTTCAAGAATACTATTTTATATACACAAATGATTATTTAAGATAATTTTCCATTATCTTTGAATTTATTTTAAAAGTTTTAAAAGTAATATTTTAAATATTTTTCACATGGTTCATTTTTTATTTTCTTTTCAAAAGTGTGAAAATAATCCTATTTTTTATCATTTTCTACATGAATGAATTTTCACACTTTTATATTTTTTTATTAATTATCTAGTTTCCATTCCAAATTTTTATGGTTTTAAAAAGTAAATTCTATTCCCATTATTGTTTTAATTTTTCATTTTTAAAATTTATCAAAATAAAAGTGTATTTTTTCTTGTTTATCAAAGTGATTTTCTTATATACTTATAAAGGTGTTTTTCATCCATGTAAAAATAATCCTTTTATTATTTTTCCATGTTATTACATGTGTTTGGTGAGATGGAAATTAAGTATAAATAATATAAATGATCCATCACCTCCTTTTTCTTGCATAATGAACCATTGTATATAAACATAACCTTTCTTCCAATGCCTTTCCTCTTGTGAATACCCTATATTTTATTCTTTTAATTGAATAATGCTCACCTAGATACCTATACAATGATTTACTAAGAAAATTATTGAATACAAAACATACCCTTTAACTATATGGTGTAAATAAATTATATTTAATTATCTTAATTAAATTGTATTTACCTATAGAGTTACTTAATTTCATTGGATAACCAATTAATTTCCCCGAGTTTATGATATTATGAATATCTATGGATTTATGTATAATTTCTTATTGTGGAACACATATGCATGTACATATTATGATGTGATGTGTGGTACTAAAATTATATATTCCTGAAATATATTGAGAAATGTTTTATATCTAATTATTTGATATTTAAGGGATTAGAGTGTAAACTCAATCCTCTATGAGACTCTATACACTATGTTATGTTTTCTTGGAAGTGAGGCATGCCTTATGCTTATTATGTCATGTTTTATGTTTTTTCCATATTATTATGTTTTATTAATCCTATGTTATGTACTCCTTTATACCAAAAGCCTTATGTTATTATTCATGACTCATGATTCATGTTTTTTTGGCTATTATTTCTTTATGATGTGTTCTTATAACTTGATTATGTTCTTATACCCACATTTTTATTTTATGATCACTTATGATCTTTGATTATTATCACTTATGTTTAACCTTACTTAGAATTTGATCTCACCCTTATTATGTTTCCATTTCATAATGTTATAAAGAAGATTATTACATATGATATATCTAGATGGGTATCATATTTAGAGAATTTTGTAGGATATGTTGAAGTATTATTATAAAATAAGAAAATACTTAGTTTAATGGAAAAAATACCCTTTGTATGGGAAAGATATGAGTTTTTTTAGTTAAAGGTTTTTCCAAATTCTCTAAAAATCTAAACCTAAAAGGTCTTGGGTATATAAGTAACTCAATATTAGTTATTGATATTGCAATTATAGATTTTTATATTTGGGTTTGTTCAGTATCTATCAATAAGTAAATAAAATGTTTTTATCACCAAATATGAGAGTGTGGGTCTAGGGTATCTCAATTAGTATCAAGTCAGGGTTTGGATAACTTTAGTTGTTATGATGTTATCATATGGTGATATTTTAGGAGTTATAGATACTATCATATATTAAAAAGTTCGAGGTTGATCCCAAGTTTAAATGCATAGATACCCCTTTTGACATCTTATGTGATTGGATTTTAAGGTGATTAATTATATTTTAGGAGATGTTTATTAGATTTTAGTAATAATACATGATTGAGGTATATGTATCCCTTAAGGTTGGAATATAATTCTATGTTGAGTAAATTTAGGTAGTTTTGAAAAAATATTATTATATTTTTAGGAGATATATGATTATGGTATATATTGATTGACATGTGATTAAAGTTGTTTCAAGATAAAGGTTAAGTTGAATTTTGGGAGCATAGCTTTCTATGAATTTTGTGTTTGGAATATAGTAATAAAGATATTAATAAATTTATCTTTAATTATTTTTGGTAATTTAGACTAGAATACATAATTGAAAACCCTATGGATAAATATAAATATATGAAAACATCCAAAAATTTTGGTAAATTAAATAGTGTATGGTTTCCAAGCACTAAAATACTTGTTTGGGTATGAAAAGTGGTTGTATGCACTGGATCTGATTCACCTAGGGGTAATAACTCTACAAACATTTAGTTGGGAATTAACACTATATTCACTCGATGCACAACAAGAGAGCCTAACCTCACACTTGGTTTGACACTCCCAAGAGATATACCTTGGATGTTTCACATGATCATTATGATCCATTTTAAGGATTTAAATATATTATTTTGGTATTTTAAAATTTGATGATGTAACATATGATCTTGTTAGTCTTACTAACAACAGTTAGGTTTATTTGTCATTCAAAATTATATCACAAGTCATGAATCTATTAATAATACCCTCATCAATTTTTATCGCTGAGATAAATAAAAATTACGAGGATGTAATTTATTTAAGGTGGGGTAGAATGCAAAACCTCATGATTTTAGTATTTTTTTTACGTTAAAAAATTACAATGTTAAATAAATTTTATCACACATGACAATGAACTAAATGAAATAAAAATATAGTTAAAATAAAATGTAAAATATCATTAAGAAAATCACAAGAAGAGTAAAACCTTAAGTAAAAAATATATTTAAAATAAATTATTTTAATTACTTAATTATTATTATTATTGTTTTAAAGAATAATTTAATGAACATAAGATAAATAATTAAATTTAATGGGTTGTGATTAAAATCATTTAAGGTTAAAAAGGATTTTTTTCTAACGAATTATTTTTAAAGTGTTTTTTATTTTCATTAAATTGACAACTTTTAAAATATTATTATAATAAAATGTATCAATATAAAAAAATATATATTTAAACTCATTTAATTAGTAATTGATATGAAATAATATCAATAACTCTTAAAAGTTTTAAAGGTTATTTTTTTAATAAAAATAGTTTTTCATTATATTTTATATTTTCATTTTAAAGTTAAATCATTGAATTTTAAAATTTCTAATTTGATAAAATGAAAAAAATTGGATTCATCATATCAATATTATCTTAAAAATATATATTTTGTTTATTTTTCTAAAAAGGTATATTTTTTGTGAATAGAAAAAGTATATTTTTATAATTACCACACCTTTTATGACATAATCCTGATATATGCATGACATAAAATTTTATAAAACCTTATGGTCAAAAAAATACATAATTGAGGAGTAAAATAAATCATTTAAAAATAATATTTTGAATTTATAAACCTATGATTGACATTTTGGAACCTAATATATATTTTATTTTAATAATTAACTATTTTTGTTCCTTTTTCCTTTAATTAAGTATTTACAAGATTCCATTTGGTTCTGAATATTTTTGAAAATAAAATAAACCTATTTTTTATATAAGAAACCAATAAAACTAATAATATTCATAATATTTGACCTAAATAAGTATAAATTCATTTTTATACTTAAAAATACATTTTTTTTTCTAAAAAATTCCTTTCCCGCGTTATGCGTTTATATTAAAGTTATTTTTTTATAAATTTTATAAAACAAATAAAATAAAATATATAAAATATTTTTAATTATATTTTAAAAATTAATTAAAAAGGATAATTTAATTTTAGGTCATTATTTTAAGTTACCAAGGTAAAAATTAGTCACCATGATAAAGTTTAAAATGAGGTAAACATATTAAATCAAGGTATATAGTTACAAAATATCTCAAAACCTCATATATAAATGGGTGTACAAGGGATTAAAATACATAACCTTTTCTTATACTAAAAAATTATTTAAACCACTTTACTTGAAAATTAAAACTCTTTTTATATTAAGAAATTAATATTTACAAAAATGCCACCCCTCTCACTTACAAAATGACCCATTCACCACCCAACTTCTCCTCTCACCATAATCATATTAGATCGACCAAAATATACCAAAATACCTCACCAAAACTCCTTCAAACACCCTATATATCTTAGTATCACAATAATAACAATCTATTAAGGCTTAAGAAGTAGTATAAAGGAGGATATCCAAGGAAAAGGTAATTGATTTTACTTAGTTCTTTCAAGTTTCATTCTTCTTATATCACCTCTAAATATCTTCAATACAAAATGATATAATGATATCAGTATAATTAATATAATTAAATTTTATTATGTTATTTTAATAACAATTTTATGCCTTTATCCCATCTATTTGAAAATTAAAATGTTGCTCGTGTTATGGTCGGTTCACTGCCTCCATGGGTGATGTATTTCATTTTTCATCACCACCATACAAAAATGGTTCTAAAAATATATTTAATGAATAAATATTATATTTATATCATTATTAATATTATGAAAATCTAAATTGGTCATTATATTAATGATATTACTAAATAAATGATCATAGTAATTTTTATCACCCTAAATGATCATACTGTGACATCTTTTAAAATTCAAATATATTTTAGACAATATATTTAATTGTATAAATTTTATTCTATTGGACTTATTAATAATACATAACTCTATAATTATGGATATTATGGAACTATTTGATAATACCTTTCACCATATTCAACATACTGATTTTTTGGAGAAATTGATCGAACAACCCCAAGTGGATGATGAGAGCAATGACTATACAATAAATAAATGACATATGATAACAAATAGACCTTAAATAATTAAATATACATGAAAAATGTTCTTAAATAAATTATTAATGAGTCTTAGTTTATTATACTGGTGGTTAGAGTGCATATGACTAAAAAGAAATCCAATTTAAGGATTCTTTGTATCAATTTTATTTTCTTGAGACATGTTTCTTATTATGCAAAAATTTACTTTTATATGGTGTAAATAGTTTTCTATTTAATTATTATATCTTAAATAATTTTTTATTATTATTAGTTTCAATTTCATTTAATATATCCCTATTTATTTTCCTTTAATCCATACATTAACTAAGTCATAAGTGTTATTGTTAACTTAATTTACTTTCATTAATTCATAACCTTTATTCTTGAAATTCATCCTTATAAGTTTTGTTTCTTATACCCTATGATTGTATTATATTTTATTTCTTCTATATTCTCTATGGTTTAAAATTATTTTTTAAATTTAACCTCCCTTTTTCTAACAATCCAACCAAATAGTTTCTTATAAGAGGACTCAATCTGATCTCTTCCTTGCGATCAGGAATCTTTCTCTTCCATGTACATATTATTTATATTGTTTAAATACCATTATTTTTTATAATTAAATTATGGTTTAAGGTCATTTTATATTATCTTTGACTTTATTTTAAAATGTTTAAAAGTAATATTTTTAATTTTTCCCACATTTTTCATTTTTTACTTTTCTTACAAAGTGTGAAAATAATTTTCTTTTTTAAAATTTTCTACATTAACAACTTTTACAGATTTTATGTTCATTATTCATCATTAAGATTCATTTAAAAAATTTCATGTTTTTACAAATTAAATTATATTACCATTATTCTATGAATTTTTTATTTTTAAAATTTATAAAAAGAAAAGGGTATTTATTCTTTTTTTTCAAAATTATTTTCTAATGTGCTTTTATAAGTTATTTCATCTATTTCAAAATAATCCTTTGATTCTATATCCCTTTAATCACATATGTGAGGTGTGATGGAAATGAAATCTATATAATAGAAATGACCCATCATTTATTTTTTCTTGTCAAATCATCCACTATGCATAAATAAAACCTTTCTTCCAATGAATTTACTTTGTGAATGCCCTATATTTCATTCTTTTGATTAAATTATGTTTTCCTAAATACCCATACATTTATTGACTGAGGAAATTATTTTCTAAACAATATAACCTTTAAATATATAGTTTAAATACATTATTCTTCATTATCTTAATTTAATGGTATTTACCTAGAGAGTTTCTAAATTCATTATATACCCGTTTAATTTCCATGGGTTTATCATGTTATGATTATTGATGGATTTATGTATATTTTCCATATATGGAACACATATGCATGTACATATTATGATGTGATGGGTGGAGATGAAAATATACATCCCACCAATGCATTGATTAATGTTTTATATCCCATGAGATTATATATTATTGGCTGGGGAGAAAACCTAATACACTATGGGACTATGTACACTATGTTATTTTGTCTTTGTAGTGAACCTTGAATTGTGATTATTATTTCATTTTTATTTTTTTCCACATTCTTATAAATCCATGATCCTATGTTATCTACTCATTTATGAAAGACGAATTATGTTATGATTCATGAATTACGATCCATGTTTTATTAGGTATGATTTATTATGTTGTTTTCTTATACCTTGATTATGTTCTCATACCCACATGGTTATATTTTTCTCACTTATGATCTTTGATTGTTATCATTTATGTTTATCCAAATTGAGCATTTGAGCTCACCCCTATTATATTTCCATTTACCAGGTCATGAATACGAGTATTACGTATGATATTTCTATATGAGTATAATGTGTAGAGAATTTTGTCAAAGATATTGAGTACTTATTATAAAATAAGGAAATCCACTGTTTAGTGAAAAAAATGAATATTAGATGGGAAAGATATGGGTTTTCTTAGTTATAGGTTTTTCCTAATTCTTTAAAACTCTAATCCTAAAAGGTCTTGGGTATGTAATTTAATCAATATTGGTTATTGATATTATAATAATGGATATTTATGTCTTAGTTTCTTTAGTTTCTATTAAATCCACCTTATAAAGAATATGTTGTTAGAACCGGATCTTGGAGTGTGGGTTTAGAGTATCTCATAAATGATCATTACACTTATCCTCATTTTACATAACGACTTCACAAAAATCTACCTATTCATCATACCCCTTAAAAATAGCTTGAGCCAAATAAAAATCACATGTTTTAAATCCAAATCACCCAAAATGGTCAAAATACCTAAAAATGAGAATTTTACATCTGGGTTTCACCATGAATCAAAATGACCAACTCTATATGACTAGAACCCTAAAATAGTCTCTATTGTAGCTTTTAAAAAGGGTGTTTTGGACCGTAGAGATCCAAAACTCAACCCTCTACCTTCATATCACCTTCAAAATTCCTCTCAATTCCTCCAAATCCTGGAAAAATACCAATTAAGGTCCTGATATGGTATGGTGCATTATATTAGATACCTCTGAAATGATTCACATACCTAAGAATAAAAAATAACCAAAAAGAAAAAAAATGAAAATGTATCTAAACACCCACGGAAGATACCTATTAAATAAGGATCTTACCACCAATGAAACACAAACACAAGTCAATGAAAAAAAACCTTAATTATAAAAATATATAATCAAACATTTCAAAATCAACATGATCTAGGGAAAATCCCCCCATAAAATATAATTTTTAAGAAATATACCTATCTAATAAACTCGACACTATCTAAAGAAATTACTCCCTCAATACAAAAAAGAATAAGATACTCAAGGAACCATATACTAATTCCCAAGTATTACTATAACCAATGGAAAACATCTACCACACCCTAATCACCATCTACTTAAGAACTCTACTGTAACACCAGTCCTAATTTAATAAGGGAATTCATAGAAAATAACAACTACAAGAGATACCTCTAAATAGAAATTCCTTAATCAAAAGGGCCCTAACATGATAGATAATGAAAGAGGACTTTCACATCCATGACTTATTAAATTTATTTTTCATTTAATTTCCATTATTGCTTTGTTTTGGGGGTTTCCCAAGCTTTTTTGTAGGAAAGGGTGAGTTTTCATGATTTGGGCCAAACTGTGAGCCCATTTCCAGATTTAAAAACCAATTTTGTTTCTTTTATAACCTTTTCATTTTTTAATATTTTGCACCCATTCTAATTCCTAAATGGCCTTCCATGACCTATTAACACCACCATTTCAATTTGGACCCTTTAGGAATCCATAATAATGGTGGATTTGGGTTTTTATTTAAGGAATTGGGCCAGCCTGAAAGCCCATTTCTAGTTTAAAAAAAATGTTTAATTAATAACTTATTCAATTTTAAGGATTTTTCGGTGATTTCAAGTGTCAACAAATCCCACTGAACTCAGCCATGCGCCCCTCCTATTTACCCCCTCTTTGGAGCTTGTTTCCATTTCAATTTAGTACAGAACATCATAGGGTTTCTCAAATCGACCAGATTTGAAGAGGTAACTTATTTCCTTCTCAACTCTCTCAATTCTTACTCTTTTTCCTCCATTAAAATTCCTAATTCGACCCTTACTCATCCTATTCTAACCTAAAATCCATGTCATCCCTAAAAGTCGCTCAAAACCTCTTTATAACCCCATTTGAAGGGGGATTTGGTGGAGGAACTTCAAAGAATCTTAAGCAAGTGTCTCTCCTCCTTATTTCCTCCCCTTCACATAAAGTTTATTTAAATTTACTTGAAGTGAAAAATGTCCAGGGGGTAGGGTTTCAAACATAGGGTTTAAAATTGTGTTTTATTAGTCAATTATTGTGGTTTCAGGTTTGATATAAGTTCTTCTTGGTGTGGCGATGGTGCGACTTGATTTTCACATGATGATTCAAGGGTTTCCTTTGTTTTGGTAGGTGATTCCAATGTTTATGAAATAATTGTATATTATCATGATTTATTTATCATATTTTCAGGTTTATATCATTTTATTATTTCTGAAAAAATTTAGTTTTAGTGGTGTTTTTATTGCAATTGAATTTTAAATTCCAATTTGTTGTGAAATTGGGGGTTTTCCAAAGAAATGTTTTATTGGTTTATTTGAGGATACCCTATAAATAATTAGTTGTTTTTATTGAACTATAATAATGCTGAAAATAATTTTTAGAATGATTATCCCCGTTTTTTGTTGCTACAAAAATGTGTTTTAATGGTGTTTGTAAAGAAAGTGATGTTTTGGTGACACTTTTGTTTGAAAATGGAGGTTTTACAAAGTTATCACTTCTTGTTTAACATGGGGATTCCCTAAAATTGATTTTTTGTTTTCATTTAAATGTATAGGTCTTACTTTACTGTTTTGGTAACTTACAAGTGTGCACATAGTGTACAAGTGGGGTTCTTAAGGGGTTTTGTGTGCAAAACAATGTGGGATTTTGAGAAATTATTTCCTTAAAAATTAAAGTGTTTATTGTGTGTTTTAAGTGGTATAAAATGTGATAGATACTGTATTTGGTGTATGTGAATACTAGTGGTATTTTACATGAAAATTTATATGTGTTTCATGCTTAAATTATTTGATCACAAAGGGGGAAGCTTGAGTACCTAGGTGGGGTAGATGTGTACTAGTACGGATAGTGGACCAGATGTGTTTTGTCCTTATTTCACCTAGCATTTGGATAATGAAAAATCTAACTAAACTATGTGGATGATGATTAGGGACCACTAGGTTATGGGTATGTTCGCTACTAGTGGCTCTTTCATGAGAACATATTTTACTATGGTTACTTTACACTGAGGTATGTGGTACATGGGGCCCGAGACTATCTATTGCCTAGGGGTGTTCCTGATTTTGTTTCTCATTGTATTTGTGGTATATTCCTTTTTTGGGATGTTTTTTTGAAGTAATTTACAGTATATAACATGTCTATTTAAATGTGTTAACATTCTGAAAATTTTATCTTGAAAACTGTTTCAATTGAAAGTTGCATTTCTTGGAAGTTATCACTGCTTTTCTTTGCGTATTAAAACTGCTTTCTTTTTCACATTTTATTGCCTAATATTTGGAATAATTGGGTGGTATACTATTGGTATCAGGCTTACACCCTACTTACACCTATTGTGTGTAAGTATACTTTATTATGCTTGACTCAGGTAAAGGTAAGGCTATGAGTGATGGCGGTTCAGGGTGTTAGTTCTCATCATTGGTGCAGAGTCATGGAGACGGCTTGTGGGTGATGACCCCATGTCATGTGGAGTCCTTGGGTCTATTTTGATGTTGTTTCTTTGTGTATTTGGACCTTTTTTATTGCATTTTAACTTATGTATTAAGTTCTGGATTTTTTTATAAACCTTGTTTGGTATGAATTTTTCAGATTCAGTTTATCAAATGTTTTTGATGTTTTATGTATACATATTCGGGTAAATCATTCCCAAACCAAGATAAATGATACCCAAGCACTTGTTTCAGCACATGGGGATAGGGATAACCCTTTGGGCCTTATCACGGGCTAGGTTTGGTGCCAGTATTGGTGGCGACCAGATTCGGTTCGTGACAAAATGGTATAAAAGGATGTTCGCTCTCTCTGGGTTATGTTATCTGGAGAAGAGTCAGGATAGTCTGGAGCTAGGATTGTTAGGACTTGACATTCTAGTTATGGGTAGTGTACCTGGATAGTACACCTCATGAAAATATCTGATTTACCATGGGAATTCAGGATTCATCTGAGTCCATTGGTTTTCTTGGTTTGATGATGATTAGGGAAAATAAAAAGAGAGTTGGGTTAATGGTCTCAGGGAGATCACAGGGTCTGAAAAACCATGTGGAGCTAGGGATATTTTCCTAGAACACTCTCTATTATGGTTAAGTGGTTGGATTGTGGCTGCCATCTATATGTCCAAGTCACCCACCAAAGCTAGTTTCCCCTTGCATTGTCTTGTGTCCTTTAGTTTTGAAATCTTGGAAGTTAGGTTTTAAAACAAAAATGACATGGTTTTAAGAGGTGTAAGTTTTTTTGAAATGATTTTATAATAAATATTAAATGGTTTGAATTTTTAAATGGTGTAACTGAGTTTTCAGAATTGTTTTGAAATGGAAAATTGTGTGTTTACACCTCTTTTAAAAGTAGAAAATTGTGTTAAAGTTGGTTTTGAAAAAGTGTTTCCAATAGATTTTTCTAAATTGTTGAGAGGTGTTTTAATGGGATGAGATGTTTTGAAATTAATGTTTATGAATTGAAAGTGAGTTTTCATTTAAATGATTGTTACTTTTTGAAAATTTTAGTAAGCTGTAATTTGGGTTTTATTTCATGGTTAGCAGTTTTGAGAAAAAGGAGGTATTGGTTGACTGTTTTGGTTTTGAAAAGTGGAATGAATTTTTATTTTAACCTTTGGTATTTCTGTGAGCGACCACATGCATGGGGTTATATGGGATGATGGATGGTTTATGGAATGGTTGGATGAGTTTCGGGATAAATATGAGGAGGGTGCCCGGTATGGCATGGAAACATGCATGTGTGAGGCCCATGGGGTACCATTGGTGGATACGCTAACCACTGAGACATTTGCTTTAAAATAATTATTTTTAAAGGAAAAATTTATGTCTTGATGACTGTTTTGGGAGGGTGTGTATTATGTATTTTTGAAAATGTTGATGTTGTGGGTTGTTTTGAGTCCAAGAACCCCTCCTGTTTGAACTGTGTATTGGGTTTGTGTTTGGTCGGTAAGCTGTGTTGAAGGGTCGATTAGTGGTCTCTTCTGAGAAATGTTTTGGGACACCTTTAAAGTGGTTCCCTTCATGTGTTTGGATCTGGTTTGTGGTATATCTTGACCAATTGACCATCTTGGTTGGGTCCTTGGGTTTAATCTTTGGATAAGGTACGCCCCATTAAGGGTTAGTGCACAACTGAAGTGAAACCCGGATTGTTTCTTCATTTGAAGACCCTCTAGTTGATCAATATAAGGAATATTTTTATTGAGATTTGTAGATCGAGTCTAAACCCATTAATTTATTTGATTTTTGGATCCTATTTTAGTGGGATAGTGCTTGTGGAAGGTTGAAAGAGACCTTAGTTTCTTAAGTTTCCTGATTCGTCGAACGTGGAAGTGTTTTAGGGTTGTTAGTGTGGATGAGTGTCTCGATAGTGTCTAAGAGGGCCTATGGGTTCTTCATAGTTTCTATGAATCACGAGTTCATGTTAAACCACCAGTTTTGGGAATCTAGTCATGAGAGGCTTTTGTGGCTACTTTTTGGGCTTGTGTGTTGTTTAGGGACTTGGCATAAGGTCACATTCCATGTATTGTTTCTATCAGTCGCAATGGTCATGTTTGATGATGACTTGTGATGTCATATGCTCGTTTAACTGTAAAGGTTAAGGTTGTGCAATCCTATGAGAGTATCTATTATGTTGGGAGTATGTATCCCTTTGAAAAACGTCAAAATCATTTGTTTCAGAGGAATGTGTTTATATGTGTCCTTTATTTCTGTTGTTTCTCACTCGAAGAAACAAGGTGTGATGTGAGTGTATCCTCTAAGCCCTTGTTTCAGTGAAATGTCAGGTTAGGGTAAAGTGAGTTTGGAATGTGTTATGTATTGGTGAACCCATCTGGGATCAGGGTATAGTTTTCATGGAACTGAAAGGAAACGTTTAGTTTAGGGGTTTCCAAAACCTAACTGTGAGGCTAAAGATGCTTCAACCATTTGATCTCCAGCCATAGGTCCTGGAGAGAAGCTGGCGCGTAGTCAGGGGAAATACCAGGGTTGTTCAAAGCCTTGTACAAAGTCCTATCCTTAGTATGAAATATGGAAATAGTTTAAACCTATGGTATCATCATCTTTCTTATGTTGTTCCCATTCATTGGAAAGAGGTGGAGGGCCTCGTCCCCATGTTATCTCCCAATGACTTTATTTTCCCCTTTGGTTTCCTTTGGGTTTGGGGGAAAGGTTTTAGATTTTTCTAGACATGTGTAGTGCACAGTCAGTTTTAACCGTGCCCCATAAAATCATGCAGATATAAGGATCCACACAGTTAGCGCACGGTTTCCCAAACCATGCAAACTAACTGTGCGGCCATCCCAACTCATTAAATTTTGGAGTCTTTCTGTATCGGCCTGTGCTTATCGATTAATATGGTTGGTTATTATAGTGGGGAGACCCACTATGAGTATTATATAATTTCTTTTGTAAAGGTCCGATGGAATTATACCCCTTGAACCAGGGAGTCCTTTTAGGCCTCCCCCTGTTAGTGTCTTGAATCTGTCTCGGGAAAATTTAAGTTGTCTCTTATAGTGGGGAGCCTATTTGTGTCTCCCCATACTAGAAACTTAGATTGGTCCTTGGCCTTGGCCCGACGAGAGGTAGTCTCATTCAAAGCTATATAACTACCAACGTCTTCCTCGGGTAAATTTTGGGATTGGAGAGTGCCCAACAGTTTATTTAAAGCAAAGTAAGTGTAAACTTGTTCGTTGTTGTTGTTCGTCTGGGTAGATTACTTGAGTCTTGTTCATATAGTGCTTTAAGAGTTTCCTTTTTGGGATAAAGTATGAATGTGATTGATCATTTTAGGAAAGTGGCATAATTTTTGGTTGTGAGAGTAATCCTTCCTTAATTGATCACTGGAGGTGTTTTGGACTTTGGGGGTGAAACTTGGCAAAGAAGTACATCTTGGTTTATCGGTTGGGTTTAGTTTTTGTATTTGGATTACTGTGGATTTCCAGGGATGAAAAGGTTTCATGGTGGGGAGATTTATCACATACATGAATTATTTTAAATTTATTTTTCATTTAATTTTTATTATTTATTTTTTGTGGGTTTCCCAATCTTTTTTTGAGGAAAGGGTGAGTTTTCATGATTTGGGCCAAACCGTGAGCCCATTTCCAGATTTAAAAACCAATTTTGTTTCTTTTATAAATTTTTTATTTTTTAAAATTTTCACCCATTCCAATTCCTAAATGGACACTTCTGTCCTATTAACACCGGCATTTCAATTTGGACCCTTTAGGAATCCATAATAATGGTGGATTTGGGTTTTTATTTAAGGAATTGGGCCAGCCCAAAAGCCCATTTCCAGTTTTTTTTATAAAATTGTTTAATTAATAACTTATTCAATTTTAAAAAACATTCAGTGATTCCAAGTTTCATCCAATACCATTGAACCCAGCTGCATGCCCCTCCTCTTTCCCCCATCTTTGGAGCTCGTTTACATCACTATTTAGTACAGAACATCATAGGGTTTCTTAAATCAACCAGATTTGAAGAGGTAACTTCTTTCCTTCTCAACTCTCTCAATTATTAATATTTTTCCTCTATTACAGTTCCTAATTTGACCCTTCATCATCCTCTTCAAACCTAAAATCCATGGAATCCATCCAAGTTTCTCAAAACCTCTTTGGAACCCCATTTGAAGGGGGATTTGGTGGAGGAACTTCAAAGAATCTCAAGTAAGTGTCTCTCCTCCTTAGTTATTTCCATTTCCATGAAGTTTATTCCAATTTAATTGAAGTTAAAAATGTATAGGGGTAGTTTTTTGAACCTAGGGTTTAACCTTGGGTTTTATTGGTCAGTTATTGTGGTTTTAGGTTTGATATAAGTCTCTCTTGGTGCGAAGGTGGTGCGAATTGATTTTCGCACGGTGATTTAAGGGTTTATTTTGTTTTGGTAGGTGATTAAAATGTTTATTAAATCATTATGCATTATCATTCTATATTTATCACATTTTCAGGTTTATCTCATTTTATGATTACTGCAAAAAATTAGTTTTAGTGGTGTTTTTTTTGCAATTGAATTTTAAATGCCAATTTGGTGTGAAATTGGGGGTTTTCTAAAGAAATGTTTTATTGGTTTATTTGGGGATGCCCTATAAATACTTAGTTGTTTTTATTGAACTGTAATAGGGATGAAAATATTTTTTATAATTTTTATCCCCTTTTTTTGTTTCTGCAAAAAATGGGTTTTAATGGTGTTTGTAAAGAAAGTGATGTTTTGGTGACACTTTTGTGTGAAAATGAAGGTTTTACAAAGTTATCACTTATTGTTTAACATGGGGCTGCCCTAAAATTGATTTTTTGTTTTCATTGAAATTTATAGGGCTTCCTTTACTGTTTTGGTAACTTACAAGTGTGCACATAGTGCATAAGTGGGGTTATTAAGGGGTTTTGTGTGCAAAACAATGCGGGATTTTGAGAAATTGTTTCATTAGAAATCAAAGTGTTTGTCGTGTGTTTTAAGTGTTATAAAATGTGATATATAATTTATTGGGTGTATGTGACTAGTAGTATTATTTTACATGAAAATGGATTTGTGTTTCATGCTTAAATTATTTGAACACAAAGGGGGAAGCTTGGGTACCTAGGTGGGGCAGATGTGTACTAGTATGACTAGTGGACCTGATGGGTTTTGTCCCTGTTTCACCTAGAATTTGGATAAAGGAAACTCTAACTAAACTATTTGGATGATTATTGGGGACTAATAGGTTATGGGTATGTTCCCTACTAGTGTCTCATGCATGAGACCAGATTTTACTATGGTTACTTTACACCGAGGTATGAGGTACATGGGGCCCGAGACTATATAGTGCCTAGGGGTGTTCCCAATTTTGTTGCTCATTGTATTTGTGGTATTTACCCTTGTATTGGTGTGTTTTTGGAAGTAATTTACAGTATATAACATTTATATTTAAATTTTTTAACATTATGAAAATTTTATCTTGAAAAATGTTTTCAATTGAAAGTTGCATTTCTTGGAAGTTATCACTGTTTTCTTTGCGTATTAAAACTACTTGCTTTTTCACATTTTATTGCATGATCTTTGGAATAATTGGGTGGTATTCTATTGGGATTAGGCTCAGAATATAATTACACCCCTTGGGTGTAAGTAGACTTTATTATTCTTGACTCAGGTAAAGGGAAGGCTATGGGTGATGGCGGTTCAGGGTGTTAGTTATCATCCTTGGTGCAGAGTTGTGGAGACGACTTGTGAGTGATGACCCCATGTCGTGTAGAGTCATTGGGTCTATTTTTTGTTGTTTATTTGTGTCTTTGGACCTTTTGGAGTTCATTTGAACTTATGTATTCAGTTTTGGATTTTTGTATAAACCTTGTTTGAGGTGAATTTTTCAGATTCAGTTTATCAAATGTTTTTGATGTTTTATGTATACATATTCAGGTAAATCATTCCCAAACCAAGATAAATGATACTCAGGCACTTGTTCCAGCACGTGGGGATAGGGAAATCCCTTCGGGGCTTGTCACAGGCTAGGTTTGGTGCCAGTATTAGTGGCAACCAGATTCGGTTCGTGACAAGGGAAATATCCATCACTTCCACCCAAAACTCCACCTTCGTATTAACCATTAATCCTTTCATATTGCTAAAATTATTTTGTGAAATTATGTTTCTAAAATTGTTAATTTTTATAAAAAAATATTTTTAACTTCTCAAAAACTTATTACATTTATAAAACAATCCAATTTTCTAGAGTAAACTAGAAAACTAGTTATTATTTTATTTTAACTCAATCAATATTAAATCTACTCATTCTCTCTCTCTCTCTTTCTAAAACAAAATAAGCATCAATTTTCAAAACCACTTATAGATAAGTAGAGAGATAATGTTCCAAAAAATATAATTAATTGTAATAATAAGAATTATTTAGAGAATTATTTACAAAAGGAATAAGGTGACTAACTCAAAAAAAAATTCACTTAAATTCTTGAAACCAAATTGACTCTAACATAATTTACTAACAACTGAAATCCAACCACACTTCCTGACTAAACAAAAAATTCACCTGAACCAAGGAACACCATGAACCATGAGGCACCCATACTATTAGTGTCCCACCACTTCACAATGAAATCTTATAATCCTACCGACACAAGACATCATGAGTTACTTAAGACCAAAACTCAAAGCCTTTCCCAACTAATAGAAGAATCCCTTAATATTTTCATTCACCTATTATAATACCCATAACTATAGGAACCATCCACAAACTTCTCAACTGCCTAGATAAAATCTCCATCAATAATCACAAAAACAATTCCTCCTTTCCAACTAAGACTCCAACTGTAATCTCACCACCAGCTATCAAATATATGATTAAAAGAAATCTCAACATGTCATGTTCATACTTGTTTATTATATAAGAGGTTCAAAATTTAGATAATCAAAACATAAAAGTGAATCCCAATATCACAAACACTAGATTTTACTTATCATAACTCCAAGATCATCTCAATAAATTATTCCATCCAAACCTAGGGAAAAAATCCTACCTATCTAGGACAATTAATTCTTCCCAATAAACCTCTTCTAGTTGACCATGGTTCTTATTTCACCACAAATAAGAAACCAATCAAATACAATACACTACTAAGGAAACCTAGAATTAATCTGTTTTCCTTTTCAATTTAATTTCATCATTGGACCAGTTTAATTTAATCATATAATGATTATTAGAAGTGTAAAACAACCCAAAAGGCTAATGTTTCTTTAACAAATCAAACATATAAAATAACCATATAACATATCATACCAGATAAACATTTTTAGCACATTTCATCTTCTTAATATAAGGAGAATGTTTGAGAGAGATCACTAGAAGTATTTGAATCTATACCTACTACCTATGAGGGAGTAAACTAGCCAAAGGATCCATGATCTTATCACGAGGATACATGGATATTGAAGGTGTGCTAGCACCTTTGTTGAGAAATGATAAAAAGTACTTCAGGAAGAAGAGAGTTTCTATAGAAAGTTTTATATTAAAATAATGATTATATAACCAATTCCATACCACAAAAAAGAGAACTATTCTTCTTATATAAGATCAACATGATGATCCTACTTCATAATGTATATCATGCATTTATTTTGTTGAGTATAATTAATTAAACTTGTTTTAATTAATTAATGAAAATACTTTAATGAAACAACCTTTGGTTCAAATTTTGATGAAACCATTTTGGGGAAATGAACCATTTTTTCATCATATGAAACTATTTAAATACATATCACATGCATATTTAATATATATATATATATATATCTCACACACACACAAATATTATATCCATGTATCATATTCATGATAATATATATGCATTATATTCATGTATTGAATTTACAGTATATATATTTATACTTTTATTCATAGTATGCATGTGTACATGCATATTATACATGCATATTTTAATGCACATATACAAATCTCCCACTTTCACTAAAATCTATAATTACTTAGTGCCAAACTATACAACTCTTTTTGAATCCATCCAAAATCTTTTAGATATAGTTTTTCCTGAAACTATCTTCATTTTGAATAAAAAAAATTCCCAAAAAATATCCTTATCCAAGGACCTAACCGTGTAACCCTATAGGCCTTAGAATCATTGATAAGAAATATGAAATACCTATTTCATAAATATAATAAAATAATATCCTCTAGAAAAGAATTAGTGATACTCAAGCTACTAAAGGGTCTGGTGTGATCTACAACAAACATACTCATATCTCTATATGAACATTTCCACCACAAGATGTATTTCATACATCATATTCATGCCTATATAATCCCTTTTCCCATTACATTGAGTGACGACTAAACATATAACACATCAATACAATATAACCATATCATTTTCTTGATTCTCTGAAAAAGACTCTCCAATTCAATGAATACCTCAAATTTCATTCATTTATCTAATAAGAACATCACATTTCACTCATCCAAGTATTTGATAAAATCATATGTGACACAACTAAGAATATACATGAATTTCCTTAGTCTAATTTAATCAAGTTCCAAATGTCCTTACTTTTCATATAAGTGGAAAAATCCTATCTTGGTTGTAATATAACTAATGACATGATTAACAACATACCCAACCACCCCTTGATTAGCTAAGTTCATATATTTACTTTTGTAAGTATGGTATCAAAGTATGAAGGTTATCATGGTAGGAAACTCACCAACCTTAGGTAGAAGAATTTAATAATAATCACACACCCCTAAGTATTTTGATGACTATATAATATTCCATGAGATATAATTTATTAGATAAATCTAAGTAATAAGTATCTACTTATTACTTCATGAGTCCATTAATCATAACTCATATACAACTCTTTATAATGAGTACAATAATCTATTCAATGCAACCTTATCATATAATTACAACCCATAATATTCTATGATGATAATTGGTTAGGGTAAA
Organism: Viscum album; assembly: GCA_963277665.1. Lineage (NCBI taxonomy): Eukaryota > Viridiplantae > Streptophyta > Magnoliopsida > Santalales > Viscaceae > Viscum > Viscum album. Next base: position 1,773,672,977 of record OY728165.1, on the reverse strand, counting down.
CTCAAAGTCATTCTTTGAGGGAATATTATCATTCAACCATTCATGTAAAATAAATTGCATCACATATTAATGAATGATAATTGGATATTTAATTTAGTATAACAACATGATATGTTTATTACCATTACAACCAATATCTCTTGTCTCTAGCACCTAGGGAATTTATACGACCCTTATGTTATTGCTATGATAATGGTTTCATAAATGAACCCACTACATTATATTTTGTAGCCACCCAACTAATATTTACATCACCACTCTTAATGATCAACCATATGAGATGTTATTTGAAAAGGATGTGTTTGTTCCTTTTGTGAGACCAGGGTTCCTTGTCCTGAGTAACATACCCATTATTTTCATATCATTGTTCCATTTCCCCTTCAATGTTATTAACCATTCTAAGTTTAGTAATGAACTTCTTGATCCAAACAACTTCCTTTGCAACATCTGATGTGGAAATGTACTCTACCTTTATATAGAGTCCATACACTCTTATAAAGACCAAAAATATATCCTTAGTCCTTATCAAGTACTTAAAAATGTTCTTCATTGCAATCCAATGACTCTCACTTGGATTGGTTTGGTAACTACTTGTTATTATCAAAGCATAAGAGACATCAAGTTAAGTACACAACATGAAAAACATGATAGATCTTATGGAGTATGTATAAGGAATCCTATTAATCCTTTTTAACTCTTTAGAAGGATCAAGAATATTCCTAATATTTATACCATGAAATGCTGGTAAAGATCCCTTTTTGGAGTTCTCCATGATAAAAAACTTTACAACTTTACCAATATATGTGTTTTTACTGAGTCCAAGAAACCTATTATATTTATCTCTATAGATATTCATACCTAGTATGTAGGCTTATCCACCCATGTATTCCATTGAGAAACATTTAACCAACCACGCCTTTATATAATTAAGTGTCGGGATGTCATTTTCGATAATTAGTATGTCATCTACATACAATGTTAGGAATACTATTATACTCACACTAACCCACTAATATATACAACAATCATATGTGTTTTTGATGAAACCAAACTCTTTGATTGCATCATCAAACTGAGTATTCCAACTTCAAGAATCTTTCTTTATTCTATAAATTGATCATACCTTAATAGAATAATTTGGAACTTTGTAATCTTTAGGATGTATCATATACACATCCTTAGCTAAATTACCATTATAGGAAGTGGATTTGACATCCAATTGGTATATATCATAATAAAAATGATCTACTATGTCAATAAAAATCCAAATAGACATTATTATCACACCAATTTAATAGAATTTTTATAGTCAATACCATGAATTTGTTTGTAACCTTTTACTATAAGGAATGATTTATAGGAAGACTATCCATGCCAATTTTTTATATAGAAAAACCACTTTCACCCTATGGGTATTACCCCTTCAAGTTCATCCACCAAGTTCCAAACTTGATTAGTATACTTGGAATCCATCTATGAATCTGTTGCTTTTAACCATTTCTCATAATCATAAATTTCAATTAACTTTTGGTTGGAGGTAGGTTCATCTTCTATGAATGTTACTTCATCATAATTATCCATGAGAAATCCATATCTCTTGGGTTCTTGATGAATCCTACCAGAACATTGAGCTTCTTATGTAACTTGAGTTGGTTATTCTTCCATAATTATTTTTAAAACCAACTCAGCCTCTATATAAAGAAAATTTCCTATTTTTTAGTATTTAACTTCAAGTTTCACTTTCCTCCCATTAACACCTTGATTAAAGTGTTTCTTCTCAAGGAAAAGTCCACATTGGGCTACAAACACTTTGTATTTAGTAAGATTGTAAAAGTAATAACTTATAGTTTCTTTGGGATAACCAATAAATAAGAACTTATCATATGATCATATGAATGATCCACAACCTTAAATCTTCATAAAATACACACTGGTATGTTTCCCACTCTATATATCATATGGTGTTCTTATGAATTCTTTATATGGAATAAATTTTAGTAGTAATGCGGTAGTTTCCAGAGCATAACCCTGGAATGAACTAAGATGGTCACATAAACTCATCATTGACCGAACCATGTCTAATAAGGTTTGATTTATTTTCTTAGACACACCATTAAATTGTGGTATTCTAGGCAGAGTGAGTTGAGATAAAATTACAGTCTCTTAGATGAGTTATGAATTCATAGATTAAGTATTCACAACCCCAATCTGATCAGAGAATCTTAATATTCTTACCCAGTTGATTTTGTTCTTTATTCTGAAACTATTTGAACTTTTCAAAAGTTTTATAATTAGGTTTACTGAAAAACACATATCCATACTAGCTAAAGTCATTGATAAAATTAAAAAAGTACCTAAAACCACCAATTTCTTGAGTACTCATTGGTCCACATAAATCACCATGTATGAGATAAAATAGTCCACCACCCCTTTCTAATTTTCTCCCAATATGTGAATTTTTAATTTTTACTAATAAATAAGATTAAAAATTCTCAAATGATTCATAATTTAAGAGTCCAAAAATCCATCTCTATGAAGTATTTTAATGTTTTTTTTGTTTATATGTCCAATTCGAAAATGCCAAAGGTTGTTGGGATTATAATTAACCCTATAATTTTTATTCTAAATTTTATAAATAGAATTATACATATCTAGAATATATAAACCATTTATTATATTTACAACCCAATAAAAAATTTCATTTTTATATATTGAAAAACTATTTTTCTTAATAATGAATGAGACTCCCATCTTGTAAAAACAATATATAAAAACCAAGTCATGTTTATGTTGGGAACATAATAATAGTTTTTTAATTCAAGAACCAATCCACTGGGTATACTTAGATCATAAGTGCCAACTTCTAATGAAGAGACTTTTTCTCCATTAACAATATTAAGATCTACTTTAACCTTCATTAATTCCATAATATATCCAAGTCTTTGTTTGTTGGCACAAATGTGAGACACACATGGTATCAAATAATCACGAGTTAGAGTTGAAAAAATTGATCTCAATAACATTCACATTTGAGTATTCTGAATATTTATCCTTGATAACACTTATCTGTCCTAAATACTAATATTTTACTATTTTATAGGTCACCTATTAATGATATAAAAATGATTAATGTAAATTATTACATAATCTATAAAAATGACATATCAATGGGTGAGTATCATGTTTTATATATTTTCATTATAGACATTAAATGAAACTGTTCATGATAAAATTTATGACCCAAAACAAAATATTCTTTTATTTATCCAAGATCAAAATTTCATCATGAATCATATAGGCTTTTTCATGTAAATATGACATGATTATTTAGGTAGGGAATCATACCAATCATAATAGTTATTATTCTTGGATATTTGAGTGGATAACTATAGCGACCCTACCTTTTATTACATTAATATTAAATCATTATAAATATAAAAAACATAATAGTATTACACCTTGAGGATCCATAGGTTTAGTTTCTTGGGAAAACTATGTCCAAACATAAAATTTACAATATCAATCATAAAAATTTATTTAATTCATTCTTCTCTATCTTCTTATTGGCTCTTGACCTTTTCTTAGTACATGTAGTCACCTAAGAATATAAATCAAAAAGGGTTGAGATAAAAGACTAGTAAGATAACATATATGAAAAATATAACAATGGGTGAGCAAAATTACAACATAGAAAAAGGATTATTAACATGAGAGGAATCATTAATAAAATACTTGAAATGTGGTAATGCATAAAAATGAAACATCATGTCTTAGTCGTTAACTACCACACATAATTGTGAACAATTCTAGAATCATGTTCAAGCATAATTTCCATTTTAGTCATGATATTAATCACTTTACCCAATAAATTGGAGTTCTATATAATTTTGGGCACACCCATCACGTTCAAACATTCATATTTCACTATATAATTCTGGGCGTACCCGTCACATCATAATATTTACATTATCATGCGTGCCACATTAAAAATATGTAAGACTTGGACTTAACAAATACCATGGAAAGAAATGGGTTTCAAATAATAAATCATACTTTAATAAAAATTTGGTCCTCAAAATAAAGAGGTAATACCTTTCTTGACATAGATCCATTAACCACGAGTGAAGAGTGAAACAATATTCAAGAAGTAAAAAGGGTGTGTTTATATGAAAGAAGAGTTCTTTTGGAAAACATTGGGTTTTTCATAAAATCAACTAGAGAAAATGTATATCCCAGAAAAGGTAAGATAATTATAAAAAAATTATTTATAATTACAACCCATACCAATTATGGAGTGAAAGAGGGAGAACCCGAAGAAAGAAAGTTGGGTTCGAGAATTTACACTTACCATGTACTCAAACGCTTTCTTCACTTTAATGTCCAGTATAACCACACTATATTCATTAATTAAAAATTTAATAACATTTTGAACATTAATATGGTTCATTATGGATATATTAATTTATCTTATGGGAATTTTTATGAGTTATAGAGTTTAAATACATTGTTCGGGAATGTTCATTTTTATGGTTTTCTTGAGCAATTCACGTGTTTTCATAAATGGATGTTCATGTAGAACATGGATAAACATCCAGAACTGATATTTCATGTTATTAATGATATTAAAGTATTTTAAATGATATTATTGTGAATTATATTATATAACATGTGGATGAATCATTAGATAAAAATTTAATAATGATCATTTGGGTTAATTCAGGGGGTTTTTCGACAACAACGAACATGTTTTGTTTAATCATTTAGTAATATGTACATAAGTTAGATCTAGAACATTAAATAGAATATAATTCATATAATATAATCTGGTTCAACCATAAAAATGGTTTCATGGCCAGATCTGAAGGTGTTAAAGAAAACATGTTGTTCTTGAAGGTGATAAATTAACACCTCATGAACAACATTTTCTTTTCTAAAATAAAAAGAAGAGGAGAAGGGGATTGGATGATATATAATCCCATTAGTATCATAAAATTATATTATATGTATGATAATAGAGTTACCATACCATTTAGATGAGGATAGGTGGGAATATATTAAGAAACAAAATTGAAATTGAAAGGAAATTAAAGGAAAAGAGAGGGGGGGGGAATTACCACTTGAATCCTCCTCTTGAGATCCTCCTTAAAAAACCTAGGATTGGCCTTTTGATGAGAGCAGAAGCTCTTGGACGTGGAGTATGGGATAGGGAAGATGTTTGGGAATATTTTATATAAGGCTTGAATCTTTAGAGGTGTGAGGAAGTGAGGGTGTGAAGGGTTGTATTTATAGTAGAGGGGAGAGGGGTTTTCTCAATATAATATTCATTAATTTATTAATTTCCACCAATATAAGAAATAGTGATGATTACATGACCAAAAATAGTAAATAGGGCATGTGATTTCGATATTTGGGTTCTTACATCACTTGTGATGTCAGGAATAGTTGATTTCAATTATAATGTATTTATACAGTAAATTAATGTATTTTACTATTCACCAAAAAATCATGTATTTCAGAAAAATCTAAAAAATTCACTTTAACCATTTTTCGATGTGTAGAATCCAAAAATGAAATCCATTTTTCAATTTTTTTTTATAAATATGATTAATTATTTTTTAATTAAAATCATAATTTACTTGAAAAATATAGATTTTAAAATTAAAACTGATTTCATAATGCTTTGAAAAATTAAATAAGGTATTATAAAATTATATTAAAACCAAAAGATATAGAATTTTTAATTTATGAAAAAATTTTAGGAAAATAAATTTTCTTTTAAATTAATTAATTAATTATAATTAATTATTTATGACTTATAAAAAAATACCAATACTTTTACTATGGTCAAATTGTTACTTATAAGATGCCTAAATTTTATTTAATCATTCATGGGTATGGTTACTATTCACTTGGAGGATTTAATATTCATAAGGGTCATATTAATCTTCATAAGGGTTGGTTACTATTCACCAAAAATTATGTTTTTCCTATCAGACACCAAACATCTTACTGACCACCACTGTGTATGTCAGATTTTCGAAATTCAAAACATATAAGTGGAAAAATTATGTTTAATGGTCACATAGTATTTAGTATCATTATATTTCATTGTGCTTTCTAATGATATTATACTATAAGGCATAATTATAAGAAGGTAAATCCATTGATAAAACGTTGGGTAGTTACATTCTTCCCCCCTTATGAATTTTTTCCCTCAAAATTTTATTTTACACAAAAAGGTGAGGGTACTTATCCTTCATCACCTCTTCCGGTTCCCAAGTTGATTCTTCAAACTTATGGTTCCTCCACAACAATTTAACAAGACGGTTTGTCTTGTTGCATAGGAACTTATCTATCCTATCCAGAATCTTTACTAGATGCTCCTCATTAGAGAGATCATCTTCTTGCTGTACCACCTATAAGTTCAGTACATGTGAGGAATCTTGTATGTACTTCCTCAGGAGTGATACATGAAACACATTATGAACTTGATACATATTCAGTATAAGTTTAAGTCTATAGGCTATAAATCCTATGTGGTCACAGATATAAAGGGGGATAATGTACCCTAGGCTTAGATTCCCTTTCTTTCCAAACCGCATGAATCTATTTCATGATGATATTAAAAGGAAGACTTTATCTGTAACTTCAAACTCAAAGTCCCTTCAATGGTTGTCAGCATAGCTCTTTTGTCAACTCTGAGCAGCTTTGATATGTTTCTGGATGACTTGAATCTTCTCTGTCATCTCTTACACAAGATCAGGTCCAAGCAGCTTTCTTTCTCCAAATCCATCTCAACAGGTTAGAGTTCTACATCGCTTTCCATACAAAGCTTCAAATGGATCCATCTGAATACTCGAGTGGAAGCTATTATTGTATGATAACTCAACTAATGGGAGATTTTGATCCCATCCACCTTTGAATTCTAGAGAGTAGGCTCTTATAATATCTTCAAGTGTATGAATAGTCCTTTTATATTGGACATTCGTTTGGGGGTGATAGGCCATGCTGAAATTTAATTCATTACTCAAAGCATATTGATGACTTCTCCAGAATTTAGATGTGAACCTTGTATCGCGGTTTGAGACAATTGAGACTGGAACACCATGCAGTCTCACCACTTCCTTCACATATATCATTGCAAGTTGTTCTAGCGAGAGATCTTCCTTAATAGAGATAAAATGGAAAGTCTTGGTGAGTCGGTCAACCACAACCCATATCAAATTATTTCCCTTGGATTTCTTTGGGAAACCCATGAAAAAATCCATAGTGACAGTCTACCATTTTCACATGGGTATAGGAAACAATTGAATCATCCCTTTGGACTTTTGTCGCTCTGCTTTAACTTGATGACATACTAAGCACCTTGAGATATATTCCACAATCTCCTTATTCATGTTATCCCACTAGAAGTGTTCTCAGAGATCTCATTAAATTTTTATACTACCAGGATGGATAGAGAATGTTGAGCTATATGCATCATCCAATAACTCCTTCTTTATCCCAGGTGATGAAGGAATAAAAATCCGCGTTTCAAACTGAATCACACCATAATCGTCAATACGAAACTCATGCAACTTCCCTTCCTTTACTATATTCACCTTCTTTTATAACTCTAGATCATCCCTTTGTGCCTCCTCAATCATCTCTTGAATTTATGGTTGCATAATAATTTGGGTAAGGTAGGTTGTATCACCTACCCTTGTGACTTCTAAATCCATCCTTTGTATATCCAAGAAGATAAGGTCTTTCTCAATCCGTAACATGGATAGAGTAGTAGGTTATTTTCTACTTAGAGCATTATCTACCTTGTTCGCCTTTCCAGGTTGATAGTGAATAGAGCAATCGTAGTCCTTGATTAGCTCTAAAAATCTCCTTTGATGCATGTTGAGCTCGTTTTGTGTGAATATATACTTTAAGCTCTTGTGGTCGGTGTATATGTCACACTTCTCACCATAAAGGTAGTTCTGCCAGATTTTTAAGGCAAAAACCATGGCTGCCAGCTCTAGATCATGCGTCAGGTAGTTCTGCTCATAGATCTTCAACTGTTATGAGGCATAGGCTATCACATTATCATTTTGCATGAGTACACAACCCAAGCCTTTCTTTGAATCATTATTTTATATCACAAAACTTTCTCCACTTTTTGGTAATGTGAGTACAAGCGCAATGATCAGTCTTATCTTTAGCTCCTTAAAGGTTCCCTCAGATTCTTCTATCCAGACATACTTTACCCCTTTCCTTGTTAACTTAGTTATCATCCTTAAAAATCGTGAGAAATTTCTCAAAAAACGTCATTAGTACCTATCTAATCCAAGAAAACTACGGATTTCTGTTGAACTAGAGGTCTTGGTCCATTCCTCAATCACCTTTCTTTTAAAGGGTCCACAAAAAATTTCCTCTATTGTGATCACATGTCCCAAGAATGTGACTTGCTTCATCCAAAAGTCACACTTGATGAACTTTGCGTACAACTCCTCCTTTCTCAATGTCCCCAACACAAGTCTTAGATGTTCTTCATGTTCCTCCTTGATCTTGTAGTATATGATAATATCATCAATAAACACTACCAAAATTTTTTCAAGGTAATGCCTAAAGACTCTATTCATCAAATCCATGAAGATTTCAGGGGCATTAGTAAGTCCGAAGGGCATCACCAGAAACTCATAGTGCCCATACCTTGTATGTAAGGGAATCTTTTGAATATATTCCTTCTTCACCTTTAGCCGATGATATCCAGAATGAAGATCCACCTTTGAGAATTATTGAGATCCTCTTAACTGATCGAACAAGTCTTCAATCCTTGGAATAAGATACTTTTTCTTTATGTTGATATTGTTGAATTCCTAATAATTGATACACAACCACATTGTTCCATCCTTCTTCTTCACAAAGAGAAATGGCGCACCCCAAGGTGATGCACTAGGGTGTATGAAACCTTTGTTCAAATTCTCTTTCATCTTCTTCTTTAACTCCTTTAGTTTGATAGTGTAACGACCCAAGAAAAACCATGTTTTGTTTCAAGTGAACCAACAATCAATAACAAAATGCTTCAAATGAATGAAAACTTCTTTTATTCAAATGAGTAACTTTTTCGGCTACAACCTCCACTGACCAAACAAAAAGGGAAAACTAACCAAAGATCCTAAATAAGAACCCGATTACAATAATGGGGAGACCTCTTAAAACTACTAAGAGCCTGAGAATACAGTAGGGGTTTCAAGCGTCCATCATAATAAACATAAGGATGGCCGAAGCCACTGCAACCGTGATCAGCACCAAGGGGATCACACGAACCATATTTCCCTTTCTCCTTCGGTCACTTGGAGTAAGGAACACCCCGAGACATGACCCTTTTATAAGCACTCTAATCTGACCGTTGAACCCCAAACAGCTATAAATTCGACCGTTGGTTTTCACAAGAATCCAATGTTTTATTTTGACTGTTGGTTCCTCCTATCCTCTAAGTTTTGTTCTTGACCGTTGGAAATAGGATGGCTTACCCCTGGAAAGTTTGGAAAAATTAATTATATATTTTGTTTCAAAATGACATCAATGTTAATTTAGTTAATTTACCTCTTGTTTTCCCAAAATGATAATTTTATTTTATGTTTCAAAATGGCAAAAATTAATATTATTGTTTTTATTCCACTATACATATTAATTTGAACAATTAAACTTTTATTTTCTAATTATATTAAACCTAATGGATTTATATTTTATGAGTTATATATGTTGCATCAAATTAGATATATTATTTCTTTTATAATTTGACCTTTGTTAACTATTTTGGAAACTTTGTCAAATTATGGTTTTATTTACAAATTTCGCATCTTTAAGTTTACACAAATACTTTTAAGCAACCAATTTAGTTTTCTATTCTTAAAAGAGTGTATCCGAATGTTTTCATCAAATTATAAATTAAGATAATTATTATGTAATTCAGCAAAGGAAAAATAAATAAATAAATAAATATATATATATGTTATGTTGAATAAACTAATATTTTATTTAATCGATTAAATGAACCTCTGGTTTTTCCAAATATAATAATAAAAGATCAATAATTATAGTTTAAAAATAATATACTTAATATAATAAGGTCAATAAAAATTATTGGTATTTTAAAAATAGAATATGTATATATATACTTATGTTTCTAAAATAACATATTTTGTTTAAATCAATTTATAATTTTTATTGATCACTGATTTTTATTAAGATAATAAAAGTCAGCTTGATAATTGTTTTTTTAAGGAGAATAATAATTTATGTTTTAAATAGGGGTTTAATAGTTTAATATATAGGTGTTTTAATAACCCTTGACTTAGGATAATAATAGTTTAGTAATAAAGTTATATTAATAATAATAATGATTTTATAATAGGTTTAGTAAAACAATAAAATAACTGATTTTTTTATAAGATAAAAACGTTGAAATAAAATAAATAAATACAATATGTTAATGCGTTAAAAAAAAACGAAAACCGCGTGTTTTTTTAACGCCGCGCGTGTCTGATCCGTCCGATCATCCGTGGCTTGATCCCAGCCACCCGCTGATTTCGCGTCTTCCTCCTAACTCGCGCCGCTATTTTATTCCTCCTCGTCGTGCCGCTGAACCTGTAGGGTTTAGGGTGCTTTGTTTCCTCCGCCAGCCGACAGCGGTTACCTCTTTTCAACAGGTCGGCACCGCCTTTAAGGCTCGGCCTCAGTTCCCTCGACGTCTCCCCGGTTGCAGAGTCCTCTTCTTCTTCTTCTTTTTTTTAAATACCCTGTTGCACCGAAGGCCGAAGGGCTTGCATCCGGCTCCACTGACCTCTCCGGCTTCTAGACCTTGTTTGCTGCTTCGTTCTCCTTCTCCTCTTCAAGCAGAGGTAAGGGTTAATCTTGTTTTGTATTTCACGGTTATATGTATATATTATATATAATTTTATATATATCTTCCAATCTTTTTTTTTCTAAATATGATTATCAGTGTTAAGATGATGTTTTAAGGTGTAAAATACTTGTAAGGGTTAAGTATGGTTTTGTGTCTTCTTTTACGTTGGATATAATTATAGGTATGCAAGTTTATATAAATGTATACCTCTATGTAGATGCAAGTCCAAAGACCCTCTTTCTTATATACCAGTATTCTTCCTATCTTGGAGAACCGAGTTTGGGTAAGAAATTAACACATGTTTTGTGAATTAACGTTGGTTAATGTGTATATATATATATACCGGTTTATATGTATATATATATAACCATGTGTGTGTACGCACCATGTGTAATCACACCAGAATGTCATGGAGAACCCCTCTACTACATATAGGTTCTAAAATATAAAGGTGAGAGACTAAGTCTAATTTGTGTGTTTTTGAAATTCGGTATATATATATATATGTATATCTATCATTTTATGTATACATAAACATTGTTTTTACACTCATGAGAGGCCACAGAATCACTGTATGTTTTTCGCCCTTTGGAAAAGGGAGATTTCATGTAATCTTACGAACATGTAAAATCATGCAAGTATATGAAGTATATTGATATATATATATATACATGTGATTATATCTATGTGTATGTACATCAATGTGAACTTGGTTCCCTTATTTTGTAATTTATTACAATATAGCATGATGACCAAAACTTTATTTACCCAAAAGATTATTATGATTATTATTTTTAAGAACGATGTCAAGAATGTCTATATATATATAAATATAATTTTGAGGTTTAATTTGACATCAAAATAATTCTTCTCAATTGAAAATTTCAATTACCAACTTTCTTGACAATTCATGATTTTGTTTGTGAAAATGTGCAGCATAAAACGTTTTCATGTGTATATGTGTATATATATATATACAATATAGATGTACATGTACATCAATGTACATAAGGGATGAGCTGGATTATTTTTTTTGTTTTGGAATTTATCACAATGTGACATGTTGATTAAAAATTTATTTATCCAAGAAGATTATTATTTCGAGAATAATACCAAAATTATTTTAGATACATGTTTATGTATATGATGGGTAAGTTTGTTTTAAAAATAGTTCTTCCAACTGAAATTTCATTTATCAACAGGTGTGTATAAGTTATGAATGTCCATGTTTAATTTGGGTATTTTGATGTTATAGAATGTTAAGTGTTTTAGCATGCATGTCTCAGATTATTTATGATTGATCTGTCTTCAAGTTATCACTATATAAGAGAAAAGGGTTTTGATTATGAATGTATGAAACCCTATGAATGAATGACCATGTCAAGATATGTGAGGGATGTATAAGACTTAAATTTTTATGGACGGGTGCGCCCAGAATTATACAGCGCTCCAATGCATTGGGTAAAGCAAGAGTCTCATGAGACGTTATGTGCGACGGTCTTGGCGAATAGCCTTGGCTTGTGCTATCATGTGCGATGGTCTTGGCGGTTAGACTTGGCTTGTGCTACTATGGGAAACGGGATTGGCATTTGGCCTTGACCCATACTAAAGTTATGTTTTAAGGTCATGACGTGATGTCTTGACAAAGTCCAGTATTATGCATTCCCTCTGCATGTAATGATAATTGATTAACTAGGGGTTAGTTCAACTAACAGGATAACCCCTAGTTGAAAACTCCCATGACTATGAGAATGTAATTTTTATGTCAAGAACTGTTTTTCATGTGATGAACTTCTAGATAAACTGTATTGTTTCTCATGAACCATGTTATGAACGTATTCCCTGTTTAGTCGCAGAATTATTTTTAGAATTTAAGTAGCCTTGTTTTATTATTATGCATTGTTTATTCTTCTTATGTTGCGCTCTCTGATCATGTTTACTTTAAAACTTATTTCAAGTACGTACTTCTATGTGCAAGTGGTTTTTAAAATGTTGGTTTCATGAAAAGAAAATGTTTCATTTTTAGCAAAGTGATTTATTCTCTTTAAAAGGACTACTTTGAGAAAGAGTTTTCTTAAAAACGTTTTTAAAACCCCTTACTGGGCATATTTGATCACCCTACGTTTTTGTTTAAAATTTTTCAGGCATGGTATGTACTGATGAAGTTTATCAGAGCAGCTAGTTTCCCAGAACCCTGAGCCTCGCGATCTTCTGTAGTAATGAGACATGATATTTAATTTGTAATGATGTAATGTTAAGTATATCATGTCTCATTAAGCACCCTGGGTTTGGGGGTTGCTACAGTTGGTATCAGAGGATGAGTTCAGGAAACTCTGGAAAACCAGGTGGTATAAAAGTATTACTATGTTTGAATAAGTGAAAATGTTATAATTTTCAGATGGATGATGAAAATGTCCCTACCGACCTACTGTCTCTACCCACTGAGGCTCTAGAGAACATTATATCTCTGGTTAGCCGCGAGAACTTTCTAAACTATGCCCAAATTCGCATGACGTGTAAGCACCTGTACGGCGTGTCAAACTCACCTAGGGTGATTAGTCTCCACCGGGGATTGGGGATGGATTATCTCCTAATGATGATGACCCAATTTCCCTCTTATGCACGTCGGGGAAGGTATCACGAAGGACTCTTCCGAGTGTTTACAACTGGCGAGGAATTTGGCACTATGCTTGATAACCCTTTTCAAGAAGCTTCTGCTGCCGGAGACCTCCGAGCGGCTTACCTGTGCCAAATTTTGCACTACGGCTTTTGGGGCCAGTTAATGGACTTTGGAGCATTGGAAAATGAGTCCAAACGTGTGTCTCTTAGGCAAGAAGTGTACACCGATGTTTCCCAACTCCATACCCCCACGATAAACTCAGGAGGTGTTATAAATGTTCCCATGAGTTTAGTCCTATCTGTTCATCTTGTGTGTGGTTTGAAGAGTTAGGAATTTTTGCCACTCTTTGTGGCGTACATGTTGTAAACTCAGACTTTGCCGTGTAAACTTTTTCATAAATGGAAGTTTCTTGTTTCCTTTCATGTCTCCACCTTATCAATGTTGTTAAGTGTTTCCCTTCGATGTTTGTTTTCAGATGGCTAGTCAAATGAACTTCTCATCCCTACCCTATGAGCTAGTAGAAGTCATCTTGATCAAGGCATGCAAGGTAGATTATCCGTCCTTTCTCCACCTGCGAGGGTCCTGCCAGCATTTTCTCGATATAGCAAACGGTCCAGAGATTCTTCGGTTATGTCAGGAGGATGATCGCGTCTTTCACCTCATCGCCGCTGCTCAACTCCCCTGCTATAGGCAAAGGGGAATGTACTTTGAGGGCCTGTTCCAGTGTTTTACTCTGGCACAGAACTTTTCTGCCAGAGCGTGCTTCCTCGTGGCCGCTTAGGATGGCCAGCTTAGTGCAGCCTACATGTTCCAAGTCGTGAACATTAGTCTCCTCAACCGCATCATCCCTCTCGACTACCTCGAGTAGGATGTGGCTAGAAGAGTCATCAAGGAGTTTATCTACTCGGATGTTTCCGAGCTTTGCATCGCACGAGCCTCCCTTTGGAAGCCCGTGTGCTGTACACATGAACAGGAGTTCAAGGAATACTGTTCGAGGTGCATCTGGACTAGGGAAACAGAAGATTTGTGTGCCAACTTCGGTATCCCGTTAACCGAGCCAGATCCACTGTTTCGGTAGTGTTCTACATATGGGGTTTCAGTTTTTCTTTTTTTTTATGATAGAATTTCGAGGGCGCAATTCTTTGAAGGGGGAAGTGATGTAACGACCCAAGAAAAACCATGTTTTGTTTCAAGTGAACCAACAATCAATAACAAAATGCTTCAAATGAATGAAAACTTATTTTATTCAAATGAGTAACTTTTCGGCTACAACCTCCACTGACCAAACAAAAAGGGAAAACTAACCAAAGATCCCAACTAAGAACCCGATTACAATAATGGGGAGACCGATTAAAACTACTAAGTGCCCGAGAATGCGGTAGGGGTTTCGAGCGTCCATCATAATAAACATAAGGATTTCCGAAGCCACTGCAACCGTGCTCAGCACCAAGGGGATCACATGAACCATCTTTCCGTTTCTCCTTTGGTCGCTTGGAGTAAGGAACACCCCGAGACCAGACCCTTTTATAAGCACTCTAATCTGACCGTTGAACCCCAAACGGCTATAAATTCGACCGTTGGTATCCATAAGAATCCAATGTTTTATTTTGACCATTCGATCCTCATATCCTCTAAGTTTTGTTCTTGACCGTTAGAAATAGGATGGCTTACCCCTGGAAAGTTCGGAAAAATTAATTATGTATTTTGTTTCAAAATGACATCAATGTTAATTTAGTTAATTTACCTCTTGTTTTTCCAAAATGATAATTTTATTTTATGTTTCAAAACGGAAAAAATTAATATTATTGTTTTTCATCCACTATACATATTAATTTGAACAATTAAACTTTTATTTTCTAAATATATTAAACCTGATGGATTTATATTTTATGAGTTATATATGTTGCATCAAATTAGATATATTATTTCTTTTATAATTTGACCTTTGTTAACTATTTTGGAAACTTTGTCAAATTATGGTTTTATTTACAAATTTCGCATCTTTAAGTTTACACAAATACTTTTAAGCAACCAATTTCGTTTTCTCTTCTTAAAAGAGTGTATCCGAATGTTTTCATCAAATTATAAATTAAGATAATTATTATGTAATTCAGCAAAGGAAAAATAAATAAATAAATAAATAAATAAATATATGTTATGTTGAATAAACCAATATTTTATTTAATCGATTAAATGAACCTCTGGTTTTTCCAAATATAATAATAAAAGATCAATAATTATGGTTTAAAAATAATATACTTAATATAATAAGGTCAATAAAAATTATTGGTATTTTAAAAATAGAATATGTATATATATACTTATGTTTATAAAATAACATATTTTGATCAAATCAATTTATAATTTTTATTGATCACTGATTTTTATTAAGATAATAAAAGTCAGCTTGATAATTGTTTTTTTAAGGAGAATAATAATTTATGTTTTAAATAGGGGTTTAATAGTTTAATATATAGGTGTTTTAATAACCCTTGACTTAGGATAATAATAGTTTAGCAATAAAGTTATATTATTAATAATAATGATTTTATAATAGGTTTAATAAAACAATAAAATAACTGTTTTTTTTATAAGATAAAAACGTTGAAATAAAATAAATAAATACAATATGTTAATGCGTTAAAAAAAATGAAAACCGCGTGTTTTTTAACACCGCGCGTGTCTGAGCCGTCTGATCATCCGTGGCTTGATCCCAGCCACCCGCTGATTTCACGTCTTCCTCCTACCTCACGCCGCTGTTTTATTCCTCCTCGTCGCGCCACTGAACCAGTAGGGTTTAGGGTGCTTTGTTTCCTCCGCCAGCCGACAACGGTTACCTCTTTTCAACAGGTCGACACCACCTTTAAGGCTCGGCCTCGGTTCCCTCAACGTCTCCCCAGTTGCAGAGTCCTCTTCTTCTTCTTTTTTAAATACCCTATTGCACCGAAGGCCGAAGGGCTTGCATCCGGCTCCCCTGACCTCTCCGGCTTCTGGACCTCGTTTGCTGCTCCGTTCTCCTTCTCCTCTTCAAGAAGAGGTAAGGGTTAATCTTGTTTTGTGTTTCACAGTTATATGTATATATTATATATAATTTTATATATATCTTCCAATCTTTTTTTTTCTAAATATGATTATCAGTGTTAAGCTGATGTTTTAAGGTGTAAAATACTTGTAAGGGTTAAGTATGGTTTTGTGTCTTCTTTTACGTCAGATATAATTATAGGTATGCAAGTTTATATAAATATATACCTCTATGTAGATGCAAGTCCAAAGAACCTCTTTCTTATATACCAGTATTCTTCCTCTCTTGGAGAACCGAGTTTGAGTAAGAATTTAACACATGTTTTGTGAATTAACGTTTATTTATGTGTGTATATATATATACCGGTTTATATGTATATATATATAACCATGTGTGTGTACGCACCATGTGTAATCACACCAGAATGTCATGGAGAACCCCTCTACTACATATAGGTTCTAAAATATAAAGGTGAGAGACTAAGTATAATTTGTGTGTTTTTTCAATTCGGTATATATATATATATGTATATCTATCATTTTATGTATACATAAACATTGTTTTTACACTCATGAGAGGCCACAGAATTGCTGTATGTTTTTCGCCCTTTGGAAAAGGGAGATTTCATGTAATCTTACGAACATGTAAAATCATGCAAGTATATGAAGTATATTGATATATATATATATACATGTGATTATATCGATGTGTATGTACATCAATGTGAACTTGGTTCCCTTATTTTGTAATTTATTACAATATAGCATGATGACCAAAACTTTATTTACCCAAAAGATTATTATGATTATTATTTTTAAGAACGATGTCAAGAATGTCTATATATATATAAATATAATTTTGAGGTTTAATTTGACATCAAAATAATTCTTCTCAATTGAAATTTTCAATTACCAACGTTCTTGACAATTCATGCTTTTGTTTGTGAAAATGTGCAGCATAAAACGTTTTCATGTGTATATGTATATATATATATATACAATATAGATGTACATGTACATCAATGTACATAAGGGATGAGCTGGATTATTATTTTTGTTTTTGAATTTATCACAATGTGACATGTTGATTAAAAATTTATTTATCCAAGAAGATTATTATTTCGAGAATAATACCAAAATTATTTTAGATACATGTTTATGTATATGATGGGTAAGTTTGTTTTAAAAATAGTTCTTCCAACTAAAATTTCATTTATCAACAGGTGTGTATAAGTTATGAATATCCATGTTTAATTTGGGTATTTTGATGTTATAGAATGTTAAGTGTTTTAGCATGCATGTCTCAGATTATTTATGACTGATCTGTCTTCAAGTTATCACTATATAATAGAAAAGGGTTTTAATTATGAATGTATGAAACCCTATGAATGAATGACCATGTAAAGATATGTGAGGGATGTATAGGACTTAAATGTTTATAGACGGGTGCGCCCAGAATTATACAGCGCTCCAATGCATTGGGTAAAGCAAGAGTCTCATGAGACGTTATGTGCGACGGTCTTGGAGAATAGCCTTGGCTTGTGCTATCATGTGCGACGGTCTTGGCAGTTAGCCTTGGCTTGTGCTACTATGGGAAACGGGATTGACGTTTGGCCTTGACCCGTACTAAAGTTATGTTTTAAGGTCATGACGCGAGGTCTTGAAAAAGTCCAGTGTTATGCATTCCCTCTGCATGTAATGATAATTGATTAACTAGGGGTTAGTTCAACTAATAGGATAACCCCTTGTTGAAAACTCCCATGACTGTGAGAATGTAATTTTTACGTCAAGAACTGTTTTTCATGTGGTGAACTGCTAGATAAACTGTATTGTTTCTCATGAACCATGTTATGAACGTATTCCCTATTTAGTCGTAGAATTATTTTTAGAATTTAAGTAGCCTTGTTTGATTATTATACATTGTTTATTCTTCTTATGTTGCGCTCTCTGATCATGTTTACTTTAAAACTTATTTCAAGTACGAACTTCTCTGTTCAAGTGGTTTTCAAAATGTTGGTTTCATGAAAAGAAAATGTTTCATTTTTAGAAAAGTGATTTATTCTCTTTAAAAGGACTACTTTGAGAAAGAGTTTTCTTAAAAACGTTTTTAAAACCCCTTACTGGGCATATTTTCTCACCCTACATTTTTGTTTAAAATTTTTCAGGCATGGTATATACTGATGAAGTTTATCAGAGCAGCTGGTTTCCCAGAACCCCAAGCCTCGCGATCTTCTATAGTAATGAGACATGATATTTAATTTGTAATGATGTAATGTTAGGTATATCATGTCTCATTACGAACCCTGGGTTTGGGGGTTTCTACAGATAGGATCCATCCTATAGGGACACTTTCAGATAGGAGTAGCTCCGGGTGTGAGTTCTATTGAGAAATCTACCACACGATCTGGGGGAATTTTAGGTAACTCTTCAAGAAATACATCACCGTATTCCCTCATGATGGGCATTTCCAAAAAGTTGTAACTTTACTTTGACTCAACCATTTGGGTGAGGTATGATTCTTCATAGGAAATCAACACCCACACCGTTGAAGGATTTTTGAAAGGAGATTCATGATCTTCCTTGCATTTGTATAGGATCATGATGAAGTTCCCAGTCATGATCCAAGTATCACTGAGAGGGGGGGGGGGGTGAATCAATGATATCTTTTTCTTTTTAAGTTTTCTTCTTTTTGAAACAACCTTCGCCTCCTGTTAAAGAGTTTCTTCCCTACTGAACACACAAAACCACAATAACACAAGATTTACAAGGTTCACTACTCAACAAGAGTAGCTACATCCTTGGTATGGTATGGAAAAAATCCATTACCACACAATCCAATAGAAAACAATCCTTTGATGTGGAATACAACGAGTAGAATATACCCTTACACTTGTGTAGCACTTTGAAAACAATCCAATAGTGTGTGTCCTCTCTCTTAGCACAAATAGAGTAATTTAATGATTTTGTGCTTCTTAATGAACTTTCACAAATCAAATATTTCAAAACAATTCTTCACTTTCCTACCCAGAAGATGGTAAGAACCTCCTAGTACAAATAGCTTGCGCTCCTCCCTGCTTGCGCGCCTCTCAGCTTGCGCGCCACCTGCTTGCGCGCCACCTACTTGCGCGCCACCAACTACTTGCGCGCCACTATTGTGCACAACTCACAACTTGCACGCCACTCTTGGATTATACACAACACACTTCTTGAATACACCTCCCTTCTTGAGCGCATATGACAACTTTAATGCCACTTCTGATTGCGCACCACCCTACTTGCGCGCCTTATAAATAACCCTCAGCTTGAGCGCCACTTCAACTTGCGCACCACTTCTTATGACTTGTGCGATCAGAGCTCAAATTTGTTTCTTAAGTGTTGAGACTTAAAAAATGAGAAGGCTAGTCATCTATTTATAGGAATTTTGGGGACTTTATTTCCACCTACACTTGTGCGCCGCTCCAACACTTGCACGCCACTCCAGCACTTGTGCACTGCTCTAGCACTTGCACGCCGCTCCAGCACTTGCGTGCTGCTCCAGCACTTGCGTGCTGCTCCAGCACTTGCGCTCTTCTCCCACACTTGCGCTCCATTCCATCACTAGAGAGAAAATTTCTTTCCTTTGTCATATTTTGATATGATGATATTGAAATATGAATTTCACGCAACATACACTTGCGCACCACATATACTTGCGCATCACACTTGCGCGTTGCTTATATTTGCGCGCCACTTTTTGACTTGTGCGCCAATATTTAACTTGCGATCCTCTTTATTTCCTTTGTCATATTTTGATGTGATGATCTTGAAACATGACTTTCACACATCATAAACTTGCATGCCACACTTGCTCGTTTCTTATACTTGCGCGCCACTTTTTGAATTGCGCGCCAATCTTTAACTTGCACGCCACTTTATTTCCTTTGTCATATTTTGATGCGATGATCTTGAAATATGACTTGTGTGCAACATACACTTGCACACCACTTTATTTCTTTTTCCAAAAACACTTCTTTACTCTCCGTATCCTTCATAAGGCTTGCATCACAAGTTCTCCAAACTTATGATATTTGTGAAATAAAAATCAGAAAAGCATTGTCTGGTTTACAAGTCCTTTACAAAGTGAATTTATTTAGCTTCTTTGACAACAAAAAACAACACTCTGTAACAACAAACTCTTCTTACTTCTTTATCCGTCCAACTTGGTCCCAACAATCTCCCCCTTTGGATTTTTTTGTCAACCAAGATTCATAAATAACTAAACTTTGTAACCTTAAGCAATGGATTACTTATAAATAATTATAAGCCTATGTGAGCTAAATCTTTATAGGAAACAAGAATTATTGACAGAAAAAACCATGCTGTCCAAAAGAAGTGACTATGAAATCTAATGATTGTATCTCCTCATAATTTTTTAGAACATCTTACAAGCTTCTACTTAATCATTCTTCACTTCTTCATCTTTCCTAGAAAACAAAATTGTTTCCTAAAACCACTCCAACAAACAGTTAGAATAGTTCACACACATACATGCTGGATTCACAACTTACCCACAACTCCCCCTTTATGCATGAATCTATAAGGATATATTTATGAAACAATTATCCCCATTGAAAACACTATCCAAAAGCAAGATGAGAGTGGGGACTGAAACACGTACCTTAACCTTGATGAGGAGTTTGGACACCCATGTGCAACCTCAATTTTGCAAATGGTTCTTTCGGTAAAGGTTTGGTGAATATATCAACAACTTGTTCAGATGTAGGAACATACTCCGGCCTTAATTCATTTTTCTCCACCTGCTATTTGATGAAGTGGTACTTTATATCAAAGTGTTTTGAACAAGAATGTTGTACCGAATTTATTATAAGATTTATTGCACTCTGATTGTCACAACCCAAGAGTAATGGTAGCTTTACTTCAACAAGTAGATCTTCTAGCCGAGTCTTAATCCAAATTAGTTGAGTTGCAGCTTAAGTAGCAGCAACATACTCAGCTTCATATATGCTAAGATTTACTAAATTCTGTTTCTTGGTATGCCAACTAACACAAATTTTCCCCAGAAAGAAAACTCCACCAGATGTGGATCTTTGATCATCCACATTTCTTGCCCAATCAACATCAAAATACCCGAATAGATCAATATTTCCTGATCCATCATACCTAATTCCAAAATTTGTTGTGCCTTTTATATATATGAGAATTATTTTTCCAGCAAACAAATGTTATTCTTTAGGAGAACTCTGAAATCCTACACATAAAGTGACAACATAGATGATGTCGGGTCTTGAGGCAGTCAAATACAACAAACTTCTAATCAGCTTTTGAAACTCTTTCTGATTAACTTCCTTTCCTTCTTCATCTTTAGACAACTTGGTTACCACTGAAATTGGTGTGGAAACTAGTTTTGAATTTTCTATGCCAAACTTCTTTAGAAGTTCATTAGCATACTTTTCTTGAGATAGAAAAACATTATTCTTCTTTTGTGAAATTTGTAGCCCAAGAAAGTACTTCATTTCTCCCAGCATGGACATCTAAAATAACTTCTTCATCTCCTCTAAAATTTTTTCACATGATCTTTCATCATTTCCAACAAAGATATTGTCATCGACATAAACAATAACGATCATTGAAAACTCATGACACTCCTTGATGTAAAGATTGCTATCAACTCTACCTTTCTTAAAATTCATCTTCTTCAAACAAGTATCTAATTTATAATACCATGCCCTTAGATCCTATTTTACCCCATACAAATCCTTCTTCAACCTGTACACATAGATTTCATCCTTTCCAATAACAAATCCACAAGGTTGATCAATGTAAACTTCTTCATCAAGGTCACCATTCAGGAATGCAGATTTTACATCCATTTGAAAGATTTTGTAACCTCATTGTGCAACAATGGAAAGAAATATTCTGATTATTTCTAATCGTTCCACCGGAGCAAAGGTTTCATCAAAATCAATGCCTTTAATTTGTTAATACCCTATGCAAACCAATCTTGATTTTTTTCTTATTACTTTACCTTCTTCATTCATCTTGTTCCGGAAAACCCACTTTGTACCAATAATGTTCTTGTTATTTGGCTTGGATACAAGTTACAAAGTATCATTATTCTCTATCTGATCAAGATCTTTATTCATAGCATGAACCCATTATGGATGATCAAATTCTTCATTTACATCATTTGGTTCAACTTTGAAATAAAGAGATGTATGTGATATATCATTCTTTGTTCTTCTTGTTTGAATCCTCTGATTTTTATCTCCAATAATGTTCTGAGCCTCCACTTTCTTCCTCAACCTAGGATGAGTTGTTTGAACTCTATCCTCATCACTCGAGATCTTTGAGTTAGATTCCTCTTCTTGAGTAGGATTAACACATTCTACAACATTATCATAATTGTTAACAAAATCTTCTCTATCTTGCTCAACTTCAACATCAACATATGACTTCTTTTCTTTCTCAGCATTTTCAACAAATCTTACATCTGAAGTATCAATAATTATTCCTATTTATTTATTAAGGCATCTATATCCTATTCTATCTAAAGCATATCCAAGAAAAATTCAGTCATATCCTCTTTTATCAAACTTTCCCAGGTTTCCACCTTTCTTCTTTATAATACATGGACTCCCAAAAACTCTCAAGTGTTTTAGACTTGGAGTTTTTCCTTAGAACATTTCATATGGAGTCATATCTTAGTTTGGCCTATAGAAACATCAGTTCTGAATATACACAACAGTGCTCATGACTTGCCTCCAATAATACTAAGAAAGACTATGTTCAAGTAACATAGTTCTCCCCATTCCCACCAGACTTCGATTCTTTCTTTCAGCAACCCCATTTTGTTGAGGTGTGTATGGTGAATGGAACTCATGCCGAATTCCATGTTTCTCGAGGTAACTTACAAACTCTTCATTCTTATACTTTCAACCATTATCAGTTCTCAACTTCTTCACCAAATACTCACATTCCTTCTCTGCTTTCCTCCTGAAACTCTTAAACATTTTCAGATCATCTGACTTATGTCTCATGTACATAACACAATTAATGCGATTAAAGTCATCAATGAAAGTAATAAAGTACTTATCTCCATTTTTTGATTGCTTGATCATTGGTCCACATATTTCAGAATGTATAAGTTCCAAGGGTTGTTTTGAATGAATTTAAACACTCTTATGAAAAGAGTTTGTAATCTTCCCTTTTTCACAAATAGTGCAACACCAATCTATTCTTCTTGCTAAATCAGGCATATCTCGGACACTGTCTCATGTTGATAACTTACAAATGTTTCTCTGACACATATTTCCCAGACTTTTATGACATAATTTATTTTCATCCACCATTCCCATGTAACAAGAATTCTGTACTTCACCAACTTGGAACAAGTTTCCTTTTGCACGTTGGCCTCTTGTAACTATATTTCCATCATTTTTACATTTCACAACGAACCCATATTTTCTGAATATAAATTTATTTCCCTCATCATAGAGTTGTGAAACACTCAGAAGATTATGTTTCAACCCATCAACATATAATGTTTTCTTATATTTCATTTTTTCTTTTCCGATGATGGCCGATTCAACACCTTTGATTCTCAGAGATTCATCATTTCCAAATGTAACGATTCCTTATTTGAATTCTTTCACATTCTTCAGCAACTTTAAGTATCCTGTCATATGAGAATAGGACCCACTATCAAGAATCCATGGACATTCTCCTTTTGTAGATTTTAAGGCAATTTCAACAACAAGAGCTTTTTGTTCTTTCTTTTCCTCCACTTTCTGTTGTGCTTCCTCCAATTTCTTAGCCAAGTCAATGTGTTATGGCCAGACAACCATGCACTCTTTCTTTTTGGACTTATCATACTTGTAACATTTAGCTTTTAAAAACTATGGATTTTGAGAATTATTAAGAAACTTTTGTTTCTCTAGTAACACACTAAGGCAGCCCTTGACAAGATGTCCAAGACGATCACATCTTTCACAAATAGTTTCCAATGATTGGAATATATTCTCAACTTTCACAATAGTCTTCTTAGATATCTTCTAAAATTTATTTAGAGACTTTATATTTTGAAACGATTAACTCCCCCTCAATCCTTATCTTTCAAAACTTGTGGAATAGTTGTAATGTTATTGGTTGAACCAACACATATTTTCCATGTGTCCGAATCCACCACAATACCAGCAGTAACCATAGAAAGAATATTTTCCTCTAAAACTTCTATACTGACCAGATTTGTGAACACACTTTTCAACAATCTTTTTAATAGAACTATATTGACCAAAAATCTTGATGTTTTCATTTGTAACTCTCTTCCTCAGTTCAGATTTATCAGTACCAGAATAATTAGATGTCTTTCTTGACTGATGATTTTTATGCACTTCTGATTTTTCAGAATTGCTGACTTTTTTCACATACATGGTCTTTCCAACCTTGTTCTTATCAGAACTAGTTCTGTCTTTCATTTCAACCTTTGAAGGTATCTTTTATGGATCCTTATTTGGTTCATTCTTACTGTAACATTCACCAACTTCTGAGATCGAACTTTTGAAACTGATACTCATTTCTTCAGCTTTATAAATATTTTGTTGGACAAGTTCCAACTCTTCTTCTTTTTTCCTTTAGCTTTACCTCAAGATGATCATTGCGATTATTTTCATTCTCAAGAGAATTCTTCAGATCATAAATCTACTTTTCCATATTGATTTTCTCATCAGTAAAACCTTCTCAATTGTTTAATGCGGAATTTTAATTTATCAACTTCTTGTTTTCCTTTTCAATCCTTCTGATCTTTCTCAAACATTCCTTCAAATATTCTTTAAGATGATATTCAAGTTGAGTTTCTTCTTCTTCTGAACTTTTTATCTCATACTCTTCATTATTCAGTGCAACAATAAAGGTATTTTCGCTAGTTTTTTCAGCAAATAATTTCTCAGATTCATCTTTGCTGTCTTCTTCATCTTCATCTTTAGATAAAAAGATTATTCTTTTTGATTTGAAGAACTTTTTATCCTTCCCCTTTGAAAAATATTTATCTTTGTCAGCTTGTTTCTTCCACAACCTTCTTGGCCATTTGTTATCATTATCATTATCTTATTCTTTATTCTTTTGAGGGACGTTAGCTGCAAAGTGACCAACGACTCCACACTCAAAAAATTTCAAGGGAAGTTTACCCTTGTATTTTCCTGTACCTCTTTTCACATTCTTAGAAAAAAAGGATAAAATTTCATCAAAATTTTTATATACCCCATCTTTAGAATTGGATTCACCAGCATCATCTTCAATAAGAGTCTTCTTTGACTTCTCTCTCTTTGTATTCTTGAATGACATTTCTCTATCAGCTTTTGTTTTTCCCGTCATAGACTTCTCCCTTATCATCTCATAAGTAATGAGAGTGCTATGAAAATCATCCAAAGATAATGTTTCAGGGTCTCTATATTCTAATGAAGACACTTTAGCATCAAAATTTTAAGGAAAAATTCTCAAGATCTTTTCAACAACTGTAGAATCCTCCAACGTTTCACCAAGACATCTGATTGTACTGACAATATCATTTATCATGGTAAAGAAATCTCCAATAGATTCAGATTCTCCCATTTTCAACTCTTCATACTTCAGTCTCCAAATTTGTAGTTTAGCCTTCCTTACTTTTGTATTTCCTTTATAAATGTTCTTTAGTTTGTCCCAAATTCATTTGGCTGTAGCAACACCTTTCACTCTTAAAAATTCACTCTCAGAAAGAGATGATAGTAATACATTTTTAGCTCTTCCATCATTCTCAAGATTCTTCTTATCGACATGAGTAAGAAGAACCTTATCATCAATAATAGGAAATCCATCTTTTGTAGTTTCAATAACTTCATATCCAGGATACATAAGATAATACATCATTCTATCCTTCTAGATGTGATAGTTCTATCCATCAAAAATCGGAATCCCCTTACTGTTCATGTAATTTAGATTCTCCATCACAACTTCTTCTTCAACCACTTCACCAAAGAATAAATGAAGGGAACCTGTCCCTCTGATACCAATTGAAGTTCCAAGTTAGGATTCAAGTATCACTGAGAGGGGGATGGGTGAATTAGTGATATCTTTTTATTTTTAAGTTCCCTTCTTTCTGAAACAACCTTCGCCTCCTGTTAAAGAGTTTCTTCCCTGCTGAACACACACAACCACATGAACACAAGATTTACAAGGTTCACTACTCAACAAGAGTAGCTACGTCCTTGGTATGGTACAGAAACAATTCAGTACCACACAATCCACTAGAAAAATCCTTTTATGTGAAATAAAATGAGTAGGATATACCCTTATACTCGTGTATCACTTTGAAAACAATCCAATAGTGCGTGTGCTCCCTCTTAGTACAAATAGGGTAATATAATGATTCTGTGCTTCTTAATGAAATTTCACAAATCAAATCTTTCAAAACAATTCTTCACTTTCCTACCTAGAAGCTGGTAAGGACCTCTGGGTATAAACAGCTTGTGTTCCACTCCCTACTTGTGCACCTCCCTGCTTCCGCACCTCTCATCTTATGCGCCACCTATTTGCACACCACCTACTTGCGCTCCACTAACTACTTACGCGCCACTATTGTGCGCATCTCACAACTTGCGTGCCACTCTTGGCTTATAAACAACACACTTCTTGAATACACCTTCCTACTTGAGCACCTATGACAACTTGCATGCCACTTCTGCTTGTGCGCCACCCTACTTGTGTGCCTTATAAATAACTCTCAGCTTGCGCGCCACTTCAACTTGTGCGCCACTTCCGATGACTTGCACGATCAGAGCTAAAATTTGTTTCTTAAGTGTTGAGCCTTAAAAAATGAGAAGGCTAGTCGTCTATTTATAGTAATTTTGAGGACTTGAGCATCACCTACACTTGTGCGCCACTCCAAAACTTGCACGCTGCTCTAGTACTTTCACGCCGCTCCAGCACTTGCGCGCCGCTCCAGCACTTACGCACCGCTCCAGCACTTGTGCTCCACTCCCGCAATTGCGTGCCATTCCATCACTAGCACGACACTTTATTTCCTTTGTCATATTTTGATATGATGATGTTGAAATATGACTTGTGCACAACATACACTCACGCACCACATATACTTGCGCGTCACACTTGCGCATTGCTTATAATTACATGCCACTTTTTGACTTGCGTGCCAATCTTTAACTTGCATTACTCTTTATTTACTTTATCATATTTTGATGTGATTATCTTGAAATATGACTTGAATTAAACATACACTTGCATGCCACACTTGCGCATTTCTTATACTTGCACGCCACTTTTTGACTTGCGTGCCAATCTTTAACTTGCGTGCCACTTTATTTCCTTTGTCATATTTTGATGTGATGATCTTGAAATACAACTTGCGTACAAAATACACTTTCATGCCACACTTGCGCGCCACTTTCTTTCCTTTGACAAAAACACTTCTTTACTCTCCCTATCATTCATAAGGCTTGCATCACAATTTCTCCAAACTTATGATATTTTTGAAATACAAATCAGCAAAGCATCATCTAGTTTATAAGTCCTTTACAAAGTGTATTGATTTAGATTCTTTGACAACAAAAAACAACACTTTGTAATAGAAAACTCTTATTACTTCTTTATATATCTAACTTGGTCCCAACACATGGGATGGTTCAGAATATGAAAATATATTTCTTTTTTCTGAAAATTGATATGTGATCTATATAACGAGAGCTAATCCATTCCCATTATAGCATCGAATTCCACCAAGGGAATAATTATGAGATTTTCTGGAAGAATATTCCCACATATGCCAATAGGATAAGAGTCTAAAACTTGGGTTGAAATGATTGCATAACTTGGTGTTTTTACATATATATCTACTTCAAGGTTTTGGGGCTTCGATTCTATAGTTCTAGAAAACTTTCAAGATATAAAAGAGTGCGCAAAACCAAAATCAAATAAGATTTTTTCCATTCTTGAGTGAATAGAAATTGTACCTTGTACAACTTCATTATATTTCTCCACTTCTAGAGTAGTTATGGAATAATCCTTACCTTTTTCTATAGGATTTTGTGTCTACTGACGCTAATTACCCTATAGGAATCAAGGTTTAGTGCACTGGCTTTCATAGTGCCCTTTCTCCCTACAGTTGTAGCATTGAACCATGGGTGGTTCTCTCCTTTATTCCACCAAATTCTCATTCCTTCTCATGTATTTTAGACACTCTTGAGTATGGTGGCCTTCTTTCCCACACATGAATAATTCCCCTATCCCTTTGAGGCAGTTCCCATGATGCAACTTCCCACATTTTTAGCATGTGGGTCTTTGAGTTTTCTTCCCTCCATTATCATTAGATCCTCCATCTTGAAAGTCCATCTTTTTTTTCTTATCACTATAGCCATGGGAAAATTCTCCAAACTAAATATTTACTTTGAGGGAACATGGAACAACTTCTTCATAACTCCCAAAGTCTTTAATTGCAAGATCCATTCGAAGGTCTGTTTTTAACCCACTAAATATTCTATCAATTTTTCTATCATTGTTGATAACAAAACCCGAAGAATAGCTTGTGAAATTTTCTTCATAGTTCGTGACATATTCTCCTTACTTTTTCTTGATCTCCATGAATTACCTCTCCATATTCATAAAAAGAGTTTGGGGGAAATACTTGTTAAGAAACACAATCTTAAAGTATTCCCATCCCATCTCTTCAATTTCGTCTCTTGGCCTGGTGTTCTTAATCAAAGACCACCATTGATCGGCCTCTCCCTCTAGATAATAAACAGTTGATGTCACGTTATCCATCTCAGAACAGTGAAACACAAAAAAGATCTTCTCCATGGAGTTGACCCACTGTTCCAAAACTAGTGGATCAGAAGATCCGCTAAACGTCAGTGGTCGTTGCTGTATAAAACAAACAATAACCAATTGTTCCCTCTTTGGTGAAGGAGTACATTCCCCATTATTCTGGTTATTGTTCATAACCAGTGATAGTTGGTTAAGAATCACCATTAAGTTTTAACTCCACCTCTAAAAGCATTGGGGATATCATTCGGGAAATCATTGCATTGGCCCTCACATGGGATTTTGGCCTGGTTTCTCTTGGTTCCCACCATTTTCTAAAATAGAAAAGGTTAGAAAAAAACATAAGTCAACAAGTCATGAATAAATTATTAATTTGTATTATTTACATTAAAAGTATAAATTATGGTATCCCTATGTAAATATTCTTGTGTGCATATTTGTACTTAGTCTAATACTAGAGGTTTTCTCTAGGGTTCACTAATCCTAATTCCCAAATTAACTAAACCTCCCTTTGATACCAACTATAGTGACACTGCCTTTTCTTACATTACTATTACATCATTATAAAGATAAAAAATATAATAGCATTACACCATGAGGATCCATAGGTTTAGTTTATTGGGAAAACTAGGACCAAAAATAACATTTACCACATCAATCATAACCATTTATTTAATTCCTTCTTCTCTAGCTTATTATTGGCTCTTGACCTCTCCTTAGTACATGTAGTCACCTGAGGATATACATCAAAAAGGGGTGATCTAAAATCCCAGTAAGAGGATAAGTATGAACAATATAACAATGTGTGAGCATAATCACAACATAGTGAAAGGATCATTAACATGATAGGAAGCATTAATAAAAGACTTGAAATGTGGCAATGCATAAAAATAAAACATCGTGTCTTAGTGGTCAACTACCACACATAATTGTGAAAAATTCTAGAATCACGTTCATGAATCATTTCTCTTTTAATAATGAGATTCATAACTTTACCCAATGAATTAGAGTGCTGTATAATTTTGGGTTCACCCGTCACATTCAAACATTCATATTGCGCTATATAATTTTGGGTGCACCCGTCACATCATAATATTTACATTATCATACATGTCACATTAAAAATATGAAATACTTGAACTTAACATAAACCATGGAAATAAATGGGTTGCAAATAATAAATAATACTTTCATAAACATTTTTTCCTCAAAATAAATATGGAATATTACTCTTTACATAGATCCATTAACCATGAGTGAAGAGTGAAACAATATTCATGAAGTAAAAAGGGTGTGTTTATTTGAAAGAAGAGTTCTTTTGGAAAACATTGGGTTTTTCATAAAATCAACTAGATAACATTTATATCTTAGAAAAGGTAAGATAATGATTAATAAATTATTTTTAAGGAGAATCTATACCGATCATGGAGTGAAAGAGGGAGAACCTGAAGAAAGAAAGATGGGTTCGAGAATTTCCTCTTACCTTGTATCTGAACACTTTATTCACTTTAATGTCCTGTATAACCACATTAGATTCATTAATTAACAATTAAATAACCTTTTCCACATTAGTATGGTTCATTTTGGCTTAATTAAGTTATTTTATGGGCCTTTTTATGAGTTATATAGTTTAAATACATTGTTTTGGAATGTTTATTTTTATGGTTTTCTTGAGCGGTTCACGTGTTTTCATAAATGGATGTTCATATAGAACATGAATAAAAATATAGAACTGATATTTCATGTTATTAATTATATTACATTAGTTTAAATTATCCTATAATTAATTATATTATATACCATGTGGATGAATCATTAGATAAGAATTTAATGATGATCGTTTGGGTTAATTCAGGCAGTTTTTCGACCACAACGAACTTGTTTTGTTTAATCATTTAGTAATATGTACATAAGTTAGATATAGAAAATTAAATAGGATATAATAAATATAATATAATCCATTTCAACCATAAATATAGTTTCATGACCATATCTGAAGGTGGTAAAGAAAACATGTCGTTCTGCAAGGTGATAAATTAACACCTCACGAACAACATTTTCTTTTCTAAAATAAAAAGAAGATAAGAAGGGGATTGGATGATATATAATCCCATTAATATCCTAAAATTACATTATATGTATTATAATGGAGTTACCATACCATTTGGATGAGTATAGGTGGGTATATATTAAGAAAATAACTTGAAATTGAAAGTAAATTAAAGGAAAAGAGAGAGAGGGGAATTACCTCTTGAATCCTCCTCTTGAGATCCTCCTCAAAGAACATAGGCTTGGTATTTTGATGAGACCAGAAGATATTTGAAATGGAGGAGGGAATAGGGAAGATTTTTGGGCAGAGGTTAGATAGGGTTTGAATCTTGACAGGTGTGAGGAAATGAGGGTGTGAAAGGTGGTATTTATAGTGGAGGGGAGAGGGGTTTTGTAAATATAATATTCATTAATTTATTAATTTCCACCAAGATAAGAAATAGTGATGATTCTATGATAAAAAATATTAAATAGGGCATGAGAGTTATATATTTGGGCTCTTACATCACTTGGGATGTCCAGAATAGTTGATTTAAATTATAATGTATTTATACGGTAAATTAATGTATTTTACTATTCACAAAAAAATTCATGTATTTCATAAAAATCCCAAAAATCCACCCTAACCATTTTTAGACATGTATAATCCAAAAATGAAGTCCATTTTTCAAAAATAAATTTATAAATATGATCAATTTAATTTTTAATTAAAATCACAATTTACTTGAAAAATACAGATTTTAAAATGAAAAATGATTTCATAATGCTTTCAAAAATTACATAAGGTATTATAAAATTATCTTAAAACCAGAAGATGTATAATTTTTAATTTATGAAAACATTTTAGAAAAATAAATTTTCTTTTAAATTAATTAATTAATTATATTTAATTATTTATGAATTACAAAAAATACCAATACTTTTACTATGGTCAAATTTTCACTCATAAGATGCCTAAATTTTATTTAATGATTCATGGGTAAGGTTAATAGTATTTTGGAGGATTTACTATTCATAAGGGTCATATTACTATTTATAAGGGTAGGTTACTATTCACAAAAAATTATGTTTGTTCTATCGGACTCCAATCATCTTATTGATCGTAACCGTGTATGTCAGATTTTCGAAATTCAAAACATAGAAGTGGAAAAATTATGTTTAATGGTCATATAGTATTTAGTATCATTATATGTCATTGTGCTTCCTAATGTGATTATACTATAAGGAATAATTATAAGAAGGGAAATACATTGATAAAACTTCGGGTCGTTACAATAACTCTTTACTCAAATACATCATATGGATTCAATCAACATTATTCCTTTGGTATCCAAATCGTTAGGCTTTCCCAGCTAGTGTAACCCAAATAAAATTCTAAGAATAAGATAATATAGAAAAATCATGGGATATTAATGCAAAACTCAACCTACCCAACAATAAAATCCAGATTTACTTATAACTTTCTTTCTTTACTCAAGATAATCTCAGGGTACTTGTAATGAACCATCTAGAGTTAAATAAATAAGTCACGCAAGAAATCCCACCACATAGTGATGTTAAATAAAGAAATACACTAATAGCCTCATGTGTAACAAAAACAAGGTATACAACCATATTATATTGGGTAAGAAATATAAACATCCATGAGACTAACAAAGTCAAACCAAATAGGCCAAACCAGAATGATAAAATATGAAAAGTCTAAAAAAGTTCTTGTGTGACCATCTGTCGCCCCTGAACCATCCAACTATGATGATGACCACTAACAAGAGAAATTGGAATGTTACAAAATGCCCTTACCTTTACCTAATTCCTATAAAACTATACTTACAAGTGCCCAAATTAAAATGTTGGGTGTGATCATAAAGGCTAGTAGGACAACACCAAAGAATCTATATAAGTTCTAATATCAAGAAATCATCAGTTTTAGTTTTAAAACAAATTAAATTTACAAAAAAATCATATAACAAAACCATTTTTTAAATCATCTTTTTTAATAAAAACATACTATATTCACAAAATCCAGAAATATGTCAAGAATAAAATAAATAAATTAATCATAAGCAAAAACAACCATGGATACACCATACGATAATCATGTGAGGGAATAACCATTAAAATAACATCATGTGATAAACCAATCATAAATGAAAAATTACACCGTTTTGGATCTAGACTATAGGTATACATGATAGACATGAATGAAAATCCCTAATGTAGGTTTAATGTGGATCCAAAAAATATGACATATAGTGGTGTTAGACACACTAAAGTGACATAAAACCTCTTGTGGAATTACATACACAAATAGTGACAAGTTTATTTCTCGATGCATCGAAGGTCACCCAACGTGTTAAGTCTCTCAAAATCCATTTCAAAACCAAAACTACCCTTTAAAAAATTTAGTAAAAAACATTGTGTGATAAAATAAATTTTTAAAGCAAAAAACCTTTAAAAACATGTATCTTTATAAAAAAATCTATTATAATGTTAAATCAAGCAATTTCATTGAACATTCCAAAGTAATTGATAATAACTTAAGGAAATTCAAAAATTATAATCACTTGTAAATATACACCTAACTCAAGAGAGGAGGAAACCCATTCACCTTTAACAAAGGAGATTAGAAACAAGTAGATCGACCTTTTAAAGATAAGGATTAATGGGAAAATTATGAAGGATCAATATAAAACACCAACTGATCACACTTTGATCCACAAACACATCCAAAACCACTATCACGACCAAAGGAAACAAAGAATTAGAAATATTTCTTCCCAAAGAGAAGTGATGAAGTGAACATAGGGATAAAATTATAAATAGAGAAATCTGAAAGGATAAAGATCACCCAAAATCAGCATAAGTTTTGAGAGGGATTCATGTGCATTGAATGGGAGAAGGTTCATATGTGAAGTGTGATAAAAAATTCTAGTCCTAGACAATTCAGATTATGAATACCTTTCATAGTGTGAATTACATGATTTAGAAAATACACTGAAAAGGGCATCACATCAGGTTGAATTAATCCCAATCAATCCATTCATGATTTGAAAAGGTTTCATGACCTATAATGTTTCATGCTCTGAACCAAATTCAAGGAATCTTCCATGTAACAGATTTATGTTGTGTAACCAATTCATGACGTGAATGTGTTTATCAGGAAGTGAATATTCTACATTCTATGTAAAAACCCTTAAAAATCTCCAAAAATCTCCATCCCTATAATACATGAAATGCGCCCAAAAAAATAAGTAAAAAAAGAGCCAAGAAGTACCTAAAATAAGGTAACGAGATGTTACAAGCGAGGTGAAACTATATAAAAAAACCTAATCACCAACCTAAAATTATAGTGGATGATGATGGTAGTTAGCATAGTATTTTTGAATAATCTATGCTGAGATCAACCTCTTATGAATCAAGTGCACCTTTTCTTTCATCTCCTAAACAAGACTCGACCCAACCAAGGACCACTCTCCCAAATTTTCCTAGAACAAGGGAGATTTACAAGTCCACCCATAAAACACCTTAAAAGGGGATATCCTAATCGAGGTCTGATAACAATTTTTATAGAAAAAAATTTCTAGAGAAAAATCATTTTCCCAAGAACCACTGAAATCAAGCACACATTCCCAAACAATATCCTCAAGAACCTGGATAGCTCTCTCTTCCTATCCATCCATTTATAGATGATATTTCATTCTCAATTTCAAATGGGAACCCATATCCACTTACAAACCTTTCTAAAACCTGGATGTAAACCTAGGGTCCCTATCAGATACAATCATAGAGGGAACCCCATGAAGTCTCAGAACCTCTTGGGCATACAATTCTCTGATCCATTCCCTCTTTTTTCATCTCCTATATAAAGAGAAAATGTGTTGATTTCATGACTCGATAAATGATTTTCCAAATTACATCCTTCACACTAGGATTCCATGGTAAAATAATGAATAATTACATGGAAAATTTATCCCAGTTTTATACCAGAATGGGTATGGGATATAAAAAATTAGTAGGTCTGTGGTGCTCTACCTTAATTTTCTAACACATAAGGCACCATGATACAAAATTCACAATCGACCATGTCATCCCTAACCACCAATACCGTCCTTTGTCCATTAACTCTTCCCTCATAGAAATAGGAACAACCAACCTACTTCGAAAAGACAAAGCACCATCAGGAGATTGATACCACTCAACCAAGGTATCCCCACCATTAAGGATTTTACTAAATCACTAGAACTCAGTGTCAGATACCTACTCAAGAAAAATACACTCATCAAATGATGAGTCTGCCTTTATATAATCCAAGTACACCTATCCACTAGCTACTTCCAATATCAAGCTCATCTCAGCAAACAAACTCATCAAAACCACTATTCCATTGAATCCTTCATTGTATGAGTCAGTAATTTCCTTCTCAATGCATCTAAGACCACATTTTCTTTTTTAGAAGTATAATAAATATCAATATCAAAAGTCTGAAGATACTCAACCCAATATCTATATCACAAGTTCTTATCCCTATGAGTGAAATTATAATTTAGGCATTTATGATAAGAATATACCATAAAATACCCCCAATAAAGTAGTGACACCGTGTTTAGAGTTTAATCGCAATTTATACCAACTCAAGATCATGGGTAGGGTTGTTCTTCTTATGAGGGTGTAATTAGAGAGAGCTGTAATCCACCACCTATTTCCCCTACATCAAGTCACAACCCAATCCAATGACAAAATCATCATAGAAAACATCATATTTCAAACTTGGTTTTGGAAGAATAAAAACTGGAGATAAATTTAACCTCAGCTTTAGTTCCTAAAAATATCTCTAACATTTTTTATTACACTCGAAATTTACACCCTTACGAGTTAAATATGTCATCAGAGATGAAATATTGAAGAAGTACTCAATGAACTATCTATAATAACTAGACAACACCAAGACACTCCAAATATCAAACACATTTTGGCCTACTCTCAAGAAATAACCACTTGTATCTTTTGAAGATCCACTGAGACACCCCTCTTAGATATAACATGCCCCATAAGCTTCACTTATTTAATCTAGAATTCACACTTAGAAAGATTAACATACAAATTATATTCCCTCAAGGTTATTATTTTGATATCCAAATGGTCAATGTGATCATCCTATGACTTGGAGTACACAAAAAAATCATCCATGAACACAACAAACAAAGATTCCAAGAACCAATGAAAGATACATTTCATCAAAGACATAAATATTTTCGGAGTGTTAGTGTAGTGCCCAACCCATTTAACCACTTAAAAAATGCTTCATATCGAGTTCCACTGGGCCCTAAGCATGCCCACCCATACACCAAAGGCTTCCGAATAGTAACAATGGTGTAAACAGGTGATAGGGGGGATATTATACTCTATGGTGATGATAATAATAATGGTCTATATAAATATAATACAATAAAAAAGAAAGACCACAAGACACTGAACTAGTAACCTGCCCATGGAATAAGTAAGAAACAATAATAATAATAACCAAAATCAAAATAAACCATTTTCATAATTAAAACATCATAATATACCATCTATAAAACATGCATACATATCCGGTCATACAAAAAATAAGCATAAAAAGGGATTCCCATGTCCAACATTAGTTCTTATATATATATAACCATGATGAAATAGAAAGAAAAATTAAAAAGGTAACACCATTTGAAGCAGAAACCAAAGCTCCCTTTCCATTCATCCCATGTAAAAAATATGACTCAATCATTAAGATTCAGCTCTTGAGCCTGAACCTTTACCTGATCGTAAATCCATGAAATGTACACACATCTTGAAGTGCCCATGTAAGGTGTAATAAAGAATCTCATTAGGTCACCACCGATATGTGACTATCTTACATCTATGATAAAGAAGGTGTGTACTAAAATAAATAAAGTATCACATGCACATCATATAAATAAACTTTCTTCCCTTATGCTCAACATCCACAAGGAAGCAATCACCAGCTTTGGCCATTACTGGTATAATGGTAGCAGAGTGGTTCCTTAGCCTAATCTCAAAGAATCCTATGATGAGAATCAATCCAGGTGAACCCTTAGGTTATAACTCTAATAGAATAACCCTACATCATGTTTCAACAAACACCTCATGTCCAAAAAGTATCTAAAGTTCCGAAGGCACTCCCCATTAATCAATACCTGGTCCCACATACCTCAGCTTATAAGAAACCCCATCAACTCAAAGCATGACGTTCAAGGAACAATGATACCTATCCTATAAATAATAGCACTATTGGATCAATAGACGACATCCTAAGGAATGGTGATGTTCATCCTCCCAAATAACCCCAGCCCAACAACCTCAAGTATTATGAGCCTCATCCCCCAAATGATGGTCTAAACACTGTCAATCGATGGCTCCTCACCATCCCCATGGCTTTCTACGAAAATCACCTCTAACCATCATCCTATTTCGCATCTAATGGAGGTCTCTACCCACATGAGTGGTCAATAACACATCATAATTTGATTCAATATATGTGTACATGATTCCAAATATTGCATTAGCTAACATGGGTGAGAAGAAATCACCAAATAAATATGTAAGCCACACTATATGACACCTTGTGCCCCTATAACCATGTCGCTCAATCTGATGGTTAACACCAGATTAAATCACTTGGTCCATGCCCATAACCAGTCAACCTCACTGCCTTAACCCAAAAACCAAGTCTCCTGACCTGTGATCAACATCACTCATGGAATCCAAGAATCACCCAACCCAGCGATCATATTACCTCAACTAAGGTGGTCATCACCACCTCAATCCTTGGTCCAAGACCGTACAGTTCCCATTGAACTCATCAAAACCAATTAATATAATTATAATAATTCAATTTAAATAAACCAATACCATATCCTAATTTTCCCAAGGTTCGAATCCACTCACAAGTTCATACCATTTGTATTCTTTATTGAGCAATCCCATTGTAATCTCACAAGAGAGTTTTATAAATTAAAAGGAAACCATTAAATTATTAGGGTCTTACTTGGAATACCTAATGGAATTATCAATGTATCACGCTAGAAAAAACCACAAAATAATGAAGAAATATGATCACCATATACTTCATGTTGGTAGACACATGCTCATCCAATATTAGCCTCTAACTCAATCCGATTTGGAATAAATCATCATTTTAGACGAACACCTTGAAAATAGGGTAACATAGCTTACACGAATTTAGAATACCATATAGTGAGAGAAAGAGAAAAGAGAAGTAAGTGG
Source organism: Viscum album (assembly GCA_963277665.1). Taxonomy (NCBI): domain Eukaryota; kingdom Viridiplantae; phylum Streptophyta; class Magnoliopsida; order Santalales; family Viscaceae; genus Viscum; species Viscum album. Next base: position 1,773,634,320 of record OY728165.1, on the reverse strand, counting down.
ACTAAAGGGCTTACCAATATGGACCCAATGCCATAGATGGATCAAAGAATAGAGCTCAGATGAAGGGTGTATCTCAATGCCTAGTGGGAGAAGAAAAGGTAGAGCACCCCTGTTGTGCATACACGAAGGAGAAGAAAAGAGGAGGAAGAGGGGTAAATATAGAAGCGGTAAAATGGTAAATTCATAGATTTAATAAAGTTCAAGGTTGGTTCACATGGTTTGGTTAATCGTGTGCCAATCGTATGACACCTACTATCCAAAGGGTTACCTCACATGGTTGTCCTGTAGGGTTTTCGAAACTGTATGATAACTATGTGAACTAAATCTACTAAAAAAAATAAAGGTTACACATGTCCATGAACCCCCTTGAGAATGGTTTACCAAACATTGTCTAGTAAACATGGAGGGCCACACGGTTACACTTGGGAGTCTTCATGGTTTTTAAAAACTATGCACCTCAGACTGCACACCTTGGAAAGTTTGGTTTTTCAGCCTTCGATGCACCTGAAACCCAACCAAAACCTCAAGACACTTTTTGAGAACTAAGACTCATCTAAAAAAGGTCTTGTGTTAAAAAAACTATTGGAATTAAGTTATGATAAAAAAAATTTGTTCTACCTACCAAAATTTGAAAATTCAAGATGGGTGAGGAGTTCAACCCACTCTAAAAACTCAAGACATTACAATATCCCCACATTAACATAACTCATCCCCGAGATATAAAAAAATCCCCAATATGGCACCAAACATACCCATATCACCAAAAGTAACCCAGACTACCTCGGTCAAAAATGGAAGAGGTCAACCCACAAAGTGCTCCCCACCTTAGGAGTTACCTACCCCACTCGCTTCCCGACCCAAAACTCAAATAAAACCGATGGCCCATCAACCATCCATGGACTCAAAATTCCCCCATGATGCATCACCACTGATAAACCTCATTAGGTTCTATTATGTCATACTCCACTCTCATCATGTCCCGTATCTAATCAGATACCCACCTCATGTCCATGCCAAACATGAAACCTATGAGGTCCCGCATCTCATCAAATGCTCAAAACCAGTCTCGGTGCCTAACACCTCAAACAAGTATTACATCACAAAGATGCTCAGATTCCAACACACCTCAAAATACATACACATAATGATGCTCATAAAATATCCCGATCCCACGCAACTCATATATATATATATATAATGCATATGAGCTTATGCCAACCTACTAACCAGCATCTGGTAAGTCTATAGATACATCCCGTGCACCTCATGAACCAAAAAAGGACATGCCTACATTAGGTCCATGCCAAAATAAACCAAAACTTGGTCACATCCATGGTGTACATTCAACTATCATCAGCTCACCATCTTTCTCGGACCTTGGTAGTTCAACAACATGCACCTGGCCTGAAGCCTGACTCCCTAATGTAACACCCCGAGATTTTGTGAATTTATTTTTTCAAAATAATTTGATCTTTTGATATTTTAATATCACGCAACACTAAATATAGATTTTTTTAATTATATAATATCACTAAGTTTTGTATTATGTTATAAAAAATAACAAGGTAATCTTGCACTATACACAACATTGACTTGGCTTGTGTTACACACAACAATGAGTTTCTGCGAAACAAAACTTTACAATTATAATAATATAGTTATAACCTAGCCATTAAACTTGTAATATGAATAGTAATAACTATTTTTTTAGTTTTGATAATGAAAAATGTAATTTTTTGTAAAGTCTTTATATGTTTAAAACTACTCTTTTCTTAAAAGAACCACTTTTTATGTCTTTTTATGAAAAATAATAAAATTAATTTTATACCCTCATAGAAATAGAATTTGGTAAGATATAAATCATTTTTAAATTCAAAATATCAAAATTATATTAGGGTTAATTTTTGGTATTTTTTTTAAAAGTTTCAATTTTTGATGAATATTGAAATTACTGCATTTTTGTTTAAAACCTGATTTTTCACTTAAATAATTATTTTATATTAAAATAATTTTAAAGTATAAATGGATAAATAATAAATATATTAATTCAATTTAGTTCATTGGAATCATTTTTATAATATAATTAGATATAAAAAATTATTGAACTTTTGAACGTCTCTTTTACCCGTCTTCGTGCTATATTTGTGGGATTAACATTAAATGCAATTTTACCACTCTTGTAAATTGAATTTTGAAAAATATAAATAAATGGTTGTAATTATTATGAATAATCTGGTCTCATAGGATCAAAATAAATTTTGGTGAATAGTAACTTTTGAATTATATTTACCGTGGTTAAAGGTAAATACGATAATTAAAGGTAAAAATAATATTATAATAATATAAAATTACCCTAACACATGTCCTAATTTCATTGGATATGTTTTTTAACCCAAATAAACCTTATTTTAAAAATATGATCTTTTTTAATCCACTTTTTTTTAGATTAATACATTTATTATATTTTATTTAAAGAAGTGTTAAAAGTGTCATATTCAAAATTTAACAAGTAAATAATTTTTCATATAGGGTTACACATAAGATAAATTCTAATATAATTATACATTTAAAATATAATAAATTTATATTCATCATGATAATTTATTTTTAATTTTTATAGAATAAATAACTTAATTAAAGGCTTGTATAATAATGATGCAGTAATTGTGTAATTAATTAAGATATCAAATAAATGATATTAAAAAAATTAGAATAAATATAATTTGAATTAATTAATTACATAAAAAATTTTTATAGATAACTTAGACATGTTAGTGAAATTTTTGAAGTGTTTTTTAGAAGTTATCATGTTGTTTTGATATTTTTAAAAATAAAAATATTGAATAGTATCAAAATTGACATAAATGATACTTTAAAATAAATAATATTTTATTAAATGTTATAAAATTCATAAAAATACAAGATTCTAAAAAATAACTTTTAAAGTGTCAAATATGTCATAAATTATCTAATTTGGGTTTGTTTGGAATTTTATAGTAACTATATTAACCCTGTAGTGTAACAAAACTAGTTGTCATGGTAAAAGTTAAATTATTTAACTAAGGATTAAAGCCAAAAGATAAGGTTACTTTTGGGATCTAAACATGTATAAAATTAATTGGTTGAGATTATTTTGACCCACAATCATCTCAAAATCAAAATAACTCACTTTGGAGATATTTTAAATCGAAAATCAATTTATAATAAATTAATAGTTTTGGAGTTTCCAAAAGTGCCCCTCCTCCCCCTTATAAAAGGGCACTTATCCTTCTCTTTAATTCACACCTCCAAAGCTATTTGTCTCAGCCAAAACCTACCCATTTCCTCTAAAAACTTCTCTCACTACATCTTTGTTGTTATACTTTGGGAATAAATCCATCATAAGGAGTCCTTTTGTACAAATCAAAAGAAGATACCTGAAAAAGAGGTAATTGTTTTATCAACTCTTTCAAAGTTCTTTTCTACTTATACTTCCTCTTTCTATGTTGTTTCCATACCAAAGTAATTAATACAGAAAATGATATATTATTATATGTTTTTATGATTATGGTACAACTATATTCCTCCTTTTACCCATCCTATGAAAAACAATATCACCATACGTGCATGCGTATGACTTACCATCTCCACGTCGTAGTGTAAACCATTTTTCATGTATATTTTATTTCTATGAATATGAAGATGAATATAAAGGATTTAAATAATAATTAATACATAATATTGTTTCTTTATAATTTATATTCGGTCCAATTCCCAGCACTTTACCAATACGGAATGATATCGTTGCTCATGCTTACGTACAACTTACCGTCTCCACGACACGATGAGATTCATCTTCCATGTTCACCATTCAAGGATGATTATAAAAATATATATTATTAATAAGTATTAAATTTATGATATAATCATGCTACTGGAATAATGATATATTTATATACATATATATATATATACATATTTTATTTACATACTTTCTTTCAATATGAAAATTAAAACGGAAACAACGTTCATGCATACGTACGACTTACCGTCTCCATGAATGGTGTATTCCGTTTCATACTTCATTGTGATATAGATTATTATAATATATATATACTATATATATATATGATATTTTTATCATTATTTAAATTATTTAATCATGATATAAGTATAAGAACCAACAATATAACAAATTAAGACACATGCTAAGAACAAAGCGAATATTACACGAAGTGAAATCTTAACATAGGATTATTAACAAGCAGGTAATATACAATCATAATCAAACCATATGTGGAATTATATAAAATAATATTATCCTTTAAGATATTTATAATAAAATTATATTTATTATACAGGAATCTTGTTTGATTATGAAGAGAGTCAAGACACAAGGTAAGAGATTATTTTTGTCTCACCTTTATTTTTTTGAGATACATGCCTCACACACTAATTGTTTCTTCTATGTGGTGTATGTACTGCCCATGAATGTATTTTACGAGTCTTATCCAAAATATTATGATATTTATATATTCTTATAATTTTCTTTTTTACATGGTACATATGATTCTATTGATTATAAAGTGATTTCACCATCTCTTCCATATTTGGGATTGTTTCTTTTTAAGTCTCTGTTGGGTAATATTTATCCGTGTACATTTTTTCTAATTTTTTTTTCATAAAATGTTTTATTTTTGTAATATGGATGTTTAATTTTATTTTTAACCATTTTTTACTTTTTACTACATGGTTTGAAAGGAATATTTCTTTTTTTCCCAAATAAAGTAAATTTTGACTTTTTCAGTAAAAGTACGAGAAGAATATTTTATTTTAACTTATACGACATGAATGGATTTATATGCTTTCATAAAACCTTATTTCCATGAATATTACCCTACAAGATTAAATGTTTAGTTTCAAATCAAATGCCTTCTTTTAAAATTGCATGACATTTTAAGAAAATAAAACTATTTTAGAAAAGAATGGATATTTTACACAAGAATTATTTTAAATGATTTCATGATTCCTTTATATGTTTTCAAAGTGGTTTCAAAGAAAAGGGTTTTGAAAATGTTTTAAGTTTTAAAAAGTGATTTTTAAGGAAAATTCATGTTCCAAGTGATCTTTAAAAATCCTTCCCTACCTATCATGACATAATTTGTTATTTTTGAATAATATCATTCACATTATTTCTCTGAATGGTTTATGTTTTCAGGTAATGATGTTTAAGAAACCCCCTTCTTTTCATGGGTTATGCTTTTAATGAAATGATTATGAATCCTTTATATTTTTTAAAAGTTATGATATGATTACATTTTTATGATACCCATTTCATTTCATGAGTTATGATATGATTTTTTATGATCTTGTGGAATATATATATATGATTTCATGTTCAAAATTCTATGTGTGGACCTATTTTCATGCCCATAATTCTATGCATGGAACTATTTTTCTTGTCAATAATGTTATGCGTGAACCTGATTACATGTCCACATTTCTATACGTGAACCTGATTACATGTTCACAATATTATGACTAAACCATATTTAGTTTTCACAATGTTATGCATGGACCTATTTTCATGTCCATATGTTTATGCAAGGGCATGATTTCATGTCCTTAATTTAGTGAGTGAACCTGTTACTATTTATACATGTTTAAGAAGTTACCAGTTGATGTTTATGCCACAATTTCTTTCCTTATGTCAATTTCATTATCTTATGGATTATGTTCTTTCATTTCCTTATTAATCATGTTTACCTTTAATATGTAGGGTATGATATGCTAATGTTATGATAAAAAACCCTTATGCTCATATTATTCTTATGTAACTCTTTTGTTTACACTTACTGAGCATTTTATCTCAACCCTTTATTATGTTTACTTTTCCCAGATTATGAAGAAATGTTTTAGGTACAAGTACTAAAGGTGAATATCTTTATGGGAGATGTTAAAGATCTTTCACCAGGATAGAATATTTTGTTTCCAAGTTTCCAAATACACTAAATTATTATGGTCCTCGAGTATGTATTATTATAATTCACTGAATATTCATCTTAAATGATGTAATATCCATGTATGTCAAGCCTGGGTTGTTGTAGTTGGTATCAAAGTAAAGGTTTATCTAACCTTTGGAAACTAGGATGTGAAATCTTTAGTGAGATACTTAGAGATATTTCTAAGGATAGTTCTTGGGATGTCCCTAAGGATAAGTATAAGTATAGGATACAATCTTAGAATTTATTAACAATCATGGATTACCTAGTATTAAACTTAAGATTTTATAGATTGAAATTACTTTCCCCTGATTATGTGGTTTTCCAGTATGATTAGTGTTTCTCACACTATTCTTTTCAGTTCTAGTCAATGGATGGAACTCAAAGGAACCATGTTAATGAGGAATGAAATGGGCAATGTAACGATTGTCCTTATGAGCAACAAAAGGTTTCGAGATTTGGAATACAAAATATTGTTTCTATGACCACAAAAACTTATCAAGCTATGAATTATTCTAGGCTTCCAAATGACCAAAGGAGGGAAAAATGTTCTCTTGAATCCTTATTAGGGAAACATCCACCTTATTTTAGTGGAACGACCAATCCAATATTTGATAAGAAATGGATTTTTACCATTTAAAAGATATTTTTCAATATCCTCTGTTCATAATGTGAAAAATTTATGTTGGTAACTTATCACTTGGAAGGTAAAGTGAACCTATGGTGGAACTTTATCAAGAATACTAGGATATAAGATAATATTGAATCCATGGATTGGGATGAGTTCAAGAACTTATTTTTCAGTATGTACCTTCCTCATATTCTTCTTATAAAAAGGTTGATTGAAGTTACTCATCTATATCATGCTTATAATAAGAAAAAAATGATAGAATTGAAATAAAACTCTAAAAACTATGGAGAAAATATTATTATATTTTATTTATGCTCAAAGTGTGGAAAGAATCATGGAGGAAATTGTATTAAGGATTATAATAAATATCTTAAGTGTAGAAAGGAAGTTCATTGAGCATTTGAGTTACAAAGTAAAGGGAATAAGTTAGATAAAAATGTGAATGGATAGAAAGACACACAGAATGCACCTCTCCCACTTCAGTGATACAAGTGTAAGAAGAATTAGCATTATGCTATCCAATGCCCTAATCCAAGGGTTATCGATGATGATCGACGTCAGCAACTGATTAAGGGTAGAGGAAAAGGAAAATCTCATGTGATCACTATTCACAATTTGAAGTAAAACCACAAAGTTATGGAATAATTGAGTATTTATGTATTGGAATTCAAGAATAATGTTATAGAAGTACTTTTATGGTATTATAGAATAACTAAACATCTATTTATTAGTACACTGTAGATTTTAATTAAGGATTTAAAAACATATGTTGAATGGTATTGGTAAACATGAAAAGTGATTGAGGTAAAAGGTGTTTTTTTGGAAAACACATGATTAAGAGAAGGATAACCCTTAATATGAGCATGATGTTGAGATAATGATATTTGGATAAAGTTATTTTGGATATAAATAAGTAAATTAGACAATATTAGTTACCTTGGAACTAATTAAGGATCTATTGACATGTGGGTTATGCTATCATTGATAAAATTTTCATCCTTTTGGACTTAAGAATAAATAAATACGCATGTTTTCAATAAGGATGTATGGTAATTCATGTTATTTCCATATTTCAATAGAATACACGATTAAGGAATTCACATGTTTGGAATGTAAGAGCCATGAATTTCCTTATGATTTATGGGAGATAAATTTTAAGCTGATGTAGTGGACTTATTTTTAAAGTTTTGTATTTTCAACTTTTAGAAGGATTGTGGGCTTATACATTTATGGAAAGTTTAACTTAAATTTCAGATAAGATTGTAAAATTAAAGTATTTTCTCACCATAGGTATATTTATACATATTTTATAACTTTTTGTGACCTTTTTGTTGTGGTAAATATAGATGGAATGAACTATCATTTTATTTATGGATATCATGATCTACTAACGCTTCAGGAATGAAAAATTTAACTTCATTTCTTGGAATAAGGGATGAAGTGGAAATTGATAATGTAACAAAAAAGGGTGAAGTTATGCTGAAATCAAGTAAGTAAATATTCTCTTAAAAAAATTATTCAACATTAGAAAAAAGGGATCATAATGTAAAAAGGTGTCCTATTATCATCATTTTTAATGATATCAATGAACTCTTTCATTATTCTTTAGTTTATGGTTTTGTGATTTTTAACTTTCTCTGGATCACCCACTTTCTTGTGATCAATGATCTTTATCAATCTCTATGATTATTTACGCTTTTCCTCTATGCCCTAATCTTCACCTATGTTCTCTTATGTAGAAACCTAGTTATGAGTTACTATGGGTAACTATTGTCTTACAACTATTTCTTTTTAAAATTAAGTTTTAGACTTCATTTTTACAATGTGGATTTCTATGAAAGAAACTTTGAAGTATTAATAATTTTATTGCCTAGACGAATATTGAGGGAGAAATTCATTTTAAGGGTGGTAGAATGTAACACCCCGAGATTTTGTGAATTTATTTTTTTTGAATTAATTTAATCTTTTGATATTTTCACATCACAAAACACCAAATATAGATTTTTTATTATATAATATCACTATGTTTTGGATTATGGTATACGCAACAATAAGGGAAGCTTTACTATACGCAACACTGACTTGGCTTGCGTTACACGTAACATTGAGTTTTTGCGAAACAATACTTTACTATTATAATAATATAGTTATAACCTAGCTGTTAAACTTATAATATGAATATTAATAACTAATTTTTTAGTTTTTATAATGAAAAATATAATTTTTTGTAAAGTCTTTATATGTTTAAAACTTCTATTTTCTTAAAAGAACTACATTTTATGTCCTTTTGTAAAAAATAATAAAATTAATTTTATTCACTAACAGAAATTGAATTTGATAAAATAGAAATCATTTTTGAATTCACAATATCACAATGAGATAAGGGTAAATTTTTGGTATTTTTCTAAAAAGTTTCAATTTTTGATGAATAGTGAAATTACTGTATTTTTGTTTAAAACCCAAATTTTTCATTGAAATAAAAATTTTCAAATTAATTTTAAAGTCAAAATAGATATATAATACATATATTAATCCAATTTAGGTCACTGAAATAATTTTTAAAATAGAATTAGATATAAAAAATTATTGAACTTATGAACGACTCTTTTACCTTCCTTATAGCCACATTTGCAGGATTAACAGTAAACATAACTTCATCACTTCTATGAATTGAATTTCAAAAAACAGATATACATGGTTGTAATGAGTTTGAAAAATGTGTTCTCAAAGGATCTAAATAATTTTTGTTGAATAATAACTTTTGAATTTTATTTATCGTGCTTAAAGGTAATAGAGTAATTAAAGGTAAAAATAATATTATAATAATATAAAATTACCCTAACACTTATCTAAATTTTATTGGATATATGTTTTTAGACCCAAATCAACCTTAGGTCAAAAATATGATATTTTTTACGCCACTTGTGTAATATTAAGACATTTATTATATTTTATTTAAAGAAGAGTTAAAAGCGTCGTATTCAAAATTTAATAAGTAAATAATTTTTAATATAGTGTTACACATAAGATAAATTCGACTATAATTATTAATTTGATATATAATAAATTTATATTCATCATGATAATTTATTTTTAATTTTTAGATAATAAATAACTTAATTAAAGTCTTGTATAATAATGGTGCCATAATTATTTAATTAATTGAGATATCAAATAAATGATATTAAAAAAATTAAAATAAATAGAATTTTACTTAATTAATTACATTAAAAAAAATTATATATAACTTATACATTTTAGTGACACTTTTAAAGTTTTTTCAAGTTATCATGTTGGTTTGATATTTTTAAAAATGAAAATATTGAATAGTATCAAAATTGACATAAATGATACTTTAAAATAAATAATATTTTATTAAATGTTATAAAATTCATAAAATTAAAGGTTCCACAAAATAACTTTAAAGTTGTCAAATATGTCATAAATTATCCAATTGGGGTTCTTTTAGAATTTTATAGTAACTATATTAACCCTATAGTGTAAAAAAACAAGTTGTCACGGTAAAAGTTAAATTATTTTACTAAGGGTTAAATCCAAAAGATAAGGTTAAATTTGTGACCTAAAGATGTCTAAAATTAAATATTTGAGATGATTTCAACACATACTCATCTAAAATTCTAGATAACTCAATTTTTATCTATTTTAAATCAAAAATAAATTTATAATAAATTAATAGTTTTGGAGTTTCCTAAAGTACCCCACCTCCCCCTTATAAAATGACACTTCTTATTATCTTTAATTCACACCTCAAAATCCTTTTATATCAGACACAACCAGACCATTTCCTCTCCCAACTTACCTCACTACATCCTAGAGTCTATAATTTTGGAAGAAATCCATCCTAAAGAGTCCTTTTGTGCAAATGAAAAGGAGATACCTGAAAAAGTGGTAATTGTTTTATCACCTCTTTTGAAGTTCTTTTCTTCTTATACTTCCTCCTTTTATGTTGTTTCTATACCGAGGTAATAAATCTAGAATTTAATATATTCATATTTTTTTATGATTATGGACTACCATATTCCTCTTTTTACCCATTCTATGAAAAACAATATCACCATGTGTGCATAAGTACGGCTTACCATCTCCAAGCTGTGGTGTAAACTGTTTTTCATGTATATTTTATTTCTATGGGTATGAAGATAAATATAAAGGATTTAAATAATAAATATGAAATAATATAGTTTCTGTATAATTCATATTCCATTCAATTCCCTGCACTTTACAAATACAGAATGATATCATCACTTGTGTGTATGTATGACTTACCGTCTCCATGACATGATGAGATTCATCTTCCATGTTCACCATTCAAGGATGATTATAAAAATATATATTATTAATAATTGTGAAATTTATGATATAATAATTCTTCTAGAATAATAATATATTTATATACATATATATATATATACATATTTCATTTACATACATTCTTTCAATACAAAAATTAAAACAGAAATAACATTCATGCGTACGTACGGATTACAATCTCTATGAACGGTGTATTATATTTCATACTTCATTATGCTATAGATTATTATAATATAAATATACTATATATAAATGATAATTATATCATTATTTACATTTTGTAATCATGATATAATTTTAAGGACCAATGATATAACAAATTAAGACCCATGCGAAGAACAAAGCGAATATTACCTAAAGTGAAACCTTGACATAGGATCATTAACAAGTAGGTAATATTAGGTCATAATAAAAACATATATGGTATTAGATATAAGAATATTATTATTTAATATATTTATAATAAAATTATATTTATTATACAGGAATCTTGTTCGAGTACGAATAGAGTCAAGACACAAGGTAATGGATTATTTTTATCTCACCTTTATTTCTATGAGATACATGACTTATACACTAATTGTTTCTTCTATGTGATATATTTACTACCCATGAATGTATTTTATGAGTCTTATATAGAAGATTATGATATTTATATATTCCTATAATTTTCTTTTTACATGGGTCATACTATTCTATTGAATATAAAGTGATTTCACAATCTCGTCCATATTTGGTATTGTTTCATTTTAATCCTTCGTTGGGTAATGTTTATGCATATCCATTTTTTCTATTTTTTTCATAAAATGTTTTATTATTCTTCTATGGATTTTAAAGTCATTTTTATCCATTTTTTATTTTTTACTACATGGGTTTATGGGAATATTTCTTTTGTTTTCCAAACTAAGTACTTTTTGAATTTTCCAGTAAAGGTATGAGAAGAATATTTTATTTTAACTTATACAACATGAATAGATTTTTACGCTTTTATAATTACTTATTTCCTTGAATATTTCCATACAATATTACATGTTTAGTTTCAAATAAAATGTTTTCTTTTAAAATTTCATGACATTTTAAGAAAATAAAACTATTTTAGCAAAGATTTCCTTAATAATTGTTTTAAATGATTTTCATGATTCCTTTATATGTTTTAAAGTGGTTTAAAAGAAAAGGGTTTTGAAAATGTTTTATGTTTTAAAAAGTGATTTTGAAGAAAAATTTATGTTCCAAGTGATATTTTAAAATCCTTCCCCATCTATGATGACATAATTTGTTATTGTTCAAGAATACCATTCATATTATTTCTCTGATTGGTTTAGGTTTTGATGGGATTATGTTTAAAAAACCCCCTTCTTTTCATGGGTTATGTTTTTAATAAAATGATTATGAATCCTGTCTCTTTTTCACAAGTTATGATATGATTACATGTTTATGATACCCATCTCATTTCATGATTAATGATATGATTGTTTATGATCTTATAACACACATATATATGATTTCATGTTCACAATTCTATGCATGGACCTGGATTTCATGTCCTTAATTTAATGAGTGAACATATTACTATTTATACATGTTGAAAAAGTTACAAGTTAATGTGTATTCCAAAATTTCATTCCTTATGTAAATTTCATGATCTATGGATTATGTTCTTTAATTTCCTTACGATTCATGTTTACCTTTGATATGTAGGGTATGATCTTCTAATGTTATGATCACAAACCCTTATGATCATGTTATGCTTATGTATCTCTTTGGTTTACCCTTACTGATAATTTTAGCTCACCCCTTTCTTATGTTTTCTTTTCCTATATTATGAAGAAAATTTTTAGGTAGAAGTACTAAAGGTGGAGATATTTATGGGAGATGTTGAAGATATTTCACCAGGATAGAAGATTTTGTTTTCAAGTTCCCAAAGATACTAAAATATTATAGTCCTCAGACATGTATTATTGCAATGTACTAAATATTCATCTAAAATAATGTAATATCTATGTATGTAAAACCTGGGTCTCTATAGTTGGTATTAAAGGAAAGGTTTAACTAACCTTTGAAAACTAAGATGTGAAAGATTTAGTGAGATCCCTAGAGAAATTTCTAAGGATATGTCTTGGGATGTCCCTAAGGATAAGTATAAGTATAGGCTAAAATCATATAATTTATTAAGGATCATGGATTACCTCAGATTAAACTTAATATTTTATAGATTGAAAGTACTTTACCCTGATTATGTGTGTTTCCAGTATGATTATTGTTGCTCACACTATTATTTTTAGTTTTAGTTATTGGATGGATCTTGAAGGGACTATATTAATGAGGAATGAAATGGGAAATGAAATGATTGTACGTCTGAGAAACCAAAGGTTATAGGAGTTGGAATACATAATCTTGTTTCTATGACCACAAAAACTTATCAAGATATAAATTCTTATAGGCTTCCAAATGACCAAAGGAGGGAATGAAATTCTATTGAATTCTTCTTAAGGAAATGTCCACCTTATTTTAGTGGAATAATTGATCCACAAGTTTCTGAGAAATGGTTTTGTACCATTGAAAGGATATTTTTCAATCTCTTCTATTTAGAACATGAAAAAGTTAAGTTGGGCACTTATCTCTTGGAAGGTAAAGTGAATCTATGGTGGAAATTTATCAAAAATACGAGGCAACAAGATAATATTGAATCCATGGATTGGGATGAGTTCAAGAACTTATTTATCAGTATATACCTTCCTCATATTCTTCTTACAAAAATGGAGATTTAAGGTACTCATCTATCTCATGGTTATGATAAGAAAATAAGGATATAATTCAAAGGAAATTCTAAAAACTATGGAGAAAAGATGATTAGATTTTCTTTATGCTCAAAGTGTAGAAGGAAACATGGAGGAAATTGTCTTAAGGGTTCTAATAAATGTTTTAAGTAAGGTCATCAAGCATTTCAGTTCCAAAGTGATGGGAAGAAGTTAGGTAACAAGGTGAATAGAGAGAAATCCACATAGAATGCACCTACCCCACTTCAGTTCTACAAGTGTAAGAAGAATGGGAATTATTAAAACCAATGACCTAATCCAAGGGTTATCGATGGTGATCAACATCAACAACCACTTAAGGATAGGGGAAAAGGAAAATCTCATGTGATCACTATTGGCTATGTGGAGTACAACAACAAAGATGTGTAATGATTGAGTGTTTTTGAATTGGAATTCATGAATAATGTTAGGGAAGTACTTTTATGGTATTCTGGAATAATGAAACATCTATGTATTAATATAATGTAGTTTTTAATTAAGTATTTAAGAACATATGTTGAATGGTACTGGTAAACATGAAAAGTGATTGAGGTAATAAGGTGTTTTTTTAAAAAAACACATGATTAAAATAAGGATAACACTTAATATGATCATAATATTGAGATAATGATATTTGGATAAATATATATTGGATATAAATAAGTAAATTGGATGATAATAGTTACCTTGAAACTAATTAAGGATTTATTAACATGTGGGTTATGATATCATGGATAAAGTTTACATTCTTTTGTACTTTAGAATAAGGAAACATGAATGTTTTCAATAAGGATGTATAATAATTCATGTTATTTTTATATTTCAAGAGAATACATGATTAAGGTATTCACATGTTTGGAATGTCAGAACCATGAACTGCCTTATGATTTATGGGAGATAAATGTTAAACCGACGTAGTGGACTTATATTTAAAGTTTTGGATTTTCAACTTTCGGAAGGATTGTGGGATTATTCATTTATTGAAAGTTTAACTTAAACTTTAGATAATTTTGTGAGATTAAAGTATTATCTCACTATAGGTAGATTTATACATATTTTATAACTTATGATGACCTTTTTGTTATGGTAAAGATAGATGGAATGAACTATCATTCTATTTATGGATATCATGATCTACTGATGCTTCAGGAATAAAAAATTTAAATTCATTTCTTGGAATAAGAGATTAAGTGGAAATTGATCCTATAATAACAAAGGGAGAAGTTATATTGAAATCAAGTAAGTATATATTCTCTTAAAAAAAATCTTTAACATTTGGAAAAAGGGATCGTAATGTAAAAGGGTGTCCTATTATAATCATTTTTTATGATATTAATGACCTATTTCACACTTCTTTAGTTTACGTTTTTTTGATTGTTAACTTTCTCTAGATCACCCAATTTCTTGTGATCGGTGATCTTTATCAATCTCTATGATTATTTACTCTTTTCCTCCATGCCCAAATCTTCACCCATGTTCTTCTATGTAGAAATTTAGTTATGAGTTACTTTGAGTAACTGTTATTTTCCAACTAATACTTTTTAAAATGAATTTTTAGACTTCATTTTTATGATGTGGGTTTCTATGAAAGAAACTTTGAAGTATTAATAATTTTATAGCCCAGACAAATTTTGAGGGATAAATTCATTTTAAGGGGGGTAAAATGTAACACCACGAGATTTTGTGAATTTATTTTTTTTGAATTAATTTAATCTTTTGATATTTTCACATCACGCAAAACTGAATATATATTTTTGTTTATTATATAATTGCACTAAGTTTTGGATTATGTAATACGCAACAATAAGGGAAGATATCACTGAACACAATATCGACTTGGCTTTCGTTACACGCAACACTGGGTTTTTAGAAAACAACACTTTACTATTATAATAAAATAGTTATAACCTACCTATTAAAATTATAATATGAATAGTAATAACTACCTTTTTAGTTTTGATAAGGAAAAATGTAATTTTTTGTAAAGTCTTTTTATGTTTAAAACTACTATTTTCATAAAAGAACTACTTTTTATGTCCTTTTGTGAAAAATAATAAAATTAATTTTATACACTCATAGAAATTGAATTTTTTAAAATAGGAATAATTTTTGAATTTATAATATCAAAATTAGATTAGGGTTATTTTTTTGGTATTTTTCTAAAAAGTTTCCATTTTTGATGAATAGTGAAATTACTGCATTTTTTGTTTAAAAACCGACTTTTTCATTTAAATAATTATTTTATTTTAAATTGATTTTAAAGTCAAAATAGATAAATAATACATATATTAATATAATTTAGGTAATTATAATAATTTTTATAATATAATTAGATATAAAAAATTTATTGAACTTTTGAATGTCTCTTTTACCCGCCTTCTAGCCACATTTGTGGGATTAGCAATAAACGTAATTTGACTGCTTTTGTGAATTAAATTTTGAAAATCGGATATAAATTGTTATAATCAGTATGAAAAATGTAGCCTCATAGGATCAAAATAATTTCATGAATAGTAACTTTTGAATTTTATTTGTCGTGGTTAAAGGTAAATAGTGTAATTAAAGGTAAAAATAATATTATAATAATATAAAATTACCCTAACACTTGTTTTAATTTCATTGGATATGTTTTTTTCGACCCAAAAAAACCTTAGGTCAAAAATATGATCTTTTTTAAGCCACTTTTTTTATTTTAAGACATTTATTATATTTTATTTAAATAAGAGTTAAAAGTGTCATATTCAAAATTTAATAAGTAAATAATTTTTAATATAGGGTTACACATAAGATAAATTTTACTATAATTTTTAATTTGAAATATAAGAAATTTATCTTCCTCTTGGTAATTTTTTTTTAATTTTTAGAGAAGAAATTACTTAATTAAAGGCTTGTATAATAATGATGCAATTATTATTTATTTAATTAAGATATCAAATAAACAATATTAAAAAAAATTAAACAAATAAAATTTGACTTAATTAATTACATCCACAAATTTTATAGATAACTTAGACATGTTAGTGACATTTTTGAAGTTTTTTTTAAAGTTATCATGTTGTTATGATATTTTAAAAAATTCAAATATTGAATAGTATCAAAATTGACATAAATGATACTTTAAAATAAATATTATTTTATTAAATGTTATAAAATTCATAAAAATATAAGTTTCGTCCAAATAACTATGAAAGTTCCAAATATTTCATAAATAATCCAATTGGGGTTAGTTTGACACTTTATATTAACTATATTAACCCTATATCGTAAAAAAACAAGTAGTCACAATAAAAGTTAAATTATTTAACTATGGGTTAAATCCAAAATATAGGGTTAATTTTGTGATCTAAACTTGTATAAAATTAATTTTTTGAGAGGATTTAGATCCATAATAATCTCAAATTCTAAATAAATCACTTTTTATCTATTTGAAATTGAAAATAAATTTATAATAAATTAATAGTTTTGGAGTTTCCTAAAATGCCCCACCTCCCCTTTATAAAAGGGAAATTCACCTTATCTTTAATTAACAACTCAAAATCCCTTTTGCTCAGATAAAACATTCCCATTTCCTCTAAAAACTTCTCTCACTACATCCTAGAGGCAATAATTTGGGAATAAATCCATTTTAAGGAGTCTTTTTGTGTAAATCAAAAGGAGATACCCAAAAAAGAGGTAATTCTTTTATCACCTCTTTCAAAGTTATTATCTTCTTATACTTCATATTTATATGTTTTCTCCATAAAAAAGTAATAAATATAGAATCTACTCTATGATGAGATGTTTTTATGGTTATGGGACAACCATATTACTCTTTTTACTCATCCTACAAAAAAAAATATCACCATGCATGCATACGTACAGATTACCATCTCCAAGCCATGGTGTAAACTATTTTTCATGTATATTTTATTTATATGGGTATGTAGATTAATATAATGGATTTAATAATAAATATGAAATAATATTGTTTCTATATAATTCATATTTCATCCAATTCCCTGCACTTTACCAATACAGAATGATATCGTCGCGTGTGTGTACCTATGGATTACCGTCTCCACGACGTGATGAGATTCATGTTCCACATTCACCATTCAAAGATGATTATAAAAATATATATTATTAATAATTATTAAATTTATGATATAATCATGCTATTGGAATAATGATATATTTATATACATACATATATATATATATATATTTCATTTACATACTTTCTTTCAATACGAAAATTAAAATGGAAACAACGTTCATGCGTACGTACGACTTACCGTCTCCATGAACAGTGTATTCCATTTCATACTTAATTATGCTATAGATTATTATAATATAAATATATGGGATATAAATGATATTTATATCATTATTTACATTATAGAATCACTATATAAGTATAAGGACCAATGATATAACAAATTAAGACACATGCGAAGAACAAAGCGAATATTACCCGAAGTGGAACCTTAACATAGGATCGTTAACAAGTGGGTAATATACGGTCATAATCAAACCATATTTGGTATTAGATATAATAATATTATTTTATAATATATTTATAATAAACTTGTATTTATTATATAGTAATATTGTTCGAGTACAAAGAGATTCGAGACACAATGTAAGGAATTATTTTTGTCTCACCTTTATTTATGTGAGATACATGCCTCACACACTAATTGTTTCTTATATGTGGTTTATGTACTGCCCATTAATTTATTTTATAAGTCTTATCCAGAATATTATGATATTTTTATATTCTTATAATTTTATTTTTACATGGGGCATATGATTCTATTTATTATAATGTGATTTCACAATCTCTTCCATATTTGGGATTGTTTCGTTTTAAGTCTCCATTGGGTAATATTTATCCATGTCCATTTTTTCTAAAAATGTTTTTAGAAAATGTTTTATTATTCTAATATGGATGTTTAAATTCATTTTTACCCATTTTTACTTTTTTACTACACGGTTTTAAAGGAATATTTCTTTCTTTTTCTAAACGAGGTACTTTTTTACTTTTCCATTAAAAGTATGAGAAAAATGTTTTATTTTAACTTATATGGCATGAATGTATTTTTACACTTTCATAATGCCTTATTTATTTTAAGCTTCCCCTACAAGATTAAATGTTTAGTTTCAAATAAAATATTTTCTTTTAAAATTGCATGAAATTTTAAGAAAATAAAACTATTTCAGCAAAGAAAGGATTTTTTTCAAGAACTGTTTTAAATTATTTTCATGATTCCTTTATATGTTTTTAAAGAGGTTTCAAAGAAAATATTTTTGAAAATATTTTATGTTTTAAAAAGTGTTTTAAAAGGAAAATTTATGTTTCATGTGATCTTTCAAAATCTTTCCCCACCTATGATGACATACTCTTTTATTGTTCAAGAATACCATTTTTATTCTTTCTCTAAATGGTTTATGTTTTGATGGAATGATGTTTAAGAAACCCCCTTATTTTTATGGGAAATTATTTTAATGAAATTATTATGAATTCTATATCTTTTTCAAAAGTTATGATATGATTACATGTTTATGGTACCCATTTCATTTTATGAGTTATAATATGATTTTTTATGATCTTGTGGAACATATATGTATGATTTCATGTTTATAATTCTATGTGTGGACCTGGTTTTCATGTCCATAATTATATGCGTGGACCTAGTTTTCTTTTCCATAATGTTATCCGTGAACCGGATTACATGTTCACAATGTTATCCGAGAACCTGATTACATGTTCAAAATGTTATGAGTGTACCATATTTAGTTTTTAGAATGTTATGAATGGACCTATTTGTATGTTCATATGTTTATGAAAGGTCATGATTTAATTTCCTTAATATAATGAGTGAACCTATTACTATTTATACATGTTCAAAAAAGTTGCAAGTTGATGTGTATGACACAATTTCATTCCTTATGTCAATTTCATGATCTTATGAATTATTTTCTTTCATTTCCTTATTATTCATGTTTACCTTTGATATATAGGGTATGATCTGCTAATGTTATGATCAAAAACCCTTATGCTCATGTTATGATTATGTATCTATTTTATTTACCCTTACCAAGAATTTTAGATCACCCCTTTCTTATGTTTCCTTTCATCAGATTACAAAGAAAGGTTTTAGGTAGAAGTAATAAAGGTGGAGATCTTTATGGGAGATACTGAAGATATTTCACCAGGGTAGAAGATTTTGTTTCCAAGTTTCCAAAGACACTAAACTATAATGGTCCTCATTCATGTATTATTATAATGTACTAAATATTCATCTAAAATGATGTAATATCTATCTAAGTCAAGCCTGGGTCACTATACCTAAATCCTAAACTCCCTATAGTGTTGTACTAGCCACTGACCATTGAACCCACTACTGGGTCCTGCTGTCTCTTCCACGACCTCCTCATGTAGCTGAATCATGACTACCAGATCCTGGTACCACTCCTGGCCCAATCTTAGAACTTTGAGTCTAGCCTGGTCCCTAACTACTAAATGTTCGAGAAAGCTTCCTGAATAACCTCTTGAGATGCCCAACCTACCCACATGATCAACAAACCTTCAATGCTCGATCACACTACATCTTTATATTTCCTGGCCACCTGTACTGAAAACACACCACTAAATAACCACTTTGAGGTGGCCTGATTGAGTCTCTATTTAGAATTTCCTACTAATACTCCTCTTGGGATCACTTCCTGCTATCTGAACCATCACCTCTATAATCACCTGACACCATCACCCTTCTCGAGTACAATCAGTCTATCAAATTTTACTCAACTATGAGAACCTAATTCACTACCTATAAGAATGAGAAAAACCTAAATATGTTTAACTTTACCAGAATTTAATTTTGTAAGCCGTCCTCAAAATAACTCACCGTTAAGGTATCATCACCCATCATAATTATTGTGAAACGAGACAACTCAGTGAAAGTCGATGCATAGTTCATGATAGACATTTCACCCTACTATAGGCTCAAGAACTCCCAATCTTTCTCTTCCCTCAGTGTCTTTGGAAAAAAGTGATCAAATAACCTAGCCTCAAAGTATTTCCAGGCCAATCCCTCGTGTCTTCCCACCTGAACCTACACATCCCACCAATGCTTAACCGAACCTATGAGCATGTACATAGCCAGCTTCACCCACTGAGATGGATGTTTCTCAATATTTTTGAAGATCATCTTCATTGATTCAATCTTTTTCTCAGCCTCATATGGTCCTCCCTCACCTTAAAATAGTAGTGGGTACTGTGACTGGAACTCATGGGTCAAGTATTCCATTGAATTCTCTGCTCCCTGGTCTTCTATATCAATCCCATAGATGAAGCATACCAGGATCGCTATGAGCTACTCATCTATCCATGAACCAAAAATGGTAAAATCTGGTGGCTACCCCTCCTGTACCAGATCCTTATCCATGGATCATTATATGTATGATCGTCAAGTGCCTAATCCCGACCCTCAAGGGTCTCAAACCTATGATCACTCAAGAAGCACCAAATCATCTCCCACCTGACGCTTCATTGGAGCCCATCTAGGTGGAATCCCGCTAAATACCAATATAATGGTCAGACAACCATAATAATATATATAATATAGATAGGTAAATCAGTAACAAATATTGTAATCTTACTACCCCTTCTCTCCCCCATCACAAACATGTATCATGGAATCCGGACTCTTTACCCCTTACCTGCCCATATTAGAGCCAGGTATCACATATTCCTTGGGCCATGCCCATCCTAACGAACCATGTCGCCTCAATTTTATGACCACATTTCCAAAACTAGTGATCAAAATAAACCCATTTCATCATCCCTACTCGCTCCTATAAGATCTAGGACCATACTTATTGGTATCACATATCACAAAAAAATTTAATAAAGGCACACATATATAAAAATCATCCTATGTAACCATCCAAAAATCATAAACAAACCACCATTTCCATACTAGGACAAGGGTTCAAAGATCCCCCCTTTCCATATGAGGCCATGGTCCACATGCCATAACAGATAATAACTCACATCCAAGTGCACCACTTGAGGTGGAAATCATATCAATTATAATAAGATAAAAGAAGAATAACAACTCCCACCTTTGGAAACTTGGTCCATCCCCCGTGCATGGGACTGAAGTCACCCAAAAAACGAGTTTTAAACATAGTTATGAGAACATAATAATCTCTGGTATACTATATAACAAATAGTAATACCCAAACTGAAGTAAAATAAACTCCTATGATACCATTTGTAGCGCCCCAACCCATTTAGCCACCTGAACAGTGCTTCGGGCCAAGTTTCACTGGGCCTTAAGAACGTCTCCACATATGTAAAAGGCTACCAACTAGTAGTGAGGGTGTAAAGAGGTGATATGGGAGACTATAACCTTTGGTGATGATAATATTAATGATCTATATAAATATAATAAATTATAAAAGAAAGACCATAAGACACTGGACCAATAACCCGCCCATGACGGAAGCAAGCATCAACAATAATAATAACCATTCTCAAAATAAACCATTTGTAGAATTAAAACATCACAATATACCATATGTAGAACATTCATACATATCATGTCATACATATAATAAGTATAAAGAGGGATGCCCATGGGAAAACTTGGTTCATACATATATATAAGCAAGCTAATATAGAAAGGAAACCAAAAAAGGTAACCCCAGTTGAATCAATAACCCAATGTCACTTTCCATCCATCCCATACAAAAAATTATGATGCAATAACTAAGATCCATCTCCTAGGATTGGAACTTTACCTGATCGTAAAGCCCTGAAATCTACACCCATTCTAAAGGTCCCATTTAGAGTGTGAGAAAGAATCTCAGTAGGCCACCCCCAATGTGTACCTATCTTACATATGTGATAAATAAGGTGTATACTAAAAGAAATAAAGTATCACATGCACATCATATAAATAAACTTTCTTCCCTTGTGCTCAGAAACCATAAGGAATTAATCACATACTTCGGGCATCACCGATATAATGGTAGTATAGAGGATACTTATCCCAAGTCCAAGGTGTCCCCTGATGAAAATCAGTCTAGTTGAACCCTTGGGTTTCAACTCAAATAAAATCAATTGGAACCATGTTCCAACCAACACCTTGTGTCCAACAGGTATCTGAAATCTCGAAGGAAGGTCCCATTAATCAATACCTGGTCCCATGAACCTCAACTCATAAGAAATCCCTTTATATCAAATCATGACATCCAAAGAATAGTGACACTTCTCCTCCAAATAATAAAACTGTCGAATCAATAGTCGACACCCTAAGGAATGAAAATATCTATCCTCCCAAATATTCCCGACCCAACTACCTCAAGTACGGTGAGCCTCATCCCTCAACTGATGGTCTCAACACCATCAACTGATGACTCCTAACTACCCATGTGGATCTCTATGACAATAAAATCCAAGAATCATCCTATGTTGAATCTAATGAAGGCCTCTACCCACACAACCAATAAATACCACATCATCATCTGAGTCTTTCTCTATGAACATGACACCAAATGCTGCATTGGCCAATAAGGGTGTAAGGAAATCACTAAATAAATCCCTAAGCCAAACCATTTGGAACCTCATTACCCTATGAATATGTCACTCAATATGATGGTCAACAACACCTCAAATCACTTAGGCCATGATCGTAACCTATTGGCCTTGCCACCTCAACCTGACGACCATGTTTCCCAACCTTTGATTAACATCACTCATGGAAATTGGGCCTCACCTAGCCCAATGATCACATCACTTCAACACCGGTGGTTATCACCACCTAAATCCTCTAGATAAGTTCATTTAGTACCCATGAAAATTATCACAAGCAATTCATATAATTATAACAATTCAATTTAAATAAAACACCTGGCCTAATCTTCCCAAGGTCTGAAGCCTCTCACCATCTCATACCATTTGTAGTCTTGATTGAGCATGTCCATTGGCATCTCCCAAGGGAAATTTATAAATTAAAATACAACCATTAAATTATTAAGTTCTCACTCAGACTACCCAATGACACACTCAAATACACACTCAAAAAACAACTGTAAAATCACTGATAAATATGAGCACCACCTACCTCATGTTGGTAGATGTATTCTAATCCAATATAAGCCTCTAACTTGAGCCTATTTGGAAGAAATTATCATTTTATATTAATAACCTAAAAATAGGATAAAATAGATTACATGGATTTATCACACCATATGGTGAGAGTAAATGAAAAGAGAAGTGATAGGATTTAAGGGCTTACTAATATAGATCCAACACCATAGATGGATGGATCAAATAATAGATCTTGGATAAAGGGTGGAGCTCAAAACTTAGTAGGAAGAAGAAAAGGGAGAGTTCCCCTGGTGTGATACATAAAGGAGAAGAAAAGTAGGGGAAGAGGGGTAAATAGGGAAGAGGGGGAAATGTTAAATTCACATATTTTATGAGGAAAATGGTTGGATCACATGGTTTGACTAACTGTGCACCAACCGTGGTACACCCACTGTCCAAAGGGCTACCTTACATGGTTGCCCCACATAGTTTTCCAAATCGTATGGTAAATGTGTGAATCACCTCTATTAAAAACTAAAGAGGTATCAAACGTCCATATTCCCCCTCCAGAATGGTTTACCGAACCATGTCCATTATTCCTAGAGGACTTCACGATTACACATGGGAGGCCGCATAGTTTTTAAAAACTGTTCACCTCAGTTTTCACACCCCATAAATTTTGGGTTTTAATCCTCTGACGCACCCAAGACCCTACCAAAATCCCGAGAAACTTGTTGAGAATTATCATCTAAAAACAAGGTCTTGGGTCAAAGAAACTCTCATAATTAAGTTCTGATAAATAAAAAAAGAGTTGGTCTAACCACCAAACTCTGAAAATTCAAAATGGGTGAGGAATTTGACCCACTCCAAAAACCTAGATGTTATAGTTTGTGAGACCGAATGGCATAACTAAAAATTAAAAATTCCCATACCAAATACTAAATAATGTCTTAGGTATATCCTATTATTAGAATCCCAACTAATGGTACCCTGAATGAAGTTTAATCATTAAGAACCAATGTGCCTGCCTGAGTTGATAAAAAAGATCATCAATGATAGGCAAGGGATATTTGTTTTTAACTATCACCTGATTTAACATTTGACAATCCATAAAAAATATAAGGCTCCCATCTACCTTCTTTGTAGAGAGGATAAATGAATCCCCTAGTGACACACTAGGATGAATAAATCACTTGGCCTCTATGTCTGCAAGTTAGACCTTAAATTCCATCAACTTAGTAGGTGCCATATGATAGGATGGTATAGAAATGGGCATCATACCAGGTAGTAATTCAATGGTAAACTAGACCTCTATCTATGGTAGTAAACCAAAAAAATCATTCAAAATTACATTGTGGTATGCACACACCACCACAAGAAGTGGAATTCTTAAAAAAGAGTCAATTGCATCAAGTAACATCTCTGGCAACTGACTTGAGATCCCCCCAACATATGGAAAAAAGGACCTACTCTCCTAGACCTAGAATCCCACTCACCTTGGAATAAATGAATGAATCCCTATGGAGATAAAAAATAGACTCAAAGATGATAAAATTCAATATAGGCCTTAAATATAATCATTAAATCCATTATAATAATCAGGTCAAAGATATCAATATCAAGAACCAAGATATCCCACACCTCGAAGTCATCTATCATCACCCAACACACTGGACATTTGAAACCTTGTTCAGACCTATTTCCCAAAGGCATAGAAAGATCCAAAAAGAATGGAATAAGTTCTGAATGCAATCCCAAAACATCAAATAACTTCGATGATATAAAAGAATGAGTAGAACCTGTATCAAACAAATCTAGCACCATAGAATAAAAAATAAACATTGTACCTATAACAACATGTATCCTTACTTTATATTCCTTTAGTGAATACTCTGATACATAAAGAAATATAGTCTTAGTTCCCCCTAAGATTTTACAACCACATGAATATCCCCACTGGCCTGAGGATAAGATCCCCCACCCATGGAAGCATTACAACAAACCTGTGAACCCTTGGTGCAACTGGATCCAACCTTACTACCTTGGGAAATTATTTCACACAAACGCCTAAGATGCCCATATTTTCTACAATGATGAAAAGTCTTGGGAGATTTCTTACAATTGGGCTTGGTATGGCGAGACCTTCCACAATGATAGTAGACAACCTGCTGCTGTCCTGACGAATCTCATGTGATTGGTCCTGAAGAAAACTAGCTACCTTTGCATTTCCTTTTCTAACTAGAAGACACAACCTAACCAACAACCGCACCAACTGAAGCTCCACCCAAACCTATTATCCCATTTATCTTTTCCTCTGCAAAATCCATTTTATTGACCACCTCCATAAAATTCAAAAGGCACATGAGAACCATCACTGATCAAATATTAGCTCTCATCCCCATCTCAAATCTTCGAGATTTCAGGTAATCATTGGTAGAAAGATCTAGTGATAAATGCACAAACTCAGCAAGGTGAGTGGAATATTCTAGAATGGTATGCTCCCCTTGCTCTAAGGATAGAAACTCATGGGTCTTTTCCGCATGTAACTTTTCAGGATAAAACTGTCGGTTGAATATTTTCTTGGAGGATACCCAGGTAAGATCCTCGTGCAACTTAGCTTGCACAATTGAGTCCCACCATTTCCTTCCAGACCCCTCAATAATATAAGTGAAAAAACCCACTTTGGAGTCCTCAAGAGTCTTTAGAAAGTTAAAGATCCTCTCAATCCACTCAAGACACTCCTCAGATTCCTGGGATCCTTTATCACCACTGAAGATGGGTGGATTCTGCTTAGTAAATTTTGAGTCATGATCCACTGCTCATCCTGGGTTTCTGACACCCGCTTGACCCAGAGTCTAAATAGAACGGACTATGGATTCCACTAAAGAAGGTTCTGCTGGAGGATTCACCTACAAAACTTATCTCATGGCTTCCTCACTCATAATTAGAAGAGATCATCTCAGTGTCATTTTCTATTAAACACAAGACAATGACCATTCAGTTTAAGAGAAAATTACAAAGTCATAATACCAACATCCTGAAATCCATATTAATGGATTTAAACAACAATAATTTAAGCATTCATAAATTCTACAAAAGAAAAAGTATACTTAAGAAATAAACATGTTTATTTAATTAAACTCCCATATCCGGTTTATGAAAACAACCTCAACCACCATGTCACAAGCTTGGTAAAAATCCCAAGCCACCCATGGTAACTCAGATTCAGTCACAGAAGTGAGTTGGCTAGGCCCCTTTTCCACACTTACAATTCCAATTCTGATGACCCTAAATCCTACCTACAAAACACTACAAAAAAATGACTTATTGCAGTGGGGAAATTGTGATGACCCTTGGGCCCATCGATAATAGTCCGTCGAAAGAGACTATTTGCGATGAAAATTTTGACATGTCGCAAAAAGCCTATAAAAAAGAGGTATTTACGACAGTTCGTCGCAAATACCTTGGGCCTGCCTTTCATGCGTTAGCGTGGGAAGAGTATTTGTGATGGGGACTAAACCCCCGTCGCAAATACTCTTCCCGGGTTTCTGTTATTTGCGACGGGAGAGAATCCCCATCGCAAATAATATATCAGCAGAATATTATATACGATGGGATGTTGCAAATAATTTGTCGCCATGATAGTATTTGCGACGGATCCCGTCACAAATACTATCTTTTATCGCCGCCTTAATTAATAACCAATGATCTATTTGTGCCGGGTCCCGTCGCAAATAATGTGTCTGTAGAATAATATTTTCGAAGGGGCTCATCGCAAATACTATTTTCTATTGCCGCCTCAATTAATAAACGCTTAACTATTTTGCGACGGGTCCCGTCGCAAATACCCCCGCCGCAAATGATATAACATATATATACCCCCATCAGATTTTTCCCATTTCACAATTTTCTTAAGTCATCTCTCCTTTGCTCTTATATTTCTCTCTTCGGTTTTTCAAACTTTTAAATTTTATAGCGGACCAATTTTTCAGGACATGCATCCAATGAATGATTCAATTTTAAGGAATTTATTTGTTGCTTTTATTTTTTAGTTAATTCATCTTAATTTATAATAGTAATAATTATTATTAATTAACAATAATTAAATTAAATTAAAATTAGATAGGTTTATTTTTCATTATTTATTTGTAAAAATATGTTGTTTCATTAAGATTTAATGTTTGTATTTAAAAGAAAATAGTATTTAATTTGTAATAATTTGGTTCAATTACAATTAATTAACAATAATTACGTGTAATTAGAATTATCTGGAATTAATTAGCAGTAATTAGTATTAATTAGTATAAATTAGTATAAATTAGTATCAATTAGTATTAATTAGTATTATTTAGTATTGATTAGTAATAATTAATAATATATAGTAAAAAATAGTAAAAAATAGTGATAAATAGTAATAAATAGTAATAATTAGCGGTAATTAGCGGTAATTACTGCTAATTAATAATAATTAGTAATAATTAGTAATAAATAGTAATAAATAGTTTATATAGTAATAATTAAGAATAAATAGCGGTAATTAGTAATAATTAGTAATAAATAGTAACAAATAGTAATAATTAGAAATAATAAGTAATAATTAGTAATAAATAGTAATAAATAGTAATAAATAGTAATAAATAGTAATAAATAGTAATAAAGAATAATAAATAGTAATAATTAGTAATAATTAGTAATAATTAGTAAAAAATAGTCATAATTAGTAATAATTATTTATAATTATAAATAATTAGAAATAATTAGTAATAATTAGTAATAATTAGAAATAATTAGTAATAAATATCGTTAATGAATAATAAATAGTAATAAATAATAATAAATAGAGGTAATTAGTAATAATTAAGAATAATTAGAAATAATTAATAATAAATAGCGACAATTACTAATAAATAGCGATAAATAGTAATAAACAGTAATAAATAGTAATAATTAGTGATAATTAGCAATAATTAGTGATAATTAGAAATGATTAGTGATAATTAGAAATAATTAGTGATAATTACCAATAATTAGTGATAATTAGTAATAATTAGTGATAATTAGCAATAATTAGCAATAATTAGTGGTAATTAGGAATAAATAGCGACAATTAGGAATAATTAGCGGTAATTAGGAATAATTAGCGGTAATTAGTAATAAATAGTGGTAATTAGTAATAATTAGCGGAAATTTGTAATAATTAGCAGTAATAAGTAATAAGTAGTAATAAATAGTAATAATTGGGAATAATTAGTAATAAATAGTAATAATTAAGAATAATTAGTAACAAATAGTAATAAATAGTAATAATTAGCAGTAATTAGTAATAAATGGTAATAATTAGCAGTAATTAGTAACAATTAGTAATAATTAGCGGTAATTAGTAATAATTAGTAATAAATAGTGGTAATTAGTAATAATTAGTGACAAATATTAGTAATTAGTAATAAATAGTAATAATTAGGAATAATTAGTAATGAATAGTCATAATTAGGAATAATTAGTAATAAATAATAATAAATAGTAATAAATAGTAATAAAATCTAATAATTAGCGGTAATTATCACTAATTAATAATAATTAGCAATATATTTTAATGATTAGTAATAAATTGTATTAATTAATAATATATAGTAATAAATAGTAATAAATAGTATTAATTAGTAATAATTAGTAATAAATAGTAACAATTAGTAATAAATATTAATAAATAGTAATAATTAGTAATAAATATTAATAAATAGTAATAAATAGTAATAAATAGTAATAAATAATAATAAATAGTAATAAATAGTAGTAAATAGTAATAAATAGTAATAATTAGTAACATATAATAATAGATAGTAATAGATAGTAATAAATAGTAATAGATAGTAATAATTAGTAATAAATAGTAATAAATTTTAATAAATTGTAATAATTAGCGGTAATTAGTTGTAATTAGCTGTAATTATTGCTAATGAAAAATATTTAGTAATAAATAGAAATAGTTAGTAATAATTAGTAATAAATTGTAATAAATTGTAATAATTAGTAATAAACTATAATAAATAGTAATAAATAGTAATAAATAGTAACAAAGAGTACTGAATAGTAGTAAATAGTAATAATTAGTAATTATTAGTAATAATTAGTAATAATTAGTAAAAATTAGTAATAAATAGTAAAAATTAGTAATAAATAGTAATAATTAGTAACAATTAGTAATATTTAGTAATAGTTAGTAATAGTTAGAAATAATTAGCAATAATTAGTAATAATTAGTAATAAATAGTAATAAATATTAATAAATAGTAATCAATAGTAATCAATAGTAATAAATTGTAATATTTATCAATAATAATAATAATTAGTAATAATTAATAATAATTAATAATAATTAGTAATAATTAATAATAATTAGTAATAATTAGTAAAAATAGTAGTAAATAGTAATAAATAGTAATAAATAGTAATAATTAGTAACACATAGTAATAAATAGTAATAAATAGTAATAAATAGTAATAAATAGTAATAATTAGTAATAATTAATAATAATTAGTAATAATTAGTAAAAATTTGGCCAAATATGTCAGAAATGGTCATATTACCGGATTAAAAAGTCATACTTTTTATGTTATAATGGAAAGACTTCTACCGATTAGATTAAGAGGTTTGTTGAATTCTATGATTTGGGATGTGCTAACAGACATATCATATTTTTTCTGAGACATTTTTGTGGTGATAACAGACTATGATGTGCTAAGTAGACTATAAGAAGATGTTGTTTTAATTTTTTTGTATATTGGAAAAAATATTCTCACCGAATTTCTTTGACTCAATGGAACATTTGACATTACATTTTCCACATAAAGAAAAATTTGGAGGTCTGGTAAAGTTATGATGGATGTACCCATTTGAGAGATTCATGCATAAATTGAAGAAAATGGTATATAACAAAGAATCAGTTGAAGGATCAATTGT
Source organism: Viscum album (assembly GCA_963277665.1). Lineage (NCBI taxonomy): Eukaryota > Viridiplantae > Streptophyta > Magnoliopsida > Santalales > Viscaceae > Viscum > Viscum album. The sequence goes on along the minus strand of OY728165.1, from coordinate 1,773,603,539 downwards.
AAAAGCTTATTTGCCAGAGGATTTTTTTTATACTCTCATTATTTTCAATTTGAATATACCTCAAAATATAACTGCATGGGCCATAATGAGGGAAATGTTGATGATGAATTGAAAAATAAATTATTAGTTTTTAATCATCATGAACTTGGCTTTAGTGGAGTTCATGAATGATTGATTTCAGATGATGATCATCACAAAGCTCATACACATGTTTTGCTCAACTATGAAGAAATGAAACCATTTTTACTGTGAGTGATCCTATCACTTATTATATAATCTTTGTTACAGTAAATTCATATTATTTTATTTGTAGATTATATGATAATCATATCAAGAAATAGCTTCCACAAATTACAGTTGCTTCTATTGAAAAACATCATCAAAATAATTTTTCCTACTGGTTTTAAAAACCGGTAACATAAATTATTTATGGTTTAACTTATAAAATCAATTTATTACTTATTATATTGATAATTATTTTATAAATATTTAGGTATCTCAAAATACTGATAAAACTGATAATCAATTGTGTGTATTGAGTAACCCACCATCCAAAATGGTTAAATCTTATAATGTATATATGGTGAATGAGTTTCGATTTCATACACATGCATATGGGGAATAAAAAAACAATGAATAATGGTTTTTTCTTGAGAGGATCTCATCATAGAGAAATTGATGTTGAATTTTACGGCATGATGGAAGAAATAATTGAATTGTGTTATCTAAGACATAATTACATAACACTACTAGAAATTTAGGCTATAGACATGGTTCTAAACCATGGCTATAGGCTTAAAAACCGTGGCTATAGGTTATAGCCACGGTTTCACGAACCGTGGCTGGTATTGGCGTGGATATAGGTCGGATCTTATAGCCACGGTTCGAACCGTGGCTATATCCCTAAAGTCACGGCTCCAACCGTAGTTATAGCCCTATAGCCACGGTTTGAAAACCGTGGCTATAGGGTCATCCCTATAGCCATGCCAATAAAGGCCACGACACTATAAAGCGTGGCTATATCCCTATATCCACGGTTCAGACCATGGCTATTGGGATATAGCTACGGTTTCAAACTGTGGCTATAGGCATTTCCACTACATAAAAAAAAGCCAGCACAGTTCACTGTGCTGGCTGTTGGGAGGACACTACCAACTCCCCCCCTCCCCCCACCCACAGCTCCTTCACCCTGCACCAGCACCCCCACCCCCTGCTCCTGCACACCTCCCCTACCCCCACCCCCTATGCTACAGTTCTTGTCGGTGTTGGTCGGTCAGCTCCGCGACAGTTGCGGGCCACAAGCATTCGGCCCAACCGAATCGGGCAACACCACCATATTAGTCTACTTTGAAAAAAAAGGGATGGAATCAAAGAGATTAGAATGGATCCTTGGGTAACCCTCAAGAATGAAGGTGTTTGGGTCAGCCAAAATAGACTGTAAGTTGGTAACATCAAGGCCTCAAACATAATTTTGATCAGCCATAAAGAATCTATATTCTTGGATTATGTCAAGCCTAGTATGGTGGTGTCTCTCTTTAATGCATGTATAAAAAATTGTAGAGTTTTTCTCTCCCCAGAATCCATTTAATTAGATCCCATTCCTAAGAAAGAAATTCCTTTTCCATAAGGCAGACCACCAAATCATTATTCATTGAGATCAAATGACTAAACAGGTCATTATCACAGTAGGAAAACAGTTGCGTTTCTAAAAAGATAACATCTGCACAAAAGTTATCCGTGTCTTGACGTCACAGAAGTAGGTTCTTTAACCATGCTTGAAGATCATGTTGAAGTTCCATCACCCTGTTATGAATACCAATCCATAGGTTATCATGAACTGGCATGGACTAGGACCCAGAAACCATGTTGAGAAAACATGGGTCAGAGATCTATATGTGAGAAAAGACAAAGTGATCACCTCTATTAACAGCCTAACAAAGGGTCACAAGAATCAGTGAATAGTCTGAAAGATCACAAGAAAGGTGAAAAAATTAACACTTAGTATGAAATAAATGGAATTCAATTTTTCTAGGTAGCGGTCAAACCTACTCCATGCATGGGGTTCCCCCCTTTGGTTGTTAAACCATGTAAATTGGTCTCGAGAATAACCAATGTCAATTTAACCCTTTTTAGAGAGGAATGAAGCAAATTCATCACTCTCCCTCCATGGTAAAAATCTACCACCTTTCTTTTTAGATGGACCAACTATAACATTGAAGTCACCTCCCATGATCCATGGAATTCCCCTAGGATCAATGGAATGAATGTCTCACTAAAGGGTTTCTCTAGAAATCATCTCACATTTTTCATAGACAAAATTTACAAAGAGTTTTCAGTTATCGGCATAAATAATTAAGGTGATTAATTGATCATTGGAACACAAAAGGTCTATAGAAATGATATAATGATAGAACATCCAAATATGAATGTTGTTGGGGTCAGCATGCATGATGTTGTGCACCCTGATCCTATAATCAAACCCCACAATGCGAGAGGAGGTTTGTATAGGCTCAAGGTAGAAATGTAATGAATTTATTAGATGATCAAGTTCATGAACAAGGATGATAGTCTTATCCCAGGTGATGAGGCCCTAGGAATTCCAATGTAAGAGGGATGTCATTAATGAAGGGTGGGGGTGCTGGCAAAGAGGAAACTCTACTGCAGAATTTGGAATCCTGAAGGATCCTGGACTAAGATTTGGTATACATACCTCACATGGGGGAGATGCATGAATATAAAGAGATATCTATTTCCCATTCTAGATAATTTAGAGGAGTAATAAAGAAAGTGAAAAAAATTTAGATATAAGGGGGAGAAACTTGAGGAACCCAGATCAATCACCTGAATGGGGGGGGGGGGGGAGGCAGGGAGATGAGCACCTATATGCCCTTGTGAAAATGAAGCTTTCCACTAGGTGGAGGGAAATTTCTTGGATAAACGTTCACATGAGGCCTGAACACCACAAAAGAATTTTATGATGTAGAATCAGAGGGTGGGACATAGTCGAGGAGGTGGGGTAGTGGCGGCTCCGAAGGCCACACATCCGGAGGAGTGGGAAGATCCCTTGGACCAGGTATGTAAGGTGGGGGAAGCAGGAAAATAGAAACTAGGGGAGGAACTATAGGAAGCTGAAGGACCATCGGGGAAATAGCAGGAGGTGAATTAGAAGTGGGGGAAAATGAAGACGCATCCTTTTCATGAGGATCCATGGAAACTTTAGGCTACATTGAAGGGATATAAAGAGTATAAACACCACTATGGGGGCCTAAGGACCAACATGAAAGTGTTTTCACAGATTTGCTAAGTGTCCTTACAATAGGAAGTGGGAGATGAAATGCATTAGGAATTGATGGAAGAGCTTTTTCCACTAGGAGAAAGTCCCTGCCATGAGGAGGATGCAGTTAGGGAAGGGTTGGAGAGATCCATATCCACACAGATCTGGGAAGAGGAAGCATCAAGAATCTAATAAATGTGCTTGTCCACAAAAAAATATCCAACCACGTCACTGATAAAATGATGGAAATCCAGGTTATGAAAGGGCAAGGGGAGGCCTAGGAGAAGGAACCACACTGCAACCTAAGAGAATCTGCAACCCATGTGAACCTGCCCCTACCCCCTTCCCCCTACCCTGCAAACCTGCCCCCTACCCCCTCCACCCTGCCCCCTGCCCCCTGCCCTAAAGACCAGCCCCCTACCCTGCAGACCTGCCCCCTACCCCTGCCCCCTGCCCTGCAGACCTGCCCCCTGCCCCCCTGCTCGGCAGAACTCCCCCCTGACCCCTGCCCCTGCCCCTCCCCCCTACCCCCTGCCCCCTGCCCCCTACCCCCTTCCCTGCAGACCTGCCCCTGCCCCCCTGCCCCCTGCCCCGTGCCCCGTGCCCCCTGCCCCTGCCCCTGCCCCCTGCCCTGCAGACCTTCCCCCTGCCCTGCAGACCTGACCCCTGCCCCCTGCCCCCTACTCGGCAGACCTCCCCCTGCCCCTGCCCCCTTCCCCCTGCCCCCTACCCCCTGCCCCCCTGCCCCCTGCCCTGCAGACCTTCCCCCTGCCCCCTGCCCCTGCCCTGCAGACCTGCCCCTACCCCCTGCCCCCCTACTCGGCATACCTCCCCCTACCCCCTGCCCCATTCCCCTACCCCCTGCCCCCTACCCCCCTCCCCCTACCCCCTGCCCCTGCCCCCTGCTCGGCAGACCCCCCCTGCCCCCTGCCCCCTGCCCCCTGCCCCCTGCCCTGCAAACCAGCCCCCTGGCCCCAGCCCTATAGACCTGCCCCCCTGCCCCTACCCCCTGCCCCCTTTCCCTTACCCCCTGCCCCCTGCCCCCTGCCCCCTGCCCCCTGCTACTGTTATTTTCCTAAAAACATGTAACGATTCAATGGTGACTTCTTTATTTAAGATCTCTATTGTATTTTAATTGAGTGTGGTCACTAGAATGGAGCATGCTCATCTAAGAATGTGTTAAAAACAAATGGATAATGAAGACCACTGATGATGAAAAATGGAAGAAAACTTCCTTTCGAAAATTTAAAAAAAATGAAGTTGGAAACACTATTCCCAAGAAGTTTTTAAAGAACCCCCCTGCCCCCCTGCCCCCCCTGCTCTGCAGACCTGCCCCCTTACCCCCTGCCCCCTACCCCCTGCTCCTGCCCCCTACCCCCTACCCCCTGCCCCCTGCCCCCTCCCCCCTTCCCCCTACCCCCTGCCCCTGCCCCCTGCCCTGCAAACCTGCCCCCTGCCCTGCAGAACTGCCCCTGCCCCTGCCCCATGCCCTGCAGACCTGCCCCTTCCCCATGCCCCCCTGCTCGGCAGACCTCCCCCCTCCCCCCTGACCCCTACACCCTGCCCCCTACCCCCTGCCTCACTGCCCTGCAGACCTGCCCCTGCCCTCTGCCCCCTCCCCCCTGCCCCTGCCCCCTGCCCTGCAGACCTGCCCCCTGCCCCCTGCCCCTTCCCCCTGCCCCCTACCCCCTACCCCTACCCCTGCCCCTGCCTTGCAGACCTACCCCTGCCCCCTTCCCCCTGCTCGTCAGACCTCCCCCCTGCCCCCTGCCCCCTTGCCCCTGCCCCTACCCCCTGCCCCCTGCCCCTGCCCCCTGCCCTGCAGACCTGCCCCCTACCCCTACCCCCTGCCCCCCTGCCCCCCTGCCCCCTGCCCCCTGCCCCCTTCCCCCTGCCCCCTGCCCCCTGCCCCCTGCTACTCTTATTTTCCTAAAAACATGTAATGATTCAATGGTGACTTCTTGATTTAAGATCGCTATCGTATTTTAATTGAGTGTGGTCACTATAACGGAGCATGATCATCTAATAATGTGTTAAAAATAAATGGATAATGAAGACCACTAATGATGAAAAATGGAAGAAAACTTACTTTGGAAAATTTTAAAAAAATGAAGTTGGAAACACTATTCCCAAGATGTTTTTAAAGAAGGAAGATCATACATCCTTGGGTAATAAACCTAAGAAGTCTAAGCTAAGTGCTAAATATAAAAGGATCGGTTCTTCGATCATGGAAGAAGGAGAAAAACTTAGATTCATGCCAACAAGCCTTGCTTGTATGTGAAAATAGAGGCAAGAAATAGCATAATGGAAGATTTTTCCAAGGAGAATACAAATGAAGGTGGAAAGAGGTTGGTGTGGGCTGGATGTGGCTGGAGCAGGGCCAAATCGCAACGTGACCGCGGAATGATCGCGGCGTGACCGCGGCTTGACCGCGGCGTGACCGCGGCGTGACCGCGGCGTGACCGCGGCGTGACCGCGGCGTGACCGCGGCGTGACCGCGGCGTGACCGCGGCGTGACCGCGGCGTGACCGCGGCGTGACCGCGGCGTGACCGTGGCGTGACCGCGGCGTGACCGCGGCGTGACCGCGGCGTGACCGCGGCGCGACCGCGGCGCGACCGCGGCGCGACCGCGGCGTGACCGCGGCGCGACCGCGGCGCGACCGCGGCGTGACCGCGGCGTGACCGCGGCGTGACCGCGGCGTGACCGCGGCGTGACCGCGGCGTGACCGCGGCGTGACCGCGGCGTGACCGCGGCATGTTGGCCTGGTCCAGAGACATCCGCGGGGCAACATCTTTTGGCCAGGAGTGAAGGGAGCGGGAGGAGGCTGGAATGCTGGTGGAAGGGGGCTGGTTGCAGGTTCTGGGGGGATGGTGCGGGCTGATTCGAAGGTGGCAGGGGGGGGGGGGCTGTTGCGGGCTGAAATGTTGGTGGTAGCGGGCTGAAATGAGAGTGGAAGGGGGGTGGTGTGGGCTGGATGTGACTGGAGCAGGGCCAAATCACGACATTACCGCGGCGTGACTGCGGCATGACCGCAACATGTTGGCCCAGTCCAGCGACATCCGGGGGGCAGCATCTTCCGGCCAGGAGCGAAGGGAATGGGAGGAGGCGGGGCAATTGAATTGCGAAAACCAAAAACATGATAATATGTGGTATTATACAAAAAATTTCAGTCAAATTAACTACACTAATAAAAAAACATACTAATATGACTAGAACTAAATCAAGCATCATCAAGCCATTTTGAGTAAAGTGGAACCAAACCAAATGGTTTTGAAAAAGATAAAACTGAACCAAACTGAAAATAATGTAACCAAACTGACTCAAACCAATCAAAACTGACTTCAATAAAGCATAATTGAGCATGAAAAAAATGAAATGAATGAAACATACCTGATTGGATCTAAAATTAATTTAATTGAACCGAATATCCCCAAATCGAACAAAATGAACCTATTAAAATTGACATAAACCAAAAAAAATGAACCCAATAAAAAATAACTTAGCAAACATAACCTAGCCCAAACTGAACCAAGGAGATAGGCCTTGTGATGAACTTTTAGAAGGCCTCATGCCCGCAGGTTGAGAGGATATCCCAGTCATGTGGTGCTTCACTGTCCTCAACAAGATCCAAAACGCACTGCAAAAAGATAGGGAACCCAAAAATCAAAAAAACCCAAATTAAAATTGAGACAAAGAATAAAAATGGAAGAATCCTTACCTGAATCCGATGTTGAACTCACTGCCTTCTATGGTGGTGGGTAGAATCGACCTCATCATAAGTAACCACCTGTAGAATCTGCAAACCATGTGAACCTGCCCCAACCCCCTGCCCCCTGCCCCCTGCCCTGCAGACCTGCCCCCTGCCCCCTCCACCCTACCCCCTGCCCCTGCCCCCTCCACCCTACCCCCTGCCCCTGCCCCCTGCCCCCACCCTACCCCCTGACCCCTGCCCCCCTCCACCTCCCCCTGACCCCTGCCCCCTGCCCCCCTGCCCTGCAGACCTGCCCCCTGCCCTTACCCCCTGCCCCCTGCCCCCTACCCCCTGCCCCTGCCCCCTGCCCTGCAGACCTGTCCCCTGCCCTACAGACCTGCCCCCTGCCCTACAGACCTACCCCCTGCCCCCTGCCCTACAGACCTACCCCCTGCCCCTGCCCTACAGACCTACCCCCTGCCCCCTGAAATCAACAATGCTATTACATAACACCTATTGAAAAAAATGTGAGCAGAAACATGAAGAACTAGACAACTAGGGAACTGGGTGAATTAAAAATATATTTTGGAAATTTTTGAATGCATGATTGAAAGTGTTGTCCAGACTAAAAATATCTTTTAAATTCTTCAGATCATTTATCAAAAAATACAAAACTCGACAATGTAATGTAGATTCTGAAGAGCCACACCATATAAATCAATAATAACATAAATTTATGTTTAGAATCCATCTAAAAATAGATTATAATAGTTTAAATTTAAATAAAATTTCATAACAAGACTTATAATGTTAATTTTTTTTAAAAAGAACATATTATATAAAAAATTCATAACATAATACATAACATATTCATAACATAATACATAACATATTCAAAATAGATTCAGAATAAATGATATATACATAAGGAAACACAAACATGCCCATTTGTAAATTAAAAATAATACATCATACAAGTGATAATTTCCGATTTTCATGTGCATTGTATAAAAAAACCAAATAGAACCTCAATCATTGATCGTTGGGCCACCTCTGATTACAAGGCTAATGGTCCTTGAGCACAAGGAAATGAATGCAAAAAATAGCTAATCACAAAGAATGAAATGGGGGTAATAAATATAGATTTGAATGTCAATATAATGGGACAAATATTAGTCTGTTAAGGATGAATTTGAGAAAATCTAATTTGAGATGCGAAGGAATCATCACCGATGGGTGAAAACTCTCTAGTTAAATTCATACCATATAATCTGTATAGGTTTTTAAGCACACTTAAATAAAAAAGGGCAATTTGGAAGAAAATTCTATGTACTTTAATATATATACAGAAAAATATAATAATTACTGTGAAAAGATATGAAAACATACATGGCGTCAAATTGGTCTAGGGATGGAGAAGCCATGAATGGAGGACGTGAATGGAGGAACTGCGAATGGATAAGCCATGAATGGAGTACGCGAATGGAAGCCGGTGAGGGATGGTGGAACCGTGAAGGAGAATCCGGCGAGGATCAGACAAGGGAGAAATTGGTCGGGTGAGGATCGGATGAGGGAGAAATTGGTCGGGTGAGGATCGGATGACGGAGAAATTGGTCGGGCGAGGTTCAGAGGAGATTGGTTTTGAAGGAAGATCGGTGGAGAAGGGTTTTAAGGGAGGTATTGGGTGAGCGAGTGGGAGAGGAAAATCCCAAGCGAGGATAAAAATTGACAGAAGCGAGTTGTCACGGGGGATGATCTCCCGTGGGTATATCTATTGGTGTGCAGTGATGCAAAAGTAAAAAACCTCACATTTTTGTGCTCAATGAGCCCATAATCAACCAAATAAAGTTTATTATAAGTGATATGACTTCTATAAATATGAAATGAAGAAATATAATAAGAATAGAATTTAATAACCTGTCCATATGCAAACATGCAACTATTGTAGCCTCCCATGCAATTATCCACCATCAGAAAACCAACCACCTGAAATAGCTTCTCTTACCAAAGTAGTTTCAAGATTGAGTCTGAGATACCTAAAATACCAATTAAAAATAGCTATGAATAAAGGAAAAATATAAAAGTTCAGTTTATTTTTATAGAAATATATGCCTAACTAACATGTTCATCATCTACAGTGACAAGATAAAATATGATTCTGGATGTCATTGAGTAGATAATTCAGAGGCATTGAGAGGACATATTCTAATTATGACCTAAAACACACATCCATCTAGGGATTGGGTTGTCTTGCATCCCATCCTACCTAGGTGAAATTCTAGAATAAGGCCATATGTCTGCTGCAAGGAAAGAGGGAAGTGTACATAAAATTAGTTCCAAAAACCATCTTGTAGAATAGGGTAAGGCGTATACTGAATAAGAGCTCAAAAAACTATTCCATATAATGTACCGGTATGTCAATATTTGACTAACCTACTTTAACCATTTATAATAACAAGAATAGATACACACATACCCTTTATTTCTTGCCAATGACATATCAATGATTTATCATGCTTCAAGTATAAATCTAGTATACCAATCATCATTCTTATCAACATAAAAATTTGGACATTCATCTCAATGATATACTAGATATCATATCAACATGGCATAAAGCATGCGCATTCCCAGAATTCCATAACATTAATTCCAAACAAATATAATATCTACAAGTTAAACATGCAGAGTAATCATTATCAGGGAGTTTCAAATACCAAACATAATCTATAAATTTGATCATCATTCAATATTCTATTTCAAATTTTCCAAACAAGAAGATGAATATATCAATAAGGTTCTATGTTTTCACTAGGGATAAGTATGATACATAATGTATGTTCAACAGTGCTCAGGAATTTGAGGAGGGTGTGCCAACATCCTCTACTATGTGAAGCCAAATACCTGAAGAGTGATAGTATAATTTTTCTTCAAAACTACTATTGTTAGTTCTCAGCAAAATGACCAAAGAAATCTATGTCTCTAGACATGAATCAAACATTAAATACAAGAAAACAACACTCATCAATATCATTAAATCTATATGTTTGACCATCATGTTCTTCATGTTGTAGGATTAATTTCTTCACAATCTAATCATGTGGATGTTATTTGTAAAATAATTCCAAATGATCTGAATTTATACACACATTTATAATAAATAACATCAAAACATATCTCAAGGAAGATCACTACACACTAAAAAAGTGCTAGGAACCCAAAAATAACAAAAACTGTAATTAAAGCTGGGATAAAAGAAAATGAAGATGCAAACCAACCTCAAAACGGTGGTGGGCAATCCAAAACAGTCCGATTTGCTTTGAATTCGGTGGAAAATGCTGAAACACACCCTAAGCCGACCCGAGAGACTCATTGCTTGCCCTAAAAATGGAACAAAATAAAAATAATCTAGTTAACCCATGAAAAAGGGTTTGGCCGAACAAAATAGAGTGACAGGGAGAATAGAAATCAGACAAAAGAGGAAGAATAATGTAAGAGGATAGCTTACCTAGAAACTCCGACCAAGGAACCGGAATAAATTCGGTGAAATAACAGGACGAAGAGGACTCAGGAGAGGGATGGTGGCACACATGGCTAGAGAGGAGAGGGTAGAGATGGTCGTGTGAGATGGGAATTGGAGATTCGGCGGGGAGGAGGTGATGAGAACTAGAAATTCGGAGGGAGGAGAAGGATGGAGGAACCGAAGCTGGCGAGGACGAGCGATAGAGGACAGCACTGAGGGAGACAGAGGAAAGCCACGGGGGAAGAGAGGAGGGCGCGGTGAGAGAGGCCATTAGGGAGGAGGAGAGGCCGTCGGGGGAGGAGGGCGCGACAGTGAGAGGGTCGCGTATCAGGGATGGAGGAGGAGCCTGACTGGAATAGAAAAAAAAACGGGATGCATCTCGGGGATGGAGGCGGAGCCCGATGGAAATAGAAAAAAGAAGGGAATGGAAATGTGTAGCCACGGATTAAAAAATAAACCATGGCTATAAACCAGCTATATCCACAGACCTATAAAACCATGGATATAGGTCCATGGCTATAGCTTAAATTTCTAGTAGTGTAATTATGTTTAAATTTTAGTGGTTGGATACTGAGAGAGGCTTGTGTGTTCCTGTGATCCATAGAATCATTGATATTAAATATGAAAGATTTCTTGTAGTAAATGAACCATTTTTATTAGATCATTAGGAACATAAAATTTATTATGAAAATTATTATGTTACTTCAAGAGAGTTAAGTGATTAAAGAAGCATAATAAAAATGAAATCTCAAGAAAATCAGTTTATTCAAAGTGAATGTGGTTTTGTTGAAGTGCAAGGAATTGAAATTTTTTAAGTGACCACTCCAAATAAATCTTTTCCATGAAGATATATGAATATCGATGATAAAACCCCATAATTAAGGGTCTATGGTGATAATGATATTATTGATGTAACAAATGAACTTAAAATGAAAAGAGATGATGAAGCTGGAACTCCTATATAAATTGATTACACTAATGAGGAATATAAAGATATTGACACCGTCATATACAAGGATCAGGATGGATATGAATATTGAAACAATTAAATTATCACATACATGACATATTTTAAAGTTATTTTTAATTTAATTTCCATTACTGCTTTGTTTTGGAGGTTTCCCATGCATTTTTGGAGGAATGGGTGAGTTTTTATGAATTGGGCCAAACCGTGAGCCCAATTCCAGATTTAAAAATAAATTTTGTTTACTTTATAAACACTTAATTTTTTAAAATTTTTCATCCATTAAAATTCCTACTTGGCTTTACATTACCTACTAAAACCACCATATTAATTTGGACCATTTAAGAACCCATAATCATGGTGGATTTGGGTTTTTATTTAAGGAATTGGGCCTACCCGAAAGGCCATTTCCAGTTTAAAAACTAAATTTTGTTTATTTACTAAATTATTAATTTTTTACTCTTTTTTGGTGATTCCACCATCCACTCGAACCTAACATCCTTAGGTACGACCCCATTACCTTTAATCCCTCTTTGGAGCTCGTATGAATCTATAATTAGGGCATATCTTCATAGGAGTTCTCAAATCGTCCAGATTTGAAGAGGTAACTTCTTTCCTTCATAACTCCTTCATTTCTCACTCTTTTTCCCCCATTACAGTTTCTACATGACCTTATATTCCTTAGTAAAACCTCAATTGTATTTTTTTATGTTTTTAAATTTAGATACTAGTGTATTTGGGTTGATTTATTTAAGATACCTCAAGTAAGTCGGTCTTCTTCATTCTTCTTTCAAATTGCTTAGGGTTTTATTCTATTTTCTTAGGGTTTATTCCATTATCCTTGAGGTTCCTAATGTATAGAAACTATGGTTTAGAACCTAGGGTTTAAACTTGGGTTTTATTGGTCCAATATTATGTTTTTAGGCTTGATCCACCATCCTTGAGATGCGGCAGTGGTGCGGTTGAGTTTCCACATAAAGGATTTAAGGGTTTTCATTAATTTGGTAGGTGATTTCATGTTCATGAAATATTTGTGTATTATAATTTTGTATTTATCATATTAAGGTTCATATCATTTTATTATTTCTTCAAAAATTAGTTTTAGTGGTGTTTGTGTTGAAAATGAATTTTAAATTCCAATTTCATGTGAAATTAGGGGTTTTCATGGAAATGTTTTATTGGTTTATTTGGAGCTTCCCTATAAATACTTAATTGATTTTTTTGAACTTTAATAGGGATTCAAATAATGTTTTTAATGTTTATCCAATTTGGTTGTTGCTGCGAAAATGGGTTTTAATGGTGTTGGTGGAACATGTGAACTTTAAGTGCCATGTTTGTGTGAAAATGAAGGTTTTACAAAGTTATCATTTCTTGGTTCACAAGGGGCTGCCCTAAAATTAGTTTTTTGGTTTCATTGAAATGTATTGGGCTGAATTTTATGTTTTTGTAATTTAAAAGTGTGAAAATAGTGTACAAAGTGGGGTTTTCAATGAGTTTTGTGTGTAAAACAAATGCGGGATTTTGAGAAATTGTTTCATTAAAAATTAAAGTGTTTTGTTGTGTGTTTTAAGTGGTTTAAAATGTTTATAGATACTATACTTATTGTATGTGACCATTAATAGTTTTTCATATGAAAAATGGATTTATGTATCATGCTGAAATTATTTGATCACAAAGGGGGAAGCCTGGGTACCTAGGTGGGGAAGATTTGTACTAGTATGACTAGTGAACCAGATGAGTTTCATTCATGGTTCACTTAGAATTTGGATAACTAAAACTCTAACTAAACTAAGTGGATGATGATTGGGGACCAATAGGTTATGGGTATGTTCCCTACTAGTGTCTCTTTCATTAGAATGGATTTTTCTATGGTTATTTTACACCGAAGTACGAGGTACATTGGACCCGAAACAATCTAGTGCCTAGGGGTGTTACCGATTTTGTTGCTCATTGGATTTATATTATTTAACACTGTATTAGGGTTTTTTTGGAAGTAAAATATAGTAGCTAAAATTTCTATTTAAATGTGATAACATTATGAAAGTTTTATCTTGAAAATTGTTTTCAATTGAAAGTTGCATTTTTTGGAATTTAACACCGCTTTCTTTTGCATATTAAAACCGCTTGATTTTTCACCTTGTATTGTATGCACTTAAAAATAATTGGGTGATATCCTGTTGGGATTAGTCTTACACCTGGGTGTAAGTAGAGTTTGTTATATTTGACTCGGGAAAAGGTAAATCCTCAGGTGAAGGTGGTTCGGGCTGTTAGACCCCTCCTGCGGTGCAGTGTTGTGGAGACGGCTCAGGGGTGACCACACCCTTGTCATGTGGAGTCCTTGTGGATGTATTTATGCTTTATTTATTTGTATTTGGACCTTTTTTACTATATTCAAAGACATGTATTCAATTCTGGTTTTTTTCTTAAGACTTGTTTGGCTGGAAATTTCAGAATTATTTTATGGATTATTTTTAAGGTTGTATGCTTTCATACTCAGGTAAATAGTTCCCAAACCTAATTATTGGATACCTGGGAACTTTTTCCAGCTTGTGGGGATAGGGAATTCCCTTAAGTCCTTTCCACAGGCCAGGTTTGGTTCCAGTATTGGTTGATACCTGATTCGGTTCGCGACAAAATGGTATTAGAGGAGGTTAATGTTTTTGGATTATGTTACTATTTTGGGATGAGTCGGGATAGATAGGAGATAGGATTGTCAGGGCTCAGGGTTTTGGTCATGAGTAGAGTTCCTGGCACGCACCTATCATGGAAGAGCTTGATTCACCAAGGGACGTTGGAATTGTTTGATTAACTTCACTTCCAGGTGAGATGTGTGGGCTGTAGACCACACATGGACATCGGGTGAGGGTGGAGTAGTTGTTTTTTTATTACTATAATGTGTTTAGATTGTTTATATTTGATGTATTTGATTAAATTTTTTATAATTGTGTTATTGACCATTGTTTATATGACTGTTGCATTTTGTAGCAACATGCCTCCCTAGAAAGATCCCATGCGTCCACAGGAGGGAGCCAGAGAGAGTTCTCCCACACCAATTGATTAGAGGCTAGTCAAGGCCATGCTTCGGGCTATCCAAGATCTAGGATAGGGAACATCTTCTATTCTAGCTCCTGTTATAGAAGATGATACTGGTCCTAGGAAGGACAAGGCATAGGAGTTCCTAAAAAATAAGCCTCCCACCTTCTGAGGCAGTATAAAACCCTAGGAAGCAGAAGAATGGATCGAAAAGATCGAGAACATGTTCAAGTTTTTGGATACACCTAAGAAGATCAGGGTGAAATGTGCCTCCTTTCTGTTGGTAGTTCCCAGTCTAAGGTGGTGGGAATCGGTTCTTCAAACTAGGAAGAATGAGAAAATGCACTAGGGAGACTTCAAGGTTGTCTTCAATGAACAGTACTTCCCTGAGGTGTTGGCTTATGCTAGGTCGAGAGATTTCATGGACCTTGTTCATGGGAATCTATATGTGATGGATTATGCCAACCATTTCTCTGATTTGGTTCGCTATGTTCTAGAAATTATCTCCAATGAGAAGGCAAAGGCCTAGAGGTTTGATAAAGGCTTTCGACCAGAGATATACTCCCAGGTGTTCTTGTTTAAGTTGAGGACCTATGTTGAGGTCGTTGATCAGGTGTTCATGATGGAGATTGATAGGAAATTCAGGGCTGGTTTCTCTGGTTCAGTATCAGTAGTGGGTAGTGGCAGCTCCTCATGGAAGAAAAGGAAGCGGGAGGATCATGTGAAGAAAGGAGGTAGCAGTTCAGGCCACTCTTCCAGGAAGTTTTCGTCTATGGCTTCTGATGCTAGATCTGTCATGTGCCACCAGTGTGGGAAGCTGAGGCACATCTGACATGAATTCCCACTTCCTCTAAATCCTTGTTACCATTGTGGAGGCATGAGGCATTTACAACGCTTCTATGGGGTGGCACATCCACTTCCAAGTGGGGCAGGTTCAATGGCATCAAGAGGAGTTCTAGCACAGTCCAAGCTGTCGAGGACTGGGGGATCTTGATTTGGAGGCCATGGTGGTAGGGATAGTTCATCTTCTAAGAAGATCTATTTCAGTGTACAAACAAAAACTATCAATCATCCTTAGGTAGAAACCAAACATCTCCATGTGGCGAATCGGGCACTAACAGGATTAGAGGTGGGACCGTCGATAGTTCAAGGTACCGTTTTGATCACATCTTCTATAGCTACTTCTCTTTTTGATACTAGTGCATCTGTTTCATTAATTTCTGCCTATTATGTGGAAACTATGAATTTACCAACCGATTTTTTGTCTTTTGCGATGGAGTTGGTGATGATGTTGGGAAAGAAGGAGTAAGGTCTCAGGTGCCCCTCGTGTGTGATTTCCATGTTAGGGGATGAGATGGAGTGGGACCTCTTGGTTCTAGATATGGAACTATTTAAAATAATAATTGGCATGGATTGGATAGTACACTTCTAGACACACATTGATTGCTACATGCAACAAGTGAGTTTCACGACACCTGATGGGTGTCATTAGGTTTTTTATGGAGAATGAGATCCTCGATCGGGTCGCATAAGACCTCCACTCCCAGAGTTAGAAAGTCTTATCTTCCAGTTATCGTCACTCACACTAGAGTACGATGGTATTTCCAATAAAGGTGAACTACCTCATGTAGTGAATGATTTTCTAGAGGTATTCTTGAATAATTTTTCAGGTTTTCCCCTAGAGCGGGATGTGGATTTTTCGATTGATATGGCACTGGGAACACAACTGATATCTCTTACCTCATATCGCATGGCCCCTACTGAGCTAATTTAATTAAATATATAGCTGGATGACTTAGAATCCAAAGGATTCATTCACCCGAGCGTCTCTCCTTAGGATTCTACTGTGTTGTTTGTGAAAAAGGTTGACGGATCCCTCCAGTTGTGAATTGACTACCAAAAGCTGAATAAGGTAAAAATTAAGAACAAATACCCTTTTCCTAGAATATATGATTTGTTCGATCAGTTTAAGGGGGAAAATTGGTTTTCAAAAATAGACATGTGTTTGGGATACCATCAACTTAGGGTGAAAGAACCTAATATCCCAAAGATAGACTTACGAAATAGGTATGACCACTTTGAGTATTTGGTCATGCCTTTAGGATTGACCAATGATCCAGCTGTTTTTATGGAACCCATGAATAGGTTGTTTCATCAGTACATCGATTCCTCTGTTGTGGTGTTTGTGGATGACATTCTAGTGTACTCTGGCTGTGAGGAGGAACACAATAATCACTTGAGGATTGTCTTGGGCACTTTGCGGGATCACCGCCTCTATTCAAAGTTGTCAAAGTGCACTTTCTGGATCAGGGAAGTGAAATTTCTAGGGCATGTTATCTCTGAGAAGGGGGTTTCAATGGACCCTGATAAGATCAATGCGGTCATGTCATGGGAGTAACCGAAGAATGTGTTTCTGATCAGAAGTTTCCTTGGACTGGCTGATTATTACAGGCGGTTTGTTCGGGATTTCTCTCGACTTGCTTCACCAATGACCGTGCTCACTCAGGAAGGGGTGAAGTTTGTGTGGGGTCCAGAATGTCAGGCATCGTTTGAGGATCTGAAGAAGTGTTTGACTAATTCCCCGTTCTTATTTTTCCAGAGGTTGGAAAGGGGTATGTGTCTATTGTGATGCTTCAGGTATGGGTCTTGGGTGCATGATTATGTAGGATGATCACGTGGTGGAGTATGGATCTCGCCAAATCCGACCATACAAAAAAACTACCCAAACCATTAATTAGAGTTTTCAATAGTGATTCATGCTTTAAATACCTGGCGTCACTACCTCTTTGGGGAGAAGTTTGTGGTCTACTCTGATCACAAAATCTTGGCCTATATCTTCTCGTAGAAGGACCTCAACTTGAGGCAGCGTCATTGGATCGATTACTTGTAGGGGTTTGACTTTGACATTGTCTATACCCCAGGAAAGGGTAAGGTGGTGGCCGATACCTTGAGTAGAAAGGTTTTAGTGTAGGATTTGAGGATGTCTAGTGATGAGTGGAAATTGATGGGGATCTTTGCTCAGATTCATGTAGAGACCAGGGAGCACAGTGGAGGTGCTTTCTTGGTGAGTGTCTAGTTGACTCCTTCTCTGTTGGAGTTGATTCAGTGGGAACAACCTAGTGATGAGCTTTGTCAGCAGTTGAGGTAGTTTCTTCATGTTGGGGAGACGTCCTATGATTGGTAGTCGTCCCTAGAGGGCATCTTATGCTTCAAGGGATGATCTGTAGTGCCATCATCTCTACAGAATGTGGTGATGTAGGATAGCCACCAGTCTTAGGGGGATATTCATCTGGGTGCCACCATGATGTATTATGATGTGTGAAAACATTTCTGGTGGCCATGTTTGTGATGAGACATAGCTAACTTTGTGTTGAGATGCTACACGTGCCAATAGTTGAAAGCAGAGCATCAGAGACCCTCCAGTTTTCTCCATCCATTAACCATTCCTACCTAGAAGTGGGATGAGGTCACCATGGAATTCATTTCTTGATTACCTCTTACACATTAGGGTAATAATTCCATTTGGGTGGTGATTGATCGTCTGACCAAATCAGTCCAGTTCATTCTGATCAAAGATACAACTAAAGTGGATGATTTGGGCCGTTTGTATCTTCAGGAGGTGGTGAGACTCCATGGTGTTCCATCAGCAATTGTCTCAGATAGAGACCCCTACTTCACTTCTCGGTTCTCAGAAGGCCTTCAAAAGGCTTTGGGGTCTCATATTAAGATGAACACAACTTACCATCTTCAAATGGATAGTCAGGCAGAGCAGGCGAATCGGATTTTGGAGGACATGCTCCATGCATGTGTTCTAGACTTTGGAGGTTTATAGGATATCCATTTGGGATTGGTTGAGTTTTCTTATAATAACAGTTACCAATCCTCATTTCGAATGGCTCCTTTTGAGGCGCTCTATGGTTGGCCTTGTCGCCCCCCCTGTGTTGGGATGAGGTAGGTGAGACTTCAATGTTGGGGTCGAGCCTTGTGCAGGAGAATTCTGAGAAGGTCAAGTTGATCAGGAAGCACTTATTGACAACTCAGAGTCATCATAAATCATATGCTGACCAGAGGCGTTGAGACCTAGAGTTTTCTGTGGGTGACAGGGTATTCTTGAATGTGGCCCCTTGTATGGGCCAATGACAACTGGGAAAGCAAGGGAAGCTAATGCCGCGATATGTAGGCCCTTTTGAGATCACCGAGCATATTGGAAAGGTAGAATACAGGTTGAATTTACCTTCTCAGTTAACATCCATCAATGATGTCTTCCATGTCTCCTAGTTGAAGAAATGCAACTCGGAACCATCCCATGTGATGAGTTGGGAAGAACCGGAGATAAATCCTGAGTTCTCAGTATTTGAGCGGCCAATGCAAATAGTGGACTCCTAAGATAAGGTGTTTCAAGGGAAGTCTATTCCACTGGTCCAGGTTCATTGGAAGCATGGTGTTGATACACATGAGACCTGGGAGCAGAAGTCATGGGTTGAGGAAGAGTACCCATTCTTGTTTTCCGATCAAGCTTCAGGTTGACTTTCCGGGGCGAAAAATCTTTCATGGTGGGGATAATTGTCACATAAATGAAATATTTTAAATTTATTTTTAATTTAATTTCCATTATTGATTTGTTTTGGAATTTTCCCATGCATTTTTGGAGGAATGGGTGATTTTTCATGAATTGGGCCAAACTGTGAGCCCAATTCCAGATTTAAAAATAAATATTGTTTCCTTTATAAATCCTTCATTTTTCAACATTTTTCACCCATTAAAATTTATAATTATCCTTCCCTGACCTATTAAAACAACTATATTAATTTGGACCATTTAGAAATCCATAATAATGGTGGACTTGAGTTTTTATTTAAGGAATTGGGTTGGCCCAAAAGCCCATTTCGAGTTTTAAAAATAAATTTTGTTTATTTAATAAATTATTTATTTTTTACTCTTTTTTATATGATTATACCTCCCACTATAAGATAACATACTTAGGCTCACCCCAATAACCTTTCCCCCCTCTTTGGAGATCGTATGTATCGCGAATTAGGGCAGACCTTCATAAGGGTTCTCAAATTGTCCAGATTTGAAGAGGTAACTTCTTTCCTTCATAAATCCATCATTTATCACTCTTTTTCCCCATCCCAGTTCTTAAACAACCTTATATTCCATAGTATAACCTCAATTTCTTTTTTTCCATTTTTAAATTCATCTACTGGTGTATTTGGGGAGATTTCTTCAAGATCCCTCAAGTAAGTGGGTCTCTTTCATTCTTCTTTCAAATTTCTTAAGGTTTCATTCAATTTTCTTAGGGTTTCTTCCCTTATAATTGAGGTTCCTAATTTCCAGAAACTAGGGTTTTGAACCTAGGGTTTAAACTTGGGTTTTTTTTGTTCCAATATTATGTTTTTAGGCTTGATCTACCTTCCTTGAGGTGCGACAGTGGTGCGATTGAGTTTTCGCACAAAGGATTCAAGGGTTTTCAATAATTTGGTAGGTGATTCCTTGTTCATGCAATATTTGGGTCTTATAATGATGTATTTATCACATTTTCAGGTTTATCTCATTTTATTATTGCTGAAAAAATTATTTTTAGTGGTGTTTTTATTGCAAATGAATTTTAAATTCCAATTTCATGTGAAATTGGGGGGTTTTCATGGAAATGTTTTATTGGTTTATTTGAGGATGCCCTATAAATACTTAATTGATTTTATTTTACTGTATTATGGATTCAAATAATTTTTTAATTTTTTCCCCTTTGGTTGTTTCTTAAAAAATGGGTTTTAATGGTGTTTGTGGAACATGTGAACTTTAAGTGCCATGTCTATGTGAAAATGGAGGTTTTACAATGTTATCATTTCTTGGTTCATAAGGGGCTGCCCTAAAATTGGTTTATTGGTTTAATTGAAATTTATTGGGCTTAATTTTATGTTTTTCTAACTTACAAGTGTGCACATAATGTACAAAGTGGTATTTTCAAGGAGCTTTGTGTGCAAAAAAATGCGGGATTTTGAGAAATTTTTTCATTAAAAATCAAAGTGTTTTGTTGTGTGTTTTAAGTGGTTTAAAATGTGTATAGATACTGTAATGATTGTATGTGACCAGTATTGGTGTTTAATATGAAAAATTGATTTATGTATCATGCTGAAATTGTTTTAGCACAAAGGGGGAACCTGGGTACCTAGGTGGGGGTGGATTTGTACTAGTACGGCTAGTAAACCAGATGGGTTTCGTCCCTATTTCACTTAGAATTTGGATAAAAACAACTTTAACTAAACTATGTGGATGATTATTGGGGACCACTAGGTTATGGTTATGTTCCATACTAGTGGATCTTGCACGAGAATAGATTTTTCTATGGTTACTTTACACCGAGGTATGAGGTACATAGGGCCCGAAACAATCTAGTGCCTACGGGTGTTCCCGATTTTGTTGCTCATTGGATTTATGGTATTTACCTTTGTATTAGGGTGTGTTTGGCAGTAAAATACAGTATCTAACAAGTCTATTTAAACTTTTTAACATTCTAAAAGTTTTAGCTTAAAAATTATTTTTAACTGAAAGTTGCATTTCTTGTAATTTAACACCGCTTTCCTTTGCATATTAAAACTACTTGCGTTTTAACCTTATATTGCATGAAATTTAAAATAATTGGGTGGTATACTAATGAGATTAGTATCAAACCCTACTTACACCCATTTGGTGTAATTATACTTGGTTATGTTTGACTTAGGAAAAGGTAAAGCCTCAGGTGAAGGCGGTTCGGGTTGTTTGACCCCTCCTGTGGTGCGGTGTTGTGGAGACGGCTCGGGGATGACCACCCCCTTGTCACATGAAGTCCTTGTGGATGTCTTGATGATTTATTTATTTGTATTTGGACCTATTTTACTGTATTCAAATCCATGTATTCAATTCTGTTTTTTTATTAAGACTTTTTTGGGTGGAAATTTCAGATTTATATTATAGATTGTTTTTAAGATTTTATGCTTTCATACTCAGGTAAATCATTCCCAAACCTAATTGTTTGATACCTGGGAACTTGTGTCATCTCGTGTGGACAAGGAATGCCCTTCGGGCCTTTCCACATGCTGGGTTTGGTGCCGGTATTGTTGGCGACCAGATTCGGTTCGTGACAAAATGGTATCAGAGGAGGTTAATGCTTTTGGATTATGTTACTATATTGGGATGAGTCAGGATAGATAGGAGCTTAGATTGTTGGAGTTCTAGGTTTTGGTTGCGAGTAGGGTTCCTGGACCACACCTCTCGTGGCAGAACTTGAGTCACCAGGGGACATTGGAATTGTCTAATTGACTTCAATTCCAGGTGAGACGTGTGGGCTGCAGACCACACGTGGACATCGGGTGGGGGTGGAGTAGTTGTTTCTTTTATTACTGTAATATGTCTAGATTGTTTATATTTGATGTATTTGATTAAAATTTTCAGAATTGTGGTATTGACTATTGTTTCTGTGATTGTTTCATTTTTTAGCAACATGCCTCTCTGGAAAGCTCCCATGCGCCCACAGGAGGGAGCTAGAGAGAGTTCTCCCACACAAATTAATCAGAGGCTAGTCAAGGTCATGGTACAAGCTATCCAGGATCTAGGATAGGGAACATATCCTATTCTAGATTCTTTTAGAGAGAATGAGATTGGTCCTAGGAAGGAAAAGGTATAGAATTTCCTAAAAAATAATCCTCCCACCTTCCGAGGCAGCATATAAACCTAGGAATTAGAAGAATGAAATGAAAAGATTGAGTGCATGTTCGAGTTTTTGGATACAACCGAGGAGATCAGGGTGAAATTTTCCTCCTTACTGTTAGAGGATCCCAGCCGTAGGTGGTGGGAATCAGTTCTTCAGACTGGGAAGAATGAGAAAATGGGTTGGGGAGACTTCAAGGCTGTCTTCAATGAACAATACTACCCTGAGGTGTTGGCTTATTCTAGGTCCAAAGAGTTCATAGACCTTGTTAAGGGGAATATATCTATGATGGAGTATGAAAACCATTTTTCTAAGTTGGTTAGGTATGCCCCATAAATCGTATCCAATGAGTAGGAAAAGGCTTAGAGGTTTGATAAAGGCTTGTGACAAGAGATATATTCCAAGGTGTTCATGTTTAAGCTGAGGACCTATGATAAAGTCGTTGATCGGGAGTGAATGGTAGAGATTGATAGAAAATGTAGGGATGGTTTCTATGGTCCAGTATCAGTAGTGGGCATTGGTATCTTCTCAGAGAATAAAAGGAAGTGGTAGGATCATGTGAATAAAAGAGGTGGTAGTTCGGGCCACTCTTCTAGGAAGTTTTCATCTGTGGATTTTGATGATAGATTGGTCGTGTGACACTAGTGTGGGTAGCTGGGGCACATCAAATCGGAATGCCCACTTCCTCCAAAGAATTGTTACCAGTGTGGAGGCATGGGGAATTTACAGCGCTTCTACGGGGTGGCACGTCCACTTCCGAGTGGGGCAGGGTCAGTGGAATCAAGAGGAGCACCAGCACAGTCCGAGCCATCGAGGATCGAGGGATCTTGATTTGGAGGCTGTGTTGGTAGGGCTGGGTCATCTTCTGGGAAGAGCTAGTTCAAGGCACAACCAAAGACTAGCATTCATCCTCAGACAAAGACCGAACATCTCCATGCGGCGAATCAGGCACCAGTAGGATCAGAGGCGGGACCGTTGACAGTTCGAGGTACCGTTTTGATCGCATCTTCTATAGATGATACCCTTTTTGATACTAGTGCCTCTATTTCATTAATTTTTTCCCATTGTGTGGACATGCTGAATTTACCAACCGAGTTGTTGTCTTTTGCGATGGAGTTGGTGACACCACTGGGAAAGAAGAAGGAACAGGGTGTCAAGTGCCCCTCGTGTGCGCTTTCTGTGTCAGGGGATGAGATGGAGTGGGGCCTCTTGGTCCTAGATATGGAACAGTTTGACATAATACTTGGCATGGATTGGCTAGTACACTTCCAGGAACACATTTATTACTAAAGGCGATGAGTGATTTTCACAGCACCTGATGGGAGTCATTAGGTTTTTTATGGAGAATGGGATCCTCGGTCGGGTCACATATGACCTCCACTCCCAGAGTTGGGAAGTCTTATCTTCCAGTTCTCATCAATCTCAATAGAGGATTATGGTCTTTCCTCTTCAGGTGCACTTGCTCATGTAGTGAATGAGTTTCCATAGGTATTCCCAGATGATTTTTCAGGTTTTCCCCCAGAGTGGGATGTAGAGTTTTCAACTGATCTGGCGCCGAGAACATAGTCGATATATCTTACCTCAGATCACAAGTCCCCTACTGAGATGAGGGAATTAAATATACATCTGTAAGGCTTAGAATCCAATGGATTCATTCGCCCAAGCGTCTCTCCTTGGGCTCCTCCTATGTTGTTTTCAAAAAAGGATGACAGATCCCTCTGGTTGTGTATTGACTACCAGAAGCTGAATAAGGTAATAATTATGAACAAATACCCTTTGCCTAGAATAGATGATTTGTTCAATCAGTTGAAGGGTGAAAAGTGGTTTTCAAAAATAGACTTGCATTTGGGATACCATTAACTCAGGGTGAAAGAAGATGATATCCCAAATACAGCCTTCTGAAGAAGGTATGACCATTTTGAGTATTTGTTCATGCCCTTAGAATTGACCAATGCTCTATTGGTTTTTATGGAAATCATGAACAGGGTGTTCCATCAATACCTCAATTCCTTTGTTGTGGTGTTTGTGAATGACATTATAGTGTACTCTAGCTCTGAGGAGGAACACAAACATCACTTAAGGATCGTCTTGGGCACTTTACAGGATCACCACCTCTATGAAAAGTTATCAAAGTTCACTTTCTAGATCAGGGAAGTGAAATTTATGGGGTATGTTATCTCTGAGCATGGGATTTTAGTGGACCCTGAGAAGATCAGTGCGGTCATGTCATGGGAGCAACCAAAGAATGTGTTTGAGATCAGAAGTTTCCTTGGCCTGGCTGGTTATTACAGGCAGTTAGTTCTAGATTTCTCTCAACTTGCTTCACTGATGATCATGCTCACTCAAAAATGGGTGAGGTTTGTGTGGGGACCAGAATTTCAGTCATCATTCGAGGATCTGAAGAGTAGGTTCACTACCACCCCCTTTCTGATTTTTTTAGAGGCTGGAAAGGGGTATGTGGTCTATTGTGATGCTTTAGGTATGGGTATTGGGTGTGTGATTATTCCAGATGATCATGTGGTGGTGTATGGCTCTCGCCAACTCCGACCACATGAAAATAACTACCCGGACCATGAATTTTAGTTGGCAGCAGTGATTCATGATTTGAAGACTTGGTGTCACTACCCCTTTGGGGAGAAGTTTGTGGTCTACTCTGATCACAAAATCTTGGCCTATATCTTCTCATAGAAGGAACTCAACTTGAGTAAGCGTCAATAGATCGAGTACTTGCAGGGGTTCTAATTTGACATTATCTATACCCCAGGCAAGGGTAATTTGGTGGCCGACACCTTAAGAAGAAGGGTTCAAATGTAGGATTTGAAAAAGTCCATTGATGAGTGGACATTTATGGGGATCTTTACTTAGATGCATGTGGAGACTAGGGAGCATAGTGGAGGTGCATTCTTGGATAGTGTTCAGTTGAATCCTTCTCTGTTGGAGTTGATTCAGTAGGAACAACCTAGTGATGATATTTTTCAGCAATTGAGGTAGTTTCTTCATGGTGGGGAGATTTCCTCTAATTGGTCATGTTCCCCAGATGGCATCTTATGCTTCAAGGGCCGCTTAGTAGTGCCATTGTCTCTACGGAAGGTGGTGATGCAGGATAGCCACCAGTCTTAGTGGTCTTTCCATCTGGGTTCTAACATGATGTATTATGATGTGCGAACAAATTTCTGGTGCCTAGGTATACGAAATGACATAGCAGACTTTGTGTCGAGATGCTATACATGCCAACAGGTGAAAGCAGAGCATCAGAGACCCTTTGGTTTTCTCCAGCCATTACCCATTCCTACCTGGAAGTGGGATGAGGTCACCATGGACTTCATTGTTGGCTTACCTCATACAACTTGGGGTAAGAATTCCATTTGCGTGGTGATTGATCATCTGACCAAATCATCCCACTTCATTTTGATCAAAGACACAAATAAAGTGGATGAGTTGGGCCGTTTGTATCTTCAGGAGGTAGTGAGACTCCATGGTATGATATCAGTAGTTGTCTTAGATATAGACCCTTGTTTCACTTCTCGGTTCTGGAAAGGACTTCAGAAGGATTTGGGGTCTCAAATTAAGATGAGCAAGACATACCATCCTCAAACGGATGGTCAGACAGAGCAGGCCAATTATATTTTGGAGGACATGCTCCGTGAATGTGTTCTAAACTTTCGTGGTTCCTAGGATAGACATTTTTTATTGGTTGAGTTTTCTTATAATAATAGTTACCAATCCTTGATTTGATTGGCTCCTTTTGAGGCCCTCTATGGTCGGCCTTATCGGCCCCCCTTGTGTTGGGATGAGGTAGGTGAGACTTCATTGTTGGGGCTGAGCCTTGTGCCGAATACTTCTAAGAAGGACAATTTGACTAGGAATCGCTTATTGATAGCTCAGATTCATCATAAATCATATGATGAGAGGTGTTGAGACCTATAGTTTTCTGTGGGTGATAGGGTATTCTTGAAAGTGTCCCCTCATCTGGGCCATTGTCGATTGGGAAAGCAAGGGAAGCTGACGATGTGATATGTCTTCCATTTTGAGATCACTGAGCGTATTGGAAATTTGAAATATAGTTTGTCTTTACCTTCTCAGTTGACATCCATCCATGATGTCTTCCATGTCTTCCAGTTGAATAAATACAACCTGGATCTGTCCCATGTGATGAGTTGGGAAGAACTGAAGATAAACCCTGACTTGTCAGTATTTGAGCGGCTAGTGCAAATAGTGGACTCCCAAGAGAAGGTGCTTCTAGGTAAGCCTATTCCGTTGTTCTGGGTTTGTTGGCAACATGGTAGAGATACACATGAGACTTGGGAGCAGAAGTCATGGGTTGAGGAAGAGTACCCATTATTTTTTTTTGATCAAGCTTTATGTTGACTTTCTGGGGAAAAAAGTCTTTAGTGGTGGGGAGAATTGTCACATCCATGAAATATTTTAAAGGTATTTTTAATTTAATTTCTATTATTTCTTTGTTTTGGGGGTTTTCCATGCATTTTTGGAGGAATGAGTGAGTTTTCATGAATTGGGCCAAACCGTGAGCCCAATTCCAGATTTAAAAATAAATTTTTTTCCTTTATAAATCCTTCATTTTTTAACATTATTCATTCATTACAATTCCTACCTGGCCTTCCTGGACCTATTAACACCACCATATTAATTTGGACCATTTAGGAATCCATAATCATGGTGGATTTGAGTTTTTATTTAAGAAATTGGGTCTGCGCGGAAGCCCATTTATAGTTTTAAAAATAAATTTTGTTTATTTAATAAGTTATTAATTTTTTTACTCTTTTCAGTGATTCTACATCTAAATCAAATCTAACATCAGTAGGTGAACCCCCATTACCTTTTCCCCATCTTTTTAGCTCGTATGCATTGCGAATTAGGGAATAACTTAATAGGGGTTCTCAAATCATCCAGATTTGAAGAGGCAACTTATTTCCTTCATAAATCCTTCATTTCTCAATCTTTCCCCCCTATTATAGTTCCTACATTACCTTATATTACTTAGTATAACCTCAATTCCATTTTTTGATGTTTTTAAATTCAGATACGGGTGTATTTGGGGTGATTTCTTCAAGATACCTCAAGTAAGTGGGTCTCCTTCATTATTCTTTCAAATTGCTTAGGGTTTCATTCAATTTTATCAGGGTTTATCCCCTTATAATTGAGGTTAATAATGTAAAAAAACTAGGGTTTATAACCTAGGGTTTAAACTTGGGTTTTCTTTGTCCAGTCTTATGTTTTTAGGCTTGATCTACCTTCCTTGAGGTGCGTCGGTGGTGCGATTGAGTTTTCACACTAAGGATTCAAGGGTTTTCATTAATTTGGTAAGTAATTACATGTTCATGAAATATTTGTGTATTATAATGATGTATTTATCATATTTTCAGGTTTATATTATTTTATTATTACTACAAAAATTAGTTTTAGTGGTGTTTTTATTGAAAATGAATTTTAAATGCCAATTTCATGTGAAATTAGGGTTTTTTCATGGAAAATTTTTATTGTTTTATTTGGGGATTCCCTATAAATACTTAATTGATTATATTGAAATTTAATTGGGATTAAAATAATGTTTTTAATTTTTATACCTTTTGGTTTTTTCTGTGAAAATGATTTTTAATGGTGTTTGTGGAACATGTGAACTTTAAGTGCCATGTTTGTGTGAAAATGGAGGTTTTAAAAAGTTATCATTTATTGGTTCACAAGGGGATACCATAAAATTGGTTTATTGGTTTCATTGAAATTTATTTAGATGTTTTTTATTTTTTTAACTTACAAGTGTGCACATAGTGTATAAATTGAGGTTTTCAATGAGTTTTGTGTGCAAAAACAATGCGGGATTTTGAGAAATTGTTTCATTAAAAATCAAAGTGTTTTGTTGTGTGTTTTAAGGGTTTTAAAATGTGTATAGATAATTTATTGATTGTATATTACCATTATAGGTGTTTCATATGAAAAAATTATCTATTTATTATGCTTAAATTGTTTGAGCACAAAGGGGGAAGCTCGGGTACCTAGGTGGGGAAGATTTATACTAGTACGGCTAGTGAACCGGATGAGTTTCGTCCCTGTTTCACATAGAATTTGAATAAAAACAAATCTAACTAAACTATGTGGATGATTAATGGATACCAATAGGTTATGGGTATGTTCCATACTAGTGTCTCGTGAATGAGAACATATTTTTCTATGGTTACTTTACACCGAGGTACGAGGTACATAGGGCCCGAAACAATCTAGTGCCTAGGGGTGTTCCTGATTTTATTACTCATTGGATTTATGGTATTTAACCTTGTATTAGGGTGTGTTTAGAAGTAAAATAAAGTTTCTAACATTTATATTTAAATTTTTTAACATTATGAAAGTTTTATCTTGAAAATTGTTTTCAATTGAAAGTTGCATTTCTTGGAATTTAACACCGCTTTCCTTTGCATATTAAAACTGCTTTCTTTTTCACCTTGTATTGCATGTAATTTAAAATAATTGGGTGGTATACTATTGGTATTAGGATCAAAAACTACTTAAAACCCTTGTTTTTAATTATATTTGGTTATGTTTGACTCAGGAAAAGTTAAATCCTCAGGTGAAGGCGGTTTGGGTTGTTAGACCCCTCCTGCGGTGCGGTGTTGTGGAGACGGCTTAGGGGTGACCACCCCCTTGTCGTATGGAATCATTGTAGATGTATTGATACTTTATTTATTTGTATTTGGACCTATTTTACTATATTCAATGCCATGTATTCAATTCTGGTTTTTTCTTAAGACTTGTTTGGTTGGAATTTTCAGATTTATATTATGGATTGTTTTTAAGGTTTTATGCTTTCATACTCCGAAAAATCATTCCCAAACCTAATTGTTTGATACCCGGGAACTTGTGCCAGCTCTTGTGGATAGGGAATACCCTTTGGGCCTTTCCATGGGCTGGGTTAGATGCCGGTATTGGTGGTGATTAGATTTAGTTTGTGACATAAATTATGGTTATAATCATATATAATAGTTGTTTTCAACTATATGCTAACAACAATCATTAACTATTTTATAAAAATATTCATTTTGTGTTTCAGATGGACTCAGATATTTTTTTTATTTGGTGGGGTCTGATATACCTAGTTATGAGCATGGTGTTGGATCATTTGACCCTCTGACTACTAGTGGTTCAACAATGACTCAGATGGGTCGTGATCTTACAAGAATGATGATTCTTGACCCTATCCCAAAGTGACGTCCATGTCTTGGATTAGATCCAATCTTGAATAGGTATATTTACTTGTGAATTTTAGTTAGTTTTCATTAATTATCATTAATTTATTTATATAATAATTGTTTGATTGTTTTCTTTCTTTTTTCACAGATTTTTTCATATAGTTGTTAGATAGGGGAGTGCTATATTGTTGAATTATTTTTATGTAGAATGGGTTACATGGGATCAAATTCCCATTGGTGTTCACCATCACATGCTCAATCATTAAATGGTACATAAATAAAAAATATTTATTTTGAAATTTATTTAATTAATAATTTGATATTATTAATTATTTGTAGAGTTTATGGTATTCCATTAATGATAGCATGTGTGACACTATCTGGGATGTATGAGAGGGTTGTATGAGTGAGAGTTGCAGTTGGTTTTTTCATAATTTGAAGAGGAAAACAATGAAGAAGGAGGGAGTCATAGAATTTAATCAATCTTGTTGCACCCAACAACCTGATTACATTTCATCTAAGGTTTGGGATGGATTTTATTTACACTGGATGGGTGGTATTTTTCAGAGGAGATCATAAGTAGGTCAACAGAACCAGGGTAGAGAGGAGATGAAACATCAAGATGGTAGTTATACATTCAGTAAACATAGGGAACATATAGTATGTACCTTTTTTAAAATAATTTATATAACTTTAAATGTATACTATTTATTTTATATTCATATAGTCAGCCGAACTACTTGATATTATGGAGTTCGACATTTATAGGAGGATGTACAATGATCATGTCATTGAAGAGATTAGAGGTGATCTCCAGCGTCAGATTGTGATCAGTATAATTTCTTTTTGAGTTTTAAAATTAAATACAAATAATATTTTAACTATTTTAATTTTAAATTACAATTGAAGGAGTCATATTAGGCCACGACATCTCAGAAAAAGACTGAGAGTTAGGATGAGATTGAGGATCAGACCAATGCAACAAGATTTTATGAGGCATCATGGATGCAGACGACCCAATATGCCTTCGACAAAGGATGAGTTATTGGTATCAGCTCTCCATTGATGATTGGGAGTTATTACAGTACTTTTGTGATGTCTTCATGCAACTCAAGAGGATATCATGGAGAGTCATCATCATATGATTCACAATATCGGGAGAAACTGTGAGATCAAAGTGAGCTTATAAAGAGTATACATAGAAAGCATGAATATCTCCATCAATAGCAACAACAACATCAGGAAGAGATGCATTGAAGACAGAAGTAGCATCACGAGAAGATAATGAAGTACATGAGACATCTTACTCATGGTTTAGGGATGGAGTTCTCTCTTCTAGCTCCTCTAGCTCCTCTAGAGGACCCTCCCTCTCAGTGACTTATTTACTTTTTTATGATAAACATTTGAATATAATTTTTTTAATATTTTTGTTATTACAATATATTTATATTTCTATATAGTGTGTTTTTTATATTGTTGTGAATATTGTGTTTATTATTACTATTATTATATTATTTATTTATTATTTTTATTATTATATTATATAATATTATATATTATTATATTATTATTATTATTATTTTATACTGTTGTGAATATTTTGTATTTTAAAATTTTATTATTTTAATTATATTTTTACTAATTTTATTAGTGTTTATTTATTATTATTATTATTATTCCATCTATTATTATTTATTTTATTATTTTATTATTGTATTATTATTATTATTTTAATAAACTTTTTTAATATTAATTTTTTTATTAATTTTTTTTAGTTTCTTTGTGATGGACCCACTGTAAATACTTATTTGCAAGCGGCCTGTCGTAAAAATTTATTTGCAATGAGGTCGTTGTGAAAAGAGTTTTTAAAAACTCGGAATAAATTATTTGGAACGCCATTTTCAGTGATGGAGAAATTGTGACGGGACTCGTTACAAATGACCTTTTTCAACTGTATCCCCTCACAATTTCCCCATAGCTAATGGTTCATTTTCTAGTTTTGAAAGACACTGAACCACACCCATGCAGCATTATAAAACTTTAGGATGTGTATTCCCTTTGATACCAATTTTTAATGAACTATCATGAGTCAACAAAATAAGTCACCTGCGATGGCCCTCTGTATAGTGAGGTAAAATAAAGGAATACAAAACCAGTCTCACGCGTTATAAAAACAAGGTATACAACCAGATTACATCGTGCAAGAAATATAAACATCCATGAGACCAATAAAGTTAATCCAAATAGGAAAAACCTAAATGATAAAACATGAAAAGTATAAACAAGTCCCTATGTGATCATCCATCACTACCAAACCATCTAGTTGTGAAGACAATGACCAAAAAGAGAAACTAGCATGCTACACAATTCCATTCCCTTTACCAGTGTCCTAAAAAACAACATCTATAGCCTCCCAAAGGCAAGAGTAGGGTGTGAGCACAAACCCAATAATATACCACCAAATAAAATATATGAGTTTTAATATCAATAATTCATTAGTTCTAACTTTAAAACAAATCCATTTTATAAATCATTTTTATAAAAAACCATTTTTGTAAATAATCCTTTATTTTTCATAAAAACATACCATATTCCCCAAATCTAGGAATATGTCAAGAATAAAAGAAAGTAGGTAAGAATAGGAAAAACAAACCATGAATATACCAAAATATAATTATGTGATATAATAACCATGAAAATATCATCATGTGATAAACTGATTATAAATAACAAAGAACACAATTTGGGATCTAACTTATAGGTATATGTACTAAACATGAAAGAAAAGACTCAATCCAAACCTAAGGTGGATCCAACCAATATAAGCTCTAGTGGAATTACACACACTAAATTAACATAAAACCACTCGTTTCATTACACACACAAAGATTGACAAGTCTATTTCCTGACGCACCTAAGGTTACCCAATGTTCAAAGTTTGTCAAAATCCATTTCAAAACCAAAACCACCCTTTAAATCATTTAATCAAACTCTTGGTGTGTCAAAATCCATTTTTAAAGAAAATCCACTTTAAAACATGTATCTTTTCAAATAAATCCTTTATAATGTCAAATAAATCAATTTTAATGAACAACCTGAAATAAATGATAAGAACGTAATGCAATTCATGAATTGGAACCACTTATATAGATATACCTACCTCAAGAATGGAGTAAACCTAGTTTCCTTCGACAAATAAGATTGGAAATAAGTAGATTAGCCTCTAAAAGACAAGGCATAAGTGAAAAATAAAAATGGTCAATAGAAAACACTAACCAATCATAATCTGATCTACAAACACATCCACCATTTATACCAAAACCAAAGTCAATGAAGAAGTAGAAATACCACTTTCCATAGATAAGTGATGTAATCTTCATGGATATTAAATGTTGAAAAGAGTGATTCATAAGGAGAGATATCACCAAAAAATTCCCAAAATTTCAATAAGGTTTGATAGGGTGGTCTACATATCGAATGGGAGAAGTTTCATAAATGTAGCATGATAAAAACCACTGGTTCTGAACAATTCACATTGTGAATCCCCTTCACGGTGTGAATTCCGTGATTTAGAAAATATGCCAAAAAAGTTTCACCTTAGGTTGAATTAATACTAATTGACCCATTCATAATGTGAAAAGGTTTTACAACTTGTAATATTTCACATTCTGAACAAAATTCATGGAATATTACCTATAATGGATTCACATCATGTATCCAGTTTATTATGTGAATGTGTCTAGTAAGTAATGTGCTCTCTAGATTCTGTGGAAGAATATTGAACCATCTCTGAAGTTATCTATCCCTATAATGCCCAAAAAACACCCCAAAAAAGGAGTCAAAACAAGATCCAACATCTACCTGAAATAAGGTAATGATATGTTATAGTACTCATGTTGAGATTTATAATACATGGTTGAATGATCAAGGTATTGGTGGTTGTAACTTTGGAAGGAATCTCACACTTAGTATTTGAGGGGTTTACTTTATTTTAATGTATCACAAATTTAATATACATCATATTCATATTAAATCCATAACTATTTCATATTATATAATATTTATCCTTATATGTTTTATTCCTTTTTGTATATTAATTCTTTTAATGATTTAGTTTTGGAATCCCTATTCCAATCACCAAATTATTGTGTACACACCACATTAATGTGCAACTCTTTACACAAACCTCATGTTTTTCTACTCACCAAAAAATAGAATCCAAGTATATTCACATATATCTAAATAAATAAGGTAAATGTACACTTCATGAAAATTCATAGAGTTATATGATATTGAAAAACTCTACTTGAGTAAGCCCATAGTGAGAAATATTGAACCCCATTAACTTATCCTTAGACAAGGCATAAACCTCTAGGTAAGTAGGTAGTCCAACCCAAAGTCCCTATCCCCTAGGAAACCATACCCAAGAGATAATATAATTCATGAAATTTCTAACACCTAATATGTACAAACTATATTCAATAACTATTTTAATCTCATAACTTCAAAAAATAGTGGTCAATATAGTTGAAAACTAAATTTTATAGATTTGTACCTCACATGTAATGCAGGGATCTAAATCCTAAAATAAATTTAACATTTAAACATAAATAATATATAATGTTCACATTTCTTAAATAATTTACTAAACATGAATATTAAATGAATTTAAAAAAAATTATTTAAATTCCAAAACATGGGATATAAACATGATTGTTTCAAAAATAAATGTTAATTATAAACATTTTATAAATTATAGAGAATATAAAAAAATATTCATTTCAATATTAAGACCTTAATATTTTGTATTATATGTAATTTATATGATATTTTATTCACTATACACATTTTATAATTCAATTTCTATAAAAAGTTTCAATAATATAAATACCACACATATATATATATATTTAATTATTTAAGCCTTTGATCAAAACATTTTTGATGTGGTCTAAATAATATCTATATAATACCCCTTTAATTTAAACACTTTAAATTTAATTAATTATGAACATTTAATAATTATAAATATAAACACTTTTATATTTTGGCCTAATTTGTAATTTATAAACACTTTATAAATTACACCATATGATTTCTAAATAAACCCTTTTATTACTAGATCATAATTCATTCAATATAATTTTGGTAAAAGCTATTTTAGTATTAACATTTAAAATTTGGGAATAAAATGTTTCACAAACATTTAATTAATTATAAAAAATTTATAATTAATCAATTTATAAACTCTTTTTAAATTAAAAATTTCCAAAATATCCAATAAAATGATTTATAAACTTGTTATAAACCACAAAACAATTAAATTTTTTAATTATTTTTAAAAAAACAATTTTTCTTACCCTTACACAGAATCTATATTATACATGAGGGTAACCTCCCACCACCCTTATGTAGATCATTTTCATAAGGATAGATCTTGATTACTTTTACATGGTGTATCTTTCATAAAGGTAGTATATATTTATCTTTACATAGAACTATTTTCATAAATGTAAACAATGATTACTTTTACACGTCATGTTTTTTCATAAAGGTAACCTGGGTGACCTTTATGTAGAGAAATTATACATAAATGTAACCTGTATTTACCTTTAAATATGCTCCTCATGCAAAATTAAATCATATTTACCTTTACATAGCTTCAGGTGCATAAGGGTAATTCAAAATGACCTTTACACAACTCAAAACACTGCTAAATTTTTATGATATTATTTTATTTTGAAATACTGAAACAAAACATGATTAAATATTAAAGAAACTTGCTATGATACCACTAATGAGTTTCAATTAATCATTTAATGATTATTGGAATTATAAAACAACACAAACATAGTATTATCTTTCTTTAAGAAATCAAACATATAAAATAACCATAAAACAAGGCACACCTGATACTCATTTATAGAAGCTTCCATCTTATTGATTTCAAGATAATTCTTGATAGATATCCCTGTGAGTAGTTGAATCTATTACTAACGCCTATATGGGATTACATCGACTAAAATATCCATGATAATATCTTGAGGATACCTTAATGGTGAAGGTGTTTTAGTGCCTTTACTGAGAGATGATAAATAATAATTTGAGAAGATGAGAATTTTTACAAAAAGATTTACATGAAACTAATGATCATATCACCAATGATAGACCTTAACAAAGAGAACTATTATCCTTATATAGGATTATCCTGACTATCCTACTTTTTATCACATCTCATGCATTTCCATTTTTGAGTATAATTCATCGAAATCATTTCAATGAACTAATGTAATGCCTTTAATGAATCCACCTTCGATTTGAATACTAATGAAACTGTTCAGGAGAAATAAACCATTCGTTGCATCATATGTAATAGTTCAGATATACATCTCATGCATATTTAATATAATATATATATATATATATATATATTCATGCATTATATGCATGATAATATACATGCATCATATGCATGTATTAGGTGTATGTTATATATATAATCATATTATATATATATAATCTTATATACCATATGCATGTGTACATGCATCTTATGAACGTATATTTTAGTACAAATATAACAATCTCAGCCTCTTCAAACCACTCCTCAACCTCAAGGCCTAACACTCCACGAAGGAACTTTTGAACCTTTTGATATTGAAATATGGACAACACCTTATACCAAGACTCCTACTTCCACTTCCCAATCACAAAAACCTAATTATTCTCTGCCAATATATCTTTATTGAAAACATTAAAATAAATCAGGTCAATTCAAACAATTAAAATACACAATAAAAATGTATAAAACACAAAAACCACAAGGATCACATTCACTCCTATACCCCAAAATAGATGAACTAACACATCAACCATGATAAAATATCATTATCTTTCCAAATAAACACCACCAATTCATCCAAAAACACAACTACCACATCACTCCCACACTGTTATCCATAAAACCATTGATAAATCTAACAACCCCTCTCTCTACCCCACAAATCATTTTTACCATGAAATGGGCACACCAACCCTAGTTAAATAAATGATATTTGCAATACCTCTAAGGAAATAATAAATTTCTTTTCACAAATATCATCACTTTAAAGCATGCTTGAAAGAATACTAAAAAAATTAATTTAAAACATGAAAACTTCCCATGAAACCCACACATATAAAATATTTCAAAATAAACACATTTTTTTGTTCAAAACAACCTTATTTTTTCCCCAAAAATCATTTGAATTAAAAAATAATCTTTATTTAAATCATGGTATAAAAAACCCATTTATAAAATACTCCCAACCATTTTCAAGACCAATTTTAAAATCAACACAACCTTTATTAAAGGAAAATATACCATTCAATTAAGATAACATATTACTAATAAATTACATATTTGTTGAATAAAGTCAATTAAACATAATTAAAAAATGCTGAAAATATTATTTTATATAATGGGAAAAGTTCACAAAATTAACATTCTCAATTATAAAAAATTAAAAAACATTTCCTTTATAATTAAATAGACTCAATTAATTAATACAATTTCCAATTTAACTTACCATGCACCATATTATACTAATAGTTCATCCATTACTATATTAAAACATTAACATGATTTTTGTTAAGCTACCTGAAAACCTTAATAAATTCAAGTTATAATAAACTCAATGACTATCATAACATATCAAACATTATTTTCTTAATAACTCACTTATCTCAAAATAGATAAGGTTACATACTTTCATCATATTTTTAGTTTGAATCATGCAATCCTAACATGCTCTATGCCTAATTAGTACCAGTATGTTTAACTTCAAAACTAGGAAATCTAGATTAACACATAACATGTCATATGAAACATGAGTATGAAGAAACTCATACCATACAATTCAAATGTCCTTTAGGTTACTAAAATATCATTAATTTTCAATAATTAACCAAGGAAAACACTAAAATTATACATTTAAAGAAAAATATCAAAAACATGAAGTTAGTTTTAACATTATCAATATTTCCATTTTTCCCATTAACCATTTAATTCAAGTAAAATCAATTTTTTATTAAAGTTTAAAATTAACACTAACTTATTTAAACAATTCAAGAACATAAAATCACAAACATATTAGAATATATAGAGTCATATGTAAGAACCAATCTATATAGGAATTTACTCAAAACTTAGGGTGAAACTGCACCATCAACACCTCGAGACAGTAGAATAAATAATAATGAAAGTTACAATAATCACATTAATATCCCTAAAAACTTAAGATATGTTATAATTTAGAAACACATTTCTAATCCCATTTCATGGAATTTTTAATTTAGATAATTTAATCAGCTTTATTTTCTTATTTTTTAAAATATACCAAATTCAAAAACAAGTTTAATAAAGTGTGATTCTTGTAGTTTTTCTAGGTATCAACCTTATGATAAACATTATATTGCTTAAGATGTTCAGTATGCTTATGTTCCTTGCATCAGATCACAAAGGTCTCTAATCTCTAGTGTCTAAGCTAGTCTCCCTTGCAATATCAAACACTAATTTTGATATATACTATAACATCCTGTTACTTTTTTAGGTATTCCTAAACCCATCATTTTTATCTTTATTTGGAAGGGTTTTATTTGGGATTGTTTTAAGTGAAATTATAAATTTTTTGGAAGTTTCTGTAAAAATGCACGGTTGGCGCATGACTTGCCAAATTGTGAACCCTCTCAAGCCAAAAAGTAGAATTTTGGATAGTGGGGTCTGCATAGCTTGTGTATGGTTTGAAAAACCATGTACCCTCTTAAGAGGAACCATGAGGCCCATTTAACACTGGTGCATAGTCATCACACAATTTTTCTAAACCGTGCGCATCTTCCTAGGAAACCTTGCAGATGGGTTTTTCCTTAATCTATTTTTTAATTAAAAATTCTTGAGCCCCCCATTTAGGTCCTGGAGAGACCTCCTTTGGCCCAAAGAGATTTGTTCCTTTCATGGAGATCCCAATAAGAGTTATTATCCCATATAATCACTTTCAAAAGTGATTATAAGCTTGAGGAATGTTGGTTGATCCTCTTCATATTATTTTCCTCCTACCATTCTTGATCTCCCACGATCTTTCACTTTTTCCTTAGGGTTTCATGGATCCTTGTATTGATTTATGGATCCAATAGCCTCTTTTTTGGGTCTATAAACCTAGGTTTTATCCATGTTTCCCAGATTTTATTTTATTTTGTTCTTCATTGATTAATCCCGACTAGGGTTGGGTGATCCTAGATTCGTTGATCCCGAGGTAGGTGGTTCCGTTACGATGCTCGATTTTTATTAAACCTAAATTGGTTTATTTAATTTCAATTGTTTAGAATTAAATGAAATAATTTGATTTTGATTAAATGGATTTTAACTGTTTTGTTGGATAAAAAACCCAATTCCATTGAATTGGGGTTTTTAAGAAAAATGGGTTTTTGGCATGAAATTGGAAAACCCCGAATTCCATTAAATTAGTGTGTGTTTATGGAAATTTATAGAATTTATATTGTTTAATTTTAATTGTGGATTTTATTGAAATTATTTCAATTAAATTGTTGAATTTAACTATGGAAATGGGTTTGATTGAAAATTGTGAATACCCCAAATCCATTGAATTGGGGGGTTTATTATGAAATTGATGGATTTTTTTAGAACAAATTAAATTGTAAAATTTGACTTATAAAAGTGTATTGTGAAATTTTATGAATTGGTTTCAAATCCTTGTTTGTGAAAAATGGATTAAAAATGGTTTTTGATGGAAACTGAGTGGTTTCATCTTTGTGAAAATGCATGTATTTTATTAAAAACCCGTTATGGGTTTTAAAGGGAAAATTGGAATATTTGAAATGGGGAGTGATATTTTATTGTATTCTAAGCAATATTAAAATAAATTACCCATAATTTATTTTTTACTAGAGAACATGCAATCCTTAGGTAGTTAGTTAGTTGTTTTGGACAACACTTTATGATATACAACATTCTAAAACATCATATCAACACATCCCATCCCTTAGGCAATGGTGATGAATCCTCTTGGCCTTGGTTCAAGGAATTTATGTACATATTTTTCTATATTCAGAGTGTTGGGCCCCTATTTCCTAGAACTATCATACCTATTTGGTACATGCCCATATTATTTTCTTGTTTATGGTTTTAAATTTATATATTCCATTATTGTAAATTATTTTATATGCCTTGTGAATTTATATAATCTATTTTATATAAAAGTGTTTATTTAAACTGTTTGTGAAAAGTTCCATTTGTGTAAAGAACCCATTTATTGAAGGTAAATTCCATCATTTGAAATGTATTTCCTTCATTTAAAATGTGAATCATTAATAGATAAATGTATTTCTATCTTTTAAATTGTCAAGCATTATTTTTTTAAATATACTTTTCTGAATTCCAAACCTTTTAAAAAAATTAAAAGAATTTACTTGTGTAATTTGATATTGAAATATTATTATAGAATCTTGGGGTGAAATCATACTGGGATTTGTATCACACCCTACTTGTGCCTTAGGGTGTTTGTAGATTATATCCCTATAGGTTCGAGCAAGGGGAAAATATCTCTTGGAGGTGGATCTAGCTGTTGAACCTTGGACTTGGTGAGTCATGTCCAAAGACACTTGGGATGTTTTCTCCATTTTGGTAATTTGGTTATAATAATTTGGTATTTGTTTCCAATTTTAATTTTGGTACTTTACTTCTAATGGAGTTTCTTTGATATGCATACTATCTTGTTTCTTTTACTTCCACATTGTTAGTGGAAAATCATTCTCACTTTAATTTTGAATGATTCCAGGTGCCAGTCACTATCCCATGGGGATTGAAAATTCCCTTCGGGCTATGTAAAGATCAGCTTAGTTATTAGGTTACCAGGGTAACTGGGTTGGTTCGTGACAAAGTGGTATCATAGATCCAGGTTGATATTTTGTCTTGAAGTCAGTATGCATTTGTGAAATCTTGTTAGTACTTAGGTGATAGTTGCGACTGAGATCCTAGCCATCTATCACTACAATGAACCTTAAGTATCTAGGGGTGGTTAGGGAAAGACATATTTGTGATTAGTTATAGTATTTTCTCTATTTTTATTTGGATGGATTGAAATCCAAATCCTAGTTTTCTTATTTGTTGGGATTAATTTTCCCTATTTATCTATTTGAGTGTTAATCTGATGTCTTCCTTGTTGTGTGTTGATGTTGTGTAGCATCATGCCTCTAAGAATACACATGAATTAGATCTAGGAGGAATATTCTACTGAACCTCAGTGAGAAAATACTCTTGTGGACCCAAACTTGTTTTAGGTTATTGTGTGCATTGTCCAAGCTCTAGGACATGAACCACCTCTAGTTCCCATTTAGGCTTCAGATGTGGAAACTTAGAGGTTATTTCTCAATATTTTTTCTCAAGAGTTACTTCACCAGAAGCTGGAACCATTCAAGGGCTCAAATGATCTTCAAGAGGATGATAAATGGTTGATCATAATGGAGAGATTTTTTGGGTTTTTGGACACACCTGATGAAATCAAAGTTAATTGTTCCACCTTCAGGTTGGAAGGTCCGAGTAGGAGATGTGGGACACAATGGTGATGAAAAAGAAGCATGAGGGATTAGAGTTGAATTACTTAAAGGTTCTTTTCATCAACTAGTTATATCCATAATCGATGTTGTTATCCCATGTTCATTGAGTTGTTTAAACTCGAGAAAGCTGACAAGACAGTGACAGAGTATGAAAACCATTTTTCCAAACTAGTACATTTCACACCTGAGATAGTATCAAATGAGAGGATGAAGGATCAAAGGTTAAAGTTGATACTTTAACCAGATATTCATTCTCAGGTTTTCTTGCTGAACCTACCTTCTTATTTTGATGTACTGGATAGAGCATTAATGGTCGAGATGGACCTGTCTAGCAGGTCAGGGTTATCATGAGTTTAATTATCTCCCAGTGGCAGTGCAAATTCATCTAAGGGAGACATAAATCATGATGACTCTCATAGTGGTTCTTAGTGTAAGGGTTTTTTATAAACCTCCTATAGTACCTGTAAAAGGTCCAGTAGTTAGTTACTAATGTTGAAAGCCAGTACATTCAAAGAGAGTTTTAACTGAGGAACCTAAGAATTGTGGCACCTGTGGATGATTAGGTCACTTGCAGAGTTTCTTCCATGTTTATTCCACTCTGTATAGTTGAAAGGTATCATCTACACCGTCTAAAACTAAGATGAAATCGTATGCTTCACGTGAAAGAGGGTTCCATCCACAAGAATCTAAAATGAATCTTCTTCACATAGTTGAAGAGTCTTCAAAGGAAGTGGATATGTGTCCCGTGACTATGAGAGATACCATTACTATAGATTTGTCATTAGTGACTACACTATTTTATACTAGTGCATCTCATTATTTTATTTCAACCCATGTTGTTAATTATCTAAATCTTCATATGGAGATTTTATCTTTTGCAATGGATATTACTACACCCCTTGGTACAAATAGAGAGCATAGTCTCCATAGTCCTGCCTCTGTATTCTCTCTATCAGATGTTGATCATTCTTGTACTTTTCGAATACTCGACATGAAATATCTTGACATCATTATTTGGATGGATTGGATTATTTCCAATAAATCATGAATATATTTTTATCTTTGACGGGTCTCCTTGACTACACCTTATGGCGTGTTCTGTGTCTTACAAGGAAAATGGGACCCAAGGTTGATCAGATCCAGGCCTTCTTATATGGAGTCAGGGAAAGTGATATCTATGTTTTCCTTTGATCTAGAGCGAGAATATTTGAGTAGTGATCTCCCTCCAGTCATTATTGAGTTTCTTGACATGTTTTATTTAGACTTCTATAGTTTTTCCCCAATAAGGGAGGTTAAGTTTTATATTGACTTAATGCCTTGTACTCAACTAGTTTCTATTCCATCTTACCAAATGGAACCAACTAAATTAAAAGAGTTGAAGTCCTAGTTGGACAATATTTTAGAGAAAGGCTTTATATGCCCAAGTGTTTTACCTTGGGTGGCACCAGTTCTCTTTTCTAAAAAATATGATGTTTTACTTCACCTATGTGTTGATTACCAAAAGATCAATCGAGTTACAATAAAGAACAAATATTTGTTTCCATGGATTGATGATCTGTTTGATTAGCTAAAA
The DNA here is from genome assembly GCA_963277665.1 of Viscum album. Lineage (NCBI taxonomy): Eukaryota > Viridiplantae > Streptophyta > Magnoliopsida > Santalales > Viscaceae > Viscum > Viscum album. The sequence continues at coordinate 1,773,560,984 of OY728165.1, read as the reverse complement.
GGGGATAAGTGGTTCTAGAAGATTGATCTTTTCTCTGGTTACCATCAGTTGAGAATAAAATAACCTTACATTCAGATTACCACCTTTTGGAGTAGGTACGACCATTATGAGTACCTTGTAATTCCCTTTGGTCTAACCAATGCTCCTTTAGTATTTATGTATTTGATGAGTAGGATTTTACATGAGTATCTTGATACCTTTGTGGTAATCTTTATGGATGACATCCTCGCTTACTAGGTCTAAGGTGGATCATGTGCATCACCTGAGAACAATTTTGATTTTTTTGAGAGATCACAAACTTTATGCCAAGATTTCGAAATTTGATTTCTAGATCCAGGAAGTGAAATTATTAATACATGTGGTCTCGGAACATGGTATTTGATTTGATCCTGAAAAGGTGAAAGATATTATGATATGGGAGAAACTACTCATTTTTTTAATATTTGGAGCTTCTTGGGTCTAACTGGGTATCATCACAGGTTTCTTAAAGACTTATCAAAATTGGATTCTCTGATGAATACTCTCACTTATAAGGGAGTAAAGTTTTATTGGGATGAAAAATGTTAGAATTATTTTGTTGAGATGATACATATTTTGACTACTGTGTCAGTGTTGACTCTTCCAAAGTCTAGGTATGTCTATGTGGTATTTTTTGATGCATCAATTTTAGGCTTGGGATGTGTTCTTATACAGGGAAATCATTTCGTTATTTATGTCTCTCATCAGCTTAGGCCACATGAGAAGAATTATCTGACCCATGACCTTGAACTCACAGCTGTGATTAACTCGCTTAAAATTTGGCAGCATTACATTTATGAATAAAGGTTTACTATGTTTTCTAACCACAAAATCTTGACTTATATATTTTATAAAAAATATTTGAACCTCTTCTAGAGGCTTTTGTTGGAATACCTGCAATTTTTTGATTTCAACATCACCTATACCCCGATGAAAGGGAATGTTGTTGCGGATGCTTTGAGTAGAAAACTTCTAACCCAAGAAATGAAAGAATCATCAAAATAGTGGAACTTGATGGTTCTATTTACATAGTTATATATTTTAGTCCAGGAATCAGGGGTTGAGGTTTCCTTGTCCAATGTTCAGTTTACACCGAATCTTCTCGAATTGATTCTTCAGGAACAACAACTAGAGGATGAGTTTTGTAGCATTAGAGACTCTCTTAATGGTGGGGAGACCATTAATAATTGATTGTTCTATAAAGTGGGAATTATATTCTTTTAGAATCATCTGGTGGTACTGTATTTAGTAAGGAAATATGTTATTGGGGATTTCCATAGTTCACAATAGTAATTTAACTAAAGAACCATGAATATGTTCTATGACATGTAGCAATAGTTCTGGTGGATAGGTATGAGGGAAGGAATTTATGAGTTTGTTTCTCATTGTTATATGTGCCGGTAGGTAAAGGATGAGCACCAGAAACCTCCAGGTTTTCTTCAACCACTTTCAAACCCTACTTGGAAGTGGGCTGAAATATCTATGGACTTTTTGGTTGGGTTTACCCATACCCAGAGAAAGAATAATGCAATTTGTGTTGTGATCAACCATATAACTAAATTGGATCACTTTTTACCCATTTGTGACACAACCAAAGTTCAGGAGTTGGGAAATATCTATGTGAAAGAGATTGTGACTTTCTACAAAGTTTTATTTCTTATAGTCTCTGATAAGGATCCTTGGTTCACTTATCATTTTTTAGAGGCCTTCATGAGGTACTGGGATCTCATTTCCATTTGAGTACGACACACCATCTATAGTCGGATGGCCTGACAGAAAGAGATATAAATATTCTTGAGGATATGCTTTGCACTTGTGTTCTCAGCTTTAGTGGGGCTTAGGATGATCATTTAGGTATGGTTGAGTTTTCTTATAATAATAGTTACTAGTCTGCAATCAGGATGGCTCCTTTTGAGGCCTTGTATGGACAACCTTGTAAATATTCATTGTGTTGGTCAGAGATTGGTGAATGTTCTTTGGTTGGGCTGAGTTTGGTAAAAGAGACGACATAAAATATTCAATTTATTTTTCAAAGGATGTTGATGGACTAAATTTGGGATAAATATTATTTTGATCTTCATCACAGGCTGTTGGAGTTTTTCAATTGGTAACCAGGTGTTCTTAAAAGTTTTACCCTAGTTGGGTCATTAACAACTTGAGAGGAAAGGGAAACTTTATCCTCATTTTGTGGGACCTTTCAAGGTCATTGATTAGGTGAGAAAAGTTTTATAACATTTAACACTTCCACCTCAATTGATGTCGATAGATAATGTGATTCATGTATCTCAACTATGAAAGTATCTATCTGATCCATCTCATGTTCTGAGATAGAGTGATCTTGAAGTTGAACCTGATTTATCTATGACTGAATGGATAGTCAGGATAGTTGATTATAAAACCGAGGTACTTCATGGGAAGATGATACCTTTGGTTTTTGTTCTATGGCATCATAGTTCTGATTCTCATGAGATGTGGGAGAGGGAGGCACTGATGAAAGAGTAGTGGCTTCATCTTTTTTACATGAAAGATTATTCAGAGGATTTCTAGGGAAACAATGTTTCTATGGTGGGGAGGTTGTGATTTCATGTTAATATTTTTAGGTATTCCTAAACCCCTATTTTTATCTTGATTTGGAAGGGTTTCGTTTGGGGTTCATTCGGGTGAAATTTTAATGTTTTTGGAAGTTTCTGGGAAAGTGCACAATTGGAACATGACTTGCTAAATGGTGCGCCCTCTCAATCCATAAAGTGGAATTTTGGATAGTGGGATATATAAGGATTGCACATTTTTTGAAAAACCATTCACCCTCTTAAGGAGAACAATTCAGTCCATTCAACACTGGTGCATAGTTTTTCTAAACCGTGCAGATTTTCCCAAGAAACCATGTGGACATGTTTTTCCTTAATCCATTTTTTTAATTAAAAATTATCGAACCCCCCATTTAGGTTCTGGATGGACCTCCTTTGACCAAAATAGATTTATACCTTCCTTGGAGCTCCCAAGAAGAATTATTGGCCCCTCATATCCCTCCCAAAAATGATTCAAATATTGCGGGAACGTCGGTCAGTCCTCTTCCGGTTAGTTTCCTCATCCCATTCTTGATCACCCATGATCTCTATCTTACCCCTTGGGTTCTATGGATCCCTGTGTTGATTTATGGGTCTAATAACCTCTATAAGGGGTACCTAGTTTTGATCCATGTTTCTGGATTCTATTGTTGTCGTTCTTCATTAACAAATCTCGACTAGGGTTTGGTGATCCAATATCTGTTGATCCCAAGGTAGGTGGTTTTGTTACAATGTATGATTTTTATTAACCCTAAATTGATTTATTTAACTTCAAATATTTTGAATTAAATGTTTTTTTTTCATTTTGATTAAATGGATTTAAATTGTTTTTTGGATAAAAACCCAATTCAATTGAATTGGTGTTTTTAAAAAAAAATGTGCTTTTTCCATGAAATTAGAAAACCCCAAATTCCATTGAATTGGGGTGTGTTTATGAAAATTTCTAGAATTTAAATTGAGGATTTGTTGGAAATTATTTCAATTAAATTGTTGAATTAAATTTTGGAAATGGATTTGATAGAAAATTTTAAAGAACCCTAGTTCCATTGAATTGGGGGGGTTTGTTATGAAATTGATGGATTTTTTTTGAAAATTAAAATTTTAAATTTGATTTGTAAAAGTGGATTGTGAAATTGAATGATTTGGTTTCAAATACTTGTTTATGATAAATGACTTAAAAATGGTTTTTGATGGAAACCTAGTGGTTCATCTTTGTGAAAAGGCGTGTTTTTATTAAAAATCTGTTATGGTTTTAAAGGGAAAATTGGCATATTTGAAATCAGGAATGGGATTTAATTGTATATTATCGAATCTTAAAATAAATTTCTCATGATTAATTTTATACCAGATCACATGAAATCCTTAGGTAGTTAGTGAGTTATTTTGGACAACACTTTATGATCTACAATATTCTAAAACATCATATCAGCACATCCTATTCCTTAGGAGATCATGATGAGCCATCTTGGCCTTAGTTCATGGGACGTATGTACATACTTTACCATATTCATAGAGTTGGGTCCCTATAACCTAGAATTATCATACATATTTGGCACATGACCATGTTTCTTGGTTGTTTATGGTTTTAATTGTATATATTCCATTATTCTAAACTATTTACATGCCTTTTCAATTTATATAAATTATTTTATATAAAAGTGTTTATTTAAGAAATTTGTGAAAAGTTCCATTTGTGTAAAGTAACCTTTGATTAAAGGTAAATTCCATCATTTGAAATGTATTTCCATCATTTTAAATGTGAATCATGAATTGATAAATTTATTTCCATCTTTTAAATAATAAAGCATGATTTGTTTAAATATGATTTTGTAAATTATAAACCCATATGTTTTAAAAATTAAAAGAATTTACTTGGTTAATTTGGTATTTGAATCTTGTTATGGAATCTTTGAGTGAAATACTACTAGGCTTTGGATAACACCATACTTGTGCTTTCAAGTGTTTTTAGATTATCTTCTTCTAAGTTTGAGAAAGGGAAAAAGATCTCTTGGAGTTGGATCCAGCTGTTGAATCTTGGACTTGGTGAGACATGTCCTTAGGGACTTGGGTTATTTTCCCTATTTTGGTACTTTGGTTGTAGAACTTTGGGCTTTGTTTCCTATTTGACTTATGATACTTTACTCCTAGTGGATTTTCTTTGATCTTAATACAGTCTTGTTTCTTTTAATTTCTCATTGTTAGTGGAAAAATCATTCCCACTTTCATTTTGAATGATGCCAGGTTCTAGTCATCGACTTTTGGGGATCATGAACACCTTTCGGTCTATGCTGGGACTAACATCGTTATTAGGTTACCATGGTACCCGGGTTGGTTCGTGACATATACCATCTCCCTACCAACCCATGCATTCATCACTAGTTCTTAACTCCAAAATCTATCCTAACTCTCATCTACAGATCTAATAACACTATATCATGTAATTCCCCCCATTATGAACCCCTTTTAATCCTACAAAAAAGATGGGAGTTACCCCGAAGCCTACCTCCAATAATCCATAGGTTGGTGAGTAACACTGAGGGTAAAACAAACAAATGCGTGACATTACTCTTATGTATTCTAGGAAAATAAATAAAACCATTAATTAAATCAATAAAAAATAAAATAAAAACCTGGTATAAAATACATGTAAATTTCATAAACAAACAAGGGTTCCTAAAAAATACTAAAAAGGAACTCCTATGGTCAAAACTCAAATGGAAAATCCAATCCTTAAGATAGAAATGTCCATCTTGGTAACTAAATCCCTCTTGGAAACCTGAAAGATAGATTTATATATATATATATAGGGATGGGAATGAAAGTGTACCCAATAAGATCCTCCTTGAAACCACTTATAAAAAATTAGAATAGGTATACTGATGTAGCCTTAAAATGCATGATTTTTTCACATATTTTTATTTGGTTTTTAATGATCTAATTAATTAATTTTTCAATTTTTACTAATTAATTTCATTTTTTTAATTTAATAATTTAATTCATTAATTATTATTTTTTTATAATTAATTCTATATATTTAGCCTTTAAAAATATTAATTTTATCTTACGTATTTTTATAGTTTAATAATTCTACAATTATTGACTGATAATTAATTTTTTATTATTGAAATAGACCCCCTTTTAAGGGGTGAGGGGGAACCCATGACATCATTGACTTAGACAAAACAAATAGCCCCAACAAACCAAACGCACAACACTAAAAACAACCTGAACTAAAAGAGAGAAGCTCTACCCTGTAAAAACAACATTAAATCCAGCTTCCACTATCTCAAAGCTGAATGAATAGTTGTCCCATGAAAAATGGCACGTGCCAGGAACTGATGGCCAAAGCCATACCCTCTCAAACATCCGATTCCAAATATCCATGAAACAACGAAAAACCATTTCCCTGCACCTCATATGAGACATCTTCTTATAGACAATTGGATGAAAAATCCCTTGACCAACATACCACCGAGGCCAAAAAAAATTCCCAGCATGAGAAAACCAACCAACCACCAAGAAAAACAACCAACATCATCCCAATAAAATTAGTCCAGAAAACCTCATGAGCAGGAGCCTGTAGAAATAGACCTTTACACGAAGACCAAACCAAATATATCTTCATACCCAGTCTTTAGAAGACTAAACCAACATCATCTAAATTTACATTGGCCGGGAGAAAATAGCCTCCCCACCTGCCACAATCACCCTATCTCACTAGCACCACCACATTTCTCGACCAACGCTGCCAGAGACAAGACCCACCATCATGACCATCCCCAAACCAGAAAGCTTGCACTGTCTCTATCTGTCACTGCATCTGCATACCCACCATGGATGAGGTAGACACCCCATGGGATAGGAAGCTGACTCACCACCACCTAAGGCTAGATGACCCAACGACCAACCCATGAATCATCACCGGATTGGGGGCCACGATAGATCCAAACTAGAAGCGCCGCCCCAGGCATGAATCCAGGAAGATCTGAGTCGGGGAAAAACCCAAACCAGTAACTAGAATCCAATAGTGGACTAAGACTATGGAATCAGGAGTAAGAACACCACAGACAAGGACCAAGGGGAATCAGCGGTGACATTCCTCCAGTTAAGAAAATCATGAACCCTACCTCCGATATGGTTCAGAAAAACTCACTGGAAACAAGTGTCGAGAGCAGGGTCATGCTGGAGACAACGACATCATGAGGACAACACAACCGACAACCAATACTTCACGAAATCGAACCAAACTCCGATGCAAAAAAACACCCAAACTCAAAAAAAAAACATTTGAGATCATGATCTAGATTACCTCCCCTCCCCCAAGACACTGCAGAGCCGACGACGAGACGCTCCAGAGAACACCAGAGCCATTGCTGAGCTGCTCCAACCCCACAGAGCCAAGATCTAAACACTTCGAAAGTCAAAGATGCCGAACCACACTAGAACGAAGAAGCTTGAAACCATGCCTGAGATGACAACGTTCCACACCAAGCCCCAGAGGAAGACTACGTTAGGACTTGAGTACTTATGAGGAGGGGAGGAGACTACGTTGGGAATCGAGCACTCATTTATTAATTTAAATATTTTTAAGTTAATGTTTTAAATCAATTTTAAAAATCCAAGATCAATTCAGTAAACTGCTCCACTTTTTAATTTTAGTTAGTTTTTAATTTAAGTTTAATTTTAGTATTTAATTTTTACTTTTCTATTTTAAATTTATTAATTAGTTAATTATTTTAATTCTTATCAATTAAATTTTTAATTTAAGTTTTATCTATTTAATTAATTGAATTTAGTTTTTAAATTTCAATTTTATTAATTCTTAATTATTTAAATTTTGTTAATATTTGTTAATTAATTTTTGTTCTAATTTGTAGTTTAATTTTAGTCGCCGCCAGCCCCTTCACCATTTTTTTTCTAAGTCACTGTTGGATTATCCAACGGTGAATCAGTTGTTACTGCCACCTCCAGCCTTGGTTTAAGTCACTATAACTATTCCTTATTCTATTTTAGCAGTGACTCTACGAGTCACTATCATCGTTGGCTCTTCCTTCTGCCACTATGAAGTACAACCAATACTAGAGATGCCTCCTCCTTTATGAATCACTATTTTTATCTTCCATCAATGGTGACTCAATGAGTCATTGTTGCACCCTTACCTTGCCTCCGCTCCCACCCAGCAGCATTCCATTCAGCGCCACCGTTGCTTTCCAATTTCGAGCCACCGTCACCAATGCTTTCCAATTTCAATCCACCATCACCATATCAGTCTAACATACCATCGACTCATCTCTCCATTGAACATCAAATACTTCACCACGAGACACCGCTTCATGAGGCACCAGTTTCTTACCACCACTCACTATTGCAAGAATCATTCACTGCCACACATAGAATCAAACACCTGAAACCATGAAGGTCAAAAATTTCCATTGAAACCAGGTATGAAATATACAATAGATATTAATCTCTAGATCTGAAGATTAGACGACTGAGGCTGAGTCCCCATGAATCAAACTGATCACCATCCAAGATGATATTGCAGGATCTAAATATATATGTAGATGCTCAGTTAAAAGAGGGGGTGGGGTTAATTTTAGGTTTAAAAATTTTTATTTTTATCCTTAATAAAATCTATGTTCAACAAAGTTAAACAAGATGGATTCACAAACCCTCTTTAGTTATTAACTAAGAAACTAAATTGCTTAGGATCCAATAATATGGATCTGATAAGAAAACTTAATACAAGTTTACTTAGATAAATATTCTACCTTAAATCATATAGAATCTTGTTTATATCAAATTATAAAATAATAAGAAATTATAAGAAAGTTACACTTTATTTCTTTTAAAAAAATGAAATAGAATTAAAACTTGTAACAAAGACAAGTAAATAAGTAGAAAATATTTTAACCCAAAGATAAGGGTATCCAATAATCTTGGATAAAGGTCCCTTGATTTATACTTTCAAAAAACTCTATATTACCCACTCTAGGGTAATACCTTGATAAAAGTATCAGAGTTTTTATCTCAATCCTCACAAGACCTCAAACTTTAAGGTAGTTGTCACCTCTATCTTCCTATCCCTAGAATCCCTTGAACTTTAAGGTAGTCAGCACCTTTTTATTCCTATCTGCGGAATCCCTCAATTGATCAGTTAATCAGAATCCCAATAGGTAGATTGAACAAGTTTTCCATAGCTTGAACCAGTTTTTCACAACATTCACACAAAGCATGAGAGTCTCTCTCTATAGAAATCACTTCACAACATTAAAACATGTAATCTCTATTTGTGTTGTATTATGGTGTTGAGATATTCAAATGGATGGGTATTTATAGGTGAAAAATCACAACAGTTGGCTCCTCCTACAACAGTCATATTTTTACTTAAATTTTGGAGGGACCTATACACGTGTCACTCAGCCAACAGTTAGTTTAAAACAGATTGTACAAAATTGTTTCATGTAAGAAATCATGGAAAACATTATCATGTATAAGAAAAATAAATATTTAAGGAAAATATTTTTAGGATTAAGAAACATTAATATGTTTAGGATCTGATAAAATGAAACATTAATTTAAGGAAATGAATTAATTGTAAGAAAATAATTTAATCATATTCTTAAGGAATTGAGAATTGGAGTCTAAAAAATATGAAAAATTGAATTCTGAAATAATAGATATTCAGAGTCTGAATTATGAGGAATCCAGAATCTGATTTATGATAAATTCATAATCTGATTTATGAAGATTTTAGAGTCTAGAAAAATGAGGGTTCAGATTCTAATTTCAAGAGAATTCAGAATTTGATTTTAGAAGAAACCAGAGTCTGACTTCAGAAGAAATCAAAGTCTAATTTCATAAGAAATCATAGTTTGATTTCCGGAGAAATCAAAGTCTAATTTCAGGATAAATTAGAGTATGATTTCATCAAAAATCAGAGTTTTATTTCAAGATAAATCAAAGGCTGGTTTAAGAAGAAATTGGAGTCTAATTTTAGAATAAATTAGAGTCTAATTTGAGGAGAAATTAGATTCTGGTTTGGGGAGAAATCAGAATCACAATTTTGGGGAAATCGGATTCGAAGGAATTGTAAGGTTCTAGGTTAGGTAAGGATCTGATTTATTAGATTAAGAAAAATATTGTTAATCTTGGTTTGAGAAAACATTAAATAGGACATTGAAAACCAAGGTTAAGGATAAAAATTTTCTGAGAGAAAGAAAATTTTCCTTAAGAAAATAATTCTTAGAGAAAGATAATTTTCCTTAAGAAATGTGATTGTGATTTTCAAAACATAAAGGAATGGAGAAGTCATAAAGATACTTATTAACTTAACAATCTCCCCCTTTTTGGAAAGCACAAACAAATTTTCATAAAAGAATATAAGGAATAAGGTTTTAAATTTTTGAACTTAAAAATAAATACTTATATCCCTATACTTATGACCCATAATGAATACGTCTAACCCCCCCCCCCCCCCTTAGGTTTTGAAATCCATAAGGATCTTATTCTTGTGTTTCTTAAAGAAGTTACTTCTTCTTTCTTAAGAATATATTCTTTAAGTAATCTCACACTTACTTAATCTCCCCCTTTCTTAGAGTATTCTCTTCTTTTAAATTAATATTATTTTGATCATTCTTTTCTCCTCATTTGTGATTTTCAAAAAGGAATGGAAGGAAAGAAAAAAAATTATACCTAAAATTTTAGGAATATACAAGACAAAAAATGGAAAGATAATTTTTTTCATTATGATAGGAAAATTTTGTTATAATGAAAATACTACAAAATATAAAAGTTTTAATAAAATCATTCACCTTCATTATTCTCCTTTGGAATTAACTTTCTCAAAATTTCCTTCAACTTATTCAACTCTTTGTGAGCATCCTCAAACTTCTTGAGCAACCCTTCCTGATCAAGATTTTTTTCAAATATTTTTAATCATTTCTTACTGATATTTAAATATTTTACCTTGATACCTTATCACCTCTTATTTCTATTTTAATTTTTATTCCATCTCTTCACTAAGATCCCTTTATCTTTTCAAATTTAAAGCAAGAAAATTCAGATTTCCATTCAGATCTTTATCCTACATGACTTAAGAAACTTTCTCCTGATTCAGTTTTTTTGAAAGGCTTTTTGAAAAGTTCTTGATCGTATCATCTAAATTATCAAAAGAATCTTTTAATGAATCATGGAAATCATCAATGATTTTCAGATCATCAATCACTGACTTGGACCAATTGGTTATCTCTTTTCATGATCTTCTATGTGCATCATAACCAATATAAAAAGTCTTGAACTCATATTCAATATTGACAAAATTTTACATGAGAATTATTGTTGAATTTTAATTCTGGTTGATTTTTTGTTGAAGCATTTGACACCTGGAATCAATAATTGGAAATAAGATAATGGTATTCACTAGCTTTTTCAAGGACCGAACAAAAAAATCTTGTCCCAAGGAAGATGAGGATTCTGAAATAGATTATTTCACTGGTGAGGAAAATTTATCTCGCTCTTTTTCTTTCCTCTTATATGTTTCAACAACATCTTTCTTGGATTTTGCAACCACAAATTTCCTAGGTAAATCAACAACCACTTTCTTTCCTTTATTATCTTTAAAAATTGCCTTCTCAGCTTTTGGAGTCTCATGATCACTATCAGAAACTTGAATAATTTTATCATTATCATCAAAAAATTCTTCACCACATTTATCAGCAACTTCCTTAACATCATCAGGATGAATAAAATCATGATTACTACTTTCGTCATCAAAAGGTTTTTCAACCTCATCCTAAGCATCATCATCTTTTATTTCTGATATTATCTTGGTTGATTCAACTTGTGATGTTTTGATAGACAACTTATTAGAAGAAATTTCCTTCTCTTGGTATTCTTCCACCATTTTGATTACATATTCAATTTCCTCTTCCTCCTATTATTCTTCTTCTTGTTATTATTCTTACAAAACTTTTTCTTCTTTAACAATGGGTTCCAGAAATAAAATTTTTCTTCTCTTATCTTCACCCAAAGTTTTAATATGAACTGATTATTGTAAGAAGGATTCTAGTACCTGAACTTGTTCAGATTCCTTCTCTGTATCTCTAAGAAAATATTAAATAATCTCAGATTCTAACATCTTCTTATTTAACTTTTTCTCTTTTTCTTGCTTCTTAAGCTCTACAGCTTTTTGAAACGTCAAGGCCTTAGCCTCATCAGGGTATAATCCAAACACTACATCGCCTTATTTATTTTTCTTTGTTTTATCTATCAATTTAGCTACTACTTCATCAGAAAAGGTATTTTGATTTTTTGTCTTCAGTGCAGCAGATGATGACTCTGGAGCTGGTACTTTATCTTGAAGTTCTGGTTCTTTCTCTTTTATTTTCTTTGGGGTTTTCGTAGAACTTTATTGTATTTCACCTTTATTACTAGCAACTTGAACATAACTGTTAGGAATATCAAAGAACTCTATTGACTTAATACTAAAACCAATTTTCATCCTTCTTAGAGTATCATCACTCAACAAAATTATCTTAAAAACTTTGGGTTTTGATATGCAAGGAATTTTGAATGATTCTAAGAAAAAGACATTTATCTTAGAAAATATTTCTAGATACATTATTATATGAGACTTGAAGGTGCCATTATTGATATTGATGATGGTAAAGATAATGTACTTGATGAGGTTTATCTTCTTTAGATTCACTAAGAACTATATTATAAAGAAATCTCATTTCTTAAGGGAATCCTTGTCTCCCTTTCTCAGAATGAGAAAACCTTGTATACACCGGGATATCAATATGAAGTTGGTTGAAAAATGATTGATCATCAGTGAATTAACTCCTTTAATCCCAAGGCAATAAATTACCTTAACCTTCTCAAAAGATCCTTCCTTGTCTGGAAACTTGTGAGAACAAAAGATAGACTCTTCTTCATAAGGTATATCCAGAATACTTGCAACCTTATTGAAGGACAAAGAATAAGTCTTTTAATAGCTATTGAAAGAAAAAATTCTCCACATCCTTGTTCATAAAAACTAACTGAATCATAGAATTCTATAAGGATATCAGGATAAACCAGATCCTAATTCTTTTCCTTGGAAACACAAAGGCTTTCACATCCATTATTCTTAATGATTTTTGAAATCATAGAATCATACTTGAGAAAGAAATTTGGGTCCACCAACATTTCTCAGTAAATTAACCAATACTTGAGTTCCTTGTTTGTGTCCATTGGATTTTGAAAGGAAACTTCAAGAGACATTGGAATCTTAAGGAAACAGAGAAAACTGAATAATAAATTTGAAGGGTGGTAGAGATTCAGCACAAAAACAATGAGACAACCGATGTGGGATGCGAAAAGGGGGTCCTTTGTATAGGCTTCGCGGCGATGGTTCATATTCTTGAATTAATACAATGGTTGAGATTATCTTGATCTGATCTGATGTTTGATATCAATTCTGAATAAGTATTTATAGGTTTTGGTCTTTTGAGGTTTTAAGGAAAAATCATATTTAAGTTGAGTGAATCCGATAAAGTTTTCTTAAAACAATATAGAAATACCAAAAAGTATAAAATGTAATTGTGAAGATTTAAGTAAGGATATATACCTTCTGGATTACTCATTAAGAATTTTTAATATTGATAAGGTTATTCTTAAAAGACTTAGGTTCCATAAATTTTTATTAGGGAAATAAAATTTTAAATTCCAAAAAAAATTAAGAAAAACTTTTAGGTTCCAATTTTTTTTTAAGGAAATATAAAAGCATAAACATATGTACTCCCATTATGAAAAGGAGTATCTTAATATTAGGATATTAGGATATGGTTTTAATAGAAAGTTAATATGGATGATTACCTTATGGTTATAATTCCAAACTTTTGTTTAATGTATTCAAATCTATTGGAGGGTAAAGATTTTTTAAAAATGTCAGCAAGTTAGTCTTGAATTCCAATAATTTGAAGAATAATATCTCTTTTAAGTGTTTGATCCCTAATAAAGTGATGTTTAATATCTATGTGCTTTGAACGAGAGTGATTTGCATAGTTTTTTCTTAGGGAAATGACACTAATATTATAAAACACTACCTGTATTTTTGTAAAACTCATGCCATAGTATGTGAGTGTGTGTTGCATCTACAACACTTGAGCACAATAGCTTATAGCTGCTATATATTCAAATTTAGTAGTGGAAAGTGTTACATTACCAATATTGATCTTCCATTTCACTAAGGAAAGGTAGATCTTGGCCCTTAAGGTCTTCTATGTTCAGTGTATAAACATTCTCATGCCTATGGGAAGAGATAATAAACTCTTCCTTATAATTGTGTACTAGATATTTATCATTCCTAAAATTTACAAGGTAACCATCATCACATAATTTTATTATGCTTATAAGGTTGTTTTTAAGACCTTTAACAAATAAAACATTTAAAATTAAAGCCTTTCCAAGAAGAACAATGTTACCTACACCAACAATTTATCCCTGAGCATTGTCTATGAAATTTAATTTTTCACCTTTAGTCTTAATAATATTTTCAAAGAAATTTTTGTTACCAGTAATGTGTCAGGAACATCCATTATCCATATACCATTTATTGTTCTTGTAACATCCTTTATTTTTTTGAAAGTAAAGTAGTTAGACTTTTGGAATCCAAACTTTCTTAGATCTGGAAATTATAGAAAGTAAAATCTTAGGTATCTACATTTTCTTAGAAAAATAAGCCTTATGAAAACCTAAGTATTGGGTTTTATTAAAAGAAATATTTTCTCTCAATTTCCACCACATTGACATTTAGTGAAAAAAGGATCACTTGGGGAAAAAATAATTGTGACTGAAAACTGGTTTTTAATGAGTATAACCAAATCCAGAACTATTACTAAGAGGAAATAGTTGTGAATAAATTTTATCAAATTCATTAATTCCTGAAGTAAAATTTGATAAAATCATCTTTATGGAAAATATTTCAGACTTTAGTCTAATGACTGAATTCTTATCCTTGTAGTCATTAGTATTAGATTTTGAGTTAGCCTCTAATTTTTTTTCTTATAAATAACATTTTTGAGATCCTTAGAAAGTTTATCCTTCTCAGAATTAAATTACATAAGATTTCTTGAAATATTTGAAAAATTAAGAGTTTTTTATAAATGTCTTTATAAAGATCTGATACTTCTTTTGTTAAAACCAAAATTCTAGAATTTTATTTCTCTAACTTCTTTTTTATCTACATTTCTCATTCTTAAGTAATTTAGAAAATCTAGAGACTTCTTCAAATGAAGGTAAAGTATTATATTCTGATGAGGAAGATTATTTATCTGAAGACTCATAATATTCTTCATTAGAAAAATTTTCATTTAAATAAATATTGGTTAATGATTTAGCATTGTGTACCTTATCCATAAGACAATGATTTTCAATAGGAAATATGGATATAAGAACAATATTCTCATGACTAGAAGATCCATATTCTGAGGATTCATCTGAATAATCACCACCACTAGCACTCTAGGTGTCATTATCCTTCATAAATTTCTTATCCTTAGATTTTTAGTACTTCTTCTTGTTCCTTTCAGAATGATTGTCCTTTTTTTCTTTTCTATTGATCATTGTAAAATCTGGTCTAATATGTCCAGACCATTTTCATTCATAACAAGTTACTTCAGAATATTTATTTTCATTATTGTCTTTCTTTTTATATCTGTACTGAAAATATTTATTTCCCAAAATCTTGTTCGTCATTTGATAAAGATTAGCTAATTCATTCTCAGACTGATCGCTGTCACTTGATTCATATATTACAACAGATTTCTTAGATTTATATCTAGTTAAACTTTTTGGAGTCTTGGATTTAGATGTAGTTATGAAAGAAACACTTCCATTACCATTCTTCTTCTTATTAATGTATGCATCTCTTTTCATTATTGTTTTATGCTGAAGAAGGGTTCCAAATAACTCATCAAGAGTGATATTAGATATATTCCTATTATCATCAATCATAATACTTTTAGATTTTCACTCATTAGGTATAATATCTATTATCTTGTCCACAATACACTCATCATCAAGTCCTTTTTCTCCCATAGATTGAAGACTATTGTCGATAGTCATAAATCTTTGTTTCACTTTACAAACAGGTTCTCTATAAGGAAACATAAAACCATGATATTCAGATCTTAACATATCCCTTCTAGTTTCTATCACTTTTGAAGTTCCAAAGTGTGTAACTTCAATTTTATTCCAAATACAATTGGTAGTTTCACAAGAAGATATTTGACTGAAGATATTCTTGGTCATAGAACATAAAAGAGTACAGTGTACTTTGTAGTTTAGTTGATATTCTTATTTCTCTTGATTTTTCAAGGTTGTAACTTCCTTTTCCAGTATCTTGTAATCTCTAGTGATTATTTCAATGTTTTCTACTCTAGTGTTAGTAAAAAAGGTCTTCATTCGATATCTCCAATATCCATATCCATTTCCAAAACAATTTGGGGTTTGGTGGGATTTAGATTATATATAGAATCAACGTTCATTCCTTCCATTCAATACAAAATGTCTTTTCTACAAAAAGTATTAGTAGATAAATTTTATAAAGAAATAAAATCTTTAAGAAAATATTAAATAAGAAAATTTGGGCTAGTAAAGATGATAAAGAAAACTTATATGTAAGTATAAGTATTTCAGAGACCTACTCTGATACAAATTATAGGATCAAAATATAGATGCTCAATTACAAGAGGGGGTAAATTATAGGTTTAAAAACTTTTATTTTTATCGTTAAGAAAATATACGTTTAATAAAGTTAAATAATATGGATTCACACACCCTCATTATTTCTTAACTAAGAAACTAACTTTCTTAGGATCTGATAATATGGATCTAATAATAAAACTTAAGACAAGTTTACTTAGAGAAATATTCTACCTTAAAGCGTATAGAATCTTGTTTATATCAGAGTATACAAGAATAAGAAAGTATAAGAAAGTTACACTTTCTTTCTTTAACAAAAAATGCAGAGAAATTAAAACTTGTAAGAAACACAAGTATACGAGTTGGAAATATTTTAACCCAAAGAGAAGGGTATCCAAAAACCTTGGATAAAGGTCCCTTGATTTATAATTTCAAGAAATTCTATCTTACCCACACTAGGGTAAGCCCTTGATAAAAGTATCATAATCTTTCTTGCTATCCCCGCAAGCACTCGAACTTTAATGTAGTTGGAACCTCTGTCTTCTTATCCCCGAAAGCTATCGAACTTTAAAGTAGTCAGAACCTCTGTCTTCTTATCCCCAAAATCCCTTGATTGATCAGTCAATCAGAATATCAAAATGCATACTGAACAAGTTTTTCACAACATTCACACAAAGCATAAGAATATATCTCTCTAGAAATCACTTCACAACATCAAAAAATGTAATCTCTAGATGTGTTGTGTCGTGGTGTTGAGATCTTCAAATGGTTGGGCATTTATAGGCAAAAAATCCCAATGGCCATCTCCTCCTATAACTGTCATATTTTTCCTTAAATTTTGAAGGGAGTTGTACACGTGTCACTCAGCTAAAGGTTAGTTTAAAATAGATTGTATGACATCGTTTCATGTAATAAAGCTTGGAAAAAATTATCATGTGAAAGAAACATAAATATGCAAGGAAAAAAATTTAGGCTTAAGAAACATTAACATGTTTTGAATCTGATAAAATGAAACGTTACTTAAAGTAAATGAGGTAATTTTAAGAAAATAATTTAATTGGATTCTTAAGGAATTGAGAATCAGAGTATAAAAAATATGACAAATTGGATTCTGAAATAATAGATATTTGGAGTCTAAATTATGAGGAATTTGGAATCTGATTTTTGATAAATTCAGAATCTGGTTTATGAATATTTTGGAGTCTGAAAAAATGAGAGTTCGGAGTCTGATTTATAGAGAATTTGGAATCTAATTTCTAAATAAATTAGAGTCTGATTTCAGAAGAAATCAAAGTCTTATTTGAGAAGAAATCAGAGTCCTATTTTAGAAGAAATTGAAGTCTGATTTTAGAAGAAATCAGAGCCTGGTTTTAAGAGAAATCATAGTCTGATTTCAGAAGAAATCAGAGTGTGATTTCAGAAGAATTCAGAGTCTAATTTTAGAAGAAATCAGAGTATAATTTGAGAAGAAATGAGAGTCTGGTTTCAGAAGAAATTGAAGTCTGATTTTAGGAGAAATCAGAATCACAATTCTGGGGAAATTAGATTCTAAGAAACTGTAAGGTTCTAAGTGAGGTAAGGATCTGATTTATTGGCTTAAGAAAAAGATGGTTAAGCTTGGTTTGAGAAAACATTAAATAATACATTAAAAACCAAAGGTAGGGATAAAACTTTTCTTAGAGAAAGAATTTCTTTCTTAAGAAAATAAATCTTAGAGAAATATAATTTTCATTAAGAAATGTGTTTGCAATTTTCAAAACAGAAAGGAATAGAAAATTCATAAGGATACTTATTGACATAATAGAGATCCCCATCCTCAATCCATTGCAAAACCGCCAGCCATCCGAATCACCGAAACTAAACCTCTCGACCTTCATTTAAACTCAAACTAGAAGTGTAATAAAGACCACCAGATCTGAAGTCATTATTTGATGCTTCTTAAAGCAGATCTGATGGTGCGCTACTGTTGATTCTAGGCGAAACCAAAACCCTAAGCTGCCGCAGTGAAGACGAGACCCGCCATGAAAGAATTTATTAGCTCTGATTGTTGTTGGTCACCACTGGCCACCGTCTAGGAGTAGGGTCGCTACTAGTGGAATCTATACCCCAAACTGATTCTTGAGGAAAGAGACAAGCCCCCTTCCCCTCTGGCGCCTCTTTGATAGGGAGTTAAAAAAGAAATTAAAAATAAATAAAATAAAAACATAACAAAATTAATAATAAAACTAAAATAACAAATAATTAAAATATAATAATTAATAATTAATAAAATTTATTATCAA
Organism: Viscum album; assembly: GCA_963277665.1. Lineage (NCBI taxonomy): Eukaryota > Viridiplantae > Streptophyta > Magnoliopsida > Santalales > Viscaceae > Viscum > Viscum album. Next base: position 1,773,542,428 of record OY728165.1, on the reverse strand, counting down.
AATTAAATAATTTAATCTAATAAATAAATTAATAATAATATTAAATAAAATAAATAACTTAGTAAAATAATAAAAATTAATAATCTTTAAAAATATATAAATCAATTATCTTTTATAAAGTTATAAAAATATTAAATTTAATAAATAATTTAAGAATTATTATTATTATAACAACAATGATTAATATAAATAATAAATTAAAAAAATTAATATAAAATTAATTTAATAAGATAAAATAACTTAAATAATCAATTAAAATAATAATTAATAAATTATTTATAACAAAAAATTATTATTTAATATTTACTTTTATCTAATATTAATTAATTAATTAAATGAATTTTTATGTATAAAAGTTAAATCTTTATTCGATACTTTAATTAAATATTTAATTCATGTTTATTTTCCCTTGCAGAACCCATCTAAAATCAAATCCAGATTCATGATTTCCAACCACCGCTAATTAGTTACAAGGGATTTTCTAAAATCACACATACTAGAGGAGACTATAGGATGTGTTCGGTGAAAGAGAGAACACCAACTAAAGTCAGTTCTTGGCAATGGTGACCAAACTGTAGACAATATAGGATTTAAATTGAAATTAGATAGTATAGATCATACATTCATCTCTCATTGACTAGTTATTAATTCAACACGTCTAGGAGCAGAATATAGACCCAAAGAGACCCACTAAGTAGGAGCAGGAGATGGATTTATGGAAAAGTAGTAGGAAGAAAATATTGTTATTTTTTCAGGGAGATATATTTCCCCCCCTTTTCTCTTTTATCATTATCATACTATATTCATTTTTATTTTCCATGTCATTGGGAAAATATGACACAACCTGCATCCTCCTCCTCTTAAGGAAACACGAACCTCTCCACAAACACAAGACAACAATGACCACACCATCTCAAACCCATAACTATTACATAATTCCACCTTTCACATAGAAATATCCACATCTCTCAATGCCAACCATGGAAAACTAGCCACAACACCCACTGCACAAACCATTCCAACACTTAGAAACTAACCACAGTAACCCCCAATTGAGACTACTCTAACCATAACAAGGGAATCACAATCAATAGTAGTGAACCATGAAAAAACCAATAACAAATGACATCAATAAATCACTTTTTAATCATTCTTTTCACCTGAATTATTATGACCAATATAAACATCATTACCAAAATTCCATATTTACAAGCCACCAATTCTCCACCATCTTTAATTGATTAACCAATCATGAGTGGTGATTCAATAATTCCATTAATGTCAAATAAGTTTCATGGTAGTAAGGTTCAATCAATAATCATAAACATGTAATAATATAGGAACTTAAAAAACTTATATGAATCACCCCACCCCTTCAATATATTTAGATCCATTTCATTATCTTTAATATTTTAATCCTTACCATCAACCAAAATAAATAAAATTCATGAAACATATAAAATTTACAAAAAATAATGAATGATAAGTCTCAAATCCAATACGTCTTTGAAGATTCAAGGAACATGGCATAAGTATGGAAGGAACCAATGATAAAACATCTCAAAACTCAAAAATGGTCCACCATAAGACCTATTAATGTCAATACCTAATCAAAATACCAACCCAATAGAAGTAACCTCACTACTATAACCTTTGAAAGAAAAAGAAAAAAAGGAAGGAGGGGGAATAGATAAAGGTATGGGAGAGGGTACCTCATATCAAGATAGATATATCCCCATGAATAAATAGGTTTAAATCAATAAGAGAGATGAACAAAAGTCACTAAATGAGGTTTGAGGTAGGTTAGGTTTTGAGAGAGAAGAATAAAGCTAAACAAAGGTGAAAGGTAGACCCCTATTTATAGGGAAACTAGACTGACCTCCACCATGATATAGTGGATTCCAAAATAGATGCAATGGCCTCAGTATAAGATTGATCCAAAATATTGTTCATTTAAAATGGCTATATCCCCTTGAACATAGCATCCACTTTAATGATTTTAAATCAATTTTGACTAGAACCATGACATATCTATCTTTAAAATGATCATAATAGACTTAAACTCTGACATATCTAAAGAACCACCACTTTGTGGAGGAAATTCCCTCACCAAATCTAAACTCTCCTCATGACTGAACATACCCAAAGAACCTCATAACCAGGATATAATGACACTAAAATTCATAAAATGTATGTTTCTCCCTTCCCCATTTCCCATAGATATTTCACCATAAATATATAGAGACCATGATCACAAAAATAATCATCACCATGGAATGGTTATCTCCTCACATACGATTAAATTTAAAAACCCAACCTTCATGTAGGATTAAACTAGAAACCATGTCAATTTAAACATAAACCCTTATAAATCATCTCAACATAGTTTATAACCTCCATTCCTACCTAAAAATGTATTACACCTTTTATTGTTTTACATAGGGACTTCACTAAAATCTCACCAAGAACCACAACTCATCAAAATGGATCTCCCGGAATTCAAGACATGAAATATAAATCTTAGCTCACCCTAAATAGTCAAAATTTATAAAAAGGTGTTTTACATGCTATTTTCACCATGCATAAAAATGACCAACTCTCCAAGACTATAACCCCAAATTAGTCTCCACCACTGCTTAAAAACAATCATTTTAAACCCTATATAGTCAAAACTCAACCCTCTATATCTAATCCACCTTTAAAATTCCTATATATTCCTCCAAATACTGTAAAATAATTGAATATGGGTTTTATATGGTTAAATAAATTATATTAAATACCTATCAAGTGACTCTCATCCCTAAGAATCAACACTAACTCAGGAAGAAAACAAATGACAATGAATATGCACACCCCCCAAATATACTTCTCAAATAAGTATATTACCACTACCCAAATAGAAAAATTACTCAAAGAAAAACAACCTCAATCATAATATCAAAAAATCAAACATTTAAATATCATTAAAATATAAGGAAAAAAACCTCCTAAAACATAACCACTAAGAGTGATACCTATCAAAAAAAGTCGACACTATCCAATGAAAATAATCCATAAATCAAAAAATATATATATTAAACCACTCAAGTTACAATATTCTAATTCCCAAGGATTATTATAGTCAAGGGAGAACATATATTTCACAATTATTTGACTCGACTTAAATACTATATAACAACACTATCCCAACTTTAATAGAGGAGTATCTTAAACCAAACAACAATGATAGATACCTCTCAAATATAAATTCCATCATTAATAAGGGCCCAACATGGAAAAAACTTTAAGAGGGAAATATGAATCACTTCCACAAAAAATATACCTTTGTACTAACCATAAATCCATTCATAATTTCAAAAAATGTTTGTGAAATTGTGTTTCTAAAACCATTTGTTCTAATAAACATGGATTTTTAAATTATCAATGCCTTCATAAATTTAAAAAATCATCCATGTTTCTAGAGTAAACTAGATAACAAATTCTACTTGTATTTTAACTCAATAATTGTTAAATCATATCTATCTATTTTTAAAATAAAAAATGATTGAATTTTTAAAACCACTTCAAGAGAAGAGAGTGAGAATATAAAAAAATTAAACAAAAATTCTAAGGATTACTTAAGGAGATGTTTATGAGAGGAATAAGTTCACTAAATCAAAAAAATCACTCTTAAATTATAAAAAAAAAGACACACACTACCATAATTGAACTCCAAAAAAATAAAACCACACTACCCAACAAAACAAACACATTACCCAAACCAAGGAAAACCATTAACCATGAAGCACTTATACTGTCAGTCTCCCATCACTTTACAATGAAAAAATATTGTACTACTAGATACATGGAACCTTAATCTACTTAATCCCAAATATTGAAGCCATGTGTGAAGTCTAGAAGATCATATCACTCTACACATTTTCTCACAATAAGACCCAAAACTCAAGGTAACATCCTCAAACTTCTCAATATCCTAGATAAAAGATACCTAAATCATCTTATCATGATTACTCACTTAGAACCAGAACTTGAACCATAAGTTCACTACCTACTATCAAATATTTGGATTTAAAGAGGATTCAAAAAGTTATGCTTGTATGTATTAATTAGATAAGAGGTATATAAATTTGATAATCAACACACAAAAGTGAATTTTAAGATCATCCCCACTGGATTATACTTAATGTAACTTCAATATCACCTCCATATATTGTTCCCTATAAACATAGGGAACAAAATACTCCCTGAAAAATACAAATAATTCTTCCCAAGAAACCTCTTTTAGTCAAACATGGTTTATCTTACACCATATTCAATCCTCCCTTGAAGAAACCACACTAATAAAGGAACTCAAAATTGATTTGGAGTCCTTTTTAATTCAAAATCATTAAAACCTATTCAAACCAATCCTCAAGGAACTTTGGAACTTTTTTACTATTGAAATGTAGGCAACACCTTATCTTGAGACTCCTTCTTTAACTTTACAAGAAAAACACCTTAATGATACTATGATGACCTATGTTTAACCCAAACATCAAAATAAAATGGTTCAATTAAAACAATTAAATCAAACACTAAAAATAGATAAAAAACACCACAAGGATCACATTCACTCCTACACCTATGAATCTCTAAACTAACCCATCATGAGTGACATAATCTCATAATATTTTCAAATCAAAACCATACATTTCCCCAACAACACAACTACTTAATCACTCCCACACCATTATCAATCAAACAATTTATCAATCAAATAACCCCCTCTCCTACCCACCAATCATGTCTACTATGAAATGGGCATAAAAAACCTAGTTAAATAAAGTATCTCAATAATACCCTCTAAGTCACTTTTCATAAATATCATCACTTTAAAACATTTTAAAGTAATATTAAAAAAACATTAATTTAAAACATGAAAAATTCCCTCTAAACCAACACATTTAAAACATTGAAAATCAATAAAAAAAATTCCCTAAAAACTTCCTTATCCCCCCAAACCATTTGAATGAAAAAAATTAATCATTATTTAAAATAATGTATCAACATAAACCTGTTATGAAACACTCTTAACCATTTTGCAAGACCACTTTTTAAATCAATGTAACCTTTATTAAGTGGAAATGTGTTATTAATTTAAGATAGAATATAAATAATAATGAATTTATTTATTTAATAAATTCAAGTAAACATCATCAAGAAACACTACACAAATTATTACATAGCATGGGAAAAGTTCCAAAAATCAGAATGCTCAAATATAAAAGAAAAATTCTAGAAACATGACATTACCAATTAAACAGAATCAATTACTCAATACATTTTTCAATTTAAGTTATCATGTTTAAAAATGTACTAATAGTTCATATATTACAATATTAAAATGTTTACGTGATTTTTGTAAAGCTAACTCACAACCCTATGAAATTCAAGTTATACTAAACATGATGACTAATATACCATATTAAACCTAATTTCATTTTTTAAACCAATATTAAAAATGTTCCCTTAATAACTTACATATCTCAAAATAGAAATGGTTATATGATTTCATCATATTTTAAGTTCGACTCATATATTCCTAACTTGATTTTTTTCTAATTAGTATCAACATGTTTAACTACAAAACTAAGAAATCAAGATTAATGAATAACATGTCATATAAAAAATGAGGTTGAAAATTTAATATTATCCAATTAAAAGGTCCTTTAGTTTAATAACATATCAGTTCCAAGAATAAAATAAGGTAAACAGTCAAATTACACATTTTAAGAAAAATCTCAAAATCATGAAGTTGGTTTCAACATAATCAAGGTTTCCATTATTTTCAATTGAACATTTACTTTAGATAAAATTAAAGTCTTATTAAAGTTTCAAATTAAATTTATATTATTTAAATAATAAAATCATATAAAATCAAAAATATATCAGCATATGTATAGTCATATGTACAAATAAATCTAGATAAGAATTTACTCAAAATATAGGGTGAACTTTACCAGCAACACCTCAAAAAAGTATAATCAATAACAACAAAATTTCCAATAACCCCCTTAATATCCCTAAAACCTTATCATATTTCACAATTGAGAACCAAATTCCTAATCCCAGAATGTGGAATTTTTACTTAATATCATTTAATCAACTTCATTTTCTTTTCCCAAAATCACCCCAATTCAACCACAAGAGTAATAAAATATGATTCATGCACTTCTCCTATGTCTAACCTAAAATAAAAAATATCTTTTTAGGGTGTTAATTAAGATTAAGGTCCTTTAATCAGATCATATAAGGTCTTAATCACATGTGTGCTAGCCGGTATCCCTTGCTACATCACACACTAAGTTTGATATATATATATATATATATATATTGTCTCCCTACTAACCCATGTAATCCTCACCAATGCTAAACTGTGAACTCTATCCTAACTCTAATACATAGATCTGATAACACTCTATCATAACCCACCTCCACTAGTAACCTCTTCTAGGCCTACGATAAATATTAGAGTAACCCCCAAAGAATGCTTCCAATATGCTAGAGGATAGTGACTAGCACCACGGGTATAAAACACACAAATGGGTGGAATTTCCCTTATATATCCAAGTAAGACAAATAAAACCACCAATAAAATCCATAAAAAATAAAAACCTAATAAAAAATACAAGTAAATTTCATACATAAATAAGGTTTATAAAATAAACTACCAAAAAGTAGACACCTACAACAATGACTTCAATGGAAACTCCAAGCCATAAGATAGTAATGTATAAATTGGTCACCATATCCATTATTCAAACCTAAAAGATAGATTTATACATATGGGGGTGAGTATAAAAGTATATTCAATAGGATCCTCCTTGAAACCTCTCATGAAAAAGATTAATAAGAATACTAATACATTACTGAACAAACATAAAAAATAACATGCACCTATACCATATCAATTATCACCCAACCTCACCATGTATTTCACACCCATTATCACATCCAAGTATAATAATATAATATGAAAATAATATATGTCAATAAGGTACCCCATAACCACTTCTCTTCTGATGTGTTACTATCACAACCCAATAACATACATCTTGTACTTTCATCCCTTCAATATTCACATATATAGATAACCAAAATCCACATCACAACTATAACTGTATATTCATAACTACTTACCACACAACACCCATAACCATATATCATAGTCCCATGATAGTATGTTATCATGAAGATGAAGTTCATTGACCTTGTTCCCTCCTATTACCTTGAAAAAACACCACCATATAAAAAAATCACCCCTATATAATCATATTATATATTATATACATACTACAACCACTATTAATCACAACCCATATGTATGTACCTACCTTTATCCATCATATCTAATAATACATCTAAAGAGAGAGTAGGGAATAGGGAGTAGTCAACCATTTATTCCCTATACAACCTGAATATTGAGAAAAACACATGGAACCAAAAACATTTGGGTATCAGTAAGGTTTTTAGACTCTAGTGGTGGTGCATAAGAAATCACAAGAAAATAAAACATATATCATATCCACATAGAAGCCCATCCTAAGGTAAAATCACCAAATTCCAAAACAGCCCATAACTCCACTTAATTCTACCATCGCATACCAACAATTGCTACCATTGCTACAACCTAACTTGCACCACCTTTCAACACAAACAACTATAAAAAAGTTCTTAATATCCCATTTCACCTCATCATTCATTAAATTCCAAACATACCATTTAATAACTTCATTATATTCACTATTATTTTATTTTATCCATATTTAATGTTAATCTATTCATAAAGAACTTTCCACTCCATACAATTCATTGTTTACAATTCATATTTATTTCATACTTCATATTTTATTAATCATAACCATCCTAACCATTACTATAACTCACTTTATAACCCATCATTTATTAGTTTCATCCCATTACCCAATACTAAATTAATTATTTCCAATCATATTCCATGCCACCAATAAACTATGACACAATCCATGTCATCCTTCTTTTAAGACCACATCAACCGCTAAAAAAAAATAAGAAAATAACCTCCTAAATATCGAAAACCAACAACTATAACACCATTCCAAATTTTATAGAATAGTAACCATATCTCCCCAATAAAATCATGGAAAACCATCCACAACACTCACTAAAAACTAAACTAACACCCTAAAACCACCCACAACAACCCCCAACCAAGATCACTCTAACCAAAACCTAGGAAACTTGATTTAAAATAGATAAACACAAAAAAAGTAGAAAATCACATTAAGATATCACTATTTGATCATTATTTTCATATGAATTATTGTGGCAAGGATAAACATCATTACCAAAATTAAAAATTTCTAACAAGCCAATTCATTACCATATTTAAGTGATTAACCAATTATGGGATGTGATTTAATCATTCCAAATACATCAAAAAAGGATCCATAGATACAAGTGTTAATAAAAAATAACCAATATACAATAATATAGACACTCAAAAAACACATGCTAATCACTTCACCCCTTAAATTTATTTAGATCGGGTTCATTATCATTAATAGGTTAATCCTTAACACCCATAAAAAGAAATAAAAATCAGGATATGTCTACATATTAAACAAAATTGTAAAAGATAAGTCTTGAATCCCCATAATCTTTGAAACTTTAAGGAACACTACAAAATAATGAAAGAAACTAATGATAAAACACTTACAAACTCAAAATGATCCACCAAATAACCTATTCACATCAATACCTCATCAAAAATCCAACAAAACTTAAGGAACATCACAATTATATATTCATTGAATCCTTTCCATTCCTTATCATTTATATTTTGAAAATTACTTTATCCCTCACACTTGTATATATATGTTTTTATTTAATTTATTTACTAATTAAATCTGCTTATATCTGTTAACAACTTATTGAAATCTGATTATATCTGTTAACATCTACAATTTGATATATCTATTATAATTTGTTATAATATGTTATTTACTATTATTATTTATTGTTCATAGTTTATATTTATTATTCTATTTTTTATTATTCTAGAAGTTATTACTTTTTATGTTTGATTAATTTTCTTAGAATATGTTTTATCAAAATAAGGATAAATATGAAAATAGGTATTAAATTATTTAATTATAGAAGTTGCAGCACCTAGAAACTAGATTTGGATAAGTAAAAAATATTACACTAAGGAGGAGAATTTAAAAATTATATTACATATCATAGTGGAGATAAAGAAACATTCTACACATGAATCCTATTGAGATTTTATATTAGGAAATTATATTACACATACTGGATAATCTGTAGAAATTAAGTTATGTATGAAGCTTCATGGGGAAGAAATATAGTACCTATTAACTGCGGTTGTTGAAGAAATACCCTATATATTAAAAGATCAGAAAATCTTCTAAGTCTAATATATTACACATTATAGAGACTAAAAGAATATATTAAAAATTATAAAAGAATTATATTATGTATTTTGAAATTTTCAATAAGTGTTAGTTACTATAAAGTTAAAAGTTTTATTCTTAAAAATTAATGATTGAATCTTATGATATGAAGTTTACTCTTAAGATCTGAGATGTTACTTCTACAAAATAAATATTGAGTCTTAAAAATTGAAGATTGAATCTTATGAAAGTATTCATACTTAGAAATTTCTCTAATTAAAGATAAATTTTTATCAAGTGAAGACTCTTATAAATTTAGAAGATGAGTCTTGTGTTTAATAGTAAAGTTAGAGAAGTAACTTTTATAGGAGTTATAATACTTTGGAACTTGGTAGTGTTTGAAAATATTTAAGTCATGAGATCGTTATATATCTGAAGCGCTGCATATTCAAAATTCATTTATTTAATTTTTGAAGGATTCTGTTGTAATATTTATTGAAGGATTCAATGGTTTAAATAAATATTTAAATGTCAGTGGACTTCACTAAAATTATGGAACCTGCACGACTGTTATTCAATGTATTATTTCAAAAATATTTATGAAGACATGCGAATTATATAGAGAGATTTACGGAAAGTTATTAACTCAATTATTTTGGAGTGAGAGAAGCATGCAACAACTATATACTATTTTCAAAGACTTTGCTTAAATAATGGAGGTATTTGTGGATAGATTTTATTGTGTTTATTTAATAGAGAATAAGACTACAAAAAATATTTCATTATTATAAATATTTATTTTTATAAATATCAAGAAGTGTTAAAATAGTATATACATATAATTTTTATAAATTTTCACACATATAAACTATGATTGATACACATGCTAAAGAAAATAAAAGTGAAATATTTTTTATATTAAATTTTCCTCTTGCTACTTCTATAACTCAAGATTAGATGAAATGAAGAAGTAGAAAGAAGAGGTTTATTTTATACTATATTGAATATATTTTTTACTGCTTCTATACACATTAGAGATAATTTATAGTGAGGATCACTTTATGACCACTACTCCTTGAAGATTAATTTTCTAGAGGAATATCAATATACTATTAGTTGTTGGAGGCCAGAGTTTTGAAATTGTGTCTTAGAACTATTTTCACTTATATATCTCATCTATTTATAACTAAGTTTCATATAATTGTACTTAGTTGTGGTTAAGTGTTAGTTACTTATATTTAGCTGCGGAGTAAGTATCAAATGCTTGTACTTAGTTGTGAGGTCCTTGATAAAAGTATTTTTATGTCCTGATAAAAACTTTGTTGTACTTAGTGATGGACACTTACACTCAATGTGGAGATACCTAGTAAAATGATTTAAATAAAATCACCAAGAATATATAAGGTATTGGTGGATTAGACTAGGGGGTGTTTTTTATATCCATGAACTACAATAAAAACCTTCTATGTATTACTCTATTTATTTATACTATATTCACTGATTAAAAAGAGAAGGATAAATTAACTAACTTAAAGGGGAAGTTTAAATTAGTGAAACTATTTAAATTAATTAATTCATCCCCTATATTTTATTTTTATTTTCTTTTATTTGGGGAAACTTTTGTATTAGATATGGTCTCCTGAAATATCTACTTTGGGTAGTTGAATATTGAAGATAGATTTTTCCTCTAACTGATACCAAAAAGTGGTATAAGATACATTTCTTCAATTTATTATAATTTTAGCCTTAAAAATATTAAGATAAAGATATTATAAAGAAAATACTGATAGGTAATCCAAGAGAATTTATATATATTATTATAGATACTTATTTTAATGATGATAATTATGGTTTCTAGAAGTCTATAATAGTTTTATATTTGAAGAATAATGGTTTAAAAGTATATTTCAAGGTGGTAAAACATTATAATATTCATACCAGTGAAACTTAATTATGGAGTTCTACTCAAAAGGTTTATTATTATTTGAATCAAAATTATATTAATGATTTAATTTTTGGATTAGGATCAGATGAATTCAATAAAGTTTCATAGTGTGATACTGCTCATGAGATGTGGGAGATTATTGCAGTTGCTAATAAAGGAACTGAAGATGTAATAAAACTAAGGTAAGACACTGTTAAAATTAAATTCGATAATTTTAGGATCTTTGATGGAGAAATTATTACTCAAATGAATGGAATACTCAATAAGACAGTGAATGGTGTTGTTGCTTTGAGAACTATTGTTTCAGAACCTAATCAAGGTTTAAAAGTTCATAGAGTTTTACCTACTAAATAGAGTGGAATATATGAATCTATTAGGAATTTTATACCTATTAAATATCTAAAAATGAATAATTTTATTAGAAAACTCATGATGTATGAAGTTAAGATACAAGAAGAAGCTAATGATTAAAATCTAGTAAATAAATAAAATACTGCTCTTAACATTTTTACATAAAAGGATCAAAGAAAGGTTTAGGATACAAATTTTAATTAATATGATGTTTATTTTATAAATTTTGACTCTAGTGATGAACTTATATAGATTATTAAAATATTTAACAAGCACTATAATAAGATAAAATAAAATTTCAAAATGGATGATGAAAAAGAGGTCAAATGCTATAAATTTAAGAAAAGTAGACATGTTAGACCTCACTATCCTTAAATTAAATTTAAAAATAAGTTTAAAAAAATAATATTAGAAAAAATAAAGGAATGAAAACTATAATGTATAATTGGAGTGCCTATGATAATTCAAGTATTGAATTTTATTTTAACTCTAAAGTTTATCATTAGAATAAAAAGGTAAATCTATGTATTATGGCTCAAATCGAAGAGGTATAATAATTTTTTAATACTAATTCCAATTCCAAAAATAATTATTTTGATGATATAAATGAATATAGTTATATGATATAATATAAATGTGATACTTTAAAGAAAATGAATAAATATATAATCAAATCATATGATTATAGTCTTATTGAAAAAGATAACTTGTCTAAATAACTTTTATAATTAAATTATAAACTTGATAAAGGTGAATCAGTTAGTTGTATACATGATGCTAGAATTAAATATTTATGAGCTAATGTTGATTCTTTGAAATTTATTTCTAGTATATTTACTAAGGGATAGGATTACCTTAATAAAATCTTTGGTATGAACAAAATAATTAAAGGCTAAGTTGGAATTGGAAGTAATGGTAAAAATCATAAGCTATATAGGAATTATTTTGTTCCTGGTTAAATATAAAAATAATGTATATTGTTACATGTTTTCATTATGTAATTTCATGAAATTATAATAATGATTTATATTTTAAAATTTCTCTATTCTATGGTATTAATAATGCCGACATTTATAAAGATTTATCATTAGGAAAGGATGGAATTTCTATTAGATTTATATATATTTGGTAACATAAATCTCTTATTGGTAATACTAAAAGACCAAAAATCATATGGGCACCATAAAAAAATTTGTTTTATGTTTTTATAGGAATAATCCATAATAATTACAATGTTAAATATATTAATGGTGGATTCTCTAAAAGATGTTTATGGAGGCATCTTAAATTTTTATTTCTTATTAAATTGGTGAAATTCATTATACTTTTAGAGATACTATTAAATAAATGATCCCTAAAGTTCACTGGATAAATGGTTATGTATTTATAAGAAGTATTTATTTTATTTTTATTATAGTTTTAATAAATTATTTATATACACTAACTATTTTATATAGGGGGAGATGATTTTATAACTATTTTATCTTTTCCCCTTATATATTATATGTTATTGTGTTAATTATTTCAGACCTGATATTATCATATGATATATTTATTATATTTTTCGTATTACCAGTGTATGTTCTTAATTTTTTACTTATTTCACTGGATACTCTATTTTTCTATGTGATGAAGTGTTAAATTTAATTATATTCTTAACTTATGGAAAACATGCATACTCTTTATAGTTATATTAGTTAGTATATTGTCATGTGCTTATTTATAAGTTGTTATTTTAGTAATTATGAGTTTACTTATTTATTATTTGGTTTACTAACATGTGCTATCACTATTTTATTATTTCATGTTCTTGAATGTTAGTTTGAATTGATAATTATATTTTTCATGTATTATGAATTATTATATATATTTATTATACATAAAATGTGATATATCTATTTATATCTATTATTTGAATATTTTTAACCTGTAATGTGGATCCCAGTAGTTAAATTCTCTTTTATAGTAGGATTTCTCTTTGATGAATACTAATTGGCCTATCTTTTCAAGAAAAGATGATTTTAATATTATATTCTTTTAAATAGTAAGAAGCTTATATTAATGAGGTTATTTTTTTTCTTTGTCATTTTTTTGTTATTTTTAGAGGAGTTATTCTTTTAAACTACTTGAAGAATGAATTTTTATTTCAAGAATAATATTTTCAGAAGTGTGATTGTTTACTGTTTATAATGTTTTTTCATGATTTTTTGTATATAAAGAGGAAGAATGAAATATCTATTAAAAGCATGTGTTTGCTGTTATATGTTGTTATATTCTATTGAAACATTCAATTTCTATTCATGATTATTCATTGAATCATGTTGTGTATATTTATTATTATTTATTTATGAATCATGTTAGATTTGTTTTGAAAGAATGTTTTGTTTGCAATTATTTATTATTTATTAAAAGGGAGAAATTTTATCCACATGACCTAGATGCTTATATTTTTATGATGTTTAATGTAGAATGTGTTTTATTATTTTCTACCTAGAAGAGAGTGTGTTGAATATCTTTTTTTACTTGATTTACTCTTCCATGTATAACCTTTTTAATCTGTATAAAAATGGGAGATTTTGTTTTATGTGTTTAGATTATTAAGTGTGTATGTGTTTGAACTTTGTAATTATCAAAAAAGGGTATTATTTTGAGTGCCTCCTTTCCATTCCTCATCATTTATGTTTTGATAATTACTTTATCCCACACTCATTGATTTATATATTTTTCTTTGATTTATTCAATACTAAAATATTCTTATATCTATTAATTTCCTGATAAAATATACTTATATCTATTAATTACTAAAATTTTATACATCTATTACAATTTTTTTATAATATTTTATTTGCGATTATTATTCATTATTTATGGTTTATATTTATTAGTTTATGGTTTATTATTATTCTAAAAGTTCTCACTTTTTATGTTTGAGAATGATTTTTAGAATAGGTTTTATCAAATAAAGTAGAAATATAGAAACTGATATTGAATAATTGAATTTTAGAAATTATATTATTTGGAAAATAAATTTGGATAAGTAAACAACATTACACAGAGGGGGAGATTTTGAAAATTATATTACATATCATAGAAGAGTTGAAGAGATATACTACATATATAGCCAATTGAGATTTTCTCTAAGGAAATTATATTATTCATACTGGAGAAGCTATGGAAATTATATTATGTATGGATCTTACTAGAGAATAAATATATTACATATTAACTATGGTTATTGAAGAAATATCCTATGTTTTGGATATTTAGAAAATCAGCTAAGTTTAATATCCTATGCATTATAGAGACTAAATAAATATATTATACATTGGAAATAAATTGTATTATGTATTATAAATTTTTATAATTTTCACTAAGTATTGGTTATAGTGAAGTAAATTTTATTACTCTTATAAAGTGAAGATTAACTCATTCAATTAGAAATTTTCTCTTATGATATTAGATATTAGTTTTATTAACTGAAGATTGTATCTTATAAACTAAAGATTGAATCTTACTAAAGTATAAATAGTTGGAAATTTTTCTAAGTTAAGACACTTAAAAATCAAGTAAAGAATATTATGAATTTAGTAGACTATTCATATATTTTAAAGTAAATTCTAGTAAATTTAGAGAAGTTACTCTTATAGGAGTTGAAAGATTTTGGAAGGTAGTTTTCAAAGTGATTTAAGTTAGGATATTGTAATATAACTAGAGTGATGTATATTAAATATTTAAAAGTTTTAATTTTTGGAGGATTCTATTGTGATATTTTAGGAAGGATTCAAAGGTTTAAATAAAGATTTAAATATTGATTGATTTTCTGAAATTATGGAAGTTGAACAACTATTATTCAATCTATTATTAATGGAAGATTTATAAAGACTTGAAGATTATGAGGATAGATTTATTGAAAGCTATTAAATCAAATATTTTAGAGATAAATAGAATGTGGAACATCTGTGTACTACATTAAAAGACTGATATTTTAGGAAATAAATATTATAATGTATTTTCTTAAATCATAGAGAGATTTATGGATATTTTGATTATGTTTATCAAAGAGAGAGGAAGACTTCAATAGATATATTGTTTCTAGATATTTCTTTTCCTGTTAGGATAGATAAGAGTTATGAAAATATATAAAAAATATTTCTATAAAGTTATACACATAAAAACAGCTATTAATACATAATAAAAAATATAATTGAAATACTTTGTTTATTCAATTGTTATCATTACACTGTTGTCACTCAAGATTAGAAGCAAATAAGAAGGATAAAAAAGAAGTTTCTATTATACTATATTGAAGATATTGTATTCTACTTATATATACATTGAAGATCATTTACAATGATGATAAAATCAGAACTACTACTCCTCAAAGATTGATTTTTTGGTGGAAGGTATATTTATGATCAGTCATTGGTGGCTAGAGTTTTATAAATATGCACTGGAACTATTTTAACTTCTACATATCATTTTTTTCTATCTAATTTTCAGCTTATTGTACTCAAATGTGGTTAAGTTTCAGTGAATTGTACTTAGATGTGAGTTATTTTCAAATGCTTTTACTCGATTGTGGGGTCCCTAATAAAAGGATATGAAGGCCCGATAAAGCCTTATTGTACTGAGTGACAACTAATTTCACTCAGTTGAGAGATACCTAGGGAAAGGATAGGAATAAATTCACCAATACTATATTAGTGTTGGTGGAGTGTACTAAGGGGTGTTTTTGTAACCCCAAACCACTATAAAAACCTTTCATTTCCTTATCTATTTACTTTATCTATTTCTACTACATTAAATAATTAAAAATAGAAGTAAATATTCACTAACTTAAAGGGGAAGTTTAAAATGGTGAAATTATTTGAAAAAAAATCAATTCACCCCCCTCTTGAGTATTTGTCTTTGCTTATATTTGCGATAACATTATAATCTCTAAATAACTAAGAACAAAACAGTTGTAGGAATAAATAAGGGGAGAAGAGAGGGTACCTCAAATCAAAATAGATCAATACCCATTGATTATTAGGTTTAAAACCACAATAAATATGACCGTAATGAATTAAATAATGCTAGGTATTAGATAGGGTTCAAGGGAAAATAATAAAATCAAACCAAGGAGAATGTTCATACCTTATTTATAGGGGAAACCTGGCCGACCTCCACCAAGAAATAGTGTTTTCCAAAATCGAAATAATGGCCTCGGTCAAAGATTAATATCTTAGACATTTGAAATGTCTATATCCACCTAAAATCAATAATCATTTCAACCGTTTTAAAAGTAGGTTGACCAATACAAAAGAATAATTGTCTTCAAAATGACTATAACAAACTTCAACCCTCACACCAACGAAGAACCACCATGATGTAGAGGAACTAAACTCGCTATTTATAAAACCATTTCATGATTGTCCATGTTTAAGGGACCTCATAACCATTAAATAACACTACTAAATATCCCAAAGTGAGAATTTATCTCTTTATTGTTTCCTATATGGTTTCCAGTATAAATATCCAAGGGACACAATCACAAAAATGGACATCACCATGGAATGGTGAGCTTATTTTCTATGATTAAATTACAAAACCTAAAAATTTTATATGATTAAACCAAAACTTTCATAAGTTTAAACCAAACTCCTCTATACTCATCTCACTATGATATAACACCTCCACACCCACCAAAATAGGCATTATGCCTCTCCCTGTTTTACATAGGTACTTCCAAAAAATCTCCCCAAGCACCATACCTCTTCAAAATAGATAACCCAAAATAAAAAATATGAGTTTTAAATATTAACTCAACAAAAATTTCCAAACTCCCTAAAAAAAGTCATTTTAAACTCTGGTTTCAAAATGCATCAAAATGAACAACTCTCCATGGTCGCAACCCTTCCAAAATTGATGGTTTGGACCCTAGAGAGACAAAAATCAACCCTTTAACTCTATAACAACTTAAAAATTCATCTTTATTCCTCCAATGTTTATAAAAAAACTATATAAGGTTCCGAAAGGATCTGATCCATTATAAAAAGGGTATAATAAATTAATTAATCACATAAAATATATCACATACCAAAACACATCATGCTAGAAAATTACCTAGTCTATGATCACACCA
Source organism: Viscum album (assembly GCA_963277665.1). Taxonomy (NCBI): domain Eukaryota; kingdom Viridiplantae; phylum Streptophyta; class Magnoliopsida; order Santalales; family Viscaceae; genus Viscum; species Viscum album. The sequence continues at coordinate 1,773,524,574 of OY728165.1, read as the reverse complement.
ATGGTATGAATACTCAAAACCCTTTAATAATAAATTATGAATCAAAATATAACCCTCTAGATATATGGACCTGGAATCCCCAAGGTTGTATTTAAGAGAGGGAAAATAGATATTGATATTTATTGAGATCTAATATCAAATATCCAATCCAAACCAAGTATCCTTTAAAATGAGAGAGAGATGACTCTAAAATTCCCCTAAAAAGTTTAGATAATTGAAAATATGTTTCAATATAATAATGGTAGTTTGTAGGAGTTTTGGGTGGTTTAATGTGAAATCATGAAACTTAATTATTCATGTACTGTCTTTTGTACTTTTCAACTAATCATGAATTTTTGTCTTCCTAAAAACCCAAAATATATTGGTAAAATTTATGATTTTATATAACCATATAGACAACTCCACATTCCAATATACCTCCAAAACCATAATGAATGATTAGTTTGCATGGTCTACCCAACCATGTAGCTAACCATACAACCTTGATAAAACCACTCTCATATTTTATAAGAAATCTAGATTCTCATGAAATTTAAACCCCAATGTAAACACCTTATTCTAAATATAATGATAAAATCAAAAATCAATTTTGAGAAGAATTAATTCTCCATTTTACAAATTAAATTCTAAAAAATCATTATATTCCCTTAAGAATCAAGGTTACATCTAATATTTATAAAAAATGAAAAAACCAATACACATACCAAAATTTGGGCATTACAATTCTCCCCATCATAGGACCTTTCATCACTAAAGAGTCACTAAGCATCCTTATCATAAAAAATATATTAACATAGTCATCACATGTCAACTTTCCCCTCCTAATTCCATTCATGGATCATTTTATAATCCCATAATATTAATACAAAAGGAATATTCCATCCTCTGATGATTTTATCTCCATGATTCATGACCCAAATAAGTATTTTCACATAAGGTGAATCAAGATCCAAATCAATTGTTTCCCAACTTGAGACATGAGTTGAGATTGTTTGATACTACTTTAATTGAGAAATATGAAAAATTTCATGAAATGCAACATACTTATTGTGGAACAAAAACTGATAAGATGCTTCATCCACTCACTTTATGATTTTAAAAATGTCCAAATACTATGGTAATAATTTCCATTATTTTCAGTCTCCGATATCCCAAAATGGAGTAACATTCAAGAATACACAATCCCCAACATCAAATCCAAATTTTCTTCATTGATGATACATATATAACTTGTATCTACTTTGAGTTGAGATCATATGATTATGTATTAATTTAACTTGAACTTTTATCTCTTCTACCAAACCAAGCCCTATAAGATTTCTCTCACTAGTTTCTGCTTAACATAATGGTGATCAAAACGATCAACTATACAAAGGCTCAAATGGGACCATGTGGATTAAAGACTAGTAATATTTAATATTAAAAAAATCCACCAATATAAGTTGATCTTCTCAAGATCTACCTAATTTAAGTACACATACTCAAATTATATATTTCAAAATTTGAATAAAACATTACATCTATCTATTCATATGGGTTTGATATATTGTACTCATATTCAATTATGTCCTTATAGCATTCTTGAGTCCCCTGCAGAATTTATATGTAAAATAATGATCTTTATATGACATGATGGACTTTTAAACCCCATGAATTATAACCAATTTCTTAAAATAAATATTACCAAGGTCATCAATTAAAAATATTTCTCTTATAGTTAATAAATGTATTGATTTCATGTGTTGATCAACCATTACCTAAAAAACATCATGATTTAATTATGATATAGGTAACCCAATCTTCAAATCCATGGAAATATATCCTCACTTACATGTTGAAATGAGTAATCGTTTCCAAAAACCTACTGGTCATCGATGATTCACCTTAACTTATTGAAAATCATACTCATATAAAATTTTTTAGAAACATCCTTCTTCATTATAGTCTAAAAAAATTCATATATGATTTCATGGTGGATATTAGTATCTCTAAGATGTATAACCCAAATTGAATGGTAAAAATCATTCAGAACCTTATTTATTTTCTCCATAAGAACCACTATTCATCCTTTGAAATAAAGGACTAAATATTATGAAACTATAGATCCATCAGTGGTCTCCTCCCCATTTAAGGCATCCCACATCCTCCTTCATTCCTTATCAGACAAATACTGCTCTCTTATTTATCCTATCAAGATAGATGTCACATCGAGGATAGATATAACCGCACCATCCACTATCTATTCCACCCCATGTGAAAATAAACTAATAATTCCATAAACTTCCACTTCTATCCTAATTGATTATTTCTCGAGTTGGGTTATTTCCACTCAAAGAATTTTCCATTGACTTTCCTTTTCCAAGTGAATAAAAAAATTCACAATCAAAATTTTAAAGATACTCCACTAATTTGTTTTGTATTAGGTTGAAATCATGCTATGTGAAGATGTATTTAAAACTATTATTATCTTTATAAACTATAAATTTACCACAAATAATATAACGCCTCAAACTCTTCAAACTATAAATCAAAACTAATTTGATGTCTTTTATAGGGTAATTATTCTCATGAGGTCTTAACAATCTTTATCCATACATTACAACCTTGATTTATTATATTTGATTACATACTAAGACCAATCCAAATGTATTGAAATATCCATAAATTGATTAAATACATCTTGAAACATTACTTTATAATCAAAATTTGTTCCTTTTCAAATTAAAAGATTTCATAGAAGAAGACAATTTATAAAAATCATGAATAAAACACTGGTAATACCCAACCATACCTAGAAAAACTTTTATTTCAAATAAATTCATTGGGTCTCTCCCTAGTCATCATTACCTTAGTCTTTTATAAAAATAATTTAGATTCATTTTTCAGATACAACATAGTTAAGGAAGCTCACTTCTTGAATCCAGAAATTAAATTTAGTGAATTAGGCATACAACTCATGCTCATATGGAATCTATAAAATAATATTTAGGTTCATCCCATGAACTTCCTCTAATATTTAATATATAATAATATGATATCACTACAATAGTGTCCAATTACTCAGAAAATTTTTAATTCATTAATTCTACAAATACATTAGGTGTATTGATAACTATAAAAGGTATGAAAAAAACTCATAATGGACATATCATTATTATAAACCCATTTTTATAATATCTAATTCCTTTATGATTAACTAATATTACCCAAACTAAAGGTTGATTTTGAGAAACCAATGAGCTCCCTTCAATTGGTCAAACAAATAATCAATTCAAGGTAAGAGATATTTGTTTTTCACTATTTACTAGTTTAGATTATGATATTTGATAAGTAATATCAAGGCACCACCATCCTTTAAAAATAAAACTAATGTTTCTTAAGGTAAAATAATCAGTCAAATGAATCCATTTTTTTCAAACTAATCCAACTACACCTTTGTTGACTTCTATTGATCCAAGTACCTATCTTTCCAATTGATGATAATTCCATATTACCAATCATAATTCTTAAGTATGGAAATTTAAACCTTTTTCTTAGTGCTTTCACCTATTAAAGTGTCTATTATAATATAATATGATATTAAATCAAAGAGTATTCCTAATTGATTAAAATATCATGTAGAAAAAATGAATCTGATGATCCTATATCAAACAATATATATATATATATATATATGATATTATAAGTAGTTAGAATAATACATCACACAATAAAAGATAATGTATTATACTTAGCCTTCTTTGATACCTACTCATGTATAAATAGATTCCCTTGATTATTGTGAGGTGTTAAACACTTCTCCTAATGAGGATTTTCCATTATACAATGATTTATTAATTTATATGACCTCAAAATATCAATTTTCATCCTTGATACACTAAGTTGGATGCATCACCACTACTCATCCATGAGAATCTATTATAATATTTCTTTAGATGTCACACTTTTCTGCACTAAAATCATGGATGATGTGTAACCATACATTATGATTTTGGATACCACACTTCACTATATTGGAAATAATATAATGGTCATTTTCCTTATAAAATAATGAGAATCTAATTTTTTTAGTTTCCCTTTGAAATACTTTAGATTCATTTTTTGATCACTAGAAGAATTTATTTTTTTATCAGGATAAAAAAGAAAAGTTCTTTCCATAAACATGTCTACCATGTAAAACTCTATTTTATCCACCCTAATAACCACCTCCATATAATTATGTAACTTAGAAAAATAATTATTAACCTTATATCCAGTCACTAACACATCTTGAACAATCATTCCTTGAGGTTCTCACAAGTCACCACTTCCGACACATACCATAAAATATTAAAAAACATCAATTCATACTCTATAAAATATATATGACCTTTTAAAAAATCTAAAAATACCCAAATATATATCAAAATTTAACTCTTTTGATCAATTTATATCTTATAAAAGCTATTCCACTCAAGATCCTTATACAAACCTACTTCTATGATCAATTTTTACCACTTCCTAACCAATACCTCTAGAAACAAATAAGTAAACTCAACCTTACAGACCTTAAGAATTCAAAAAAAAAATTAACATGTGGTTGATTTTATCTACCTATTTTCTAACCAACACTAGTCCAGCATCACCTCTAAATGGTAGTGGACTCTACTTCTAAAATATCAATGCCAAATATTCCTCACTCAAACTATCCTAATAAGTTTATCTACTAATTATCTGGAGAGCCTGCATAATAAATCTTATAATATGAGTATCTATAGGAGTAATCCTCACCGCTCCTTGTCCTCATCCAATAGGAACTATTCTATAAAAAATAGTTCTATAACCTACAAAATAACATATTTTAAACAAAATAATCCCTCAATATTTCATTATTATAAACTTTATCTATATATTAAATCTAAGTGGATTCCATTTCTAATCACATGTTACACAATATAAATAAGTTTTCTCAGAATCCATTTTAAAATCACTTTTGAACAACTATAAACCATTGATTCATTAAAAATATTTTTTCATGAAAAAAATTTCTTTCTTTAAATCCTTGGTAATATGATATAATTCTTACCATGAATAATACAATTCATGATATCTTGATCATTTTGACCCAAAATGATTTAACATGGAACACATAATAACATCCTAAGAGTTCATTACCAACCTCTCTTTCAAACCATATTTCTTGGTAACTTGAATTTCACTGTAAACAAGATTAACTACGTATTCTTATCAGTATATTTTGAGTACTAGAAATCTTATCCTCCAAGTTTAACATGATTTCACAAGACTTGTCTTAAAAATCAAGATTTGATACTATTTTTTAATGACCAAACTTGGATACCTGAATCTTGAGACTTGATTTGGACTAACACATAGCCTCAAGAATGCTTCCTTAATTTCCAAATACTAAAAATTAGTTCCAAGGGGTTATATTAAACCATTTGGGTAATTATTTAACCTTATAAGACACAACTAAAATAAAAAAATATGCATAACCCTTTTTATTAAAAACCTTTAAAAACATAATATCACAGGGAAAATATTTAGATTTATAAAAGAACCAAAAAATTAAGAAACAAAACACCATATTAATATGAAAAAATAATGTGACTCTAGAATAAATCCATTAAATCCTATACCATATCTCTAATTTGGATTTATAACCCTCCATTGAAAAAGAAAAAATTATTTCCTTTACCTAAATCATGACCAATCATGTTAACATTTCCACTAAAGTGTACATATAATAGGTCAGTACAAACATAGTAGGATTTACCTAATGAATATAATATGCTTTCATGAATGAGAAATACAAATAATATAATTCCAATTAAAATACGATAAATAAAATTAATTTTTATTAAAAAACATTGATTTATCAAAACCTTTCAAAAGCTAAGACATAAAATACAAACACATTTAATCATTTTAAAAACCATATTTTATGGGAAAAAATCAAATCCATGATTGAAAATAAATTTATAAACCATGTTTTCTCCAAAATCAATGGAAAATCTCCATTTCACTAAAATCCATGGAAACTCCTCATTTCTTGAAAAAATATTAAAACTTATTGTTTCTCAAAAAAACTATCCATGTTAAGGATAATATAAATTTCAATATAATAAAGTCAATGTTTACTGGCTATTAGGCATGATTCATCACTCATCCATCCATAATCAAATCACCCTTCACCCAATCCCATTGTGTGAACCAAGTCTCCACTCATTCACACATCCAACCCTAAACCTCTTTCTTTACCATGAAAAAATGTGAGAGTGTCTATATGAAATCATTTATCCCAACCATTTCTCACCTTAATGCACTTTCTACAAGTCTTAATTTTTGCATGGATAAAGAGTAGGGGTTTCAAAAACTGTTTTTATAGGAAATCTATTTTTCACACATACATATAGACAAAAAAACACATACACAATATGTATGTATTTCTAAATCACATCACATCAAAACCATTTGTCAAATTTCAATGCTTCCTAAGGGTATTTACTAAAAATCTATTTATATATATATAATCCATTTTTATTAAAATCACCACCAATATATATAAATAGCCCAATCATCTATCATTAAATAAATCAAAACAATTACTTTTAAAAATTAGTAATTTAATTTTTCAAACATCCATGGATGCAAAAAAACCCTAATATGGGAAAACCCACTTCATGACTAAATCACATTTTGAAAAAAATCCTGATTTTACACAAATCATTAAATTAAAATCATTATTTCATAATAATAAACCAATAAATCACAATAGATTATTCAATATCATATAATTTATCAAAGATACCTACCTAGATGCATCATGTTGAATAATTCATAAATCCACAATCTATGATCATACAAATGAGATGAATCCTCAAATCACTATCATGATGAATGATAAATCAAAATCAAATCCTATAGATCCATATATTTAACATTTCCAAGTCTATACCTAAGGTGGAAAACAAGATAATCTAAGATAGAGAAATTATATCTTGATATAAATAGTGATCTAGCATCAAATCATTAACCTACACCATTTTTTTTAAATGAGCAATAATGACCTCTAAAATCCCCTATTAAACATATAGAATCACATAAGATGTATTGAGAGTATAATGGGGTAGTTTATAGAAGTTTTGGGTGTATTAATGTGAAATATTGTAACTTAATTATTCATGAATGGTTAAGTTTCATGATCTCCCTAACTATATATCTGTGCTATAGGAACCCGACCTTAAACATTACATAATCTAGTAAATTCTTTTAGAATTAAATTCCTTACATTCCAAAAGATCTTTTTATTTTAGAGTTTTAGAAAATTAGGGCATAATTCATACATATAAACCCATAATAATAAAAAGTGGTTACTACTAAAACAATATCCATTTATTCCATAATACAATTTTTTTTAATAAAGCATGAATTCATTTAATGAAAAATCATCACAACATTCAGCTTGTATTCTTTTCTCTCTTGCTCATCATTAATCCCTGTGAAATTTTTTTAAAACATACAATGAGAATAAAGATAACAATAAGGTACATAAAAATAAAGAAAGAAACTCTTAGTCCATACATACTTATATAAATATGAAATCATTTTAAAAAAGATATACTTTTCACCCTTAAAGTATCATATACTTACTTTGTAAAAACATGAGATTTCTATAAAACATAGAGAACATAAATAAAACCATAAAGGTAAATTTGGTAATTAATTACTTAATATTGTAACCTTCATGTCTACCATATGATTTTTAACCATCATAGATACCTTACAATGTTACCCTCATGACTACCTTATAATATAACTCTCACAGCTACCTTATGGTGCAACCATTGCAGTTACACTTGGAGTAACCATACGGTTGACCTCTAACATAAAAATACTCAATTAATTTTAGGGAGATATAGGTCCCACCTTTGATCATAAACAATTCCCAAAAACCATAAAATAATCATAAAATAAGAATACTTGCATAAAAACATTCCTTTTGAATTTTGTGAAAATAGAAACTTAAAATAGGATTTTTAAAGAAAATTCCCTTATAAATATCATATAATTGAAGTGAGAATTAATAAAATGAATAGAATATGTGTATACACTATAAATACACATAATAAAACATAATATAATCAAAATTATTTTCACAAATAATCTGAGTACCACATAATCAATGAAGTAGAAGGTTAACCCAAAGAATAGAAATTGCATTAAGAATTCCCTTACTGTGGTTTCATCTTAATTAAAATGTATTCAATACTCCTATATAATGGTTTAAATAGTGTTATTAATATATTAAATATCCATATTAATATTTATAACTACTTATATGATATTATTATAACATATTTCCACCCATTTATTAATAATATTTTGTTATTTTAATTGTTTCATGTGCATTTATTTATTGGTTTCCATGGTTGGTTCATTTTGGATTTTCTTTTCAAATGGAAGAAAAAATCCAGAAGTGGAATAAAATAGTATTAATATTTTTCTTTAATTTTAAATTATACCATATACTATTTTTTCTGATATAGGGACCAATAATTAGATAAAACATTAATGAAAATGATTTAATTTATTTGAACGGTTTTTACGATCATCACGAACTTATATCATTTTATTCAATATTATATTTATATATTGATTCTATAACATTAAATAACTTATAATATGTATAATAAAATATTATTTAATCATAATAATGGTTTTATGACCAGTCTTGAAGGTGCTAATATAACAACCATTGTCTTAATTATACATTAAAACATAACTTAATTACATAAAATTACACTTAATACAACCTAAAAGATTGATAATTCTAGTGTATTTTGGAATTGGGTATATTTAATTACAAATTTAAACATGAATTAAAAAATATTTATTGAAAACTTCTTTGACATGCTTGAGCTTAAAACTGTATTGGATAACCTGGGGAAATGTATAAGAAAGGGGTGAGTTGTAAAGACCAGTAAGGGAATAAACATGGAATTACATGTAGATAATAATACATGTTAGACAAGTCATATAAATGGTTCATAAAAGAACATGAATAATAAGGCATGATATAGTATGATAATCATAACATGGGAAATGTGGCAATGACTTAAAACACTACATTATAAACACAGGTCAAGGATAAACCACCAAGAATTCATGGTGAAAAAATTCCCATAAAGTAATTAGGTATAATATTGTACCAACATGGAATATCATTATACTAAATATCACCCAATTCATTGGATTTCTATATAATTCTGAGCACACTCGTCACTTTAATTTCATTCTCATGCTTAAGTGTGCCACATAGATCATAAAACATGGACTCATTCATTATCGTAATTTATTCCATGATCAAGGAGTTTTGAATAAATAAATTTACATCCTAAATAAAAGTGTATATGTGTATAAAAGTGAACACCCATTGATAGGAAATAGGCATGGTATTCACTACACAATTGGTCTGGTAAGGAAAATTGCGGTGAAAATTCGGCAGCATAACAACATCACTTAAAAATTAAAAAATGGGTTGATGAGAGTGAAATGGGACTCTAATAATTTTTAAATTAAGTGTACAATAATAGGGAAATTTTATTACATGTAAACACATTTAGAATTAGAAAAATAAGGCATATGATAATAAAAAAGCTTGAATAAAAAGAGAAAAAGACAGATGCTTAAGAAATTTTGGCATGGTAATGGGTGTACATGAGAGGGATTAATGAGGGAGAAAGGGGTCTCTATTCATTTATAAATAATAATTTTAGTATGGGGGAAGTTTAAAAAATACCCCATCATTAGTAATTGAACATGAAAGGGTTTAACAAGATAAAGAAACTTGGATAAAGATGAGAAAGGGAAAACCCTTACTTGAATGTGTAGCTCCAAAATCTTGAAAAGGGGATTCTTGAGAGATTGGAGAACCTTGGGAGGATTCTAGATAGGGGTGGTCAGAGTAAGGACATGTTACAAGGATTTTTAGTGAAGATAAGTGGTATCATGGGTGGTTTTATATAGGAAATGATAGAGGAATTATTTAATATTTCACAAACTTTGGTTTTTGACTCTATATAATAAAATATTCAAAACCACAAACCTTCCCAAGGTTTTTTTCCACAGTTTTTTTCAAAGTGAGTAAGTTTTAATTATTTTATTATAAAAAGGGCTGAACATGTCAAAATATTACCTTTTCTTATGTAGAGATGAGTCATTCTTTTAAAGAAATGAATTTAAAAACAAAAAATATATTATATAATTTGGAGGATTCATAAAGGCATCATAAAATTAATAAAATAAAAATAAAATCAAATTATTCTAATGGAAAAAATATATTAGGATGGTGATACCAATTATAGTATTTATAACATCATTTTTGCGTCATTATGATGTCATAAAAAATACCAAATATTTATACAGTATTTAATTTTTACCAGAAAATTCAACTGTCTCAGAAAATTATGAAAAATCCACCATTGGATAATTTTTAAATTATGATTCAAAAAATAATATTTGTTTTATCTAAATAATTTTTTAAATATTTTTATTTTCAATTTTAAAATAATATTTTACATTTATTGATTTTTTTTTGGTTTTTTGACAATAACAGTTTTTGAACCCTTATAAAAAGTACATTTCACTTCATAAAAGTTATATGAACATTTATAATTAATAAAAACTATTTAATTATATTAAAAAAATACTATTTATTTCAAAAAACCATTAATTCATCAAAATAAATCCCCTAATTGAATTTGAATATTATCTGAAAATATAATTTATGTTTAATAGAATCAAAATCAAAATCATTTATAAAGTAACAATAAAAATGAAAATATATTCATTATTATATACAATATAAATATTCATATTATTAAGGTCTTGATACATATACCTTTATTATACTGGCATACATCATAATAGTAAGGTGCGTGATTGTGTGACTTTTATGGGGTTGTTCGGAAAACATGGTTTGGGTTGTGATCTCAATGAGCTTTAAATTCTCCTATAAATGGTTTCACTCATGCTTAAGTTGTTGGATATAATCTTGGGTTTGGTCAAGGTAAAAAACTATTGATTCTATATCCCTTGTAATCTCAAATAAATGGGATTCATTGGGTACAATCCTACTGGATGAGGCCATCATTTCCTTTGTCTGTGTCAATTGGATTTGTTAAATCCCTATATTCAAAATAATCATGTGATCACTATTTAATGACTATATTATCAATGGTAATGATTTTTATCATTCTTTTGAATCCAATTTGATATAATAAAACAAAATAAGTGCATGTGTTTTATATAACCATATTACATAATAAAACATTAAATCGTAAGGGAATTTTATTTATAACAGTTCATGCCATTACAATCTTCTCCCTTGATAACTTTTACCCTAAAAATTTTCATTTTACCCCCTTAAAACAGATGAGGGTAATTCTATCTCATCACTTCCTCTAGTTCCCACGTTGATTCTTCAAACTTGTGGTTTCTCCATAATACTTTTACAAGGTTCATTGTATTATTTCATAGAATTTTTCCTATGTGATCTAAGGTCATCACTGGTTTCTCCTCATAGGAAATATCATTCTCTAATGGTACCACCTTTGGATTGAGTACATGTGAGGGGTTAGGTGTGTTCTTCCTCAAGAGTGATACATGGAATACATCATGAACTCGAGATAGGTTATGTGGGAGTTAAAGTCAGTAGGCCATCGTTCTGATGCGATCAAGGATCTCAAAGGGGCTGATGTATCTTGAACTAATATTTCCCTTCTTCCCAAATATCATCATTTTCTTCTATGGAGATATGTAGAGGAATACCATGTCTTTGAAATCATACTCTAGGTCTCATCGATTATTTTCAATATAATTCTTTTTTCGACTCTAAGAAGCCTTGATGTGCTGCTAAATGGTCTTAACCTTTTATACCATTTCCTTGACCATTTTAGAACCTAGTAGTTTTCATTCCACAACTTTATCCCAATATGTAGGTGTCCTACACCTATTCCCATAAAGGGGTTTATAGGGAGCCATTTGTATGCTCTAATGGAAACTATTGTTGTAAGAGAACTCGACCAGAGAAAGATGTTGATCTCATCCTCCATTTAAGTCCATTGAGAATTCTCTCAACATTTCCTCAAATTTCTAAATAGTCCACTCATATTGGTCACCAGTTTGAGAGTGATAAGCCGTGATGAAGTTTAACTCAATGTTTAGAGCATGTTGAAGACTTTTCCAGAACTTGGAGGTAAATCTTGGATCTCGATAGGATACAATCGATAGTGGTACTCTATGCATCCTAACCACTTCCCTGATGTATATCCATGCAAGTAGATCCAGTGAGAATTCATATCGTATCATAATGAATTATGCAATATTTTTAAGAAGATCCAACACAACCCATATAGCATTATTCCCTCTTGATGTCTTTGGAATGCCAGTGACAAAGTATATGGGGATATTTTCCCATTTCCATTTAGGTATTGGTAATGGTTCCATCATCCCCTTGGATTTTTTTCCTTTTCACTTTCACTTGTTTACATAAAATACATCTTGATGTATATTATGAGATCCCCTTCATCATATTGTCCCACCAATAGTGTTCTCAAAGATCTTGATACATATTTGTGCTTCCTAGGTGGATGAAGAATGTTTCGCTATGTGAATTGTCCAACATATCCTTTTTTAACTCAAGATTTTATGGTACACATAGTCTTGACCTAAATATCACAAAACCTTCATCATTAACATTGAAATCCAAGAATTTTAATTTCCTTATATCTTCCACTTTCTTCTGAATTCCCACATAAAATATTTAAGCATCCTTTAACCTCTCCAAAAGAGATAGTTGAGAAATAATTTGTGAAAGGATTGATGATTTCCATTAATTTATGATTCCCATGTCCATCCTTTCCAAATATAATAAGATCAGATCCCTCTCAATTCTATTCAGTGATATAATTATCATATCCTTTCTACTTAGAGTGTATTCCACTTTATTATCATTCCTAGGATGGTAGTGGATTGAGAATTTATAGTATTTTATCATCTCTAACCATCTTCATTGGTGAATATTCATCTCTTTATGTGTGAATATATACTTGAGACTTTTTTGAACCACATAAATTTCACACTTCTCCCTAAAGAAATAATTCCACCAAAATTTTAAAGAGAAAATCATTGCAACCAACTCTAGATCATGTGTTGGGTAGTTCTGTTCATGAACTTTCAACTACCTTGAAGCATAGGTAATGAATTTTTCATTTTTCATCAACACACTACCCAAGACCTTCTTTGAAGCATCACTAAATACCATGAAACGTTATGCACTTGAGGGAATTGTAAGAATAGGGGCAGTGACAAGACTCCTTTTCAACTCCTTTAATCTCTCTTCACATTCATCATTCCAAGAAAACTTTACACCCTTCCGAGTTAGCTTGGTAATAGGTTTTATAATCATGAGAAATTTCTCAAAAATAAGAGATAATAAAAAACTAACCCCAGTAAACTAAAGATATCTATCAAAGATATTTCACTTAGACATCCTTAAATTGCTTTTGTTTTTGAAGGGCCCATAGATATCCTATTTATTGTGATGATATTCCATAATAATGAGACTTTCTTCAACCAAAACTCACATTTTCTATACTTTGCATAAATATTATCCTTTTTCAAGGTATTTAGCACAATATTAAAATGCTCCTCATTCTCCTATTTACTTTTGTATTATATTATAATATCATCTATAAATAATATCATGGATTTTTTGAGAATATATATAATGACTCTATTCATCAAGTCCATGAAGATTACTGGATAATTAGTGAGTCCTAAAAGCATTACTATGAATTCATAGTTCTCATACCTTATATGAAAAGTAGTCTTGGGTATATCATCCTTATTCACCCTAACTTGGTAATATCTCGACCATAGATCCACCTTATAAAACTATTTTTCTCCACATAGCTGATCGAAAAAGTCATTAATCCGAGGTAGACGATACTTTTTCTTTATCGTGATCTTGTTGAGCTCATGATAATTGATGTAAAGGCACATTGACCCGTCCTTCTTTATAATGAATGGGACTGGTGCACCCCATGGTGAAGCACTTGGGTGTATGAAATATTTATCTATATTCTCTTGTAGTTGTTTCTTAAGCTCCTAAAGTTCCACAACATCCATTCTATACTAAGTCTTGGATAATGGTAACACCCCAGGTATAAGCTTGATCGAAAATTCAACATCTTGGTTAGGAGAAAGACCATGAAATTCCTTAGGAAACATATCAGCATATCGTCTCACAATGGTAATGTCTTCAATGATAATTATTTACTTAGACTCAATCATTTAAGCTTGAAACACTTTATCAAAGGGAAATAATATCAATGCTTGAGATGATGGTGCTAAATAAGATTCATCCTTCTACTTCCATATATATAACTCCTCCATTTGTAAAGTGGGATGTCGAAATTTCTTGGAATTGTTAGATCTCTCTATCATACCTCTATAATTGATCTCCACTTTTTTATTCTTATCCCCATGATACCCCTGAGATTATCTGATCTTCATTTAAAATTTTAGGTCACATCGTACAATTTTATCATAGATATAAAAGTCATGGATCTCTAAGGATTTCCGTAGAGTAGGTTTTAGCAAACCAAATAAGCATTAAACCTTTCATTCAGAGGTAACGACAAAGCCAGAGGCATACTATGCAAGTCTTGTGAAGTTTTCCTTATACGAACCAATAAATTCATCATCTTTTTTTATTGAGGGAAAGGAAATCCCTTTCTATTTTAAGATGGAGAGTGTGAGGAAAATGTTTATCGAAAAACATTTTCCATAAATCCTTCCACACCATTTCTTAGATCTCTTCCTCAAGCTTCATATTTTTGATTAATTTCCACTATTGATCAGCTTCACCCTCCATACAATAAACATCCAAAGGAACCTTCTCTTGTTCTGAGAATTTAAGGATGGAGAATATCTTCTCAATGGAGTTGATCCATTGTTCGATGATTAAGGGATAAAATGATCCATTGAAAGTAAGAGGCCTTGGTCACATGCAACTCTCTATTGTGACTTTTTCTCTCTTAGGAGGGTTTGGACACTCCTCTTGATCTAGGTTTCTATTTAGAACCTGAGTCAACTGAGAGAGTATTATCATGAATTGTGTGATTCCTTCTCCTATAGGGTTGGAAATCTAATTGGGGTAGTCATAACATTTCTCTTCACATTGATTTTTTACCCGATTCCTTCTATTTCTAGACACTGGGTATAATAAAAGGAAAATTAAGGATGATTATATTTAACATTTAAAAACATAAATGGGAATTTAATGACATTAAATTGATAACTTATAACTTACTTTTATTTCCTTAACTTATGGATTTCTAGGATTCAATATTTGTTATCCATGATCTATTTCCTAACATATAATATTATGGGAAATTTTTTAATCCATTAATAATGGTTCATAATGAGATTATGAATTACCAAAGCATATCCCCTAGGAGTGTAAAACTAGGTGTGAAGTAAGGCCCATTGTTGTGTACCAGGATACCCCAAGTCAGGCCTGAAACACCTTATCAAAGTTTTTACTCCTAGGTACATTTGTTCCAAAACTACGTCCACATGTAGTATCCAGATAGGTATGTATTTACTTGATAAAAATCTTACTCTATACTAACCAAAATTTATGGTTGTTTTCTAAAACTTAGTATTATCAATAAAGCTTTTGCTGGAGTTTTCTAATCCAAATCCCAAAAATAACTAAAATTTTCCTATGATACCAAATATAAAAACCCTTATCTTAATTAAAAATTAAAACATGATTTAATTACATAACATTACACTTAATACAAACTAAAATATATATAAGTCTAGTGTATTTGGGAATTAGATACATTGTATTTCAACTTTAAACATGAATTAGAACATCTTTATTGAAAACTTCTTTGACATGCTTGAGCTTAAACTATATTGGATAACCTTGGGAAATACATAAGAAAGGGATGAGACATAAATACAAATGAGGGAATAAAAATTTCATAACATGAAGATAATAATAAATATTAGACAAGGCATGTTATGAGGCATAAAAGAACATGAATAATAAGGCTTGATAATCATAACATGGGAAATGTGGTAACTAGTTAAAACACTAAATCATAAACAAAGGTCAAGGATAAAATACCAAAACTTCATGGTGGAAAATTTCCCATAAAGTAATCAGTTATACCCTTGTCCTAACATGATGTATCATGATACTAAACATTACCCAATGCATTGGAATGCTATTTAATTCCATACGTACCCATCACTTTTATTTCATTCTCATGCTTAAATGTGCCATATAAATCATAAAACATGGATTCATTCATCATCATAATTTATTCCACGATCAAAAAGTGTAAAATAAATACATTTAAGTCCAAAATAAAAATTTATATGTTCATAATAGTGAACACACTTGATAGGAATTGGGTACGGTATTCACTACAGAATTGGGTTTGCATGGAAAATCACGGTGAAAATCCGATAGCATAACGACGTCACTTAAAAATTAATAAAATGGGTTGATGAGAGTGAAATTGGTATCTCATCATTTTTAATTAAAGTGTATATTACTAGGGACATGTTATTACATGTCCAAAAATTTAGAATTAGAAAAATAAGGCATATGATAATAAATAAGCTTGAATAAAAAGAGAAAAGAAAGGATGCTTACGAAATTTCAGCATTGTAATAGATGTACATGGGGGGGTTAATGAGAGATAAATGGATATCTCATAATTTATAAATATTAAGCGTAGTATGAGGGTGTTTTGAAAATATACCCCTTTTAAAGGTGCTTTTGTGGGAACTTTCAAATGATATATGGTTTTTGGGTACTTAGGTGTAGTAGAGTGGCTGACCAAGGTCCTCTCTCAAAGAGGCGGTAATTAAAACAACTTATTAAAGGTATTTTGAAAATAATATAATATAATATAAACACACTACTTGAAAGGATTTGGGGAGGGGTTATCATTTATAAATGAATAATAAGTATGTTGGAAGAATATTTCTTTTTTTTTTGTTTTTTTTTTGAAATGAAATTCGATTAATAAGACACAGCGAGAAGTCGTTTTTTTAGAAAATATTTTTAGAAGGTTTAATCGATATAAATATACCTATTAATTTACTTATTAATAATTATCATTTAAAATAATATCTACTTAATTATTATCCCCTAATTTTTTAACCCTTGAACCCTATGAAAATTAACTTAACCACCAAGATGAAATTAATTAAACCCTAGGCAAGCTTCAGAACATGAAATCGCAAAACCCTCTTATAATTGATGTTGTAAGGCTAGATTATGATAAGTGGTAAATTATGGAACATATAAACTCTATAAATTAGTATTAATTAAATTTATGTATTATATTTAACTCTAAAAAATGATCTTGTATGGTTTTGTATTAACGATTAAGATCGTACTCTCACAATTCACACAATTCTCGACCTTGTGTATTTTTTATTAAGTGTTCAATAAATTTGTTAGTTTAATTTAAATTAAAAACTAAATTAATAGATCATATTAAGTAAATTAAAATATCTCATTTATTTAAAATAAATTAATGAATAAGTTAATAGGTAGACTGGTTACTAAAAAGAACTACTCTTCCATGGGCGATGTAGTCATCGTAGAAACATTTTTCATGTGCAAAGGTGTAGAAAGGGTATAGCCCAATATCATTTCTACTATTGATTCTAGCCCAAATATAATGAGTAATGAAGAATAAAATAGAGAAAAAAATAAAAAATATCAGAAATATAAGATGAACAAATAAGTTTATTGCAAGAATAAAAACATTAAAAAGTGAAGAAGAAGATGAAGGCTTTGATGAAAGGATCTTAGATTCAATAGATACCCCTTTTGAAATTCCTAGATAAATTGAGTAAAACCAATTATCCTCTAACTAAAATCTTCTAATTCATGTACCAACCCATAAAAATGATAAAAACACCAATTTATAGTGTAGGGAGGCTAGTTTTTAAGATATTTCAAGTGTGAATGGGGAAATTCATCCAAATAAATTAATCCAAAATTAACTACCTGTTTAACCAAAAAAACACATGAAAAACTATCCTTATAGAAGGTTGATTTGTGCTAAAATGGACTCTATATGTTATCTTTAAATTTGGACCTAATCCAAGTATGGATGAAGAATTTATGGCCTAAATACTGAAGTGATGTCCAAACTGGTGTGTCCAGCCCACCTTTAATTTAATGGACCGTTTACTCCAATAAAATTAATGATTTAGCTCATATATCCTTAATAAATTTTGTATCACATTAATTTAGGAACCCAGTTAAAAAAAATAAGTTCAAATAATTCATAAAAAATATTTATATCCCAAATACTATAGTAAATTTTAAAGAGTAAAAATGGAATTTTCGTCAAATTTTTAAATGAATGATCTAATCACAAATACTTTATAAATAAACATATTTAACATAGTGTGAGGAAATTATTTCATTTATTATCAATAAAATATTCAATAAAATAGTGTTTTATCAAATCCCCCACACTTACCCTTTTTCACTCCTAGGAAAAACCTCATATTACGTTTCCAAAAAATTATGACAAGATATGCATGTTAATATTTCTCAATCCATGGGGGAAATATAGGAAAAGTAAGAATCCCATAAAGAGTCAATATTAATAAATTTGAAGTTAAATTTCTCATAAATTGTATCAGAATGAAATCTAGTGAGGTTAATGACCCAAATCATAGTGAAACAAGTCATGGTTCCACCATGCCATTAATTCCCCACATGTGTGTGTGCCAACCATTTTATGCTCATATCTCCACCCTTTATTTAGTATATTAAAGTCAAGTAAAACAAATCTTCTTACCTAGTTTAATTCACCAAACCTGTTATACATTCCTTTGCAATAAAAATTTCAATACTCACTCACTTATGCATTCCCGAAAGTCAAACCTTAAGCTCTCGACCTAGATATCCCCACATGTTGTACATTTCATCACTCCCCTCTTTATTAATATTTTTTTTTCTTAGGGTGTACAAATGTTGGATATTAGGTACACATGAATAGTTTAATTTGGTATAGTAATCAAATTGATCTAAAGATAAATGATCTTATGAACCAACCATTGATATAAGATTATTTTTTTACCTAACTTGGGTATACCTTCAATTAGGTAGGAAAATTTTCACAAGTCATGTTTGCATGAAAATTTTTGTGGAGAAATAAATAACACAATTTACCATGAATAAATATCACAAATAATGGTGTCAAAATTAAAAAGTTTTTATAATGACACAACCAATCATATCATCGATGACTTCCATTTTTATAAAAATAAACCATTAAAAATGAAATCTTTCTCATTCTTATCATGCCACCAATTAATTTTGAAAACATTAATTTTCTATATGTTCCACATGTAAATTATAATGTTACATTATATGTTTTTTTGTTTTTTTTTTGTTTTGAAAATTTTAATAAAAACTTAACAGAAAACACACATAAAACACACAAATAAAAATCCTAAATATCAACCCCAAAATGTTTTCCCCTCCCCCACACTTAAAATATTTCATTTTCCTCAATTTTAACCCATGAGATGATATGTTCACATGAAATGTATAATTTTAAATAGTAAAAATAATATAAAAGTGAAAGGTTTAGGAATATCTTGATATTCTTAAGTGATGATGGGGTCATGAAGTGTGATGAAATCAACCGCATCTGTAGGAAGTCCTTCAATGTATTTCTTAATACATTTCCCATTGAATTTAAATATCCTTCATGTGTTCTATTGTGTTATATCTACTACACCATAAGAAAAAACATTATACACAACATAGGGACCAAACCATCTGAAACACAACTTACCAGGCATAAACTTCAGTCGTGAACTGTAGATAAGGAATTTCTCTCCAACATGAAACTGAATTTTTTATATCATTATATCATGATATTCTTTTGATCTTTCCTTGTATAGAATTTATTTCTCATATGATTGAAATTTAATATCCTTAAGCTCTTAAATTTGTATCTTCCTTTGAATTATAGCTTGGGCCAAATCCATGTTGCATTTCTTTATAGCCCAATAATCCTAATGCTCGACTTCCATATGGAGATGAAAAGATTTCCATAAAAAAATATGACATGGGGACATACTTATGGGGGCATTTTATTTTGTCCTATAATCCCACAACACATCATCCAAGTGCTTTCTCCAATCTTTCCTATTTGGATGCACAGTTTTCTCCAAGATTTGTTTCAATTTGTGATTTGAAACCTTAGCCTTTCCATTTGTTTGGGGTGGTATGGTGTTGATGTTTTATGTATCACCCCATACTTTTGAAGGTGGGAAGAAAAATTATGATTACAAAAGTGTGTCCCTTGGTCACTGGTGATGGCCTTCGGTACTCCAAACCTACATAATATTTGATCCATGACAAAATCCAAAACAGCATGAGAATCATCACATCTGGCGGCCTTATCCTCCACCTATTTACTCACATAATAAAAAACAACCAAAATATAAAAACCCAAATGAACTAGGAAAAGGAACCATAAAATCAAGTCCCCATACATCAAAAATCTCACAGAATAATATGGGTTGTTGGGGCATCTTGTGCCTCTTATAAATGTTCCCAGTGTGTTGGAAATATGAGCATAACTTAAAAAACATATGAGCATCATGGAATAGGATAGACCAATATAATCAAGATTCTAAGAATTTCCAAGCTATTTTTGGGGGTCCAAAGTGTCCACTACAAGTAAGTGTGTGAAAAAAATATAAAAAAAACTCAAACACGTGATTAAAAACACATCTCCTATTAACTTGATCACTAAACATGTGCCAAAGGTAGGTATCATACCAAACATAAAATCTAGACACACTCATTAATTTTTGGACTTGAAGATTCTTTAATTTTTTTGGAATTTATTAATAAACAAGGTGGTTAACTAAATCATCATACCAAGGATGTGTACCTGAGAGCAAATAAAGATGCTCATTGGGAAAAGTGTCTTGATGTGGTACCTATTCCAAGGTGTCATCCTCTAGTGTGTGAGTAATCCTACTCATGTGTTCTGTCATCAATGTTTCTGAACAATTATTTTTCTTTATCTCAATATCAAATTCTTGTAGAAGGGGAATCCATCAGATGAGTTTGGGATTTGTGTTTAGATTCTTGAAGAGGTACCTCAGAGTTGCATGGTTAGAAAAAAAACTAGTTTAGAGCCAAATAAATATAAATGGAATTTAGCTAAAGAAAATATGATATAAATAAAGTCATTTACCATGGTTATATAGTTTTTTTGTGTTGAATCCCATGTCCTCGATGCATAGACAATCACATGGGACCGCCCTTCCACCCTCTGTGATAAGACATCTCCAACTGTGAAGTTGGACATGTCACAAATAATCTCAAATGGAAGGTCCCACCACGGGGGTTGTATGATTGGTGGAGTGTTCATACACTTATTTATCTCATCAAATGAAGTCCTAAAAGAATCATCAAACACAAAATCAGAATCCTTTTGATGTAATCATGACATAGGAATAGCAATCTTTCTAAAATATTTGATGAGGCATTAGTAAAATCTTACATTCCCTAAGAAAGATCTAACATCATGCACACATGAAGGATAGGGTATAGATATAATAATATATACATTATATATATCAACCTCTATCCCATGTTTTGACCCTACATGCCCAAATATAATCCCACACTCTACCATTAAATGACACTTTTCAAAGTTTAAGACCAGATTCTTATCAATACAATGATTTAACACCTTTCACAAACTAAAGATACAATCATCAAATGAAAACCCATACACTATAAAATCATCCATAAATAACTCCATGTAGGTCTCAAGAAAATCAGAAAAAACACTCACCATGCATCTCTAGAAGGTACCTGGGGAATTTCAATGTCCAAATGGAATCCTTCGATAAGAAAATGTATCGAATGGAAAAGTTAATGTTATATTATTCTGATCCTATAAAGATATAAAAACCTAAAAATATCCACAAAATCTATCCAATAAACAATAGTGTGTCTTCCTAGTTAGTCTCTAAATCATTTGATCAATAAATGGGAGGGGTAATGATCCTTGAAAGTGGATTGATTTTGTTTCCTATAATCAATACACACACACCAATTGTTTTGAACCCTCATTAGAATGAACTCATCTTTCTCATTTTTAACAACACTAACATCACTTTTCTTAGGAATAATCTGAATAGGACTCACCCACTAGGAATATGAAATGGGATAAATTACTCCTGCCTCAAGAAAATTTTCAACATCTTTTTTAACAACTTTCATAAGAGTTAGATTCAGTCCCCTTTATGGCTGCCTAACCGATTTATCCCCATCCTCCAAAATAATCATATGCATGAAAATAGAGGGGATAATACCTGATATGTTATCCAAGGTCCACACAATTTACCTGATGTTCTACCTCAAAATATTCAAACGTTTTTCTTCATGTTAAAAACGGTGATTGTTAGCGATTATAACAGGTAACTTCTCACCACTTAACAAGTATGAGTATTTGATATTTGGTGAAAATGGCTTGAGTTCTAATGAATGGGGGTATAGTATGGATGGATACATTGAAGTAACTAAAATATGTGCACAATGAACATATATACCAGAATAAACATCATCAAAATTAGAGAATAATGCATCATATCCATCATCATACTTAATAATCATGTCATAAATAGAGTGAACATGATCAAAATCAGAATATGAATCCATTTAAAAATCAAATATTAGATATTTTTGTGCATTATAAACAAGTTTGGAAGTTCTCTTAGACATAAAACTAGAACCAGTGCTCATAATATCTCTAAGTATAGAATAATCAAATTCCATGGGGTTATTACTTGGTGGTTCAAAATGGGAGATTAAAAAAAGTAGAATGGTCCTCTGAGGGATAATTCATAGAGTCCATAACATTAAATATAAAAACTTCATATTAAAACTCCATGGAATGTATACCATCATGGAAATTTATGATTTTTTTTGAGAAAGGTATGACTTAAGATAATGAGATCATGAGAAATTACTTGATCATCCTCCATGTTAAGTATGTAGAAATATGCTGGAAATATCATGTCGCTTACACAAAAAAGTGCATCTTCAAAGAATCCTATTGAATATGTTTTAGCTCTATTCACTAACTGCACCACTACTCTCATCGGCTTCAACTCACAAACCTTTAAATAAGAGAATACAGAGTAAGGAATCACATTTATGGAAGCTCCCATATCACATAAAGCATTAGAAAAGTGTAACTCCCCTATGTTGCATGGGATGGTGAAAGTCCCCAGATCCTTACACTTTGTGGGAATTTCTTGAGTTGGTTTAATGAGTGCTGACACATTCCTTCCAAGATTTATCCTCTAATTTCCCTTGATCCCTATTTGATTGGCACAAAGTTCTTATACGAATTTGACATACCTTGGTATTTTGTTAATTTTCTTCATGTATAGGTATATTGATCTCAACATACTTGAATATATCTAAGACTTCTTTTTTGCATCACCTATTCAGCCATAATTTTTGTTTG
The DNA here is from genome assembly GCA_963277665.1 of Viscum album. Taxonomy (NCBI): domain Eukaryota; kingdom Viridiplantae; phylum Streptophyta; class Magnoliopsida; order Santalales; family Viscaceae; genus Viscum; species Viscum album. The sequence goes on along the minus strand of OY728165.1, from coordinate 1,773,500,947 downwards.
AATAACTCTATTTGGAAAAGGAAGGGGTTTAGGGGTAACATCATCATTTTTTTCTTACCTTTTTCTTTATCCTTGGGCTTCTCATCAACTGGTCCCGAATAGGGCTTCTCCAGAGTTGAGTTTAATCCCAATGGAATGATAGGTGTAGATGTATTAGTTTTTTTATTCCCACTTCTCAATGTGATGGCACTGACATTACTCTTGGTATTCTGAGTATTTTGAGATGGAATATTCCAATAGTTTTTATTTATAAATTCATGTAGGGTAGTGTAAATTTGGCTCATTTGTGTATTCAACTCCCTCAACTCAGATCCTCGACTCTTCATCTCATTCTGTCAATTAAGAACAATTTGTTTCAAAAGATAATTAGTCTTAGAATCTACCATTAGTTTAGAATTTCCTTTTTGTTTAATTGTTTATTCTTGAGCTTAAAATATCCTTTGTGTTTGTTGGAAATTTTTTTGGTAAGGTGGAGGATGCTGGATTTTTTTTGAAAAGGGGGACTTTGTTGTTGTCCAGATCCATACATCATGTCTGATTGATCCTTCCACCTTTGGTTGTATATTTGAGAAAACTAATAATACTTCTTCTGGAGATGTGGTTATTTTTACTGCTGATATGGCCACCCAGGGAATACTACTGCACAATCTTATGTCTCTTATAATTGGGGGAAACAATCAGTTGGGTGGTTTGTTTCAGTGAAAATGCCACAATGCCTCAAATGTGTGGTTTGGGATGTCTTTTGAGCCAATGAAATCTACCTCACTATAGTGTTCAATTATTCCAACTTAGTATCAATACAATTATTTTCAAGAGAAGATGGACTTACCTAATTTACTCCCCTGACATTTGGTGTACCTCAATCACCAAATTTTTGGAAGTTTTGTGTCATATTTTCGATCAATGCACATGCATCTACTGGTGTTTTTTCCACCAATTCCCCTCCAACTGTGACATCCACCGTTCTTCCCTCCATAGGTGTGAGGCCTTCATAGAAGTACTGGATGAGGAATTTCTCACGGATTAGGTGATGTGGGAATCTTGCACACAACTTCTTGAATCGCTCTTAGTACTCATACATTGAATCCTCTTATGATTTCTTAATCCTTGATATATCCTGTCGAATTTAATTTCACCTCGATGCTGGAAAAAATATCAGCAAGAAAAGATGTTTCAAATCATTCCAACATGTTACATATTCATGTTGTAAATAATATATCCAATCCTTTACAGTTTCATCAAGTGATAATGTGAATGATCTTAGTTTTATTTTATCTTTAGATACATTTCTTGGTTTTAGGGTTGAGAAAAGAACATTAAATTATTTTATATTTTTATTGGGATCCTCACCAAAGAGGCCATGAAATTTTTGAAGTATTTATATCAATCCATATTTTAATTCAAAGTTTGATTCAAGATTTGGTTATGCAATACAATTTGGTTGATAGTTAATGTCTGGTGCAAAAAATTATTGAATATTTATATTAAGTTCATTGTTATTATTTTCAAACATTGGTTTTTATTTTATGTTTGAATTAGAATTGCTTCCAATTTCAATGTTCCCATAATTGAGGAATTCCCCAACTGGTTGATTGTTGGAACTTCTCAAAGACTGATATTGTCTAATTCAAGCTCAAAGGTTGCATTCAATCTCAGGGTCAAGATCTAAAACATCCTTGAGATTAGTTCGTTTACTAAATAAAATTAAAATAAAAAGAATTAAAGTGGATTATACTAAAATAAAAATGAGAAGTTTGAGTTGATGGTCCAAAAATAAGAAGAAGAAGAACAAATCAAAAGAAGAAGAAAAATTCAGATTAGGTAAAGAAGGAAGAAAGGAGAGAAGAAGAGAATAAAATGAAAAATTAAAAAAATAAATCTAATTGGTTGAAATAATTACTTGCCTCTATGTAAAATGGTTCCAATTTGAAAGGTTATTTCATGGGCATTTTCAAATGATGTATGGTTTTTGGATACTTAGGTGTGGCAAAGTGGCTGACCAAGGTCGTCTCTCAAAGAGGACGTAATTAAAGCAACTTATTAAAGGTATTTCGAAAATAAAATAAAATAACATAAACAAACTACTTAAAAGTATGGGGGGTTTTTTATCATTTATAAAATAATAATAAGTATGCTGAAAGAAGATTCCATTTTTTTATTTTTTATTTTTGAAATGAAATTCAATTAATAAGACACAACGAGAAGATGTTTTTTTAGAAAATATTTTTAAAAGGAATAATCGATAAAAATATACCTCTTCATTAACTTATTAATAATTATCATTTAAATTAATACCCACTTAATTATGATCTCTTAATTTTTAAACCCCCGAACCCTACAAGAATTAACTTAACCACCAAGATGAAATTAATTAAACCCTACGAAAACTTCGGAATATACAATCACAACACCCTGTTTTGATTGATATTCTAAGGATATATTATGGCCAGTGGTATATTCGAGCACATATACACTATGTAAATTAGTATTAATTGAGTTTATGGATTATATTTTAATTCTAAAAATTGATCCCATGTGGTTTTGTATTATCGATTAAGATCATGCTCTCATAATTCACACAATTCTTGATCTCGAGTGTTTTTTGTTAATTGTTCAATTGCTTGCTTAGTTTAATTTAAATTAAAAAAACTCAATTAATAGATCATATTAATTGAATTATAGTATCTCATTTATTCAAAATAAATTAATGAATAAGGTAATAGGTAGGTCAATTACTAAAACGAACTACTCTTTTATGGGCGGTGTAGTCATCGTAGAAACGTTTTTCATGTGCAAAGGTTTAGAAAGGGTATAACCCAATATCATTTCTACTATTGATTCCAGACCAAATAGGATGAGTAAAGAAGGATAAAATAGAGAAAAATAGAACAAAATAAAATAAATAAAAGAGGAACAAATAAGTTTATTGCAAGAACACAAACATTACAAAGTGAAGAAGAAGAAAATGGCTTTAATGAAAGAATCCTAGCTTCAAGAGATCTCCCTATTGAAATGACTAGAGAAATCAAGTAAAACCAATTATAAATTGTTTTAAATATCATAATTAACATACCAACCCCTCCAAATTAGAAAAATACCAATTTATATAGTGGAGTATAGGCTAGGTTTTAAGAGGTTTAGTGTGAATGGGAAATTCGGTCAAATAAATTAATCTAAATTTCACCACCTATTTGACTACAAAAATGTGTGAAACAGATATCCATACAAAAGGATGTTTTTTAATAAAATGAGTCTTAGATATTCTCTCAAAATTTGGTCCCAATATAAGTATGGATGAATAAATTGTTTTCTAAATACTGAAGTGATGTCCAATCTGGCATGTCCATCCCACCTTTGACTTAATGGCCCATTTACTCCAATAAAATACATGATTTAACTCATATATCCTGAATAAAGTTTGTATCCCATTAATTAATAAACACATTTAAAAAATTTTATTTTCATATAATTTACTTAAAAATATTTATGTCTGAAATACTGTAGTGAATTTTAAAGGTAAAAACTAGAATTTTCATCAAATTTTCAAATGAATGATCTAATCCCAAATATTTTATAAATAAACATATTTAACACAATAATAAGAAATTATGTCATTTATTATCAATAAAATATTCAATAAAATTGTTTTTTATCACCCATAATTATTAATTGAAAATAAAATGGCATAACAAGATAAAGAAACTTGGATAAATATGAGAAAGTAAAAAAGCATTACTTGAATGTGTGGCTCCAAAAGCTTTAAAATGGGCTTCTTGAGAGCTTGGGGAACCTTGGTAGGATTTTAGAAATGGGATGGAAGAGTAAGTACTTTCTCCAAGTATTTTGATTAAAGAGAATTGGGATGTTGGGTGGGTTTATATAATAACTGATATGGGAATTATTTAATATTTTACAAACATAGGTTTTGGACTCAATATAATAAAATATTCAAAACCACAAACCTTCCTAAGGTTTTGGACTATGGATTTTTCTAAAAGTGGGTAGGTTTTAATTTTTTATTATGAAAAGGTCTGAATATATTAAAATATTACCCTTTCTTATGTGGAGGTGAGACACTCTTTTAAAAAAATGAACTTAAAATCATAAAATATATTATATATTTTGGAGGATTCATAAAGGCATTATAAAATTAATAAAATAAACATAAAATCACATTATTCTAAAGGTAAAACATATATTATTTCTTAGGATATCAATTATAGTATTTATTATATCATTTTGGGTCATTATGATGTCATAAAACACACTGTATATTTATACGGTATTTAATTTTTACCAAAAAAATCAATTATCTTAGAAAATTATGAAAAATTTACCATTAGATAAAGTTGAAATTATAATTACAAAAATAACATTTATTTTATCTAAATAATTTTATAAATATATTCATTTTCAATTTTAAAATAATATTCAACATTTATTTAAAAATACTTGGTTTTTTAACAATAACCGTTTTTAAACCCTTATAGAAAATACATTTCACTTCATAAAAATTATATGACCATTTATAATTAATAAAAATTATTTAATAATAAAATTTTAATAAATAATATTTATTTAAAAAATACATTAATTCATCAAAATTAATCCTTTAATTTAATTTGAATATTACTTGAAAATGCAATTTATGTTTAATTGAATCTAAATAAAAATAATCTATAAAGTAATAATAAAAATGAAAATAAATTAATTATTATATAAAATTTACATATTCATATTATTAAGTTCTTGATACATATCCATTTATTACATTGTCATACGCCCTAAGAGTAAGGTGCATGATGGTGAGACTTTCATGGGGTCGTTCAGCGAACATAGTTTGGTCCTTGATCTCGATGAGCTTGAACTTCTCTCATAAAAAGTTTTTATCATGCTTAAGTTATTGGATCTTAGCTAGGGATTGGTCAAGGGAAAAGGTCAGTAATTCTATCTCCCTTGGAAGCTCAGATAAATGGTATTTATAGGGTAAAATACTACTAGATTATGCCATCATTTCCTTTGTCTATGTCAATTGGATTCATTAAAGCCCTATATTTAAACTAATCATGTGATCACTATTTAATGACTATATTATCAATGGTAAAGACTATTAATGGTCTTTTGAATCCAATTAGATATAATAAAACAAAACAAGTACATGTGTTTTTTATAACCATATTACATAATAAAACATTAAATCATAAGTGAATTTTATTTATAATAGTTTAAGCTATTACATCTAATGAAAAATGAAAGTGTATCATCCATGATGATGGTAAATCGATTCATCACAGAGAAAGTTCTCATTTTTAGAACAAAAGAGAGAGAAGGAGAAGTTTGATGATGAATTTTTTCATCAACATGATAAAATTATAGTATATATAAGATACTGGAGTTTTCATGTCATTTTGATAAGTGGAGGTGAAGAGAGAAAAATAAATGAAAATAAATTTAAAAGAAAATAGAAGAAAAAGAAAGTGGGTTTACCTATTGAATTCTCCTCCTTGAGAACCTCCTTAAGACCCTTGGTTTTGGCCTTTTGGTGAGACCAGCAGGTCTTGGATGTGGGGAAGAGGCTTGGAAAGGGAATTGAGTAGAAATTAAACATGATACAAGGATTTGAGGTGTGAGTAGAAGAGGTGGAGAGGGGTGGTATTTATAGTGGATGAGAGGGGTGTTTTCTCATTATTATATTCATTAGTTTATTATTTTGGATCAAGAATATGAATATTTTTAGAATTACCAATAAATATATTAAAACAATAAAAATTAGTTCGATATTATTATTATTAAATCATCAATGACTCAAGGAATAGTTTATTTAACTTATAATGTATATATACCATAAATTACCATATTTTACTATTCACCATAAATTCAATTATTTTAGAAAAATCTCAAAAAATAACCCTAACCATTTTTTGATATGTAGAATTAAAAAATGAGCTCCATTTTTGGAAAATAATTTTATAAATATGATTAATTTAATTTTTAATTAAAATCCTCATTTATTCAAAAAATACTAGTTTCAAAATTATAACTAATTTTGTGACATTGTGAAAAATTAATTAAGGTCTCATAAAATTATCTTATAATAATAAGATAAAAAAATATTTATTTATGAATATATTTTATGAAAATATATTTTCTTTTAAATCATTATATTAATTATAAAATTGTAATTAAATATTTATGGCTTACAAAAATACCAACACTTAATTTATCATTTACAAAACATTTATTTACTTATTCCATGATATAAATAATCATGATTACACTTATAAGATACATAGATTTTATTTATAATATCATAAGTGAGGTTTCTATTCTATTTTTATAGATTCTTTAATTATAAACACCACTTATTTTATAATAAATTTAACTATTTGATTCTAGAATGAAAACAAATTATTTTATAAGTACCTAGGTTGTTACATTCTCCCAACCTTCTGAAAATTGCATCCTTACAAATTTTATTTACTTATTAAACATGTGATGATACCTTACCCTCATATAATTTTCGAATTCCCATGTTTCTTCTTCAATCATGTGCTTTCTTCACAAAACCTTAACCCGGTGAATTACATTATTCTATAATACTTTCTCTCTATGATCAAGAATCTGAACAGATTTCTCTTCGTAAGAAAGGTTCTCTTCTAGCTGAATAACTTCTTGGATCAAAACATTAGATTAATTTGGTACATATTTTCTAAACATCAAAACATCAAATACATTATGTAACTGAGATAAACTCAGAGGTAAATCTACTTAGTAGGAAACTGGTTCAAATTTTTCTAGGATTTCATAAGGCCCAACGAACCATGGACATAGCTTTCCTTTCTTACCAAAGAGCATAAACCTTTTCCAAGGAGATATTTTAAGGAAAACATGATCACCCACATCAAAGTAAAAGTATTTCCTTTTATTATCTTCATAACTTTTCTACCGACTCTGATCTATCCTCATGTGTTGCTAGATCATCTTCAATTTCTCATCCACTTATTCTACTAATTATGGTCCCATCAACTGCCTTTACCAAAATTCATCACAAAATATTAGAGTTTGAAATCACTTTCCATATAATGCCTAAAAATGTGTCATATGTATATTGGAATGAAAATTGTTATTATAAGAAAACTCAAGTAAAGAAATATTTTGATCCCCACTTCCTTAAAAATCTATTGAACAAGCTTGAAGCATGTCCTACAAGTTCTGAATTGTTCAATTGTCATGTCCATCATATTGAGGATAAAAAGTAGTTATTTTAAGAACCTGGATCTTATTTTCAGGTATGTTTTCCTTTTTCTGGTGTTTTTTAGGAAAAAGAGGAGTTTTTTGGAAATTTCTTAAGTACACACCGTGTACTCAGTTAACACGGGTATCCATGTGTTGGCCTTGTAACGGCCATACACATGGCCTTTTATGGTGACCTGGAGACCGCCTAATGTTGGGGCCGGTTAAGGCAAGTACACGTCATCTACTTTGAAAGTACACACCATGTACTTATCTTTTTTTTCATTAAACATACCGGGTTAACATCTGACGGACAGAACCATCTTCTTCTAGGTATGGTTTGACCGAGAGAGACCGTACGGCCACAAAAATTCTCTGAGCCCCCAATCAAGCATCTGTTCTCTGATTCTACCACCTTTGATTGTGTTGGGATCTCCACAGTAAGCTCTTCCTTCTGCTAGAGCTTCATTTCCTGATTCCTCCTCTTTCTCAAGTTATCTTCAGTTGAGCATTTTGAGCATTTTTGTTGATATATGGTGTTCTTGGGTGATTCAAGGCCTAAGAATCAATTATAACGATCTTATAACACTGAGGTATGTGTTTTGTTCCTTTCCGTAGATAGTATTTGAATTTTATGTAAAAAAGTGCCCAATACCCTTGATCGGGGTATTGCGTGTTTACAATTTTAGCCCTGTTAATTGCCTTCTATTTTTGAATGCTTGAGTAGAGGTCAATTGAATGCGAATAGGGTTAATTGCTATGATTTGGAATTTTTTTCCCATGCATGTTTTGTTTATGACTATTTGGTCTTGCTTATCCCATTAGGCTGCCTTGTTTGTTTCCTATGACTAGTATTATAGGATGGAGTGTTTATTATCTGACATGTTGTTGTCATGTAGACTGGTTAGATGAGTAGTTCTTGAGGCTTACTTTGGCCGCTTTGCATTGATATGCTTGTTTGACTTACACAGGGCCATGAGAACCTGGTGTAGTGGACCATAGGGGGAATGGACCTAAGGGCTTCTCCAGAGTGTCCATTATTATTTTTATGATGCGATAACATAGGTGGAATTAACATAAGTGCTTCCTTAGAGTGTCGGTAGTTCCTCGACGTGGGCCATAGGGGGAATGAGATGTAAGTTCTTCTCTAGAGCACTTTTTAGTTACAGATATGAGACTATAGGGGGAATTTACAGTGAGTGCTTCCCCATAGAATATATACTAAAGCTAAACTAGAGGGGTTAGATGGTGAGTACTGCCCAGAGGGTTACTTGTATTATTTTTCTAGAACCATAGGGGTTAGGCTGTGTATACTTCTCAGAGGTTTGCTTGTGTTTTCTAGGTAGGACCATATGGGATTAGTCTGTGAGTACCTCCCAAAAGGTTACCTGTTTGTGATTATCTGCTTACTTGATATGTGGTGTTTGAATGATTTGAATTTGTAGGAATGTTTACTGTTGAGTACTCCCTTGTTTACTGCTTATTTTGCTTATTGCCTTCCATATATATTCACTAACTGTTAGGCATAGATCTCTTGGTGGTTGGCTACTGGGATTAGTCTCACACCCTATTTGGGCCATGCTTTTGGGCCCAAACAGATTATATTGTTGTAGGTATAGATAAGGGAAAGCTCCCTTCTACTTCAGGTACTTGACTTCTTTAGAGCAGGAGAGCATGGGACCAAGATTTGGCTTGCGATGATATGGATCTATTTACTATTTTTCTTGTACTTTGGTTTAGTACTATATTTCAGCATTGTGACATGTTTGGCTGCTTTCCTAGACATATGTATCATGCATCATTATATATGTGATCCAGCTGTTTATTCTTTAATCTTTTGCTATTTATTTTTATATGGTAATATTACTGATTCTGCTATTGGATATTTGTTTTAATTATAATTTGTTACTCTGAAAATGAGTAATAGTTTCCCCACTATCACACCCATGGCCCTCGTTGCTAGTCTGCAGCCTCTGGCGTTCGGGGAAATGCGCTTGAAGCCATGTGACCAATCGGGTACGGGGCGCCTCTGGTTGGCTTCTGAAACTAAGACATTACAAAGTGGTATTAGAGGTTTTCTTTTCTTCTTGACTTACTATTTGGAGCCTATATCCAGGTATAGGAAGAAAATAGGTACTTTGTAATAAGTAGTGTCTGGGAGTAGCTAAACCGTGTACAAGGAAAAGCCAATCTACCTCGTTATTTCAATTTTTCTAGTTTTGCAATTTTACAGTTGATTTGATTTCACCATTGGGTGTTTCACAAGTTTTTTGTTGTTAGTGTTGATATTATTGAGGTTCTATTTCTGTTTCAACTAGATGAGATGAGGTTATGCCATCTCATGTATCATATAGGCGCTTTCTAGGAATCACATGTCATGCATTCTTTCCATGCAATTTAGGGTGCATTAGCGATTGCATGTTGTTGTGATAGATGTTGTTCTAGATATGCATGTTTCTATGATAGATGCCTTGACAAAGTAATTTCTATTTGATATGGTATTAATTTGTGTAAGTTTTGGTTTGAATGAACCCCAAACTTTGGTTCTTGAGGTGTTATGGGCCCTCATGGATCAGAATTTGGTGGATCATTGCCTTGTTTTTCTTGTATATGACATGTAAGAGATGCCAAGCTTTGATTCAAGGGGAGTATGGGCCCTCACAGATCGAAATTTGGCACTTTAATGTTCGTTTCAGTGTTTTTCTGGGCTCCGGGGTAGTTTCTGGGGCTTACTATCTAGAAAAACTCAGAATACACACCGTGTAGTTTTGAATACACACCATGTGTTCTTCTGTTTGGGAAAAAAAATTCTTAAGTACACACCGTGTACTCTATGTACATGTCGTGTAGTCTCTAACCGTGTCACTGGCCATGTGGGCAGAGACATGGGGTTGGGAAAATTTTGGTGGGACATGCTGTGTACCAGACGTATGCGCCGTGTGTTTAGACCGTGTGTCTTCCCGTTTGAATAAATACACGGAAGGATAAAAACTTAATCAATACAAGTCATGTCAGTCTTGAACACTCCATGTAGTGTAATCCATAGAATCAGGCCGTGTAACTAACAACATGGGTCGGTGGAAATCCTTTAGTACATGCCTTATCTGTCTGGAACATGCTGTGTAGTGTGAGCCATGTATCTGGTTGTGTCACTAACATCACGGTTCGGTGAAGCTCATCTAGTACACGCCGTTTCTGGCACAAACACGCCATGTAGTCTTATTCTAGGAGAGCCATGTAGCTTAGTCGTGTAGAAGGAATTGGGTAGGGGAAGAGAATTTAAGTACACATCATATGTTTGGGGTGTTACACGGCCAGTTTTAGCAGAAGTACACACCCATGTGAAAGGCTTAAGGGAACATGTCGTGTGGTTAAGTATACACGCCGTGTATCCATGTTTTATAAAACTTGAATGCTTTATTTCTCCTATTCCCTTCTTACCCTTCCAGTTTTTAGTCCTTGATAATCTTGGTCTAAGGTGTGCACTTAACCTTGCAGATTCATGCCACCGAGAAATCCTCCAGTTGTACACCTGTTACAGGGCAACAATCAGACAACAGACATGGCTAATCAAGGACATCCAGTAGATCCTCCAGTTGTGCTAGTCTTGGCACTAGCTTTAATTCTAGACACAGGTGTTGATGCACAGTTCCGAGAGGGCTTTATGAGATTCATTCAGGCCTTCTGAGGAGTACTACATCCTGCCCCTTTTATGGTAGAGCTGACACGAGTTTTCCAGCAGCAGAATATTTCCACCTTTACAGGGGAAGGAGGACCTCAGGCTATAGAGTCATGGTTAGACGACATTCTTTCTATCTTCGAGCACCTGGAGACGCCTCTAGAGAGGAGGGTCAAGCTCTCTACATATATCCTTTGAGATTATTCCAAGAGATGGTGGGATGTGATATCATAGGAAGGATGCCAGCAGGTTATGGCCTGGGGCGAGTTCCAGCGTGCCTTCTACGATTAATTCTATCTAGAAACCTTGAGGGCCGATCGAGCCTGAGAGTTCATGAGTCTGGAGCATGGTAATCTTTCCGTTATGGATTATTCTTCTCGCTTCACTGAGCTGAAGTGCTTCACACCTATTCCAGGAGGTGTTGAGTTATTCCTAGTAAGGAAGTTTGAGAATGGTCTGAGGCACAACATCCGATATCAGGTGAATATATTTTGGTTGACATCTATCACTTCTATTTTCAACTAGGCGCTGATCACAGAGATCAATATGAGGGATTATAGAGTTTTGATCCAAGGCGGTTCAACATCCGGAGTTGTATTCCATCCTACTTACATCAGGAAGTGCTGCAGGGGGTCTTTGTCTGGTGATCCAAGGAGGCGAGACACTTCTTATGATAGTCAGGTGGTGTGCTACCAGTGCGGGAAGAGCGGGAATATGAGGCCACATTGTCCAAGTGACCCAATGGAGTGTCGATCTTGCCACAAGATGGGTCATCTTCAGTGTTTTTGTCAGTTCTTCTCACCATCAGCTGGTGATAGGGGTTCTTTTATGACTCCTCATACAGAAGAAACACCACCAGTTCCTCATCTGGTAGGGAACTGGAGTTCTTCCAGCCATTTAGGCCTAGGTGGAGGTCGTGGTCATGGTATCCAGTCGCCAGGATTCCAACGACAACAGGGTGGATTAGCTCAGAGTGGTCAGGCAGGGTCACATGGTTGCGGTGCAGGTTAGGATTTTGTAGTGGAGTCGACCCTGCAGAAGCAGGATCCAGGACCCTCCACAGTTCGAGGTATGATTCTAGTTTCCTCAGTTTTAGCTTATACTCTTTTCAATACAGGGACTTACCATAGCTTTATATCTATTGCTGTTGTGGAGAGACTTGGGCTCTTTATCTTTTCTTCTGTTAATATCATGACGTTAGACACTCCGTTGGGGGCTAGAATGGCTGGTGTACGTCAGTGTAAGGAGTTCCCTCTTGAGGTTGGTGGTTGTCACTTCTTATGGGATCTTTATTTCCTATAGATGACAGACTATGATGTCATTCCTGAAATGGACTGGTTAGTTCCCTTCCAAGCTGTTGTCAATTTCTATCATTGTAGGATGAGTTTCACATCACTATAGGGTGGATCATTTCTTCATAAGGGCGAATGGAATGTCCAGGCGAGCAGAGTGGGATCTGGGAATCATGGTTTGGGAAGAGTTATAACCCAGTTTTCTAGTCTATATCTGGATGACCAAGGGACTTCATAGTTGGAATTTCCTCCAGTGGTGGATCATTTCAGGGATGTCTTTCCAGAGGACTTTTCAGGTTTTCCTCCGGAGTGAGAGGTAGACTTTTCTATAGAGATCGTGCCAGGAGTGACACTGGTGTCCTTTCCTCCTTATAGGATGGATACACCAGAGTTACATGAGCTTAAGAAGCAGTTGGAGGAGTTTCAAGAAAAGAGATTCATCTGACCCAATACTTCTCTTGGTGGTTCTCATGTCCTGTTTTTGAAGAAGGCATATGGTACCCTCAAGATTTGTGTGGATTATCGGAAGTCGAACCAGTTGACGATCAAGAACTGATATCCCTTTCCGAGGATTGATGATCTCTTTGATCAGCTTTGAGGAGCCCAGTTGTTCTTGAAGATTGACTTGAGATCCGGTTATCATCAGTTTCATGTTAGACCATATTATATACCTCTTACAACCTTTTGGAGTAGGTATGGTCTATACGAGTATGTGGTTATGTCGTTCGGTCTCATGAACGCACCTGCAGTTTTCATGGCACTGATGAACTGAGTGTTCCATCCATACTTAGATTCTTTCATGGTATTCTTTATGGACGATATCTTGGTGTACTCTCACACTTGAAACTACCATTTAACACATCTTGAGATCGTTTTTATTACACTGAGAGAGAGTCATTTATATGCTAAGCTCTCAAAATTCCACTTTTGTATGAACTAGATTAACTTCTTGGGTCATGTTATCTCAGAGACAGGAGTATCAGTAGACTCAGAGAAAGTGAGAGTAGTAGTTTCCTAGGATCATCTGAAGAATGTATTTGAGGTATGAATTTTTATAGGGATGTCTCTATACTACAGGCATTTCATACAGGACTTCGCACGCTTAGCAGTTCCACTGACAGGCCTGATTAAGAAGGGTGCAAAGTTCTTGTGGTCAGATTCTTGTGAGTCATCATTTCAGGATCTGAAAGGGAGGTTGACTTTAGAACCTATATTAGTTTTTCTAGAACCGGGAAAGATCTATACGGTGTATTGTGATGCTTCAGGTATTGGGCTGGGAGAAGTGCTTATGCAGGGAGAAGGAGTCATTGCATATGGGTCTCAGCAGTTGAGGACACATGAGAGGAATTACTTGATGCACGATCTTGATTTGGCAGTAGTTTTTCATGCCTTACATTGTTGGATACATTATCTTTCAGGAGATAATTTCATGGTTTTCACGGACCACAAAAGTCTCAAGTATGTCTTCACTCAGCGTGACCTGAATTTGAGAAAATTAAGGTGGGTTGAGTACCTTTTTTCTTTTGACTTCAAGCTTGCCTACACGCCTGGGAAATGAAACGTTGTGGATGATGCACTGAGAAGGAGGACTCAGATACAGGTAGTTCATGAGGCCAGCAGTGAGTGGAAGCTTATGGATCTTTTCTCTAAATTGCATGTGGAGGTGCACGATAGACAGAGTAAGAAGTTTCTTTATTCTATTGATGTTACCTCTACTCTTCTTAACCGAGTGAAAATGAGGTGGCAATCCGATTCTGAAGGCCTAGTACTACGGGAAAGTGTGTCAGGAGAGGACTCTATTCCTGGATGGACCATATGAGAGGATGAGATCTTGTGTTTTCATGGGTGCGTATGGGTGTCACCAAACATATGCGAGGAGCTGATGCGGGACTTTCACTCCTCAGTTTGGGCAGTTCGTCCTGGCGTCACTAAGATGTATCGTGATCTACACCATCAGTATTGGTGGTCAGGTATGAAGATAGATGTTTCTAGTTTTTTCATGAGGTGTTCCACCTGCTAGTAGGTGAAGGTAGAGCATCAGTGACCAACAGGTCTTTTACAGCAGTTAAACATTCCTGAGTGGAAGTGGAATGATGTCGCAGTGGATTTTGTGACAGGTTTACCGAGGTCGACTCGAGGGAATGATGTAGTGTGGGTTGTAATTGATAGACTCATGAAGGTTTCTCACTTCTTGTCGATCAAGGATACCTTCAGTGTTGATGAGCTGGGACGATTGTACATCTACGAGATTGTATGTTTACATGGAGTTCCACACTCTATTGTTTTAGACAAGGATTCATGTTTTACTTCTCAGGCCTGGAAGGGGCTACAGAAGGCTTTGGGTACACAGGTACTTTTGAGTACATCTTACCATCCCCAAACAGATGGCCAGTCTGAGCGTACGATTCAGATGCTTGAGGACATGCTGCGAGCATGCATCCTTGATTTTGGAGGATCTTGGGAGAAGCGCATACCTCTTTTGGTGTTTTCCTACAATAATATTTTTTAATCAACTATTCTGATGGCACCTTATGAGGCTTTGTACAGTAGGCCATGTCAATCGCCCTTATATTGGATGGAGATAGAAGAGGCTGCTATGCTGGGACCTCATCTTGTCCAGGAGACGACAAAGCAGATAGATTTGATTCAGAAGAGGATGGCTACTGCACAGTCTCAACAAAAGTCTTATACTGATCTACGGAGATGACCTCTGTAGTTCGAGGTCGGAGATCAGGTTTTCCTACATGTCACACCTAGGTTGGGGCATAAGTGGATTAGGATATAGGGAAAGATTTCACCGAGGTACATCAGGCTATTTGAGGTTTTGGAGAGAGTTGGGGCGGTTGCCTATCGGCTGCAATTAACTTAGAGGTACTAGGATATGCATGACATCTTCCACGTTTCTCAGCTTTGAAGTTACTTCTTAGACCCGTCTCATGTTTTTCAACCCGAGGAGGTTGAGTTAGAGGTGGACACCTTGTTCGAGGAGCATCCTATCCCGATTTTTTATCACAGTACGAAGGTTATCTATGGCCAGTCTGTTCCTCTGGTACGAGTGCTATGGTAGCAAGTATGAGTACAGGATGAGACTTGGGAGAGGGAGGTCGATGTACAATCACAGTGGCCAAAGATGTTTGAGGATTCTTCTTCTATGCCACCTTTATAGGGAAATTTGGGGACAAATTTCTTTAATGGGGGAAGTTTGTAAGAACACGGATCTTCTTTTCAGGTATGTTTTCCTTTTTTTTAGTGTTTTTGAAGAAAAAGAAGAGCTTTCTAGAAATTTCTTAAGTACACGTCGTGTACTTTATAAGTACATGTCGTGTACTCGGTTACTGTAGGTAGCTGTGTACTGGCCGTGTAACAGCCGTACACATGGTCGTGTATAGTGACCTAGAGACCGCATAATGCGGGAGACAGTTAAGGCAAGTACACACTATGTACTTTGAAAGTACACGCCGTGTAATTTTTTTTCATTAAACGTACTGGGGTTGCATCTGACAGGCAGAACCATCTCTTTCTAGGTCTGGTTCGATCGAGAGAGACCATACCACCACAGAACTTCTCTGAGCCCCCGATCGAGCATTCGCTCTCTGATTTGACCATTGTCAATTGCATTGGGATCACCATGGTAAGCTCTTTATTCTACTAGATATATGTTTCCTAATTCCTCCTCTTTCTCAAGTTATCCTCAATTGAGTGTTTTGATAATTTTTGTAGATCTACAGTGTTCTTGGGAGATTCAAGGCCCAAGACTCAAGTATAACAATCCTACAACACCGAGATAGGTGGTTTGTTCCTTTTCGTAGATAGTATTTTAATTTTATGTGAAAAAGTTCCCAATACCCTTGATCTGGGTATTGCGTGTTTACAATTTTAGCCCTGTTAATTTCCTGTTATGATTTTATGCTTGATTAGAGGTTATTTGAATGTGAATAGGGTTAATTTCTATGATTTTGAAGTTTTTAACCATGAATGTTTTGTTTATAACCATTTGGTCTTTCTTAACCTATTAGGCTGCCTTGTTTGTTTCCCATTTCTAGTATTATAGGATGGAGTGTTTATTATCTGACATGCTATTGCATTGTAGACTAGTTAACCAAGTAGTTCTAGAGGCTTACTTTTGCCGCTTTGCATTTCTATGCTTGTTTGACTTACACAAGGTCGTGAGAACCTGGTGTAGTGGACCATAGGGAGAATGGACATAAAGGCTTCTCCATAGTGTCCGTTATTATTGTTATGATGTGATACCATAGGGATAATTGATGTAAGTTCTTCCTTAGAGTGTCTGTAGTTCCTCGACGCAGGCCACAGGGGGAATGCGACGTAAGTGCTTCCCCAGAGTGATTTTTAGTTTCCGATATGAGACTATAAGGGGGAATTGACAGTGAGTGCTTCCCCAGAGAGTCTATACTAAAGCTGAACCATAGGGGTTAGATGATGAGTACTTCCCAGAGGGTTTCTTGTGTTGTTTTTCTAGAACCAGAGGGGTTAGGCTGTGTGTACTTCCTAGAGGGTTTTTTGTGTTTTCTAGGTAGGACCAGAGGGGATTAAGCTGTGAGTACATCCCAGAGGGTTACCTATTTGTGATTATCTACTTACTTGATATGTGGTGTTTCAATGATTTGAATATGTAGGAATGTTTACTATTGAGTACTCCCTTGTTTACTACTTATTTTGCTTATTGCCTTCCATATATATTCACTGACTATTAGGAACATATCTCTTGGTGGTTGCCTATTGGGATTAGTCTCAAAACTTGTTGGTGCTATGATTTTAGGCCCAAATAGATTATATTGTTGCAGGTATAGATAAGGGAAAGAACCCTTTTTACTTCAGGTACTTGACTACTTTGGAGCTGGAGAGCATGAGACCAAGATTTGGCTTGCGATGCTGTGGATCTCTTTACTATTTTTTTTGTACTTTGATTTTGTACTATATTTCAGTATTGTGAAATGTTTGGATACTTTCCTAGACATATGTATCATGAATCGTTATGTATGTGTTCTAGCTATTTATTCTTCAGTCCTCCGATGTTTCTTTTTGTATGGTAATATTACTGCTTCCACTATTGGATATTTTTTTACTTCTGTTGTGTTACTCTACCAATGAGGGCATAGTTTCCCCACTATCACACCCAAGGCCCTCGCTGCTAGTCGGCATCCTCTGGCATTCAGGGAAATTCCCTTGAGGCCATGTGACCAACCAGGTATGGGGCGTCTCTGTGCGGCTTCCGGAACCGGGACGTTACAGTTATGAAATTTAATTCTATGACTAATGACTTATAGAGGCTTTTCCAAAAGTTATAAGTGAACCTTGGTTCATAGTCAGATACAATGTAAATAAGAACTTCATGTAATCTGACAATGCCTTTGAGGTACAATTGAGAAAGTCGATCCAAAGACATAATATCTTTAATTGGAAGGAAATGTGTAGATGCAGTCAGCCGGTCAACAAATACCCAAATCAAATTTTTAACTAGAGAATTATTTGATATTCCCACCATGAATTCCATGGATATATTTTCCCATTTCCACTCTGGCACTGGAAAGGGCTTAATCATTCCCTTTATTAGTTGTCACTCTGCTTTAACCTATTGACAAGTCAAACATTTCATGGTAAAATATACAATAGATATCTTCATTCTACCCCATTAGTAATACACTTGAATGTCTATGTATATCTTAATAGTGTCAGGATAAACTAAAAATAGAGAACTATAAGCTTCAAACACTAATTATTTCTTTATCTAGGAATCATAAGGCACACATAATCTCTTCCCAAATCTCAAAACACAATCTTTATCATTGTTAAATTCTAGAAAATTACCAATTTTAACTAATTCTATTTTTTTTGTAACTCATAGTATTCCTTCCGTGCATTCTTAATTCTATCTGATAGAGACGAATACATGGACACCTGAATTAAAAAAGAGTAATTTCCTACACCAACAACTTCCAATCCAAAATTCATAAAAATCAATAATCAAGGGGTCATGTTCCAAATGTAACATGGTTAATGTAGCATGTTTTTTGTGACTCAAGGAATACGAAACTTTGTTTTATTTTCTAGGATGCTAATTGATTGTGAAATCATAATATTTTATCAGTTCAAACCATCATTTATTCCTCATGTTTAATTCCTTCTGAGTAAATATATACTTCAAAATTTTTTGGTCAACATATATTTTCCATTTGGTACTGTATAAATGATGCCTCTAAAATTTAAAAGTGAAAAACAAAGATACCAATTCCAAATCATGTGTGGGATTATTTAATTCATGTGGTTTTAGTTTTATTGAAGCATAAGCAATTAACTAATCATTCTGAATCAGAACACAACCAAGTCCCTTTAAAGAAGCATCATTATAGATGAAAAAATATCTATTTCTAGAAGGTGGAGCCAAAACTGAATCATTCACCAATCTCCTCTTCAGTTCTTAAAAAAGCATCACATTCTTTTGCAAAAATGAATTTAACCCATTTTCATGTTAACTTAGTTAGCAGGCTAGATAACCATGCAAAGTTAATAACAAACCATCAGTAATTGCCTATTAATCCATGAAAACTATGAATCTTAGTAGCATGTGTAGGTCTTGGACATTAATCAACCACTTTTGTTTTGGTAGGATCAACTTCTATAACATCTTTATTTACAATATTCCCAAGAAAATAAATCTATTGCAACCAAAAATCACATTTTCTGAATTTTACATATAACTTATTTTCTTTGATAATTTGCAGGACAATCCTTAAATGTTTTTCATGATCCTGATAACATTTTGAAAATACAAAAATATCATCAATAAAAACAACAACAAACTTATCCAAATAATCAAAAAATATTATATTTATAAGATCCATGAAAACAACAAGGGAATTTTTTAATCCAAAGGGCATAATAAAAACTCATAATGTCTATATTTAGTATAAAAATATGTTTTTGGAATTTCATCCCCCTTAATATTCATCTAATGGTACCCTGATCTCAAGTCAATCTTGGAGAAATACTGAGCTCCCTAGATTTGATCAAACAATTCATTTATATGAGGTAGTGGATACTTATTATTAATAGTAATTGTCACACCTGGACTTTTTAATTTTTTTATTTTATTTTATTAATTCTTGGCCTCGGGTTCTCGCTCCAAGTTCCGAGTTGGGTCCCGAATTAAAATCATCGTTGTTTACTATTTTTACTTGGTTTCAAACCCATGCTTGGGCACCGCATGATTAGCGGTAACCGTGCGGTCTCCCCAGGTGCTTGTGCGGTTGCCCAAGTGGACTGCGTTGAGGTGCACAATTTGCGTGCGTTTTTTTTCAAGACGTTCGTTGAGCTCATGGTTACCCAGTTTTCAGAATTTGATAATTAAATGGATTAAGTTTAAAAAAAATGTTTGTTAATAATAATAACATTATTTTTATTTTTTTATTAGTATTGTTTTGGTTTTATATTATTCTTATTTATATTGTTATAATTATTATTTATATTGTTATGATTATTGTTATTATTATTAGTTTTATTATTATTATAAGAAATAATTTAAAAAAGTGGGGGTTGAAACCCTAGGGGAGAGCCACGACACCCCCCCCCCTCGTTTTCCTCTTCTGTGCAGCGCAGCGTGCCTGAACCGGCGCCCCTCACAGCCCCTCCTGCTGTAGCCACCGGCAAACCCCGGACACCCTCCTCCCTACTCCAGTGAATCATCCACTCCACCGCTCCCCGCCTGCTCACCCTAGCCTATGCCGCTCCCCGCCTGCCCGCACGACCTCCTACCGGCTTCCCGTCGCCACCCGCTTGCGACCCGCGCTGAGCTGCCTCCGCCTCCCGCTGCAGTCCCTCACCCACAACCCACCTCCGCTGTCCGGCACCCCCTGCCCTATTCCAGCGACCTCCAGCAAGCCCCGTCGTCGGCCAGCGGCCTCTAGCCCCCTCCAGTGACCACCTGCTGAGCTCCAGTGAGCCCCGCCTCTGGCCAGTAGCCCTCTGACCATCGTTCCCTTCAGACAACCGATCTGCAACCCCCCGTGGTAGTTTTTCGTTGTTTTAGATGTTAAATATTGTTAGGGTTTGTTGTTCAGGGGTTAATCTGGTTTTAGTTGGTACGATTTCCATTAGGTATGGTGGTTTTGGCTTCCCGCAGGTGCGGTCGTGGTGTGAATGAGGTTCCGCACCATTTTCGGGTGGTCTGCCCATGTTTGAGGTAGGCGATTCTACCTATTAGTTTTGTTTGATGAATTAATTTATGTGTTTATTTAAATTAGCATGTTATTTAAATTATTTGTTTGGTGCAAAGTTTGTTTTCATCTTTTTTTGAGTTGCTTCGCTTATTTGAGTGTAGTTTTGTGGTAAAACTTTGTTCCGCACCATAAGAATGTTCTATCAATTGTCTAACTGATTTATTAAATGATTTTTGTGCTGCAAATATATATATATATATATATATATATATATATATATAGTGTTTGTTATGCATTGATGTGAATTTGATCATAAAAGTGTTTTTTAAAGGGGTTTAATTTGGTTTCATGTGTTTAAAGTCACGGTATGATTTTCAAAATTTGTTTCATAAAGTTTTAAATGGTTTATTAAATAATTTTTGAGGCTTCGAGTTTGGATTTGAAAATGTGTTTAGGCATACGCTCTTTAAATGTATATTTCATTGTGTCATGCACTTTTGTCTAGTTTTTCACTCTAAGTGTTTTCTTGAAATGGGTCGTTGGCTTGGCATCATGTGGTTTTGTTAACACTTTGCAGATTTTTAAAGTGACCTAATAAATAATATTGATGGTGTGAGTTGAGTTTCAAAAACGTGTCGAGGTGGTTATTTCGCATTGTTTGTTTGTTTGGTTTGTTTTAAGTCCATCTTTGTGTGATTTTGGTTTTATGCATTTATTGCAGCACGTTCGCAAGGTAGCCCCGCAATATTGCTGTCATCAACTTGGGCTTGCTTGTACGCATGCGCGAGGCATGTCGTGCCTTTGTGTTTGGACAACGAGCTGAGGTAGGTCCCCCACTGCACTTACCTTTAGATTTAGAATTTATTAATTTCTTGTTTTTTATTAATTTTTAATGAATGGGAAATAATATAAGATAATTAATTTCTAAATGATTATTTGGTGTAAAAGAGCCGTTTATTTTATACATGACACTTGAAACATTTTCCTGACGAGCGGACACCCAGAATTGAAAGAATTCCCATTGGACTTTAAACATAATTCACAGAATTTCAAATATAGTTCTAGTTTTAAAGTTAAATGATTTCTTTTGAACAAGTGTTTTGGGTTTTCTTGAGAAATGAGGTATTTCTTTAAAATTGGTGAAGGCCCGTTTGGTACTTTAATAAAATATATTGTTTTGGAAAACTCACTCGGGGGTGATCTTTGGTGTGCGTTGATTGAATGAGCTATATGTGATGTTTGTGCATCGTGACTGATTAATTTACATTGTGGACGCACCCCCTTTTTATTGCTTGTGTTGACATGGGAATATGGCATAGTGAGTGAATCTTTTGAGAATGATTGCCGCACTAGTTTAGACTATGCACTGGATAGTGACCCCATAGCAGGGGAATACTTAGTTATTGCTGCTATGGGGATTGGGCCCTCGGTTAGGCCATGTAGGGCTATGCCGGGCATTAAGGCGTTATGATGTCATCGAGTTAGAGCATGCTTTCAGGATGAGTCACATGTATGGTATGTTCTGGATTGTTCACAATCTCCTAGGTTCGACCCATGTCTCTTTCAGTGTTTATTTGTATGTGGCAGACGATTGAGAGGTCAAGTTCGGTTTCTGACCCCTGTGTGCCACTTTTTCCATTGCCTTTAGTGTCTGTTGTGTGTTCTCTGTGATTTTCCTTTTTGACTAACAACTAAAGTTTGGATTTCTAAATTTTTCACAAAATGTTTTAAAATGAAATGCACCAATTTATTTCAACATTAAACTTGTTCTAAATTAAAAAGGGCAATGGATTGTTACTTGTTTTAAAAATGAAAGTGTGTGTTGGTGCGTATTAATGAAAGTGGATGAAGACATGTGCAACAGTTCATGGGATTACCTAGGTGTGTTAGAAATTAAAGGCTTGACCTTGTTTTCTAAATTGGATTTTAAAGAAGAAAATGGTTTTGGAAAGTGATTTTGTTTTGAAAAGTGGATTTGGTATTTGGAAAGTGGTCTTGAAAGAAAGCGGGTTTGAAATATAAAAAAAAGAAGGGGTGGTTTTGGAATCTAAAATGAAACAGGAATTTTGAACAGGTAATTTTGGGTTGTGTTTGCGGTAGTTTGTTTATTTTGAGCTGGTTGTTTTGGATGAAGCCGCTTTCTTTGATGTTTCTTCGATTGATATTGGTTTCGGCTTGGTGTTATATATCTTGTTCAGAAATGCCCCCCAGAAAGGTCCCCGGTGTTTTGATGAGTCATGCCTAGTTTTTTGTCTTTCTTGGACGTTGTTTGTCCTTCATGGTGATTGGAGTCTGTTAGAGACATTGGAGTGTCTTGAAGAGGTCAAGCGCATCTTTAGGGTATTGGGAACTCCCAAAACTATTAGAATGCATGCTGTTTTGGGTCTGTTCGAAGGTCCATCTTTGGACGAGTAGGATTAGTTCACCCTGCCATTACTGCAAGTTGGGATGATGTAGTATGTCTTTAATGTCGTCTTCGTTCAATGGTTTATACTTGTGGAGGTGAAGACAAAGAAAATGAAATAGCTCATGTTTGTTCAACATGGCCAGCAGACAGTGAAAGCGTATGTTGAACATTTCAAGGATCTTGTGTCTTTTTTTTCTGGGGGTAGTGTCACAGGACTGGATGAAGACTTCTCCATTCATCAGGGGTCTTCATCTAGAGATCAAGGAGCGAGTCCTCCCTTTTTGGGAGCATCACTTTTGAGAAGTTGGTGAATGAGGTGTTCTTAGCTATGTCGATCTCCAGAGCACAAACAGTTGGCAATCCACCATATCCAGTTGCCCGTGAAGGTCCCTCATCTGACGGGCAGAGTGTGTCAGGTAAATTTGTTTCTAAATAGTTCCTTGAAGTGGCTCTAACTTCCAGTTCGTCAGACCGTCTAATGGTGTACCGTTAGTATGGACGTTTAGGGAATACGAGCCATCATGCCACACCCCGTCGAGGACGTGCCATCATTGCAGTTGTCGGGATCATCTGGAGAAGTTTTGCAGGAAGCGTCTCATGAAGAGGACACTGTGATCAGAGAATGACAGTTCCTAACTGTGAGGCGGGAGATGCTTCAGCCATCAGAGCCCCAGCCACAGGTCTCAGGGTGAAGCTCGCACATAGTCAGGAATTCACGGGGGTGTGAAGCCTCAGTTTGGGTTTTGGTGTTCTGTGTTGCCAACGAAACATTTAAAGTACTTCTGTTCTCGTTCTTCCACTGCTAAAGTTTTGGGCGTTGTTGTAGGTCCATTGTTTCGTCATGAAGTTGGGATGGAAGTGTTCCTTGTAATCCAAACAGTCTAGTTTGTCTGAATTATGATTTTCTGAGTCATACGTTTTTCTTTAAGAGTGTGTTTGGACCTTGTGTGGGTTAATCTAAATTTGACTGAGTTCGTTTGGAGGTGTAAGTTCCTATGGAAGGATCGATGTTTGTGGTAATGCTTGAGTTTACTTCTTGGGTTATGTTCTGTTCAGAGGTTTTTCTCTAGTGTTCAGTCTTTCTTTGGTTTGAGTTGAGAGTTCCAAGTTTCAGCAGAGGTGTTTTTTCGCTCGTGCTATATAGGTTAGTCTGGATCGGTTGGGAGTTCCCATGTCAACCCCCCCTCCCAGGGTGGTATGTTTGGGTGTTGAATTTCTGCACTAGCTGAGTTCTTGTGGTGGGGATAACCCTCTCGTGTTCTCATGTTCACTTATGTTGTGGTTACTTCCAGTTTTAATCGGGCGTGTATTTTTCTTTGGTCTATTGTTTAGCTTGGCGAATTTCTGTGGCCAGAAAGTTTTTGTGGTGGGGATAATTGTCACACCTGGACTTTTTAATTCTTATTATTTTTTTATTAATTCTTGGCCTTAGGTTCTCGTGCCAAGGTCTGGGTTGGGTCCTGGATTAAAATATTTGTCATTTACTATTTTTACTTGGTTTCAGACCTATGATCGGGCACCACATGATTAGTTGTAACAACACGGTCTCCCCAGGTGCTTGTGCGAGTGCCCAAGTGGACTGCGTTGAGGTGCACAATTTTCGTGAATTTTTTTTTCAAGACGTGCATTGATCTCGTGGTTACCCAGTTTTAAGAATTTGATAATTAAATGGATTAAGTTTAAAAAAAATGTTTGATAATAATAATATTTTTTTTATTTTTTTTATTAGTATTGTTTTGGTTTTATATTATTCTCATTTATATTGTTATAATTATTATTTATATTATTATTATTATTAGTTTTATTATTATTATTATTATAATAAATAATTAAAAAAGGGGGGGTTGAAACCCTAGGGGAGGGCCGTGACCCCCCCCCCTCGTTTTCCTCTTCTGCGCAGCGCAGCGCGCCTGACCCGGCACCCCTCGCAGCCCCTCCTACTGCAGCCATTGGCAAACCCTAGCCACCCTGCTCCCTCCTCCGGAGAATCTGCCACTCCACCACTCCCCGCCTACTCGCCCCGGCCTTCGACACTCCCCGCCTGCCCGCACGACCTCCTGCCGGCTTCCCGTCGCCGCCCACCTGTGACCCGCGCCGAGCCGCCTCTGCCTCCCACTGCAGTCCCTCACCCATGACCCGGCTCCTCTGTCCAACGTCATTCTGGCGCCCACTGACCTGTTCCAGCGACCTCCGGTGAGCCTCGTCACCGGCCAACGGCCTCTGGCCCCCTCCAGCGACCTCCGACCGAGCTCCGGTGAGCCTCGCCTCCATCCAGTAGCCCTCCGGCCGTCATTCCCTTCAGGCAGCCGATCTACAACCCCCCTTGGTAGTTTTTCGTCATTTTAGATGTTAAATATTATTAGGGTTTGTTGTTCAGGGGTTAATCTGGTTTTAGTTGGTATGATTTTCATTGTGTATGGTGGTTTTGGCTTCCTGTAGGTGCAGTCGCGATGTGAATGAGGTTCCGCACCATTTTCGGGTGGTCTGCCCACGTTTGAGGTAGGTGATTTTGCCTATTAGTTTTGTTTGATGAATTAATTTATGCGTTTATTTAAATTAGCATGTTATTTAAATTATTTGTTTGGTGGAAAGTTTTTTTCAGCTTTTTTTGAGTTGCTTCTCTTATTTGAGTGTAGTTTTGTGGTAAACATTTGTTGCACACCATGAGAATGTTCTATTAATTGTCTAACTAATTTATTAAATGATTTTTGTGCTAAATATATATATATATATATATATATTTAGTGTTTGTTATGCGTTGATGTGAATTTGATCATAAAAGTGTTTTTTAAGGGGTTTAAGTTGGTTTCGTGTGTTTAAATTCACGGTACGCTTTTCAAAATTTGTTTCATAAAGTTTTAAATGGTTTATTAAATAATTTTGAGGCTTCGAGTTTGGCTTTGAAAACATGTTTAGGCGCACGCACTTTAAATGTATATTTCATCGTATCGTGCACTTTTTTCTAGTTTTGCACTCTAAGTGTTTTCTTGAAATGGGTCGTTGGCTTGGCGTCGTATGGTTTTGTTAACACGTTGCGGATTTTTAAAGTGACCTAATAAATAATGTTGATGGTGTGAGTTGTGTTTCAAAAATGTGTCGAGGTGGTTCTTTCGCATTTTTTGTTTGTTTGGTTTGTTTTAAGTTCGTCTTTGTGTGATTTTGGTTTTATAAGTTTATTGCAGCACGTTCGCAAGGTAGCCCCGCGATATTTCTGTCATCAACTTGCGCTTGCTTGTACGTCTGTGCGAGGCATGTCGCGCCTTTGTGTTTGGACAGCGAGCTGAGGTAGGTCCCCCACTGCACTTACCTTTAGATTTAGAATTTATTAATTTCTTGTTGTTTTATTAATTTTTAATGAATGAGAAATAATATAAGATAATTAATTTATAAATGATTATTTGGTGTAAAATAGATTTTTATTTTATACACGACACTTGAAACATTTTCCTGACGAGCAGACATCCAGTATTGAAAGAATGCTCGTTTGGACTTTAAACATAATTCACAGAATTTCAGATGTAGTTCTAGTTTTAAAGATAAATTATTTCTTTTGAACAAGTGTTTTGGGTTTTCTAAAGAAATGAGGTCTTTCTTTAAAATTGGTGAAGGCCCGTTTGGTACTTTAATAAAATAGATTATTTTGGGAAACCCATTCAGGGGTGATCTTTGGTGTGCGTTGATTGCGTGAGCTGTATGTGATGTTTGTGCATCATGAATGATTAATTTAAATTGTGGACGCACCCCCTTTTTATTGCTTGTGTTGACATGGGAATCTGGAATAGTGAGTGAATCTTTTGAGAATGATTGCCGCACTAGTTTATACTACGCATTGGCTAGTGGCCCCATAGCAAGGGAATACTTAGTTATTGCTGCTATGAGGATTGGGCCCCTCTGTTAGGCCATGTAGGGCTATGCTGGGAGTTAGGGCGTTATGATGTCATCGAGTTAGAGCATGCTTTCGGGATGAGTCACATGTATGGTATGTTCGTGATTGTTCACGATCTTCTAGGTTCGACCCATGTTTCTTTTAGTGTTTATTTGTATGTGGCAGATGATTGAGAGGTTGAGTTCGGTTGCTGACCCCTGTGTGCCACTTTTTCCATTGCCCTTAGTGTGTGTTGTGTGTGATTTTCCTTTTTGACTAACTAAAGTTTGGATTTCTAAATTATTCGCAAAATGTTTTAAAATGAAATTCACCTGTTTATTTCAACATTAAACTTGTTCTAAATTAAAAAGGGCAATGGACTGTTACATGTTTTAAAAATGAAAGTGTGTGTTGGTGCGTATTAATAAAAGTGGATGAAGACATGTGAAATGGTTCATGGTATTACCTAGGTGTGTTGTAAATTAAAGTATTGACCTTGTTTTCTAAATTGGATTTTAAAGAGGAAAATGGTTTTGGAAAGTGATTTTGGTTTGAAAAGTGGATTTGGTATTTGGAAAGTGGTCTTGTAAGAAAGCAGTTTTGAAATATAAAGAAAGGGGTGGTTTTGGAATCTAAAATGAAACGGGAATTTTGAACAGGGAATTTTGGTTTGTGTTTGCGGTTGTTTGTTTCTTTTGATCTGGTTGTTTTGGATGAAGCCGCTTTCTTTGATGTTGCTTCGATTGATATTGGTTTCGGCTTGGTGTTATATATCTTGTTCAGAAATGCCGCCCAGAAAGGTCCCCA
Organism: Viscum album; assembly: GCA_963277665.1. NCBI lineage: Eukaryota > Viridiplantae > Streptophyta > Magnoliopsida > Santalales > Viscaceae > Viscum > Viscum album. The sequence continues at coordinate 1,773,473,487 of OY728165.1, read as the reverse complement.
GAGTTTTGATGATCCATGCCTAGTTTTTGGTCTTTCTCGGACGTTGTCTGTCCTTCATGGTGATTGGAGTCTGTTAGAGACAGTGGAGTGTCTTGAAGAGGTCGAGCGTGTCTTTAGGGTATTGGGAACTCCCAAAACTGTTAGAATGCATGCTGTTTTGGGTCTGTTCGAAGGTCCAGCTTTGGATGAGTAGGAGTTGTTCGCCCCGCCATTACTGCAAGTTGGGATGATTTGGTATGTCTTTAAAGCCGTTTTTGTTCAATGGTTTATACTTGTGGAGGCGAAGACGAAGAAAATGAAAGATCTCATGCGTGTTCAACATGGCCAGCGGACGGTGAAAGCGTATGTTGAAAATTTCAAGGATCTCTTGTATTTTTTTGGGGGGGTAGTGTCGCAGGACTGGATGAAGACTTCTCCCTTCATCAGGGGTCTTCATCCAGAGATCAAGGAGTAAGTCCTCCCTTTTTGGGAGCATCACTTTTGAGAAGTTGGTGCATGAGGTGTTCTTAGCTGAGTTGGTCTCCAAAGCGCAAATGGTTGGCAATACAATGTATCCAGTTGCTCGTGAAGGCCCCTCATCTGACAGGCAGAGTGTGTCAGGTAAATTTGTTTCTAAAGAGTTCCTTGTAGTGGCTCTAACTTCCAGTTCTTCGGACTTTCTAATGGTGTACTGTCAGTATGGACATTTATGTCATACGATCCGTCATGCCACACCCCACCGAGGACGTGCCATCATTGCAGTTGTCGGGATCATCTGGAGAAGTTTTGCAGGAAGCGTCGCATGAAGATGATGCTATGATCGGAGAATGGCAGTGCCTGACTATGAGGCAAAAGATGCTTCAGCCATCAGAGCCTCAGCCACAGGTCTCGGGGTGAAGCTCGCACATAGTCAGGATTTCACGGGGGTGTGAAGCCTCAGTTCAGGTTTTGGTGTTCCGTGTTGCCAACGAAACATTTAAAGTCCTTCTGTTCTCGTTCTTCCACTGTTAAAGTTTTGGGCATTGTTGTAGGTTCATTGTTTTGTCATGAAGTTGTGATGGAAGTGTTCATTGTAATCCCAACAGTCTGGTTTGTCTGAATTATGATTCTCTGAATTGTACATTTTTCTTTAAGAGTGTGTTTCGACCTTGTGTGGGTTAATCTAAATTTTACTATGTTCATTTGGAGTTGTAAGTGCCTATGGAAGGATCGATGTTTGTGGTAATTCTTGAGTTTACTTCTTGGGTTAAGTTCTGTTCGAAGGTTTTTCTCTAGTGTTCAGGATTTCTTTGGTCTGATTTGAGAGTTCCAAGTTTTAACGAAGGTTTTGTTTCGCTCGTGCTATAGAGGTTATTCTGGATCGGTTGGGAGTTTTCGTGTCACCCACCCTCCCAGGGTGGTATGTTTGGGTGTTGAATTTTTGCACTAGCTGAGTTCTTATGGTGGGTAGAACCCTCTCGTGTTCTTCTATTCTCTTGTGTTGTGGTTTCTTCTGGTTTTAATCGGGAATGTATTCTTGTTTGGTCTATTGTTTAGCTTGGAAAATTTCTGGGGGCAGAAAGTGTCTGTGGTGGGGAGAATTGTCACACCTGGAATTTTTAATATTTTTTATTTTATTTTATTAATTCTTGGCCCCAGGTTCTCGCGCCAAGGTCCAGGTTGGGTCCCGGATTAAAATCTTCGTTGTTTACTATTTTTACTTGGTTTCAGACCCGTGCTCGGGCACCACATGATTAGTGGTAACCGCGCGGTCTCCCCAGGTGCTTGTACGGGTGCCCAAGTGGACTGTGTTGAGGTGCGCAATTTACATGCATTTTTTCTCAAGACGTGCGTTGAGCTCGTGGTTACCCAGTTTTCATAATTTGATAATTAAATGGATTAAGTTTAAAAAAATGTTTGTTAATAATAATAATATTATTGTTATTTTTTTATTAGTATTGTTTTGGTTTTATATTATTCTTATATATATTGTTATAATTATTATTTATATTATTATGATTATGATTATTATTATTATTAGTTTATTATTATTATTATTATTATAATAAATAATTAAAGGGGGGGTTGAAACCCTATGGGAGGGCCGCGACACCCCCCCTCGTTTTCCTCTTCTGCACGGCGCAGCGCGCCTGACCCGGAGCCCCTCGTAGCCCCTCCTGCTACAGCCACCGGCAAACTCCAGCCACCCTGCTCCCTGCTTCAGCGAATCGGCCACTCCACCGCTCCCCGCCTGCTTGCCCCGGCCTTCGCCGCTCCCCGCCTACCTGCATGACCTCCCGTCGGCTTCCCGTCACCGTCCGCCTGCGACCCGCGCCGAGCTGCCTCCGCCTCCCACTGCAGTCCCTCACCCACGACCTGCCTCCACTCTCCGACGTCATTACGGTGCCCCCTGCCCTATTCCAGCGACCTTCAGTGAGCCCCGTCGCCGGCCAGTGGCCTCCGGCCCCCTCCAGCGACCTCCGACCGAGCTCCGGTGAGCCCCGCCTCTATCCAGCAGCCCTCTGGCCGTCCTTCCCTTTAGGCAGCTGATCTGCAACCCCCGTGGTAGTTTTTCATTGTTTTAGATGTTAAATATTGTTATGGTTTGTTGTTCAGGGGTTAATCTGGGTTTTTTTGGTACGATTTTCATTGCGTATGGTTTTTTTGGCTTCCCACAGGTGCGATCGCGGTGCAAATGAGGTTCCGCACCATTTTCGGGTGGTCCGCCCACGTTTGAGGTAGGATATTCTGCCTATTAGTTTTGTTTGATGAATTAATTTATTCTTTTATTTAAATTATCATGTTATTTAAATTATTTTTTTGGTGAAAAGTTTGTTTTCATCTTTTGTTGAGTTGCTTCGCTTATTTGAGCGTAGTTTTGTGCTAAAACATTGTTGCACACCATGAGAATGTTCTATCAATTGTCTAACTAATTTATTAAATGATTTTTGTGTTGAATATATATATATATATATAGTGTTTGTTATGCATTGATGTGAATTTGATCATAAAAGTGTTTTTAAGGGGTTTAAGTTGGTTTCGTGTGTTTAAAGTCACGGTACACTTTTCAAAATTGGTTTCGTAAAGTTTTAAATGGTTTATTAAATAATTTTTAGGCATCGAGTTTGGCTTTGAAAACATGCTTAGGCGCACACACTTTAAATTTATATTTCATCTTGTCGTGCGCTTTTGTCTGGTTTTGCACTCTAAGTGTTTTCTTGAAATGGGTTGTTGGCTTGGCGTCGTGTGGTTTTGTTAACTCTTTGTGGATTTTTAAAGTTACCTAATAAATAATGTTAATGGTGTGAGTTGTGTTTCAAAGACGTGTCGAGGTGGTTCTTTTGCGTTGTTTGTTTGTTTGGTTTGTTTTAAGTCCATCTTTGTGTGATTTTGGTTTTATGCATTTATTGCAGTGCGTTCGCAAGGTAGCCCCGCGATATTGATGTCATCATCTTGCGCTTGCTTGTACGCCTGCACGAGGCATGTCGCGCCTTTGTGTTTGGACAGCAAGACGATGTACGTCCCCCACTGCACTTACCTTTAGATTTGGAATTTATTAATTGTTTGTTGTTTTATTAATTTTTAATGAATGAGAAATAATATAAGATAATTAATTTTTAAATTATTATTTGGTGTAAAGGAGTTGTTTATTTTATACACGACACTTGAAACATTTTCCTGACGAGCGAACACCCAGTATTGAAAGAATGCACATTTGGACTTTAAACATAATTCACGGAATTTCAAATGAAGTTCTAGTTTTGAAGATAAATTATTTCTTTTGAAAAAGTGTTTTGGGTTTCCTCGAGAATTGAGGTCTTTCTTTAAAATTGGTGAAGGCCCGTTTGGTACTTTAATAAAATAGATTATTTTGGAAAACCCAATCGGGGGTGATCTTTAGTGTGAGTTGATTGCGTGAGCTGTATGTGATTCTTGTGCATCGTGACTGGTTAATTTACACTGTGGACACAACCCCTTTTTATTGCTTGTGTTGACATGGGAATCTAGCATAGTGAGTGAATCTTTTGAGAATGATTGCCGCACTATTTTACACTACGCACTGGCTAGTGGACCCATAGTAGGTGAATACATAGTTATTGCTGCTATGGGGATTAGGCCCCTCAGTTAGGCCATGTAGGGCTATGACGGGCGTTAGGGAATTATGACGTCATCGAGTTAGAGCATGCTTTCGGGATGAGTCACATGTATGGTATGTTCTGGATTGTTCACGATATCCTAGGTTCGACCCATGTTTCTTTTATTGTTTATTTGTATGTGGCAGACGATTGAGAGGTTGAGTTCGGTTGCTGACCCTTGTGTGCCACTTTTTCTATTGCCCTTAGTGTTTGTTGTGTGTTGTGTGTGATTTTCCTTTTTGAATAACAACTAAAGTTTGGATTTCTAAATTGTTCGCAAAATGTTTTAAAATGAAATGCACCTGTTTATTTCAACATTAAACTTGTTCTAAATTAAAAAGGGAAATGGACTGTTACTTTTTTTAAAAATGAAAGTGTGTGTGGAAACCATATTTTTTATAATTTAGTGCAAACCTAGAATTGATAAATTCTTTGTTTAATGGTTTGTGAATTGGGAATGGAATTATTCGGGCCTACCTACTGAGTTTTAATACTCACGCCTATAGTGTTTTCTTGTTTTTAGTTCTGTTGCAGGTTCTAGATTCAGTTGTTCGCCTTGAGCAACGTTGGTTGTGGTATTGGAGAGTGACTCACGGGGTCACATGGAGTTTTGGTCGTGGTCAGGTTAGTAGCATTGTTGGTTGTTCTTTATTTATTTTCTTTTGTTCTATTTTTTTCCCATTGCTTATTTTATTTTCTTTTGTTCCAAATCGTTCCCACCTATTTAATTTTGATGCCCGACACTAGTTTCTAGGCCGTGGGGATCGGGAACGCCCCTCGGGCCATGTCGCGGGCCGACTTGGGTGACCGTTTTAGGGTTGAACCAGGTTGGTTCATGACAATAATGTTATTCAAATATCTATAATCAATGAAAAGTCTCATGGAACTATCTTTATTTTTAACTAAAAAAATATGAGCAACCCATGTTGAATTTTTAGGATGAATGAAGCCTTTATTAATAAACTCCTACAACTACTTTTTCACTTCTAGAAGTTTCACTTGAGCCATTCGATAAGGGGGTTTTGAAATTGGATTAGCATCAGGTACTAATTCAATAGTAAATTAAACTCCCCAATCGGGTATAACACTGGGCAACTCATCAAAAAAAACATCAAGCTATTCATTTACCACTGGCACATCATTAATCTAAACAATTATTTGTTTTCAACAATATGAGCAAGATAAATTTCATTTACATATTTTAATAGTTTCATAACTTCCTAATATGTTATCAATTGTATGGGTTCATTATTGTATACAAAATGAAACTCTTTCTGAAAAAAAAACTTTTTTATCTCTACAGTCAATCTTAGCATGATAAATAGAAAGTCAATCCATACCTAGAATAACATCAAAATCTACTAAGGGAAAAACAAAAAGCGTTTTAGGTAATTTCTTACCACATAAAAAATAGGAAGATTATTATAATTCATTTTTTACTTAATATTTACTCCTATTGTTTTTACTATAATTTCTGATTTAATTTCTTGAGGTGAAATTTCCAATTTACCAGATAATTTCTCAGAAATAGAGGAATGTATAGACCCCGTATCAAAAAATTCATTAGAAAAATATGAGTATAAAAACAAATTACTTGATACCAATTCATTGGATGTCCCAACATCTACTAATGTAGTCGCAAAGGATCTCAATACACCTTTCAGGTTATAATCTGGTTGCGTTACATCATTCAGATCTTTCTTTGGGCATGTATTTACACAATGCCTCATCTCACTGCATTTAAATCAATTTACAGTTTCCTTATCAAAATTAAACATACCATCACTAAAATATTTTTCATTGCAATATAGATCTATATATACAATCTTACCACATTAGAAACACTTCTTGTATTTTTTAATGTATTCCCTGGGGTGATTTTTACCATATTTCCCACAAACTGGATACTGAATTTTATTACCTATAGATTTCTTTGATTGACTACTACCCATCACTTTTATCTAGAACACTTCTTATTATTGTTTTCAAAGTACCCATGATCATCGAAAAACTATATTTCTACCCTATAAACACATCGAAAAATTTTCTCATAACATTTGAATTCATGGGAGGCCAAATCCCTTTGGTATCTTAGCTTCAATCCTGAGTAAAAATGACTAATTTTATAATAAATATCTCAAATAAGATTTAGAGTATACATTTATAATCTAGTGAAGTTTTCTTCATACATGACCACTGAGCCCTTCTATTTTTTATTCAATTCAAGGAATTTATTTTCCATCCTAATTCAAACGACCTTAGGAAAATATTTTTAAATTCATCCCATTCCAAGGAATAAATATCCTCACTATCCCTTATATTCTTGAACATTGACCAACACTGGTCAGCTTCCCCTTAAAAACGATAAATAGAAAGACTAAAATTTGAATTATATGAACACCCCATGACATAAAATATCTTTTCAAGGACTTTTATCCATCCTTTATCCACTATTGGGTTCGAAGATCCACTGAAAGCAGGTGGGTGTTGCCTCATAAAATGTTCCACTATCATCATGTTCCTTTACGGTAGTTTTGGTTGTTCTCTTGTATGGATACCACCCCAATTTATATCCAATATCAACATATCCATTACTATCAAAAACTAATTAGTTCCAATTACCACCATTCCAGTTTTTGGATTCAGAAAGATATCATCCTCTCAGCACCTTCCTACTTCATATTCCATGTTCCTTCAGCGGAAAACCATTATAAACATACATATATTATATGAAGAAACATGGTAATATTCAAATGATATATCATTTAAAATTAAACATAAGGTAAAAATATTTTATGGTATTATATTAACATCACCCAAACCTCTAAATCTATCTAAACTATGCTTTGATACCAACTATAAGGACCTGACTTTAAACAATACATAATCTAGTAAATTATTTTTGAATTCAATTCTTTACATTCCAAAATATATTTTTAGTTTAGAGTTTTAGAAAATTGGTACATAATTTATACATATCAAACCACAATAATAAAAATTGGGTACTACTAAAATAGTATCAATTTCTTACATAATACAAAGGTTTTTAGAAAAACATGAAATCTTTTCATGAAAAATCTTTACAACATTCATCTTGGATTCTTCTTTCTCTTACCTATCCATAACCTCTGTGAAAAAAATTTAAAACATGGGATGAGAACAAAGAGATCAGTAAGGGAAATAAAAATAAATAAAGAAACTATTAGTCCATGAATACTTAAAAATATATGAAATCATTTTCACAAAGATATACTTCTCACCCTTAAATTATCATATACTTTATGAAAACATGATATTTCCATAAAACATAGAGAACATAAATAAAGTTATAATGGTAACCTAGAGAATTAATTACTTAATATTTTAACCCTTGTGTCTATCATATGATTTTTAACCATCATTTCTACCTTAGAATGTAACTCTCATGTCTACCATATGATGTAACCCTCACGGCCACCTTATACTGTAACCATCGGAGTTACACTTGGAGTAACCATATAGTCGACCTCCAACATAAACATAACCAATGCATTATAGGAAGATATAGGTCCCAATATTAATAATAAAAAATTCCTAAGAACCATAAAATAATCATAAAATAATAATAATTTTATAAAAACATTATTTTTGAATTTTGTAAAAATAGAAATTTAAAAGATGGTTTTTAAAGAAAAGTCCCTTACAAATATCATATAATTGAAGTGATAATTAATAAAATGAATGGAATGTGTTTATAAACTATAAATAAACATAATAAAATATAATATAATCAAAATTAATTTCACAAATAATCTTAGTATGACATAATCAATGAAGTAGACGGTTAACCCAAAGAATGGAAATTGGGTTAAGAATTCCATTACCTCGGGTTTGTCTTAATTAAAACGTGTTCCCAAATCCTTAATAATGGTTTAAAGAGTTTTATTAATTTATTAAATAACCATATTCATATTTATAATTACTTATATGATATTCTTATAACATATTTCTACTCATTTATTAAAAATATTATGTTATTTTCATTGTTTTGGGTACATTTATTTCATGGTTTCCATGGTTGCTTCATTAGGGATTTTCTTGTCGAATGGAATAAAAACTCTATAAGTGTAATGAAATGGTGATAATTTGTTTATATAATTTTAAATGATACCATATATCATTTTTTCTGATATGAGGATGAATCATTTGATAAAACATTAATGAAAATGATTTAATTTATTTTGGTAGTTTTTACTATCATCACGAACTTATATAATTTAATTCAATATTATGTTTAAATATTGATTAAATAACATTAAATAAATTATAATATGTATAATAAAATATTATTTAACCATAATAATGGTTTTATGACCAAACTTGAAGGAGATAATGAAAAATGAAAGTGTATTGTCCACGATGGTGGTAAATTGACACATCACAGAGGATGTTATCATTTTTAAAATAAAAGGGAGAGGAGAAGAAATTTGATGATGAACTTTTTCATATAAAAGATAAATTATATTATATATAAGATAATGGATTTTTATGATAATTTTATAAGGTTAGGTGAATAGAGAAAAAGAAATGAAAAGAAATTGAAAATAAAATAAAATAAAAAGAAAGAGGGTTTTACCTCTTGAATTATTCTCCTTGAGAACCTCCTTAAGGATCTTGGTTTTGGCCTTTTTAGCCATAATATCAAACTAGATCTTCTATTCATTATAATAAGTAATTTAATTACTTGATGATTTAAGTTAGTGTTTACCTTAAATCACCAATTTAAATACATAAAAAAATCACTCAAATTTTGGATTTAACCCATCACTTCAGCATGGATATATATATATATATATATATTACTCTATTAGCAATTTCTTCATTGAACAACATAATGCACCATGATATGATAAAATAGTTACCATTTAAACTACTTCAAAAAAAATTCCATCGAAGAGTGACATCATATATTATGGCATAAGATATGAACATCTTCAAAAGTAGAGTAGTGCCAATATTTCATGATATGATCATTGTGGCTTGATTGTATACTACATGGAACAACCCAATTTTTCATGGAACAACCTTCACTCACCCATATAGACTAATTTTACTTATTTATATGACTTATAAAAAGACTTTATGCTTCATGGTGAAACCAAATCTTCACCAAAAATAGTGTGAACATAAAAAAATCACAGCCTCAAGCTTTTGGTGTTGTCTCCATATCACAAAGGAATAGTACAATCAGTATCAAATTTAAGGATTGAATATCAGTGTGAGAAACACAATTGTGGAATTATTAACTATGATTCACCATAATTTAATCTTATATAGAGTATCTTGTGGAATGATCAATGTAATTTTAATGTGAATTAATCAACAACACCAAAACATCATCTTTTCAATTCCAATCACCTTCCATGCACTTCAAAATTTCCAACTCTAATTTACCTCATATGAAACAACATGATTCACTTGAATTTTAATGTGATTCATTAATTGAACAATTGTATCAATATTTTTGACAAAATAGGTAACACTCATTATATCCACTTCACTTGAATTCACTTTACTACTCCCCGTGAAAAACTCCATGATGATAGGGGATTCATCTTTTTTTACTTGAACAATATTCTCCAACTCTCTAGTCTCAACAATCTCCCCCTTTGGATTTTGTTTTCAATCATATAATCATTCCTTAAAAGTGATTTCAACTATGAAACTTAAATAACCCTTTCAAATTAGAAATAATTCATCATTTAATAATTTTAATACTATGTGAGATAACTTTTCATTGGAAAAAAGAACTGTAAGTAAAAATCTATCCATTAGGGTAACTTACATCCACTTAAAAATAAATCTTCTATATAATTACATTTCTAATTAATTAAAAATTATCTAAAAATATTATTTCATTCTAAACAAAAAATTACAACATGCTTTCTCAAAAAATCATTAAAATAATACACACACTTCCCCAACACACATGTTGAATTAATAGCTTTACCATTTTTAAAAACTTCCCCTAAATATATCTTCCATTGAATAAGATATCTCTCCCCCATTAGGTTCAACATATATGTATCTTTATATTCTCCCCCATTTTGTTATTCCCCCTTTTAAAATATTTACATACAGAATTAATGAAATTAATTAAAGAATATAACATATATATTGATGTTACCTTTCCATCCCTTTGGAAAAGAATATCCAAATAATAGGTGAGATATATAATGGAATAAAAATACCTTAGACTTTAATATATTGATGTTGAACTCTCATTATCAACCTCATTTTTTTGATATGTTTCTTTTGGTAGTGGATTAGAAAACACATCCTCTATTTGATCCTTGTCTAAAAAAGATACAACATAAATAGTCCTTACTCCACCAAATCCTTGATAAAGTGGTTCTTAATATCAATATACATTGATCAAGAATTAAAAACTAGATTTGTAAATAGGTTGATGAAACATTAATTATCACATCCCATGAGAAATTATAACTTCACATCCACCTTGAGATCTAGTGATTGAGTTTTCATCCACATAAATTGGGTTATTTCATGTGTTTCAACAACATACTCTACCTTCACATTACACAAAGTCATTGAATTATTCTATTTTATTCCATGCCACACACAAATCTATAAGAAAGAAAATTCCACCATATATTGATTTTCTATTATCAACATTTACAATCCAATCTATATATGTATATCCAAATAGATTTAACCTTACAATGATGTCATATTTAAATCCATAATTAACCATAACTTTAATATATCTAACTACCCTCTTTGAAGTAAAAATATGTGACTCATATATATTGTGAAGCTAACATGGTTGCTGATGGTCTTGTGAACAAGGGAGTCAATCAAGAAATTACCTAGCTTGATGAACTTCATATTGACTTACTTACTTTATATAATAAATATTGTAATATGTTTCCATCTTTTAGAATATTGTAATTCTTCTCCTTTATAATAATTATGCATTGTTTTTTTGGTTAGGCACCATCTTCTTCAAAAAAACATAATGTAATAGGTTACACTAAATTTGGTTGTGAAATAGTTAAGTAGTGTAAAATCCAAATTAATTTTATAATCTCTCTTAAATAAAAAAATTTTATGTATTAATTATTTGAAAAGTTAGTTCTCACTAAAATCGGGATAGAATCCTACTTAAAATCCTTCATACCAAACTTCTACAGAATTTCTTGGACATACTTCTCCTGTGAAAGAAATACAAGATCTTCCTTTTAAGAAATTTGAAAACCCAAGAAACATTTCATCTATTTAATAATTGATATATCAAATATCTTCTAAATTTACAAACAAAACTCCTGATAAAAACATTATTCATTTCCATAAAACAAATATATTATCAATATAGATAATAAAAAATCGATATACCACTTTACATTATTTGATGTAGAGGTTGTTTCCTACTCCCCCTTATTGAATTATAGTGACTTAAAATAGGAATATAACATATAATATCATGCTCTTGTGGTGGGGGGGGGGGGGTTATTAAACCCATATATATCCTTCTTTATCATAAAAACCTAACCTTCATCCTCATTGATGAGGAAAACATTGTTTTTATTAATGTATAATTCATATACCAACTCTCTATTGAGTTAGGATAACTTGAAATACATTTGAACGATCTTGAATCATATTTATACACTGATATAAATAAAAATACTAATGGTTTCAATCCTAGAAACTGATACAAAAATCTCATCAAAATAAATTCCTTCAATATATGAGTATCCTTTACACACATATATTACCATGTTTCTCATCTCCTATCCTTTTCTATTTAATTTTATTTAAAATACCTACTTTTTTCAAATAACATTTGTGTTAGTTAGTCAGGGCACCAAATTCTAAGTATAAATTTTCACAATTTGATCCTACTCCTCATTTATGGAATCAATTCACTCTTTATGCTCCAAAGATACTTTAACGTATCTTGGATCAAACTGAGAAAATAATGAGGTTTGTGCCATTGTCCAAAAGTTTCTCATTGTTTGAATCACCAGTCCTAAAATATCTAATGATATGCTATATATGAACCTGATTTCTAAACCATGGATGAGTTGAACAAGATTTTTATTCATCAATAAATAAGGATGAATTTTCATCTTTAACCCATGCTTTATCTTAATTTCCATTATTTTTAGAATGTTTACCACACCTATCAAAAACTTATGCTTCATCATATTCATTTATTTGAACTTGATTATTAATGTGTAAATTCATTCTTCAATGGTTCCAACACTTCCACGTCAAAATTATCCATAATATTCATAGTTTCTTTATTGTAGTAATTATATCCTCTTATATTTGGAGGATAACCAAGGAAGATTCCCTCAATATATCCTTGTTCAAACTTCCCTAGGTTTTTACCTTTTACCTTGATAATATAGAGGATACCAAATATCCTTAAGTATTTAAATATAATATTTTTATTATAATACATCACATCTGGTGGAATATTTTAATTAGTTTTATATAAACTATGATTTTAAATTTTAAAAACTTTTCCAATAGATCGCCTTCATAAAAATTGAGAAGTATTTTTCTCAACCAACATGATGTAATCCATTCACACTAAACTCCTATTATTCTATTCAAAAATACCATTTTATTATGGGGTATATGGTGTAATGAGTTCATGAAAAATTCTATGATTTTCAAAATATGGTTCAGATTTTCAACTTTTGTATTCAACGTTGTTTTTCATGTGAAGCCTCTTTAAGGAGAAACAGTATTTTTTTAAGAACTTAATTAAAACTTTTAAAAATACTCAAATCCTTTGATTTATGCTTTATGAATATAGTGGATGTAATAATATTTAATTCATCGATAAAATAAAAAATAATTATTATCTTCATTACTCTAATTCTTTCTCATAGGCCCACAAACATCTAAATGAATGATCTATAATTGATGAGAAGTTTAAATATCCACTTTATTTTGTAAATAATTAAAAATATCCTCATTTTATAATATATATCACATAAAATTAATTTATATTCATCATTGTAACATCATATACAATATTTATTTGAGTAATAGTTTATATATTCTTTCAGCCAAGGTGTCCATGTCTTTAATGGCACAATTTATTTTCTTCCTTCAAGATTATATAGCATGAATTTTTAACATCACCAAATTGGAACAATTTTACCCTTATTCTTTTTAATTTAGTCAAAACATACCCATATTTAAAAAATTTCACCAAGAACTTAACCTTTCAAAAATCCATTGCATTACCTTCATCAAAAAGTTTAGTAACACTTAGTAAGTTGTGTTTCAACCCATCAAAAAATAATATGTTCTTCAACTTTAGTTTTTCATCTCCAATGACTATTAAACCAAATCCTCTTATCTTGAGTTAACTATAATTGTAAAATTTAATTGATCCATCCTTTTACTTATCAACATCGTACAAGATATTTTAATCTTCTATCATATATGAAAATCACCCACTATCCAAAATCCATGCACATTCCTTTTGAGATTCTTTGAGTGAAACTTCAACAACTAATGCATTATAATTTTCTTTAACTTTTTACCCTAAGTATTTTGATCATTAAAATTCATAATCAGTTGGGTTGGTAAAATAGTGGGACATTCTTCAGAAAAGTGACCTAGTTTATCACACCTTATACAAAATTCCTCTGATAATTGAAATTTGTTTCCAACCTTCGATCCATAATTTTCAGATTGTTTATAAACTATTCTTCATTGAGTGGGTGACTCCCCATAAAACTATAACTTCCAAACATTACAAGTTCATAGATATTTTTTTATTAAACCAAAATCTTTTTTTTATGTTTCTAAAGCCTCCATTATACAATAAACAACCATAAAATGAACATTTTCATTTGTAAACTATTAACTATATAACTTGTATCTTCTTCTATTGTTTATTCTATTGGTCATAAACTTTGGATCTTATTACCAAAACAAAATTATATTAAACTAAAAACACTCTATTCTGATTCTTTTATTCTTTCTTTACTTTTCTTGATCACTATTTCTTAGTAGTTTTTACATTCAAGTTAAGATTCCTTGAATTTCCAGATTTCTAATAATTGTCTTACTTTTCCATAAATTTTATTTTTTTAACATAATCCTTTGAATTAGACTTTTTTTGACCAATTTTAAGAAATTTTACACCATTTTAGTATAATATTTGATGATACACATAATTATTACCTTTATTTGAAACTATAACCTTTTCAATAATCTTGTTTTTTTGAACTTTCTCCAACTTTTGGAAAAAAATTCTAAAAGTTAAATTCTATCTTGTTTAATTACATATCCAATTAAATCATTTTTTATTTAAAAACTTCAACACCCTTATACTTTTATTTATCCTTATCTTCTATAAATATATTTTATTTCTTATATTCAGCGAGTAGCTTCCTCAGGCTATCAATATCATTAAATCTTGACTCCTTTTTAGTACACAAGGTTCCATTTTTTCATGATAGATAATAATTTTCCTTTAAAACATTTTTTCCTTTTCTAATTTTAAAATCTTTGAGATGAAATCCCTTAGTTTCCACTTTATCATGAACTCCATTTATTCTTCTTACTTGCTTACATCAATAAAGCTTTCATCACTTGTGAAATCTTCCTCATTTACTTTTGTAATCAACAATTTCTTATAAATTTCATAGAAGTATCAACATCATTTTCATCCTCACTATTGTCAATATCCTCAAACATAGATAAGAAAATTTTATTATTGGGATTAGAGAAACTCTTACCCTTTCCCTATGAAGAAAAATCTATCTTGTGGAATTTTAAAGCTTTTTTATTTGAGTAAATAATTATCTTATCTTCCCTATAATCAATATCATCATATATTTTTAATTATGGAAAATTTTCTATGAAATATCCAATAAATCAATATTTGAAACACTTTAGTGGAAGATTTATCAGATAATTGACTTTACCTATTCTCTCAATTCATGAAATAAATTATATGAGTTTGTTAAATTTTATTTCAATAGTGTCTAGTTCATCAGAATCTTATTCATATTCAATAAATGCATTCTTGTTATTCTATTAGTTTAAATATTTGAAGGAAATTTTCTTGTTTGACTTTCTCTCATTATTGAAAGATATTCCATTCCTAACTTCAAAAGTAATCAATATGTCATGTATATTATCTAATGAAAGTGTTTTGGAATCACACCCTTTAAGAACTGAAATATTTTCATGAAATTTATCCATAAATATATAAAATATATTTTAGAAAACTATATAATATTAAAAGTTCTCACCAAAACCTCTAATGGTGCTCATGAAATCATTGACTCTAATAAAGAAATCATCCATTGATTTATCATCATTCATCTTGATATATTTTTAATTCAATCTCTAAAATAGTAACTTAGATTCCATTAATTTCACATTACCTTCATAAATATTTTTCAATTTTTCTCAAATCCCCTTTTCTATCTTAATCCATTTTACTTTGAGAAACTCCTTTTCTAAAAGAGATAAAAATATAACATTTCAAGCATGACCATAATTTTAAAGATTCTTTCTATCTACTATTTTTGTAATAACACCTTCAGTATAAGGTGTAAATACATCAGTAGTAGCTGCAAATACATATCTACTGATTGATAACAAATATCAAAACATCTGATCTTTTCTAAATATAATAATTTTTCAGATCAAAAGTGGGAATCCCCTTGTTGTTCACTGAATTAATGTGATCCATATTTAGTAAAGAAATTCAAAAACGAATACTTCATTTAAAATAGAGGAAGAATCTGATGATAAAATTTAAACAATAATAAGTTTTTAATGTCTCATATTTTCTGTGTATTATTTTTAAATATTATATGGATTATTTTCAAGACCATGAGTTGATATGACGTGTGACTCCGAGGCCCAGTGCACCTAGAATAAATGTTTGAAATATATTAAAATATTAAATAGAAAATGCACATGATTTTCATGAAAAACTGGAATTACTCTTAAACATTCATTTGGATCAGAAATATGAGGGAACCATTGAGTTTAGAGTGGCATTTTTTACTCTAGGAATGACTTAACATTAGTCGGAAGGGGTATTTTTTGTGAAAAATTTGTCGCAAGCATGAAATTAATAAATTAAATTAACTTAAGAATTTGTTTTATTTTTTTTAGTGCAGCAACCTGTATCTTATTTAAATATAAAACTATTGAAATTGTCTCAGGGTTGGCTGTTAAACCCTAGAGACCTAGACACTATTAGAAGATACTGTTCTTGGTGAATGATGACGGATCGGAATCAAATCATGGATCCTTGCACCAGCGGAGTTGGAGGATCTCGTCAATGACAGAAATGTAACTTTTCTTCATCAATGATTAACCCAAACTCGAAGTAGTATTTTTTTATAAAAATTATTCCATGTTCTTGATTCCTACGATGAGCACAGATCAATTGACCAACAGGTTGATCCATGGATTGTGAGTAATTGAGGGATGGGTTTATTTTAGGGTTTATTTGGGATAATTGATTATGGTTATCAATATATACATTTTTTATCTTATAGAAACAAATCAAGATAAACATGAACATCGATCGAGGTTCATTATTATCATTTTTTCATGTGATTTTCTCCCTCAATTCATCATTTGTCATGGGAATTATTTGCTTGGACCATGGCTCGACTATTTCTGATCAATCGATTATTACACACTCGTTTCTTAGCGCAATGATCTGATATCATATAATTAGGATAGGTATGACATGAAGGAAGTGTGACAACAGAGATGAGGTGATTCAAATGAGAGATGATTCTGGAATTCACGTTCTTCGTCAATCTTCAGTGGACAACAAAGAATGAAGATTTAATCCATTTTGTGAGCAGATTTGTTGATGGGATGCATTGTTCAATTACAACGAGGCTTGGAAGATCATCTATCTTTATTTTTGTGACAAATAAATTGCCATATTGAAGTTTGGAGGTGCTGGATCGAACACAGAGGAAGAATATGGGATTCTATAAAATCCTACAGAATACGACATGTAATCCAGGATTACACAACATGTGGGGGGCCCTGGTTGCAGTGCTAGAGTTTGGTCGAAGTTAAGGACCACATGGTGTGTGAACCCTATCGCACATCATGTGATGCCTCCTAGTTGACTTGGCATGTACTTTGGAAGTACACAGATGCTGGTTAGAGTACATGGTCACATACATGCCATGTACTCCCACATAGACACAACTAGACATACATGGACCAGTACACGAACATGGATTTAGTACAAGGATGCATCCATGTGACATGGGCAGAATATTGTGTGTATCTACATGCCATGTATATCCTTCTACACACCGTGTATATGGAGACTACATGTCGTGTGAGGCTCTTCCACACTGGTGGGACTTGGGATAGATGAAAACACAGTGTACCCCATGGGACATTTCGTGTACTCCCTTAAAGAGTGATTGAGGCTCTTTGTTTTCTTATTTTGGAATAGTATAGGTTTAATGTGTTCCCTTGGTGATTTACCTCGATGGTATAATGCGACATTACATCCACATCACTAGATTGTGATCCTCTCTAGAGGTCGAGTCTTGGATAGAGTTGTGGCGTCCCTCCGTGAGACTGGTGTGTGATCCTCTATCATCCCTATTTTTTGTTTCTAGAATCAGTGTGACATCCCTTAGTAGGGTGTTGATCCTACATATATAATTCCATATCGGTAGGGTTTTCAGAATCATTGAAATATGATCCCCTACATAGCGGGTTAATCCAGACTTGTTTTGTGGTGTCCCCCAGAGGTTCTAGGTGTGACCCCTTGTCTATGTATCATGGTCCCATTAGACTAGTGAGATTCATTGGGTAGGGACCAATAACCCAAACCTCTTTTTCGAGTGTCTCTGATGGTAGTATGGCTCATGGAGTGAGTTCTCCTGGAATGATCATTGCTTCGATAAGAATCCTATGGCTGATAGTTGGTTATGATCACCTGGTGGCGTGGTGTATTTCTTAAGTATATCTGGATTTTTTTGCTATACATTGATTGTTATAATCTTTTATTGAGCTGACTATGCTTGGTTTTTCACTTTTGGTTATTTTGGGGTGTCCTATTGTGTATTGTTATACTCACCCTTTCATCTTATTTGTCCACACATTCTATATCTTGTGCAGATGAAGACCCTTTTGATGGTGTCCTAGGGGGATATGGAGTGGGTGGATCATAGAAAGATCTTGACATACTAAGGTGTTTACCATGAGCATACTTTTGACCTAGTCCTTTCCCTTAAGGCAGGTTGGACTCTTTATAGTTTTGGTTGGGCTTGTTTTTAGCCCCTTTTCTATTAATAGTACTTTCACTATCATACTCTATTTTGGGATATTATATGTATGCATGTATTCTTTCAGTTGTTTTTACATTTTAGTATTTTTTGGGCATAGATATGTGTCTGTGTATGTGTACAGGTATTTTAGGCTAATGCCTTCTATTTTTGGGATATTTTTACTTGGCGTTGGTCGCCAACCCATGGCCTATTAGAGGTGGGCTTGGGGTAGTCATAAGTCAGACCCTGGTGGTTGGGTTGTGAAAGATTAATATCAGAGTAGGTCGATTCTACCTTAGGACTTGATTCGGTGAGATTGGTTTGGGGAAACTGTGTTAAGTGTTTCAAGTTCAAATTTCAGGCTAGGGACTCCAGTGTTGGTGTGGTGACTGACGTATCCATACACCATGACTCTAATCACATACTTTTTGACTCGGTGCATGAGAACATTGGTTATAGGAAAAAAATGGTACATGCATCATATAAGAATGGTTGTGTTTTCCATGTCCTTCTTAATTTAGATCCCCATATATTATCTTTTGACTGTGGTACATCTTATTTTACTTCAGGATTCCTCCATGTAGATAGAAAGCTAGGATTCCACCACATGATCATGTGGATGATATTCCTAGTGAAGAGGCATAAATACAAGGGATTGGACTAGACATAGGACATTTGGGTGGTTTAATAACTATACACCCTCCTGTTGAGTTGTAGCTAGAACCGGCACTACCAGATAAGGATGCATGTAGATTGAGTGTGTTGCATGAATTTCATATGTAGATATATACTGAGTTTCAAGGTGATCCAGACCCTCAGGTGGATGAGGACTGGCAATAGGTAGTCACTCACATTTTCTACCTTGTTAGGATGCCTGCAGAACAGATGGTAGTACTCATGGAGAGTATTTTCTTGGGATCTTCTGGGTAATGGTGGAATTTGGTGACTCAGTCACATGACGATAAATCTCTCTCCCAGATATAATTCAAGCATCTCTTCAGAGATTAATTCTATTGGAACTTTTTGTAATCAGTACACATATAGGATCTTCTATATCTACAGTAGGAAAGTATGAACACGGAGGATTATTCAGAAAGGTTTAATGATCTCTTGTGTTACTCATTGGATATTTTATGATATCAGTTCTTCAGGGCTCAGACCATTGAGGAGGAATTGTTTTGAGACATAAGGGATTCAGTGGTATCTCTTATCATTTCCACCTATGTTAGTGTTGTACCTCTCGTACCCCTCGTGGTTTAATTTTCATGATCACAATCACTCTCTTATTTATCTAATCTTGTTTTAAGTGTTTGTGTTGATAGGCAAAAGGTTGCCAAGGAATTAGGGCCAAGAAGGACTGAAAGTGGACTGATTTTCAGTCCACCGGCCAACCGGTGGATGACCACCGGCTAGCCGATGCAGCCTGGACAGAAGGCATCCCCTCTGTCCAGACCACCGGCCAACCGGTGTCCCACCACCGGCCAGCCGGTGGAACCCAGACAGGCCGGGCAGCTACTGTCTCAGCACCGGCCAACCGGTGGCCCACTCACCGGCCAGCCGGTGGAGCCTGGGCAGAAGCCCTCTCCCTTTTCCAAAGCACCGGCCAACCGGTGGCCAAGCACCGGTCAGCCGGTGGAGCCAGTCAAACTAGCCGTTGGGCTTTGACCAGCTTGCTCCCAACGGCTCCAAAGACCTTTCCAACGGCTCCGAAGACCCCGAATGGCCATATGAGGGTTCCCCCTCTATAAATAAAGGACTAGGAAGCCCCGGAACAATAATGGAACAATAGTGGAACTATAACCAAGCCAAGTGAAGCCCACGGGAACATTTTTCCATCATTTGGCGAACCTCCGGCGGATTCCTTCAAGGAACCTCACTTGATCCAACTCACTTCCACATTCAAGGAGCACCATCAAAGAAGCTTGGGAGCGCTCTTCATCAACTCCAATCAATCCATTGGCGCCCAAGGCTTCTCCTCTTACGGTTTTTCATTGTTTTATCTTTTTGAGCATCATTTTGGGTTTGTGCCTACAAACCCCTCTTTCTCTCATCCTCTCTTTGTTTGGGTTTTCACACCACCTTCAATGTGTGAAGAGGTTAGTCAAGCCTTCCCTTTAAAAGGCTTGAGTCATAGGTGAGCTAGCCTTCACCTGTAAGAAGGCTAGTGGCTTCTTGCTCAACCATTAAAAGAAGACTACCTTAAAGTCTAGTGGGTTTCTTGCTAAAACCATTAAAAAGCAAGCGGTAGTAAATCTCTCAACAATTGAGTTGGGAGCGGAGACGTAGGCTTGGGATTTAAGCCGAACTCCGTTATCAAGTTTTGTGTCTTGCCTCTTTTATTTCCACTGCATCTTTTACTTTGATTTTAAATTGTTTATTATTTTTAAAAGGCAATTCACCCCCCCCCCCCCCTCTTGCCATCACTTCTCCGCCCAACAGTTAGGGCACTTGAGTGAGCCCTATTTATAGAAAGTTTTCTGATAGAGCAGACACTATTAGAGGGAGATAGTAGTGGTAATTCAGTAGATGAGGCATTGGAAGAAGGTAGTTAACGATAGTCACAGGGATCTAAGCAGGTCAGATGCTTTAGGAGGCAATCCTATGACTCAAGTTCAGTAGTTTAGGGCTCTCAGAGTGGATCGAATTAGCCAAGGGATAGATGGTTTTTCTCTTACGACGGTTGGGGACATCTGGCATGAGATTTCCTGACCCTTCATACAGATGATCGAGAGATGGTTGAGGGAATACTGAGATAGAGATAGAGGCAATAGTATGGTAGTTTGTAAGGCGGTGGGTGTAGAATAGGGTTCGGCAGAGAAATAGGAGGTGGTCATAGGTTTGACATATTACTGTCACCACCCCCAGGTGGTCCATTCCAGGCTTAGGGAGCTTGTGGGTATGTACAAGGAAAGCTATAGGCTATAGAGGTTTATGACCTTGAGGATCCAGGGATGATATGAGGCACGATCTGTGTATTTTCTACCTTAGCTGAAGTATTGATAGATACATGTTATAGTCATTCTTTTCTTTCCATGAATCTTGTTTGAGACTTGGATATTCTGGTTGAATCGTTTACTCGACCCTTACACTTGGAGACTTCTACTGGAGGAGGCTCAATGATCATGCACTGGTGTCGATAGTGTGACCTAAATCTTGGAGGTGAGATTTTTTGTTGGGATCTCTTGGTAGCAGCATCGAGGCCTTATGAAGTCATTCTTGGTATGGACTGGTTATTCACATTTCAAGCTCAGATTGACTATTTTTGGTGAAGGTTGCGGTGTTTCCATAGTGATGGAAGTAGTTTTTTATTTTTTAGTGAAATGAAAACCCAATAAGAATATGATGGACTCATGTATAGGAGGGTGCAGCCAATTACTCATTGGTTGGCTAGCCTGACCCTAAGTGAAGTGGATGTTATGAGTCCTCAATTTACTACAGTAGTAGAGGAGTATGAGGACATATTTCCTGAAGATGTTCTAGGTTTACCTCCCCACTTATAGATAGAATTATACATTGATATACACCCCTAGATGACACTAATATCTACACCTTCGCATTAGATGGCTCCCATAGAGCTTTCTGAGCTGAGGATGTAGTTGGAGGACTTGTAGAGTATGGGTTTCATGAGGCCCAATATTTCACCTTGGGCAGCCCCAGTTTTGTTTTCCAAGAAGGCATAAGGGATCTTGAGGTTATGAGTGGATTACCACCACTTGAACCAAGTGACCATGAAGAATAAGTATCCACTACTGAGGATCGATGACCTATTTGATCAATTGAAAGGGGAAAGATCATTCTCAAATATTCACCTTAGATTAGTCTATCACTGGCTATGAGTACGGGACAAGGATGTACCAAATATGAAATTCATATGTCATTAAAATCACTATGAGTACTTGGTGATGTCGTTTGGCATGAAAAACACCCAATAGTGTTCATGGGAATCATGTACCAGATCTTTTATCCTTTCTTAGACTGGTTCATGGTAGTCTTCATCGATGAAATCTTAGTGTACTCAAAATCTGAGGAGGAGCATGTGAGACACTTGAGGATGGTCCTAGACACACTTTTAGAGAACCAACTTTTCAAGAAGCTCTCGAAGTGTTAGTTTTCAATCTGGGAGGTCTATTTTTTTTTGGACACGTTATCTCAGAGGATGGAGTTGCATTGGATCCAGTGAAGGTTGAGGTAGTGATTACTTGGGAACCACCCAAGAATGTTACCAAGGTACAGAGTTTCCTTGGACTGTTTGGGTACTATCGGAGGTTTTTACCTGACTTCTCTAGAGTTTCGGCACCCTTGACAGCCTTGACTAGGAAAGGGAACCCTTTCACGGGGATGAAAAAGTGCCAGTAGTTCTTTCATGAGCTATGTCAAAGGTTGATGAGCACTCCCATCTTGAGGTTACTGGAGTAAGGTATTGAGTAATAAGGGTTTTGTGATGAATTAGGGACCAGAAATGGTTGTGTTCTGATGTAGAGGCAAGAATTTATTGCCTATGGTTCATGCCAGTTGAGACCACATGAGAAGAACTACATGACCCATGACCTTGAGTTAGTAGCAGTAGTTTTCGCATTGAAGAGTTGATGACACTACATGATGGGAGAGTGATTCATCGTGCTCTCTGACCACAATATTCTCAAGTATATCTTCTATCATAAGGATATTAACTTGAGATAGAGGGTGATGTATAGAGTTCCTCCATGACTATGACTTTGAGGTTGTCTATACTTCTAGGAAGGGGAATGTGGTGGAATATGCTCTCAGCAAGAGAACTAGTTCGTAGTTGATTAAAGAGGGATCAGAGTAGTTATCCTTTGTGGATGGATATGGAGCGGCTTACCTTCAGTCAATGGTTTTCACCCCTTCACTCTTACAGGGAGTCCGGGAGGCACAAATTGGGGATATCGACTACAAGACCCTACATGCTTAGATATCCACAGGGCAGCCCCCTAATTAATTTCCTAAAGGTGGAGAGCACATTATTCTTTTCAAAGGATGATTTATGGTACTAGTGATATTGTAGGAGGAGGTTCTAATAGAGTTTCATAAATCTTCTTTGGTGGTACATCCAGGTGTGGAAAAGATGTACTAGGACCTCTTACATTAGTTTTGGTGGCCAAGGATGAAGAAATGAGTTACAGAGTTTGTCTCTTGATGCCTTACTTTTCAGCAAGTAAAGGATGAGCACCAAGATCCAGTGGGTTTAGATCAACCCCTTAAAGTAATGGAATGGAAGTGGGATAGGATATCTATGGACTTTATAATGAGATTAACACATATATCTAGAGAAAATGATTCTATATGGGTGATCATTGACCGACTCACCAATTCATCCCACTTCCTAGTTATCTGAGAATAGATTTTAGTAGAGAGCTTAGGGAGCCTCTACATTCATGATATAGTTCGACTCCATGGAGTTTCATCAATGATTGTTTCTGATCATGATGATTTCTTTACATCCTGATTTTAGAAGGGATTGTAGGAGGTGTTTAGGACTCTGTTATGCTTGAGCACAACATTTCACCCACAAACTGATGGATAGACTGAGTGGACCATTCAGGTTCTAGAGGACATGATATGAGATTTCATTTCAGACATCAGTCGTAGTTAGAAGGATCACCTACCATTGGTGGAGTTTGTGTACAACAATAACTACCATTATACCATTATCATGGCACCATTCGAGGATTTGTATGAGAAAATCTACAGTTAACAACTTTATTGGACTGATCTAGGCGATTCATCACTCATGGGCCCAGAGTTGGTGTGATCTATAATAGAAAAGATAAATATCATCTAGGAGCGGATGAAGACTGCACAGAGCCTTCAGAAGTCGTATTTTAATAGGTGACGAAGGCCTCTAGAGTTCTAGGAGGGAGACCATGTATTCTTATGGGTTTCACCTTGATGTGGATTATGGAGATTTGGACGAGGCGACAAGCTATCTTTGAGGTTCATTGTCCCTTTCCCAATAATATGTAGAGTTGGATAGGTGGTGTACTGCTTATCTCTACCTCCGTAGTTAGACCGAGTATACAACATCTTCCATGTGTCATAGCTGAGGAGGTACGTGCATGACCTATAAAATGTTATCAACTGGGGAAAGATGGACATTGAGTATGGAGAAACTTTTTCTAAGTACCTAGTGGAGATCGAGGATCGGCGGGATAGGATCCTTCATGGGTGATTTATTACTTTAGTGTATGTCCGGTGGTAGCATGAGAATTTTTAAGAGAGAACATGGGAGCGGGAGGCTCATATTCATGCCCAATACCCACATCACTTTGTGTATCCCTTCTTTTATCTTTTTGGGGAAGTAAATCCCCAATGTGTGGAGAATTTAACATCTCATATTTTCCTTTTATTATTTTTAAATATTATATGGATTATTTTTTAGACTAGGTGCTAAGACGACATTCAATTCTGAGGCCCGGTGTGTTCAGAATAAATGTTTGAAATGTATTAAAATATTAAATAGCACACACATGTGATTTTTTTGAAAAAGTATAATAACTATTAAATGGATACCTATATCATAAATCTGAGGGCATTGTTGATTTTATAATGGTGTTTTTACCATAGGAGTGACTTAATATTAGTTAAAGTGGGTCTTTTGTGAAAAATTTGTCACTGGTGTAAAATTAATAAAACAAATTAACTTAAGAATTTATTTTATTTTGTTCAGAGTAGTGACCTGCATCTTATTTAAATATATGGATATGAAAATTTTCTTAGGGCTGGCCACTAAACCATGGAGACCTAGAAGCCTTTGGAAGAGAGCGTTCTTGGCGAATGACGACGGATCAAAATCAAATCATAGATCGTCACGTCAGTGGAGTTGGAGGATATCTTCAATGACATAAATGAAACCATTATTTATCAATTATTGATCAAAAATATAGGTAGGATGTTTTTTTATGAAATTTCTTACCCGTTTTTTATTCCTATGATGAACGCGGATCAATCGACCAATGGATTGATTTGTGGATCATGCGTATTTACGAGATGGGTTTATTTCGGGGTTTATTTGGGAGAATTGCTTATGGTTATCTATATATTAATTTTTTATCTTATGAAAACAAATTGAGATCAACATGAACATTGATCATGGTTCATTCCTCTCATTTTTTCATGTGATTTTCTCCACCGATTCATCATTCTTCATGGGCGTTCTTCATTTGGCCCATGACTTGAATATTTCTGATCAATCGATCATTATGAACCCATTTATTATAAAAATGATTTGATATCATAGATATGTGATTGGACCGGCATGAATTAGTGGTGATGATGGATAAGGGGTGATTCAGGCAATGGATGATTCCTAAATTTGTGTTCTTCAACGTTCTTTAGTGCACAATGAAGAATGACTATCTAATCGGTTTTGGGAGAAGATATGATGAATAGACACGTTTTTTATGACAGAGAGGCTTATATGAGCTTGGATATTTGTTTTTTTGGTGAATTGATCCCTGTATTGAAGTCCAGGGGCTTTGGATCGAATGTAGAGGAAGAATCTGGTATTCTGGAAAATCGTGCAGAACAAGGCATGCAATCCGGGATTACATGGCTTGTGGGGACCCCTGGCTACGATGCTAGGGTTTGGCCTAAGTTAAGTAACACACGGCATGTGACCCCTATCACATGGCTTGTGACCCTCCTCATTTGACTCAGAGTATACTTCATAATTACATAGACACAAGTTGGAGTACACGGTCACTGATATGTTATGTACTCCCACACAGACACAGCTTAGCGTACACAGACCGGTACACAAACATGGATTTGGTACATGAACAAAGCTAGGCGACATAGTCATGATACCATACATCTATAAATGTCATGTATATCCTTCTACATGTCATTTATATGAATACTACATGTCGTATGAGGTTCTTCCACATGATTAGGACTTGGGATAGTTGGACACATCATGTACCCCATGGGACACGTTGTGTAATCCATTCAAGAGTTCTTGAGACTCTTCATTTTCTTAGTTTGGGCTATTATAGGTTGATTAAGTTCCATTGGTCCTTTCCATTGAGGTTACAGTGTGGAATTATATCCACATCACTAGATAGTGATCGCCTATATAGGCCTAGTCTCATATGTAGTTTTGGTGACCCTTAGTGAGACTGGAGTATGATCCTATATCATCCCTAGTTAGAGTTTTTAGAATCAACGTAACCTCCTTGAGTAGGGTTTTGATCCTCTATCTAGTAGGGTGTATTGGTAGGGTTTCTAGAATCATTTAAATATGATCCCCTATATAGCGAGTTGATCCTGATTGGGTTCGTGGTGTCCCCCAGCAGTTCTAGGCATGACCCCTTGTCTATGTATCATGGTACTCTTAGACCAGTGAGCTTCATTGGGTAGGGCCCAATGACCCAAACCTCTTAGCCGAGTGTCTATGATGATAGCATTTCTTGTGGATTGATTTATCCCTAAATGAGCATTGCTTCGAGTAGAATCATGTGGCTTGCAGTTGGTATAACCGTCTGGTGGTGTGGTGTCTTTTCTGAGTATATATGGGTTTTGTTTCTATTATACATTGATTTTTATATCTTATATTGATCTTAATATACTTGGTAATTCATTTTTAGTGTTTTTGGGGTGTCCTACTAAGTATTGTTATACTCACCCCTCCATGGGCTTTTCCCGCACATGTCGTGTCTTGTGCAAACAACAACCCTTTTGATGGTGTCCTAGGAGGACAATGAGTCGGTGGAGCATAACCAGAGCTTGATAGACCGAGTTGTTTACCCGGAGTGTACTTTTGACCTAGTCCTCACCCTTGGAGCAGGTTGGACTCTTTACAGTTTTGGTTGGGCTTCTTTTTATCCCCTTTTCTATTTATAGTACTTTCACTTTCATACTCTGTTGTGGGATCTTAGATGTATACAATCATTCTTTTAGTTGTTTTGCATTTCATCATTTTGTGGGCTTGGAGATGTGTGCCTGTGAATAGGTACTTTGGGTGAATTCCTCCCATTTGTGGGATATGCCTACTCAGCACTATTCTCCATCCCCTGGTCTATTAAAGGCGAGCTTGGGGTAGTCACGGGGCAAACCCTGGTGAGTCGGGTCATGAAAAAGCTTCATCAAATGGAATCAAGAATGCTCTTATACCACTTAAAAGGACCCACATGAACATTGAGAATACACTATGGTGGGTTAATCATATAATTCAATTTATTTTATGTTTATCCTTCAAAAACCTTCAAAATTGTTAATTTAATAAAAAGATCACCGTCTAGGATCCACCCAAACACTAGTGCGCAAATACCATAGAGACAATAGATTTTTATAAGGCTTGACACTCAAAATGAATGACTATATCCTTAGAATGATCCAATAAGACCTATTATCACACAATCTATTTGTTTCAACATGTTTGATAAAATGAATAAGGTTTATCCTTTTACTCACGATATATAATGTGTCTCCCAACTTGTGTAATGTTCTCCCACAAAAATAATGGTATGATATTAAAAAAACGTAAAATACAAAAGATTCTTCAACCAAAGAAAATATCCATTAAGTTTTTGTTGTGATTATTACTCTTATTCATATTATTTTTTCTCTTACACTCTTCTTCTAATCTATTTTATCTACTAATTTTCTCTACACACACGATATATAACTAAACTCTTATTTAATGAAATTTGAATTTATTATTCAAATTCAAAGATAACTTCCTCTTAAAATACTCTTCAACTTCCACCACTTCTTTTTTAGCTATAAGATCAATATGAATTATCGATTCACCTTAAGATATGATTTAAGAACTTTAAGATTTGAGTTTTAGTAGAAATTCAATCACCAATTTGACCACATCAGGAAACTACTCAAATTATGGATTTAACCCATCACTATGATGTGGATATATATATTATTGTATGAACAAGTTCTTAATTAAACAATATGGTGCACTATGACTTGTTACAACAATTACCCTTTCAACTACACAAAAATTATTTCTCCATTATGGCATTGATCGCATGGTTTCCATGGGTTGTAGTAAATTTGTTTTATTTACTCATAATATAGCCTAGTGGTTTACTATGGTTGTCTCTCAAAGAGTAGGGTTTGGGGGATTTACTTATCCTAGCACTTATATATATTTGTTTTTATTTTCTTAATTTTTATGGTATCCAAGAAATTTTCATTTGGTTTTTGATTGAATATAAATAGGGAAAAAAGGGGAAATAAAGATGCACACAGAATGAATATGAAAAATTAAAATGGTCCTAAGGATGAATTCTAGTGGGATCTATTATTTTTTACTTTTGTTCTATATCATCTAATTGAATGAGTAGGCTCAATATCATTCAACCACTCGCCCTCCACTGTTTTATTTTATGTAGAACCACTAATATTCTCAATAGATCCTTAAAGAGAATAATAATTTTATGTGTTCTCCTCATTGAATGGGTAATAACATTCCTTAATTGATTGAATTAACTCACCCACACACATGATAGTAATATTTTAAAATTATTACTTTAAAACCTCATGAATCCATTGGTATTAAGTGTAGCCAAAATGGAGGGATACTTTGGTGTGCAACAGTTGGAAGAGTCCAATAGTGTCATGGATTATAGAGTGAAGATTGCCTCCTCCACACTCTAATTATACTATCTCATTGTAATGAGAGAGTAAATGGATTAAAAAATAAATGAAAAAATTCAATAATGTTGTTGTGATTCCCTCAGACCACCCACAATGGGTTAGATCTCCATGATCATCAAGATTGAAATAACTAGGAAATCCTAAAGGAAAGAAACATGAAGACATTGAGGAAGAAAATAATAACACAACATGATGAATATAATGAAAATTATAATTAAAATAAAATTTTATAAAGAAATTATTTAAGTGACTAAGTCACAATTGGAAAGTTCTGTCAGTATAAAAATATTTATAAGTGCCATATTTTCTTCCTCCTCCAAGATTTTAGTGATTATCAAAAATCTTCTTCATTGTATTTAAATGGGTTCTAAATTTCATATCAGATAGTGGAGATAGATTCAGTTTAAGGAATCTTTTTTTCTTTTGAAATTACTCCCATGATCATGCCCATACTTCTTCAAGAATATTCCCCAGGTGATATGATACTTATTCACGGTGAAATGTAAGTTCAGGAGTTTTTAATCTACACATGAGGAATTATGAGCACTATATGTGCTGGAAAGTGGATTTATAATAATTTTTTGGGCTTAGTGGTGATTTTTTCATAGACTTGAACATCATAAATGTGTCTTTGAATATATATGAAATTATTTTTAATTGGTATGTTAATGGAATAGAATTAGTTGGATGATATTCACTTGGCTTGTAGAAATGTTGTAAGGGATTGAGATGGGTGTTAGGATGACATGGGGACCTCGGTTCATGGTTGGCTCAACTTGAGAATTTCCTCGAACAATTGAGTTGTGACTGGTGCATTAGGAAAATGTGAGGTCTCCGCCACATTCAATTACCTTCATAGGGATAAACATAGTAATCAAAAAATAATTGAATTGGAGAAATTTGTTTCAGAAGCTTCATCGAGGTTCAACATCATTTTCATATTGGGATTGGTGATCTTCAATAGTGTTGGTGGTTATTAGTGTTCATTGTCTTCCAATTATTAAAACCATGTTCATTGATCACTCAACCTCAGTTGTATCTTCTTCACATTGGATAAATCATGGGTGTAACACTTATTAATCTTGTAGAGAGGGATGAGAGATTAGAAACCTTTTTTTGGATTTGGGTGTCTTGTAACTGAACATGGGTACCCATAAACTCATTGGGGTAATTTTCTTAAGCACCTAGAATGTGGACTCTTCCAATGCTACAACTGGTTCTAGGGGAAGATTATAGGTATCCTCCATATTCAATCCTACACAACAAAAAAAATACAGGCATAAAATTCACTTTTAGATTTATTAAGAATCATATGTAATGACATTTCCTTCAAATAGTTCTATTTTGGTCTTCCTTCTTGATTTCAGTAATCTATTCATGAAAATAGGTGGTTCGGCTATATAGTCTTTTTCAGTGTTTGGTGCATCCTACTTCTTCAATCAAATAGTCACAACATGATGATCTTGGAAATCATGTTTTATCTCTCATGGTGGTGACCTCAGTTTTACATCTTCTTCAGTTCTATAGGCAACACTAGTGGTTTAGACTTCTACAAATGAAGATATAGGGAAATATTCAACCTAGAAACATCAACGTGGTAAATTTTTCTTCAATTAAGTTCATGCTTCAGTGCATATCAGTTAAAATTAGTATAATAGTGTGACTTGATCTCCTTTATTAGCTCTACAGTTGAGGAATCATCAGTAAGTATTAGCATAATAGGACCAAGCTAGTGTTTCTTCTATACGATGTTGTGATTCTTATTCAAACTCGAACGGTGATTCTAGATTTGGTGTGGCTTTATCAATCTACCTCTCATCAGTGATGTCGGCAGTAGTAGCATCGGTCCCTCCTCCCCCGGTGGAGGAGGGACCTCCGGAATCCAACAGGAGAGCAGGGCCTTCTTTCTTCCCCTTATCTAACCCCAACTATCTTCCTCCCTTCCCAAAAGCTTCTCTAAGTCCCAAGGTTGCAGATCTCATCGATGGTCTACCCAATCTTCAAGTTTCATCTTCAGATTTAGTGGAAATCATAACGCTCTTGAACATCACACCGGTCGCTCGGTTTAGACAGAGGAGAGCTTTAGTTGATTCATTCGATAGGTTTGTCTTCGACTCTTGGTATCTTCATGAGAGGGCAACAGTGGGTTTTCTTGACAATCAACATATCATGATCTGATTTTCTTTCTAGGAGGACCTCATCAAATCATGGTTGCGCACCCCTCTTAGTGTTGATGGTTTTCTATTCTTCCTATTTCATTGGTCTTTTTAATTCCACATGAAGCGAGATCCGCCTTCGGCTGTGGTTTGGGTAAGTTTTCCAAATCTTCCTTTTTCGTTTCAAAACCCATCCATTATTAGGATGATTGGTAATCTGGTCAGTAGATTTCTATGTTCTGATAGTCATACTGAGGTGGCTTATCACCCTTTTAATCCAGGGGTTTGTGTGGAACTAGAACCATCCTGAATTCCTTTTGAGTATGTATGGATTTCAATCGGTGAGGAATATAGGTGTAATAAGCATGAGATTTATGAAAAATGGACTGATTTCTATTCTACCTACAAAATTTTGGGGCACTCTTTAGATGTTTTACATTGGGGTCTGAAATACAGAGGGGCAGGGGAATT
This sequence comes from Viscum album, assembly GCA_963277665.1. NCBI lineage: Eukaryota > Viridiplantae > Streptophyta > Magnoliopsida > Santalales > Viscaceae > Viscum > Viscum album. Next base: position 1,773,441,819 of record OY728165.1, on the reverse strand, counting down.
GGTAATGAAGTCTACTCAGTGTGCAAGCGACCGGGCCACTCGATGGAGTTTTTTCATCAGGGAGTCCAGCCCAGGGGAAGGACAGAGGATGTCGGTAGGGGTAAGGTTCTAAAGGAATGTGATGAGGAAGGCTCAGGTATGTCAATAATGGGTATCGGGGACCTCAGCTGTTATGAATGGTGGAGGAAGAGCAACTCAAAAGTACTCCAGCGGTATGCAATGTGTCTCTCGAGGGGATTTCTGGCACAGATTGGTTGAATAAGGCCTCGATATCTCAAGTTAACCTATAGGTGTCTGAGGTGTTCCGTAAGCTGAAGCAGGATCTGGTTGGACCTTCCATTAGTGAGCCAAAGGATGATGGTTTGGTCTCATATGAGGCTTCTCAAATGGACAACCAGTTGAATGGGAGTACTGAAATTATGGTGCAATTGGTTAGCAAGGATGAGGTTTCCTCTACAGATCCTTGCACTGAGGTTTTATGGTCGAGTAGTGGTGAGGTTTATAAGGAGATGCAGGAGTCTAATGCTGATGCGGTTAATTCAACCAGAACTGGGAAACTAGGGGGTTGTAGATTATTTGAGCTGGAATCCTATACAATTGAGTAAAAAATTTGAAGGCCTTTACAAGGTTGGTTTGAATTCAGATACATCTATCCCAGTTCATGATGATAGGGTCTCTGTGAAGGATAATAATGAAAGTGAGCCTGAGCTCTTGACAGATGGATCTTTAAGTCTGAAGAGTAATCAGAGTATTAAGTGAAGGAAGGAGAGGAAGTATTACTCCTCCTTACCATATCCTATGGAGACTCGGTCTGTGAAAAAGACAAAAAAAAATAATACATCCATTGAAAATTTGATCAATCAAAGACCAGGGGACCAGGGAATGAAACCTTTGGATTTACTTTTAATCTCCAAAGAAGAAATGATTGATCATGTCCTACTTCTCAATGAAACTGAAGAGGAGGCTTCTAAAATGATGGGGAGGTCACTAAGGGTGACTCTTAATAAGGAGAAATAATCATATATTGACAAACATGATCTAATTCTGCTGGGGGTTTCAATAAAGGGAAGATTAACATCAAGGAGTACATTCAGTCTTGGGATCAGCTGGCTTCTTATTTTAAAAAAATAATGAAGGATGTTCTAGGTACCCAGATTTCTTCTTTATCCTGGAAATTGTTTAGGGAAATAGATTCTGGTAATATCAAGTTACTTTTTAATGAATCTATTTAAGCTGATGTTTTGGTGGGTTGTTTTGAGAGTTTTTCTTTTTAGAGATATTTGTTCTTGGACCATTTCTCTGTTTGTTTTTTTTTATTTTTGGAGCTTCTTCAAATGGGGATCAGAGCAGTAAGTCTTCATTGGTGAATGTAATTCATATTGGGATGATTGAGAAGGTATGTATATGCCATTGTTTCTGTGCCCGTGCTCTTATACATGGGACAAATATCCAAATGACATGATTTGGTGAAGGCTTGTCATCACGATGCAATTGTTGGGGTGGGGAAGCTCTGATTTTCATGTTTTTCTCTATTATGGTTGTTTTCTGGTTGTAATGATGGATCACGTGGTTTCTCACTTTACCTAAAAAGTTTTGTGATAATAAAAATTAATTTTTAGTCAGTCGGGGGAGGAGGTGCACCTGGTTCTCATGGTAGGTTGAGGGAAGTGGTTTTGGAAGGTTGATGGTAGATAACAGTAGATTTTTGAGAAGTGAATTATTGTGATAGGTTAATTGGTCATGTAATCATGATCAATTCAATTTTTACAAGGCATGGTCATTTAATTTTATCAGGATATGGTCACTTAACTAGCCTTTAGTACAAAAAAATATAAAAGATCCCGACCTCTTGATGAGGTGAATTTCATTTTTAATTTTCATAAAATTATTTTAAAATGGTTAATGAAATTCCTCTCGATAGTATGGAAGGTATCAAGAGTGTATCAAAGATTTAGGGCATGAAAAAGAGGGGGAAAGTGGCCATACAGTGCATGACACACGGTTGACAAACAATTAGTACTAACCGTACACCATAATCTTGCACCATATAGTAGGGGGATTCACGGTTTTTAAACCACACATGAGGGGCCCTAGAAACCATGAAATCCTAAATAAATACATCTACATGGATTCCTAATGGTTTTTCAAACCATGTCAATACCATATAAAATCATGCAGCTCGGTTTCCTCTTGGATAGAGGAGACCATATGGCTGGTGCAGGGTTTCGAAAACCATGCAGCCAAACCACGTGTCTCTTTAAAAGTGAGAAATTTTACTTTTTTCCTCCTTAACTTTAAGTAATTTTCCCTTATTTTCACCCCCATTTCTCTTTCAGAATCCTATATTTCAAAACAAGAGCTCCCAACTCTTCCAAGGGGAGTTCTCCTTCAATTCGAGGGAATTTAAGGTGTTGTTTGTGGTGTTTCTAGGACCCAGGAAAGTCTCTAACTAATTTACTTATATTTTCTAGAAGAATAATTTTTTTTTGTTTAACTTCTTGAAATTTTCATGAATACTATTTCCAGGTATTTATTCACTTGGGTGTTTGATTTCATTTTATTTCTAATCAAGGGCCACAGTTGGATGAGTGTTTGTCTACAAGCCTAGGTTAGATGGTCTACAAGGTTTATCTCATAGTGTTGATGTTATTATTATGTATGTGGTTGTTAAAACATGATTTATTTCTTTATTTTTATGTCCTTGACTAATAAAATTAAATTGGGACTTAAATTGATATGTGAGACCCATCGCAGACCCCATCAAATTCATTGATGATTTTGAGTTCTGGCCTATGGCTAACCATGGGGTGCACCAATCCCTTGAAAGTGATTTAATGAAATTATAAATGATGTAATAGATATTTTATGAGATTAAAATGGTTTTGGTTGTTATTTGACACATTAGGATGACCTAAGGAAAAATTTGGCTTAACTTGGAAAGTAAATGTGTTATGATATGACAAAGAGGGTTAATAAGAATTGGGTAAAGGGGGATATTCATGTGATTAAATGATTTTTAAGAAAATTTGATTATTTAATTAATTTAATGAATGGTAAAATGTTTTAATCATGTAATTTATCCAAATATGTTGAGTATATGGAACCATAGGGATTAATGAGTGTTGGATTGGGTGCACCCTTGATGAAAAGGTCAAGTTGGACCTTGGAAATTGTTGAATTATTGAATGGTTATGGATGATGTAAATGAGTTTTCCAACCCATGGGAAAATATATTGGACATGTCTCTCCTTATCCTTGATTTAGGATGGCTAGACACGGTGTTCGATATCCTTGATTTGAAATGTAGACATGTCACTTTTTATTCTTGGTTAGGGTGTTGGCATGATGATTCGAGTACTAATGGAATTTGATATGGTATGCGTAATTGGTTAAATGAAATTTAGAATATATAATTTTAAATGAATAAATAACCCCCCCCCCCATTTTATTTATATTATTTTACCTCAATGATTTATGGTTCATGGTCAGACTTCTGGTGTGCTTGAAGTAGGTTTAGTGGGTTGGGTGTCACGATGGAACTCGAGGGTCAAAGTGGTTTAATTGATAATAGTTAAATTGTAAAACATGCATCATTTATCACTTTGTATATTATTATTGGTATCTTTGAATACACTTTTTTATTAGAATGGATATTTCTTTATACATTGATGGTGGTGGAATACTGAGTTGTACTCATAACTTTCTTAGGCTGCTGTTAGTACCTGATTTTTTTGCAACATCATCCTGATAATTGGAACAAATCAAATTACTTTGACTCCCAGGTCACTCTACTCTAGATATTACCCAATAATATAGAGTAAAAACTCAAGGCTTTAACGGTTCCCATAGAACTTATATGGTTTGTTGAACTATTTAACCAACTCAATGGGTGCCACATGTATCGACATGTATTATCCTGAGGTTTCATAAATGTAATGGTGCACCCATTAATACTGTCCATATACCTATCATCCCTATCCATCCTAGTATGTGATGGACCATTCAAAATATTTATATTAGATTTGTATTATCCATACGACTATTAACCCGATTGACAACCTCTCGAGTCGTCCATCGCTGAAGAAGAAGAAGAAGGGTCACATAGCCTACTAAGCAGCTGAACATTCCCTAGTAATTTCTAACCCACTAGACTAGATAATTACATGATACTAAATCCGTCAACAAGGGTTAACTTAATGAATGAACACCCATCTACCTGTGGTGTTGTTTCAACACTAAGAGTCCTACTTGGGAAAAATGACACCCAAACGACACCTCTAATCTGATAATTGAAAGTAGAATTAACCGATCTTAAATTACCTCATAGGGAACTAACTCTACTAGGATAGCCCCATACTAAAGTATAATGCATTGATCCCATAGCTAGTTCATTCTAAAGATTTCACTAGGCTCTACCACCTATCATCTTGGTTTAAGAAGTAGAAGAATAATTTTATGGGCAATTCTCACATTACTATTCCAAGACAACTAACATGATGACATTAGGATTTACCCTTACATGAGGGTTGAGACTAAGACCACCACATTAATATTTACTTTAATTTATTTTCATTTATTCACATTTATATTTTTAAACATTTAAAGATCCTTAATTTAAGATAGTCCAAGAACTAATCCTAAATGATAACTATACTTAGTACTTCATTTATCTAATGCCACAAAGAAACATAGGCAAGTTATATCAAAATTCCTATCATGAATCTTTTATTTAGCTAAGATCCTACCATAACTTAGGAAATTTCTCTTATAAATTCTTTTTATCCACTGTAATTATCTATAAATATCTCACAATTGGTCTTAGTTAAAGAAAATTTCAATTCTGAACTATTAAATAAAACATCTTTTAGGTTGTAATTAGAATTTTAAATAACTAAATCCTCATATAAATTCATCTAAAAAGTAGATAATAGATATTTTATTAATGATAGGGAACTGGTAAAATAAGATTCCACCATACGTTTATATGTAACACCATTTAAGTGGATTTGGATGATTTAAATAAAAATCCCATTTATCATAACATATCCCCATGGGGTTAACTATCTATGCACAAAATAAAAGTAAAGTCGGCCTATGAGGTTCCCATAATGTTAGCCTTGGTTCAATTAGATGAGCAACCATTCCCAATTTATGGATTTGATGCTCTATAAATTACAATTGGTATCTCATGTAAGTTCAACGCAATAATAGTTTATATAAAAAATATTAATCACACCCTTAATAGGTTTATCATATAACAGCATACCCCAACCAACCTACTTGGGTCTAGTTCTTCATTTAGGAATTCATCCATATGGGTCATCATGCCTAAGTAATAGAGGTAAAAGCCTTTATATAAGAAAAAAATCTCTATAAGACCATCATTTCAACATACATAGATATAATAACCACGGTTATGTTAGATGAATTATCATTACCAAGTTATAATGTTACTTTCCTTTAAAGTTATAATTGGAATTTATATAGCTGCAACCAGATTTTTATAATGGTTTTCAGAATATAACCAGTAAAATTCATGATGGTTCAATTATATGGGTTATCATTATCTAATTTATAAAGTCCCATGCACTTTATAAATTAGACAATTGGATCACATTTAATTATGACCATTAACGTTTTAGACCATGCAACTAATTTTACATGAATCAAACATGTCATGGTTGGTTATTTAAGGTGACACCGTCAAGATATATGGGAAAATACCATTTAGATTGATGCTGACACTTTAATAACCAATCTTACATTATGATAATATCAGGGAATGATACCACATATGAGTAAGGAATACAAACATATAAAAAGGTAATCATAGAATCATGTCATATAGACAAGCATGATAAATAATCACAAGAACATGGTATTCAAATAAGCATGATGTTAAAACACGTAATTAAATTTCAACATATATCAAGAAGCCAAGAAATGTAACCTACATAGCATGTTATATGCATGACATGTGAATTTATATGTGCCTATAATGATTCATGTAAAAATACTTCCTTGTCATATTGCGCCAAGGGTAAAATACCATAAATCTCATAAATCAGTAAACAGTGGAAAGGAAATCATTCACTCCATGTGAAATAATAATCAACCATAATAAATAATATCATGAACAATAATCCCACCCCTATCCACTTGATTTTTTCCCTATGCGTGGATTGATCACTCCCAGATATAACTATTTACCAAGTATCGACACATTAATAGTATATTTTTTACCAGCTCAAAATAGTAAGACAAAGAAAAAAATAACATTTGATACCACTTTGTAACATCTTGACCAAGGATTCACTGAAACAATTCCATAAGCTGGTTGGTCACATGGCCTCAATCATGCCTCCTTATACACCAGAGGTTGTCGACTAATAGTGAGAGTAAAATGATGGTTTGGTGGGGAGACTATACCCCCATGATCAAAGTATCACAATGATATGTAATAGATAAATCAACAGTTGAAAGACATGAATAACAATAGATAAATGAAAGATAATGATTTACAATAAATAAATAATTAATAAATAGGCCAATTCTAATTATACAATCATGTATATTCATGAGATGCTATAATGTACCAACAAAAGTCATACAACATGTAAAGAATAAAATTTATAAAAATAAATGATAAAATACTCAAAGTCTATCTCCAGGATCATCCTGAGCTCTAACTCAGTTCTATGATTCTAATATTTCATGTACAAGAATAAAATAAAGCAATCCAATTGCAAAACCTGAGCCTACAACCAAGAGGTCTATTTGGGTACCCTAGTGTAATGGTGGACCAAATAGGATTTAAGATATACTCAGTAGTCCACCACCAACAATGTCTAATACTACACATTCAATCAATATAAAATAAAATAGTGTGTGGGTATAATAAATAAAGTAATAAATAGATAAATGTAAATAAGTCAGTTTGAGTTCCTTAAGGACACTCAGATGACCATACCTTCTTCAACCTAATATCTCTAAAATTCCATCATGTATATATATGAATATATAAAAAGATATGTATATATGTAGAGATATACATACACCGGTGAGGATCCAAGTCATAAGACCAAGACATCTGCATAATATTAAGGGTGATGGTAATAATGTATTCCTAAGACCCATGGCTACAAGTCTGGGCATCCAAGAATGAGTGTCACTATACCATGGAGAAATTTTGAGTAGTCACATGCATCTGAGCATAAGACCATTAGTTTTTCAAGGACCCAAAGTATATGCCAAGGCTTCCTATTATAATAATTTTCATATGGAGATACCACTAGTTGTATGAATTAATAAACAAGCATGATATAATATGTTTTTCCTATGATCCTATCCAAGGTGCTTCGTAATGAGGAACCTAAGTATCTCTCATGGAGTAACATAATCCTATTCATTCTATGATCCCATCCATGGAGTTTTGTAATGAGTAAATCCAAGTATCAATCATAAATTAGAATTTTCATATGATCTCGTTCAATTCATTTTGTAAAAAGAAAACCCAAGTATCACTCAAAGCATAAGGAAAATCATATGTCTATGAGCCTATCCAAGGAATTACATAAAAGGAAACTCAAGTGTCACTCAAGGCATAATATAATTCAAGTAACCTATGATACCATCCATGGTATTCGATAATGAGGAAACTAGTATCAGTCATGGTATATATAATCTCAAATAGCCTATGATCTTGTCCTAAGCATTCCATAATAAAGAACCCAAGCATCACTGAAGGTGTAATGTAATTGAAGCAACCCATGATCTTGTCCACAATATTTCAAAATGAAGAAATTGGTATCGCTCAAGGAGTAATGTAATTACCTTTTTCATTTTTCACATTAGTATTTAGTCATAGTACGTGGGATTCATCCATGCCAATTTCAAGTACCATAACCCATTTCATTTCATATTTTACAATTTCATTTTCAAATGATAATACAAGTATAATTTAATTAAGAAGGCCATGTATGTAAGCATGTATTTTATCACAAAACAAGTTTGAATAAAGAGGTCCATTCCCATAAGCATGTAACCTACCATCCAAATATCACTATTAAATTCCCCTTTTTTATTATAGAAGACAGTGTACCTCTTAGGTGGTTTTATTACAAAACATAGAAAGAGTGTCATTCTAATTTATTTAATTTAGATTAATCACCCCTTACATGAGGTCTAAAACTCACACACCTTATGAGGTAATTCAAGATCAAACAGGCATTATAATTATGTTAATTTAACACCACACCCCAAGAGGGTGGATTAATTTTACTAGGCGAGGCATACATGCCATAGCGTTTAAAACAACACATCCCAAGGGGGTGGTTCGATTTGAGATGAACAACCTCCAACAATGTAATTTAATGTACAATAACTATCTAATTTAAGGCATTAGATTCTATATTATTAATTTTATATTTTAAGGGAGACAAATGATAATTATGGAACATGGAACAATGACATAGTTTATAAAAATTCTAGACTTTAAGGGAAAGGCACACGACCACCCACCATACTCTTAGGACACTTTAGTCATCCATCATCATGATTTGATTTGAGATGGTTTGAGATAAATTTAAGAAATAGATAAATTCCTTGAAAATAGGTAAAAAAATCCATATGGGTTTATCATATCATATAGTGAGGGAAAACAAAATAAGAATCAATAGGAATCAAGATCTTATTGATATGGATCCAATGAGACCAATAGAACTTGATTCTGATGCAAGATGAGGGATATCGATGGAAACCTAGAGGAGAGCCCAAGGGAGGAGTTGAGTGTCTAGACTACATGGGAGAAATAAGGGAAGAGAGGGGAGGTAAAACCCTTAAGTATGAGAGGTTGAAAGGGTAAATTCAGCACTTTAAAGAACCGCATGATTTGACCAACCATGTGCGAATTGTGCAGTGCCACTACCTAAGTGGCACTAAGGGTGTGGGTTAGGTGCATGGTTTTCCAAACTATGCATAGCTTGTGTACCCACCTATGCATTTTATTAAAAACCCCTCACATGGTCATGTACCTCCTCTCATACGGTTAGACCAAACTATGTGACACCCTCAGTTCCCCTGGACCAGGCTGTAGTTTTAACAAACCATGTGCCCCAGCTTGTTTCTCCCTAAAAGTGAGTTCTCAAAGCTAAACAATTTTGAAACTCATACAGACACTCAAGGAACCTCTCATACCTTAAACACCATATAAAAATACACTTTTAATTATCCTAATGATCATAACTCCATTTTGAAGCTTAGTTTTACATTTGTCCCATCCACTAATTTTTTTTTAAAAATCCTATGGAAATTTCAACCAGTCCAAAAAACAGGACCTTACAATCTTCCCGCCTTAGAAATTATCTTCCCAAAAAAGTATTGGGGAACCAAGAAATATCACCTGACCTAATTGGGTTAAGGAATTCCTGTTGAAATAGCAGTGTTGCATTTTGAACACCCAATCCATCTTCAAGAATCTCTTCAAGCATATGGTATATAAGCCATTAAAACTCAATCCAATTCTCATACCCAAAACTAAAACATAAAGATATTTCTTATATGATCCCATATATCTCGAGACACAATAACATATTCATATCTTTATCCATTCATCTTATATAACTTATGTCACACCCCGACCTACCCTTTATTTTATTTTATAATTTTCTTTGACTTTTAAAATTTTGTTGGGGTTCGGGTTGAGTCCCAAACTAAAAGCACTTGAGTTATATCAAAAAAAGAAAAAAAAATGCACGTTTTGAGTTGACGCTGCTGAGCGCCCGGGAAGAGCGCATTTTGGAACCCCACGCGGCTTCGCCCAGACATCATCACGATCCGCCTATCTGCAGAAATTTAAAATGAGAGACTTTTCTAATTTGTTGTGTTATTCAAAATTTTATTATTTTTAATGATTTTATTATTATTATTAAAGTTAATTGGGTATTTTATTATTTATATTTCTATCAGTATAATTATCAATGTTCATATTAGGATTATTATTAATAAGGATAAAGTGTTATTATTATTATTCTTATTATTGATATTAATATTATTATTATTATTATTATTATTATTATGGATCAAAATTGTTATTATTGTTATTATTATGGATAATATTATTATTATTTTTCTTAGTTTGTTTTTTTTCTTTTTCTTCTTTTTTTTCCTTCCCCCTCTCTCCTTCCTAACCCTAGCGCATCTCCCTTTTTCGGGTCATTTTTTTTTGGGTTTTAAAAAATTTAAAATATGCTAAAAGGGGCTAGGGTTCGGATAATTTTAAAATTGGGTCCAGGATGCGTGAACGCCGTTCACGCATCCTTCGCCGCGGAAGGATGCGTGAACGGCGTTCACGCATCCCGGACCCCGACGGTAATGCGTGAACGGCGTTCACGCGTCCTTTGCTGACCAGCTGAAGGAAGCGTGAACGCCGTTCATGCATCCTTGCATGGGAACAGATGCGTGAACGACGTTCACGCTTCTCTCCGCGGCGAAGGATGCGTGAACGGCGTTCACGCATCCGGCCGAGAAAAGTTATAAAAGGAGGGGTCCCCCCCCCAATACCCATTGTTCTCCTCTGATTTTCATTGCGAAGCTCTGCAGAAATTCTTTCTCAACAAATATTTGCTGCTTTTATTGATGTAAAATTTCTATTTAATAATTTAATTGTTTATTTGTGTTTATTTATTTCATTTGTATGTTTAATTGTATTTATTTATTTCATTTGTATGTTTAATTGTATTTATTTATTTCATTTGTATGTTTAATTGTGTGTATGATTTATTTATTTCATATGTTATGCATGAAATGTTTTGTATGATTTAATTTTCTTGATGTTGAATGTTCGTATGATTTAATTTTTTGAATGTCTGTTGTCTAAATATTGAATGTTTTATGTTATGTCTAAAATTTTTAATGTTTAGAAAAAGTAATTTATGTTGGAGAAATTTATTTTAATGGATGGTTTTGATGTAAATGTAAATTAAATTACTTTTATTTACTAGTAATAATATTTTTAATCAATAAAGTATAAAATATATTTACTTATATTTTGAAAAGTAGAAGAATGCCCAAAAAACATTACAATTTCATAAAATTTAAAATAACAAAAGTGTTTATTATGTAAATCTCAATTAGATCAGTTATAATAAAATTTATTTAATGTTTTTAATAAATATATATATATATATATACATGAAGTTAAATTTTTGTAAAAGAGGTGTAGTATTTAATATAGATTTTATATAATATGGATAATATAATAAATATACCAAAAAACACGGTATGAGTGATGACTGATCTTGAGATGACCGACCATGCATAATTGAAATTGCATGTTTTATTTTGTGTATGTTGTTATTCAATTTGTAATAATTGCATTTTTTCGGTATTGATGACCTGCGAGTCATCTCTCAGTAAGTGTAAGGACCTGCGTGTCCGTTTAAATTAATTTATGTATTTCATACCCCTAGACCCTCTCACATGCATGTGAGTAAATTTGTAATTAAAAGACTGACGCCCCAAAGAGGTGTCGACGAAGAGGCATCCCCGAAGAGGTGTCGACGAAGAGGCATTTGAGAACTCGTTCGAGAGGAGGCGTTGCTATTTGACAGGAGATTGGCGGTTGCTGCAATATTTGATAATAGAGACAGGAGTTTACTCATATAAATTGTGGTTAGTTTATCAGATAATGATAAACTAATCGCAAGTCTCAAGATCAAGTCATGATTATATATTCATAAGTAATCAAACTTTATGAAACATTATATTAAATTTGCTTTTGTGCTAAAATCACAATCACTATACCTTAACAGTGATAAATAAATACATAAAAAAGTCTCAAGATAATCAATTATTCAAAACCAAATTAAATAATTTAAAATTTTAATGTAGTGTATAATATTTTTAAATTTTTTTTAATAGGTAATTATGTCTGCTCAAATATATTGCAACGGTGAGGTAATTTGTACCGAGCAGGGTTTTAGCTACAGTGTGCCACCTGTCAAAGTGGTAAATCTCCATGGTTGTATGACATTGGATGCAGTTCGTAATAAGATTCATAGTCAGTTAAAATTGAGTGCAGGACAAGCAATCACTTCAATTAGATACCGACATCTTCAATATCCTGAGCGTATGTGGCACAGCGACTACCCTATAGTCGATGATGAGGATTGGATGGAGGCTTCTCAGTTATTCAGGCAACAGTGTATTAATGGTTTGATGGAATTATTTATTGTCATTTCTGATATTGATGTGGTGCAATCGATTACTACAGAACCATGCTTTGTGACCTCTATAGAAGTCGGTCCTTCACAACAGTCTTCTTTATTTCCTCCTTCTCATACGACTCCTGTGGAAGAATGTAATGAGGAAGTTCATCAAAATTTGGAAGGAAATGTAGATGACATCCCTTTCTGTGATGATATAGTGCAAGAAAGTTTATCTAAGGAAGAAGAATCTGGGGAGTCAGCAGGAGATGATGTGGTTAGAAATGAACCTTCTGAGGTTCCTTTGAGAGACAGACATCCACTACATCCACCAGTTAGTGGTAATCAGCCTTCAGTTTTGAGTTCCTTAGTTGGAGGAATGTCTCGTGAACAACCTTTTGATTGGGATGTCATTACACCAGCTTCTGAATTCCCTGGCATTATAGGGAATATGCCTGCATCAAATGATAATGGCATATATGTTGGGCAGGAGTTCGAAAGTAAACAGGTCATGAAAAATGTGATAAAACAATACCACATTGAGCGACATTTCACATTTGTGGTTTATGAGTCAAAGAAGACCAAATATCTCATTCGTTGTGAAAAATATGGGTCAGAATGTAAATTTCGATTAAGAGCAGTATTTGATAAATGTTATGGATGTTGGAAGATAACCAAATTAGAAGGCCCACACACTTGTCTGCATCCCAGCTTGGCACAAGATCACTCTTCTCTTGATGCAGAGTTTATATCTATTGTTATTTGTGAGATGATACGAACAAGTCAGGATGTTCCTGTTGCCCTTATTCAGGAAAGAATTCAACAGTTGTATAACTATAAGGTATCATACAACAAAGCTTGGAATGCAAAACAGAAAGCCATTGTAAAAGTGTATGGTGATTGGGATGAGTCTTATGCGTTGTTGCCACAACTTATGGAATTGTTGTCTCTCAATAATCAGATTTTTTATCAGTTGGACACTGTTGAGTATGTATCCCAAAATCATCTAGTTGATCGGTCAAAGGTGAAGTTCAAGAGGATTTTTTGGGCATTCAGACCGTGCATTGCTGCATTTCCCTTTTGTAAACAATTTATTCAGGTAGATGGCACATTCCTTTATGGAAAGTATACAGGTGTTCTACTCATTGCTGCCACACAGGATGGTAATCGCGCTCCTCTGCCACTTGCTTTTGCTGTTGTTGAAAAATAAAATTTTGAATGCTGGAGCTGGTTCTTGGCATGTGTACGTGTTCATGTCACGCAGAAACAGGGCGTGTGTCTGATATCTGATCGTCATCGAGCGATTATAGAGGCCGTGAGTAGTGATGGGGTTTCCTGGACTGAGCCGAATGCTTATCACCGTTATTGCATTAGACATATTGCAAGTAATGTGCATAAGCAGTTTAGAGATGAGGCCATAAAGAAGGCGATCCTCAAATTGGGTATGGTTTTCTAAACTTTCTTTTTTTAACAAAATTTACTATCCATTTTAATACATTATTATGTTATGCTTTCAGCATATGAACCCCAACAAGAAAGGTTTGATCGGCGTCTTGAAGAGATCCTAACAGTTAATGAGGAGGTATATGAATATATGGTACAAATTTCAAAGGAAAAATGGTCATTAGCATACGATGGTGGCATGAGATATGGGCATATGACCACTAATATAGTGGAGTGCGTAAATGGGGTCCTCAAGGGTGTGCGCAAACTCCCAATCATAGGGTTAGTGCAAGAGACATTTTTTAGATGTGTTCACTACTTTGTTGACCGGTCCCAAAAGGCCTACCAGAGGATAGAAAATGGAATGCTTTTTACTCAGCATTTTCAAACTGATATTGACCGGATACGGAATGAGGCTTCACGATGGAATGTTATAGCCTTTGATAGGGAAAAGAGGAGTTTTCGGGTAACAAAGTGCTATGACCAGGGTGCATGCACTAATGGTGGAGTGTTTGTCGTGATGTTGGATAACAGGTACTATGATTGTGGCAGCTTTCAGGCATTGAGATATCCATGTGTACATGTTATTACAGCTTGCGCTTCGGTAAATATATCGTGGGAGCCATATGTTGACCCGGTGTATCACATGAGCACTTTGGTTAACTGTTATAGTGCTGCTTGGATGCCTGTTGGTGACTTCCATTCTATCACATTGTCTGCTGATCAACCGACCATTGTCCCTGATATTTCCAGGTTTTCATAAGTCGGTTTTGGTATCATTTATAATTTTTTCAATGTGTGTCATTTTTAAAATTATTGGCTTCATGCTACTAGGTTGCGGCCTCGAGGAAGACCGAAGTCAACTCGCATCAGAAATGAGATGGATTGGCCTCGGCAACGAGGAGGGAGAATACGATGCAGTATCTGCCACGCAGAAGGACATACTCGTAAGAGATGTCCCCAAGTGGCAGGACAGAGTTCCAAATCTCATCATCCATGATCGAGTCTGTGTACCTGCTCTAAGAGGAAGAGGTTGTGGTTGGTGTCGATGATGAAGAAGAAGAATAAGAAATAGAGGATGAGGATGAGAAGAAGTAGAAGACTAAGAGGAAGAGGTTGTGGTTGAATAACCTATTGTGGAAGTTTCTATAGTTACTTAGGAACTTGATCTATTTGGAATAATGTTAATGGTTATCTAATGGATAATGGATAAATTAACAAACGTAATTTCACAAATAAGAAGAAATAATTAATTTTTCACTTTTAATTTTTAATGTGGAATAATGTTATTGGTTATTTAATGGATAATGAATAAATTAACAAACGTAATTTCACAAATAAGAAGAAATAATTAATTTTTCACTTTTTCCTGTTAATTTTTAATGTGGAATAATGTTGATGGTTATTTAATGGATAATTGATAAATTAAGTAACGATGATATCATGTGTGCAGATGGCAGGTTTTCCATTGCTTACATCTCAGGCTACTCATGTATCACGACTGCTTTTAGAGGGACGTCCTGTGGCTCCCTTGAGTGTACGTAGATCTCACCATTTCCATCATACTGCACCACCTCCCGCTATCGTCCCACATCTTCGTCGAGCTGGATTTTATGGAGTAGCGATGTGCGACTTCACGTTTCTTGATCATCAGCTCATTGCCGCACTTGTCGAGAGATGGAGACCAGAGTCACATACTTTCCATTTCAGTGAGGGAGAGATGACTATTACATTGCAGGATGTGGCTATTATGTTGGGCCTCCCTATCGACGGACATGCTTTGACAGGCCGAGTTCCATCAGATTTTCCTGAGCTTGTTCATAGACTTCTGGGCATAGAGGTCCAGGATGATGGCAGGACCATCGTCGGTGGTAGATTGCGGATGCCTTGGTTAGACCAGCACTTCACACATTTACCAGATGATGCTGATGACGTCACCGTGCTGCGCTATGCACGGGCATATATTTTGAGGCTGATCGGTGGCACGCTTTTTGTTGACCACTCTACTACTTTTGTGCACCTGATGTATCTATCTTTTTTAGAGGATTTGGACCAGGAAGGTCGATATAGTTGGGGGTCTGCCTGCCTAGCATATACATACAGAGCCCTATGCAGTGCATGTCGCATCGATAAGATGCAGATCACAGGATGCATGGTTCTTCTACAGATGTGGGTATGGGAGCACATACCTCGTTTAGCTCCACATGCTCGTGCGCCATTACCCGTAGATATTGTAGCAGAGGCTCCACGTGGACGTTGGTATGTTATTAATTCTTTCTAATATCTAACTTACTTGTATAAAATTCTTTTATGAAATGTAAAAAAAATGTTATCTACAGGTGGAGTTAGGCGCATCGACATTCAGATTCTCCCAGACATGATGTTCACGCCTACAGACTTATGCTAGACAGCATTCGACCAGACGATGTAAGTGATTATTATTTATATTGTTAAATCTTTACTCTTTACTATAAATCTATTCATTTATTAATTGATTATTCATTTTTTCTTTCAGATTACATGGATGCCATATACAGATGCTATCCTTCAGAGTCTGCCCCCATACTGTACAGTGATGCTTGATATCGGCTCCTGCATGGTTCCACTGATTCATTTTCATATAGTCGAGTGGCATCAGACGGATAGGGTTATGAGACAGTTTGGATTCCTTCAGCCAGTTCCTGACCAGCCCAGTCAGTTGGATTCATTGCATTCCCTGAAGATGTCAGGGAAGAGAGATTTTGATTGGAGGAGCTACCATGCGAGATATGTTGCATTATGGGACAGGCGACGGGAGTCCCAGTTGCGAGGGGCAGGGACAGTACGCTTTCATTTGATGGATCAGATGGATTATGCAGGCTGGTACATCAGGTCTCCCGTCAGATTTCTGACACGGCACGGACGGGGCTTCCATGACTTGGTATGCATTCTTTCTTTCACAGTTCAACATATTTTTTATTCAAATTAGTTAACAACAGAATTTGTTTTCGCAGGATGCTCGTATTTGTCATCTACTGCATATGTTTGATCCAGTGGAGAGAGCTGCCTTTGACCCAGCATATTTTCACAGCCTTGTACGACAGATGCTACCGTCGATGGATGAGATTTATCATGGAATTTTCTTTGATCCACCACCTGCTGCGGAGGCCGCGGAGCCTGCTGCGGAGGCCGCGGAGCCTGCTGCGGAGGCCGCGGAGCCTGCTGTTGTTCCACAGGATGAGGCTGCTCAGCTTGCTCAGCCACATGATATTATTCCACTGGAGGAGGGTGTTCAGCATGACCAGTCATATGCTCCTCCAGCTTCTCAGGCACAGCCACAGGTACTTACAGACGCTGACTGGATTGAGTTCGATGTTTTATTGCAGTCATCCGCAGTAGAGCAGCCATCTACTTCCTATATTGGTGAGAGTTCCAGCCAGCTTCCACTATCCTTAGATGCAGGCCAGAGTACAGGCGGTGAGACTGTACATCCACCGTCTGTCACACAGGAGGATGTGGAGGTGGCTGTCGATGAGGATGCGCAGCGTACGCCAGAGCACAGACGTAGACAGACACGGCGTGGACGCATCCAGTATACGCCTGACTGTGGGACAGAGGAGCATCCACACCGGAGGTGTAGATTAGGTTGACATTTGATTTATGATATGTTTTGTATGTGTATTACTGTTATCTAGACTTCTATTATACCTTTAATAAGTGTCTTACTGTTATCAAATTATCTACCAATGTATATATATATATATATGTGTGTGTATAATAAATAATATGATTAGAAATTCCATAATACTCATATAAATTCAATAAGTTCAAGATAAAGGTTAAATAATAATCCAAGGCTATTTATTTTATGAATAACATATTAAAAGACCAAGTAAAATGTATTGAAGAACTTTAGGAGGATTTTGTTGGCCTACAATTAAATATAGGATCAAGAGAAACTCTTGACTCCTAATATGATATTAGGAAATTAGGTCACACAAGTGATGGAAAAAAGGGAAATTATGGTTCATAGGTCCAAAAAATAGTTAATAAATGTTTAGGGAAGAAAATGATACATCGTAATGCCACAAATGGTATGGTTATTGTTCATAAACAGAAAGCAGTAATGATTGGTGTCAGAACACAAGATCCTGTTATGTGGATAAAGATTTATTTTGGTATGAATTAGAATCAGAATATTTAGTGATCTTAAGGAATAATGAGTGGTGTATTAGTGATGCACATGAATAAACCATTTATCAAATATTATTTTTGTGGAAATATGGGGAATTCTTAGAATGCTCATTCCATAGCCTTGAGGGTCACTATTTTAGGTTTAGAGGATTTAGACACATGGAAAAATATTTCTCATCAATAATGTAGAGAAATTTACTAAAGTATACCCAAAGTGGTAATATGCAGTAGATCAAGGGATCATCAAACAAGATGATAATGAAAAATAAATTTGCATCTTTTCAGGATGACGTTAGACCATAATAATTTGATTAAGATTGATAATATTAGTCAACATCAAGTATGAATTCAAATACATGGATCAAAAAGAATATTTGAGAAGGTAGTGATTATAGAGATTTCCTTTAAACCATCAAATCACACAATATTATAGATCATTTATAGTGGATGCACCTCCCATATGATGAGAAATAAGGATCTAGTTATAAGAATAATGTATGGAAGGTAAGGTGTTGATATATTTTTCAATGATGAAGGCCTGATGATTATTGGCTTGGGAGAAGCCAAATTTGGGGGTGGGGATGAGATAAGCTGATTTAATGGTTGTTGAAGGTCTCAATAAAAACTTGTTAAGTGTTAGTTAACTATGTGACTTGGGACACACTATAATATTTACAAATAAGGTGTGTATTATCAAGGGAAAATATAGTGGAGTTGTTTTGTAAGGAAAACACACAAAGGGGAATCTATATCTTGTGAGTGGACAAGAAGATATGTATTTTATATCCAAGGAAGAAGAAAATAGGTTGTGGTATAAATTTATTGTTTATATGAGCCAATCATACATGGAAGATCTGTTGAAATGTGACACTGCTCAAGATCTCCCTAATTTATCATGTGATCATACTCATACATGCGATTCTTTATAACAAGGGAAGATTATTTGAAATATATAAAAGGTTAAAGATCAATGGTCAATAAGAGTGATTGAACTAATTCAAATTGATGTGTGTAAACCTATTTCACCAAGATCTATTGATACGAAGAGATATTTTTAGTGGCCAAGGATCAATTAGGTGGTAATGAGAGGGAGGTGAATCAGTGGTAGCCTTATTTTACTAATTCTTTTTTTAAATTCAACCTATTGAAATTTGTTTAGGTTTTTGATCCACTCAATATAAACTCTCAATCATTCCTCAAGTGTAGTTGTAATGAAATAGGGAGAATCACATGTTATTTACAGGGTTATTTTGAAAATACTACTCATTTCTATATTGGTTATACCCCCCAACATGTATTATTCACTATCTCCACAAGTTAATACAATGACATATAATCCATTTTTCCTCTCTATAACAAAAAATAATCCACTATACACTCTCTTTCTCCATAATACATTGGAGATTCATTCTACTCTATAATCCAAAAGATACATCTACTTCCAAATTTAGGAAGAAGTTCTTCTTCAAATAGACTTACTCTATAAGAAATCTAGTCACTCCTACCTTGTGTACTTTATCAATAATTTTAGAAATTATTATATTAAGACTCTTTTCAGATTTTGTGCAATCTAGATTCTCCTCAATATTCAAATACTCAAGAACTCATCAATTCATCTTTCTATATTTACCTGATACATTATTGTATCGAGTTATCAGAAATAATATTTCAATTCAACACAGAGTCTTCATCACCTTCATACACACTTTATTCACAAAACAAACAATAATTGTTCATGGGTAATATATCATTATTACATGATTTAAAATCAATCATTTAAATCCTTATTTAAATTTGTTTAGTAATAACACATTTAATTACACATTTATATATGAATACTCATCAGTAGTGGTATCATATTTTCCTCATATTGAATGCCCCATTAATTTCTGTGGGTATTTTGTTTCATGCAACTCATAAAGAATACTAGAAGGATTAAGGTTCCCCTCTTTCTTCTTAATGTGGTGTCTATCTCTATGAATCATTATCTATATTCATACATGTAACTCATATTTAATTACATAATAAAATACAAAAACTCATCAAAAATACCCAATGCTCGGGTCTTCTCCATTCTTCACATAAATGTTACAACTCATGTAAGAATCTGATTCACGTGGATTCATCAAAATATGATCTTCTAATCACTCGAATACTTATTGACATATTGATAAAACATACAACCATTTTTTCCAACAATCTCCCCCTTTATCTTCTGTTGTTAATATCCATTCATATCATAAAAGTTAATATGTGGTAACATCAATTATTCTCCCCCTTATTTAAAATAAAATGAAAAGGATAATTGGACAATTTTAAACTCATATTTCTTCTCAAAAAAATCTTCACATATATTTTAAATAAGGGGATGATATGACATGATACTTGGAACAAAGCCTTTAGTTAATAAACACTATATCTATATGATCCATCCTAGTGTAGAAAGAAATAATTAAATAACCAATATAATATAATCTACCTATAACACATACTCATATGTGATACTAAAATTAGATATTCTCAATTATCAGGATGAGTAATTTTAAGATAAGAAATACATGATCCTGCACACACTTCAAAAAACACATTAGAAAGTTCAAGTGCAAGAACAAATCCCCCTTTTCTCATTTTTTCATTAAATAAGTACTCAACCTTAATGAATATAATTAAGAAAAAATGTAAGATAATGTGATTGGAATACCTCAAATCTCTTATAAGATCCTCCTTAAGATATGAACTCATTCTTCATCATGGGAATTTATGTACTCCATGATGAACAATACTTCTCCTTCAATTCCATTCAAGTAAACTCATAACACATAAAATAATAAGGAATAAGGAGGAACCTCTTGTATTCTATAGAGGAAACATTCAATGTGAGAGTTTTCTCTCATCCTTTATTTCTTCTTATTTCTAAGCCAAGCATGGGATGTGATTTATTTCTTATTACATGCTTCATGGATTATGCACATATTTCCTTCCCATGAATTTCCTCTTTATTTGGAATACATTTTCCCCCTCCTCCATAGCTGGTACAACCTCATTATTTTTCTTCCAAATTTTTCATCTTCTCTTCCAAGATTCTTATTACGAGGGATTTCATTTTGGTTCTTTAAACACCATTTTTTGATACTCGTTTTTATCTTTAAAAACATTGAACTTATTTTCTATCTTAATATGACTTCTTTCAGGATACAAAAATTCCTTGTAAGTCATATGAGTAGAGTTTCTCCACATAGATTATTTACCCTTGCATGTTTTCCTCTAAGTGAAATACCTTTCCATATGATCTAGGTTAGAAAAAATGAATCATTTAGGTATTCTGTGAGATGCGTGAACGCCGTTCACGCATCCCCGACCCCTTTTTAAATGTCTCGTGCGAAACCACCTAATCCCGGGTTCTTCCTCTCAAGTAAATGTTGAGATTGGAGTACACCCAACAGTTTTTTTTTTTGACTAAGATTATGTGAATAAATGTTTGAAGTGGTTTAGGTTTGTTTCTTTGGTTGAAATGGATGGTTGAGTTCTGCTTGGTGACGGTTAAGGTGATCTTGTTTTAAGGATGACTTGTGTGTCATGGGTTTTCAGTGTCTGTTTGGATCGATCAACTGGAGGTTCTTAAACTTTTAGTGGTGAGTGACACTTAAGGAGTTTCATCTTTGGGTCTTAACCTTATCATGGCTTTCTGGGGACGGAAAGCGTTATGGTGGGGAGAATTGTCACACCCCGACCTACCATTTATTTCATTTTATAATTTTCTTTGACTTTGGAATTTTTTTTGGGGTTCGGGTTGAGTCCCGGACTAAAAATTCACATTACCCACGGTTTCGAGAACCGTCGGCTGCAGTGCCGTCACAATAGGGATATACCCACGGTTTTCCTAGAACCGTGGGTATAGATGTAGAAAAATTCACATTACCCACGGTTTAACAAACCGTAGGTATAGACATCTATACCCACGTTTTTCAAACCATGGGTATACTGATTTAAATCTCCCCATGTATACCCACGGTTTGCAAACCGTGGGTATACTAAATTAAAACTCCTGACATGTACCCACGGTTTGGCAAACCGTGGGTATAGACTTGTTCCCCAGGTGGAGTAACTGTAGCTCCAACTCCCTACCATTCTGCACCTATAGAATCTGCAATCCTGAAATTCACAATCCTGCAATTTAGATATATCAGAAATCAACAATAATATGAAAATACCTACTCTGGTATATCAATCCCAACATGAAAATACAATGGAAATTAAAGGACCTCGTCAAAGCATCTTGACTAAAAAACATAGGAAGACTCACATTCTTACCCTAACTGTAGAATGGGTGTATATTCCCATTCCCTACAAAAGTGCAACTGTTGAGACCCTGGGTGCATAACAACCAATTGAAAGGGCATGACAGTGAAATTTGTTTGGGAAGGAAAGCATGTGGCATTGCAGGGAGTTAGAACTCCACAGAGTTGACCTGGGGCCTTGCAAGAATACCTGGGAAAGGGGAGGAAACCGCAAGAAATTCAATGGAAAACGGCATGGGAGGGAGGTGATAATGAAGCTCAACTGAACCTTATCCAGCAGAAACAATTACAAAAGGTATTAGAGTGACACTGTATAGTGTTTGATTCTCCTAGCAGGTTGCCTCCAAGGAGGGAAACCGACCATGTCATTAATCTGAAAGACAGGGTAGAACCTGTAAACATTAGGTCATACATGCATGTTTTCCATATGAAGAACGAGATTAAGAAGCAAGTACAGGAGCTAGTGGGGTTAAGATTTATCAAGCACAGTAACAGCTCATACTCAAACCTAATAATAAGACGGGGGGTGGCAGATGTGTGTTGACTTTCAGGCCTTGAACAGAATAACATTACCAAATAGGTATCCAATTCTTGTAATAGAGGAATTAATGGATGAGTTGCATGGAGAGACTTATTTCACTAAGCTGGATTTGAATTCAGGGTTCTATCATGTTCGAATGAGGGCAGAGGACATTGGAAAGATAGCGTTCAAGACTTGCGAGGGGTGCTATGAATGTGGTCAAGCCATTTGGATTGATAATGCGTCAGCAACCTTCCAAGAAACAATGAACAATATTTTCTGATAAATGTTGAGGGAGTCTTAGTGTTTTTTGATGATATCCTTCTTTACAAGAGGATGGGAGGAACACCAGGCAATGTTGCCACAACTGCTACAATTAATGAAAAACAATATGTTGTATGCCAACAAAAAGAAATATTCTTTTGGGAGGAGGATGGTGGAGTATTTGGTGCATGTGATTCCAGAAGAGGACGTCTTCATAGACCCAAAGAAGTTGGAATATGTGGTGAGTTGGTGAGTGTCATGGAATGTTGAAGAGGTAAGGGGATTTCTTGGCCTTTCTGGGTACTCTTGAAAATTTATAAGGGATTATGGTAGAAAAGAGGTTCCCAGGAATAGCTAGAGTATATTAAAGCTTCCTTTAACAGGAGTTGCAATAGGAAAGTAACATAAACTGAAAAGGGAAATACACTTACAATGGAAATTAGAGGACCTCGTCAAAGCATCTTGACTAAAAAACATAGGTCTAGTTCAGTTTTGGTCAGCCCTCACCCTCCCCCCCTTCCCAGCCCTCCCCCTGCCCAGCCCTCCCCCTCCCCCCTGCCCAGCCCTCCACTTGCCCAACCCTCCCCTGTAAAGACCCGTAAAATTCAAGGGAAATTTTTTCTTAATTTTCTTTGGAATTTTACAAGAGCGCGGTTTCTGATAGCACCTGATTCCGAGGCCCGGAGTGCCCGGAATCAATTTCCGAAGTTTGGCTCGGGTACGTTCAGTGAACGAACGAGCGGGAATTCCTAACTTTTGATCCGGTGCTCGGAATTGAAATCCGAGGGCACCTATGAACTCGCAGCGCCGATATTCGCTTAAGGAGACCTTTTCGGAAGTTGTGTTTATTACGGGTTGAAAGTTAGTTTTTTTTGGGTTTTTAGATTAAGTTAAATAAAATTTGTGAAATACAAAATTTTATTTTAACTTGATGTTTTTTTTTAAATCCTTCCAAAGGGGGTTGGGAGTGGGATTCACATCCACTTAACCACCCTTGGGAGGATTAAGTGTGGTGGGGCCCACACGAAACCCAACCTTCCATCTTCCCTCAAAACTCCCATTAAACCTCCTTTAAATTAATGTTTGACAACTTTAAGTATTAATTGAGGTGAGTTGTTCAATTCAAACCTTTGAAATTCATGTGGTAAAGTTGTTTAATAATATAATCTTAAAGCTTATTTTATTCTGGTTGAATTTCTTTTACCACCTTTAGAGGAATTTTGGGAGCTTCTCCTTCTTCTTCTTCTTCAACTCTGACGAAGAACACGAAGAACCTTCGAACTTCGACGAAGAACTCCACGTTCTCGGGAACCGTCTTCCGTGACGACATAACCCCGACATCGACGTTCTTCTTCCGTGGCGCTGACCACCGCGACACACGACTTCCGCGAATCGTTATCGATCATCGAACTTTGTTCCAGAACCAAGGTAGGGGTTTGTCCTTTTCAAATTACGTGTTTCATTCCCTCGAACATGAAAGAATAATCCGTTGGGCGTAGTTCCAAATTTTTTTTAAAAATTTGTGAAACGTTCATTGTTGTGTTTATACGATTGGCCAACTGTTATCGTTATAACGGGAGGAGACCGGACCGCACGAACACGGCCGATTCTCCTCCCCCTTCTAATCTTTCGTGTTGATTTAGCGGAGACAGCGCGGTGTCGTCGCACCGCGCAGGAACAAAAGAATTTATGGCTGGAGCGAGCAGCGATAAAGAAATGCGGTGCCGACGCACCGCGTCGTTGTTTACGAAAGAGACCACGGCCGGAGACGGGCCGCGGCGGAACGAGGAGGCGACCGACGGCCAGCCGGGTCGCCGGCGCCGGAGATCAAGAAGGGCCGCGGCCCTACAGCCGCGGCGGAGCAGCCAGGGGCGGCCGGCCTCGCCGGCCGCCGGAGATCGGAAGAGCCGCGGCGATGGCCACGACGGAGAAGAAGAAGGCGGTCGGCCACGCCGGCTGCCGGTTCGGTCAGAAGGCGGGACCCGAGGGTCCCGTGGGTTAATTAAAACGGCCGGCAAAAGCCGGCCGAGATCTGAAAAAAGGGGGGGGTTTCACCCCCCGCGTGCGGCACATGCGCGGCACCCTGGCCGCGCCGCCGCTGGCCGGGCCGCGCCGCCGCGCCGCCACCGGACGGGCCGGGTCCAGCGGATCGGGTCGGTCTGTAACAACCCGAGAACTCATGTTTTGTGTAATGATATGTTTCCCCTTTTAGTTGGACCATCTTGCTATAAAAAGAAAATGAAAATAAATAAAAATCCGTAGCAACAAGCATGAATGAAACACTCCTTTATTAAGAAATATGACGTTTACAACTTCCCACAATCAAAACATCACTAACCAAGGATCCCAACCAAAAATCCGATTACAATGATAGGAAGACTGCTTAGAACCACTAGGAGCCCGAATATGCGGTAGGGATTCCGAACATCCATCATAAAGAACATCAGAATGGCTGACGCCACCGCGACCGTGCTCAACACCAAGGGGATCATGCGAACCATCTTTGCTTCTCCTTCGGTCACTTGGGGTAAGGGACACCCGAGACCAAACCTTTCTTTTATAAGCACCCTAATATGGTCGTTGCACCCCAAACGGCTATATTTTTGACCGTTGGACCTCAAACGACTATATCTTCGACCGTTGTCTTCCCAAAGTATCCAATGTTTTATTTTTAACCGTTATCCAAATAATGTTTAAATTCAGTTTTTGTCGACGTGATAAAACTTATTAAGTATAGTTTTTAAATAATTGATAAGTGATATGTATTTTCTTTTATATATATATATAGTTGTAATTTATATATATATATATATATGGTTTTGGTTTGTCGGCCTAAAATTTGATTAAATTTAAATTATTATAAAATTATCAACAAAACTATTTTATTTTTTTTATGAATTATATTTACGGTTAACTTCTCGTAAAATTGTTAATGATGTATATTTACCCATTTACAAAATTAATTTATGAATTTCTTTATATAATAATAATAAAATAAAACTACACAATTATGTTCTTACTAAAACCTAATAGTTTTATTGCTTTAATTTTGACATTCTACCTATTTAGAGATAAACTAATTAATATTAAACACTTTCTTTTTGTTTCAAATTAATCCGAATGTATTTTTTTTAGTTTATTTATGAAATCACAAGTATATATGCTATTATACTTGAGTTCACTTTTTATTTTATGTATAAAACTTATATATGTGTATTTATATGTATTGATAAAAAGAAATAGAGAAAAATGAAAATACAAATTATGTTAAAAATAAGGGTTTAATAGTCTAATATATAGGGGTATTAATAACCCTTGACTTAGGATAATAATAGTTTATTAATAAGGATATATTAATGGTTTTATAATAGGTTTAATAAAATAATAAGATAATAGTTCTTTTTTTTTAAAACGAAAAAAAAAGGGATGAATTGGGGGGGGAGGAGCCGCGTGTTTAAAACGCCGCGGCAAGCTTGGGCCGTCCGATCCTCACCCCTTGATCACAACCATCCGTTCCTTTTATAACCGCAACGCGTCTTAGCCGTCTGATCCGGCTGTTTCTAATCCTGGCCGTTCGTCCTTTTTCACATCTCCCTTGCGCTGCTACTTTCTTCTTCCTCATCGCGCCGCTAAACCAGGCGGGTTCGGCCATAGTTTCCTCCGCCCGAGCCGACAACAGTCACCCTCCCTCTCGTTTTCTTCCACGAAGTCGGCGCCGCCTCTTAAATTTCGGCCTCGGTTCCATCGTTTTCCCCCCGGTTGCAGAGTCTTCTTCTTCTTCCCTTTTTTTTTAACTCCCTGTTGCACCGAAGCTGGAGGATTGGACCCGAACTCTCACGACCTCTCCGACCTCCGAGACTTCGTCGCCGCCTCGTGCTCTCCTCATCCTCGTCGAGCAAGTAAGGGTTGAACTCTGTCTGTAAAATTTTAAACTCCGGTTTTCATGTATATAAAAATGTATACGGGTTATATATACACACATGTATATCTCCTGTTTTTTTTTTAAACCATCGGATCCTCTTGCCCCAATCCCCTCCTCTTCGAACGAAGGTAAGGGAAAAAGTTTTCCTTGTTTATTTTCTCCAGTTTTGAAGCTTTTTTTTCTACGTATACGATTTTGTATATATATATATATATGGCCGCAAGTACTGTATAGCACCACCTCTTTTGTGAGTCGAACGAGGGTAAGGGTTCCTGTCTTGTTGGTTTTTAGTTTTGGTGAACCTACATGTTTATATATACTTTATGTATATATGTATATCTATACCCATATATATATATAAGGTCATAAGAGTTGTTTTACCCCTGTCCTACCCTCCCTACGTGGGGATTTGAACAGGAGCAAATGGAAGATCTTGGGTCTCGGTTTCAAACACTCATATACCCTGGTTTTATATGTTTAAATGTGTATACATATATATTTAAACATGTATATATATATAAGGAAATACATGCGGGTATTTATCTCCTTTTATATATGTACATGACACTAGTTTTATTTTCGCCCTTTGAAAAAGGGAGATTTCATGTAATCTTATAAACATGTAAAATCATGCAAGTATATGAAGTATATTGATATATGTACATATACATGCGATTATATCAATGTGTATGTACATAAATGTGAACCTGGATCCCTTATTTTGTAATTTATTACAATATAACATGATGACCAAAACTTTAGTTACCCCAAAGATTATTATGATTATTATTTCTAAGAACGATGTCAAGAATGTCTATATATATATGTATATATTATTTTCGGTATGTATATGTGTACTTAAATAAATACCTTTGAATGTATACATCCTTTTCTTCAGAATATATGACGAGTGAGTATGATTATTATGTTTCAATACTTTCGGTATAACAAGATGAATTTATGGGTTGATTGGATTTTAAAATCACTCTCGAAACTGATTATTTTCATTTATCACTGCTTCGGATAATTAGGACTTTTTTCCTTAAAATGGATAGTGTGGGCTTCTTGAACTATTATGAATGCATTCATTTGTTAGTAGGTGTGTTCCCTTGTGATAATAGAAAAAGCTTACACAGACATACATGATGAACTGATTATGCACCTTGTAACTCCAGCTGCCAGTATTAAACGTCTAGGATATCCATATATCATCACATGTGTAATTAAGGAGTGACCATGCTTTAATTGGATATTTTTGATGTATGGAATGTTAAGTGTATGTTTACTTTCTTAAAATCCATGTTTTCGAATGTGAACTTTTATATGCACAAAGCATGAGCATGCATGTCTTAATGTTTTTAATGAAAGAACTGTTTTCATGATTATGCATATGTAAAAAAATGGGGTTAAAGTAAGAATGCATGAAACCCCATGAATGTAAAACCATGTCAAGATATGTGAGGGATGTATAGGACTTACATGTGACGGGTGCGCCCGGAATTATATAGCGCAACAAGAATGATGTGACGGGTGCGCCCGGAATTATACAGCGCTCCAATGCATTGGGTAAAGCAAGAGTCTCATGAGACGACCATGTGCGACGGTCTTGGCAGTCAGCCTTGACTTGTGCTAAAGAAACAGGGCGGGGGGTGAGCCTCGACCTGTTAAGTATGTTCTACGGTCATGATGAAAAGTCATGACAAAGTCTAGGATTGTACATACCCTCTAAATGTAATGATAAAGGTTAACCAGGGGTTAGTTCAACTAACAGGACAACCCCTAGTTGAAAGCTCCCAAGATTATGAAAATGCACTTTATGTGACAAGAAGTGTTTTTCATATGGTAAACTGCTAGATGATATGCTTTCTACTCATGAACCATAACATGAATGTCTTTCCCTGCTTAGTCATAGAATTCTTTTAGAATTGAAGTAACCCTGTTTTAACATTATGCATTGTTTATATTGCGCACTCTGATCATGTTTACATTAAAGCTTATTTTAAGTACGTGCTTCTTTGTGCAAGTAGTTTTCAAAAAAAAAACAAATGGATTTCATGTTTTAAGAAATAACAATGTTTTGTTTTAGCAAAGTATGTTTTATTATTTTCAAAAGGACTTAAGAAAGGACTTTCATAAAATGTTTTTAAAAACCCCTTACTGGGCATTTTGCTCACCCTACGTTTTGTTTAAAATTTTTCAGGCACAGTTGGAACTAATGAAGCTAAACAGAAGCAGCTGGTTTCCCAGAATCCCGAACCTCGCGATCCTCTGTTGTGATGAGACATGATGTTTTATTTGTATGATGTAATGTTAAGCGTATCATGTCTCATCAAGCACCCCGGCTTGGGGGGTCGCTACAGTTGGTATCAGAGGATGGGTTCAGGAAACTCTGGAAAACCAGGTGATATAAGTATATTGCTAAGACTAACTAAGTAAAAATAATTTTCAGATGGCTGATGTACCTACTGACCTTTTGTCACTCCCCACCGAGGCTCTAGAGAACATCATATCTCTAGCTAGCCGTGATAACTTCCTGAACTATGCTCACATTCGCATGACGTGTAAGCGCTTGTACGATGTTTCGAACTCATCTAGGGTGCTTAGTCTCCACCGGGGAATGGGGATGGATTATCTCCTAATGATGATGACTCAGTTTCCCTCGTATGCACGTCGGGGAAGGTATCACGAAGGACTCTTCCGAGTGTTTACAACCGGCGAGGAATTTGGCACAATGCTAGATAACCCTTTCCAAGAAGCTGCTGCTGCCGGAGATCTTCGAGCAGCTTATCTGTGCCAGGTCCTGCACTATGGCTTCTGGGGCCAATTAATGGACTTCGGAGCATTGGAGAATGAGTCCACTCGTGTGTCTCTTAGGCAAGAAGTGTACACCGACGTTTCCCAACTCCACACCCCTCACGCTAAACTCAAGAGGCGATATAAATGTCCCCATGACTTTAGTTCTGTATGTTCCTCTTGTGTATGGTTTATGGAGTTAGAGAGTTTCGCCTCTCTTTGTGGTGTCCGTCTGGAAAACTCAGACTTTAATGTGTAAAACTTCTTAATTAAAAAGTTTATGATCTCTTTCTACTTAGTGTTGTTAAGTGACCTCTCTTGTTTACCTTTTCTTCCAGATGGCAAGTCAGACGAACCTCTCGTCTCTACCCGATGAGTTGGTAGAGGTTGTCTTGATCAGAACTTGTATGGTGGACTATCCCTCTTTTCTCCACCTACGAGGGTCCAGCCAGCGTTTGCTCAATTTAGCAAACGGTCCAGAGATTCTTCGGCTATGTCGAGAGAATAATCGCGTCTTTCAGCTCATCGCTGCTGCTCAACTCCCCTGCTATAGGCGAAGGGGAATGTACTTCGAGGGTCTGTTCCAATGTTTCACTCTGGCACAAAACTTTACTGCCAGAGCGTGCTTTCTCGTGGCTGCCCAGGATGGCCAGCTCAGCGCAGCGTATATGTTCCAAGTCTTGAACATCAGTCTCCTCGATCGCACCGTCCCTCTCGACTACCTTGAGCAGGATGTGGCCAGAAGAGTCGTCAAGGAGTCTATCTACTCGGACATATCCGAGCTTTGCATCGCACGAGCCTCCCTTTGGAAGCCTGTGTGTAGTACACATGACCAGGAGTTCAAGGAGCACTGTTCGAGGTGCATCTGGACTAGGGAAACCGAAGAGCTGTGTGCTAACTTTGGTGTCCTGTTAACCGAGCCAGACCCACTGTTTCGGTAGAGTTTTATGTTTGGGGTTTCTGTTTTTTTTTATGATAGAATTGCGGGGACGCAATTCTTTTAAGGGGGAGATAATGTAACAACCCGAGAACTCATGTTTTGTGTAATGATATGTTTCCCCTTTTAGTTGGACCATCTTGCTATAAAAAGAAAATGAAAATAAATGAAAATCCGTAGCAACAAGCATGAATGAAACACTCCTTTATTAAGAAATATGACGTTTACAACTTCCCACAATCAAAACATCACTAACCAAGGATCCCAACCAAAAATCTGATTACAATGATAGGAAGACTGCTTAGAACCACTAGGAGCCCGAATATGCGGTAGGGATTCCGAACATCCATCATAAAGAACATCAGAATGGCTGACGCCACCGCGACCGTGCTCAACACCAAGGGGATCATGCGAACCATCTTTGCTTCTCCTTCAGTCACTTGGGGTAAGGGACACCCGAGACCAAACCTTTCTTTTATAAGCACCCTAATATGGCCGTTGCACCCCAAACGGCTATATTTTTGACCGTTGGACCTCAAACGACTATATCTTCGACCGTTGTCTTCCCAAAGTATCCAATGTTTTATTTTTAACCGTTATCCAAATAATGTTTAAATTCAGTTTTTGTCGACGTGATAAAACTTATTAAGTATAGTTTTTAAATAATTGATAAGTGATATGTATTTTCTTTTATATATATATATAGTTGTAATTTATATATATATATATATATATGGTTTTGGTTTGTCGGCCTAAAATTTGATTAAATTTAAATTATTATAAGATTATCAACAAAACTATTTTATTTTTTTTTATGAATTATATTTACGGTTAACTTCTCGTAAAATTGTTAATGATGTATATTTACCCATTTACAAAATTAATTTATGAATTTCTTTATATAATAATAATAAAATAAAACTACACAATTATGTTCTTACTAAAACCTAATAGTTTTATTGCTTTAATTTTGACATTCTACCTATTTAGAGATAAACTAATTAATATTAAACACTTTCTTTTTGTTTCAAATTAATCCGAATGTATTTTTTTTAGTTTATTTATGAAATCACAAGTATATATGCTATTATACTTGAGTTCACTTTTTATTTTATGTATAAAACTTATATATGTGTATTTATATGTATTGATAAAAAGAAATAGAGAAAAATGAAAATACAAATTATGTTAAAAATAAGGGTTTAATAGTCTAATATATAGGGGTATTAATAACCCTTGACTTAGGATAATAATAGTTTATTAATAAGGATATATTAATGGTTTTATAATAGGTTTAATAAAATAATAAGATAATAGTTCTTTTTTTTTAAACGAAAAAAAAAGGGATGAATCGGGGGGGAGGAGCCGCGTGTTTAAAACGCCGCGGCAAGCTTGGGCCGTCCGATCCTCACCCCTTGATCACAACCATCCGTTCCTTTTATAACCGCAACGCGTCTTAGCCGTCTGATCCGGCTGTTTCTAATCCTGGCCGTTCGTCCTTTTTCACATCTCCCTTGCGCTGCTACTTTCTTCTTCCTCATCGCGCCGCTAAACCAGGCGGGTTCGGCCATAGTTTCCTCCGCCCGAGCCGACAACAGTCACCCTCCCTCTCGTTTTCTTCCACGAAGTCGGCGCCGTCTCTTAAATTTCGGCCTCGGTTCCATCGTTTTCCCCCCGGTTGCAGAGTCTTCTTCTTCTTCCCTTTTTTTTTAACTCCCTGTTGCACCGAAGCTGGAGGATTGGACCCGAACTCTCACGACCTCTCCGACCTCCGAGACTTCGTCGCCGCCTCGTGCTCTCCTCATCCTCGTCGAGCAAGTAAGGGTTGAACTCTGTCTGTAAAATTTTAAACTCCGGTTTTCATGTATATAAAAATGTATACGGGTTATATATACACACATGTATATCTCCTGTTTTTTTTTTAAACCATCGGATCCTCTTGCCCCAATCCCCTCCTCTTCGAACGAAGGTAAGGGAAAAAGTTTTCCTTGTTTATTTTCTCCAGTTTTGAAGCTTTTTTTTTTCTACGTATACGATTTTGTATATATATATATATATGGCCGCAAGTACTGTATAGCACCACCTCTTTTGTGAGTCGAACGAGGGTAAGGGTTCCTGTCTTGTTGGTTTTTAGTTTTGGTGAACCTACATGTTTATATATACTTTATGTATATATGTATATCTATACCCATATATATATATAAGGTCATAAGAGTTGTTTTACCCCTGTCCTACCCTCCCTACGTGGGGATTTGAACAGGAGCAAATGGAAGATCTTGGGTCTCGGTTTCAAACACTCATATACCCTGGTTTTATATGTTTAAATGTGTATACATATATATTTAAACATGTATATATATATAAGGAAATACATGCGGGTATTTATCTCCTTTTATATATGTACATGACACTAGTTTTATTTTCGCCCTTTGAAAAAGGGAGATTTCATGTAATCTTATAAACATGTAAAATCATGCAAGTATATGAAGTATATTTATATATGTACATATACATGCGATTATATCAATGTGTATGTACATAAATGTGAACCTGGATCCCTTATTTTGTAATTTATTACAATATAACATGATGACCAAAACTTTAGTTACCCCAAAGATTATTATGATTATTATTTCTAAGAACGATGTCAAGAATGTCTATATATATATGTATATATTATTTTCGGTATGTATATGTGTACTTAAATAAATACCTTTGAATGTATACATCCTTTTCTTCAGAATATATGACGAGTGAGTATGATTATTATGTTTCAATACTTTCGGTATAACAAGATGAATTTATGGGTTGATTGGATTTTAAAATCACTCTCGAAACTGATTATTTTCATTTATCACTGCTTCGGATAATTAGGACTTTTTTCCTTAAAATGGATAGTGTGGGCTTCTTGAACTATTATGAATGCATTCATTTGTTAGTAGGTGCGTTCCCTTGTGATAATAGAAAAGCTTACACAGACATACATGATGAACTGATTATGCACCTTGTAACTCCAGCTGCCAGTATTAAACGTCTAGGATATCCATATATCATCACATGTGTAATTAAGGAGTGACCATGCTTTAATTGGATATTTTTGTTGTATGGAATGTTAAGTGTATGTTTACTTTCTTAAAATCCATGTTTTCGAATGTGAACTTTTATATGCACAAAGCATGAGCATGCATGTCTTAATGTTTTTAATGAAAGAACTGTTTTCATGATTATGCATATGTAAAAAAATGGGGTTAAAGTAAGAATGCATGAAACCCCATGAATGTAAAACCATGTCAAGATATGTGAGGGATGTATAGGACTTACATGTGACGGGTGCGCCCGGAATTATATAGCGCAACAAGAATGATGTGACGGGTGCGCCCGGAATTATACAGCGCTCCAATGCATTGGGTAAAGCAAGAGTCTCATGAGACAACCATGTGCGACGGTCTTGGCAGTCAGCCTTGACTTGTGCTAAAGAAACAGGGCGGGGGGTGAGCCTCGACCTGTTAAGTATGTTCTACGGTCATGATGAAAAGTCATGACAAAGTCCAGGATTGTACATACCCTCTACATGTAATGATAAAGGTTAACCAGGGGTTAGTTCAACTAACAGGACAACCCCTAGTTGAAAGCTCCCAAGATTATGAAAATGCACTTTATGTGACAAGAACTATTTTTCATATGGTAAACTGCTAGATGATATGCTTTCTACTCATGAACCATAACATGAATGTCTTTCCCTGCTTAGTCATAGAATTCTTTTAGAATTGAAGTAACCCTGTTTTAACATTATGCATTGTTTATATTGCGCACTCTGACCATGTTTACATTAAAGCTTATTTTAAGTACGTGCTTCTTTGTGCAAGTAGTTTTCAAAAAAAAAAACAGATGGATTTCATGTTTTAAGAAATAACAATGTTTTGTTTTAGCAAAGTATGTTTTATTATTTTCAAAAGGACTTAAGAAAGGACTTTCATAAAATGTTTTTAAAAACCCCTTACTGGGCATTTTGCTCACCCTACGTTTTGTTTAAAATTTTTCAGGCACAGTTGGAACTAATGAAGCTAAACAGAAGCAGCTGGTTTCCCAGAATCCCGAACCTCGCGATCCTCTGTTGTGATGAGACATGATGTTTTATTTGTATGATGTAATGTTAAGTGTATCATGTCTCATCAAGCACCCCGGCTTGGGGGGTCGCTACACGGTCCGACCCAGGGGGGGGTCGGGCCGGACCCCCCGTTTTCGAGACTCTTTCGGTCTTTTGGCCATAACTTGAGCCACGGACCTCCGATCGACGAACCGTCTGCGGCAACGCGATCCTTGGATCGAGACGGTCGTTTCGGTATATCGCACTCAAGGTTTCGGAACACTTTGAGTTCGTCCGGGTTGGTTCGTTCACAAAACCAACCGGGCCTGCGGAGCGGAAACGCTCATATCTTGAGTTATGGACATCCGATTGACGTGCCGTCAGCTTTGTTGTGTTCCTCTTAATGAGACGGATCTTTTGGCATACTCCGCCCGAGGTTTGGACGCAGGTGGAGTACGGTCGGGTTGGTTTTGCCTTAAAAACCAACCGGGCCCCGGGGACGAAAAAGCCAATAACTCTCAGACCGGGCATCCGATCGACGCGCCGTCTGTTGTGTAGAGTTCCTGTTGACGATACGGAACTTTTGGATACATCAACTCTGGACTTTGTGACAGTTGATGTATCAGCCTCTCGGCTCGTGGAGCAGACCCTCCGAACGAGCTTGCTGTGTGCGGGAACCCTACTGCTACTGCGACTGTTACTGTGACTACTACTGCTACTACTACTGCTACTGTGACTGCGACGACGACAGTACAAAGATCCTGTGTGGATTCGACGACGACGACTATAGCACTCAGCGATCCTACGTGGGTCAGTGCTACAGGTCCTGTGTGGGCCCGATCCTGTGTGGGTCCGATCCTGTGTGGGTCTTTGCGCTCAGCGGTCCTGTGTAAACCAGCGCCTACAGATCCTGTGTGGGTCCGATCCTGTGTGGGTCCTTGCGCTCAGCGGTCCTGTGTGAACCAGCGCCTACAGGTCCTGTGTGG
Source organism: Viscum album (assembly GCA_963277665.1). Taxonomy (NCBI): domain Eukaryota; kingdom Viridiplantae; phylum Streptophyta; class Magnoliopsida; order Santalales; family Viscaceae; genus Viscum; species Viscum album. The sequence continues at coordinate 1,773,406,193 of OY728165.1, read as the reverse complement.
GCCCAATCCTGTGTGGGTCTTTTGCGGGGGTTAGTTACCTATCGATCCTTCGTGGGTCCGACAACTTAGATGGATCAGATATCATTTTGATCGTCTTTCGAAGAAGTATACCTGTGTGAGCTGAATCCTGTTGCATTCCTGTGTGGAATGTGTTGTGCTATCCTGTGTGGATTACGTTTTGCTTTCCTGTGTGGAATACGTTTACTTTCCTGTGTGTACTGAGTTGTACTTGGGCTCGGAGGTTAGAGCGTATTTGAAATTGATGACTTAGGTATATGTATGGGCATATACCTAAGCAGTGTCGATTGTTACTTCGTGATTGTACCTTTCTTTGTGGATTATCCTTTGTGGATTTTGAGAGACCTTCAGGGGTCTCGGGGTCCCTACTGAGTAGCTTATACTCACCCCTGCACGGGCTATGCCCGCACTACGTTGTGTTGGTTGCAGACGACGGACAGCGTTGATCTTGGCTGAGGCTTGCAGAGCAGGACGGTACCTGGAGGTGGACCACTGGGCGGGACGTGTTCGGAGCGGACGGCGGGACCCGTGGAGCAGTGGAGCTATCTGTACCCACCCTTCAGGTGGGATTTCCAGTGGACAGCTCGGTGTAGCGGCTTTTACTTTTCAGTTGTTGTTTTCCCTTTCGATTTGTACTTTACTTTCAGTTTGGGTTTGTATACTGGCCCATTTACTTTTCCGCACTTTCAGTTGTACTCTGCTTTTGCTTAGTGTTTACTTTCCGTTTGCTTACTCTGTGGTGTTTGTTTACTTTACAAAGGCAATGCCTTCCCTTTTTACCGGTATTTACGCCTTGGTGCTAGTCACCAGCCCCTGGCCTATGGAAGGCGGGCTTGGGGTAGTCACGGCACGGACCCCGAGGGCGGGTCGTGACATCCCCCTCCCCCCATGCCCAGCCCCTCCCCCTCCATCCCCACTGCCCAGCCCTCCCCCCCGCCCAGCCCTCCCCCTTCCTAGCCCCCCTCCCCCTCCCCCTCCCCCTCCCCCCTACCCATCCCTTTCCCTGTCCAGCCCCCCTCCCCCTCCCCCATGCCCAGACCCTCCCCCTCCCTCCCCACTGCCCAGCCCTCCCACCCTGCCCAGCCCTCCCCCTGCCCAGCCCCCTCCCCCTCCCCCTCCCACCATTCCCAGCCCCTCCCCCTCCCTCTCCACTGCCCAGCCCTCCCCCCTGCCCAGCCCTCCCCCTGCCCAGCCCCCCTCCCCCTCCCCCTCCCCCCTGCCCAGCCCTTTCCCTGCCCAGCCCCCCTCCCCCTCCCCCCTACCCAGCCCCTCCCCCTCCCTCCCCACTGCCCATCCCTCCCCCTGAATCTCCCTGCATGAAAGGACATATTGTGGGTAATTGATTTTTGGAGAATAAATGTATGGATGAAAGGACAGTTTCATGAACTAAAATGAAACAGAACACAAAATGAAACAGAATACAAAATGTATGGATGAAAGGAAAGTTTCATGAACTAAAATGAAGCAGAACACAAAATGCACCCAACTTGTGAACTAAACAAAAACAGAACTCAACATGGACTCGACAAATGAACTGAACTGAAACATAGCACAAAACGGACCCAAATCAGAAGAAAGCCTTTGTAATCTATAAAACAGAACATATTGTGGGTAATTGATTTGTAATCTATAAAAATTACCTACCTACTCAAGAATGTTAAACATGTATGTCAAAAAACACACTAATCAGAAGAAATGTTTACCATTTTTAGATGATGGTAATGTTAAACATGTTTGTCAAAAAATGTATAGATTATAGATATCAGAAATCACAGTAATCCGAAGATAACATGAAAAACTTGTTTGCCATCAAATTTTAGAATTGCTGGTTCTTAATATGTTTTACATACTAAAAAATTGTAAAAATACCCCAAATTCCACTTGGTGCAGACATAAGGCCTGATTCTGAGATAAAGGTCTAGGTCGGCTTGCTTCAACAGGTTGTCGAATGTGACCAAATAATATCCCCCTTGGAGATAGTAATGCAGGAAAATAAAAAAGACAATAGTTAAAACAAATATAAATTTCAAAAAGTACATGAAACACTACTTTCCTAGAAGATGCAGCAAAATAATGTATCAAACAGAGTTGCATACTGTCAATAGGAACCAACTCATAATATAAAATCCACATAATGTGAGTGTATCCTCTCTTAACACCCTGTAAAAATTGTTTCCAAATCAGTAAAACAGAATTGTAACCATGAAGACAAGATATAAAATACATGCTCTAGTATATATTTTTTTTGTTTGTAGTGCAATTGAAGGTAATTTAGGATTCAATGGGATTTTATGTAGGAATTAGTTAAAAATTTAACTTCATATGAAGAGAACACAAAAAATATAATACTAAAGAGAAGCATAAGAAGGGAGATGAGGAAAATAGAAAGGAGAATTTTGACATAAGTTAAAATAAAAGACCATTAGAGTAAACCATATACCCAAAAATCAGTAAAAAAACTGATTAACAACTCACTATAATACAAATTAGAAAATAACCAAAAAGAGATAGGTTTTAGAAAATTATCTGTCATATCTGGAAACCTTGTAACCACTAAAAGGAAAATTTTGAAACAGATTGGGAACCCTTGTCAATCACCAAAGGAAAACATATATGTTTCAACTTTAACTATCAAATATGGAACCATTGTAACCACTAGAGGGAAACATATATGTCTAAGTTATGTTCATTCATCCCAATTAACAGAAATTTTCAAACAGTCTGAATAGAAATAGATAGGTAGTGACTGAAGTGTCGACCTTATTCTCAATCACATCGCTCAATCTGCTTTAAAGATACTTCTTTAGCTACTTCAAGTAGCAACAATAAAGCCCGAAAGAGCCTCCCCAAAATGAATCAAAGATATCTACTATGATCAATGATGAAGCTTACTTACATGGAATGAACAGAAATTATTGATCTTTCTAAAGGCATCCACCAGAAGCGTGAAAGAAAAGAATAAAAAGATATCAGTTTTTGTCTAAAAATAAGAAGATATAAGTACATTCTATGTAATTTGTATTAGTCAAAAAACAATATCTGTTGGATATTGACATGACTGAAAGGGTGATAAAACTCTTCCAGTGGTTTTGAATGACTGAATTTGAACACTATTTTAACATAAATACATAACCAAATCATTTAAGTCATCAAAGTCCCTATCATAATAACTGTGTAAAACCGAACAGGTTTAGAATTTATTCTTTATTTTAAAACAAACCATAAATTATTTTGGATGGAGGAATGCATAATTTAGGGTGACAAGGAAGCATGGGTGGGTGACATGTAGGAAGAAGTCACCCGTCTTTAGTATATATAAACATGAATGACATGAGGATAATTGTGCTCAAGAGACACATATGAAAAACATACAGAACAAAAGGCATTATGCATGCACCTAGTGGTGTCCAGTACTCAAACCACTGAAACAGAAATGTAAGTACACAGGAATAGTATATAATGCACCAAGTTGTAAGAAGTGTATGAAAGTTGAATGCATAGGGATGAATTTTTTTTGTAGTTATTGTGTAATCATGTATAATAAATGAAAGTATAGGTTTTAGTGTTGAAGAGTGAGTGGTCGTGAATCACGAGACATTGTGAGGTTTTTGTGTGATGAGGAGTTCTTATTGAGGAAAACACATGATCATATATGCATGTATGTAGAAAATTAGGATTTGGATCTTAAAATGGTATATTTCTTAATGATTTGTGACATTCATGGTTAAAAATATTTTTACTGATAAAAGGATAAAATAAATCACTATTGTTAATAGATACTATCATTGATCAAATTATCCATTTCTAACAAAGTTGATAGTAGATTTATGAGATATATATTAAGGCTCTCAACTCACTGGATCCTAAAATAAAAACTGTACATGTAGCAATTTTTGAGACACATGTATTGAGTGTTTGAAGTGGAAGTGTATTTTGAAAAATAATGAAAATTTAAATAGTAAAAGTTGATGGGAGATATAGTTTATGGATCAAGAAGGATGAGGGGGGTCTTGCATGCTATGTGCATTAATCTGGACATAATGTGTGTGAAGTGAAGGTGTGATTCATGTATACAATGTGTGAAGTAGAGGTCTTCACAAGGTTATATTGTCAACAAAATAGTGTACACAATGTGAATTAATATAGGACAATTTTTATTCATATAATTAATTCGTACCCCAAGCATAGTTCCTGAAAAAAAAATATATTCATTATGAAAGGAAGGAGTGAGTACCATTCTCAAAGAAAATATGAAACAATTGATGTGAATAAAATTTGAGGGAACTAAAAATTCATTTTATTTAAGAGATATAATAGTCAAAATATATTAAGATCTTTAACTGGAGAATAAGACATGTTTCCCGAGTATTCAAAAGAAAATGAATTGTCAAGGAGTTGGACCTGGGTGACTCTTCTATTAATATTTTTCAAGCTTGCACTTCTGTCACAAGTTCCCCGTCCTATAATTTGGATGATAACTCCTCAGTTCCTTCTCCTATGAACAAGAAACCTTCTACTCTGAAGACTTTAGTTTCTAACAGACACTCTTCAACTCATCATCATCTCTGTCTTCGGAATTGTGTTCAGACTAGATCTTAGTGGCATTCCAAATCTAAATCCAGGCCTGGAATGAAATTTTATAAGGGTCTGGGAGCAGTGCCAGAAAACTATTCCTTAGATGATTAATCTCCTCCTATAAAACTCCCAGAGTGTGGGCTGTCCAGTAAAAGCATATTTTATCTCCAATGATTTTTGTCTTCAATATGTTTCTATGGTTGTAGTTCTTGAAACCAAACAGGTTTCTTCAAATATCAAAGACTATGATCATCATTTGAGAGTACACAGTTTTCTAAATGGATTTGCAGCCAACTCGCATATATGGATATTCTGTAATGAAGAAATCTCTATAGAAATCATTTCTTCCTCCAATCAATGCATAAATATAAATCTCTCTATGGGATATATGATGCTTTTTTTCAACTATTTAACCTAAATGCGAGGCTCAGTCCTGTGAGTCCCTTTTGGATGATTTGATCATCTTTAACCCATATGATGCTCCTTAGTTAGTTGGAGGATACTTCAACATTGTAGCCTCTCTTGGGGAGAAAAAGGGATATGGACCCTTTCCTAGAAGAGAATTTCAGGCCTTCCTCTCGTTCATGGAATCCAATGGACTCTCATACGCGGGTTTGTCAGGTGATCCATTTAAGTGGTACAATTACCACCACGGGAACCGTCAGTCTTGGAGCTATCCTGGTCGGTGCCTTGTTAATGCAGTGGAGGTTTCTTCCTTTCCTAACATCAATGTTTTACACCTGGTTCTTGGTTTATCTGATCACTACCCAAAAATAAGCCAAAGACACAAACTCAAAAGCTCTCAACAACATTCCAGAATAAAGAAGCCCAAAACCACCAGAAATAAATGTCTATCATAACAACCAGAGGCCTAGGGAACTACTCCCTATAGGATGGTTTTGGCCTTTAAATTATAATTAACATACCAACTCACCAATTGTATGAACTTAAACATTTAAAGTGATTCCTAGGGAACTACTCCCTATAGGATGGTTTTGGACTTTAAATTATAATTATAAATTAAGAATTATGCATGTGTTTTATTTGAGATTTTAATCTTGTTATATTTTTATTATGCATGATGTCAATATAATACTCTTTTCTGCTCTCTTCAGCTGCTGGATTATTTTACAGCAGGTGAGCCCTGGACAGAAGCTTCATATGCAACCAAAAATGGTTCCAAAAATAAGCAAAGCGACTTTTCTGCTGAGCAACGGGAGCATGAGATTTTTGAGCTTTTTTTGACTGCCAGGTTTCAGCCTAGGTATGTGATGGGTTTCTTAGGATCGATTGACACTCATGAAACAAAGCAGAAACAACAAGGAACCAAAATTCCCATTATCACCATGTATGAAACCTAAATCATGTAAAACTAAAATGAAGAACGTTGTGTACCTTGCACCATTTGAGGCATATCAAAAGTTAAACCCTATAAGAACTAGTGAAAGTTAAGGGATAAATAGCCTAACTTTGCAATGAAAATATGTCACTTTTTGATGAATATTTTCAAAGAATAGTTTCTGAGAAGGAAGTGTTTAAGGCTATTGTGACTGAATTATTTCATGCATTAGAGAAGCTATACAAGGTAACTATGAGTGTCAAGGATGCACAATTGAATTTAAAAGAAAACAGAATTAAAGAGAATTAAAATTACCTTAAATAGTTAAGTAAGATTCATGATGAACAAGATAAGTTGTTGAAGAGTGATAGGGAATTCATGTTATTATCAATGGAAGATAAAAATATCACCCTCAACTTGATTTGTACTAAGTAGGAGATAAAATTGATAAATAATAAATTGGTTTATACTAGACCTTCTCAAATATATGAAAAGAATAATGAAACAACTCAAGTATCAAGGATGAACTTTACCTAAATAGGGACACTTGTAGGTTGTAAATATTACTTAAAACATGTTAGGAAAACATCCACCTCAGGCACATAGAATAAGAACACCCACATTCCAAAAGGCCTTGCATACACTAAATCTTTATTATAAAATAGTGCTAGAAAAAAAGTATATACTATACAAATGTGGTTTAGAAAAATATTTGGGAATCATTAACATCATCGAGGATAAATTTGAAAATATTTATGAATAATGGTTCCCTAAACCAAGCCCAAAATATAGGTGAAACAATCTAAAAATATTTCGCACAAAAATATGGACAGATTTCATTCAATGAGAAGAGAAAGGGGTTTTTTGGCTGTAGTGGGTGTTACTGGAGGTTTTTGAACTTGGAAATAAATTGTTAGCACAATATTTCAATATATTCAAGTTAAAAAGGTCCTACAGGCATTGATAATAACGTTAAAATTGAGAACAAACCTTTTTTACAAAAGAAACGTGTTTCATAGAACAAGAATGAATTATCATTGAAGAAAATATTTTAAAATCTTCAAATACTTTGTAAATTTTAAAAAATTTATGGATACCCATATGAAGAATGTTGGTATATGTCAAACCAAGATAAAACCTATGTATATGAAAGGATAAGGCCACAATAATAGATAGACATGGTACTAATTAGGGAGATATTGTATCCTAAGGATAGAAACTAATGTTTTAATTAGTTTTATGACCAGTAATAATATTTGTTAAATAATAAAAATGATAAATATGAATCTTACATGAAGAAAATAATGAACCCAAGAAATCCATAGTAAAATCATTCATAGAGATTCTAAGTGAACATTTAAGGAATTTTGAACATTTAGACAAGAAGTTATCAGAAATTTACACAGTACAGTTAGCTGGGTTGATTTATTTCCCACTCTATCGACCATAATTGGTCAAAAATAATTTTGAAGCTTTGGATAAATTTGTCTATACCCTAAGCAGAATGACATCTATAAAAAACATACAAGAAATTCTAGCAAAATGATGGAAATTGAAGTGAAATGACTAGGGGAAATAAAAATCAGCCACTTATTCAATGAAAATCAGCTCGTAGAAAGTGTGTAGTCAACTTGCTGAGGCATTTGATATAAGAATCAATGATTAGTTTAAAAAGAATAAAAAATCAAGGATAAAAAATTACAAACCTAAATACAATGAATCGGTCGGGATGTTGCCGGAGGAGAGGGATCCTACAGGGGGAAGGGGCACGTCGCCGGAGCTGTAGGAAGGGAGGCGGAGGTCGAGACGTTGAGGTGGAAATGCAGGCCGGGAGGTCGAGGTCGGGAGCGGATGTGGAGTCCGGAGTGGGGATGAGATGGCCGGGTACCAGTGGTCGGATGGCCAGGAGGCGGAGGTCAGAGAGGGGAGTAGAGGGCTGGGAGGCGGAGGTCGGATAGCTGAGAGGCAGTGGTTGGGGAGGGGGGGAGAGGGCCAGAGGCGGAGGTCTAGAACCTAGGGTTTGAGCGGGGGAGCACGAGAGTGATGAGGAGGGGGAGTGTGAGACGGAGTGAGAAGATCCTGATGTGGGGGTGAAATTGTGGATTGAATACCCACGGTTCTAAAAAAACTGTGGGTATTGATAAACAAAGAAGGCCTGTACCCACGGTTTATAAAACCGTGGGGATAGACCCCCTTTCCAGTAGTGATAATAACTATCTAATTTAAGGCATTAGATTCTATATTATTAATTTTATATTTTAAGGGAGACAAATGATAATTATGGAACATGGAACAATGACATAGTTTATAAACATTCTAGACTTTAAGGGAAAGGCACACGACCACCCACCATATTCTTAGGACGCTTTAGTCATCCATTATAATGATTTGATTTGAGATGGTTTAAGATAAATTTAAGAAATAGATAAATTCCTTGAAAATAGGTAAAAAAATCCATATGGGTTTATCATATCATATAGTGAGGGAAAACAAAATAAGAATAAATAGGAATCAAGAGCTTATTGATATGGATCCAATGAGACCAGTAGAACTTGATTCTGATGCAAGATGAGGGAGATCGATGGAAACCTAGAGGAGAGCCCAAGGGAGGAGTTGAGTGTCTAGACTACATGAAAGAAATAAGGGAAGAGAGGGGAGGTAAAACCCTTAAGTATGAGAGGGTGAAAGGGTAAATTCACCACTTTAAAGAACTGCATGATTTGACCAACCATGTGCGAATTGTGCAGTGCCACTACCTAAGTGGCACTAAGGGTGTGGGTTAGGTGCATGGTTTTCCAAACTATGCATAGCTTGTGTACCCACCTATGCATTTTATTAAAAACCCCTCGCATGGTCATGTACCTCCTCTCATACGGTTAGACCAAACTATGTGACACCCTCAGTTCCCCTGGACCAGGCTGTAGTTTTAACAAACCATGTGCCCCAGGTTGTTTCTCCCTAAAAGTGAGTTCTCAAAGCTAAACAATTTCGAAACTCATACAGACACTCAAGGAACCTATCATACCTTAAACACCATCTAAAAATACACTTTTAATTATCCTAATGATCATAACTCCATTTTGAAGCTTAGTTTTACTTTTGTCCCATCCACTAATTTTTTTTAAAAATCCTATGGAAATTTCAACCAGTCCAAAAAAAAGAACTTACAATCTTCTCGCCTTAAAAATTATCTTCCCAAAAAAGTATTGGGGAACCAAGAAATATCACCTGACCTAATTGGGTTAAGGAATTCCTGTTGAAATAGCAGTGTTGCATTTTGAACACCCAATCCATCTTCAAGCATCTCTTCAAGCATATGGTATATAAGCCATTAAAACTCAATCCAATTCTCATACCCAAAACTAAAACATAAAGATATTTCTTATATGATCCCATATATCTTGAGACACAATAACATCTTCATATCTTTATCCATTCATCTTATATAACTTATGTCACACCCCGACCTACCCTTTATTTTATTTTATAATTTTCTTTGACTTTTAAGATTTTTTTGGGGTTTGGGTTGAGTCCCAAACTAAAAACACTTGAGTTATATCAAAAAAAGAAAAAAAATGCGCGTTTTGAGTTGACGCTGTTGAGCGCCCGGGAAGAGTGCATTTTGGAACCCCACGCGGCTTCGCCCAGACATCATCACGATCCGCCTATCTGCAGAAATTTAAAATGAGAGACTTTTCTAATTTGTTGTGTTATTCAAAATTTTATTATTTTTAATGATTTTGTTATTATTATTAAAGTTAATTGGGTATTTTATTATTTATATTTCTATCAGTATAATTATCAATGTTCATATTAGGATTATTATTAATAAGGATAAAGTGTTATTATTATTATTCTTATTATTGATATTAATATTAATAATAATAATATTATTATTATTATTATTATTATGGATCAAAGTTGTTATTATTGTTATTATTATGGATAATATTATTATTATTTTTCTTAGTTTGTTTTTTTTTTCTTTTTCTTCTTTTTTTCCTTCCCCCTCTCTCCTTCCTAACCCTAGCGCATCTCCCTTTTTCTCTCCCCCTTCCACGCGCCGCCACCCTTCTCCCTCCCACTTGTGCTACAAAACCCTCACTCTCACCATTTCCTCCCCTTGGCCTGCAATGATTTCCCACACCCTGCTTCGCCTCCTACACCGATCGAGACATCGCTCGCCCAACCAGTCGGCTCCGCCTCTCACCGGCTGCCTCCTGCACCGCATCGCAGCCACCCGTCATCTCCTCCTACACCCCCTCTGCCTCCTTCTATGCACATTCCAGCGCCCTGCCCTCCTCCAAGCACCCCCAACTCCGCACCCAAATGCTCCTCCTTCGGCTAAACCTTTCTCTGACTGGCTCCACATTCGGCAAACCCACCTGCTCACCGGTGCAACCCCCCTTTGGCCTCTTTGTTTGGAAACCCCTCCTGCACCTCTGCCTTGCAGTGCCCCACCAGCGCCCGGCCTTCCTGCACTAGCCACAGCCCCAAACTTCCCTCCTCGCAGTCCTCCGACGCCGCGCCGCAACCCACTCCCCTTCTCCTACCCCGTGGTGCCTCCATCGCACCCCCTATTCGCACTTCTCTCTCAGCCGCCACTCTATCTCGAACGACCCTCCGACGTCTCCTATGTTCCGGCATGCACCACATGACCCGCGACTCCTCCTGACGGCCATCTCTGGTGACTTGCAGTGATTCCTCCCCACTTTTGCACACACCCCGACATCCATGTGCCCTCTAGTTAGCCGCACACTATGCCGATACACCCATGTCCGGCCGACCCTCTTGCTGGCATGACTCCCAGCTAGTTTGACCTCCAGGACCGTCCTCTTCCAGCCGGGGTGCAACTCAGCATGTGAAACCCCTCCCAACCACCTGGACACACCCTTTCCTTTCCAGCCGACCAGCAGTGGCACAATGCCCCTGAGCCCTCCGGCCATCAGTGACGCGACACCCGGCACCCTCCTCCTTCGCTGAAACATCCGTAGGCTCCTCCCACTGGCTCCCAACAGTTGTATCGGTTGCACGTACCCCCATCCAGACTCCTTTCTGGTCGCCGAACGGATCTCCATCACAGCGTGCCTCCGGCTCGGTGGTGCGTCGCCCCTCGGACCTTCTGTCTAGCCGTGAAGTCCCTGTGTGACCCGTTTTTTGTTCCCTAGTCATTACGTGGTGCCCCTCGGCCCCACTGTTCAAGCGCATCTCTGCGATGAGGTGAGGTTCGCGATGTCCTTGCTTGAGTATCATATATTTACTTTAGTGAGTGTTGTGTTAATTAATTTGGTGAAAATTTAGTTTTTTTTCTTTTCTTTTTAAAATATTTGAGTTTTTTTAATTATGTGGTCTGAGTTATGTTTTGGAAGTACGCCGGGGTTTTTTTTGAACTGTTTGGTTGTTTTAATTACTTTAAGTCGGCGTTGCTATGTTTTTATCTATTTTTGTGATGTTTAAATATTTGAGTTATTTTTTGTCAATGTTTTGTGTTTTAAATTGTTCCTCTTTTATTGCAATGCATTAGCAAGGTTTTTTCGTGATATGGCAGTCATTGCCAAGTTGCACGTACTTTTGCGTGAGTGTGAGACATGTCGGGTCGTCGTAACCGAGCTGCAAATTGAGGTAGGTCCCCCACTGCACTCACCATTAAATTTATAAATTATTAATTAGTTAATGTTTTACTAATTTTAATAAATGAGAAATAATATAATATAATTAATTTTTAAATGATTATATGGTGTAAAAAGAGCCGTTTATTTTATACATGACACTTGAAAATTTTTATTGATGAGCGGACACCCAGTATTAAAAGAATTCCCATTTGGCCTTTAAAAATAATTCACAGAATTTCAAATGTAGCTCTAGTTTTAAAGATAAATGATTTATTCTGAACAATTATTTTGGATTTTCTCGAGAAATGAGGTTTTTATTTAAAATTGGTGAAGGCCCGTTTGTCACTTTAATAAAATAAATTATTTTGGAAAACCCACTCAGGGGTGATCTTTGGTGTACGTTGATTGCATGAGCTGTATGTGATGTTTGTGCATTGTGACTGATTGATTTACATTGTGGACGCACCCCTTTTTATTGCTTGTGTTGACATGGGAACCTATCATAGTGAGTGAATATTCTGAGAACGATTGTCGCACTAGTTTAGATTACGCACTGGCTAGTGACCCCATAGCAGGGGAATACTGAGTTATTGCTGCTATAGGGTTTGGGCCCCTCAGTTAAGCCATGTACGGATATACCGAGCGTTAGTTAATTATGAAATCATCGAGTTAGATCATGCTTTGAAAATGAGTCACATGTATGTTACATTCTGGATTGTTCACAAGCTCCTAGGTTCGACCCATGTTTCTTTTAGTGTTTATTTGTATGTGGAAGATGATTGAGAGGTCTAGTTTGGTTGCTGGCCCCGTGTGCCACTTTTTCCATTGACCTTAGTTCCTGTTGTGTGTTGTGTATGGTTTTTCATTTGACCAACAACTAAAATTTGGATTTCTAAATTGTTTGCAAAAGTGTTTTAAAATGCAATGCATCTGTTTCTTCCAAACACTAAACTTGTTCTTAAATTAAAAAGGGCAATGGACTGTTACTTGTTTTAGAAATGAAAGTGTGTGTGGGAACCAATATTTTATATAATTTAGTTCAAACCTAGAATTGATAATTCTTTATTTAATGGTATGTGCATTGGGAATAGAATTAGTTGGTCCTACCTACTAACTTTTAATACACATGCCTATAGTGTTTTCCTATTTTTAGTTTTTGTTTTAGGTTGAATTGAGCTTGTTAGATGTGGGAGAGACTTGGTTGTGGTGTGGAGAGTGACTCTCGAGGTCATGAGGAGTTTTGGTCGTGGTCAGGTTAGTTTGTTGTTGTTGGTCATTTTTTGTGTTGTTTATTTAGTTTGAATTGTTCTATTTTCTTTCCACTTCTTTATTTATTTTATCGGGTGAAATCATTCCCTCTTGCTCTATTTTGATGCCCGGGTTCTTGTTGCCAGCCTGGGAGGATCGAGAACGCCTCTCGGGCCATGTTGCGGGCTGGCTCGAGTGAAAGGTTCAGGGTTGACCCGGGTTGGTTTGTGACAAAATGGTATCAGAGGAGGTCGGCTTCTGAGCAGACCTTCTTTTTAGAGTGATCATCATTATTTGGGATTGTCATGTTAGAAGGAGTGTAATTGTCGGGACTCGGGGTGTACGGATGAGAAGGACATCATGAACCCTTTCTCATTCTGAACCTCGGGTTACCATGGGATGTTTGGGTTGTTGGTGTCCTTTGATTATTGTGAATTGTTTTATGTTGGGAAATGAAATGGGAGCCAGTAAAGTGACCTCCGTGAGCTCACATGGTCTGGAAAGACATGTGGAGCTGGGGACATTACCCTATTATGCTCCCTGTGATGGTGGTGTGACTAGCGTATGGCCGCTAACCATACGTCTTAGTCACCAATCGCCACTAATTTCTCCTTGCAGCTTGTCTAGGTCTTCTTTACTTTTAAGAATTTTTTTGCGAAGTTTTAATTTGGAAATTGTCAAAATTTGAATTTTAAATGTAAATGACCATGTTTTGATTATGTTATTTGTTTCCATGTTCCTTAGTTTTCACCCCCACGACGGTTTGATGGATGCCCAAGGTGCAGATTCGGGTGGTGCGCCCCTAGAGAATCCTCTGGTTTATCAGCCCATAGACAATGTTCTGGAGTTCCGAAAGTTGAAACCTCCCCTATTTTATGGGCGAGCAGAGCCTATTGAGGCAGAGGAGTGGTTGCAGAATATTGATAGGATGTTCAGTTTCATTGGGCTACCTAAGTCATTAAAGGTGAAGTTGGCTACCTTTATGCTTAAAGGCCCAACTTGGAAATAGTGGAAGTCTGTGTCTCGGAATAAGCCTCGGGAAGATCTAACATGGGAGTTTTTCAAGTCATCGTTTATCCAACAACACTTCTCTTAGTTGACAAAACTGAGGAAGAGGATGGAGTTGTGTTGTCTTTAGCAGGGCGTTGAGTCAGTACTGGAATTTTATCGACGTTTCATAGACCTAGTTATGTATGATCAGTGGTTTGTTGTGAATGATCCTGGGAAGGCTCAACAATTTGAGTCCGGACTCCGAACTAATCTCCAATCAAAATTGGAAGAGCTCAACCTAACCACCTTCTCGGATGTTGTGGGGAAATCCTTTTTGGCTGAAGTTGGGTTAGGAGGAGGACTTGAGGTGGAGAATCCTCTAGCTTTGGGAAGAAGTGCAGAGGATGGTGATAAAAGGAATGAGAAGTGACCTGATGCTGGTGGTGCTGGTAGAGGAATCAAGAGGCCTTCAGACCTTCAGTATTCTCCACAGCGCAATGTCGTGATCTGTCACCAGTGTGGTAGGTAGGGTCATAAGAGGCCGACGTGTCTAAGTGCTCCGAGACCCATCCACACCTGTGGATGTTGGGGTCACTTGCAGTGATTCTGCCACAGTGTTTCCAAGAAGTGCATTGAATCTTCACTTGGCTCTTCGAAGGTCACCTCAGCCCGTCAGCATGAGTAGAGCGTTGTTTGGGGACTAGTTTAAGGTTTTCTCTTTGTAGTTTCTTGGGTGTAGTAATCGTCTCTTGTAGCGTTTTTGGGGTTTCTTTTCTTTCAGCTGTAAGAATGGTTGTGGTTGAACCTCTTTGAAACTTTTATTTTATTGGAAGTGTGTTTGGTGAAATTCTTGTTCATGTGTTATGTTCAAGAATTTCTAAAGCCTGACTACGAGGCAGGAGATTCTTTAATCATCAGTGCTCCAACCATAGGCCTCGGAGTGAAGCTGGCGGGTAGTCAGGAGAACCCCAGTGGTGAAGAAGGGCTTTGGTTTAATCTTAGTCCATAGTGTGACATGGTTTATGTTTTTCCAAGGGTGTGATTTTGTTGATATGGTGATGGTGGTAGTTTTTATGTACTACCATTTCTTACCTTCCTTCCCCCCCTCATGGTGGGGGTTTTTGGTCCGTATGAAAAATATTTATGTTCGGTTAATCTCGTTAGCTCTTATAGTGGGGAGACCCACAATGGGTCTTGCAGAGTTACACCTAAAATAATTGAGATTTAGCCCAATCCTTATGGTGGGGAGTCTATTTGGGCCTCCCCGTGTTAGTATCAAAGTTTCTTTTCATGTATCGTTTGGTGACAGGTGGTCTCGTGCGAAACCACCTAATCCCGGGTTCTTCCTCTCAAGTAAATGTTGAGATTGGAGTACACCCAACAGTTTTTTTGGACTAAGATTATGTGAATAAGTGTTTTAAGTGGTTTAGGTTTGTTTCTTGGGTTGAAATGGATGGTTGAGTTCTGCTTGGTGATGGTTAAGGTGATCTTGTTTTAAGGATGACTTGTGTGTCATGGGTTTTCAGTGTCTGTTTGGATCGATCAACTGGAGGTTCTTAAACTTTTGGTGGTGATTGACACTTAAGGAGTTTCATCTTTGGGTCTTAACCTTATCATGGCTTTCTGGGGATGGAAAGCATTATGGTGGGGAGAATTGTCACACCCAGACCTACCCTTTATTTTATTTTATAATTTTCTTTGACTTTGAAAATTTTGTTGGGGTTCGGGTTGAGTCCCGGACTAAAAACTTTTGAGTTATGTCAAAAAAAGAAAAAAAACGGTCGTTTTGAGTTGATGTTGCTGAGCACCCGGGCAGAGCATGTTTTGAGTTGACGTTGCTGAGCACCCGGCCAGAGCACGTTTTGGAACCTCGCACGGCTTCGTCCTGACATCGTCACGATCCACCTGTCTATGGAAAATTAAAATGAGATAATTTTCTAATTTATTGTGTTATTCAAAATTTTATTATTGTTAAGGATTTTATTATTATTATTAAAGTGAATTGGGTATTCTTATTATTTATATTTCTGTCAGTATAATTATCAATGTTCATATTAGGAATATTATTAATAAGGCTAAAGTGTTATTATTATTATTATTGATATTAATAATAATAATATTATTATTATTATTATGGATCAAAGTTATTATTATTATTATTATTATGGATAATAATATTATTATTTTGCTTAGATTGTTTTTTTCTTTTTCTTCTTTTTTTCCTTCCCCCTCTCTCATTCCTAACCCTAGCGCGTTTCTCTTTTTCTCTCCACCTTTCGCGCGCCGCTACCCTTCTCCCTCCCACTTGTGTTGTGGGACCCTCACTCTCACCATTTCCTCCCCTCGGACTACAATGCTTTCCCGCACCCTGCTCCGCCTCCTACATCGATCGAGACACCGCTCGCCCAACCAGCTGGCTCTGCCTCTCATCGGCTGCCTCCTGCACCGCGTCGCAGCCACCCGTTGTCTCCTCTTACACCCCTCTGCCTCCTGCCATGCACGTTCCAGCGCCCTGCCCTCCTTCGGGAACCCCCAGCTCCGCACCCAATCGCTCCTCCTTCGGCTAAACCTTTCTCCGACTGGCTCCACATCCGACGAACCCACCTTCTCACCGGTGCAACCCCCCTTTGGACTCTTTGTTTGATGACCCCTCCTGCGCCTCTGCCTTGCAGTGCCCCACTAGAGCCCGACCTTCCTGCACTAGCCCCAGCCCCAAACTTCCCTCCTTGCAGTCCTCCGATGTCGCGCCGCACTCCACTCCCCTTATCCTACCCCGCGGCGCCTCCAGTGAACCCCCTATTTGCACTTCTCTCCCAGCCGCCACCCTATCTCAAATGACCCTCCAGTGTCTCCTATGTTCCGGCATGCACCACATGACCCACGGCTCCTCCTGTAGGCCATCTCCAATGACCTACGGTGATGCCTCCCCACTTTTGCGCACACCCCCGCAGCCATGTTCCCTCCACTCAGCCGCACGCTACGCTGACACACCCATGTCCGGCCGACCCTCTTGTTAGTGTGACTCCCAGCTAGCTCGACCTCCAGGACCGTCCTCTTCCAGCCGGGGTGCAACTCAACATGCGAAACCACTCCCGACCACCTAGCCACACCCTTTCCTTTCTGGCCGACCAGCAGTGGTACAACTCCCCTGCGCCCTCCGTCCATCAGCGACGCGACACACGACACCCTCCTCCTTCGCTTCAACATCCATAGGCTCCTCCCGCCAGCTCCCACCAGCTGTATCGGCCGCGCGTACCCCCATCCTAACTCCTTTCTTGCTGCCGAAAGCATCTCCATCCCGGCGCGCCTCCGGCTCAGTGGTGTGTCACCCCACTGACCTTCTGTCTAGCCGCGTAGTCCCTGCGTGACACCTTTGTCATTCCCCGGTCATTACACGGTGCCCCATGGCCCCGCTGTTCAAGCACATCTCCGCATTGAGGTGAGGTTCACGATGTCCTTTCTTGAGTATCATATATTTACTTTAGTGAGTGTTGTGTTAATTAAGTTGGTGATTTTTTTTTCTTTTTAAAATATTTGAGTTTGTTTAATTATGTGGTCTGAGTTCTATTTTGGAAGTACGTCGAGGTGGTTTTTGCACTGTTTGGTTGTTTAAATTAATTTAAGTCAGTGTTGCTATGTTTTAATCTATTTTTGTGATGTTTAAATATTTGAGTTATTTTTTGTCATTGTTTTGTGTTTTAAATTTTTTGACTTTTATTACAGCACATTAGCAAGGTTTTTCCATGATATGGCAGTCATCGGCAAGTTGCGCGTGCTTGTGCGTGAGTGTGAGACGTGCCGCGTAATCGTAACCGAGATGAAAATTGAGGTAGGTCCCCCACTGCACTCACCTTTAAATTTAGAATTTATTAATTGCTTGATGTTTTATTAATTTTAATAAATGAGAAATAATATATAATGATTAATTTTTAAATGATTATTTGGTGTAAAAAGAGCCGTTTATTTTATACATGACAGTTGAAATAATTTCTTGACAAGCGGACACCCAGTATTGAAAGAATGACCATTTGACCTTTAAACACAATTCATGGAATTTCAAATGTAGTTCTAGTTTTAAAGATAAATGTTTTCTTCTGAACAAGTGTTTTGGGTTTTTCTCGAGAAATGAGGTTTTTCTTTAAAATTGGTGAAGGCCCGTTTGGCACTTTAATAAAATAAATTATTTTAGAAAACCCACTCAGGGGTGATCTTTGTTGTGCATTGATTACGTGAGCTGTATGTGATGTTTTTTCATCATGACTGATTGATTTACATTGTGGACACACCCCTTTTTGTTGCTTATGTTGACATGGAAATCTGGCATAATGAGTGAATCTTCTGAGAATGATTGTTGCACTAGTTTATATTAAGCACTGGCTAGTGGCCCCATAGCAGGGGAATACTGAGTTATTGCTGCTGTGGGGATTGGGCCCCTTGGTTAGGCCATGTAGTGCTATACCGAGCATTAGGGAGTTATGACGTCATCGAGTTAGAGCATGTTTTCAGGATGAGTCGCATGTATGGTATGTTCTGGATTGTTCACGAGCTCCTAGGTTCGACCCATGTTTCTTTTCATGTTTATTTGTATGTGGAGAATGATTGAGAGGTCTAGTTCGATTTCTGGCCCTGTGTGCCACTTTTTCCATTGCCCTTAGTGCATGTTGTGTGTTGTGTGTGGTTTTCCATTTGACCAACAACTAAAATTTGGATTTCTAAATTGTTCACAAAAGTGTTTTAAAATGCAATGCATCTGTTTCTTCCAAACACTAAACTTGTTCTTAAATTAAAAAGGGAAATGGACTGTTACTTGTTTTAGAAATGAAAGTGTGTGTGGGAACCAATATTTTATATAATTTAGTTCAAACCTGGAATTGATAAATTATTTATTTAATGGTATGTGCATTGTGAATATAATTAGTTGGGCCTACTTACTGAGTTTTAATACTCACACCTACAGTGTTCTCCTGTTTTTAGTTTCTATTGCAGGTTGACTTGAGATTGTTCACCGTGGGCGAGACTTGGTTGTGGTGTGGAGAGTGACTCTCTAGGTCACGAGGAGTTTTGTTCGTGGTCAGGTTAGTTTGTTGTTGTTGTTCATTTTTTTGTGTTGTTTATTTACTTTGCGTTGTTCTATTTTCTTTCTGCTACTTTATTTATTTTATCGGGTGAAATCATTCCCTCTTGCTCTCTTTTGATGCCCTGGTGCTTGTCGCTAGCCCGGGAGGATCGGGAAAACCTCTCGGGCCATGCCGTGGGCCGGCTCGAGTGACCGATTCAGGGTCGACCCGGGTTGGTTCGTGATAACTTATGACTATAGGTTCTAGCTTGAACAGACAATTATGAGTTACAATTTCTCCACCATTGGAATTTTATATTTAAGAACAACTTTCGCATTCTAACGACACTCCTGGAACATTTTTCTAAACTTCATTAAATAGTCTATTCCCAATCAACAAAAATTCAGCTTGGCCGCACCATCTTTTCCATGAAAATCCTCAACCTACCTTCACATTACACTCATCTCAAACCAATGACATGATAGACATAGTTCCTCACCAACCATATGAAACAAAATAGAGACATATCAAGTTGATACACATTTGGTTGAGTACATTCTTAGATGGATGATACATTTAAAAATATAGATCATGATGCCTTTAAACCAATGTACCACAAGATTTTCTCTGAGCATGATCACTAAATCCAGTAACCATCTTCTGGTGATGTCTCTCGCCAAACCCTCATCTATGTTATCATTCCACAGCATGAACATTGGTGTTACCTGATCCAGTACCCTTAGAACGTCGCCCTTTAATTAGAACAAATGATCTTGACTGCAATTCTGAGGTAAAATTAGAATCATCTACTGGAGTCCAAGGAGCTCATCTAAGGTAGTCAATAATTTTTCGTTTATAAGTGATATTTTGGTACATAGTCAAGACATCAATGTATCGAGAACAATGACTAATCCCAACAATGGAATATCTCTTAGAGATCGAGTAAAAGAATTGGTTGGTGTCTATGAGTCCATCCAATGCCTTCCTACATGGGAATCCTAGTATCACTCAGGAAAATCCACAACTCTAAGATTTTCCACACTTCCAAAGATCAAATTTGAAAGAGTTTATTTTTAGACCATTGAGGAATTTAATTCCTATCTTTATCTCATTGTATAACAGTTTATCTCTTAGTGTACCTAGGATGATGTCAAGATAATATCATCATATCTGAACTAGGGGTACACTAAGAGGATATCATTGATTAAAAATGAGTCATAAAAAACTCCTGTTATATCCAAGATAAAGTGACCAACATGGTTTAAAACCAACCATATCAAAATTACTGATAATAATAACATTGGAACCATCACTGTCTGACACCATTTAAAATTAATCGGCTGTACCTACTGACATATCATTATTAATCAACCATGATGTCCTCACTATGGGGGCATTGTGTGATCATTTCAAAAACTACCACCACAATCCATCCTTGACTCACAGTGTCTACAAAGGTTTCATACACATCCAACCATTTTATTGTTGTGCTACCTTCCAAGCATCGACATGCTTAAGAATCATTACATTCCTATGTTGCTCACGCACCCCGATCCTATAACATCCATACTCTATTAAAAATCATAACCAATTATTATATCGAGCATCATACCAATGACTAGAAACTAGGACTTTTCATCCACATAGGCTTTCAGAAGCAAAGATGACCACTCTATGTTATTTCACAGTTGTTCTCTCTCTACTTATATGGACATGATAAAACATGTTTGATTTAAATCTCCCCACCTTAGGAGTTTCCAAGTCATTACTATCTGAGAAAGGGAACTCATTACACAACACACACTCCATCTACCATTAAAAATGGGTTACAGATGTGGCCAACATGCTTTTACCAAGTTCTAAATTAAAAAGAGAGGAAAATTGACCACTTGAAAGTGTACTAGTTTAGATTTACCCTAGATGTATGCATGATGCTCTCTTGAGTCGATCTCATACCTGTCATTGGAATCTAGCATAAATAAAAAAGCTAAACCAATTGGTAGTGTTACAACACCCAATCCTTTTGCAACATTATTCTGAGTACTGGGAAAACTCAAATTCTCCTAACTCCCAGGTCACTATAATCTAGAGATGACCCAATAATGTAGAGTAATATCTCAAGGCTTTAACAATTCCCACCAAACTCATACGGCTTACTAGACCATTTTACCTACTCGATGGGTACCATGTGTATCGATGTGTGCTACCATGATGTTTCATCAATATAGAAATACACCCATTAATATTTTCTATTGGCTCATAAACCTTATACATCCCAGTATGTGATGTCTCATACCAAATATTTAGATTATTTTCATATTATACAAACAAATTTCAACCCTGTTGATGACCCCCTCCCCCAATTTGTCCATCACTGAAGAAGTGGACAACCATTCCCTATGCATGTCTAAACTATTGAACTGGAGAATTACATGATGCTTATGCCCTCAACAAGGGTCAAATTATCGAATGACCACCCATCTACCTAGGGTGTTGTTTAAACACTAAGATTCCTACTTGAGACAAACAGCACCAGAAATACACCTCTCATCTAATAACTAAAATAAGTATTTACCAATACTAAATTACCTCAGAGGATAGTACCTTTACTGGGATAGGCCTATACTAATGCATAAATCATCGGCCTCATATCTAAGTCACACTAAATATGTCACTAGGCTCTACCAACTATCATCTAGGTTCAAGAGATAGTAGAATAAGTCTAAGGGAAATGCTCATGTTATCATTCCAATAAAACTAACAAGAAAATATTAGGATTAACCCTTACATAAGGGTTGAAACTAATAATTCCACGTTAAGGTTTCATTTAAGTCATTTTAATTTATTCACATTTCGTTTTTTAAGAATTTCAAGAGCCTTAATTGAAGAGACGCCAAGTACTAGTCATGAACGAAAAATATACATGGTAATTCATTCTGCTAATGCCACAAGGAAACATGGGAAAGCTATATCAAAATTCTACTCAAGAATCATTTATTTAGCTAACATACTGCCACAACTTAAGCAATTTATCCTATAAATTCCTTTATCCATTGTATTTACCCATAAGGATCTCACAATTGGGATTAGTTAAAGAAAATTTAAATTCCAAAATATAGAAGAAAAAGCATTTAGGTCATAATTTTTATTTTAATTAACTATAGACTCATATAAATATAGATCAAAAGAATATAGTGGGTCTTTTATTAGTAATATGGGACTGGTCAAATAAGATTCCACTATATTTTTATATGTAACACCATATAAGAATCTATGGACACTTTAAATAACCATACCATTTATCATAACATATCTCTATGGGGTTAAGTATCAAGGAATAAAAGAAAAGTAAAGGAGATCTATGAGGGTCACATCATGTCAACTTGTGTTCAATTAGATGGTTATCCATTCCAAATTTATGGATTCAACACTCTGTAAATTAAAATTGTAATCCCATGTAAGTGAAACCCAATAATAGTTGATATATTAAAGATTAATAACACCCTTAATAGGTTTATCATATAACAACATGCCCAAACCAACCTACTGTGTTCTAGTTATTCATTTAATAATTTAGCCATATGGTTCATCATACCCAAGTAATATAGGTACATGACTTTATATAGAAAACTATTTTATATAAGACCTACATTTAAATATATATACATATAAGCACCATAATTTAGTTATATGGATTACCATTTCCAAATTATAAAGGTATCTACCTTTATAAGTTACAATTAGCATTCATGTAGCTGTAACCATGTTTTTACCTTGGTTTTCAGAGTACAACCAGTCAAATTTATGATGGTTCAATTACATGGGTTATCATTCTCTAATTTATAAAGTCCCATACAATTTATAAATTATACAATTGGCTCCCATTTAATTGTGACCATTAATGTTTCATCCCATGCAACCAATTGGCTATGGCTCAAACATGTCATGATTGGTTAGTTATGGTGCCACCATCAAGCTATACTATAAAACACCATTTAGGCTGATGCTGAAACTTTAATAACCAATCTTATATTATGATAATATATGGGAATTTTATCACCTTGAAGTAAATAATACAAACATATAAATAGGTAATCATAGAAGCATTGAATATAGACAAGCATGCTAAATAATCACTAAAACATGGTATTCAAATAAGTACGATGCTAAAACACACAAGGCACATCCAACATGTATCAGGTAGTGAAGCAATGCAACCAAAATGACATGGTATATGCATGAAATGTGAATTTCTATGTTCCTATAATGATTCATGTAACAATACTTCCTTGTTATATCAATCCAAGGGTAAAATACTATAAATCTAATAAATTAATAAGCAACAAAAAGTACATTAATCACTCAAGGTGAAATAATAATTTACTATAATAATAAATATCATGAAAAACAATCCCATCATTGGACACTTGGTATTTTCCCCATGTGTGGGTTGATCACTCCCACACATGACTATTTACTAAGTGCGAAAAATTATTATTCTTCTGTCTACTAGCCCAAAATAGTAAGATAAAGGAAAAATAACCTTTGATACCACTTTGTAACATCTTAAACTGAGATCCACTTAAATGGTTTTCTGATCCAATCAATCACATGGCCTCAAGCGCATCTCCCCATACACTAGAGTTTGTCGAATAGCGGTGAGGGTTGAACAATGGTACAGTGGGGAGACTATACCATCATGATCAGAGTAGAAAAACAATATGTAATAGATAAATAGTGGAATTAGATAAAAAATAGATTAATGGAAGATAATAATGATTGAAGATAAATAAATAATAAATAAACTAGCTAGTGCCAAGTATACAATCATGTATGTCCATGAGGTGCTATAACGTACCAACAAAATTCATACAACAGGTAAAGTATAAATAATATAAAAAGAAATATAAAAATCCTCAAATTCTATCTCCATGAGTATCTTGAGATTTGGCTTAGTCATATTCTCCTAAGATCCCATGTACAAGAATAACTATAAGAAATCTGAATCCAGAACCTAATCCTACAACCATGAGGTCAGTTTGGGAACCCCAGTGTAATGGTGGCCCAAAAAGAGTGTGAGATATAATTAGTAGGCCACCACCAACAGTGTATAATACTATATAGTACGTGAATATAAAATAAAATAATGTGTGATTATAATAAATTAAGTAGTAAATAAATAAATGTAAATAAGTCATCTTAAGTTCCTTAAGGACACCCAGCTCGCCATACCTATGTTGTCCTAATCTAGAATATCTATGACATTTCATTATGTATATATATGAAAAATGAAAAATATGTATATATTAAGAGATATAAATTCACTGGTGAGGATACAAGGAATAAGACCAAAACATCTACACAACAGTAAGGGTTATGGTACTGAAATAGTCCTAGTACCCATGGCTATAAGCCTGGGCATCCATGAATGGGTGTCTCTAAACCACAGAGTAAGTCTGGGTAGTCACATGAATCTGAACATAAGACCATTAGTTTTTCAAGTACTTGAGGTACAATTAAAGGTTCCCTAATATAATAATTATTATAAGGAGACACCATTATTTGTATGTATTAATAAACAAGCATGATATAATTCATTTGTCTTATGATCCCATCCAAGGTTTTCCATAATGAGGAACCTAGGTATCGCACAAGGAGTAACATAATTCTATTTATTATAAGATCCCTCACATAGATTTCCATAATGAGGAAACCCTAGTATCTCTTGTAACTTCCAATTTCCCTATGATCTTGTCCAAGTCATTCCGTAAAAAGGAAACCCAAGTATCTCTCAGAGCATGAGGAAAATCATCAAGACTATGAGCCTATCCAAGGAATTCCATAAAACAAAACCCAAGTATCACTCATGGAGTAATATAATTCAAGTAACCTATGATAATTTAAATTATATTATATAGTGAGGAAAATGATATCACTCATGGTACATATAATCTCAAATAGTCTATGAGCCCATCCTAGGAGTTTCGTAATAAGGAACTTGAGCATTGATCAAGGGGAAATTTCATTCAAGAAACCCATGATCTCGTCCATAGTATTTTATAATGAGTCAACCAGTATATCTCAAGGTGTATTGTAATTCTATTTTACATGTTTTATATTATTATTTAGTCATAGGCCATGGGATTCATCCATGCCAATTTCAAGTATCATAACCCATTTCATTCCTTCTTTTACAATTTCATTTGAAAAATATAATCTAAGTATAATTTAATTAATAATTAAATGTATATAATCATTCCATTTATCACAAAAAAGAATGAATAAATAGGGACATTCCCATAATCATGTCACCTACCATCCAAATATCACCATTTAAATTCCCCTTTTATTATAGAAGATATCACACCTCTTAAGTGGTTTTATTACAAAATGTAGTAAGGGTGTCATTACAATTCATTTAATTTATATTAATTACCCCTTACATGAGGGACAAAACCACACACATCATATGAGGTGATTCAAGATCAAACAGACCTTACAATTGTGAGAATTTCACACCACACCTCAAGAGGGTGGATTAATTTTCCTAGACAAGTCATAAACTTCATAGAGTTTAAAATAAAACAACCAAGGGGATGGTTCGAGTTGAGATTAAAAACATCCAATGGGGATATTTAATGTACAAAAACTATCTAATTTATAGAATTATCTTCCACATTATTAATTTTACATTTTATGGGATACATATAAGAATTATAGTGCATAACACAACAACGTAGTTTATAAACATGCTATACTTTAAGGGAAAAACATGATACCACCTAACTTATGCTTAGTACACTTCAATCATCAATTATTGGTCTTTGATTCAATCTAATTCAATAGAAATAAAATAAATAGATAAATTCTCTAAAAATAGGGAAAAAGACCATATGGATTTATTATTCCATACAGTGAGGGAAAACAAAATAATAAGTAAGAGGAATTATAAACTTACTGATATGGATGCAACGAGATTGATGGAGTTTGATTTTAATATCAGATGATGGAGATCCATGTAAGTTTAGAGGAGATCCCAAGGGAGGAGTCAAGTGGATGGCATGCATGGGATAAATAAGGTAAAAGGGAGGAGGAAGACCCTTAAGGATGAGTGGGGGAAAGGGTAAAATCACCCACTTTATTGAACCGCATAGTTTGGATGCATAGTTTGGACAATTGTGCACCAACCGTGTGGTTCCCCTACCTAAGTGGCACTAAGGGTGCTATTTTGGTGCACAATTTACCAAAACATGCATAACCTATGTGACCTACTATGAATTTTATCAAATACCTCTCACATGGATGTGCACCTCCTCTCACAATTTTAGACCAAACCGTATGACACCCTTAGTTTCCCTGGACCAGGTCACATGGTTTCTCCTGGAGGGCTGTAAGATTTTAACAAACTATGCACCCCTGTCTACTTTTCCTTAAAAGCGAGTCCTCATATCCTGACACTCTAGAAACTCATCTAAACACCCTAGAAACCTATCAGGTCATAGAACCTATATAAAATGATACTTTTAAGTATTCCAACTCTCATAACTACATTTCAAATCATTTTTTAACATTTTTCTCATCCACCAAACAAAATTTTCAAAATCCTACTGAAATTTTAACTGGTTAAAAACATGGTATCTTATAGCTAGTGTGTCTTTGTTTTGGGTTTCCATTTTGAAATATGGCACTACTATTACATGAAATGTTTTACATATTATTTTATGGTCATTTACCTAGTTTTGGGATCTTGTTTTGAGATGCATGTTATTGTTGGTTATTTATTATTATTACTTTAGATATTTTTTATTATGATTTATAGTATTTTATAACTTTGGTAAAGAGGGTATAGTCTCCCCACATCCCATATTAGATCCTTTATTCTAGTGGAAGCCTCTGACGTATAGGGAGATGCACCTGAGGTCACATAACAAACCAGATTGGGGAACTAGTTTAGTGGCACCTGGGTCGGGGCATTACAAAGTAGTATTAGTGGAGTTTATTTTCTATAACTTTACTATTTGGGAAAGGTAGATATGATATTATGATTTTTCAGTCATTGGAAATGATTTCATTCATGGGAGTATTTAACCCATATATGGGAGGAAACCCAAGTTCCTATGGTGGAATTGTTGTCCATGATGTGTAATTATTAAACATGGATATTATTTGACCTTGGGTGAATTAATTATTGTGTGGTGTTATTATTTTCTAAGATTTTACTAATGGTTTGGTATGGAATTAGGTTCATTTATGCATGAATCATTTTAAGAACTCAAAGGTTTACATGACATTCATCATATTAGGCATAGATAGAAAAGTAGGTTATGGTTTTGTTGTGGGAAAGGAAAATGTTATTATATTTCTGTTGTGATTTAAGGAAAAATTTACTAATAAATAAGTTGTGACTTTTATAAAATTAAATATGTAAATGAAATGTTTAAAATGGTTTAAAATGGGAAGTTTAAAATTTGGAATCTATGTTTACCCTAAGTTATCCATGGACCTGGATAGGGTTTATTGAGTATAGTGAAGGTTTTGTAGTTATAACCATACATATAGTGTATGTGAAGCGATGTTTTTATGCTTAGTTGTGATCCCTCTTTTGTATAATTATGGAAATGGTATGTTGTGTTCCTTGAATATGTATTTTCAATTGTAGAGTGATTCCACCATGACGACAGTTGTCGGTAAGGATATAGGAAGAATGAACCTCCAGTAGTGGGACCAAATCCCTCATTGGTTCTAGGGATATGGAAAAATAGAAGTTCCAAGAGAAATTTTCCCACTTCATATAGTTTATGGATAGTGACACAGGGTAGGTTGTGTCGAGTATGTTTGACCTAACTAGAGAGTTTCAGTTGTACCATCCTATAATGTTTTTTGGGGAGGGTGAACTTGAGGTAGATGAGTTATGGATTGAGTATATCCAGAGGGTTTTATACCACTGATAGATTCCTCTGATGAAGAGGGTTAAGTTATCATATTACACATTGTGGGGACCAGTGAAACATTGGTGGGATATTTGGGTCCAGGATGAGTAGTTAGAGTGAATGGTATGGAATAACTTCAAGGAGAAGTTATAGGAACACGTTTACCTTGAGACCCTAAGGCAAGAGAGAGTGGAGAAGTTTATATGGTTGAACTAGGGAAATATGTTAGTGATGGATTATGTTGCATGCTTCACTAACTTGCATCAATTTTTTTCAACATTGGTATGGGATGAGGCAATTGCATCCAAATGTTTTTAGGGTGGGCTTAGATGTGAGATTAAGTCTCAGGTGAATATCTTTTGCTTTAATAATTTAGCTGAGATGGTAAATCAGGCTCTCATTTTTAAGGTGAACCTGAAGGATGCTTCTATTGGTGGATAGTTAAGATCATTTGAGTGATCTAGCAGTACATATTTTTATTGTAGGAATCATATCATTATTCTCCAAGGTGGTGGTAGTAAGAGAAACTAGGGGAGATGGTCATCCTCTCAAGGAGGTGGTCAAGTAGTTTACTATAAGCATAGAAATATTGGTCACATAAAAGGGAATTGCCGCTGACAACCATTAGAGTGTCAATATTGTGGAAGGATGTGACACCTATAGAGGTTCTATAGGAACCCTCAGCCAGTGGATAGTGATGGAGGATCTAGGCCAACACAGACCATCGATAGGGTATTTACTACCCTATATGAGTTTGGTAGTTTGAGTTCGACTAGCCACACCGGTTGGGGTAGAGGATGAGGTGCTCTATAATAGGAGAGGTCATATCAGAATGGTATTGCAGTGCATGGGACACAAACAAACATGGTAGAAAGATAAGTTAGTTGTATGCAGTTCATTTTGCACCCAGTGGTAGCGAGGCTGGACCATCGACTTTCTGAGTTACGATTCTTATAGATTCCATGATTTCTAGTTCTTTATTTGATACATAATCCTCTCATTCTTTTATATATTCTCAACTTATGAATTTTTTTATTCTATTTGTGGAGTTATTATGTGGACTTGTGTCAATCGACACATCATTGGGGGTGTGATCGGAGGACATCTATCAATGCAATGGGTGTTCCCTCTAGGTTGGAAAGTGTAATTTTCTTTGGGATCTATGCATTGAGTTTCCAGGTTTTAACTTGATATTGGGTAAGGACTCATTAGTTTATTATCAAAATCACATTGACTATTACCATCAAAGGGTGAAATTCATGCCTCCTAAGGGTGGCACTTATGTTGACTATGAGGAATAGGATATCCAGGCTGGTTGTGTAGGGCTAGTTTTTTAGTAAATGGGTGAGCTCACATCCTAGGCTGTGAATATTCTATTATATGAAAGTGGGTCAGATCATGATGTATTCCCTCCTAAGGAAAACCAGTTTCAGGACATGTTTCTTAAGAAGTTTTTAAGTATCCTACATGAGAGAGATGTGGAGTTCACGATTGAGCTAATTCTAGGAGTTGAACTAGTTTCTATTCCCTTATATAAAATGGAACTAGATGAGATTCAAGAGTTTAAGGATTAGTTGGTGGAGTTGGAGGATAAAAGTTTCATCTTTCAAATTATGTCACCTTGGGGTTCTTTGGTTTTATTTTCCAAGAAGGATGAAAAAATATTATGCTTGTGTGTCAATTACTGAAAGTTGAACCATATGATGATTAAGAACTAGTATCTACTTCCGTGTATTGATGATATTTTTGACCAGCTAAGGGGTTATTGCATGTTATCCAAGATTGATTTGATATTATAGTATCATCATTCTAATTCGATGCCTTTTTATATACCACATACTAATTTCAAAAACAGTTATGGTTTGTATAAGTTTTTTGTGATTCTGTTTGGGCTTATGAACGCTCTTGCAATTTTTATGGCCTTGATGAACTGAATCTTTCACTAGTAACTATATTAGTTTGTGGTTGTCTTTTTTGAAACATCTTAATATATTCCCAGACCCATGAAGATCATTCCAAACATCTTGACATCATCCTATGTTCACTGAGAAATCATAGGCTATACACCAAGCTATCTAAGTGTCATTTCTAGATCGACATGGTACATTTATTAGGTCACATCATCTCAGAGGAAGGTTTACCAATAGACCTTGATAAGGTCCAAGAGGTTGTTTCTTGTGAGTAGCCTAAAGATTTCTTTGATATATGAAGCTTTTTCGGTTTGGTGGGTTATTACTAAAGGTTCATCAAAGAATTTTCTTTCTTGGAAGTGCCTCTCATAGGCCTGACCAAAAAGAGTGTAAAGTTTGAATAGTCTGAAGCATGTCAGAATACTTTCTAGGAATTGAAGAGGCTTTTGACCATAACCCTAATTTTAAGCTTACCTGAATTGGGTAAGAAGTATACCTTGTATTGTGATGAATATGATATTGTAAATGGGGAAGTGTTAATGTAGGGATATTGAGTCATGTAATATGGTTCAAAATAGTTGAGGTCACATGAATGGAACTGTCATATACACAATCTCAAGTTAGTTATAGTAGTTCATGCTCTAAAGTGTTGGTGAAATTATCTCCTTGGGGAGAAGTTTACTATGTATACTGACCATAAGATCCATAAATATATCTCTTACCAGTGGGATTTAAATCTCTATAAGAGGATATGGGTTGTTTATATTCAATCCTTCAATTTTGAGCTATCTTATACACTATGAAAAGGTAATATCATTGCTAATTATTTGATCTAGAAGACACATACTCAGGTGGTTCAGGAGTCTAGTTCTGAGCAAAAGATGATGGACTTGTTTGCTGAGATTCATATAGATATTCAAGAGGAGTATGAAAATATGACTCTCGTGTCTTTATTTGTTGATCTATATCTTCTGAGATGGATCAAGAGGGAGAAATATGAGTATTTATAGTTCTTGGAGTTGAGGGATAGCTTTTATGGTGGGGAGATACCTCCTGACTAGACCATCAATGATGATGATATTATTCATTTTCATAGTCATGTCTGCATGACTACTTGTATGCAGAAAGATTTTATGTGTTAGTTTCATGATTTGAAGTGGTTGTAGCACCCTAATTTGACCAAAATGTATCATGATATTCATAGAAATTATTGGTGGACAAGAATGAAAAAATTGATCATGGGTTTTTTGACATGATGTTGCACCTGTTATCTGGTGAAAGATGGGAATCAGTGACCAGCTGGTCTTTTACATCCATTTCCCATTCTAGAATGGAAGTGGGAAAATGTTACCATGGATTTTTTGGTAGGTATCCCAAGGAATCCTTAGAAGAAAAACACAATACGGGTGATTTTATACTAGTTAAAAAAGTGGAATATTTATTTCAAATTCAGTAGACTTTCACCATTGACTAGTTGGGTGACTTATATGTCTGAAATATATTAATTTTTCATGGTGTTCCTCATATTATTGTTTCAAATAGTGATATTTGTTTTACTTTACTCTTATGAAAAGGGTTACAGAAGTCGCTTAGTACTCATGTGTTTTTTATTACAAATTTTCATTTAGAGATGGACAAGAAATCAGAATGTACTATCCAAGTCTTAGAAAAAATGATGAAATTATTCATCCTAGATTTTAGTGAAATTTGGGATAACCACTTAGTGCTTGTTGGGTTTTCCTATAAAAAAATTTATTAGGTTACTATTTATATTGAACCATATGAGATGTTATGTGGTATTCCATGCAGATCACATTTATATTGGATGGAGGCAGGAGAATTAGAGTTGTTGGGGATGAGTCATGTGTAGGAGATATCAGATCATGTTCAATTGATCTGGAAGCACAAAAATATGACATAGAATAGATAGAATTCATACTCTGATCAATGTCATCAACCCATTGAGTTTATAGTGGGTGATCATGTGTTCCTTTGGTTGTCACTGAAATTGGGTCACCGTTGGATTTAGAAATAGGGTAAGTTGGTGCCTAGATATGTTGGACCATTTGAGATTGTAGAGAGAATTAAACAAGTGTCATAGTAATTGGATATTCCATAGTGGTATGGAGCTACGCATAATGTTTTTCATATTTAAAATATTTGGTAGTATCACCCCAACCCTTCTCTTGTGATTGATGTTAATGATGTGGATCTTGAGAATGATGCATCCTTTGAGGATCATCTGATTCATATTATGAATCAAAGTGAGAAAAATATTTGGGTTATGATGGTACCATGGGTTTGAGTGTTGTGGAAGCATAATCAGGTTCAAGAAGAAACTTGGGAGAGGGAATCCGATATATAGGCCCAGTGGCTCAAACTTTTTACCTTGGAGGCTTAGTGATGCTTGGTAGATAATCTTGAGGATGAGTTGTTATAATGTGGGTAGTTTATAAGATCCCAAACTTTTAATGAGGTGTATTTCATTTTAATTTTCAACAAAAATTATTTTAAAATGGTTAATAGAATGCCTCTTAAGAGTAGGGAAGGTCTTAGAAGTGTCTTGGGAGTTCATAACATGAAAAAGATGGAAAAGGGGGTCATACAGTGCATGGATCTTAGTTATAACATGGTTAATACTAATCGTTCACGATAACTACCATTAACCCTATAGAAAGGGGATTCATGATTTTTAAACTGTGTGCAGGGGCCCTAGAAACTGTGTATTCATAGATAGATCCATTCACGTAGCATCTGCATGGATTTCAAAATAGTTCCAATTCCCAATAAATTCATGTGTCCTAGTTTCCTCTTAGACAGAGGAGACCAAAAGGTTGACGTATAGATTGTAAAACCATGTGGCTAAACTATGCACCTATTTAAAAGTGTTAAATTTACCTTTTTTCCCTCCTGAACTTTATATTTTTCTCCTTATTTTCACCCCCATTTTTCCTCCAGTAGCCCAGGGTGCGAACCAATATCTCCTAACTCTTTAAAGGGGATATTTCCTCTATTAAAGGGTGTTTGAGGTGTCATTTAGTAAGATTCAAAGTCCCATGTAAGTCTCTAAATCCATTTCCTTCTATTCTCTAGAATAATCATCATTTGGTTACTTCTCTTCTTCCAAATCTCATGAACCATATTTACAAGTAGTTCTTTACTTGTGTGTTTGAGGTCATTTTAGTTCAAATCAAGTGATGAGGTTGTATGAGTGTTTGTATATGAGCCTAAGGTAGGTGTTCTATAGACTTTCTCCCATAGTCTTGATGTTATTCTTCTGTATGTGTTCATGCCAATGTGCTACCCTGATTTTTTTGTTTCCTTTACTAAAAAAAGTAAAATGGTCCTTAAATTGATGTGTGAGACCCTTCACGGGCCCTATCAGGTCCGTTTATGATTTTGAGACTGGGCCTATGGCTACCCATGGGGTGTGTCAATCCCTTGAAATTGATTTAATGAAATTGTAAATGATGGAATAGATATTTTATGTGAGCAACCCAGTTTTATTTTTTATTTTGAATGCTAGAATTACCTAAGGGGTGGTTTGGATTAACTAGGAAAGTAAATGTGTTATGATATAATACAGAGAGTTAATGAGAAATGGTAAATGAGAATGTTAAAGTTATTAAATGGTTTTGAGGAACATTTAATTATTATGTTAATTGAATAAACGGTTAAATAATTTAGTATGGAAATGAGACAAAGAGGTTGAGTATATGGGATCATGTGAATTAATGAATGTTGGAATGGATGAACCCTTGATGAAAAGGTCAAGTATGTTGGACCTTGGAAATTGTATAATTATGAAATGGTTATAGATTATGAACCTGATGTTTCCAACCCATGGGTAAGAATGTTGGACATGATTCTACTTATCCTTGATTTAGGATGGATAGACATGTTTTTTGGGATCCTTGGATTGAAATGTGGACATGGTGCTTCTTATTATTGGATAGGGTGTCAGCATGAAGATCCTAGTACTAATGGAATCCGATATTGTTGATGCATTCCAGATGGACATCAGAAAAAAAAAAGGAAGAAATACATGAATATGGGTATTGTTTTGCCCACAAAATAAAAGGAATGAGAGGATAGTCAAGACCTGCGGATAACATGAACCTTTGAAGGACTCACAATTTCATGACCATTTCAAGGTCACGTGAAGCCTCTATGCATCGATCATAACCCATAGGAAGTCCTGCAGATCCCACTTCTAAAAACCTTCCTTCTCTCATGAAGGCTCCCCAAATAGCGGAATGAGCTCCCTTAAACCGCATAGTTTTTCATTGGCAAGTTCTTGAAAAATCAACAAAAATCATTTAAAAATAATGAGGGATGATATTCAATGGTAGATACCATCAGCGGTCATAAATCTCATGCACCATATCATCATTGGGAATAACAAAATCCCTTGGTAACATCTAGTAAAATTCGCGAGACCACTGAACCTTTGTAGGATAAAACAAAGAAGATAATGGGGATGAGGTGAGAGGTGTTCCCGGTCACTAAAATACATGAGATGCACGCCCCATGGATCTTCAAGACACTGCAAGGCCTCAGAATCATGTTGGCCTCACCACACTTAAGCTCTTTGACTTATCAGCCACACTGCATGAAAATCCTCAGGTATGTCCAAGCATCCCCTTTGGTGCTCTAAGGATAGATGGATAGACTCGTTTACTACATGCCTATGTACACTCCATATGAACCATATTGGTCAGGTGAGAGATCACTTAAAATCAAGTAAAAATCCAAAACATTGCTCGTGAAAACTCACATAATCCCAGACCATTGTAAAATAAAACAAAGGAGATATAAAGGGAGAAGGTGAGAGTTGTTTGTGGTTGCTGAAGGATATGCGACGCACCCTTGGAGACCTGAAATAAGCCACAAGTACTTGGAGACACGTCTTCCTCGCCTCACGAGAGCCCTTTGGATTATCATCATTTCCATGTGAAGCACCCTAGGTAACTCTATGGTTCTCTAAGGATAAACGAATAGATTTATCCATGGAACGCTCATGCACCCCCATATGACCCATATTGGTCGCGCAATGCATCACCAAAAAAATAGAATAAAAACCATCAACAACATGTATACAATATCACATGACTCCCAAACTTTGTCACATAAAATAAAGGGGATCAAAATGGAGGAGGAGATACGTGTTCATGGTCACTAAAAGTCATGTGACGCACCCAACACACTTGCGGCGTGGACCCACGAGACCCTCGTACAAACTATCATTGTCCCATGAGACTTCGAGAAAAGTCACCCAAGGTCTCACGAGTGTATTTTGACAGGCACTTAGATCTTGCGAATTCCCTTATACATGTTAGTATAACATCATAGAAGTCCTTCGATACATTCACATGATTAAACAAGTCCCCATTAATTGTCTATAATCCAATAAAGGGAGTGTTGATGAAATAGAATTGTGATCGCTGAAAATTAGGTGACACACTAGGAGAAGTCCATGGCAGAGACTCGTGAAGATGTGCAGTGCTAGACCCTTTCTCCGACTCCAGCCTAGACTCGCACTAGATATGCCACACAAAGCACTAGAAAATAGGGGTATAGATGTCTATAAATTTCCCACTCCAACATGAAGAAAGGGTTGGAATCTATGACTCTAGACGCTTGTACTATGGGCGATTTGACTCTGAGTCTCTGTGGATTTATTAGAGCAACTAATCATGCGACTGGTAACTTTCCATCAAGTAATACATTAGTGGATATCTGGAGAAATCATGTTCCATGAATAAGGTGCTTCAGGTGATCATTCATAGATCACGCGAAGGACTTCTGGAAAAACTTGAGAAGAACATACCTCATTTATTCCAGATCACACAAGACTCAAAAGAACTAGTAATGAATAAAACTAAGGCCTTCGCAACACAAGGGTTAGAACCGAGATTAAAAGTGGAAGACTTAAGTGAAAGACATGATCGTTGGCCCTTGTTTTCTCCATGCGAGTCACCCAAAGACACGGGACATCACCAAGACATGTCACCTATATCTTGCGACACTCCTCCAGTATGCCCTATGGCACACGAAGAATATTCCTAACAGGTCAGAGCAAGCCAAATGCTTCCTCCTGTAGACACCACTTTGATCTCACGAAACCCTCTGGGTATGTCACCCAGGACTTACGGCGTCCTTCAGACACATCTCTTGACCCATATAACGACGTTTTCCTATGATAGTCGAGTCTTGAGAAAGCATCTGGACATGATAACCAAGCTCCTGTGACACCCTCTAGGCAAGTTAGCTGGGAGTCGCAATGCCCTTTGAACATGTTGGTCAAGACTTTCAATGTCTCCCAGATTTTTCAGCCAATATATGCAACACCCCTCAGACTATGCCACACTGACTCTTGAGACACCCTTTATATGTGTCAAGCCAGGTCATGCGATGGCTCCTAGGATATGTCGATTGGGTTATATGACACCCTCGAGACAAGAAGTCCGTGTCAATAGGGCATCCCAACACTTGATGGCATTGTCTGCCTTCAGCATGTAAGCCCCAAATATAGGGCAACCTCGGTATGTAATCCCCGATATAAAGGGAACTATGACAACTTTTATTCCTTCCATATCCAAGATACGTAGGCTACCTTTCCCCTAAGGTTTTAGCCCTATATTAATCATCCAGGGCAATCCTATCATCTATTCCCTTATTCAAAGTAATGAAATTGATTAATTTTTATCCCTTATTTCTCATAATGAGCATGGATCACGTGGTATTAGGGAGTAGAAATTATCATATCATCTGCACTATAAACACCCATAACGATACAAGGAAGCCTCAGTGTGTAAGCCCCGACATAAACTGAAATACTATGACTCTAATTCCTGCCATAACCAGGATACGCAGGATGCCTTATTAAGGCCCAAGCTAAAATAAACACCCCTTTTGGTGTAATCCTTTTCATGACTCTAACATCTCAGTCAGTAGGACTTAATTAGTCCTAGGAGTTGGTCACCTTATCTCATC
Source organism: Viscum album (assembly GCA_963277665.1). Taxonomy (NCBI): domain Eukaryota; kingdom Viridiplantae; phylum Streptophyta; class Magnoliopsida; order Santalales; family Viscaceae; genus Viscum; species Viscum album. The sequence continues at coordinate 1,773,369,518 of OY728165.1, read as the reverse complement.
CATCAGTGGACTAAGAAACCCACAAAGCTACAATGAATCTAACTCCTATAACCAGGATACATAAGAAATCTCTCCAAGACCTGATTCCCATAATAAATCATCTCAAGGAAGTATCATCCCATAAACCCTACATCATAAGAAATGAAATGATTATTTTACATCTCTTTTTTCTCACACCGATCATGGATCACGTGATCTTAGGGATTCATGATAATCATATCATTTTCACTATGAGTCTCTATAATGACATGGGCAACCCCAATACATGAGAACTATGACAACTCTGATTGTTGCTATACTTGGGATATGTAGGACACTCCCTAATGTTCGAGCTCAAATATTTGATGTCTCAGTACCCAAACATATGTCCTCACTGCATGACATTAAACTGACTAGGACGAACAAAATATGTGGGTTTTAATTCCTGTAATAATCAAGGTATGTAGGACACCTCATAATTTCTCAATCTCCTCATCATAATATTAACCACATCCTTAAATGGAAGCATTCTCTGAATCACTTATTTATATGGCTTCATTATATAAGAAACTTCTTGTTATCAGAAAATGATGAAGAACCTCAGATACATATAGATGGATTCACCAAAGAGATCTCAATATTTTGTATATGAAAGAGAATTAACCTATAGTTGTTTCATTAGGGTAACTGGTCCCATATCAGGATTAGGAAGAGATTCATGAACATATCTTAAATATATAAGAGAGTCTCATATAATGAAATAATTCCCCCCAAAAGGGTGTGATGTGTCAGACCTCCCATCATATTAACTAATGCGAGTCCCCAAGAGTTGATGGGCCTGAAAACTCAGATGACCATCGACCTTTGGAAAGTAGGTCTATATCTAGCTATGGATGATGGAATCATTGAGAGTTTATAAGGAAGAAAAAATATATGGTAAACCTTATTGTGTGCAATTGATCAAGGACTTAAAATATCCCTCAATCAACCCATCAAGGGGATCCCATCCCACATCTGCATCAAAACCCGATGAAACAAAAAATGGTAAAACTGACCTGAATCTATCTAATAAAAAATTACTGGGTTATAATCCGTTGAGTCGTGTTGCTTAATCCCTACATACCAAAAAATGATAGGCTCGACATGGATATCTTAGGCCACTTTTTTTCAAATCATATATATGAACAAAGTAGTAAGACCAGTATAAACCAGGATTCTTATAATTCCATCCTCACGATGACAATTCCACATGAGCAGAATGGTCAGAAAGGGAATAAAAGAAAAAAATTAACATTGCATATCTGATTGATCATTTTCATGCCCACAATATAGCACTGATCGGTACCCTTATTCCTTTTTGTCTACGTGATTGTAGATGCTTCTCTCATCGATAGACTCCCAACCAATGAAATTTTATTCATCATCCAACATTCGCTCTAATAACTCATCTACTGCTACGACCCCCGTGGGTCTCAAAACAATCTCACCTACTCAACAACTCCAATGGAAAGTGGAGAATATGATGGATCAAGAGTACCAATGATATGGTACAATCACAACCATGGAAGCTTCCCATGAGATTATCCAAGAATGGTAGCTAGTTAATCTGCATCACTCACCAAAGGCTGATGCTAATCCAGTAGCCCTTGTTGATGTGACCAACCGCTTTGGGAACTTATCATCGTAGCACAACAAATGCCAAATTCCATATCTGATGAAGGTAGACTGGGAGGCCGAATATGACTCCCTTTTGGTTTAGGTGCCACTAAGGATGGAATTTGTCAAACGTCTTCACCAACATTGTCCTTCCAATACCCATTAGTCGCCTGCTGAGGGTATCATCTGACACACAGTTGCCTCTGATGCCCATGCATGGGCTACAAGGAAGACTCTTCAGAGGAGGAAGGTGTTGGATATCCAAAAGAGGGATCATATCCCTACTCCTGATGATGATGGATATCGGCATACTCTAGAAGGAACAAGTAAGCATGCTCATATCCTTGCTAGCTCGGAACAAGTCTATAGGCATATTCCCCCAAAAAACATGGGGGATGCTCATACTCCCACCCCCTTTCATGAAGCCCATCGGCATACTCCAATGGCACAAGGAGGAAAGAATTGGGCACATATCCCTCGTTCGATCAAAGATATCTGTCAATAAATAATGTAGAGGGAGAATGTGAAGGCTTGTATCCCTGCACACACCTTATTAAAATGCCAATATATTTTAGTAACAGCTGAAGAGCACCGCCAGCATATTCTGACACTGTTGTAGATAAAGGGTTAGTCTCATACTCCTATCCCTAAATCCAGGATAGCTCAACACTCTGATCATTGTGAATAAGTGGTTGTATCAGAGCAATCACACACTCTTTCTCCCACCCAGGAGGATTATCGGTATATTTTGATAAAGGGTGAGGCGTCATACTGGGATCATACTCTCGTTCCAACCAGAGCTCACTAGGTGAGAGTGGAACACATCTCGGGATAGGGGAACATGCCTATCAAAAAAGACTGACGACATATTCCAAAGACTTAGGATTGGGCTCATACCCCTATTTTGGTCGGGACTCACCATGTGAGAGGTAAAAAAGCCTTGGGATAGGCTCATATCCTATCAAATAAGTCTAGAAACATACACTAAAGGCCCAGGATTAGGCATATATCCCTATTCTGTACGAGGATAACCAAGTGAGAAAGTAACAAGCCTTGGGAAAAGCTCATATTCCTGTCAATGAATCTGTCTGGCATACTCCAGCAGATCACAGAAGCAAGGTGTATATTCTTACTTCCACTAACGAATGACTGCACCAACATCATTCCAAGGCAATACAAGAGGAGGCTCAAATTCCTTCTCCCATTCCAAAGGTATGTCCTCATATTCCGGTAGGGAATGCATATTTGGGCCAGACTCATATTCATGTTCCAACCGGGGCTCACCAGGTGAGAGTGGTATACACCTCAGGGTAGGCTCATACACCTACCAAGAAAGACTAGTGGCATATCAAGAAGTCTAAAGATCGGGCTCATACTCCCACCTTGATTGAGTCGCACCAAGTGAGAATGGAACATGACTCAAGATAGGCTCATATCCTTGTCAATAATGAGAGATATTATTGGCATATTCAAATAGATTCTCAATAATGGGATCATATTCTAATAGTATCTGATGGTTATATAAAATTTCCATCAACCGTCACATAGCAAGCTCATATCCCTACACAATCACAAAAGGTAGGTCAACATATTCCATACAAGATGAAAAACATGGCCTATATTCCTAATCTGCTCGACGCCAGTGTCCTTGGGGTTGTTCGAGACACATTCTCAACACCATATGGGTTCGTCAACTCTTCTATCGAAGAGAAAGAATAAGGTGTTAATTACTATGATGGTCCCCCTCATGGTAGTGTGGACATGGATCACAGGGACTCTACTCTTAACATCAACCACAGCCAACCTCCCCACAATGATATCTACCATGGGCAAGGAAATATTCTATTTTTCTAAACACCTTCGTATAGAGAGGTGAATAAAACCCCGACACCTTTATATAGAGAGGTAATAGAAACAACAGGTTCAACCATATATGGTTCCCTATCAACTTCCAACAACACTCCACTTCTATTAGCAGGCGACCATCAGATCCATCTTCTATAGTCTGACCGGATGGAGGAATGTAAGTATGATGAGTAGGAGGCCGAAATTAACATATGGAGAGAGTTATCCAGAAACAACCACCCCATCATGTTCTGTCCTCTTGACACTTTCAGCTATGAGATCCCATATGATCTAGAAAAGGAGTGTATTCCTTATCTGCACCAAAATATGTGGGCTACTCATCAATGAATGAAGGATCGATATCTCTCTTATTCAGGATATGAGTATCACCTTCAAACAATCAAGATACTCTATTATCATCTCGACCTAGATACTATCTCTGTGGACCGGGATCCAAAACTGGAAAAGCACATCAAAAATTTAAAACATGCTTGTCGCCATTGCATCATGATGCTTCAGTAGCTAATCTATGAAGCCACATAAGACATCCTTATTTGAGGATGGGTACAATATGGATCATTTAAATGTTATCATCCCCTATAATAGTATATCCCTTCAGATACAGCATCCTGCAATGTTATAACCTCCAATGAAATCAGGGGACCAGGTAATGCTCAGGCTAGATGGTCACTAAAACAGAATGCCCCCATTCCAATAGCGCCCAGACACCATGGACAGGGAGAGAAGATAGCCAACATGAATTCAAATTTTCCAACTCAAGATAATAGGACATTCCAAACCTGGGAATTGAAGTTTCTATCATCTGAACAACTTCCTGTAAGGAATAATTCTCACCATGGTATGTCATCTCACCCAACTCCCACACAAGCACAATTGCATCACTTCACTCAGAATATAGTAATAGCTGCCATAGAATCCTTCCAAGAGTGAACTTGAACCCTTGGTCCAGGAAAATATCTACCACTGCCTCCAATGCTTAGGTCGTCAATTTCTTATAGGATCTAGGACATACCTTTGGTAGCCATAGGTGAACCCCATCCTGCTAGGTTGGGGAAATTTATATTTTGATCATAATCACCAGGTCCATTTTCCCCTGAGAGGACCCTGGAGAAATCAGAGATGATCCATATCACCCCCACCCCACTGGGATTGGGGAATTTATATATTCATGTTCATCTCAGGAAACATCAAGTCCCTGACTAGGGCCATTAGATCCTCAACAACTAGACCAGTCAATACCAATGGCGGCCCCAAACAACCCCCACCCCATAAGTCTAGGGGTATTTTCAGCATCATCATCACCATAGAGAGAATTATTCTTCTCTAGGTTGGGAGGAAGAAACCAGTGGTTAGCATCCCACCTATTCCTCCCACCATAGTACAAACCTCTATTGTCCAGGGTTCGCTCGGCAATCATGACTGAAAACTCCCTCAGAGTCACTATTCATAGACTGGGATGGGAAGAGCATATGAAAAAGGAAATCATACCCCACCGTGGTCGCAAGCTAAAATAGTCCAATATGACCAAGGGTTTGAATAATGACCATGATGGAAGTTGTGCAAAATCATCATGTTTCATAGAAAGAAATGGAACAACCACCATTGCCTGATATGACTATGTGAATGTTGTCACTATCAACAAGAAAGATGTTGATCATACGCAAATGTAGAGGGTCGTAACATAGAACCTGTACCCTAGGAGGAGGGTGATTTGGATGCACTAAATGAGGTTGCATTCACCTGAAACCAAAGAAGGTTTCAAATTTTTTTGCCATAAAACAATGATTTTCCACCTCCTCAGTGGAATACTGGAAAAGAAAAAGGAAGGATGAGACTACATCCTAGTTTCCATTCACATAAGAAAAATTTTCACAATATAAGAGTGAAATACGAGCTCTCCAACAACTCAATAAGGAGTTACTTAGGGGAAATATTCCCACTAGATATCATCTTAATCAAAGGATGAATATTCTCTCTCCCATATTCGATCCACCAACAATAGTGGTATTTGAGCATTATATTGGATCCAAATCTTGATAGCCATTCTACATAAATGATGAATCCGAAAATGATCAGGACTTCCCTTCGTTGTGGTGATAGCCTCTCCCTCACCAGGGTAATCATTTAGTCAAAGGATGAATCAAGGATCAGTGGGAGATGAAAGAATAACCACCTCAATGACCCCCACCCACTCCCTGTGTATGGGAGGTGTCTCAGACAACAGTGACCCCATAATTACTTATCGCTATTGAATCTATGGCTACTCGAATGGAAGCCATGGAAGAGTGGTATACTCCAGTGTGGGATTAAAGGAATCCATATCCCGAATGGGTGGATGATACTCCACCTCCACCCAACTTTGAAAACCCTACCTTCTCTACCTTCAACGATGCAGGTGACCCATAACAACACCTCACACACTTTATATCTCAAAGTAGGCCGATGATGGGCCCTTGAGATCAACAAGAGGTAACCAAGATGAGGTGTTTCGTATAGAATCTGACAAGTCTAACCTTTGTTTGGTACAATAGTCTACCACCGAGATCTATCACAGGATGGGAAGACCTTCATCATCAGTTCCTTTATTAGTTGAGTTCAACATTGAGGAAGACAATGATTGTCAACCTGACGAACTGCAAGTAGCATGAGAATGAGAGGGTGTTTGATTTCATATAAAGGTGGAAAGGCTTAACCTATTCGCTCAGCATCCCCATATCATAGGATCAACTACTAGAACTTTATGCTGAAAATATCAAGGATGAGTTGCAGACACCCCTAATCCTCATGAAATATCCAGGCAGGTTCTGATGGTTTTCTAAAATGGCATAACATCTTAAAGAAGTTATTCAAGAAAACCTAATCCAAGTATAGAATCATGTTCATAGCATAAGGGAAGAATCCAAGAAGAGAATAATCCATGGATTTTGCTCTCAAGCCTGTGTCAGTGCCCATACAAGCACCTAGGCATGCTCTGAACCACCCAACACCTCCTGTCGAGCGTAAACCACTATATAATCACCCTCGGTCAGAAGCATAGAGAAATCAGGGTTTCCTGGGATTTGAGGAATGGATGAAAAAAGTATACTCCTTATTAAATGAGCAAGTCCCATGTTATTTCATTAAATACATGGATAATAATTTTTTCACAGTCCTGCAACCCAAGAGGCCTGATGAAGTCAACCTCACCGATTGTCCCGATTAATACCCTTTCCATAGAAGGATGGGTCATAATATCTAGAATTGTTTCATCTTAAAGGATGTCCTTTAAGGCATGGTTTACTGAAGATAGGTGACTCTAGAAAATTCTATAGAGAAAGTGGCTTTCATAACCATCACCTGGTCAGAAGAAGAGGAAAGTTGATAGAAATTTCCTGCTAGATGAGCACAAAAGGTTGATAACTGGATGACTTGGAAAATAGTTGATCGAGCTCATAATTATTTGAAAGAACAATTGTGTAAACTCATGATAGCTACATTGTCCAATAAGGAGGCATCATATGTGCTTCCCATGGGTGGGCGTGACCACCTGAAGTACGAAGAGATAAAGGAGGAATAAACATATTCTATTCCAAAGAAAACCCTAACTCTTGTAGATTTCTTCCCTACAACATCTGCAACACGGTCATCACCCCACCAAATGGAATACTCATCGAATGAGGAGCTCATATTCAGTTTTTTCAACATAATACACTTTACAAACCTCTTCTATGATGATGATTATGCCCCACGAATATGGTTTTCCCGTATATAATTAGGGAATGGGAGGCCGCATGCATCAGAGATGAGGATACATGGGATAGCACAGATGTAGTTAGACTCAATATTCCAACCATATCCCCATGGAATATATATATATATATACAGCCGAGACTGATGGGAAATCACTCTAGAAGGCCCAAAATAAGCAAGGAGGTGCCTCTCAACCCTCCAGTAGTTGTCCGCATCTGATTTTCTTGCATGAATGCTTAGAGGGGGTTCAATACGATCAACCTAGAAAATAAGGAAGGTCGGTGAGACCTACGCCACCAGCAGTAGATACTCCCTCAACCTCTGCATAGGCTAGAGGTCCATCTACCTTAGATGCTCCAACTCCTGAATCACATACCCAGGAGCAGCCCCATACTGGGAAGCGATGACTTATGGCACAAAAATACGATGTTTTGAAACAACTAGTTGCAGTCCCAACCAATCTCTCAATACTCAATTCCCTTTGTCTTTCAAAATAACTCATGTAGGCACTTGTTTAAGCCCTCTGAAGCCCATAGTAATTTGAGATAAAAATCATGACCACTGAGGTCTATCGAGTGGATACCATGTCTTTAGGATTATATGTTTTCATCTCATTCACTGATCAATATCAGGAGAAGTCCATCCAAGGTCATATCGATCCCATATACATTTTGGGAAGACTCAATAATTTCAATGTTCGAAGGGTGCTGATTTATAATATATCTGGGATCAATCTCATCCTATTTCTAACCTTTCGACACTTGGGGTATAGTGAAGAGGACTTATCCCCTAAAAAGATGACCATTTGGGGATATGATAAGAGTGAGAAAAGGCCTTCTGAGAAGATAAATCTCAATGAACAATTTGGGAAACTCACATCTAAGGTTGAGTTCATGGTTATCTAGCAAGAAACTGTGTATAATTTCTTGCTCAGAAGGCCCTGACTCCATAATCATTTGGTGGTACCATCAACATTCCATCAATGTCTGAAGTACCCCGTCAATGGAAAGTTCAACATATTACATGGAGACAGCGCCACCTTCGATACTTGTGGATCCACATATGCTGAAGTATATTTATACAAGAAGGGAGGTAAGAAACCAATGATGGATGATGATATATAGGTTACTTCTCCCAATGGATAAGGGACCACTCCTGTGAATCCCTGGAGTGTGCTTGATAGTGATTATGTGCTACCCATCAACATGGTTGGGGTAGCAGATCTAACCCCAAATGTCTAAGCCTCTCCTATCATTAGAAACAACAACCATATCCAACATCACTTTTCAATGACTCAGACAGAAAGGGATGATGATGTCTCTTCTAATAGCCTCATTCACCCTAATACTGATGGAGATGCTCCAAGACTGCCATCTTCTTCTAAATATGTCTCTATGAACTCAGAAATGGATGAGAAGGATCTCAGGAACACCCCTCTGTCATTATAGGAAGGTTTATCCACCACCATAGATGATCTCGGGAAGACAAATCTAGGAATAAAAGAAGACCCATGGACTACTCTGATTAGTGTCTCCTTGCCCCTTGAAGAGAAAGACATGTACATTTCATTTCTGAAGCTGCGCTGATATGTGTTCGCCTGGAATTATACAGAAATGAACAAACTCAATACAGATGTGGCTGTGCACCATCTCGGACTACCTAATAAAAATTGAGGCTTCAAGCAGGTGACCAGAAGAATGTACCTTTCTCATGTCACCAATGTAGAGGCGGGAGTTAACAAATTGATCAAAGTCAACTTCTTCAGGGAAGTGCAATACCCAAAGTGTCTTGCTAACATCTTCCCCATCAATAAGAAGAAATGGAATATTAAGGTCTACATAGAATTCAAATACCTTAATTGACATTTCCCAAAAGGAAACTTCTCATTTTTTATCATAGAATTCTTGATCGATGCAACCACTGGCTTCTAATATCTTTCCTTCATGGATGGGTACTCAAGGTACACTCAGATCAAGATGGGCCTTGAGGATGAAGAAGCCACTTTCTTCAGGGAACCTAAATGGATCCTCTGCTACCAGGTCATGACCTTTAGACTAAAGAATTTTGGTTCCACATATCAGCATGTCATGAATTTCATATTTAATCCATTCTTGGGAAGGATAGTCAAGTGTTATATCGACGACCTGGTCATCAAATCCAAACAAAGATGTGATCACTTCATGGATCTCTAAAAAACTTTGATGATCTACAATAGTATAGTATAAATATAAATCTATTGAAGTGCTCTTTCAGGGTAACATCAGGAAAATTCCTCAGCTTTTTGGTTTTCCACCGCGAAATTGAAGTGAAACCAGAGAAGACTAGTTCTATTTTAGTGATTTTAACCCCCCAAAATCTCAAAGAACAAAGTAGACTCCAAGGGAACCTCCCCGACATTTGGAAATTCATATTCAACATTGCCAAGAAATCTCTCCCCTTCACTAGGATAATAAATAAGGGAGCTTCCTATCAATGGAATGATGATTTTTAGAAATCCTACAAAATTATCAAGCAATACATGTTGCATCGACATGTTTTGATGCCTCTAGGGGAATGGAGGACACTCATCTTAAATGAGTCCATCATGAAATGCTCATTGGGCACCCTCCTCATGCATAAAAATGATGCGGTAAACAAGAATAGTCTCTACTACCTTGGTCGGACCATGCTAGGTACCAAGACACGATATTCTGATGTTGAAAAAAACTGCCATGCACTCATTTTTTTAGTAAAAAATATGAGGCATTACTTCCACCACCATGAAGTCCACTTGGTCTCTCATGTTAACCAACTCAAGTACATCCATGGCCACCCCATGTTGACTGGGCTCTTGGCCCGATGGGTGGTCATTCTGCAACAATATGACATTCATTTCATATCACATAATTTAGTGAAAGGACAATCCCTGAATGATCTCCTTGTAGCACATCCTACCCTAGAAAATACACCGAAAGACACTGATCTCTCAGATGAAGAGGTATTCTATTCCCATGACACTTCTTGGACGTGGGAGATGTACTTTGATGGTGCCTCTCATAGTCTTCTCAGTACAAGAATAGAAAACCCAAAACTCAATTGGGTTGGTCTAAGTATTTTTTTTGTCTCTCCAGATAAAGTAATTTTTCTATACCCTTTCTCGCTGTCTGAAGGCTTCACAAATAATGAGGTCGAGTACTAAGCCCTCATCACTATATTGGAACTAGCTTTACAGTTGCACATAGCCTACCTGAATATTAAAGGGTACGTGTAACTAGTGATAAATCATATCAATGGTGAATATTCCATTAAAAAGTAAGATTTATCCCCCCTCGCTAGCTGTATAAGGGGACTGATGGAAGAATTTCCCTTTGATCCCACCTTGCATTATATTCCCCAATCACAGAATGATCATGCTGATGCACTGGCTAGCGTAGCCACCGTCCTCGCTGACCCTGATCTGGAGGAAGCAACCTTCTATATCACACATCGAATAATGGTTTCATCGATCATTGTATGTGATATGAAAGAGATCAATCTGGTCAACACTTCACCAAATTGTGATAAACCAATGACCACCCCTGGATGGATAGAGCATATAATCAGTTATCTTCGAGATAGGACTCTCTTGGCAGATCGAGCTGGAAGGGAACATATTTGGCACCGGGTGGCCAAATTCACTCTGAAGGATGGTCCAAATGAGAAAAATGTGCTCTAAAAGAGAGGCTTTGATGAAATTTTCCTTAGGTTCATATAAGAATAAGAAGTTCTCACCGTTATGGAAGAAGTCCATGCAGGTTCCTGTGATACCCATCAATTTGGAATCCAAATCTCCCACCAAATCAGGAGGTTGGGATACTACTGGTAAACCAAGACATAAGACTGTGTAGAATTCACTAGTAAATTTCATGCATGACAAATTCATACAAACTTCATCCATAATCCCTTATAATTTCTACATACATCTAAATATTTCTGGCAATTTTTTGTTTGGGGGATGGACGTTGTGGGGCCATATCCCCCAGCAATAGCTAAGCAGTTTAAGTACATCCTTACTGCTACCAACTTTTTTTCCATGTGGGTTGAGGAAATACCCCTGAAAGAATTCGGGATGAAGAATATCATCAACTTTGTGAAGTCCCATATCATCACCAGGTTTTTATTTCCTCACACAGTATTGACGGACAACGACACCAACTTCTATTCTACAGAATTGAAGAAGCTTTACCAGGAGTAAAACATTGAGTCCAATCACTCATGTCACTATCATCAAATAGAAAATGGATATATAGAGGCCTTAAATAATACTCTATCAAATATACTCTAGAAAATGGTGAACAAGGATAATAAGTCTTGTCCAGACAAACTCCTCCATGCTTTATGGGCCTACTGTACCACCACGCGTACTGCTACACAAGCAATGCCATACTCATTGGTGTACAGGACTGAGGCACTGTTACCCATATAGGTACATCTTCCCTCATTTTGAATAGCCATTTTTGGAAAACTCTCAGATGATGAAAAATATCAAGTGGTTGGATGAGTTGGAATGACTAGATGAGAAACGTTTATGCACATTTCACAATATAAAAATTCATCAGAACTGGATTGCATGAGCCTTCAATAAAAAGGTTTGACTCTATTCATTACTTCAAGGAGAACTGGTGTTGGATATTAGAACCCTAATGATACTAGGAAATAATCCTCTAAAAGTGGATCCCAAGTGGGAAAAACCTTAGATCATACATAAGGTATATCATAATGGAGCCTACTCATTGGCCACAATGGATGGGGAGCATGTCACACCACCCACCAATGCAATATTTATCAAGAAATATTTTGCATAGATGTCTCCATGAGGGAGTCCACATCAATGTAAGTCCCATAATTCATTCTAAGTGCATGACATTAAATTTTACAAGTTTTTCTCGACCACATGATGTTAAACTATATGGAGTCTGTCCTTGTTATGAGACATTAAATTGAACAGTTTCCTAAGAAATACGTGTGGCTTGATTCCTGTCATCACATGATATATACTGATGCCCAAATCTCTATTTTTGGGTCCATTTATAAGACTATTTTCCTTTCACATTGATTGATCCAGTGTTCTTACCACGTGAAATTAAATTGTACGGACCTAGAACTTCCCCCTTCATGATGGGTGACCCAAATTCCTCACCGCATGACATAAAACTACACAAATCTATGATATTCATCCCCATTCACATCGAGTCACATAAATCCTTCCCGCATAATGTTAAACTACACAATTATTATAGAACTATATATGGCTTGATTCTCATTTTCAAATGGGATATGTAGGGATACCTCGATCTTGTATCTTGGCCCATTCATCACATGATACACAATACCCCTATCCTACATGGGTCCCTTGTCGCTCCTTGTTTCTCACTCCAAGCATGGATCATGTGGGTTTAAGAACTAAGTCAAAGGCATCCCTCCATGAACAAGGCATATAGGCCTCGACAGGCTCTAGTCCTCACCACAAGACGATAACTACACAACTATTCATAACTACATGTGGTTTGATTCTCATTTTCATGAGATATGTAGTAACACCCAATCTTCATATTTGGTCCCAATAACAACATCTCCATTTATTCACATCGTTCTTCCTTCATCCTCACCACAAGATGTTAAACTACATGGAATTTTTAGAACTATGTGTGGTTTGATTCACATTCTCATGAGATATGTAGTGACACCTGGACTTCCACCATTTGGCCCAGCCGCAATGTTCCCATCAATTCACGACAGATCAACTTTTTCCTTGCCACATGACGTTAAACTGCATGGAACATCAAGAACTACATGTATCTTGATTCCTATCATTATAGGATACGTAGCGATGCCTGGATCTCCAATCCTAGGCCCATCTGCAATTGTCAACAAAAATAATGCATGCCTCTAAGTATGGGTTAGACCTGCATAGAGTATTCCTTATTCAAGAACTATATGTGACTTGATTATCATATTCATGAGATACATAGTGACACTCAAGTCTCCATATTTGGGCCCGATCGCAACATCCCCATACATTCACATCAATTCTTATGACTTTACTACATGATGCTAAACTGTATGGAAGTACGTCCTTACTGCATGACATTAAAACTGCATGGAAGTATATCCTTGCCACATGATGATAAACTACATAGAAAATTTCCTTACTGCATGACGTTAAACTACATGGAAATACATCCTTACCACATGATGTTAAACTACATAGAAGTACATCCTTACCACATCATGATAAACTGCATGAAAAATGTCCTTACCACATGATGTTAAAATACATGAAAAACGTCCCCAATAATAAAAATAAACTATGTAAACCATATCACATTTTTCATCCTTTATCAAGGAGCCATGAGAGACTTACCCCGGTCAACCAGAGTACGGGGATCTTACACTATCTTTCAAGAGAACCTCGAATCCATATACCAGATTTCATGTCTCAGGCATATCAGGCCGTCATAATCTTCCATAGAACTTGGAAAGGATATCTAGCTTCAAGGACTCTCATGACTATGCATACATGACCATGGCTCTTTCATATGTGCTTATGGATGTCAACTGAATACATCACTCTAAAAAAGTAAATTCCAATTATCATGAACCCCAAAACCGCTATACAAGAACTCAATACCTCAGTGTGTCTGAACCACTCCTAGTATGATTGTCTCATATCATTACACATGACCTGAGAACTCAAGATCTAATTTAAAATATTTTCATACCATGCTTAGGAAGATGTGGGAGTACACTTGAACTTGGATATCCTAATTAAACTCTTGTGTATCATCCTCCATATTAGGTCTATGTCTGTCATGACCTTATACTGCCTGCATTTTGGTCAAAGTAGTATAACCTTAAACTATAGAACATAATGGTCCAAATCACAAGACCTTAAATTGCTAATAAAATAGACACAAAATTTTTCAGGTCAAAAACCCATAAAGGGAGACCTAAGAAAAAGTCAAGACTTTTCCTGCTAAACTCTTCATCCTTATAGTTTAGGTAGAAATTAGGGTGCAAGAAAAAATGGCGTAAAGCTCATGGGGTCTACCTTGTATCACTAGTAAAATCTAAGCTATTTTCACTAGACCCACTGGTCCAGGAAAAATTTAGAGCAACGTTTATTACATATCCTCGCCACAAGAATATGTTCGTTGGGTGGTGACACAACTTTTAGGTACTCGAAACTTCCTTGTATTTTACAATCTCCATAAATCACACTTCATGAGTTGTGGTATCTCGAATCACCATAACCTTCCATGTCCCTTGGAAAGGATATCATGCTTAAAGGACCCTTCTATTGACTATGAATACATGCCCATGCCTCCTACATATGCACTTATGGATGTTAATCGAATGTGTCACTCTAAAAAATGACATTCCAATTCTCTTGATTCCTGACACCATTGCGGAAACACTCAACACCTCAGTGTGTCTGAACTGCTCCCAGTATGATAGTCCCATGTCTTCCTCCAAACTCGAGTGCTATGAATCTTGAATTATTATCCCCACACCAAACTATCCAAGTGGATTCCACATCTTCAACCTTACATCACCGTGTTTCATACCATTTCTCAAGTATGGACTATGAAACTTCGTTTTCTATCTTTGATGGCCTACACTTCATTATTTGAAACCACAGGTTATAGGTATTGATCTTTTCATAAAGAGTTGGACTGCCCTAGGGTGCTAGAACCATTCATGGATAGATTTCTTCTCATACCCAACTTCATCATATAGACATTTGAGTCTTCATAAATCTTTAATATCCCCCAGAAATAAGTGGAGATCATCTTTTTCTTGGCATGATACTGACACATAAGGGTCATGACCCACCAACTAAAGGCATGTTTTCCTTTCCAGAAAGGAGCTTCAATCCTTATGATCCTTAGAAACACCGTGGTGGAACCTAACATTCTGAAATGTCATGAGGAATACCTGAAATGTCTGCACCATCTCATATTCACAGACTCAAACTTCTAAGATATTATTTACACCATCCATATTCTAACTATCTAGGAAGGACTAATATCCTTAGTATTCCAACTCCATCCATATTACTTCCATAAACCATCCATAGCCCTTGGAAAATATACCCGTCTTCAAGGACTGTTTTCTTGACTATGCATACATTCCTATGGATCATGCATATGTGCCTATGGTCATCAACCAAATGTGTCACTCTACAAAAGGGAATTTCGATCCTTGTGAGCCTTTGTAACACCATGGCATAACCCAGCACCTCAGAGTGATTTAGGTCATTACTGGTATGTCTGCACCATATCCTATGATCATATATTAGGTTCGAGCTAAAAGAACCTAAACTAAATCAATGTTCATTCTGAGTTAAGACCCTAAACTAAAGCAATATTAGGTCCTAACTAAAAGACCTTAAACTAAATCAATATTAGGTCTGATCTAAAATAGCCTAAACTAAAGTAATCTCGGGATATTGAAAATTCCCTCCATATGATCTTGAACATCAATATTAGTTCCCCAAGCCTATCGGCTTTGGCAAGAGACAAATCACTCTCCCCCCATGAAATATCTCCAACCTTTGTGATCCCTCTTTAGATAAAGTAATCTCAAGATAGTTAGAACATATTACCAATACGGAATCTTGTGTGAGTGGGAATTCATGAGAATTTCCAAAAGGGAATCTATTAGAATTTCAATATTCAATTATAGGCATTTGTGTTCATTCAATATAAAGAAAAGGAAGAGAATTGAATGATATTGTAAAAAGTTTAGAAATTTCATCTATTCACAATATGTAAAAAGAGGAAGGAATATTCACATTCTAGAGTCTCTCTGAAGCTTTATAAAAAAATGGAGTGTGGTAAAAAAAGGTGATTCATGATAAAAGATGTCCAGTAGTGTCGGTATGATCGATAGGGTCTTATAATGGAAGAAAAAGTGGGAGTGCTCTGGAAAAAGGGTAACTGGTGGAATGAATTTCTCTCCACCCCCCCATATATAGGCCATTTAGAAAAATACCAAACAATGACTAGTAGACCAAATGTCACTCGAAGCACCGGTTTGCGACACCGCCAAAGAATCGGGTGGGCATTAGTTTTCCTCAAAACTGAGTCCTCGTCCCCTCAGACATAACTCCTGAGGGGGGGGGGATTTATTGACGCCTACCATATGGACATTGGAAAATTCCCAAAGGAATAAATACCTGAATATGGGTATTATTTTCACCAAAAAAGAAAAGGAATGAGAGGATGGTCGAGACCTGCAGATCGCATGAACCTCTAAAGGATTTGCAATCGAGGTCACAATAAGGATCTGAGCATGGTGAATAACCCACATGAATTCTCATGGATCCCCCTTTGATAAACCTTCATCCTCTTATGAAGGTTCCCCAGACAACTAAATGAGAACCATCAGAAAAAGTGGTTTTTCATTGGAAAGTGACTAACAAACCACCTAAAATCATTTGAAAATAAGGAGGGATGATATTCAATGGTAGAGACACCCAATAGTTATGAAGTTCAGGAACCATATCATCATTGGGAAGAATAAAATCCCTTAGTGACATCTAATAAAACTCTCAAGACCTTGAAACCCTTTTAGGATAAAATAAAGGAGATAATGCGAAGGAGGTGAGAGGAGTTCACAGTCACTGAAATACATGTGATGCGTGCCCCGGGGATCTACGAGACACCGCAAACCCTTATATTCATGTTTTCCTTGCCTCACGAAATCTCTCTGGCTTGTCCACCCCACTGCATGGAAGTTCTCAGGTATGTCCAGGCAGCCCCTTTGTCACTCTAAGAACATATATATAGACTCATCCACTACATGCTTTCATATGCTCCATATGACCCATATTGGCCAGGTGATATATCACTAAAAAATCAAGTAAAAATCCCAAAAAATGCTTGTGAAATAATCCTAGAACTTTGTAAAATAAAACAAATGTGATAGAAAGGGAGGAGGTGAGAGGGGTTCACGGTCACTGAAGGATATGCGACGCACCCCTAGAGACACGCAAGAAGCCATGAGTCATCAGTGACATGTCTGCCTCGCCTTGCGAGAGCCATTTGGATTGTCATCCTCACCATAAAAAGTGCCCCAGGTAACTTTGTGGTGCTCTAAGGACGAATTAATAGATTTGTCCATAAAACGCTCATATACCCCCATATGACCCATATCAGTCATGTGACGTATCACCAATAAAATAAAATAAATACCCTCAACAACACATGTAATCTCTCATGACTCCCAACCTTTGTCATATAAAAAAAGGGGATCGAAAGGGAGGAGGTGATACATTTTTGCGGTCGCTAAAAGGCATGTGACGCGCCCATCGCACTCATGGTGCGATCCCACAAGACCCCTGAAAAAACCATACTTGTCTCATGAGACTCCAAGAAAAGTCACCCAAGGTCTTGTGAGTGACTTTCAACATGAACTTAGATCTTACAAAGACCCCTAAACATGTAAACATAATAGAATAAAAGAACTTAGATATGTTTGCATGATCAAAAAAGTCCCCATTAATTGTCTATATTCCAATCAAGGAAGCATTGATGAAAGAGACTCATGATCGCTGAAAATCAGGAAACACACTTGAAGCAGTCCATGGTAGAGACTCATGAAGACATGTAGTGATAGAACCCTTCACCAACTCTAGTCTGGACTCATGCTAGATACACCGCAAAAAGCACCGGACAACAGGGGTGGAGATGAATATAAATTCCCCACTCTCGCATGAAGAAATGGTTGGACTCTAAGAATCTGGATTCTTGGACTTTGGGTGATTCAACTCTCTACCTCTGTGGATTTCTCAAAGCAACTGATCACGTGACCGACAACTTTCTATTAGGTAATACACTGACGAATAGTCAGAGCAATCATGTGGCACACATAAGGTGCTTCGTGTGATCATTCATAGATCACGTGAAGTACTTATAGAAAGACTTACGAATAACATACCCCATGTATTCCTAATCAAGAAAGACTCTAAGGAACTTGTACTGAATAAACCTAAGGCCTTTGCAACACAAGGGTCATAACTAAGATTAAAATTATAAGAATTAACTGAAATACATGCTTGATGGCCCTCGTGTGCTTCACGCGAGTCACCCAAAGACACGTGAAAACACCAGAACATGTCGCCTAGATCTCGCAACACTCCTCCAGAATACCCTCTAGGATATGTGGAATAATCCATACATGTCATATTAATCCATATGGTTCCCCCCATGGACACCACTTTAATCTTGTGAAACCCTTCAGGTCTATCACCCAGGACTTGCAGAGTCCTTCAGACACATCACCTGGCTCATATAACGATGCTAGATCATGACAGCCAGGTCTCAAAAAATCATCTAAACATGATAACCAATCTCCCTTGATAACCTCTGGTAAATTCATCTAGGACTCACGACGCCCTCTAGACATGTCATTCAGGTCTCGTGATGTCTCCCAGAGGTGTCATCCAAGATACACGATGCCCCTCGGACTATGCCACACTAACTCTTGTGACACCCTCTGTATGTGTCAATCTAGGTCATGCGATGGATCCCAGGACATGCCAACTAGGTCATACAACACCCTCCAGACAAGAAGGCCATGTCAATAGGGAATCCCAAGACATAATGGCATTGTATTTCATCAGCATGTAAGATGAGAATACAGGGAATCCATAGTGTGTAAGCCCCAACATAAAGGGAACTACAGTGACTCTGATTCCAGCCATATCCAAGATACATAGGCCACCTCTCCATGAGTTTTGATCCCTATATTAATCATCTAGGGAAATCCTAGCATCTAATTCCCTTATCCAAGGAAATGAAATTGATTACTTATTATCTCTTGTTTCTCACAATGAGAAAGGATCACGTGGTCTTGGGGAGTAGTAATGATTATATCATCTACACTATTAGCCACCACAACAATATAGGGAATCATCAGTGTGTAAGCCCTAGCATAAACTGAACTACGATGACTCTAATTCCTTCCATAACTAGGATATATAAGATGCCTTCTTAAGGACCGAGCTCAAATAAACACCCCTTTTGGTGTAAGTCTTTTCACAACTTTGACATCTCAATCAGTGGGACTCAATTTGTCCTAGGATATGAGCACCTTATCTTATCCATCAACGGACTGAGAAACCCACCAAGCTAAGAAGACTCTGACTCCTTCCATAACCAAGATATGTAAGACATCTCTCCAAGACATGAGTCCCATAATAAATCATCTCAAGGCAGTCCCAACACATCACCCTTTCATAATAAGCAATGAAATAATAATTTTCCATTCCCTATTTCTCACACTGAGCATGGATCACATGAGATTAGGGATTCGCGATAATCATATCATTTTCACTATGAGTCTCTATAATGACACAGGCAACCCCAATACATGAGAACTATGACAAATCTGATTCTTGCTATACTTAGGATATGTAGGACATCCCATTAGGGTTCAAGCTCAAATATTTGGTGTCTCGGTACCCAAAAATATGTCTTCATCGCAATACATTAAACTGCATGGGATGAATGAACTACATGGGTTTTGATTCCTGAATTAATCAATATATGTAGGATGCCTCACAATGGTTCAATCCCCTCCTTGGAATATTAACCAACTCCTTACATGGAAGAATGATCTGAAGCACTTGGTTATACAACTTCAATATATAAGCAACTACATGTTACCAAAAAATGATGAAGAACCTTGGATACATACATATGGATTCACCAAAGAGATCTCAGTCTTTTGAATATAAAAGAGAATTAAACTATAGTTATTTCATTAGGGTAACCGGTCTCATATCGATATTAGGAAGAGATTCATGAACATATATTAAATCTATAGTAGAGTCCCATAGTAGGCAATAATTCTCCCCAAAAGGGTGTGATGAGCCCGACCTCTCATCCTCTCGACCAATGAGAGTCCCTAAGAGTCAATGGGCCTGAAAACCCAGATGATTATCAGCCTTTAGAAAGCAGGTATGTACCCATCTATGGATGAGGGAACCATTGTGACTTTCTAGGGAATATAAAACAAGCGGTAAACCTAATGTGTGTGATTGATTGAGGCCTTAAAATATCCTTCAATTAAACCATCAAGGGGATCCCATCCTGCATCTGCATCAAAACCTGGTGAAACAGATATGGTATTGGTAATTGGTTTAATGATCTTTGGAATCTATAATTTGAAATGAATAAATGAATGACCCCCTTTTTATTTAGAGATTTAACCCTAATGATTTTTCGTGAATGTCTCAAACATCTAACATAGCCAAAGTAGGTTTAGTGGCTTGGGTGTCATGGTGGAACCTGGGGTTTAAAGTGGTTAAATTAATAATGGTTAAATTGTAAAACATGATTCATTTATTTCCTTGTATATTATTTTTGGTATCACTGCATACACTATTTTTATTAGACTGGATATTTCTTTAGACACCATTTGCGGTGACCTATTGAGTTGTACTCACACCCTTCTTGGGTCGCCGTTGGTACCTGATCAGATCTCATGGTTATAAGATGGGATAAGGTTTGAGACCCTATGTTATATGGCAGATTTTTTATTCAGGATAGAGCATGTATAGGGGTACTAGACTTGATGTTGGGACGCTACTTGGGGGTTTTCTGATGTGTCTTTATTTTGGGTTTCCTTTTTGACATATGACACTAATATGACATGGCATGTTTACCATATTGGTTTGGGAGAATTTACCTAGTTTTTGGATCTTATTATGAGATGCATGTTATTATTGGTTATTTTTCATTATTATTTTGGTTGTTGTTTATTTTTGATTTTTTATTGTATTACTCTAGTAAAGAGGGTATAGTCTCCCCACATACCATATTAGACCCTCATTTCTAGTCGGTAGCCTCTGGCATATGGAGATCCCTACCTGAGGTCACGTAATGAACCAGCTTGGGGCACTAGTTTAGTGGCATTCTGGCCGGGATGTTACATGGTATTTTGATGAGATATCATGGTCACTTGATTTTTTTTCACATGCGATCACTTGGGATGTGATTGTGAATGTCTTTTAGTTAGTTTCCTTTTCTTATTACAGTCATCTCCCCTTTCTAGATATTTTCATGCATAGTCACATCATATTTTTTTCAAGCACAGTTACTTTGACTCTTGGCTGTATTTCAAACTTCATTTTAAAAACAAAATTTTAGTATAGTTTTTTCCAATTAATTAAATAATAATAAAAAGAATTAAAAACATAATTTAATCCATCAAATAAATAATTTAAAATTCATTTCAATCAATTAAAACGTTAAATTTAAAAAACACAATAAAAATTTACAAATTAAAAATTAAAAATTCTTTTTAAAAAAAATTAATGTATAGATTTTTGTTAAATTTAAAAAATGTTTAAAATAATAAAATGTCAAAAAATAAATCCATTCAATAATTTTAATTTCAAATTGAATCAATAAATTAATCATCAAATTTAAAAATAAAAAAATTTATTCTCTATTTTAATTCAAAGGATAAATAAAACATTAAAATCAGTATTTAATATATTTATCAATTAAGTTTAGAATTAAAAAATATGTATTTTGTTAATATTTGATTGAATTGGGAGGTTAATTCTTATGAAAAACAAACATTTTTTAAGAAATTTCATCTCACATCGCTCCCCCACACTTGAAATATTGCACTCCCAGACAATTTTATCATTGAATTTCATCTATTAAAAAGAAAAATAAAGCCATTCATCATTCCTATACCTAAATATAAAATCCATAATAAAAGAAGATCACTGAATTCTTTTAATAAATTGGAATGCCTCTTATGTGACTTTCACACAATTTTTTACTTCATTAAAATTCAAATTTCAATCCCAAAAAGTGAATTCAGTAGATTATAGTGGAATTAAAATTTTAATAAGTAGCGCCTCTATATAGCCCTGGTTTCAAATATTCCTAAACCAAAGTTAATTTTCACACTTCATTGATACTTCCTAAATTATATTTAAATAAGTCAATTTCCTCATTCATGGGTTCAATATTCACCTCACCTAAATTAATTTATTTTTGACATATGATCACTTTTTTTTTAATTTTTCTCATCCATGTATGTGTGAGCACTATATTGAAGCACTTATTGAAATTTACATAGAAGAATTAAACTCACACCTAGTGCCATTTTCTGAGAGATTCATTATGGGATCCAAAGTACCCATTTTATTCTAGGTTTAAAGGACTTATATAAATTTATTTTAGGTAGGATCCCTAAGGTTCTATTCAAATTCAACAGTCAAGTCACTTGAGATTATGTTTGAAATTACAGTGAAAACATGTTATAATTCTTATTCAATAAAGATATTTTCAATTTTTACTCTATTTTAATAGTCTCCAAACAAAATTTCAATAAGAACAGAGTTTATGTTCACTCAGTAATCATTCACAATTATAAATTTCAGACAAGAAAAAATTTTGATTTCAAAGAAAGGTTGAAAGAATCCAAAACTATAAGAAATATATGTACAATATTTATAAAACAATTTTATTTTTATTTTTATTTTCAAAACAGATTCACTAAAAATAGTAATTTCTTTTTATTTATTTATTTACATATTCTATAATAATTCCTAAAAATCATTTAAATTATACTCATAAACAAGTCTGAGTTGCCTCCCCCATGCTTATCAATGACACTATATCCTACAGGATATTCTGCAAATAGAAAATGAAAAGGATAAAATTAGAAATGGGTATGGAAGGAGTTCACCTAGCTACAGCTATTCTAGGACTTCAGATATCTTGTTTGGGATGTGATTCCCACCTATATTTGCTTCCAATTATATTCATTCACTTTTGGTAGCTTATGTCCACTTCCTTCCCTACATAGAAAAAAACAATAAGTTTTTAATAATTTATTTAAAATTAAAATACAACACTAAAAATAGAGGAAAATGGGGAAAAAGGGAGTATAATTATTGGGTAAACCCCCCCAAGAGGTGTTGCAGTATATAGTATCCATAGTTGAATGGATTTTTGGTTATCCCCGATCTATTGGTGGGTTGGAACTGTGTGGAAAAAAAATCACATTACTCTTTTCCCACATCCCCTCTTGACTTTTTTCTTCTATTTGAGGTCCCATTTGATAAATTAATGCATTTCCAACCTCTCTTCAAAATATTCTGAAGGATGAATTCCAATGGGATCTATCATTATTTACTTTTGTTATAAATCATTTAATTTAATGAGAATGTTCAATATCATTCACCCACTCACCCTCCACTAGTATAAAGTGTGGTCTAAATGGAGGGAGTCTTTGGTGTACAGCATTTTGAAGAGTGAGACAGTTTTAATGGATTATAAAGTGATGATTGCCTCCTGATAATCTGAAATTATATATACATTTTGGATTCATTTAATTAATGATTATTTGTGTTTTATTAGATAATTCACTAGGTATGTGTTGATTTTTGTAGAGAATAGGTATCCAATACTCCAAAGGAAAATCTGGGAAAACTTTCCAAAAGTGGACCTTTACATGCCATGAACCATATACATGATGTGTATTCATCATTCACAACATGTCACAAGTCATAAAAAAGTCATGAATAATTTACAATTCATTAAAAGATTACACTATGTGAATATTCAATACATGTCATGTAAAATGTGAAGGTTACTTCCTACTTAAAGTTCAAAACATAAGAAGAAACAAGTCATGAGTTCCTATTACACGTCGTGAGATGAGTCGCATCTCTAAATCCCAAACATTCATGCCAAGATTGGAATCAGATCCAAAATACATAGAAAAAACCATGGATTAAGATTACATGATGTGATAAGATTACACATCGTGTAAATTCCTATCTATTTATTTCCAGAGTGTGGATAGTTGCACATAACACTTCCGGAGTTTCTTTTTTCTCTATTACCCTCTCGTTTTTCTCCCTTATTTACTCTCCCAACTCAAATTTAGAAAAATAATTTTACTATTTTGATTACATACAAGTTTTTTTAATTTATCTGTGAGCATTCATCATTCCTTTCATCATCGTTTACCATTATGACGTCTGTTTTCTATTTCCATTTCAATTTGATAATAGCTACACCCTAAGTTCTTACTTGTTTACTAATTCAAGTAAGTGTTTGATTGTTTTATTACTTGTTCATATTGAAAACTACTTGATTCTTGAACCCTCGATTGCAAATT
The DNA here is from genome assembly GCA_963277665.1 of Viscum album. NCBI lineage: Eukaryota > Viridiplantae > Streptophyta > Magnoliopsida > Santalales > Viscaceae > Viscum > Viscum album. The sequence goes on along the minus strand of OY728165.1, from coordinate 1,773,345,110 downwards.
GATTTATTTAAACTATTTTATTAATCTTCCAAGCATGTTTGCTATTTTTTCTTTGATTTTTATTATTACCATCATGAGCGGCTAAACCTCTTAGGGTAAGGGTCAAGAGTAGGGGTTTTCTAAACTTAATTAATCTATAAATAGTAACTTGGTAAACCGAAGGCTAGTAATTAGGTTAAATAAGATTTTTTTTTCAATTATTTTAGGCAACCCTGACTATGGAGAGTTTGAATGAATGAACCTGACCCGATTGGAGTTGAGTAGGATATGACCATTAGCCTATGATACCTTCTACCATAAAAGCTAGAATTAATGAATCTAGCTTGTTATCTATATCTGGACCAAGGAATATTTTTATCTTAGATAGATCTAGTTGGTTTCACCATAATCAAATAGTTTTCTATGCACTGCTTCAGAGCCTAAGCCTTAGGACTATCCCAAATTAGGATTGAGATTATCCTTTTTACCTAAACCCTGAAATTGACCCAGATTTGTATCTTCTTCCTGAACCTTAAACCAAACTCAATAGCATTAGTTAAATCCCTAACCAAACCCAATTTGTGAGGACTCCTATATAAAGGGTTCTAAGTCACTGGTTCCTTGTCTGCCAATATTTCCTCATGGGTTTGACCCCACACTACCACTCTACTACATCATTGTAGCAAGTGTAGTTTTGGATAAAAAGAAATTATAATATGATCATCGACCACACGAGTTAAATGACATGTTCCAGAATGTCAAATTTTGGTGTCGTTTCCGGGGATTTCTTCGTGATTAGGCATAATAACCTTCGTCTGAAACCTAGGATTACCTCACCCATCCAACTTTTCTTTTTTTCATTCTTTCTTCTTTATTTATGAACAACATTGTGTCCTTCTTCCTACTGAAATAGTGCATGTTTCAGGGACCCCTAACTCATTCAAGGAGTCTCAACACTCAAGAACCACTTACCTTCATTCCTGTAATTGAAATGAACCTTTATTCATGCTTCCATTCAAGTATAGTAGACCACAACAATCTTATAGGTCCCAACCCACCAAACATGCAATATATTCCACCTGCAACGAATGGAGAACAGCCCTTACAAATGGAGCACACCATATGGGATTACGGATTTTCGTTTATCAGTTGCGTTGCATGCAATGTTGTGTACCCTCCTGTTCAGGCACATACATTTGAAATCAAACCTAGACTCATCAGCATAATCCATAATATGGGTTAGTTTAGTAAACTTAAAAGGATCCTCATGTGAACATCTACAACTTCCTGGAAGTCTATGATACCTTTCTTAACCAGGGAGTGTCCTCTGATGAAATCTGATTTTGGGTATTCCCATTTCTATTGCAAGATAGAGCCACAAACTGGCTGAAGAGACAAGCTCCCAAGTTAATCATCACTTGGGATGATCTAGCCAAGAAATTACTGGATAAATACTTTCCCCCAGGATGAACCTAGGCACTACATAATGAAATTTAAAACTTCAATCAAGAAGACGGTGAGTCAACATGGGAGTCCTAGCAGCGCTTTAAAGAAATCACTCAGAAATTCCCACATCAGGAACATGATGTGTGGCTTCAGTTGAAAACCTTATACCAAGGTCTCCAACCCGTTGCTTGCACAGTGTTAGGTGTTGATGCTGATGGTGGTCTAATGCTGAAAACACTTGAAGTCGGTTAATCACTTCTAGACGAGTTCTTTCATAGTTCCAGATTGTGGAAAAGTAATTTTAGCCCACCTTAGCATAAAATCTACCAAGTTTAAGAAAACACTCGTCCAGTTGCACAAGTTGAGGCCATGACTAAGAATATGGAATCATTTTAGCTGTCTTCAAAACCACCACCCCCTCCTACTCCTTTAGCCCTCGTTTGGCAGTGCCCTTTTCAGAAGAAAAGAAATAATACGGGATGACATAAATGGATTTCTTTCATTTGGTGATCTCAAAACGACGGACAGAAAAGCAAGGCACGGAAACGGGGAGAAACAGATTTCTCCCCGATCAACGATTCTGTTGGTTTTGGAATCGTCCCAAAATTGGGACGATTTGGACGGAAATCATCTGATAATTGAGTATTTTTTAAATTTCCAAAATTATCCCTAATATATATAATAACTAATTTATAAAAAAATGAATAAACATTCCATTTAAAACAGTCTGTGCATAAATAATTTCTAAATAAATAATTTTGATTATAATTAATTATTTGTATATAAATAATCATAAATAATTTATAAATTTTTTTATTATAGATAATTTTGATTATAAATAATTATGATTATCTCGAATTAATAGTTTATATAAATATTTTATAAATAATTTTGAATTAATAAAGATTTTGAATTAATAACTTTGAATTAATAACTATTTTGAATTTGTAATTATTTTGAATTAATAATTATTTTGAATTTATAATTTTGAATTTATGATTTTGATTACCTTGAATTAATAATTTTGAATTAATAAATTATATAAATAATTTTGATTATCTTTAATTTTATTTTAAAATTTTAAAAAAATTATTAACATATGTTCGTAGTTTAATGTTTACCTAATTTTGGTGATATGAAAGGTATTGATTGATTAAAATCAAAAAACTTATTATTATTTTTTTAAAAAAAAGTAATAAAAATACATTTTTTTAAAAGGTTATTTTTGTCATTTAACATAAATTGTTGACATGGTGGCAGATGTGGTGTCTGTGAGAATTTACTCTATGGTTGTTTTTTATCTTGGACAAGTATGCCCTCTAATCTTGTGTGTATGTGTTATTTTTTAACAAAGGTTATTTATGTCATTTGCATTAAAATGGTTTCTTTACTTTTCTTTTAAAAAATTTCACCAAACATGATGGAGAGAAATCCAAATCATTTCTTTTCTTTTACTAAGTTATTGATCCAAACACAAGGATAAAAATCACAATAATTTCTTTTCTTTTCTTTTCTTTTCTTTTATAAACTATCAAATCTTTTCTTTTCTTTTACTAAAATTTCACCAAACACAGGGTTAATGGAGATTCAATATTAAAAAATATGTAGTTTTCTGCACTTATATCAAGATTTTAGGGTAGTAGTAAAAGAAAAAAAATCCAAGATTATAATTATGCTAATTACAATCAGAAAAAAAATACCAGAAACCACAACAATACTATCAACAAAGGCCGACTCAACAGCAAAAACAAAATAATAAATTTTACTATCAATAGAGAAGTGGTCAAGAACCACCCAAGAACCAAGGACCACCTGGATACCCTCCTATGAATTTTGTTCCTCATCCACATCAACAAGTTCTCCAACAACCCTTTCCTCCTAGATCCTAGCAGCAATTACAACCAGCTTCATAAAGACCACCACAACCTGTCGCACCTATGCAGTAAAATCTAGAGAATCTGCTCTTAGATTTAATTCAAAATAAATACCATAGGACGACCAACCAAGAGATAGAAATGAAAACTTAAAGGTATACCCTCCTAAACCTCAAACATAAAATGGGTCAAATCTCAAAGACCTTATCTGATAGATTTTTAGGTATGCTTCTTGCCAATACTGAGACATACCAAAAGAAATAGGCAAAGGGAGTGGTACTAAGGAGAAGAAAAGTGTTGGATTTATATCAACCTTGCTAAGGATAAGAGAATAAGTATAAGGAACCCAAGAAACCTGCAACAGTCATTGAAGAGGATGACAATGAGAAAGAAAATAGAATTGATCAAGATAAACCTATGGAATTAACACCTCTTAAAAATATCCAACACAAGAGAAACCTATAGAGGATATCTACATTACACCACCAGCTTATAAACCACTTTTCCCTTCCTAGAAAGAATAAGGAAAGGAATAATTGAAGGGAAATATAAGAAATTTTTAGAAATGTTCATGCAATTACATATCAACATCCCATTTACTGAATCTATTTCCCAAATTCTTTCCTATGATAAATTATTAAATGAACTACTCTCTAACAAGTGGAAAATGGAAGACCTAGGAGTCATTTCCCTAAATGAAGATTGTTATTAAATGGTGTAGAAAAATATTCCACAAAAGAAGATAGATCCTGGGAATTTCTTAATCTTGTGCACTATAGGAGAATGGAACTTTAGAAGAGCCCTTTGTGAATTAGGATCCAACATTACCCTCACGCTAATGAGTGTATTCTGCAAGTTGGGACTTGAGGAACTCAAGCTGACTAGAGTGGTACTTCAACTAGATGATCGATCGGCAAAGTATCATCGAGGAATTCTCAAGGATGTTCTTGTCAAAATTGGAAAATTCCTTTTCCCAGCAAACTTTCTCATTTTGGATATGGAAGAAGAAGGTGATGTTTCGATTATCCTAGGCTGACCATTTTTATCCACTAGTAAGTATTTGATTGATTTCAATCAAGGGAGACTTATATTCAGAGTAGGTGATGAGAAAGTTGTTTTCTACCTAGTGAAACCTGCAAAATAAACAAATAATTATTTTGATTTCCAAGCTATCTTTCTCACTGAAGAGAGAAATTAATACATGGCCATCAAAGAGGATGGTGATGTTTTTTCCCATACTGAAAACGAAGAACATGAATTTGAGGAAGTGAACTATATAGAACCTTTTACGAGGGACATTATTCCTCTATTCATACCCTTGGTCATCTAGCCACCGATATTGGAGCTAAAACCTCTCTCGAGTACACTCAATTACTCATTTCTAGAGACCATAGTTGCACTACCAGTCATCATCAACTCATAACGGACACATACACAAGAGGAAAAGTTGATTGAAGTCCTACAAAAACATAAAAAATCAATTTCCTAGGGAGTATCTAACATCAAAGGGATCAACCCCACCTTATACACTCACAAGATTTTACTAGAAGAGAATGTGAAACCCAAATTCCATCCACAGAGGCGACTCACACCAATAATGAAGGAGGTAGTTAAGAAATAAGTACTAAAACTTATAGACATGGGAATAATTTTTTCAATCTCTCACAGTGAGTGGGTGAGTCCGCTACAAGTATTTCCAAATAAAGGTGGTCTCGCAGTTGTAAAGAATGATGAAGTTGAACTAATCTCAACTCACACCATCACTGGATGGAGAGTATGTGTGGACTAAAAAAACTTAAATAAATAAACTCAGAAATATCTTTTTCCCTTTACATTTATGGATCAAATTCTGGAGAGACTAGTAGGACATGAATTCTACTATTTCCTGGATGGATATTTAGGATACAATCAAATTACATTTGATCTAGTTGATTACTCCAAAATTAAATTTACATGTCCATTCAGTACATTTTCCTATAGACACATGTCATCCAATATATACAGTTCACAAACAACCTTTAAAAGGTGCATGAAGCATATATTCCACAACATGGTGGAGGAATTATTGGAAATCATTATGGATGGTTTTTCAGTTTATGGAAGATCCTTTGATGTGTGCTTAAGCAATTTTGAACTCGTCTTGCAATGGTGTGAAGAGAAGTGTTTAGTTTTAAACTGGGAAAATTTTCATTTTATGGCTCGAGGAGGCATAGTCCTCGTACAAAAAATCTTCAAGGATGACATGGAATTTGATCCCACAAAGATCAATGTGATCAAATATTTACCTGATCCCTCGACTGTTAAAGGTGTAAGGATCTTTCTAGGCCAAGAGTGATTATACTATCACTTCATAAAGGATTTTACGAAAGTTTCCCACCCTATGACTCACCTGTTAGAAAAGGACACTCCTTTTTAGTTCATTAAAGAGTGCCAATAGGCATTAAATTTTTTAAAGAAAATCATGGTGGTTACTCCTGTTATCATTTCTCCATACTAGGATAAAGGGTTCAAGTTAATGTGTGATACAAGTGACTTTGTTGTAGGTATTGTATTAGGACAGCAGGCCAACCACATTTTTTGTCCCATCAAATATGCTAGCCACATCTTGAATGATGCACAAGTAAACTAAAAAACTATAGATAAGGAACTTTTAACAGTTGTATTTTCTTTTGAGAAGTTTTTCTCCTACTTAGTTTTGTCCAAAGTGATTGTTTACACTGATTATGCTGCCCAGAAATATTTGATGAGTAAAAAGGATTCCAAACTAAGACAAATACGGTGGATCCTGTTGCTGAAGGAATTTGAAATTGTCATCAAATAAACCAAAGGGATGGTGAATGGTGTCGCTAATCATCTATCCAGACTCCTGGTGCCCCTCATTAAGGATGATGATAATCTAGACATCGAGGTCAACTTCCCTGATGAAACTCTTTTCAACCTAAACATGAAGGCATGCCCATTGTTTTACAACATTGAAAACTATCTTGACACGAGATCCCTCTACCAAGAACTATCTTACCATCAAAGGAGGATACTGTTAGTCGAAGCTTCACACTACTACTGGGATGATCCACTAAATTTTAAGTGTTGTTTCGATGCCTGAATGTGGTGTTTCATCCTGGAAGATGAGATCCAAAGTGTGTTAGAAATGTGTCGCACATCACCAACTGGAGGGAGTCATGGATGGGAACACAAGGTAAAAAAATCCTACAAAGTATACTCTTTTAACCAACATTCCATAAAGATGCAGGAAACTTCTTCTAGAGTTGTGATCGGTGCCAATGAACCAGTACCATTGGAAAGATAAATGAAATGCCCCAAAACCCGATCATGGATGTTGAAATATTAAATGTATGGGGAATAGATTTTCTGAGGCCATTTCCCAATTCACATGGCAATTTCTATATCCTTGTTGGTGATGACTATGTCTCAAAATGGGTAGAATCTAAAGCAACCACTCACGGCACAACAAAAGTGATAATGAATTTCTTAAAGAAAAATGTTTTTTCAAGATTTGAATTTCCCCAAATACTCATTAGTGATCGGGGAACATATTTTACCAATAATGTTGTTAAAGGAATACTAAAGAAGTACAAAATTAGGTATAACACAAGAATTCCCTACCACTCTCAAACAAGCGGAAAGTTTAATTGTCAAATAGATAAATCAAAAAAACCCTAGAGAAGACCATGAACACAAATTTAAAGGACTTAAGCCTCAAGTTCGTTGATGCACTATGGGAATACCACACTGTTAGGCACAAGATGATGAGGAAGGTGATTGAATTAAAGTGTTGTCTTTTGTTTTCAAAGGATTTTAAGAAGAAAGGAAAAATAACCTCACTTTGTACTTAGTGAAATTCGGACTGGTCATTGTATTCAGAAGAATCAGACACACAATGCTTGAAAAGGTCCATCATATTCAGAAAAGATGGATGAAAGGTCTCATCATATTCACACAAAATCCAGGATGAAAAGGTTAATCATATTGAGAAATAATCTTGATGAAAGTAAATGGTCATTAGATTCACTCTAAATCAGGTATGGAAGAAGTTATTGTATTGATAGAGAATCAGAGTTTGCATGACTATGATAGAATAAATGTGGTGATACTTTTCTGATCTTGGAATTCTCATAAATCATAAGTAATTTGTGAAATTTATGATTCAATCTTGATGGAAGAAAGAGTAAGTGAAAGAGATGCTTCCAATCATATTCAGATTCATCAGATCTGGATCACAAGAGAAAAGGGGTGCTGAAGATCATATTTAGCCTAGTTATATTCAGGCCAATTGTATTATGGATAGTCATATTTGGGCCAAGAAGGAAAGAAACTGGAAAGGATGGAATATTAAAATAATTTCCAATGAAAGTATGATAATGCTAAAGCTATTCTCAAAATGTATTCAAAGTCATGAAGGAAGTCATGATACAAGCACAAGTTTGTGAATGAAGAGAGTTTCTGAAGTTAAAGTTACTGACATTGGTTTATTATAATCAGAGGAAGAATTTCTTGAGACCAATGAATGAAAAGAAAAGAAAATAATATAATCAACAATGTAGTCAACCATTTAAAAGGGGTTGAATTGCATTGTTTTATGTTTAAGTTGGTCAAGAAAATAAATGAAGAAGAAGTTTTTTATTTCAAGTGAATCAAGAGAAGAGCTGAAGAAAATAGATAGATGTGTTGTCAAGGGGTAGCTTGAAATTTAAATAGAGTTTTTTCTTAATAATTGGTACAGATAAATCGTATTGAATAAATCAGAATAAGCTAATCAGAATCAATAATTGAAATCAGATTGAGAAATCAGATCCGGACTGGTAATTGAAAAGGAAAATCTGATGAAGAGATGAAGTTGGAAGAATATTTGAGAAGATTTGAGAATAATTGAGGAGTGTTGATGAAGTCATAAATTCACCTGAAATTCAAGGGAAATCAAGACTTGGGTGAATTTGGTTGAGTGAGAAATTTTTGGGGATTCCTGCCAAAACCTCTCGTGGGTCACCTCTAAAATGAGAAAGTACTTGTTACTTTTTTATTGGTTTGACATGGAGGTACTATTCACAGAAGAGAGAGAAGCTCTGACTTTCTAGGAAGAGAAATAAGGTTTCTGTATTGGGCCTTTTTTGATGAATTCTCAATGGAGAGAAGTGAAAGGAGAAAAGACAAGATCTAAATGTTGTTTAGCTGATCATCATATTCAGTGATCATCATATTCAATTATCTATCAGATTCTACTTGTCATCGTATTTAGTTGGTCATTATACCAAACTGGATAATCATATCTGGATTTTCTTATTGGGATTTCTGGATTGAGGAAGAAGGAATTTTGAATTGTCTCAATCATATTTTGGAAGATCTACAACTATCTTATTTGGAAATCAAATTTTAAGATCATAGTGGGAAGATCAGATTGGGCAATTGGATCTGGAAAATCAGAGTGAGAAGATAGGATTAGACAATCAGATTGAATTTTATATCAAAGTCCTGAAGTTCTTACCATCTTCTAGGTAAGAAATTGAATAATTATTTTCTAAAGAATACATTTTTGGAAGTTGAAAAGAAGAAAATTTAGCATGAGTTGTTACAAAAACATTGTTTTACCCTATTTGTGCTAAGAGGGTGCACACACAATTTTGGATTATCTTCAAAGTGCTACACAAGTGAAAGGGTATATTCTACTCATTGTATTCTATCAAAATGATTGATTTTTAGTGGTTTGTGTGGTATTGGATCATTTCCAAACCATAAAAAGGACGTAACTATAGCAAACCTTGTAAATACTTGTGTTCCTTTGGATGTGTGTTTGAATTGTTTTCAGTAGGGAATGGAATCTTTAGTAAGAGGCGAAGGTTGTTTCAAGGAAAAATAAAAGAAAAAGTAACACTGATTCACCCCCTCCCCCTCTTAGTGATACAATTATCCTGACTGGACACTTTTAACTAGTATCATATCCAAGTTCCCTTCTCTTATTCTTTGCTGAAGTTTTGAAAAGGTCATGGAGAATTTGAACTATGTGAATAGTAAATTTATTTTGATTTTTGATGGAAAGAATTGTGATATCTAGAAAGATAAAACAGTGTCTTATCTTATGTATCTTGGATATGATGTTCTTGAAGCTGCAACAGATGGGTATCCTCCTATTGATTATAAAGTCCCTCTTACATCTATTGATAAGAAGAATCTTGAGAATGATGGAAGTTCTAAAAATGCTTTATTATCATCACTTTCTGAAATTGAATTCCTAAGGGTAAAAGGAGTTGTCACAACCAAAGGTATATGAGATAAATTGAAAAACATATAAAATGGAAATACAAAAGTGAAGAAGGAAAAGTTACAAATTTGGAGATTAAAGTATAAATATTTGAAGATGGGTGAATACGAATCTGTTGGAGACTTCTTTACAAGGTTAAATGAAATTTTTAGTACTATCCGATGTCTTGGTAAAGAGTTATATGATTTTATAGTTGTTGAAAAGATTTCAAGAATACTTCCTGAAAAGTTTTATGGAAAAGTTTCTTCATTAGAAGACAAAAATCCTGAAACATTATTTCTTGATGACTTGCACAAAACTCTTATTACTTATGAAATGAGAAGAGAGAAATATATGAAAATAAAAACAAAATTTGATAGATAAATACTATTCAAGTCTATAAATAAATAAAATTCAAAGAATATTCTTATTGAAGATGAATCTGGTGAATTAGATTCTGAAAATGTGGTATGTAAAAACTTTGATGAAATTTTATCCTTGTTTTCTAAAAATGTCAAAGTGGTACATGAAAATACAAAGGAAAAATTCCTTTTAAATGTTTTTAATGTGGATCCATTGGGAATTTTATGGTTAATTTTAATCAATGGAAGAAAGAAGAGGATAGCGATAAAGAAAAAAGAAAGCTAAGAAAATTGTGGAAGAAATAGGGAAAATTGTATTCCACAGGGAAAGATAGGAAATTATTCAAATCCAAAAGAAGAAGTTTCTTATCTAAAGATCAAGAAGAAGAAGGCAGTGATGTTGAATCCAAAAAATTTGTTGAATATGGTGTTGAAAATGCTTTTATTACAACAGTGAATGATGAAGAATTTGGAAGCAGTAGTTATGAAGAAGAAGAAACTCAACTTGAATTTCATTTGAAATAAGAGTTGAAAGAATGTTTGAGGAAGATTAGAATGCTTGAAAAACAAAACAAAAAGTTAGAAGATGAATTCACCTCAACAAGAAATCAAGAATGTTTTTCTAGTTATAAGGTGAACCTGGTAAAAGAAATTGAGGAATTGGAGAAATGTCTTGAGGAGGAAAATAATCATAATGAGCATCTGGAGGTGAAGCTAAAGGAGAAAGAAGAATATTTTGAACTTTTCCAACAAAAAAATTATAAAGATGAAGATAAAGGTACATATTTTAAAAACTCTATCACTGAATTTGGAAAAAGTTATCGTAATGAGAAACCAGATAAGGTTCAACAAAATCTACCCTCAAAGGGTGAGGAAAAATATGGAATTGTTTCTGAAAAGAAAAAATTTGGGAAAGCTATGTATGTGGACAAAACCAATAAAGTTGGGAATTTAAAAGTTACAAAATACAATGAGTCCAAAAATGTTTCTAAACATTATGAATCTGAAAAGGTCTCTAATACTTATGGATCTGATAAAGGTTAAAATAAAAGGATGACTCTGATTGATAACATAAAGGTTAGTGGCTTATAAAAGAAAGACAAGAAGGTTGCTGAGAAACGTAATCACAATTCCAATGAGTATGGAATTTTCAATGAAAAATATTCTTTCTATGGCTATTGTTGGTATTTTTATGGATTTTTACACATGGAAAATATGTGTTGGTTCAACCAATAACATTTCTATTATCCCACAGGTTATGGAAGGAAAAGGTTTAGGGGGGGTCAATCTCCTTAAAGAAAGAATTCTGAGAAGGTTATTTCCAAAAAAAACCTGAAAAGGTTGGAGTAATGATTGAAAATAGGTTCCAACATTTGGAAACTATCTATGAAAGATGTGAACAACCTGGACACCATGAAAAAGGATGTCTTTTATTGTTACCGGTATAATAAAATATTCTTAACAATTCTCAGAAGATGAAGGTAAAGAATGAAAAGGAAGAAGAAAAAACTCTTGTTGTTGAAACCGCATTGAAAGCCACAAAAGGAGAACAACCTTGGATACTTGATATTGGGCGTTCTTCTCATATGAAAGGAGACTTGAAATTGTTGAAGAATTTGAAATAACTTAAATAAGGAACAGTGACCTTTGGCAATGATGAATCCTTAAAAATCAAAGGTGTTATATCACCCATCGTTGGGAAAGAAAATATTAAATTCAAAAAAACTTTGTATGTTGATGGACTGAAACATAATTTTCTAAGTGTTTCACAATTTTGTGATGAGGGTAACAAACTTATCTTTAAAAAAGATGGATTTTTTTTTGAAAAGTGAATAAGATGGAAAATAGTTACAAGATGTCAACATACAAAAGGGAATTTGTTTCAGGTTGGTGAAATACAAAACTCTTGTTACTTGAACATGGTGGAATAAAATCAAGTATGGCATAAAAGGATAGGACATATGTGTCAAAGAAACATGAGAAAACTATCAAAATGAGATAGTTTCCAAGACATTCTTGATTTTACGAGAAGAATAGATTGGTGTTTTACTATTTTCCAGAAAGGAAAGATTAAAAATACAGTGCATAAGAAAGTTGAGATCTGTTCAAAACAACCCATAGAGATGATTAATTCTAATATTAATGTCCCAATGATAAAATAATAAAAAAATGGATATAAGTACTTCATCATTTTCATTGATTATTTTAGTCGCATCACTTGTGTTATGTATATGAAACATAATTCAGAATCTTTGGAAGTGTTTAAAAGTTTCAGAAGAAAAACTGAGAAAGAATGTGAGTATTCAGTGAAGAAGTTGAGAACAGAAAATGATGGTGAATATAGAAGTGAATAATTTGAAAATTATCTTGAGAAAAATGGAATTAGTCATGAGTATAGTTCCCCATACACTGCTCAAAAAAATTGGGTTTATTAAAGAAATAATAGAAGTGTTTTGGAAATGGGAAGAACTATGTTACTTGAACATGATATTTCTCATTACTATTGGAGGCAATCCATGAGTATAGTTTTTCATATTCAAAATCAGTGTTTCTATAGGCTAAGATTGGGTATGACTCCATATCAATTATTTTATGTCAAAACTGTAATTTTGAAACACTTTATAGTTTTTAGGAGTCCATGTATTATAAAGAAGAAAAGAGGAAACTATGGAAAGTTTGAGCAGAAATGTGAAGATGGAATTTTTCTTGGCTATGCTTTGGAAGGAAGAGGATACAAATGCTTCAACAAAGAAACAAATAGAATTTTTGATTCAATTGATGTGAAAGTAATTGAAAGATCTGAGTAATACAAGTGTATTTGGGTAGACAAGGAAGTTAAGCGGGATAAGGAAATCTTTGAAAAATAATTATGATAAGGATATAGACAATTGTAATCCTAGTCAAGAAGAAGAATCAGGATCATCTATTTCTAGTGATGAGGAAGATACTCGAAAATATCATCCTAGGATAAGGAAGAAAGTAGAAGCTCAGAATATCATTGGGGATCAACATCAGAAGATTCAAACGAGAAGAACAACAAATGTTATTACACATACTCCTTTGTATTCAAAAGTGGAGTCAAATGATGTGAAAGAAGCTTTTGAGCATTCAGAATGGGTTCAATCCATGAATAAAGAGTCGGATCATATTGAAAAGAATGATACACGAGAAATTGTACCCAAGATAGAAAACAAAAACATTATTGGCACAAAGTGGGTCTTTCAGAACAAGTTGAATGAAGAAGATGAAGTGATAAGAAACAAAGCAAGATTAGTGTGAAAAGGGTATTCACTAATTGAAGGTATTGATTTTGATGAAACATTTTCTCTAGTGGAAAGATTAGAAACAATCAGAATTTTTCTTGTTATTATTTCACAATGAGGTTACAAGATCTTTCAAATGGATGTTAAATCCACATTCTTGAATGGTGATCTAGATGAGTAAGTTTACATTGAACAAGATTGTGAATTTTTTGTTGGGAAAGATGAAAGTTATGTATGCAGATAGAAGAACACATTGTATGGGCTAAAAAAAGCTCTAAAAGCATGGTATTCCAAATTGGATACTTGCTTAAGGAAGATGAGTTTCAAGAAGGGAAGATTTGATAACAATCTTTATGTTAGAGAAAGCTAAGAGTATTCTCTCATTGTAATTGTTTATGTTGATGACATTATCTTTGTTGGGAATGATGAAAGAAGTTGTGAAAGATTTCTGAAGAGATGATAAAGGTTTTTGAAATGTCCATGCTGGGGGAAATGAAATACTTTATTGGGTTACAAATTCTTCAAAATAAGAAATACATTTTTATTTCTCAAGAAAAGTATGCTAAGGAACTTCTAAAGAGATTCAGCATGGAAAACTCAAAACATGTTTCCACACCAATTTTAGTAGGAGAAAAGTTGTATAAAGATGGATAAGAAAAAGTAGTTGATCAGAAAGAATTCCAAAAGTTGATTGAAAGTTTGTTGTATTTGACTACCTCAAGACCTGACATTATTTATATTGTTAACTTATGTGAAATATTTCAAAGTGCTTCAAAATAATCGCATTTACTTGATGGAAAAAAGAATTCTCAAATACATCAAAGGCGCAATAAATTTTGGAATCAGGTATGACAACTCAAATAGTATTGATTTGTTTGGGTATTCAAATGTTGATTGGGTAAGAAACCTTGATGATACAAGATCCACATCTGGTGGAGTATTCTTTATGAGAAAGAATTGTGTTAGTTGGAATTCAAATAAATAGAATTTAGTAACTCTCAGTATGGCTGAAGCTGAATATGTTGTTTTTACTCAAACCGCTACTCAACTTATGTGGATGAAAACACAATTGGAAGACTTACTTATTGAAGTAAAGTTACCCTTGATCTTAGGTTGTGATAATCAAAGTATAATTAATCTCACCAGGAATTTGGTTCATCATTATCATTAAAAACATATTGATATCAAATATCATTTCATCAAAGAGCATGTGTAAAAGAATGAATTGAAGCTAGAATATGTTCCAACATCGGAACAAGTTGTAGACATTTTCACAAAACCTTTTCTAAATTGAGGTTTAAAATGGGTGTCCAACCTCTTTCTCATAAAGGTTTAGGTATGTGTTTCTATCCCCTCTCTCATCTTACTTTTGGATAGTGTTGTCAAAGGGGGAGAATTGTATTTTTTCATAAATCTATCCTTTTGTATGCATGTAAAAAGTGGGGAGTTGTGGGTAAGCTGTGAATTCATCATTTTATTGTGATTGAACTATTCTAACTCTTTGTTAGAGTGGTTGAAAGAAGTTATTGTATTCTAGGAAAGGTGAAAAGGTGAGGAAGAAATCTGAGGAAGAAAAGAAAAGGAAGAAAGGTGTATAAGGCTTTCATAATCACTACTTTTGGACATCATGGTTTTGATGTCAATGATTCTTGTTTCCTACAATGAGTTAGCTCATGTAGGCTTAGAATTGTTGATAAGTAATCCATTGCTTGAGGATAGAAAGTTCAGTGATTTATGAAACTTGGTTGATAACAAAATAAAAAGGGGGATATTTTTAGTACCAAGATGATGAGGAAAGTGATTGAATTCAAGTGTTTTCTTTTGTTGTAAAATAAGTTTAAAAAGAAAGGAAAAATCACTTCACTTTGTATTTGATGAAATTTGAACTGGTCATCGTATTCAGAAGAAATGGACTCACAATGCTTGAAAAGGTCCATCGTATTCATAAAAGCTAGTAGAAAAGTCTCATCGGATTCACACTATATCTGAGATAAAAAAAATGTTGATCGTATTGGGAAAGAATCTTGCTGGAAGTAAATGTTCATCAGATTCACTCTGAATCCAATGTGGAAGAAGTGATTATATTGATAGAGAATCAAAGTCTCCATAACTATGATAGAATAACTGTGATGATGCTTTGATGATATTAGAATTCTCATAAATCATAAGTAAGTTGTGAAACTTATGATGCAAGATTGATGGAAGAAAGAGTAAGTGAAAGAGATTATGTCAATCATATTCAAATTGATTAGATACAAATGGAAAGAGAAAATGGGTGTTGAAGATTGTATTCAACCTAATCATATTTAGGCCAATTGTATTCTGGACAATCGTATTTGGGCCAAGAAGGAAAGAAGCTAAAAATATGGAAAGTTACAATACTTTCCAATGCAAGTACGGCGATGCTAAAGTTGTTCTCAAAATGTATTCAAAGTCATGAAGGAATTCATGATAGAAGCACAAGTTTGTGAATGAATAAAGTTGTTGAAGTTGAAGTTTCTGACACCAGTTCATCTTAATCAGAGGAATAATTGCTTGAGACTGATGAATGAAAAGAAAATAAAAGAAGATGATAAACAATGTAGTCAACCATTTAAAAGCGGTTGAATCAATTTTTTTGATGTTCAAGTAGGTCAAGAAAAGAAATTAAGAAAAAGTTTTATATTTCAAGTGAATCAAGATAAGACTTGAATGAAATAGATAGATGTGTTGTCGAGAGGGAGCTTGAAATTCAAAGAGAGTTTGTTCTCAATAATTGGTACAAAGCAATCGTATTGAAGAAATCAGACTAAGCCAATCAGAATCGAGAATTGAAATCGGATTGAGAAATTGGATCTGGACTGGTAATTGAAAAAGAAAATCCGATGAAGAGATGAAGTTTGAAGAAGATTCGATAAGAATTGAAGAGCATTGAAAAAGTCATAAATGCACCCTAAATTCAAGGGAAATTGAGATTTGCGTGAATTTGGTTGAGCATGAAAGTTGTGTGGATTCCCGCCAAAACCTCTCATGGGTCACCTATAAAATGTGAAAGTACTTTTTAATTTTTTTAGTGGTCTAACACGGAGGTACTATTCACAAAAGAGTGGGAATCTATGCCTTTCTAGGAAAAGAAATAAGGTTTCTATATTAAGTATTTGTTGAAGAAGTTTCAACAGAGAGAAGTGAAATGAGAAGAGACAAGATCGTAATGTTGTTCAGCAGATCATCATATTCAACTGTATATCATATTCTTCTTGTCATTGTATTCGGTTGGTCATCGTATCAGACTGGATAATCGAATCTGGATTTTCGTATTGGGATTTCTAGACTGAGGAAGAAAGAATTCTAAATTGTCTCAATCGTATTCTGGAAGAGCTACATCTATCGTATTGGGCAATAATATTTGAAGATTAGAGTGGGAAGATCAGATCTAGAGAACCTGAGTGAGCAGATCGAACTGGACAATCGGATTGAATTCTATATCAAAGTCCTCAAGTTCTTACCATCTTCTAGGTAAGAAATTGAAGAATTATTTTCCAAAGAAAACATTTGTGGATGTTGAAAAGAAGCATAGGTAACATGAGTTGTTTCAAAAAAAAATTACTTATTTGTGCTAATAGGGTGCACACACACTTTTAGATTGTCTTCAAAGTACTACACGAGTGAAAAGATATATCCTACTTATTGTATTCCATCAAAAGGATTTATTTATATTGGATTGTGTGGTATTTGATCATTTCCAAACCATACCAAGGATATAGCTATTCTTATTCAATAGTGAACCTTGTAAATACTTGTATTCCTTTATATGTGTGTTTGAATTGTTTTCAGAAGGGAATTAAATATTTAATATGAGGTGAATCTTGTTTCAAGGAAACATAAAATAAAAATTATCACTGATTCACTGTCTCCCCCTCTCAGTGATACAATTATGTTAACTGAGCACTTTGACACACTTCATACAAAACACCAATCAACACCACTCCATTCCGATTAGGGTACGACAAGCCATGCCATTTTCCCGTAGAACTAGAGCATCGCTCGTACTGGATGATTAAGAAATTGAATCTGGATTCTCAAAAAACTGGGGAAGTAAGGATGTTACAAATGAACGAACTGAAGGAAATAAGGAAGGATTATTATGAGAACTCCAGGATGTATAAATAACAATGCAAGAAGTAGCACAATCAGCGCATCATGTAACACATTTTTGTACCAGGAAATAATGTCTTATTATTCAATTCATTATTGAAGTTGTTCCCTGAAAATCTCAAATCCAGATGGTCAGGACCCTTTATGTTCATACAAGTATTCCCCTACGGGACCATCGAGATCCAAAAAGGAGGAGAACCACCCTTCAAAGTTAATGGTCAAATATTGAAGATATATTAGGAATCATTTCATGAGGGGTGTATCATCACTTTAAGATTCATCTAAGCGCCACTGAGTCAAGCTATCGATGTTAAAAGAATCACTAATTGGGAGGAAACCTAGGATAAGTCAACTTATGACTAGATTATAATACAGTAGAGTTGGGAAAGCTGAGGGCCTCATTGAAATCAAAGGACCAGGATCTAGTTCATAATTGTGCAAAAGGTCCAAATTACACATCGTGTAATCTAATACATGACATGTACGGTTCACAACCCAAAAAAACATAATTCCACACACTACACATCTTGTAAGGTTACATGATGTGAAATATTTTGACAATTAAATGTTGTGAACCCTAGGCTCATGACACACGACCCCCCCCCCATCTTCTCCCCTCTATTGTTGCTCGTGCTCGAGCACACCCCAATCCAGCATCAGCTCACTCTCCACCTCCAGTAGGCCCTTCATCCACAAGCATTCATGCCCAACCACCACCCCAACCGACTTACCCTATAAGCTGACAAACCCTACTGCCCGGTAGAATTTTCTGGAAGAGCAAGCTCAACGAGTCAACGACACAACTCCTCCATCATGTTTTGAGGTACCTTTCATTGATCCTTCTACCAGATCCATGACCACACTCGGGATTGGTAACTCACCGCCACCATTATATAAGATAGCTTCCAGCACCACGACAACCTCTATAGTAGTTGCTTCACCATATTTTTCCTCCATTACTGATATTGATAATGTGGGACAGCTGCTGGAACCCTCTATTCGGGAGAGGAATGTAGATGAGTAGCTCAATGATTTTGATTACTCTTAGTATATCTCGGTCCCCTCCCCTGTTTTTTTACTCTGATTGGGTGTTCACTTTTTTGTACTTGTATTCCATTCCTCATGATGTATCATTGTACTTATTATATATAAGGGATATAGTTTTTTCCTCACCATTGTTTGGCTTATTTCTCAATTCATTATTGTATTACATTAGCCATGTCTAGCTCTTCTGCCTCTTGCATGATCATTGATGCGCATGTCCCATCACGATCTGGCCCTGTACTACGGATGACTCAACATCTAGTTGATGTCGAGTGACAGCTTGAGGAGCTATCACTAGAGATCTGTGCTCAGCAGAGGTCCCCACCACGATGAGTGAAAATACTTTTCTTACCACACAAGATTCATGTTTGGTACACACCAGAGGTGATCAATCTTGTCAAGCGACCACCTGAACTCGATGACACAAACACCAGTTCTTATAGGCGGCAGATGACTTCTGACCAAATGGATGATACACCCTGATACTTCTATCTATCCGTCTGTATGATGATTTATTTGTTAGCACTTTATTGGAGGCAACCCATATTTGATTTATTTTCTTTGTTTTAATATTGTAATTAGGATTTTTGTTTTCATTTCATTAGAATTTTTATCCATAGACAGTTATTGAGCTTCATTGTACCCACATATCTGCAAGTATCTAAATTGTTTTTTATTCTTATCCATTATGTGCACCTACCCATTACAATGCTATTATCATGTTACAACCATGTGGACTCATGTTTTATCTAGTGCAAGATTTGTTTTTCTAACCCATTGTGCAAGTAGCGCAATTTGAAAAAAAACATCCACCAAGTTTCGTCGTGGCATTACACTCATACAGGGAGCTTTTGATTCCCTCAATTCAATATCACAGCTGCCATTTCATATTGTCTATGCTATATATCTCATATCTCTCCCATGATACTTTCCAAGATAGTGTGGACACTGTATCATTTTTAAGTGTGGGGGGAGGGGTCTTCCATGAGATTTATGTCAATACACTTAGATTATTGCTTGTTTTCATCTATCTAGGAGACATTTTTCATTAAAATCATGTTTTAAACATGAAAACCCATTGCAACCATTAAAAAAAGACAAATTTAAGTATGCAATTGTTGAAATCCATGTTTTTCTCATGTTTCGATTTTTAGAATGATTGCTGAGTTTAGTAATTTAATTCAAATTCAAAATTTTTGAAATTTCGTTTGATTGACTTAGTACTTGATTTTATACCCTGAGTGACTGTCGGTTACTTTTGTGCACTCCCATTCCTAAGAGGATTTTATGTCTATGATTTCATATTATTTTCTAAGCATATTTCTTAAGTGACACTTGGGGCATGTAAACCTATCAAAACTTGCATTGAGATATTATTAAGGATATGACTGAAAAAAATACAATTTTAATATGACTGATGCAATCTTTGTTGAGCTAATTTTCCAAGAGGCTCACCTTACATCTTTCCTTCTTTAGCCTGTAGTTTCCATGAATGACCTGTTTAGGATGTAGTTATTTCAAGATGATTATCCCTTCCTACACTGCTCTTAGTATTATGCATGATTATCCTTTGAACAAGTGGGGGAATCTTCAGCCGATGGACACGAGATGTATTGATTAAGGAGATGTATTGTGGTACTTTACCAGACTAATTTTTTGTGATCCATGTTTTATTTTTTCCATTTTATGCTTACCATGTTTCTTTGAAAAATATAAAAATAAAAAGAAAAAGATTTTGGGTTGTGTATTAGGAAGGTCAAAAATCACCATTTTCAGACTAATGAATCCTCTGATGGATTATATGTGGTTAGAGGATGGATGTGAGATCTGACCTAAACCTGACTTTCAAAAAAGAAAAATAAATAAAAAATAAAAGAAAAAAGAAAGTAACATAGTACATTTTTTATGCATACCTAATATACTCATGGATCCACTTGAGTTGCTTGGAGCATGGACACTATTTGATCCTAGAGGAGGCAAATCATTGCACTATTTCCATTTATCATGCATTAAGCTTGAGAGTTTACCCTCCTTTTGAGTCTAATTTTCACTTTCTACCCACCTGCTCTCAGCCTTAGAGTCGTTTGAACCCTTTTTTCTAAATCTCTCATGATTGATCTTGTATTTGTCTTTACAAAGTGGGGATGATAGATCCAATGCAAGCCTATGGTTAAGAACATGTATTCAGGGTATGAGCATAACTGAACTTACATTTTACCCTTAGTGATGATAGAAAATTCATTGTGAGGTAAATTGCAAAATGGGTATTAAATTTAAGAAATAGTTATGAAATTGTAATTAAAAGAATAAGAATCTGGATAAAGAACTAAACTATGAGGCGTGACTTATTTTCTCTATAGGATTGATTCTGGAGGACTAACTTTTTAAGCTTACACTTAGTTTTATTTACCTGGTTGTAATGCATGTTTCTTTTTTTAAAAATTGTTTCTTTTGGAATCTCTGTTGAGATTCTTTTTTCTTGAGGACAAACAATTATTCAAGCTTGGGAGAACATGATAAGCTGAAATTGTATATATATTTTGGATCCATTTAATTAATGATTATTCACGTTTTATTTAGTAATGCACCAGGTATGTGTTGATTTTTTGCAGAGAATAGGTATCCAATACTCAAAAGGAAAATATGTGAAAACTTGTCAAAAGTGGACATTTACACGTCATGAACCATATACACTACAGGTATTCATCACTTACAGCATGTCACAAGTTGTGAAGCAAGTCATGAAAAATTTACAAGCCATGAAAAGATTACACGACGTGAATCTCCAATACGCATCGGGAAACATTTGAAGGCCACTTCCCACTTAAGTTCAAGATGTGAGAAGAAACAAGTTGTGAGTTCCTATTAACGTCGTGTGATGAGTTGCATCTCTGAATCCCAAAGATTAGGACCAAGATTGGCACTAGATCCAAAATACGGGGAGAAAACCATGGATAGAGATTACACGGCGTAAGAAGATTACATGTCGTGTAAAGTCTTATCTATTTATTTCCAGAGCGCGGATAGCCACACATAACACTTCTGAAGTTTCATTTTTCTCTCTCCATCTCTCGTTTTTCTCCCTTCTTTTCTCTCCCAACTTAACTTTAGACAACTCCTTTTACCATTTTGATTAAATCCAAGTGTCGTTGATTGATATGTGAGCGTTCTTCATTCCTTTCATCGTCATTTACCGTTCCAATGTCTGTTTTCCATTGATGTTTCCATATGACAGTAGCTACGCCCTACGTTCTTGCTTGTTTACTGATTCAAGTAAGTGTTTGATGAGTTTATTACTTGTTCTGATTACAAACTGCTTGATTCTTGAAACCTCGATTGCAAACTGTTGTATTTCAACTATTTTATTAATATGTTGAGCATGTCTGCCATTGTTTCTTTGATTTCAATCATTACCGTCATGAGCGGCTAAACTGCTTAGGGTAAGGCTCGAGTAGGGGTGCTCTAAACCTAATGAATCTCTAAATCTTAACTTGGTAAACCTAAGGCTAGGAATCAGGTAAAATAACAACTATTTATTCAATTCTTTTAGGCAACACTGACCATGAGGTGTTTAAATGAACGAACCTGGCCCGATTGGAGTTGAGTAGACTATGACCATTAGTCTGTGATACTTTCTACCATAGAAGTTAGGCTTAATGCATCTAGGTTGTTACCTATATCCGAACCAAGGAATAGTTTCATCTTAGATAGATCTAGTTGGTTTGACCATAATCGACTAGTGTTCTATACACCGCTTTGTAGCCTAACTCTTAGGACTGTCCCAAATTAGGACTGAGATTATCCTTTTCACCTGAACCCTGAAATTGACCCTGATCCCCATCTTCTTCCTGAACCTTAATCCAAACTCAATAGTGTTAGTTAAATCTCAAATCAAACCCAATTTGTGAGGACTCCTATATAAAGGGTTTGAAGTCACTGTTTCCTGATTTTTCCTCATGGGTTCGACCCCGCACCACCACTTTACTATGTCATTATACCAAGTGTAGTTTGGGATAAAAAAATCTAATTTGACCACCGCCCACGCGAATTAAATGATGCATGTGGACACGTCACCTCCTTCACATTGCACTTCTACCATTGCATAAGAATCAGAAAGGAAATAGATTAAGAAATAAATGCATAAATTCAAGAACACTACTGTAATTATGCTCGGACCACCCACAATGAGATAGTTTTCCATGATCATTGAGATTAAAATCACTAGGACGTCATAAGGACCAAAAACATGAAAAAATTGAGGAAGAAAAGAATTGACGACATGATGAACAAAATGATAATTAGAATTAAAATGAAATTGTAGAAAGAAATTACATAAGAACCTAAGTTGCGATCGACAAGAGCCGAATACTTCTACCGAGGGAGGGGGGAAATTTTATAAGCATCATATTTTCTTCCTCCTAGAATTTATGGATGATCATAAAACTCCTTGGTCAGCTTCAGATGAGTGCTACATGTCGCAACAAATGGTGGGTTAAAGACATCTTTTTGGCTTTTGAAATTCCTCCAACAGTCATGCCCATACTTCTTTAAGAATATTCCCTAGGTGATGTGCTTCTTCTTCACGGTGCAGTGGAAGTTCGGGAGTTGCCTAGCTTCACATAAGGAATTATGAGCACTGTATGTGCTAGCAAGTGGACCTAAAATAAATATGTGGGCCTAGTGGTGATTTGGGATTGGACTTGAACATCATTGGTGTGACTTTGAATATAGTTGAAACTATTTTGAAGTGGTATGTTATTGGAAGAGAAGTGGTAAGTTACTGTGCACTTGGCTTGTAGAAGTGCTACAAGGGCTTGAAATGGGTGCTAGGATGACATGGGGACCTCGGTTCATGGTGGATTAGAATCGTCTCAGGTTGGACACTTGAACCTGACCATCAAATTGGAGTTTTGGACCAAAATGTATAGTTGTGCATTCTTGGGTTTTTTTGACGCCGCACCGACTGGATTTCGTTGCCCATCCATATTCTTCATATATATATATATATATATATAATGTAATATTTACTATAATATTTATTATCTGATATTTATTAATAATATAAATATAAATAATAATATAAATATAACTACTGAAAGTATTATGTATATTTTAAATTTTATTAAAATGCAATTAGTATATATTATTTATTATTCATGGAAAATAATTATATAAATATATGTAATAATTTTTATCACACATATATATAATATTGATTATTTATATTTGTAATATGAAAATTATTAATTAAACTACAGCTTCCATAGGAAAATTTCCAATGCAAATTTGTACTGGAAATTTTTAGTGCAAATTTGCACAGTAAAATTCCAGTGAAAATTTCGACTTGAAATTTCCAGTGAAAGTTTTTACTGCAAATTTCCAATACAAATTTCCACATGAAATTTACATTTCATATTTTCACTTCAAATTACAACGAAAATATATTAATACATAAATAAAAAATGCAATTTTTTATTGGAATTTTGCAATGAAAATTTGCATTAAAAATTTCTCGTATGAATTATAGGGATTCCTAAGAGTCTATAAACAATTTATAAATCATGTGTAAGTAAAAGAATTTGTTCTCAAGATCCTCGTGTATACAATCTTGAAATGAAGAGTATTGTAAATGTGTGTACCTATCACCGTAATAACATTTAGTGAAAATTTTCACATGAAACGTTTAGTGTAAAATTTTATTCAAATTTCCAATGAAAATTTTCAATGTATTTTTTTCACTAGACATTTCCATTTAAAATTCATAGTGCCAGTTTGCACTGAAAATTTCCAATAAAATTCCTATGTATGATTTCAATTTTCAATGCAAAAAAAAAAACACAAATACAAATAGAAATACAAATACATATGGTAATATTAAATTGTAAATTTCAAGTGAAAAGTTAGGATCAAAATTTCCAATACATATATACAAAGATCCATGTAAATTTGCATTGGAATTTTGTGTTTTACATTTACACCATAAATCCCCATAAAAATTTTAATTTTGAGTGCAAATTTCAACTTAAATTTCATTTTAGTTAAACTAAAAATTTGAATAGAAAAATTCAAAAATAAATGCATATTTAAATTTTCACTTCAAAAATATCAACACATAAAAATACAATGTAATTTTTCATAGAAACCTTGAATTGGATAGTTCCTAAGGAACTTTCCAGTGTAAACTTTCCCTGAAAATTTTCAGTGCAAACTTCCACTGAAAATTTCTAGTGTAAATCGCAACTAGCAATTCAAATTTATACATTAAATTACAATGAAGATATATTGATACATAAATAAAAAATATAAATTTTCATTGAAAATTTACACTAAAAACCTTCGGTGCAAATTTCCACTGGAAACTTTTATTACCAATTTACATTCAAATCTTCAGTGAAAAAATTCAATATATATTTTCCGCTACAATTTCTTTTAAAATTTATAGTGCAAATTTGCATTGAAAATTTCCAATAAAATTTCAATGTAATGGAATTTTTCAATGAAAACAAAAAAAAACACAAAGACAAACATACAAATACAAATAAACATGGTAATATTAAATTATAAACTCAAATTTACGGTGAAAATTTTCAGTAGATACATACAAACATCAATGTAAATCTGCATTAGAATTTTCGTTTTTATATTTACACTATAAATCCCCACTAATACAAATCCATACTAAGAAATTTTATTGCAAATTTACAGTACAAATTTTGAATGCATGTATATATACAAATATAAATATACAATATAATTTTGAGTACAAATTTACACTAAAGACACACAATCCCATTGAAAATTCCAGATGAAGACTCAACTGCATTCCTGGTATGATATGTTTTTGGTGTAAGTTATTCATTGCATGTTGATTCTATTAATGATAGATTTTACATGTATTTGAGTTTGATTGCACTACCTAGGATCATATGATTGAAAATTTTCATCACAAATTTTCAATTCGAAATTTCTACTTAAATTACAAGTGAAAATAGTTTAATACATATATAAACAATGCAAAATTGCGTTGAAAATTTACCGTGGAAATTTGAAAAGAAAATTGTTGTCTTAAATTTTCAGTATGAATTTTCACTTAAATTATAAGTGAGAGTATATCAATCCACAAATAAACAATGCAAAATTATAGTGGAAATTTCCTGTGAAATCTTTCATTGAAAATTCTCAGAGGTTATTTCATATACATAATATATTTTCTATTATAAATACAAAACGAATTTTTTCAATGCGAATTTTTAATACAATTTTCCAGGGTATGCATACATAATATATTAATATATATAAAACAATGTAAAAATTCAACGCAAATTTCCATCGACAAATTTAGTGAATAACTATAAAAAAATGTATATAGTAAAAAAAAATTATTAGTAGTTCTTATATATTTTTAAACATAAAACAAATTAATTATTGTTATACTTTTGATTTTATTTACTATTATTATATATTTTTCGTTGTTTTATATTTCCAATTATATTTATTATTAATGAATTCTTATTATATATTTTGTTTTGATTTAATATTTATGAGTGAATTTTTTTTTCGTAATTACATTATAAGCATTCAAATAAATCAATTTGTTTTTCAAAAATCAATACAATTTAAAATTTAGACCTTCTAACAATGAAGAGTATTTAAATCCAACGCATTCAAATAAATCAATTTGTTTTTCAAAAATCAATACAATTTAAAATTTAGATCTTCTGCCAAATCAATTTTTTGACAGGGTCCGTGGTGTACCTGACCCTCCCTCACGTCTGGACATAGCTTGGCTTGAAAATTTTCGTGCGGTGGGGAAATGCGAGGTCCCCACCATTATTCAATTACCTGCATAGGGATAAACACAACAATTAGCAAACAATTAAATCAGGGAAATTTGTTTCACAAGCTTCATCAAGGTTTGGATTCAGGCGCGGCTTGGGTTCGGTGATCTTCAACATTGCGGTGGTTGTCAGTGTTCAATGTCTTCCAATTCTTCAAACCCTGTTCTTCAATCGCTCGACCCCGGTTGTATCTTCTTCCCATTGGATCGAACATGGGCGTGACACTGATGAAACTTGCAGCGAGTGCTGGGAGCTTAGCAAACTGTCCGCGGCTTCATGTTTCTTGCAACCGAACATGGGTACCCATGAACTCTTTGGGGAATTTTCTCAAGCACCTGGCATGCGGCCTCTTCCAATGCTGCAACCGGTGCTATGGGGGAAATCAGAGGTCTCCTCCATCTTCAATCCTTCACATCGGACAAAATGTAGGCATAAAATTCAGTTTTAGCTTCATTGAGAAGCTTTAGTAACAAAATCTCCTTCGAACAGTTCCGATTTGGTCTTCCTTCTCGATTCCGGTCATCTCCTCATGGAAACAGGCGGCGCGGCTACAGATTCTCAGTCGGCGACCAGTGCATCCTCCTTCTCTGGTCAGACAGGCGCGGTACGACGAGCTCCGGCATCCTGTCTTCTCCCTCGTGGCGGCGAGCTCGAGTTTTCATCTTCTTCGGATCTTCAGGCGATGCCGGCGGTTCGTTCTCCCGCGAATAATGAGCTGGGGAATTCTTCAACCTACAAACATCGACGCGGTGGATCTTGCTTCGATTTACTTCATGTTCGGTGCATCTTAGTCCGAATCATTGCGGCGACGTGACTTGATCTCTTTGCTCGGCTCTACGGTCGAGGCGTCGCCGGCGAGTATCGGCACAGTAGGGAGACGCGAGCGTTTCTTCTCTACGGTGATGTGATTCTTATTCAAGATCTAACGGTGCGTCCAGATCCGGATCGACTTCATCAATCTACATCGACGGTAGGGTTCCTTCAAGCTTGGTTGGTCTCCCATGGCTTCGGCCTGGTTCGATTAATCGGCCTCAGCGAACTTCAATCGATGAGGGGGCGCGGCTGATTCTCACGGTAGCTTGAAGGTAGGGTTCCTTCAATTTTCACATGGTACAAATTAATCTCTATTTTAAAGTGGAGTCCTCTTCCAATTAATTAAAAAATGATAAAAATAATTAAAATAAGAATTTCATCCTTCAAACAAATAATTTCAAATTCATTTCAATCAATTAAAATATCACATTTAAATATCATAATAAAAAATCCCAGATTGAAAATTAACAATAAAATTTCAATGTATGGATTTTAATTAAATTCAAAAAATGTTTAAAACAATCAAACTCCAAAAAAATAAATCAATTCACGAATTTTAATTTCAGATTGAATCAAATAATTAATCATCAAATTTCAAAATAAAAGATTTGTCTTCATTATTTTAATTCCAAGGATGAATAAAACATTAAAACCAGTATTAAAGTCATTTATCCATTAAATCCAGAATTAACCAAGTTAACAAAAATCAATATTTTCCCAATATTTGGTTGAATTAAGGGGTTAATTCTTTTGAAAGGTATTTTTTTAAAAATCTTCAACTCACATCATGCATGACCTTATATATTGAGGTGTGAGGTTTAAACATCTCACAAAACAGAGTAACGCCAATATTTCACAGTCTAATCATTGCGACATGATTGGATTCTTCTTGGTGAAACCCACTTCTTTATAGAGTAACATTCACTTACCCATATAGACTAATTTTCTTCATTTTGGTGATTTACTATGTGACTTAATGCTTCATGGCACAACCACCTCTTCTCTCAAAACAGCGTGAACATGAAAAAATCATGGCCATTGGCTTATGGTGTAAGCTCTTTATTGTGAAGTATACGTACAAACATCATAAGATTTAAGGCTTCAATCACAACATGAGTAAAACCATTGCGGTGTGATTAACTTTGATTCATTAGAATTTAATCTTATACAGAGTACCCTGTGGAATGATTAGTTCCCTTGCGGTGTGATTTAATATATAGCACTAAAACTTCATCTTCTCAGTTCCAATCACCTGCCATGCTCTTCCAAACTTCCAACCAGACTTTACCTCATATGATTCAACATGATTCACTTGAGTTTTAAAAAGATTCATTCATTGAACAATTATGTCAATATATTAACAAAAAAATAAAGCACTTATCACATTCACCTAACTTCACTCCACTTCAATACTTATCTCCCTATAAAAAACTCAACAATGCTAGGGGATTCATCTTCTCCGATTTCAATAATCTCTTCCAACTCTCTGGTTTTAACACTGCCCACTCTAGAACCCCTCTTGGGCCAGTAGTGAAGTCAGGTGTGACCCCACAAAGACCACCTCCAATAGGCCATGACTTGGAGACTAGCATCGAGGGTATAAATCACACACAATGGGTGGCATTACTATAACACCTCAGAACCCGAACTCTCGGATTCGATGCTGAAATAGTAAACTTTACATTTCTGGCTTTGGGGTGACCCATTTTTTTCATCCAAACCTAACAACATCAAAAGGAAAAATTAGACCACTTACATCTTAGAGGACCTGTTAGGTTTAAAGTTTTAGAGAATTAGGACAAACTCCTACATAAACAATTCACATGACTTTAAATGAGCATTTCTCCCACTTAACCCGACTTTTTTCACATTAAGACATCATCATCATCCATATGAAATCCGTTATAGACATAACTCGTTCAACCTCATTCTTTATAACCCGATGAAAAGGAAATATAAGAAGGGTGAGCTTAAATGCTCAGTAATGGTAAACATGAGCATTAGCAATTGAATGTCATCAATGAGCATAAGAAGTTTATAAGGGTATGACGATATAATCAGAGTGCATGGCCGAATCATAAAAGAACTCATACCCACCAATACCTAGATCATCAAATATGAAAACATGGCAAAGTAAAGAGTCATCAGAATCAATAATCATGAGCCATGTGATATCAATCTCGATCATGAGAAACTTTATAAACCCATAACAAGCAATTAAAACCCTTTTTGGTAACTTGGAGCATCATTTTTATAAAACACTTTCAATTGGAATAACCATACGACCAACTTTTAATATAATTATTACCCAATGCATTGGAGTGCTATATGGGTGCACCCATCATTTAAGCTATTACGGAATTACATGACGCTATCTGGGGCAGCCCGTCAATATCTAGGCCACCCCATGTTAAGCTGTAACAGGCTTACCTGACACTATCTAGGCTACCCCATGTTAAGCTGTAACGGGCTTACCCGACACTATCTGGGCCACGCTATGTTAATATGTAACATACTTACCCGACGCTATCTAGGCCACCCCATGTTAAGTTGTAACTTCCAAGAACCACAACATGAATTAAGTACATAAATATTTCACTTCATCATAAAACTCATAGAAACAATCATTATTCTTTCATAACCTAATTAACCCATGGAAAAGAAATGGGTTTTATGTCAATCACTTTGAAACATGATTAACCCATAGAAAAGAAATGAGTTCCATAAAAATATCTTTGAAACGAGATTAACCCATGGAAAAGAAACGAGTTTCATAATAATCTCTTTGAAACATGATTAACCCGTGGAAAAGAAACGGGATCCATAACAATCTATTTGAAACAAAAATTATTCATCCAAAGAAAGAATTAGAATGGTATCAATAATAAATATCCCTAGTTGAGGATAAATAACAATAATAGTTGTTGACATTGATGAATAGAAATACCATTAAAAGATCATTAAAACATTTTTGAGGAAATATCATTTTCATTTGGAAAATCACTTTTTAAAACATAAAACATTTTGAAAATCATTTTATTTGAAAACAAACTTGGAAACATAAAAAAAATATTTTAAAATTCATTTAAAACGTTTATTGAGAAAAGTATCCTTTCGTCTTTGAAAAACACTTTTTAATACATTTTTGAAAACTTTTTTAGAAAACACGGCTTTGGAAGAAAATAAATTTCTGATATAAGAGAGAAATGAAGTCATATTTTCTTAAAAAAACTTTCTCAAACAGTTTAATCACCAAAGAGTGGAAAAATAGTACAATTACTTGAAAGTATCATTAATAAACAGTGGAGAAGATATTTCATGAGAATTATAAGATTTTAACATTGGAGACTTAAGCATACACAATCCCGATAAATGATGAGACTATAAAAAAAGAATCTTACTACTTTGATAACTTTGAATCACAATACCCATGAAATAATAACATCCATAATATCATAAAATTAAGGATATTAATAATATAACATTTCAAAGGGTCATAATATACACCTCATAAATGAAGGTAGGTGTATAACATAACTTAAGTCTCAAAGAAGGAAAATTGAGACACAAATCCCTTAATGCTTTGGTAAATATGAAACCGCAAACCCCATGAAAGATATATAATTAAATGGATATATAAATTAACATATATTTAAGTAAAATATTAATAAAATAAATTAATGGTAAGTATACACACCACACAATAAAAACAAGTGGTGAATAAGGCATACATCTCACAGAAATAAAAGTGAGTCAAGAAAAACCCTTACCTTGAGTTTGATTCGTCATTTTCATTCTTTATCTTCTCGAATAATAAAATTATATTAAATAATTAATTTCTTTATAACCTTTTACTACTTTATTATTAATTTTATTTCACTTATTAACATACTATATACAATTAATTAATTTATTAATTTTACATCGGATGTTTTGACCATATTCAGTTTGTGTGTCAAAAATGACTTGGGTGGGTTGAGTATGGTCAAAGAGGTCATTATTTAAAAATATATAGAATAATAATCATGAAATAATTATAATATTTTTACATCAATTATACATTTAAGATCAATCATGAATTAAGGTTATGAAAAATTATCAAACACTATGATCATGGAGATGGTATGCCGTACATACGCATGAGTAATGTTCCCATTTTTCAATGATCATTATGGAAAAAGGTAAGTAACATTTATCTTTACAAAAAGAACATTATATAATAAATACCATATTTTTTATTTATATTTACTTATATATATCATTCCTGTGATGTGGTGATGAAAAAATAAGAATCACATCGCTTCAAGGAGGCGGTAGTCCACACGTCCATGAACGACGTTATCACTTTTTCAGTGTGTGAAATGGTAAGAAAAAAATGACATATTATATTTGTAGAAAGATAGTTATATAATTAATATAATAATTATTCCATTTATATCATATATATTCATTATAGTTACCCTTATTACCTTCCATGTAACACCTTAGTGAAAAATGCTTCACATCGCTTCGTGAGGTAGTAATCCACTATACACATGAGTGACATTATCATATCCCCTACGATATGAAACTTAAAATGGTGTATATTATATAGTGGCCTCATAGGTATAATTATGTTATAAATATCATATATAAATAATACTTTCATCATTATTTCCAACCATTAGAGGTGGTAATGGAAAAATGAATGACATTGTTTTGTGAGGCGATAGTCTGCCGTACACATGAATGATGATTTCATAACCCATTAGATAGAAGTGTGCATGTTTTTATTTAATAAACTTAACATAAAAAAATATAAGTATATTTAGGATACCGAGATTATTATATAATCATGTTATAATATTAATTTAAGGGTGAGGAGAAATAAATAAAACAAAAATGCATGTTGATGAACGTAACCTCTTTCTCAGGTAACTCCTTTTGGTTTGCACAAAAGGCCTTCCTTGGATGGATTTATACCCAAATTAAGGATTATAGGATGAGGGTATTGAAGTTATTGAGTTTTTAGGTAGGTTTTTTGAGATCTAAATGGCTTGATAGGTGTGTAAAAGTGGGGAGAGTGAGTACCCTTTTATAGTCAAGAAGGAGTGACATTCTTATAAACACTCAAAAGTATTTACTATTGGGAGGTATCCCTTACCTCATGTGCTTCCAAAATTTAAAAATAATGGAGTGAAGGTAAATTATGGTATATACACACTTACACCACAAAAAGGAAATCATTTTTATCATTTTTTTCATTAGCCTTTAAGTTTACTCAATTTTACCCTTTTTATTTTTACCATGATAACTAGTTTTCTAACCTATGTAATTTATCCATTAAGACTAAATTAAAGTGATAATTATTACAAAATTTAGACCCTATGATTAAAAATATTATATATAATTTATAAAATAAAAAACTCATGCGTGTGTAAAATTAATTTTAATAAAAGTTCATGTAACGCACCAAACACCGCATTAACCTTAACTGTGCTAGTGGAGTTTTTATTATTTATTGGTCATCATAGACATTACAAAAGAAAAATTGGTCCATTAATGGACCATATTTGATATTTATTAACATTTAAAAATCACTTGTAAGAGGGTATTATTTTTATTTGTTTTAATTCATTTAATAAAATATCATTTATTATAAAATTGTAATAATGTTGATTTTGACATTATTTATTTAATTTACATTTAAAAACATCAAGAAAATGATGAAATTTTAATATATAAATTTAGAACCTATTTAACATGATATATTTATCTAAAAAATTAATTTAATACAATAATTCATTCAATTTAATTCACTTTTAATATTTTTAGTATCATTTATTTTAGTTAATTATTAACTAAATAATTACTATGTTGGTGTTTCTTAAGAATTTTATATAAATAATTCATATATAAAAATTAAAATAAATTATTATGATGATAAAAACTAATTTATACTTCAAAATAATATGTATAACTGAACTAACATGGTTTTTCCCTACCCAAAAGTATTATAGATATTAAAATCAAGGAAAGTTCCTTTTTGTCTTTTTCTTCACTTAACTTATTATATAGGTCATTTTAATGGAATAATATTCCCATTATCTCATAAAAATATATAATAAGGTGATAAGGATCTAAATATTTATATATAATTGGTTTTGTATAAGTTGGTAGGTCATTTCACAACTTATATTCTAAGCTTAACCACTAAGTAAACTTGTTTTTTCCTAAATCACTATAATTAATTTTAACTCTTTTTACTAAAATTTATGGTCAAAAAATTGACATTAAATTATTATATAATAAAAATTATGTTTAATCCAAATATTAAATCCAATTTTATAAATTCATATCACAAAATTGGAATAATCTAGTTTAAAAATAATCTCACAGACGTGATGAGAAAGCAGGGTTTTAAAGTGAAAATGTTCAATAGTTTTACAACATTTTTATATTGAAGTTCAATATAAAAAAGATTCCAATGATCTAAATTGGATTAATATAATTATAATTTAACTATTATTACTTTAAAAATAATTTAAAAAATAATTTAACATTACAAATTATTTAGAAGAAAAGATAGTTTTTGATTAAAATTCAGTATTTTTCACTATTCGTAAAAAAAATGAAACTTTTCAGAATAATAAAACAAATTAACCCTAAATTAATTTTTATATTAATATTTCTAAAATGAAGTATATTTTTCCAAATAAAACCTATAAAAATTTCTAAATTTAGTTCTAAAACTGGTGCACCATTATAAGGCGGCAAAACTGCCTTTAGAAAAAATACAACTTTTTTATGCATAAAATTGGATTTGTTCTTATATTATGCCTATAAAATCTATTGGATGAATGTAAAAATATTTGATTGAATATATAATATATAAATTTAATTAATATAATCCAACAAGAATAATTTTTTTTAAACTCAGTGTTGCGTGTAACATAAGCTAAATTCAGTGTTGTTTGTCGTTTACGCTATCGATCATAATTTTCTTATTTTAAAAAATTAGGGTGTTACATCCTCCGCACATTTAATAAATTGAATCCTTTAAATTTTAAAATTATCACTATAATAAAAAATTTTACATTTGAAAATACTTTTTTTGAAAACCTACATCGTAAAAAGGGTTAACAAAACATCTTCTTAATAATAAAGGGAAGTATAAAGGTCATATGGAATAACACATAACTAGGTTTCAAAATAGGAGAAAATAAGTGGGAATGATGGAAAAACCTAAATAATTATATAGAGTTATTGAGTTCATTGATCATAATAAAGTGAATGATCAATGGAAAGTTAAAGACTGCATATCCATAAAAGGGATACCAAGATATTCCTCATGTCTTTAGACATTAACCCAAAAAATGTTAAAACATGGTAAGATAATTCCAAAGATGAGTAAAACTTCATATGATACATTAATATTCAAAAGTAATACCCAAATTTCAAACCAAACCATTCCATATTTAACTATACTTAAAATTCTTTAAACATTTCTTAACTAAGTTCAAAACCCAAATATTAGAAGGATTTGATCATCTATTCTTCCAAAATAAATAAACTATTATTCCTAAAATAACATAACTTATGTTTCTAAAATAAAATTAATCTTTACTAATGAAAATTTCATACTAACTAGGATATAACATTGGATAATGGTAGGTACAAAACCCTTATCATCCTTCGATCATGGGTTTAAGCCGCACCGCCTAGTCGGATGCGACGGTTTTTCACCCATCATATGGGTTGTATTTTTTCTCTCTCTTCAAACATGAAAAATGATTACTCCCTAATTAGCACTTAATGTTGACCTTAGGGGTTAAAAATACCCCAAAAAAAAAACATCTCTCAAAATTTCATTAATCACTTTAAGATCTCATCACTTAAAACCTCAAAGGGGCGCCTATGACTTTGAACTTATGATCATCCTTAAGATTATAGACCTAAGATGGTATCTATAACTATTAAGATAGCATAATATGATAAAATAATAATCTAAAAAGTTATTTAAAATGACCTTTGATACCAACTATAATAGCCCATAACCCACACTCCCAGATTCAGTACTGAAATCATAAACTTTACATTTCTGGATTTGATGCTGATATGGGTGACCCATTTTTTCCCATCCAAACCATACAAAAGAAAAAGAAAAAATTGGACTACTTACATCCAATAAGACCTTTTAGGTTTAGATTTTTAGATAATTAGGACAAACTACTATATAAATAATTTTCATGACTTTAAATGAGAATTTATCCCACTTAACCCATCTTTTTTTCACATTAAGACATCATCATCATCCATATGAAATCCATTCTAGACATAACTCATTCAAAATTACTTTTTATAACCTAGGGAAAGGGAAACATAAGAAGGGTGATCTCAAATTCTCAGTAAGGTTAAACATATGAATTATCAATTAAATGTGATCAATGGGCATAAGAAGTGCATAAGGGTATAACAAAATAATTAGAGTGCATGAGAAAACCATAAAAGAATTAATATCCATCAATACCTGGATCATAAAATATGAATACATAGAAAATGAAGGAGTCATAAAAATCAATAATAACGAGCCATGTGATATCAATCTAGACCATGAGAAACATTATAAACCTATAAAAATATATTAAAACCCTTTTTGGTAACTTAGAGAATCATTTTCATAAAACCCTATAAGATAATGAACTTTTTTGAAGTTATCTCGGGCAAAAATTCAGGTAATTTTTGTTTTATTTAAGTACCTTTAGTTGGAGTTATGACTTGGGGTGAGTTTGGGTGGAATTTTAAGAAAATTTTGAAAAAGGGGACTATGCACGGTTGGCTCACAGTTAGAGTAAACCATGTGCTTAGCCCAACTAACCATCTGACCCCAGATAGTGAGGGCCACATGGTTAGCGCACGGTTTGTTAAACCGTGTGCCCCTGCCACGAAAAACCATGCGTGCAGTTTTATTTCACTCTAAATTTTATTTTAAAATCCTTTAAACCCTTGAAAAACCCTCATTTCAACCTTGGCTCAGGACGTAACATTTTTGGGAGATTCCAGAGCTTTCTGGAGGGGTTTTAAGTCCGCACAACCTCCATTCTTCAAGATTCAAAGCCTGAATCGAAGATATTCTCTTCTCTCGGTAAGTGGATCTCATCCTGATCCTTATTCTGTCTATTATTACTTCTTCTCTTGATCTTTTAGTGGATTTTATTCTCTATTTATTTAGATATAAACCTAATTGGTGATATCTAGATCTAGGGTTATAAATCTAAATATAGATTGATTAGATCATGATATCTTTGATCTTGGTTTAGGGATTAGATCTGGATCTCAGATCTACGTAGTTGTGCTACTCAGATTTTGGGGTTTTCCATTGAGCGAACACCTATCAACGAATCAAGGTGGGTGGTCTAATTTTCAAATCTCGTATTTGTGATTTTTTATCATATATGAAAGTTGTAGGACTACTAGATTTGTTTAAAAATTGAGACCTATAATTGAATTAATTAATATGGTTAATTAATTAATTGTGAAAGTTGTGAAATTATGGGATTTAGGGAATGTTGAATAAGATAATTAATTGTGAGAATTAATTATTATGGTTTTGAGATAGTTGAGTTGTTTAATTTTAATGATAAATAAGGATAATTAATTGGTGAATTAATTATCAATGTAAATGATAAAGAGATTGGGATAATTAAATGTTATGTTAATTATCAAGTTGTCTCTTTTTTTGTGATTGAGAATAATTAATTGGTCAATTAATTATTGAATACTTATATTTTTAATGGTTAATTAATTTTATAATTAATTAACATGAAATTGATGCTGTTAATTAGTTATTGAATTAATTAATAGACATGATTAATTAATTTATGAATTAATTAATGAATGAGATTTTGGTTATTAAACATGGAATTCTGTACCAATGGGATTTTAGGAGTTAGACATGATGTTCTGCACCAATCAGATTTGGGGTTTTAGACATGACGTTCTACCCCAATAATAGAAATAATTGAATGGGATTTTGTGTGTTATACATGGCATTCTACACCGATGAGATTGAGGGTGCTAGACATGACGTTCTACACAGAAGATAGATCTATATGTACTGTTGATAATCAGGGAGTCAGAAATAGATTTCTACACCAATGATAAATAATATAAAATGGGATTTTAGGTGTTAGACATGGAATTATACATTGATGAGATTTTAGGTGTTAGACATGGCGTTATACACTGATGAGATTTTAATTTTTAGACATGGAATTCTACACTAAGGATAAATATGTATAAAAATTGTGAATTGAATGTGTGACATGATTCAAACTTGATAGTCTATGTGGTTAATAAAGATTAATTGATAATGTGATAAATGTTCAATTCTGTATGGTAATTTTTTTCTTTATACAACTGCATACAATTTTTATTAACTAGATTTGTTTTAGACACCATTGGTGGTGGCCTACTGATTCATACTCACACCCTATTCAGGCTTCCTGATCAGTACCTGAATAGACTTTATTGTAGCAGAACAGGTTAAGGGAAAAGGCCCAGGGTTGGATTACTGATTGGGGTTGGAGCTTGGATGAGGGAACTAGATGTGGTTTGGGAGATGCTTGGAATTCATTCATGTCTTTAGTTTCAGTTTCATTTTAGACACTTTGACACTTAATTTGGAATTACATGTTTTCCCTTTCATTTGAGTATTATATTTTTTGTTTTTGTTATCTTGTGACACTAGTATTGTTATGGTTATATATGCTTCTACATTTGTTCATTTAATTATGTTGGTGTTTTACTTTGATAAAAGAGGTTATAGTCTCCCTATCATGACTTACTAGACCCTTGCTACTAATCAGTAGCCTCTAGAATATGATGAGACATGCTTGAGGTCATGTGATCATCCGACTTGAGGCACTGTTACTATAGCATCCCGTCTTTTTATAACATAACTTTTCATTCCATTACACGGAACTGAGGATCTTTAAGGTTTAGTGTCTTGGAAACAAGGAACATAAAACATGAAACAAAAAAAACATTCTTCTTAAACACTTGAAAAGCTTCTCCTCATGTTCACCCTAGGCTCATTACTGCATCTCATAACCTGGGGACATACATCAAAAGGAAGGGTGAGCAGAAGGCCCAGCAAGGGAAACAAGTTAAACATTTTACATATGAACTTGAGATACATCAATAAAGTCATGAAAAGAACTTTAATGCATGAAAATGAAATCATGAGGAATATCATAATAAAAATAAAACTTTTTCATAACTTGAAGATGTGGCTACATCATTTAACATAGACAATCATGAACATATCACCAAGGTCCATCCCCAAGGTGTCATTTTAAAATTACCAAGGTTATTCACCAAGGTATCGTGAAAATTGTAATCTCTAGTGGTTACATCATTACCCAATGCATTGGAGCGCTATCAGGGCGCACCCTTAAATTTGACTTTATTATCATGTGAGCCACATATATCATCATCAAACATTTCAAAAATAACCCATATGGCATAAAGGAAATGGGTTTCATTTCATAATCATAACTTTTTTAAAAACTGCTTTAAAGACATGATCTTTATATCACTTTAAAACCCACAGAAAAGGAAGGTGGGTCTCATGTATGTAAATCCCAGAATTTAAAATAAAACATTTTGGTATATATGTGAATACCCCTTTAGAAGAAAGATCTTTGAGTATTCACTTAATAAAATAAAAGAACTTTAGAAAAAGAGATAGACATTTTGAGACAGAAATTCTGCAGCATAACGGCAATGTTCCGAGGTTTTAGAAGACATTAAAAGAGAGGTAAAATGGGTCAAACATTCATAAATGACCCATAAAAAAGTACATGGACAGAATAAGAAGGATACATGATCATGTTAATGAAATTTCAAGGACATACCATTTGAAATGAAAAACATGGAAGGAAGAAAAAAAATTAGATTTCTCTTATGAAAGTTCGGCAGCCTAACGGCATTACTTAAACATCAACAAAAATGATTTGAAAATATCAAATAGGGTCTCTCATCATGTGAACATAAGAGTTCAGTATGATAGATATAGAGATAATTCCCCAACATAACAAAAAGGAACTTGAAAGAATTGACATGAAAGTAGAACTTCAAAACGAGAAGGGTGAAGAACCACTTAAAAATTCGGCAGCCTAACGGCGCCACTTAAAACATCAAAATACTGAATTGAAGAGATCAAATGGGGTCTCTCATCATATGAACATAAGAGTCCAGTATGATATATATAGAGATCATACCCCAATATAACAAAAAGGAACTTGAAATAATTGACATGAAAGTAGAACTTCAAAACGAGAAGGGTGAAGAACCACTTAAAAAATTCGGCAGCCTAACGGCGCCACTTAAAACTTCAAAATACTGAATTGAAGAGATCAAATGGGGTCTCTCATCATATGAACATAAGAGTACAGTATGATATATATAGATATCATACCCCAATATAACAAAAAGGAACTTGAAATAATTGACATGAAAGTAGAACTTCAAAACGAGAAGGGTGAAGAACCACTTAAAAAATTCGGCAGCCTAACGGCGCCACTTAAAACTTCAAAATACTGAATTGAAGCGATCAAATGGGGTCTCTCATCATATGATCATAAAAGATCAGTATGATAATTTAGAGATCATACCCCAACATAATAAAAAGGAACATGAAAGACTTGAATGAAAATAGAACTTGAAAACGAGGAAGGTGAAAGAATCCCTTAAAAATTCGGCAGCCTAACGGCGCCACTTAAACATTCTTAAAACGAATTGATGAGAGCAAGGGGGGGTCTCTCATCATAAGAAAATGAAATAGGCAGTAGGATGAATATAAAATAACATCCTCCAACATAAGAACATGGAGTATAAAAGAAATGACATAAAAGAGATTACTTGAAAAGAATGAGAGAGGTCGGATCCCTTACCTTAAAATGTAACTCTTAAACCTCAAAGGTTGGGACCTTGAGGGCTTGGGGGCACCTTGTGAGGACTCCTTGGGAGGTAATGAGACCAGAAATTTGTTGGGAATGAGTGGGGAGTCGAATGGATGAGAGGAGGGCTTGGTATTTATAGGGAAAGTGAGGGGACAAGGCATTAATGGCCAAGGGACACCTCACATGTGCTTTTCTCAAACCCATGTGCTCTCCCTTGTCATTTATCATGGAGTTAGGCCACATGGGCCCCCCAAAACAATAATTCATCACCCTTGTCCGGCCAACCCTCAAAAGATCTCATGACATCATCATGACATCGTTATGATGTCATTAAACATACCGAAACCCTAAAACTGTATTTTTACAATTCACTGAAAATTCAACTTTCTCAGAAAAATCCCAAAATTTCACATTAACCAAATATCAATGCTCTGATTTCAAAAATGAAATCAATTTTATAAAAATAATTTTCTAAATATTTTCAATTTATTTTTTAAATAAAAACACTATTCATCGAAAATTCATTTTTTTTAGAAAAAACCCCAAAAATTACCATAACATAATATCGATGCTCTGAGTTCAAAAATAAAGTCATTTTTATAAAAATAATTTTCTAATTATTTTTAATTAAATTTTTAATTAAAAAACACTATTCACCCGAAAAAACTAATACTTGAATAATAATTAATGAAACTGTTATTTAACTATTTTATTGAATCACATTACTTAATCAAGGTGCCTAGATTATTCTAAAACTTTCTTTAAGTGAGATTACTAATCCATTTGGTCATATTACTAATCCTAATCATAAAATCACTATTCATAATTTACTATTCATCAAAAATCAAGTTGATCTTATTAGACTCTAAATTTAGTACTGAACATAATTGCAGAAGACCGTTTTTTGAAAATCATTACACATTTTTAATTATTTAGGGTTTACATAAACATATTTAAAATATCCTTTTTCTAAAATTCATCAAAAATATGCATACTATATTTATCCGGTCATTTCAAAATTCATAAACTTCATCATAAGAAGAAATCCCAATTTTTATTTAAAACAAGGATTACACAAGGTAGTTACGGTCTCGTTACATAACCCCTTATAATACCAGCATAGGACCTAAGAGTAAGGTGTGCTAGGGTGATAGAAGCTTGGGGCGGCTCAGTCAACATTGCCCGAGTAGTAATTTCTACCAGTTTGAACTTCTCACGAAGGTGATTTCGTTCCAGCTTCAAATGATGAAGTTCGGCTTGGATTTGATCCAGAGCAAAGCCCAGTGGTGCTACCTCCTTCCCAAGCTCTGTTAGATGGGCTTCGATCGGTCCAAGACTACTAGGTGAGGCCATCGAATCTTCTTTCTATTATAATTAACCAAGATTACTTATATTTAGAGACAATAATCAAAACATTTTGTTCACATCGGTCATGTTGACCGATGGTTATATAATAGTCAAAACCCACTGATCTCATTTTAATTATAATCATGTTTATCAAATAAAACATTTTTGTAGAATATAACAATAACACATAAAATTAGGAAACAAAATTTATTTAAAAAATTTCAGGTCGTTACAATCTTTCCCCCTTAAGAAATTGCGTCCTCGCAATTTTAAAATTGGGTTTTGAAATTTCATTGAAAGTCCCACATCGGAAAAGGAGTCAGTAAAACTATTACTTTAAAATAAAGAAAGGAAAGTACAAAGGTCACCCGAGTTAACCCACACTAAGGTTCCATGTAGGAAAACATGGATATGGAGGAGAAAACAAAGGGTCAAGTTCTGAGGGAGAGTGATAGAGAACATGATCAGGAGAAAGTTAACCATGAGAAAATCCCAAACTTATGATGTGTGTAAACGGTCTTTGATTACCTAGTAGGAAACGTAAACCAACAACATTTTTGTTTTACGTTTCTTTTCATAATTTTGAGGATTTCATTTACTACATAGAACAAAAACATAAGAAAATATACCTACCTTCAAGTAGAGTTTCATCCTTTAACAAGTCCCTACCAACACTAATCTTTTCTCCAAATGATGAGAATTCAAAAACACTTGGTCTCATAAAAGCACAAGAATCATCTTCTATAGAATCACATAATCTACAAAAGATTAACTATCTATTTCTTCTATCTTTAAACATTATCCCAAAAACAGAAAGGTTAAGGTAAAACAACTCTTCAAAAAAGAAAGAATCCCATAGGAATGGAAACTACTTTTAAATCATCAAAGTTCCATGGTACTACCCAAAGTTCATCATAGACCATTCCATAAATAACGGTCCTTAAAATTCCTCAAAACAAACCAAACTAAGATTGAAACCCAAATACAAAAAGGATTTGATAACATAGTCTTCCAAAACAACTTCATTGTTCATCTCCAGACAACATCAACCACTCCTAACATCTTATAAAAAGTAGCTAACCTAAACATATTTTACCCAAGATAGGTTAGTCATTCCCATAAGTAACCTAAATTACTATAAGTTCACCTTAAATTCATCGATTCTTCAAAATATAAGTCAACCTTAATCCTCAATGAAAATACCATAGTAATCTATTTACCTCGATCAAATATGGTTCCCAAAATAATGAACGTCTTCCAAAATAATAATCATATTTTAATCCCCTAATCATCCCTGTCATAATAATACGAAAATCATCGCATTTCCTATCACATTGGTTGTCGGAACATTTTCTTCCATTTCCCACCATTAACTAAGAAGAGAAAGCATAATTAGGGGCTTAAGTACTTAGCTAATAACCATGAAAAGGAACTGAAATCATATAAGGATAACTTGTATATGAAAGGTATACCCTAACTTGTGATCTCCTAGGTTCCCATCTAGGTTATGAATGATCATATATTCTTATGTGAACCTTTATTTTATTTTATCTTTGTTCCTTTAACAATGGTTCATACCAAGCTTATGAATTTACCAAAGCATATACCCCGGGAGTGTCGTAACCAAGAGTGCAGCAAGGCCCGTTGTCGTGTACCAGTTCCCGTTCGAGTCTAGCTCAAAGCGGTGTTTTCGGGTTTTACCCCTATGTACATCTGTGTCAGAGCCACCTCTACCTGCTCGTATCCAGACAGGGATGTATTTGCTTGGCAACCCCTTACTCAATACTCACCAAAATACCAGGAAGATTTCCTATATTAAACTTTTCTATAGGGTTCCTTCTAGAGTTTTCATATCCTAATTTCCACAAATAACTAAACCATCCTTTGATA
This sequence comes from Viscum album, assembly GCA_963277665.1. NCBI lineage: Eukaryota > Viridiplantae > Streptophyta > Magnoliopsida > Santalales > Viscaceae > Viscum > Viscum album. The sequence continues at coordinate 1,773,301,923 of OY728165.1, read as the reverse complement.
CCAACTATAGCATCCCGTCTTTTTATAACATAACTTTTCATTCCATTACACGGAACTGAGGATCTTTAAGGTTTAGTGTCTTGGAAACAAGGAACATAAAACATGAAACAAAAAAAACATTCTTCTTAAACACTTGAAAGGCTTCTCCTCATGTTCACCCTAGGCTCATTACTGCATCTCATAACCTGGGGGCATACATCAAAATGAAGGGTGAGCAGAAGGCCCAGCAAGGGAAACAAGTTAAACATTTTACATATGAACTTGAGATACATCAATAAAGTCATGAAAAGAACTTTAATGCATGAAAATGAAATCATGAGGCATATCATAATAAAAATAAAACTTTTTCATAACTTGAAGATGTGGTTACATCATTTAACAAAGACAATCATGAACATATCACCAAGGTCCATCCCCAAGGTGTCATTTTAAAATTACCAAGGTTATTCACCAAGGTATCGTGAAAATTGTAATCTCTAGTGGTTACATCATTACCCAATGCATTGGAGCGCTATCAGGGCGCACCCTTAAATTTGCCTTTATTATCATGTGAGCCACATATATCATCATCAAACATTTCAAAAATAACCCATATGGCATAAAGGAAATGGGTTTCATTTCATAATCATAACTTTTTTAAAAACTGCTTTAAAGACATGATCTTTATATCACTTTAAAACCCACTGAAAAGGAAGGTGGGTCTCATGTATGTAAATCCCAGAATTTAAAATAAAACATTTTGGTATATATGTGAATACCCCTTTAGAAGAAAGAGCTTTGAGTATTCACTTAATAAAATAAAAGAACTTTAGAAAAAGAGATAGACATTTTGAGACAGAAATTCTGCAGCATAACGGCAATGTTCCGAGGTTTTAGAAGACATTAAAAGAGAGGTAAAATGGGTCAAACATTCATAAATGACCCATAAAAAAGTACATGGACAGAATAAGAAGGATACATGATCATGGTAATGAAATTTCAAGGACATACCATTTGAAATGAAAAACATGGAAGGAAGAAAAAAAATTAGATTTCTCTTATGAAAGTTCGGCAGCCTAACGGCGTTACTTAAACATCAACAAAAATGATTTGAAAATATCAAATAGGGTCTCTCATCATGTGAACATAAGAGTTCAGTATGATAGATATAGAGATAATTCCCCAACATAACAAAAAGGAACTTGAAAGAATTGACATGAAAGTAGAACTTCAAAACGAGAAGGGTGAAGAACCACTTAAAAATTCGGCAGCCTAACGGCGCCACTTAAAACATCAAAATACTGAATTGAAGAGATCAAATGGGGTCTCTCATCATATGAACATAAGAGTCCAGTATGATATATATAGAGATCATACCCCAATATAACAAAAAGGAACTTGAAATAATTGACATGAAAGTAGAACTTCAAAACGAGAAGGGTGAAGAACCACTTAAAAAATTCGGCAGCCTAACGGCGCCACTTAAAACTTCAAAATACTGAATTGAAGAGATCAAATGGGGTCTCTCATCATATGAACATAAGAGTCCAGTATGATATATATAGAGATCATACCCCAATATAACAAAAAGGAACTTGAAATAATTGACATGAAAGTAGAACTTCAAAACGAGAAGGGTGAAGAACCACTTAAAAAATTCGGCAGCCTAACGGCGCCACTTAAAACTTCAAAATACTGAATTGAAGCGATCAAATGGGGTCTCTCATCATATGATCATAAAAGATTAGTATGATAATTTAGATATCATACCCCAACATAATAAAAAGGAACATGAAAGACTTGAATGAAAATAGAACTTGAAAACGAGGAAGGTGAAAGAATCCCTTAAAAATTCGGCAGCCTAACGGCGCCACTTAAACATTCTTAAAACGAATTGATGAGAGAAAGGGGGGGTCTCTCATCATAAGAACATGAAATAGGCAGTAGGATGAATATAAAAGAACATCCTCCAACATAAGAACATGGAGTATAAAATAAATGACATAAAAGAGATTACTTGAAAAGAATGAGAGAGGTCGGATCCCTTACCTTAAAATGTAACTCTTAAACCTCAAAGGTTGGGACCTTGAGGGCTTGGGGGCACCTTGTGAGGACTCCTTGGGAGGTAATGAGACCAGAAATTCGTTGGGAATGAGTGGGGAGTCGAATGGATGAGAGGAGGGCTTGGTATTTATAGGGAAAGTGAGGGTACAAGGCATTAATGGCCAAGGGACACCTCACATGTGCTTTTCTCAAACCCATGTGCTCTCCCTTGTCATTTATTATGGAGTTAGGCCACATGGGCCCCCCAAAACAATAATTCATCACCCTTGGCCGGCCAACCCTCAAAAGATCTCATGACATCATCATGACATCGTTATGATGTCATTAAACATACCGAAACCCTAAAACTGTATTTTTACAATTCACTGAAAATTCAACTTTCTCAGAAAAATCCCAAAATTTCACATTAACCAAATATCAATGCTCTGATTTTAAAAATGAAATCAATTTTATAAAAATAATTTTCTAAATATTTTTAATTTATTTTTTAAATAAAAACACTATTCATCGAAAATTCATTTTTTTCAGAAAAAACCCCAAAAATTACCATAACATAATATCGATGCTCTGAGTTCAAAAATAAAGTCATTTTTATAAAAATAATTTTCTAATTATTTTTAATTAAATTTTTAATTAAAAAACACTATTCACCCGAAAAAACTAATACTTGAATAATAATTAATGAAACTGTTATTTAACTATTTTATTGAATCACATTACTTAATCAAGGTGCCTAGATTATTCTAAAACTTTCTTTAAGTGAGATTACTAATCCATTTGGTCATATTACTAATCCTAATCATAAAATCACTATTCATAATTTACTATTCATCAAAAATCAAGTTGATCTTATTAGACTCTAAATTTAGTACTGAACATAATTGCAGAAGACCGTTTTTTGAAAATCATTACACATTTTTAATTATTTAGGGTTTACATAAACATATTTAAAATATCCTTTTTCTAAAATTCATCAAAAATATGCATACTATATTTATCCGGTCATTTCAAAATTCATAAACTTCATCATAAGAAGAAATCCCAATTTTTATTTAAAACAAGGATTACACAAGGTAGTTACGGTCTCGTTACATAACCCCTTATAATACCAGCATAGGACCTAAGAGTAAGGTGTGCTAGGGTGATAGAAGCTTGGGGCGGCTCAGTCAACATTGCCCGAGTAGTAATTTCTACCAGTTTGAACTTCTCACGAAGGCGATTTCGTTCCAGCTTCACATAATGAAGTTCGGCTTGGATTTGATCCAGAGCAAAGCCCAGTGGTGCTACCTCCTTCCCAAGCTCTGTTAGATGGGCTTCGATCGGTCCAAGACTACTAGGTGAGGCCATCGAATCTTCTTTCTATAATAATTAACCAAGATTACTTATATTTAGAGACAATAATCAAAACATTTTGTTCACAGTGGTCATGTTGAACGATGGTTATATAATAGTCAAAACCCACAGATCTCATTTTAATTATAATCATGTTTATCAAATAAAACATTTTTGTAGAATATAACAATAACACATAAAATTAGGAAACAAAATTTATTTAAAAAATTTCAGGTCGTTACAGTTACGTGGTACCCGGGCTGAGACTTTGCAAAGTGGTATCATAGGATTTTTCTTTCTTTTTATTTTATCTTACTATTTTGGTAAATATAGATAAGATACTAGGAAGAGTCAGGAGCTTGGTAATGATCTCATGCATGGGAGTTTTAAATGTAAGTATGGGGGAAAACCCAAGTACTCAGGGTGGGGTTGTTTTTATTGATGTTTTATATTATAGTTGAATATTATTTCACCTTGCGTGATACACTTGTTTTATGATATGATAATTATTTATGATATTTCTTAAAATTGACTCATGGCTGAGAATTGAATGTGATTTGAGTCTTTATTCATCATTTTAGGCACTCAGGAATATTTTGTGGCATGCATCATTTTAGGTATTCACAGGAAAAAAGAATTTTGTGTAAAATTTTGAGCTTAGACTATTTTCCCTTGATTTTGAAATTGAATTGAAAATAGTGCCTAATATGAATTGGAGAATGGTAAAATTAATAAAATAAGAATAAGTGAGTTTCTAAATAATAAACTTAATTAATGAGAATGTATTAACCCTTGTTAACTAGACTTAGTGTAGGGTGGTTAAGGGTAGTAATAGAGCCTCAGTTTTGATAGTGTGGAAAAGGTTGGGGAAAATACTTGTTGTGAATTGTAGTAGTTTTAATCTAATTCAGATATGATAAAGTGTGTTATGAGTCCTAATATGTGTGTTTTTAAATTGTAGATAAATCCCTCCATGAAGGCACTTGTTGGGAGGATGGCCGAAGGACATAGATGTGGATGATCCTCTAGTGGTGTAACTTTAGGTACCGATAGTGATGGGGGAGGAAGCAAGAGAAATTTTTTGAGAGAACTTCACTCGTTTCATGAAATTTATGGAAAGAGACCCAAGGAGGGTTTTGAAAATCATGTCTGATTTGACAAGGGAGTTTTATTTGTAGCAATCTAAAACTTTTACTAGAGAGGGTGGACCCGAGGGAGCTGAGTTTTGGATAGAGTCTCTCAAGAATATACTTTAACACCTGAAGAATACTATTAAGAAGAGAGTCAAGTTATAATCTTACATGTTGCGTGGTCAAGAAAAATGTTAGTGGGACATACATGTGTGGACTGGTCAAGTTGATGGTATGGAATGGAAGGATTTTTAGAAGAAGTTATTTATAAACTTCTACCCAGAGACACTGAGGCAATAAAGGGAAGTTGAGTTAATGAGTTCGAATCAGGGGAATCTATCTTTGATGGATTATGCTGGATGCTTTAAAGACTTACAACATTTTTCTCAAGCATTGGAAGTAGACGAGGATACTTCAGCAAGATGGTTTTAGGATGGACTTAAATGTGAAATTAAGTCTAAGGTGAATATTTTTTAGGCTAAAGAAGTTTAAGGAAGTGGTAAATCAAACTCTAATTTCTGAAAGGAGGCTTCCAGTGGTGGACAAGTTATTCCTATTGGACGGTCAAGTGGTATGAATTTCAAGATCAGGAAGAAATGCTATGAGAATTTCAGCCAGAGTAGTGGGAAGAAAAGTGGCCATCCAGGGGGATCAATTACACAGGATCTTACCCATGTATGTTTCCACCAGTGTGGTAGACCGAGAAACTTTATAAAACATTTTTCACGATCTCCAATAGAGTTTTGAGCCTACGAGAAGATGAGAAATTTACAAAGGCTCTGCAGGAACCTGAGGCAGTCAGGTAGTGATGGAGGAGCTAGAAAAAACCAGAGTGCATGAAGGGGGTCTTCTGCACCATACCAGTCTAGCAGCTGGAGTTCTACTGGTGAATGTGGTAGAGGAAGTAGACGTGGTACTTCTAGGCAAGAGCACCCCTGTAGGGTAGTGTAGCTCAGGGAAGTCAGACAATATCATCGGGAAGAGGGGATGGATAGTTACATACGGCGTAGCCTACACTTGTGGATAGTGAGGCTAGGCCTTCAGTAGTGAGATATATTATTCTTGTAGATTCTATATTAGCTAGTGCCTTATTTGATACTGGTGCCTCACATTTCTTATATATTCTAAACTTGTTAATGGTTTGATCCTGGTGGTGGAGTTTTTGAGTGGGGTTATGATAATAGATACACTTTTGGGAGTATGGTTTAGAGACATATCTTTGTGTAAGGGATGTTCTCTTGAGATTGGGGAGTATCGTTTTCTATGGGATCTATATATCCTTGAAATGATAGGATTTGAACTAATTATGGGTATAGAATAGCTAGTTTCATACTGATCCTATATAGAATATTACTATAGGGGAGTAACGTTTATGTCTCCTAAGGGTGACCTCTATATTTACTAGGGAGAGTGGGATATCAAGGCTGGCCAAGCAGGGCCAATTACTCAACAATTGAGAGAGATCACAACTCAGGTTTCTAGTATTTTATTGGATGACGAAGGTGTTTGGCAAGATGTACTTCCACTATTAGTAGAACTTCTCAGGATTTCTTTCTTGAAAACTTATTAGGGATACCGCCTATGGGATATGTGGAATTAACTATTGGGATCATGTTGGGGGATGAACCAATATTTATTCCACCCTATATAATGGCATCGACCGAGCTTCAAGATATTAAAGCTCAGCTGAAGGAATTGAAGGATAAAGGATTTATCCAATCGAGTACGCCGCCTTGGGGATCACCTGTGTTGTTTTCAAATAAGGATGATAAGAGTTTATATTTGTGTTTCGATTACTGAAAGTTAAATAAGATGACAGTGAAGAACTGATATCCTCTTTCATGCATCGATGATATTTTTGACCAGTTAAAGGGGGCTTGTGTGTTCTCAAAGATCAATTTGAGATTGGGGTATCATTAGTTGAGAGTTCAGATTTCTGATATACTGAGGATAGATTTCAGGAGTAGGTATGACCTTTATGAGTTTTCTATAATGCCATTCAGGTTAAAAAATGATCTAGTAGTGTTTATGGACTTGATGAACAGAATCTTCCATCCGTATCTGGATCAGGTTTTTGTGGTGTTTGTGGATGAAATCTTGGTGTACTCTAAGACTCATGACAATCATTACAAACATCTAGACATTGTCTTGAGTACACTAAGAGAGCATTGGTTATACACCAAGCTATCTAAGTGTCAGTTTTGGATTGACCAAGTACACTTCTTGGGGAACATCATCATGGAGGAAGGTGTGTTAGTGGACACAGAGAAGATTTAGCTAGTTTTTTCTTAGGAGCAACCTAAGAATGTTTTTGATATCCAAAGATTTATGGGATTATATAGATATTACCATAGGTTCATCCAGGACTTTTCCTTATTGTCAATGCAACTTTTGGGCTTGACCAAGAAGGGGATAAATTTTGAGTGGATGGAAGCATGTGAGAATGATTTCCAGGATTAGAAGAAGAATTTGATGTAGGCACCAATTTTGATCCTGCCCAAGTCAGTTGAGGAGTACATGGTGTATTGTGATGCTTCTGGGATTGGACTTAGAGCTGTGATGATGCAGGGAGATTTATTTGTGGCATATGGGTCTCATTAGTTGAGGTCTCATGAATGAAATTACCTTATGCATGACCTCGAGTTGGCAGTAGTGGTATATGCTTTGAAGTGTTGGAGACACAATCTCTTGGGTGAAAATTTTATAGTTTACACTGACCATAAGAGGTCAAAGTATATATTCACGTAGATAGATTCGAATCTTCAAAAGTGAATATGGGTTGTATAAAACCCCCAAAATCTTATGATATGTTTCCCTTAAATACTTTAAATTCATTAGATAGCCTATATTGCATAAATAACTAAGTCTCTGTGGAACAACACTTGTTTATTTATAGGATAAAGTCATAACCTATCCATTAAACATAAATTTACCACTTCTATGTTTTGAATTTCAAAAAATAGTCGTCTGTAGTTGTGATCAGTAAGTTATTTTGAGTATGATAGAACCAACTTGTATTTTATGATGAATAGTAACATACCCTTATGAACATCAATATGAATAGTAATATGAACCTTATGAATATTAAACCATATTATTATTTTATTTTCTTAATGTTATAATGTGATGAGATGTTGATTAAATTTTCAAGGTGTTAAAAATGTTATATATATTTAAAATTGTTATTTTTGAATAAATTATTATTTTAATTAAAAATTAAATTAAAAATGTTTAGAAAATTATTTTCAAAAAATAGAGTTCATTTTTTAATTCTATGAGTTGAAAAATAGTTATGGTTAATTTTTGGGATTTTTCTAAAATACTTTATTTTTTTGTAAATAGTAAAAATATAGTTTTGAGTTTTTGGTATGTTTAATGACATCATAATGATGTAATAATTAATATAAAATTCTGTTTGACTTGTGTATAGTAAAATATGACATGATGTGTCCCAAGTGTCTAATACCATGGGAAAATACCATGGTTTTGCAAAAACCACTAATGAGGTGTCCTTTCAAATTAATAAAAAACTCCCTCTCATTTACTATAAACACCCACTCATTAATTCATTTTATTTCATTCTAAACTCATTATCCTCAAAGATTTGGTAGTTTTACCACTCGTAATCCCATGGTTTTTCAAAAAACACTAATGAGGTGTCCTTTGAAATTAATAAAAAACCCCCTCTCATTTACTACAAATACCCACTCATTACTTCATTTTATTTCATTACAAACTCATTATCCTAGAATATATGGTAGTTCTACCTCTCTAGTAGTCCTCCCAATGTGTCCTCAAGCCCCTAACGTCCCAACCATCATGTTTTGGGAGTTACTCTACATGGTAAGGGAATCTACCACCCTTCTCTTTTTAAAGCTTCCATTTTATGTTATTCTATTTTATTTTCAATTAGATTATATTGGGATATGTCATTCCATATACCACTTTATATTAATATTATGTAAGAATTATGAGAGACCCATTTTCTCTCATCAAAATATTTTATGAATTTTTAAGTTACGCCGTTAGACTGCCGAATTTTCGTGAGGGATTTCTCAACTTTTATTTTATTTTGAGTTCCTTTATTTTCTTTTTTATTTACTAATCTCACCTCATAAAAATTATATGATAATTAAAGTACCTTACATGAACTGAAATTTTATTATTATAATGGAATATTTCTTCACCATATCTCCCCCCTTATATACTAAAAATAAAAACATTGTCCGAGATGTGTTAATTTATCACATTCAAGGACGACAGGTTATCAATTTTTATTATCATCTTCAATTATAATCCTGAAAACATTTTTATGGTTGAACCAGATCATAATATATTTATTTCATCCTATGTGATTTTATTTAATCCTTACACACTCATAATATAAAATAATAATACAAAACAAGTTTATAATGCACAAAACTGCCAAGTTAATCCAAGCATTAGTTATTATATTTTATCAAACAAGTCATACTCATGGTATGTAACCCAAAAATAATTATAAGATCATTTATAATGTCAATAATAATATATATTAACAATTCTTGATTTTTTACCAAATTTCAAACGAACTTCCATTCATGAATACAAGTAAACTGTCCATTAAAACCAAGGAAGAAAATGCATCCAAGACAATAAAATTGAACCTATTAAACCCATAAAAATGGCCATGAATGAACCTAATACGGATAAAATAAATAAATAAAATGTAGAGGAGGTCCAGAAATTATTAAATAATGAATCTAAATTTGATTAATCAGGTAATTAAGATCAAAAGAAGAGCACATTCAGGCATAAGGTAAGGGGTTTCCTATCTCAGTTTTAATTCTGTGAGATTTCCATTGTTCGCCACTTAGTTCTTGCATGTGGTGTATTGTGTACAGACATTTGATATATATTATCCTGATTATTTTTATATTCATGGTATTATATTATTCATTTGGTGGTTATTAATTTTTGGTCATACGACTCGATTGATTACAGCGTGGTAAGTGACTTTGTCTAAATTTCCATTTCATTGTTATTTACTTGGTATTGTGCACCTAATATTTCTTATGTGGTGTATCCCCTACCCATTTGAGATCATTTTTCATTTTAAATTTTAAATATATTATATATCCATATTTTTATTTCATGGATATGAGTATTTTTCTTAAGTTGTATACCCTTTTACAGACAGTTTTTATTTGGAATTTTGTTTTAACTATGGAAATATTGATGAATATGTATCCTCTAATCTATACAGACATTGAGAAGGAAGGTTGTACATGTATTAAATCTATTTATAAAGAATTATTTTGACTTTAAGTGATGGTAGGGGCCCGTTATATCCCCTTGATGCATCGACAGTTCTAATGAGACAAATCAATTGGCGACAAACCCTTTGAGTTTGTTTCCAAAATATAGACAGGTTTCTACCCATAGACTTAAACTGTTTCGACGGTATAGTGGTATCATGTTCTAGATACATGAAATAAAATTTATAAACATATCTCTTTATTCAAATCGGTTATTACTATCCATGAGGTTTTCACTATGACAAAATCTATGAATGTTGTTTCATTTTCATTTTATTAATGGCATGTGTTTTTCATTTATTCACCATGCCATATTGACTATGCCAATTTGATGATGATTAAATTATTGTTAATTCATTCTTCCGATATTATTAACCCTTAATGAGCATTTGAGCTCACCCTTTTCATTTGTTTACCTTTAATAGGTTATGAGGAGAAGACCATTTATTGAGTTCTCATGGATGCAATTTATTAGCTTTTGTTATGTATCATATTTTGTTTCCTTTCCAAATCAAAAATGGGTTCCATGTATGTATCTAGTTTCTTCAAGACTACTAAACTGATAGGTCCTTCAGGAGTTGATTCCTTGTCATCATACTAATGTAATAAAGTAATGCACCATCTCCAGGCTTCTGGGGTCAGGGTTTTACAGTTGGTATTAGAGGAAGTTTAGTAGAAACCATGGGAACTAGATTTAGAAAACATAGTTTAGTGTACATAACCCTAAGATATACTTTGAGAACAAGAATATAAAAACTATCCACATCCATTTAAATGGATTTATATATGAAAAATTTTGAGAATGAAATTTTTGAAGGTGGGAATAATGTAACACCCCAAACATTTTATGGTATGTTTTTCTTAAATACTTTCAATTCATTAGATATCATATATTGCATGAAGAACTAAGTCTCAGTGAAACAACACTTGGTTATTTATAGGATAAAGTCATAACCTATCCAGTAAACTTAAATTTACCACTTTTGTATTTTGAATTTCAAAAACTGGTCTTCTACGGTTGTGATCAGTAAATTATTTGGAGTCTAATAGAACCAACTTGTTTTTTCTAATGAATAGTAACACACCCTTATGAATAGTAATATGAACATTATGAATAGTAAAACATATTATTATTTTATTTTCTTAAGGTTATAAGTTAATGAGATATTGATTAATTTTTCAAGATGTTAAAAAATGAGTTATATATTTAAAATTGTTATTTTTAAATAAATTATAATTTTATTTAAAAATTAAATTAAAAATATTTATAAAAATATTTTTAAAAAATGGTGTTAATTTTTGAATTCTATACGTCAAAAAATGGTTAGGGTGAATTTTTTGAATTTTTCTAAAATACTTGAATTTTTTTAAATAGTAAAAATACAATTTTGAGTTTTCGATATGTTCAATGACATCATAATGGTGTAATAATTAATATAAAATGATGGTAGACTTTTGTACAGTAAAATATTACATTATGTGTCCCAAGTGGCTAATACCATGGGAAAATACCATGGGAAATCCCATGGTTTTGCAAAAACCACTAATGAGGTGTCATTTGAAATTAATAAAAAAACTCCATCTCATTTACTATAAATACACACTAATTACTTCATTTAATTTCATTAAAAACTCATTATCCTTAAATATATGGTATTTTTACCTCCATAGGAGTCCTCCCAAGGTTTCCTCAAGCCCTCAATGTCCCAACCTTCATGTTTTGGGAGTTACTCTACAAGGTAAGAGAATCTACCACCCTTCTCTTTTTAAAGCTTTCATTTTATGTTATTCTCTTTTATTTTCAATTGGATTATATTGGGATATGTTCTTATATATCCCCTTTATTTCAATATTATTTAAGAATGATTATATACCCCTTTTCTACCATCAAAATATTTTATGAATTTTTAAGTGATGCCATTAGGCTGCCAAATTTTCGTGATGGATTTCTCAAATTTTATTTTATTTTGAGTTCCTTTATTTTCTTTTTCTTTCCTCATATCCCCTAATAAAAATGAAATGATAATTACTTTAAATTACATGAACATTAATTTTATTATGATAATGTAATATTTCATCATCATCTCTCTTTTCCCCCCTCCTATTATACTAAAAATGAAAACATCGTCCGAGATGTGTTAATTTATCTCATTCAAGGACGATAAGTTCTCAATTTTTATTAATGTATTAAATTCTGGTCATGAAACCATTTTTATGGTTGAACCAGATCATAAAATATGTATTTAATCCTATGTGATTTTCTGTAATCCTTACAAACTCATAATATAAAATATTAATACAAAACAAGTTCATTATGCACAAAACTGCCAAGTTAATCCAAACGTTTATGATTATCTTTTATCAAAAAAGTAATCCTCATGGTATGTAACCCAAAATAATTATAAGATCATTTATAATGTCACTAATAATATATATTAAAAATTCTTTATGTTTTAACAATTTTCAAATGAACTTCCATTCATGAATATAAGTAAACTGATCATTAAAACCAAAGAAGAAAATGCTTCCAAAACAATAAAATTGAACTTCTTAAACCCATAAAAAAGGCCATGAATGAACCTAATAAGGATAAAATAAATCAAAAAAAATGTAGATTAGGTTATGGAATTATTAATTAATGAATCTAAATTTGATTACTTAGGTCATTAAGATCAAAATAAGAACACATTCATGCATAAGTTAAGGGGTTTCTTATCTCACTTTTAATTCCGTGATATTTCCATTGTTCACCACTTATTTATTGAATGTGGTGTATTTTGTACTACCATTTGATATATATTATCATGATTATTTTTATATTCATGGTATTCTATGATTAATTTGGTGGTTATTAATTTTTGGTCATACGACTCAATTGATTACAATATGGTAAGGGACCTTGTCTCAATTTCCATTTTGATTGTCATTTACTTGGTATTGCGCACCTAATCATTATTATGTGGTGTATCCAATACCCATTTGAGAATGTTTTTATTTGAAATTGTAAATATATTACATATCCATATTCCGGTTTCATGGATATGAGTATTGCTTTAAGTCGTATACCCTTTTATATATGATGTTTATTTGGAAAGTTGTTTTAACTATGGAAATATTGATGAATCCGTATCCTATAATATATACGAATATTGAGAAGGCATATTTTAATTGTATTAAATATATGTATAAATAATTTTTTGGACTTACAGTGATGATCAGGACCCGCTATAGCCCCTCGATGATCAACAGTTCTCATGAGACAAATCAGTTGCTGACAAACCATTAGAGTTTGTTTCCAAAAATCAGATGGGTTTGTACCCATAAAATTAAACTGTTTCAATATTATAATGATATGATGTTTTAGATACATGAATTTCAATTAATAATCATATCTCTTTATTCATTTTCAGTTATTAATATCCATGAGGTTTTCATTATGAAAAAATCTATGCATGTAGTTTCATTTTCAGTTTATTAATGGCATGTGTTTTTCATTTATTCACCATGCCATATTGAAAATTCCAATTTTATGATGATTAAATTCTTTTTTATTCATTATTATGCTATTAGTAACCCTTATTGGTCATTTGAGATCACCCCTTTCATTTATTTACCTTCAATATATTATGAGGAGAAGACCATTTATTGAGTTCTCGTGGATGTAATTTATTAGCTTTTGTTTTGTATCATATTTTTTTCCTTTACAAATGTAAAATGGGTTCCATATATGGATGTAGTTTCTTAAAGACTACTAAACTGATTGGTCCTTTGGAATTTGATTCCTCTTAATCATTACAATGTAATAAATTAACGCATCAGCTCCAGGCTTCTGGGGTCAGGGGAATTATAGTTGGTATTAGAGGAAGTTTAGTAGAAATCTTGGGAACTAGATTTAAAAAACAAAGTTCAGTGTACATAACTCTAAGATAGACCTTGAAGATAAGAATAGAAGAACCACCCACACGTCTTTAAAGGGATTTATACATGAAATATTTCTAGGATGAAATTTCCAAAGGTGGGAATAATATAGCACCCCAAACATTTTATGATATGTTTCTCTTAAATACTTTCAATTCATTAGATAGCCTATATTGCATGAAGCAATGAGTCTCTGTGAAAAAAAAATCTTGTTTATTTATAATAGAAATTCATAACTTATCCATTAAACTTAAATTTACCACTTATGTATTTTGAATTTCAAAAAATGGTCATCTTCAGTTGTGATCAGTAAGTTATTTGGAGTCTGATAGAATCAACTTGTTTTTTCTGATAAATAGTAACATACCCCTATGAATAGTAATATGAATAGTAATATGACCCTTATGAATAGTAAACCATATTATTTTTTATGTTTATAAGGTAATGATATTTTGATTAATTTTTCAAGGTGTTAAAAAACAAGTTATAGATTTAAAATTGTTATTTTTGAATCAATTATGATTTTATTTAAAAATTAAATTAAAAATAATTAGAAAATAATTTTCAAAAAATGGAATTAATTTTTTAATTCTACACATCGAAAAATGGTTAGGGTGAATTTTTGGGATTTTTCTAAAATACTTGAATTTTTCGTGAATAGTAAAAATACAGTTTTAAGTTTTCGATATGTTTAATGAAATCAAAATGATATAATAATTAATATAAAATTCTAGTTGAATTTTTACAGTAAAATACGACATTATGTGTCCCAAGTGGATAATACCATGGGTAAATACCATGGGCAAACCCATAGTTTTTTAAAAACCACGAATGATGCATTCTTTGAAATTAATAAAAAACTCTCTCTCATTTACTATAAATACCCACTTATTCCTTTATTTTCCTTCATTACCAACCCATTATCCTATAATATCTGGAAGTTTTACCTCCTTAGGAGTCCTCCCAAGGTGTCCTCAATTCCCCAAGGTCCCAACCTTCATGTTTTGGGAGTTACTCTACAAGGTAAGGGAATCTACCACCCTTCTCTTTTTAAAGCTTTCATTTTATGTTATTCTCTTTTATTTTCAATTGGATTATGTTGGGATATGTCATTACATATCCTCCTTTATGTCCATATTATGTAATAATTATGAGATACCCCTTTTCTCTCATCAAAATATTTTATGATTTTTTAAGTGATGCGTTAGGCTACTGAATTTTTGTGAGGGATTTCTCAAATTTTCTTTTATTTCGAGTTTCTTTTATTTTTATTTACTCATCGCCCCTCATAAAAATTCTATTATAATTTCAGTAACTTACATGAACTATAATTTTATTATTCTAATGGAATATTTTATCATCATATCTCTTTTTCCCCTTCTCTTATACTAAAAATGAAAACACCTTCATAGATGTGTTAATTTATCACATTAAAGGATAATAGGTTCTCAATTTTTATTACCATATTCAATTCTAGTCATGTAAAAAAATTTATGGTTTAAACAAATCAGAATATATGTTTTTCATATTATGTGATTTTATGGAATCCTTACACCCTCACAATATACAATAACAATACAAAACAAGTTCATTATGAACAAAACCGCTAAGTTAATCCAAGCGTTTGTCATTATCATTTATCAAACAAGTCATCCACATGGTATGTAATAAAAAATAATTATAAGATAATTTAAAATGTCACTAATAATATATATTAACAATTCTGGATATTTGACGAAATTTCAAATGAACTTCTATTCATGAATATAAGTAAACAGATCATAAAAACCAAGGAAGAAAATGCTTCCAAAACAATAAAATTGAACCTCTTAAACCCCTCAAAAAGGCCACGAATGAACCTAATAAGGATAAAATGAATAAAAAAAGTATATGAGGTTATGGAATTATTAATTAATGAATCTAAATTTGATTACATAGGTCATTAAGATCAAAATAAGAATACATTCAGGCATAAGGTCAGAGGCTTCTTATCTCACTTTTAATTCTGTGAGATTTCCATTGTTCATCACTTATTTATTGCATGTGATGTATTGTGTACTACCATTTGATATATATTATCATGATTATCTTTATATTCATGGTACTATATTATTCATTTTTTGGTTATTAATTTTTGGTCATATGACTCAATTGATTAGAACATGGTAAGGGACTTTGTCTCAATTTCCATTTCATTGTCATTTACTTGGTATTATGCACCTAATATTTCTTATGTGGTGTATCCACTACCCATTTGAGATAATTTTTCATTTAAAATTGTAAATATATTATATATCCATATTCTATTTTCATGGATATGAGTATTTTCTTAAGCTGTATAACCTTTTACATACAGTGTTTATTTGGAATGTTGTTTTAACTATGGAAATATTGATGAATCTATATCCTATAATATATACAAATATTGAGAAGGAATATTGTAACTATATTAAATCTATGTATAAAGAATGATTTGGACTTGAAGTGAAGAGAGGGCCCCTCTATATCCCCTCAATGCATCGACACGTCTCATGAGACAAATCAATTGGCTACAAACCCTTTGAGTTTGTTTCCAAAAATCAGATGGGTTTCTACCCATAAACTTAAACCGCTTCGACGGTATAGTGGTATCATGGTCCATATACATGACGTCCAATTATTAAGCATATCTATTTATTTATTTTTAGTTATTACTATCCATGTGGTTTTCACTATGAAAAAAATCTATGGATGCAATTTCATTTTCAGTTTATTAATGGTGTGTGTTTTTCATACATTCACCATGCCATATTGACTATACCAATTTGATGATGATTAAATTATCATTGATTCATTCTTCCACTATTAGTAACCCTTACTGAGAATTTTATCTCACCCCTTTCATTTGTTTACCTTCAACAGGTTATGAGGAGAATACCATTTATTGAGTTCTCGTGGATACAATTTATTAGATTTTGTAATGTATCATATTTTGTTTTCTTTACAAATGTAAAATGGGTTCCATGTATGTATCTAATTTCTTCAAGACTACTAAACTAATTGGTACTTTGGGATTTTATTTCTTGTAATCATTACAATTAAATAAAGTAATGCACCAACTTTGAGATTTTGGGGTCGGGGCGTTACAGGTTGAATATATGTAGTCTTTCAACTTTTAACTGTAATATATGCCTAAGAAGGGAAATAGTGTGGATGGTTACTTGATTATGAAAACTAAGAATCATATGGTTTAGGATTTGAGTGCTGAGTAGAAGATGATGACTTTTCTGGCTGAAATGCATGTGGTGGTTCAAAAGAGTCCGAAGTAGATGGCTCTGGTTTTAGTTGCAATGGAGTATACACTTTTGAGATGGATTTGGGAAAGAAAGTATGGGGATACAAAGTGCTTAACCTTTAGGGAAATCTTTGATGGTGTGGAGACACCTTTGGATTGGTTGATAGATGATGATGAGACCATCTATGTGAAGGATAGATTTGTTGTACCTACAAGCATGCGGGAGGAGCTCATGTGGGAATTTCATGCCTCTAAGTGGGTAGTACATCCAGGTGTGACCAAAATTTACCATGACCTACAAAGATAGTTTTGGTGGAAAAGCATGAGAAAGAAGATATCCGAGTTCATGACACGATGCTACACCTGTTAGCAGGTGAAGGCATAGTGTCAATGACCTGGAGGTTTGCTACAACTATTACCCATTCTTGAGTGGAAGTGGGATGACATGACTATGAAATTTATGGTAGGTCTTACAAATATGATTAGGAATAATGATTCTATCTATGTTGTTGTGGATCAATTGACCAAATTAGCACATTTATTACCAATACAAGAAACCTTTAAAGTAGATTAGTTGGGAGAACTTTATGTTCGGAAGATAGTTTGTCAGCATGGGGTGCAAAATACTATAGTTTCAGATCGTGATTCACGCTTTACTTTACACTTATGCTGAGGATTGTAGAAATATCTTGGTATATAGGTATTATTGAATAAATATTTTCACTCACAAATGGATGGGTAGTCATAGAATACTATACACGTTCTTGAGGATATGTTGTGGGCATGTGTGATTGAATTTGGTGTGTCTTGGGAGAAGCACTTGTCTTTATTGGAGTTTCCCTATAACAATTTCTATCAGGAAACAATACATATAGAACCATATGAGGATCTTTATGGTCGGAGATGTAGATCACTGCTATGATGGATGGAGTCTAGTGAGTCAGAGTTGTTGGGACTAAGTCTCATGTAGGAGACATCAAAGTAGGTACAACTGATTCAAAAAAGTATGGAAACATTTCAGAGTATATAGAATTCATGTTATAATAGACGAATATGACCCCTAGAGTTTACAGAGGGTGATTTTGTATTCCTTCAGGTGTCACCCAGGCTAAGTCATCGTAGGATATAGAGACATGGAAAGTTGGTGCCCAGATTTGTTGGACCTTTTGAGATCATGGAGAGAATTTTTCCAGTGGCACACCGATTAGATATTACATAGAAATAAAGTGAAATGAATGATGTTTTCCATGTGTCACAACTTCTAAGGTATCACCTAGACCCTTCTCATGTGATTGATGTATATGAGGTTGATCTTGAGATAGTTGAATCATTTGAGGAGCATCTGATTCGTGTGTTGGATCTAAGTGATAAAGTGTTGCGTGGAAAGACCGTGTTGATAGTTTATGTGTTATGGAAACATGGATGTTTACAAGAGGAAACATGGGAAATATAATAACATATATGGGATCAATAGACCAATCTTTTTGGCTTAGAATATTAGAAAAGATTTGAAGTACAACTCGAGGATGAGCTGTTATAAGGTTGGAAGAGTGTAATATCTTGACCTTTTATGGAGTTATCTTAGAAAAAAATTTGTGTACTTTTTGTTTTATTTAAGTACCTTTGGTGGGATTTATTAATTGAGGTGCATTTGGGTAGAATTTTAATAAATTTTTGAGAAAAGGGGCTATTCACGGTTGGCGCATAGTTAAAGTAAACCATACGCCCAACCCAGCTAACCGTGCGACCCCATATAGTGAGGGCTGCATGGTTGGAACACAGTTTGTTAAAATGTGTGCCCCTTCCCAAAAAAACCAATCATGCGGTTTTATTTCACCTATTTTTTTTAAAAATCCTCCAAACACCCAAAACACCCTTATTTTGACCTTGGCTCGGGACTAACATTTTTTGGTGATTCCAGAGATTTTTGGAGGGGTTCCGAGGCCATCCGACCTTCGTTCTTCAAGATTAAAATCCCAAATCAAATATCTTCTCTTCTCCTGGTAAGTGAATCTCATCTCTATCTTTATTCCCTCTATTATTTCTTATTCTATTGATATTTTGGTTGAGTTTATTCTCTATTTATTTAGATCTAAACCTAATTGGTGATATCTAGATATAGGATTGTAGATCTAAATCTAGATTGATTAGACCTTGATATCTTTGATCTTGGTTTAGGGATTAGATATGGAACTCATATCTATGTAGTCGTGTTACTCATATTTTAGGGTTTTTCATTGAGTGAATGTTTTTCAATGAATCGAGGTGGGTGGTCTAATTTCTAAATCCCTTAGTCATGATTTTTTCTCATATATGCAAGTTGTAGGACTGCTATATTTCTTTAGCAATTGATACCCCTAATTGAATTAATTAATATGGTTAATTAATTAATTATGAAAGTTGTGAAATTATGGCATTTAGGTATTTTTGAATAAGATAATTAATTGTGAGAATTAATTATGATGGGTTTGAGATAGTTGAGTTGTTTAATTTGAATGAGAAATAGGGATAATTAATTTTTGAATTAATTATCAATGTAAACGATCAAGATATTGGGATAATTAAATTTTAAGTTAATTATCAAGTTGTCTTTTTTTTGTGTGATTGAGAATAATTAATTTATTAATTAATTATTTAATCTTGAGATTTTGAATGGTTAATTGATTATAGAATTAATTAATGGGAAATTGATGTTTTTAATTAGTTTTTTAATTAATTAACGGACTTTTTTAATTAATTTATGAATTAATTAATGGATAGGATTTTGGGTGTTTGACATGGCATTACGCACCAATGGGATTTTAGGTGTTAGACATGACGTTCTACACTAATGAGATTTGGGGTGTTAGACATGGCGTTATGCACCAATAATAGAAATAAATGAATGGGATTTTGGGCATTAGACATGGCATTATACACTGATGGGATTGAGGGTGCTAGACATGGTGTTCTAAACTGACGATAGATCTATCTATATTGCTGAGAACTGGGGTGTTACATATGGCATTCTACACCAATGATAAATAATAAGAAATGGGGGTTTATGTGTTAAACATGGAATTCTACACTGATGAGATTTTTGGTGTTATACATGGTGTTCTACACTGATGGGATTTTAAGTGTTAGACATGATGTTCTACATTAAGGATAAATATTTATAAAAATTATGAATTGAATGGGTGACATGATTCAAACATGATAGTGTATGTGGTTAATAAATATTAATTTATAATGTGATAACTATTAAATTTTTCATTGTAATTATTTTCTTTATAAAACTATATACACTTTTTGTTGACTGGATTTGTTTTAGAAACCATTGGTGGTGGCCAACTGAGTTTTCCTCACACCCTATTTGGGCTACCTGATCGGTACCTGAATATTATTTATTATAGTAGGATAGGTTAAGGGAAAATACCCTAGGTTGGATTACTGATTGGGGTTCGAGATTGGATGAGGGGACCAGATGTGGTTCGGGACCCCCTTGGGAGTCAATCATGTCTTTACTTTCAGTTGCATTTTAGACACTTTGACACTTACTTGGCATGACATGTTTTCCCTTTTAGTTGAGTATTTCATTTTCCATTTTGGTTATCTTGTGACACTGGTATTGTTCTGGTTATATATGCTTTCACATTTGTTTATTTAATTCCACTGGTGTCCTACTATGATAAAAGAGGGTATAGTCTCCCCATAATGACCTACCAGACCCTTACTGCTAGTCAGCAGCCTCTAGCATATGGGGAGGCATACTTGAGGTCATTTGACTGACCATCTCAGGGTACTTTTGCATGTCACCCATGTTGGGATGTTACAAACCCTTTCAAAACCCTTTTAATTAGAATAACCATATTATTGAATTACAATATAATCACTAAAAAATTCATTAGAGTGATATATGGGTGTAATCATCATTTAAGATATTATCGGATTACCTGATGCTATCTAGGAAACCCCCTATTAAGTTGTAATGATCTTACCCAATGCCATCTGGGCCACCCCATGTTAAGAATCAGGCTTACCCGATGCTATCTGGACCTCCCCATGTTAAGCTATAGTGGGATTACCTGATGATATCTAGGACACCCCATATTAATATATAATAGGATTACCTGACACTATTTGGGCCACCCCATGTTAACTTTTAATGTCAATGAATGACAATATGAATAAAGCACAAATAATTTCACTTCATCATAAAAACCAAATAAATAATCATTATTCTTTCATAACCTGATTAACCCATAGAAAAGAAATGGGTTTCATATTAATCTCTTTGAAACATGATTAAACCAATTAAAAGAAATGGGTCCCATAAAAATATCTTTGAAACAATATTAACCCAATAAAAATAAATGAGTTCTATAATAATCTCTTTGAAACATGATTAAACCAGGAAAAAGAAACGGGTTCCATAAGAATATCTTTGAAACAAACATTATCCATATAGAGAAATAATGAGGATGATATCAATAAAAAATATCCCAAGTATATGATAAGTAAGAATAAGGGTTTTTGATTTTGATGAATGAAAATACCATTAAAATATCATTATAAACATTCTTGAAGAAAATGTCCTTTTCATTTTAAAAATAACTTTTTAAAGCATAAAAAATTTTGAAAATATTTTTCTTTTAAAAACACATTGGAAACATATAAATAATGTTTTAAAAATAATTTAAAATATTTATTGACTAATATATCCTTTCAGAATTGAAAAACACTTTTTAAAACATTTTTGAAGACATTTTTAGAAAACATGGCTTTGGAAGAAAACAAAGTTCTGATTAAAGTGAAGTCAAATTTTCTTAAAAACACTTTCTAAAAAATTTTAAGTACCAAATAGTGTAAAATTTTCACAATTAATTTAAAATATCATGAATAACTAGAGGATAATATATTTCATGATAATTATAATATTTCATCATTGGAGACTTAATCATACACAATCTCGATAAATGATGAGACTATAATAAAAGAATCCTACCACTTTAGTAATTTTGAATCACAATAAACATTAAATAATATCATTAAAATAAATAGATTAATTATATAACATGTCAAATGGGTATAATATATACCTCATAAATGAATTTAGGTGTATAGTGTTGGATCGAATATGTAGATGTATATGTATATTAGATGGAACAATACAAGAGGGGGGGGGGGTGAATTGTAGGTTTAAAAACATAGAGTTTTAGCACTTAAGAGATTAGTTTAAAAGGCCTTAAACTAATACAAATACAAACACCCACAATTTTATTGAATATAAAAGGTATGATGTATTGTAATACTAATGAAATGTAAAACAATTGTATTCAAGATGAACACAATAATCAGAGTAATATAAAGATGAATGATTCTACCTTAAAGCGTATAGAAACAATAAATACAATATGTAATAGAATGGATGTAAAATAATTACAAATGTATAAGAGATAGAAAAGGAAACAAAAACAATTTTTTTCTAATACAATTAGCAGCAGAAATGTAAAATAATTACAATTCTTTTAACCTAAAGAGAAGGGTTATCCTTTCACCTAGGATAAAAGGTCTGTCTCACCAACACCTTGGTAAGCCCTCAATACGATGATTGGACTGTTTGTCTGCCTATCCCTGGAAGCCCTTGATATGATGATCGGAACGTCTGTCTGCCTATCCACGGTAGCCCTCGATACGATGATCGGTCCGTCCGTCTGCCTATCCCTGGAATCCTTCGATTTTGTAGGTAATCGACACCTCTATCTTTCAATCACTTGAAAGCCCTCGATATGATGATCGGACACACAAAGAAGATGAGAGAAGTCACAGTGTCTCTCTCTAGAACTTGATAGAATTAGAGTATCACAGTTGTTCCAAAAATATCATTTGTCGTCGTTTCTTAGCTTCAAATGACCTCTTATTTATAGGCCTCGGGTTCCAACGGTCACATCTCCTCCAACGGTCATATTTCTCCAAAAAACTCAGAGGGACTTGGACACCTAGCATCATAACGGTCATATTGAAATAGAAAGCATGACATCATTTTGATTAGTTTGTAACTAACTCAACAACATCGTATTGGTTAAAACAAGATATATGTAGATGATAAGCAATAGTACGATTCATATGAAACAAGTGTTTTTAACTAAGTACCAAAACAAGTAATGAAAGTATGAATATCAGAGTCAGTACGATACATTTTACAGAGTCAGTACGATATGATTGATAGAGTCAGTACGATACGATTGACAGAGTCAGTACGATACGATTGACAGAGTCAGTATGATACGATTGACAGAGTCAGTACGATACGATTGACAGAGTCAGTACGATACGATTAAAAAGACATTTGTGATTTCTAAAACAAAATATAGAAGTCAAAAGAGAACTTTTGACTTAACAATCTCCCCTTTTTGGAAAGCACAACACACAAATTAAATATAAAAAGAAATACTTATCTCCCCCTGAGTTATTGGAAACTCTTCTGAATATGAATTTGAATACAAATAACTCCCCCTTAGGTTTATACTTTCCTAAGGATTGTATTCATAGATTTTCCTTGGTTTAGAAGTATTTTATTAAACCAATCTCCCTTTTTAAAACATTCTCCCCCTTTATAAAACATTCTCCCCATTTGTGGTTTACAAAAAGAATGGGGTTACTTTGAGTTGCCTGAAAGGGTTAGAGAAAATAAATTGCAGGACAAAAGAAAAGAATCATAAAAGTTATTACAAAGCAAAGACAGGTTCCAAAGGAAAACAAGTACAATAGTCATTTGTTTTCTCTTTCCTTTTCCTTCTTTATGAGCTCATGAAGAACAACTTTCATCTTCTTGATTTCTTTCTTGTCTTCAGAAATTGATTCACCCTGAGTTCTGAGAAGCTCTTGTTGGTCCGCAAAAATCGGATCTTGATTCTTGATAGTCTCCTCCTAGACTCTGATTACTTCCTCAAGGGTATCAATTCTTTTCTTGCAGATTCTTGTTATCATTGGACAACACAGAATTTTGTTTCTTAAACAAAACCATTTCATCCTTGAAAGATGAAACCTTCGAGAATTCAGACTGAAAAGCATTCATTCTCTCTTGTAATTCTTTCACTGAAGGAATATCGGCTCCATGAGTTATCTGATTCAGCCTTTCAACAGTTTATTTGTCAAGATTATTAAAGGCAATAGCAGGATCATTTGAAAACCTTCTTATATCTTCAATTGATATCTCATGGTCATTCACCGAGATTTCTGTTTTATATGACCACTTGGTCATCCTGTTGCAGGCTTTCTTATGAGCAGCCGAGGTTTCAGAAAGAACTTTTAAATCAGCTTCAACTGACAAGACTTTCTTTCTCAACTCTCTTACAGAACCAAACTTCTTTTTCTGATTGTCAGTAATGAAATCAATTTTCCCCTCCATCTTGGGAAAGTAAGGAATGGTCTTTTCAACCCTTCTCAAAACATGGACAATATAATCACTCTTCTTGAGAGAAATTGTATGTTCTGAATTAGTATCCTCATCGTACGAAGGCAATTTATTTGATCGACTTGAGTAAAAAACTGGCTGTTTTCCTTTTGCTTTTTCTTTCTTTTTTCTTTCTTCTTCTACTTTGTCACTAATGACAAT
Source organism: Viscum album (assembly GCA_963277665.1). Classification (NCBI taxonomy): domain Eukaryota; kingdom Viridiplantae; phylum Streptophyta; class Magnoliopsida; order Santalales; family Viscaceae; genus Viscum; species Viscum album. Next base: position 1,773,277,329 of record OY728165.1, on the reverse strand, counting down.
AACTTTTTCAGTATGAGAAGATTGAGCACCTTGCTTTACTTGAGGGGGTGTTTTATCTGGAGTTTCAGAAGTTTCAAAAAGTGCTTGATCGGCATGAGGAACTTGTTGAACACCTTTACTCAGCTTTTGAACCGATTCCTCCCTACTCTTCTTTGAAGTCTGAAGGAATTCTAAAATAAAATCTCCTTCCTCCTCTTCCACTTCTTCTATCACTTCCATCATTTGTTTTCCTTTTTCTTTCTCAGGAAGGATCTTTACGATAGGCTCTTGATGTACTTCTGTGTTAAGTTGAGCACTATCTTCCTCAACTGCTTTCAAGAGTTTTGAAGCATCAAATTCCTGTGCTTTTCTTTTCAAAAGAACCTTCTTATTCTTTTCAGCCTGAAGGGTATCCTCAACCCTTAATCTCTCAGAAAAGGCTTCAGCTTGATCAAGTCCAAACTTTGGATCACCTTCCTTTCTTTGTTCCTTATCCTTTATCCACTTGGCTACAACCTCCTTACTATACTTAGGCTTCTTCTTTGGATTTAAGCTGGTTTGAGGATTAGACTTCTAAGGAACAACAAGAGAAGGAATGTATTTGGCTGGCATAGGTGCCGATTGATTTTGAGCTGATTCATCTTCTACATCTCTTATAAAAAGTTTTGAATTTGGATCAAAAGAAACATTCATCTTTTTCAAAGTACTCTTACTAATCCAAGATGGCTTCAGATCTATCAGGTTTCCTTTCAAAGGAATGTTGCAAAACTTCATGCTCTCAAGAATAAACTTTGTAAGGATGGTTAGATACATAATCATTTGAGACTTAATCCCTCCTGTCTTGACATTCTTAATGGTTTCAAAAACATACCCCATGAGATTTACTTTTCTCATATTTACAAGATAGTCAATCATAAAAATATCAGAAACTTTCAGAGTTTCTCTATCCCCTTTCCTTGGGATAAGAAAACCTTTCATCCATAAAGTCACAAACCGATTTTCCGGAGAAAGATGAGCCACTTTTCTCTTCTCTTCATTTATAACAAACAAATACTTTTCAGCACTTTCTCTATTAAACGTACCGACTTCCTCTGGTAGTTTATGAGATGGACAGAAAGAATCCCATTCTGTTGGGACATTAAGAAAATGAGCCGCTTGTTTCACAGACATAGACAACTTTCTATCGTACATAGAAAAATTGATAGTCATGTCTTTGTCGAAAGATACAGTTTTATAGAACTGACTGACTTCATCAAAGAGAACCAAATCTTGAGAAACAGGTCTTTCAACACATAAATGTTCCCATCCTTGAAAAAGAATGATTCTTTTGATAGTAAAATCATATGAATCATAGAAGTCCCGAGAAACTAACCTTTCTTTGAAAAAGTCTTTCTTTGTAAAAGTCTTTGAAGACATTTCGGCGGGAGTGTTAGCAGAGGACTGAGACATAAAGGTGCTGCCGATGAAAGATCATACGATGATTTAAAAACATTGGAGCAGAGCTTCGCCTCAAAACCTGAAAAACCAATGTGGGTTTGGGGAGGGGGGGGGGGGCTATTTATAGACGATATAGGGGTGACCGTTGATCTTCTACGATCAAGATTATAAGAAAAAAAAATCAATGGTTAGGATTAAAAACGAAAGAAAAAAAAAATAAAAAAAAATGGAAAGTACCTACCAAAGAACATAAGGTAATTGTTGGTTTTAGTAGAGCTAAAAAGAAAACACAACCGTACAATGGGAAAAAAACGTCATACTGATGGAAAACAAATTCGTTACCATTAACTGACAATCCGATGGAAAACAGTCTCGTTACCATGAACTGACAAGCCGATAGAAAACAATCACGTTACCATGAACTGACAAGCCAATGGAAAATAATCTCGTTACCATGAACTGACAAGCCGATGGAAAATAATCTCGTTACCATGAACTAAAAAGCTGATGGAAAACAATCTCATTACCATGAACTGACAAGACGATGGAAAACAATCTCATTACCATGAACTGACAAGCTGATGGAAAACAATCTCGTTACCATGAACTGATAAGCCGATGGAAAACAATCTCATTACCATCATCGGTCAGTACGATGGAAAAGCAAATCATTACCATCATCGGTCGATACGATGGAAAATAAAATCATTACCATCATCGGTCAATATGATGGAAAATAAAATCATTACCATCATCGGTCAGTACGATGGAAAAGAAAATCATTACCATCATCGGTCGATACGATGGAAAAGAAAATCATTACCATCATCGGTCGATACGATGGAAAAGAAATTCATTACCATCATCGTTTGATACGATGGAAAAGAAATTCATTACCATCATCGGTTGATATGATGGAAAAGAAATTCATTACCATCATCGGTCGATGCGATGGAAAAGAAATTCATTACCATCATCGGTCGATATGATAAAGTAAATAATACAATAGAACTGTAAATATGATAAACAAATAGGTATATATTACGATAAAACTGTCAATACGATAAACAGAAAAACAAAAACACATACCAGGAGAGTAAACAATTAAAGATCATAAGATAAAAAGAAAATTAAAAAAAAACATAGTAAGAAATGTCCTCCCCCTTTCAAAGGGAATTATTTAATGTAAGGGGAATTGTAAAACACGAAGTATATATGAATGATTATTTTAATGTAATCATTCCTAGATTCTGTTTTATAAATTCAAACCTATCGGAAGAACTTTTCCAAGAAAAATGATATTACCTATACCAACAATATTTCCTTGAGCATTATCTCCGAAGGTAACTTTTCCACCTTTTATTTTGATAACCTTTTCAAAGAGATCTTTATTTCTGGTCATGTTTCGAGAACAACCACTATCCATGTACCAAATATTCTTATTGGTACACTTCTCATTTTCCTGAAAAAGAAACAATTAGTTTTCCGGAATCCAAACTTGTTTGGATCCAGAAGGGTTAGATAAAAGAATTTTTGGAATCCATATTTGTTTTGAAAAATGAGCTTTATGAAATCCTAAAGATTTAGTTCTATTAAGATAACAATCTCTTCTCCAGTGTCCACCATATTGGTACTTAGAACAAAAAGAGGTTTTTTGTGGAACAAAATAGTTATTACTAAAAACAGGTTTGGAATAAGTATAACCAAGACTAGAACGAATTCTCAAAGGTCTAATTTGAGAATACATCTTGTCAAATTTTTCCTTCCCATGAGTAAAGTTTGACAAACATTTTTTCAAGGAAAAAATTTCTGACTTTAGTTTTAAAACCAAATTCTTATTTTCCAAAACATTTGAATTTGAACTAGAGTTAGGCTCTAAAATATTTTTCTTTGAAATTAAATTTTCAAGATCCTTTGAAAGTTTATCCTTATCAGATTTGACTTTCTCAAGGGTTTTTAAAATACTTTAAAAATAAGATGTTTTCACATCAAGATCTTTAGAAAGATATGATACTTCCTTAGTTAAAACTGAAATTCTAGAATTTTCTTTCTCAAGCTTCTTCTTGAGTTTAAAATTTTCATTTTCAAGTAATTTAGCAAATCTAGATACTTATTCAAAAGAAGGTAATGTATCATCTTCTAATGATGAAGATTCATCATTTGAAGATTCATAATATCTATTATCAGTATAATTTGCATTCAAAGAGACATTTGTAATAGATTCAACATTATGTACCTTAGCCATGAGACAATGATCTTCAATTGGTAATCTGGCTAAAAGTCCAATATTCCTCTATTCTGAGGACTCATATTCTGAAGAATCATATGAAGAATCACTACCGCTTGCAATCCAGGTATCATTTGCCTTTAATACTTTCTTTGTCTTATAAAAACATTTCTTGTTTCTTTGAGAATGTTTCTCCTTTTTGTCTTTCCTCTTCAGTAAAGGACAATCAGGCCTTATATGTCCTGCTTTCTTACATTTATAATAAGTTACCTCTGAATATTTCTTATCCTTTTTATCTTTATTTTTGAATCTATATTGTAAGTCTTTCTTTCCCATAATCTCGTTCATCCTTCGAGCAAGATTGGATAAATCATTATCCGAAAGATCAAAATCACTTGAATCAGATATAACTTTCTTGGATTTGGATCTTGTAAGCCTTTCAGGTGTTTTAGCCTTAGATATAAAGGTTACACTTCCATTACCATTCTTTTTCTTGTTGAAATCAGCATCTCTTCTCATTCTTGTCTCGTGCTGTAAAAGAGTTCCAAAGAGTTCATCAAGAGTAATCTAGGAAACTTTTCTATTTTCATCAATAACTATCCTTTTTGACTTCCATTCATTTGGCATTATATCTATAATCTTATCAAATAGAGCTTCATCATCAAGACATTTTTCTCCCATAGATTTTAAGCTATTGACAATTTTCATAAACCTTTGTTGCACTTTACATACTGGCTCTCCATAAGGAAAAACAAAACCATGATACTCTACTCGAAGCATTGCTCTTCTTGTTTCTATAACCTTGGATGTACCAAAATGAGTGACTTCCAATTTCTTCCAAATACAGTTGGCTGCTTCACATGAAGATATCTGACTTTATACATTCCTGGTCATAGAGCATAATAAAGTATTGTGTACCTTGTAATTTAGTTGATATTCTTGCTTCTCTTGGTTAGTAAAAGTACTGACTTCTTTGTCAGGAATTTTATAACCTCTAGTAAGCATAATAAAATTGTCTACGCCAGTGTTGATCACAAAATTCTTCATACGATCTCTCTAGTACTCATAATCATTTCCATCAAAGATAGGTGGTCTAGAAGGATTTAGATTGTCTATTGATCCAATATTCATTCCTGTCATCTAATAAAAAACTTTTCCACTCCACACGTTAGTGTAGTCAGTAAAAATAGAACAAGAAATACAAATCAGTGGAAAACCTCCTCTAATACCAATTGTTGGATCGAATATGTAGATGTATATGTATATTATATGGAACAATACAAGAGGGGGGGGGTGAATTGTAGGTTTAAAAATATAGAGTTTTAGCACTTAAGAGATTAGTTTAAAAGGTCTTAAACTAATACAAATATAAACACTCACAATTGTATGGAATAAAAAAGGTATGATGTATTATAATACTAATGAAATGTAAAACAATTGTATTCAAGATGAACACAATAATCAGAGTAATATAAAGATGAATGATTCTACCTTAAAGAGTATAAAATCAATCAATACAATATGTAATAGAATGGATGTAATTGAAACAATTAAAAATGTATAAGAGATATAAAAGGAAAGAAAAACAATTTGCTTTCAAATACAATTAGCAGCGGAAATGTAAAAGAATTACAATTATTTTAACCCAAAGAGATGGGTTATCCTTTCACCTAGGATAAAAGGTCTGTCTCACCAAAACCTTGGTAAGCCCTCAATACGATGATCAGACTGTCTGTCTGCCTATCCCTGGCAGCCCTCGATACAATGATCGGAACGTCTATCTGCCTATCCCCGGCAGCCCTCAATATGATGATCGGTCTGTCCATCTGCCTATCCCTGGCAGCCCTCGATTTTGTAGGTAATCGGCACCTCTATCTTTCAATCACTTGAAAGCCCTCGATACGATGATCGGACGCACAAAGCAGATGAGATAAGTCACATTGTCTCTCTCTAGAACTTGATAGAAGTAGAGTATCACAGTTGTTTCAAAAATCTCATTCGTCGCCATTTATCAGCTTCAAATGACCTCCTATTTATAGGCCTTGGGTTCCAACGATCACATCTCCTCCAACGGTCATATTTCTTTGAAAAACTCGGAGGGACTTAGACACCTGGCATCATAATGGTCATATTGAAACAAAAAGCACGATATCATTTTGATTAGTTTGTAACTAACTCAACGACATCGTATTGGTTAAAACAAGATATATGTAGATGATAAGCAGTAGTACGATTCATATGAAACAAGTGTTTTTGACTAAGTACCAAAACAATTAATGAAAGTATGAATAGCAGAGTCAGTACGATACATTTGACAGAGTCAGTATGATACGATTGACAGAGTCAGTACGATACGATTGATAGAGTCAGTACGATATGATTGACAGAGTCAGTACGATACGATTGACAGAGTCAATACGATACGATTGATAGAGTCAGTACGATATGATTAAAAATACATTTGTGATTTCCAAAACAAAATATAAAATTCAAAAGAGAACTTTTGACTTAACATATAGCGTAACTTACGTCTCAAAGATGGAAAATTTAGACAAAAATCACTTAACGCTTTGGTAACTTTAAAACTGTAAACCCCATGAAAAATAGATACTAAAATGGATATGAAAATCCTCATAAAATTAAGTATAATATTAATAAAATATATTAATGGGAATTATATACACCACACAATAAAAACAAGTGGTGAATAAGGCATACATCTCATAGAAATAAAAGTGAGATGAGAAAAACCCTTACCTTGAGTATAATTCGTTATGATTGTTCTTTATCTTCCTAAATAATAAACATATGTTAATTATTTACTTTATTTATAACCTTTTATAAGTTTATTATTACTTTTATTTCACTTATTAACATGTTATATATAATTACTTAATCGATTAAGTTTACGTCAAATGTTTTGACCATATCCAGCTTATGTTTCAAAAAATATCTTAGGTGGGTTGACTATGGTCAAATAGGTCATTATTTAAACATATCCATAATAATAATCATTAAATAATTATAATATTTATACATAAATTATACTTTTAAAATAAATCATGGAATATGGTTAAGAAAATGACCAACATTACAATCATGGAGACGGTGGGTCACACATTCACATGAGTAATGTTCCCATTTTTCAATGATCATTATAAAAAGAAGGTAAGTAAAATTTATCTTTACAGAATGACCATTTTATAATAAATACCATATTATATAGTTATATATAATTTTATATATCATTCTTGTGATGCGGTGATGAAAAAAGAAGAATCACATCGCTTCGAGGAGGCGGTAGTCCACACGTCCACGAGCAATGTTATCACTTTTTCAATGTGTGAAATGCTAGGAATAAAATCAAATATTATATTTATATAAATTTAATTATGTCATTAATATCATAATTATTTCATGTATATCATATATATTCATTATATTTACCCTTATTACCTTTAATGTAACATGTTATTGAAGAACGCTTCACATCGCTTCGCAAGGCGGTAGTCTGCCGTAAACATGAGCAACGTTATTGTATCCCCTACGAAATGAAATGTAAAAAGTGTGTATATGATATAATGAATATTGAGGTATAATTTTGTTATAAATATTATAAATATCATAAATATCATATATAAATAGTATTTCTATCATTATTCCCAACCATGAGAGGTGGTAATGGAAAAATGAACGACATCGTTTCATGAGGCGGTAGTCCGCTGTACACACAAACGATGATTTCATTACCCATGTGTTGTAAGTGTGTGTGTTTTTAGATAATAAACTTAATATAACAACATAATAATATATTTTGGATAATTATGTTATTATATAATCATTTTACGAGGAAAATTGAAGGGGGTGGAGGAAGAAATAAAACAAAAAATGCACATTGATGAACGTTACCTCTTCCTCAGGTAACTCCTTTTAGTTTTCACAAAAGGCCTTCATTGGACGAATTTATAAAAAATCAACACTTCTAGGATTAGGGTATGAAATTTAGGGAGTTATTTGGGTAGTTTTTGTATGATCTGAATGGATTGATAGGTGTAGAGAAGTGAAGAGAGTTAGTGCCCTTTTATAGTTGAGGATGAGTTACATTCTTGTAAATACTCAAAAGTATTCACTGTTGGAAGGTCTAACTTACCTCATGTGCTTTAAAAATTAAAAAATAATATATTTTTAAGAAATTATCATCTATACACACTTAAACAAAAAAAATCATTTTTATCATTTTGTTCCTTTATCTTTAAGTTTACTAAAATTTGCCTTTTTTTTTACCACAGTAACTAGTTTCCTAACCTAGGTAATTTATCCCTTAAGACTAAATTAAAGTGAGAATTATTATAAAATTTAAACCATATGATTATGAATATTATATCTAATTTATAAAATAAAAATACAATGTGTGTGTAAAATTAATGTTAACAGAAGCGCATGTAACGCACAAAACACAACTTTAACCTTAACCATGTTAACAAAGTTTTTATTATTTAGTGGTCATTATAGTAATTATAAAATAATAATTGGTATATTAATGGATCATATTTTATATTTATTAACATTTAAAAATAAATTGGCATAGTATAATATTTTTAGTAATTTTAAATCATTTAATAAAATATAATTTATTATAAAATAACATTAATGTCAATTTTGACATTATTTATTTAATTTTAATTTAAAAAAATCAATAAAATGATGGAATTTGAATATATAAATTTCACACCTATATAAAATGATATATTAATTTTAAAAATTAATTTAAGACAACAATTCATTCAATTTACTTCACTTTTAATATTTTTAGTATCATTTATTTTAGTTAATTATTAACTAAATAATTACTACGTTGGCATTTCTTATGCATTTTATGTAACTAATTCATCTATAAAAATTAAATATAATTTATTATTATGATAAAAACTCATTTATCCTTCAAAATAATATTTATAACCAAACCAAATTTTTTTCCCTATCCCAGAGCATTATAGATATTAAAATTAAAGAAGGTTCCTTTTTTATCTTTTTCTTTACTTAACTTATTATATAGGTAATTTTCATGGAATAGTATTTTAAATAACTCATAAAAACATATAATAAGGTTATAAGGGTCTAAATATGTCCAAAAAATGATTTTTGGACAATTTGGTAGGTCATTTTACTCCTTATATTCTAAGCTTAACCACTAAGTAAACTTGTTTTTACCTTAATCACTGTAATTAATTTTAACTATGTTTACTAATAATTATGGTAAATATATTATGTTGACCTTATTAGATAATATAAATTATTTTTATTCCAAATATATAATCCATTTTTTTAAATTAAACTCACAAAAGGGGAAAATTTTGTTTAAAAATAGTCCCATAGACGTGACGAGAAAACAAGTTTTTATAATAAAAATGTTCAAAAGTTTACAATGTTTTTATATCAAAATTCATCATGAAAAATATTAAAACAATATAAATTAGATTAATATATTTATTATTTAACTAATTTTTCTTTAAAACCAATTCAAAAAATAATTTATCATTACAAATTATTTAGATGAAAAGACAGTTTTTGATTAAAAATTTGTATTTTTTAATATTCATCAAAAAATGAAACTTTTTAGAATAATTAAAAAAATTAACCCTAAATTAATTTTGTTATTATGATTTAAAAAATGAAGTTTATTTTTTTAAATAAAATTTATAAAATTTCCAAAATTTATTTTTAATACAAGTGCGCCATTAAAAGGCGTCAAAACTTCTTTTAGAAAAAATATAACTTTTTTATACGTAAAATTGGATTTGTTCTTATATTATACCTATCAAATATATTGGATTAATATAATTTTTTTATTTAATATAAATTATATAAATTTAATTAATATAATACAACAAAATTGATTTTTTAAACTCACTATTTCATGTAATGTAAGCTAAACTCAGTGTTGCATGTCATTTACGCTATCAAATATAATTTTCTTCTTTTAAAAAATTAGGGTGTTACAATTAATCTCATAATACCATGAATAATAATACATTAATCACTAATAAACTACCATATATAACATAAAATAACCAATAATCCCAATAATTTAGGTAATTTCATACATTAATAAGGTCTCCAAAATAAATACCAAAATGGAAACAAATATTAAGGAAACAACACCTTCTCCAGCCAACCACCACACCATGAGCTAGTAATATCTAGAATGATCACCAAGTCCATCCTCAAAATTTTTAAAAACAAGATATACAAGATATTAGTGATTATAATAGTATACTTAATAGGTTCCTCCCTAGAAAATTTCATGAAGATATGGAATAAACATACTAAAGAATTAGTGAATAAATAATAAAACCAACTCATTACTTATACTAATGTAAAATTCAACCCAACATCACCAGGGATCACTCACCAAATCTTTATACAAGTATATCAATATAATAACCATGAAAATATGTTAGTAATGGTACCCCACACCCACTTCCCCACTGATCTAGCCACCCTCATATCCCAACATCATATATAGTGCTCCCATCCCTTCCATATCCACATTACCAAAACCTTATGCCACATAATTTCCAAAACCAAATAACCATAGACACATAATGCATGCCATAACCATATACCACTATATAACCACATCACTACCACTATACATCATCACTTCCTCATAATCATATCACTGATTTATCACCACATAACCACATCATGACTACAATATGTCTATAAGTGAGAGTGGGAGAGGGGGAATAATCATCTATCCCTATCAGCCACATCTTGGATGTTTCTGGTACACCCATAACCTAGAACCTCCCATGGGGATCAGTCATGTTGCTGAATCAGGTAATGGTGTGTAACAAAAAATAAAGCTACAATGGTATAATAGATAGAAATAATCACCATGAGTATGTACACTTCCTAACATAACCCTCTAGAACTACTACTCCAATCTACATTGCCACTGTAACACAACTAGAAACACTTTCACTTCTAGACACAATGTAAGACACCACTACAACCACACATCATCCAAAACACTACCACACATCATCTTTCCATTTTCATAATTCATTTACCATGTTCCACATTAGATATAAATATATTACCTTAATTTATTATCCATATAAATTATTATAATTTCATTTACACATATTTTAACTTTTATATCATACCACCACATCCTCTTTCTCTACTTTATCTAGTTATATACACAATCATATTCCCATTCTACTTATTCAATTAATTTAATTATTTTCAATAACTTCCATGTCCCCAAGAATATATTACACTACCACCTTAACTACATTAATCCCCAATGAAAACACACACCAACACATCTTCTTCTTACCACAATAAGAAACCATATCAGATCGTGATACAACTACCAAAAAAATTTAGTAACTAGATAAAAAGCACAAAAATACCATTCTGCATATATAATAATCAAAATATTACTTCATAGTAAAAAAATAGATTTAATAATAATTGAATAAAAAATACAATATTTCCTTTCCTTTCCATTATTTTCATCATTAAATAATCAAACCCATTTAAAATATAATTAATCATATTAATAAAAAAGTAATATCATTTAAACATGTTTAATTATAACTCTAATTTATATATATATTTTCTATAATAATTTTATTGTTTTTTTGATATTTTTTTACTAATTTTAGTGTTTTTATTATTGAATGGTATTAAATAACTTGTATTGTATTTTTATGTTTTTTTGTGAATTTAGGGAGAAAAATAAGAATAGATAGATGTTTAGAGTTGTGAAGAGAAATTTTATAAAATTCATATGTAAGGGTTCTCTATTAAATCCCTGTATACGTAAGAGTTACCTCATGGATGCATAAGATACATGTGGGTATTTAACTATTCCATGTGTAGAAGAAATTCCTAACCAAGGAATAGTTAATTCTACTTGATTTTTCTATAGAAGCAAAAAATATTGATAATTAAGGGCCATGATCCATATATAGTAGCCTTATTATAATTACCAAGGGATCTATAATAATAATTAAGTTGGGATCCTTGATACATAATGGAAATCCCTTTGATGCTAAAAATGATCTCACATCACACAATCTCACCATAAAGTATTAAAATGATAAAGAAATTACTTTCTCCATGACTTTTTCCTTTGCACTGTGAGTATTTTCATGCATGATAATCCTTTGAGGATTCATGAAGAATATTGTTCCATGGTTTCTAAGGTTGTGTCATAGTGATGAATAAAATGAAAGACATTAGAGTATGAAATAATCATAGGGATATGGTTATTCCACAAGGGTTTTTCATGCCCTGTGGATAGAGGATGGTAAAGATAGTGATTTTCATGAAGAAGGTGGTTGAAACATTGTGTTTAACATTAAACTATAGATGGTAGATAATTAGTAGAAAATTGATATTTTATTTTTGATAACTTCACACCATTACCCTATCTATACACCATAGCCTAGTCGAGTGAAGAAAAAGGGAGTTAAAACCATTATCAAGAAAATATGAATCTATACCTTGACTTTAGATATTTTATTTTCAAATTTTTTATAACACTGAAACTTGATTCATTACACCATGATGGTACCAAGGGAAGAAAAAGGCTGTTGTTGAGTTTTTCAATCGATAAATGGGATGTTCCATGATGACAATGGTCACATCATAATGAAGTCAAGTTAGTAGGTTCTAAAATTTAAGTTTTTATATTTTAGATATATTACACATTATTTTTATGATTGAGTTTAAATTTAATTTGAAGGCTTAACTAGATGGATTTTCCCATACTAAATGAGAGGAATAAAAGGAGAAAGAATTTTCATTGAAAGGGTCCGATGATTGGGGAATCAATGATAGACACTGGGTCCTGACATCAACCACCATGAGCTTCTTTAATAGGATTTATTTTTTTATTTTACTTTTAATTATGTAAACATGGGATAAATATATTAGATTTATTTTCATGATTAAATTATTTTATCAATTATTTATCAATAATTTCATTTTAGTTTTGTTAGCTATATTCCTTTATTTTTTTATGTGTGGTTCACTCATGACTGAAAAACACTCAACTATGAGTGTCTAGACTCATAGAAGAGGGTGAGAACTATGGAAAAAGATGCATACATCAGTATTTACATACTTCTTCACTCAAAAGTATTTATTATTAATTAGTATCACATTGATCCTAATCAAAATCTCATTCCTTATTGACTAGTGAGAGTGATGAAAATTATGGGACAAACCTCAATGTGATAAGGATATATGAGATTGAAAGAGACAACCTTATTTATTCCATTATCTTTGAGATTGATCATAACGAATTTAGGTCTTATTAGATTACTCTAACCATGATATTTGAATAAACTTAGTTAGTATTAGTTGTTTCTAACTATGTGGACCTAATTACCTCAAAATACTCATAACTATTAATTTAATTAATATCATGATTGAGTTATATCATTTTAAATAAGGAAAACCCATCACTAGACTTATATTCCCCTATATTATTTCTCCTCATTTAAAGCTAAATCATTAACTCACTAATATATTTTAATTTATTTTAGTTTAGTTTACATTGAAAAATCATTTTCTTGATAAGATTGTGAATATTTAACCATTAGTTTGAATATTGTAATTGGGATTCCTAGTTCCTCGTGGGATCGATATTAAACTTTCACTATACTAAATGTGACATACCTATTATTATAGTATGAATCTCTTTAGATTTTACATATCTTTTTCATCATGTTTTAATGTGATTTGAGGTGGAATAGGGGTTTCTAGGAGGCTGGAAATGGAAAATGGCTAGGCTAATGGACTTGCTATAGACTTTTAAGATACAATAGTCCTAATATCTTTCCAGGGATATTTATTAGTAGAATTGAATCTTCCAAGAGACCACAAACTAGTCAATGGGGTGCCTAGGTAGAATCTATTTTACCTAGAGGCCATCATCCAACTAGTGGAGGCCACTAACTAACTAATGTCGTTGTTTAGGGATTCGTAAGGCCCGATGGTTTATGTGTCATTTTTTTTAAACATAACCTCTTCTATTTTTTCTCTCATTATCTATATCCTTCTTCAACTCTTGGTACCCTAGGATCACTCTATAGTAATTTTGGGCCCCTCTCCTCCCTTATTTCTGCTTCCTTTGATGCCTTAACAACAGATCAATATTGTGTTTCAAATCTGGTGAGTTATTGTTTATTCTAGAAAAATACCCTTCTATTATCCTTAATAAAAACCATCTATATCTTATATTTATTGATTATATATAAGGTTTTTTTCATGGTCTAATAAGAGTTTTATCGAACAACTATAAAATCAAAAACTAGACTTATGGAATTTGCATCTATGAATAAATCGGACCTAGATCATTATTGATTGTAGATATTCTTGGGTATGTTTGAAATTTACCCACATATAGGGTGTGGTTTCTCCCCAATATTGATTCCATATTTCTAAATCATGTTGAATATAGATTGGTTCTAGGTTTAGGTGGTGCATTTGGACTCGAACGATGACCCTAGCCATCAATCGTTGTTTCACCTAAGGTAGGTAGCCTTTGAATTTAGTGCATGTTTTATACAGGTTCTTGGAATGATTTTTGGAATGCGTGTATATCCCTGTGATACCTATGATTGACACTTAATCACATAAGGTGTGCACGTGTATCCCTTAGACTTGTTCTTGTGTTGCCTGCATGTGGATTATGATGATTATGATTTCTTCTTGATATAACATGATATCAACCTGTCATTTGTATCATGTATCATATTTGTTGTTCTACTATCAGTTTTAGTTGAGCATGAAGATTGAGCCTATTGGACTATCCTTATATAGGGATGTTTCAAACAATAAGTCAAAATGTACAAGGTCTATCCTAATCATTAGGATGTGTCAAAAGTGTTTTTAGACTATACATCAAGGGGGATATGTCAGGTAGCTGGTCTATGTTCCTTATATCATGGAGACAAAGCAGGTAGAGATAGAATCTAAGGAAATGATATACATGTTGTGTTATTGTGATAAAATTTATATGTACTCTATTTAATTTCATGGTATACACCTGTATATATTATGACCTTATATTAAGGGCCGTTGGTGGTGTCATGCTGAGTCTTGTACTCACACCCTACTTAGGAATTCCAATGCACTTATAGATTTCATGGTTATAGATTTGGTTAAGGGAAAGGGTCCTGTGATAGATGATTGAGTAGATTTAGTGGGAGGATGAAAATGTTGTAGGATGGACCTTAAGCTATATGTCTACTGTTATTTTTGTTTACCTTCTTTTATCCATACATTGATCCACCACCTATGGGGATACTTTAGTTTTTTTGGTTTATCTATATGACATTCCATATTAACATTGTAGGTTGATACTTTTTTGTATACTTCCAATCTGATGTTTATTTATTATTTGGTGATTTATTTGTTTGACCTTGACACCAGTAATAAGGCTTGGCTTGTTGGTGGAGACTTTAACTATATCCTTGAGCCTCAAGAAAGGAATGGTGGAGGCATTTACCCTTTAAGGGACAAAAAAGCTTTTGTGAGCTTCGTGGCTCGTGCTGGTCTTCTTGATCTTGGATTCTCAGGAGATAAACACACTTGGTGTAATAACCAGAAGGGTAGTCGGCGAATTTGGAGTCGTCTTGACCGTTTCTTTGCTAACCTGAAGCTAATTTCTTCCTTTCCTGATACTAAGGTGGAGCATTTAGTTCGTGCTATCTTGGATCACTCCCCCCTCCTCCTCAGCCTGGAAGGTTCTAATATTAGTCATGACTGCTTTTTCTATACTAGATGTTGGGAGGGTGACCCTGATTTCCTCTCTGTGGTGTGATTGTCATGGGAGAGTCCTTTGGCTGTGAATTCTTGGGTTGGATTTCATAACCATCTTCGAAGGCTGAAAGAGGATCTCCGTTTATGGGAAAATTCTAATCCTTCTCAGTTCTTGGACCTGGATACTCTTAAATCCAATATCGAACATTATGAGTAGGGGATGGAATCAGATTGGGACGATGGTGTTTTTAGTAACCTCGTGGTTTTGAAGAATCGACTTGCGGACCTACTCCTTGAGTAAGAAAAAAGTTCCAGGGAGAGATCACAAGTGTCTTGGATTAAGGAGGGTAAAAAAAACACGGCTTTCTTTCATGCATTCATCAAGGAGAGGAAGAGGTCCAAGGCTCCAAACATCCTCCTTGATGATGGTTCTTTCTCCAATGACCCACAGGTTGTGGGAGGTATGGCCGAAAGTCATTTCCATTCCCTTCTTGTGAGTGTTAACCCTTGAATGCATGACAGTTACCCAATAGGGCACTCAGATCTTTTTGATTCCACCCCTCAAGTGGTTTCCCGTGACACCAATGAAGTCTTCGAAAGGGTTCCGGATGAGCAAGAGGTATGGCAGGCTGTCTCGGCGCTTAATTCTGAGAGTGCCCCTGGCCCCGACGGTTTTCCAGGATCTTTTTACCGCATCTCCTGGGATTTCATAAAACATAATTTGGTGGAATGTATTCAGGACTTTTTCTACAGAGACAGTATACCTCGGGTGGCATGTTCCACCACACTCATTATTATCCCTAAAGTCAAGGACCCCTCCTATTTAAAGCAATTCAGACTGATCAGCATGTGCAATTTTCCATACAAAGTTCTTGCTTCCATTATCAATCATAGACTTGCGGGTTACTTACATAGGTGGATCTCTGATGAACAACAAGGTTTTATTCAAGGCAGGTCCACTCAAGCAGCAATTGCCCTGGCTCAGGAAATGTTGGGTGATATCAACAAGAAATTAATGGGCTCTAACATTGCCGTTAAGTTGGACATGGACAAGGCCTATGACAGGGTTGAGTGGAGTTTCATTATTAGGGTCCTGAGATGTATGGGGTTCTCTGAGAGGGTGGTTGATCTTTTCTTCAGGTGTATTGGTTCTCCATGGTTCTCAGTTTCTTTTATGGGGCAGAGCTATGTTTTCTTTAAATCGGCCTGGGGTCTGAGACAAGGGGATCCTCTTTCTCCCAGTGTTTTCATTTTGGTTCAGGATACATTTAGTAGATATTTGAACACCAGGTGCTCTGATGGTTTTGTCCGACCATTCTGGTTCAAGCCAAACCTTCCAGGTATCTCCCACCTCTTCTTTGCAGATGATATTCTTATCTTTCTCAATGGTAGTAGTAGGAACATTCAGGATCTTAACCATATCCTTGAGATTTATTGTAAGTGGAGCGGGCAGGTCATCAACCGTGGGAAGAGTGGTGTTTATATCTCAAAGTTGTGTTCAAGTACTAGGGGAAAGAGGATTCCAGACAGCCTGGGGGTTGCTCAAAGACACTTTCCCATGGAATATTTAGGGGCTCCAATTTTGCCAGGAAAGGTTCGTATTCATCATTTTGATGGTATTGTGGATAAAATTTCTGCTCGTATTCTCAACTGAAAAAACTGTTTCCTTTCCTTTGGGGGGAGAATTGCCTTGGTCAATAGTGTTTTAAAGTCTATCCCCATGCATGTCCTGTCTTTCACTATTGTTCCCAAGATGGTTCTTTGTACTATTGAGAAGATTCTGGTTAATTTTATATGGGATGCTCAAGCTGATGGGAAATATCATTGGGATTCGTGGCAAAGGATGGCTTGTAGCTTTGAGGAGGGTGGATTTAATCTGCATAATGTTTCAGGTTCCATGACCTTTTTACAGGCAAAGTTGGCTTGGGATGTTCTGGAGGGGAAATATTTATGGGCTTTGTTCTTCATTAAAAAATACGGATCTCATTTTGATAATGCAAGTGGGGGTGGCTCCAGGCTTTGGGATGTTACTCGTCGTCATATTCTTACTTTGCGGCATCATTCGCGGTGGATTGTTGGTGAGAAGGCGATCAACTTCTGGAGAGACAATTGGTCGGGGAGTCTCCTCGGTTTTCTAGGGTGCCCTGTTCCGGACTTTTCCTTCTTACAGGCCTCCTGTTTCCCTGCTTTCACCCAAGCCATCCTCTCCTCCTCCCAACTGGATTTGTTCCATAGTATTATTATCACCTCTGAACCAGACCAGCTGGTGTTCACGGGTTCTCAGTCTGGTTCCTTCTCAGCGAAGGCTTTCTGAGAGGTCTTATATGGCGCCAAGGTTTCTGTTTCTTGGGGTGGGTTCCTTTTTTGCTCTGACATCCCGGACAAATTTAATTTTCTTATTTGGAGGCTTTGCAACCGAGTAATTCCCACGGATGATGAGGTACGTCACAGGGGTATTTCTCTCATCTCCAAATGTTTTTGCTGCAGTGGTCCTAAGGAGGAGACATCTGATAACTTATTTTTTATGAGCAACTGGGCATGTTGTATTTGGGATCTTTTTCGTGAATTCTATGGGCGTGATCTCCCAGGCCTCTCTGGGGATTCTTTTCTCCAAGCATGGTTCTACGGATTGTCGGACTGTGTTTAGGAATATAGGGTTTTCTCTGTGGTCTTCGCGGTGGGATGTTGGGTCGTATAGTCGGCTCGAAATAGCGCCAGACATGAGGGTCGCTCCAACTCCAGTATGGCTTTGCGAGCTAGGGCGAGGTCCCTGGTGATGGATTTGTTGCTGCTTATCAAACGTGGTGATCGGGCTCCTTAATTTCGGCATTTCATGGCCAATAGCCGGATCTCTTTTGTTCCAAGGGCATTTCCTCAAGGTCATTGGGTTCGTTGGAATCCTACCATTTTAGGCCTCAAGTTGAATGTTGATGGCTCTTATCTGAACGATTTCATGAGGGGTGGGGGCGTTGTTTTCAATCAGCATGGCTCGGTGGTCCTGGCCTTCAGTTGGTGGTTTGGTTCGGGTGATTCCCTCAGGGCTAAGGCTACCTCTCTGCTCAAGGGGTTGGAATTGTGTCGCACCCATGGTTTCTCTATCCATCATGTGGAAAATGACTCCATGAACCTCCTTAATTCAATCCAAGGTACCTCTAGCATCCCTTGGACCGCATCCTATTTAATTCGCAACTACAAGAAGTTTCTTCAAGGTGACACTTGTCTGAATCATTCGTGGAGAGAAGGCAAAAAAGTTGCGGACTTCCTGGCGGTATGGGCCTCCCCTGACAACCCTCATCTTCTTTTTAGTAGTATTGGATCTCTTCCCCCATAATGTATTAGTTTGGTTCGCGCTGATGCCTTAGGTCTTCATTTTTTTAGACCTCCTTGATCTGTTTCGGGCTACAACCCTCTTTTTCCTTTAATAATATAAAATCTCAATGTTGGATGGATTCCTTTTTTATACTTTGATGTTTACATATTATCAAGAGCATAGTATCCCCATGATGTTCCATTAGCCTTCACCACTTCCTGATAACCTATTTCATATGTAGAGTCACACATGAGGTCATGTGGTATCATGATTTAGACTCGGTGGTTCTAGTTGTGGTGTTAAAAAATGGTATCAATTCACTAGGTTCACTAAATTGTTTCTTCTCTTTGACTTGATTTGGGATAAGGTAGATAAGAGATAATATGGTTGATAATCGGGTAGGGGAACTATGTCAGTGCATAGACAACACTGTATAGTAAACCTATAATATCCCATAAAGTGGGAAATTTATTCTCTTATTGTTTGATGTTATCTTGATTTAAAAATCACCTTGGGTGATGCACACGATATTGTTATACTAATTTAATGGATTTGGGGTGCATTCATGCATCATGTTTAGGCATGTAGGATCACATGACACATGCGTGTTTCTTGTGTTAGATAGATACCAAATAATTAAATTCCTATTGAAATTATTATATGTGATTTGGTTAAATATTTCTTTCATTTTTTTATTTGATCCTGAGTATTCTATGCTTGGGTGTGTATATATATGGTTGTGATTAATGTGCACGTATTTGAGGCTTGTATTGGGTTATGGGCAGTGCTTAGGGGGTTATGACTTTTTCTTATGGGTATCCTCTTAGGTTGAACCTTGTTGTGAACCATTATTTATGCCTATGATCTATTAATAGTCTTATTGTTTAAGATATTTAATTTCACTACGGTTTGGTATATAATTTCAAGAAGTGCCTCCTCGTAGAAATATTTTGAAACCAATTGTACCACTTATTTTGTTGGAGGACACAATCGAGCATGTTCCCTTGATTGGTCCCGTGAGTCAAGATATAGAACTAGTCCAGCTAAGACTCTTTCGTCTAGTACATGTTCAGGGTAGATGAGTCCACAAGGGAAGGCTGGTGTTGGTTGATTATGTATGTGAATTATAGCTCCAGAACCACTCATCCTTCCAAATAAATATAGGCCCCTAGTATATGGAGGACTCGATATAGATCATTTATAGGATTCTCAACTTGGTAGAGACCCTTAAGGACTTAAAGGATAATATTGAGACCTTTTTTCTTTGAGGCATACCTAGATGATGGTGGGATGTCATGATGCAGGCTGGTAGACATGAAGGGATGCCTTGGGATTCCTTTAAGGATCTCTTATTCAAATAGTTATTTCCTAATGAACTAAAGCTGGAATGTTCTTAGGAGTTCATGGAGCTCCAGTAAGGGAAGATGACATTGTTCACCGACTTAGCATGTTTCACCAAGATAATTTGCATTTATCCTCTTCTAGTGGGGAATGATGCACAAAAGGTAAGAATGTTTGAGATTAGTATTCACCTAGAGTTGAAACGACAGGTTATGATATTTTATATAATGACCTATAATGCAGTGCTTTGAAAATTACTGATGATAGAAATGGGCTTCAAGGAAGATAGAGTTATAGTTCTTCTCCCCACCATCAATAGATCAAAAGTTTCTTTCTCTAGTTTAGTACCAATTGTTTATTCTAGGAATAAAAAGGGAAATTTAGAGGATAGACTCTAGGGTAGAGTTCAATAGGCAGAGCAGAGTATAGGTTTTTTGACTCCTTCTATGGTAGATGAGTTTTCTAGGTGCTACAACTATGAGAGGAAGGAACACTTTCTCAAGGACTACCCAATTTATATCAAGAATTATCACCAGTGTGGAATGAAAGGTCATCTAAATCTATCATATTCCAAGGATTCATGGATGCACACAAAATATTCAGAATACAGTACATGCATATGACCTCAGTATAATGTACAAACCCCAAAAGGATTGGTGAATCAAGTGACTCATGAGCCTATAGGGAATCATAGAGTGGTTGTTGGTATGTAATATGCATTTTATTAGTATTTTATTGATGTTGGAGAGGAAAATTTCACTACACAAGGTAGAATCCTAATTTATTCTACATTATATGTTTTTTTTGATACAGGTGCATCCCCTTCATTTATATCCACTTAAGTGGTTGTTGATTTAGACCTATTAGTTAAATTCTCTTCACCCCTAGGAATGAAAGTGGAGTGTCTTAATATATTTTCAGACTGTCTGATGGTGTTTACTAACTTCAATCATGTTTGGAGCTTCATAATTCTAGAGATAATAGGTTTTGATGTGATCCTTGGAATGGACTGATTAACCAGCTACTGCACACACATCAATTGTTATTGGAGATGAGTAACTTTCACATCACTTAAATGAAATAAGTTCATGTTAATCAATGAATGTGAAATCAAGACAGGAAGAGTGGTACTAGATCCTTAATTGAGAGAAGTATTTTTAGTGTAGGTGGATAGAATGATCATTACAGTGGATCAGATAGTGAATCTTTCCTCTTTTCCTCATGTGTTAGACCTACACCAAGATATATTTACAAAGGATTTATCTAGGATACCTTCATATAGGGGAGTTGATTTTGAGATAGAGATTTGTGACTGATGCATGAACTACATCAATTACACTGTATCTCATGGAACTAGTTGAGCTAAAAGATATCAAGGTTTATCTTTATGATCCCAAGGCTAAAGGATTCATCATACTGAGAACATCCTCTTAGGGTGCTCTGGTGTTGTTTTCCAAGAAGGTGGATGATAGTGTTTGGATTTGTGTGGGATACCAAAATTCTAATCATATCAGTTTGAAAAAAGGTACCCATTTCCAAGAATTTATGACTTGTTTGATAAATTGATGGTAGCCTAGTGGTTTTCAAATATTGTTCTTTTTTTCTACAACCATCTTTAGGTTAGAGTCGAAGACATACTAAAGATACTATTTTGGATCAGGTATGGGTTCCATGAGTGTATTGTTATTCCTTTTTAATTGAAGAATGCTTTAGTATTTTTCATGGATCTTATAAAAAAGATATTTCACCCATACTTAGACTCATTCATTTTTGTGTTCATTCATGAAATCCTGATATATTCTAAGACATTATAATAACAAGCTAGACACTTGAATATTATATTGAGAATGCTTCAAGCACATCATATTTACACCAATTACTCAAAGTGTCACTTTTGGATGCATGTGGTACTCTTTATAGGGCATGTAGTTTCTCAAGAGGGAATATCAATTGATCAAGATAAGGTTGATGCAGTCATTTATTGGGCATGATTGAGGAATGTGTTCAAGATTTAGAGTTTTCTTGGGTTGGATGAGTACTATAAGAGGTTAATTTAGGACTTTTATCACCTGAAATCACCCATGACCATGCTTACCAAGAACAAATTCATGTTTTAATGAATAGAATAGTGTAAATAATTCTTTTTAGAGTCTATGAAGCGGTTGAAGTTGTTTGTAATATTGATTCTTCCTAATCTTGGATTTTTATGTAGTTTATTATGATGCATCATTCATTGGAATGGGATATGTTTTGATGTAGAGTGATAAGGTAGTTTCTTATGGGTCTCAATATTTGATAACCTATGAGTGTAAATTCTCTAATCATGACTTAGAGTAGGAATATGTGGTTCATGTGTTGAAATGTTGGAGACATTACCTCTTTGACATGAGATTTTTTCATATATAAAAACCACAAGAGTCTATGGTATATCCTCTCCCAGTGTGACATGAATCTTCCTTAAATGCATTGGTAAGAATACTTGAATATGTTAAACTTTAATATGAAATATTCTCATTATAAAGGTAATGTGCTTGTAGATGTGACTAGTAGGAAGATGTAGGAAGTTGGAGAGAAGTTGTCAAAAATAGGGTGGAAGCTCTTGGCCTTATTGGTAGCCTGGAAGATGGGAATTACTAAGGATCATGGGGAACCAGTTTGTACACCCTTAATAATCACACCCTTATTAGTGGAATGAGTAAATTCCAATATGGAGCATGATATAGAGTGTGTCATAATGTATGAGGTTGGCAGCAGATGGTTCCATTCCAAAATAGACCTTGAATAGACATAGAGTGGTTGAGGTTCATGGAATGGTGATGGTTCCATATTTAATTAGAGAGGAGATGATGAAAGACTCTCATGATTCACTGTGAATAGTTCACTTAGGATCCACCAATATGAATCATTATGTCAGGTGATAGTTCTGGTGGCCCAACATGAAAAGTGACATTATAGGATTTGTCTCCTATTGTCTGAATTGTTAGAAGATTAAGGGAGAACCTCAAAGACTTGGAGGGTTTCTACAGAGACTTCTAATTCCTATGTGGAAGTGGGATTATATGATGAAAAACTTATTAACAGATTTTCCTAGGACCCTGAGAGGCAAATACACCATTTTGGTTATAATGGATTGGTTAACCAAGGTTGGTTACTTTATACCAATAGAGAGATCAAATAAGTGGATGACCAAGGAATGTTTTATGTTCAAGATATCAAATGACTTCATAGAGAACCTTTGAGTGTGGAATCTGAAAAATATTCCAAGTTCATATCATGGTTTTGGAAAGGCTTATATAAGTTAATTGGGTCTCAGTTGAAAACGAGTATAACTTTCCATCCTCAGGATGACGGGTAGTCAGAGACAATGATCCAGACCTTAGAAGATATGCTTCAATCATGTATTCTAGATTTCAAAGGAGATTGGGATGATCAATTGGATTTAGAATAGATTACCTATAATAACATATTTTAGTCCTCAATTAATATGTATTTATTTGAGGATCTTTATGGATAGACAACATCCTTTTCAAATGTTCTTGCATGAGTTGGGTGAATCTTTAGTTGCTGGGATGAGTATGGTATATGACAACTTAGAGCAAGTGTAGTTGATTAAAAAATGTCTAGTTACAACACATAATAGGTATAGGTATTATGATTACTAATGGAGATGACCTATAGATTTCACTGTGGGAAATAAGGTCTTCTTCTAGGTGTCCCCTCAGTTAGGGAATAAATGTTTGAGGATGTAGGAAATTTGGTCTCACTGTACATTGGGCCATTCAAGATCATTGAACGCATTGGGACAGTGTCCTATTGGTGGGGTGTTCCTCCCTAGTATCAAGGTATTCATAATGTGTTAAACATGTCTTAGACTAGGAAGTATGGGATTGATCTTTTGTATGTTATTGACTTCGAGGATATTGATTTGGTACTGGATTCATATTTTGTGGAGTGACATGTTTAGACAGTTGAATGAAGTGAGAAGATGATATGAAGAAAGTCCATTACTCTTTTTTTTGGATTCTATGTAAGAAAGGGAGTATTTATGAAGATATGTGGGAGTGAAAAATAGAAATTGGAGAGTAGTGGCATGAGTTGTTCAAGTAGACCTTTGGTAATATTCTCAAGAATGAGTAATCATAAGAGGGCTATAATTGTGACACCAATATTTTTAAGGTACGATTTTCTTCAGCTTTTACATATATTTTTTATCATGTTTTATAGTTATTTGATGTGGGATAATGGAGTTTAGAGGGACATAAATAGAAAAATTCTAAGCCAGTGGATATATTCTAGCCTTTTTAAGCTATAATAGTCCCACCGACCAGCCAGAGGAGACCATCAGCTGGTTAGAGGCATCGTTTGAGGCCTAGTAAGGCCCACCGGTTTATGTGAAGTTTTTTAAAACCAAACCCATAATAATTTTTCTATTATTCTCTCTATCCTTATTTAAATCCTATCACCCTAAGAGCCATCTCTAGTGATTTTAAGTCCCTCTGTTCCCTTCAATCTTATTTGTTTGAAGCCCAAACAATGGATCAATCCTGTTTTTCTAATTCGGTGAGTTATTATTTTTTCTAGATCAATAAACTTCTTTTTAATTGATAAAAAACTAGATATTAGACATATTGGCCAGATATAAGGGTTTTGGTATGGTCTAACAAGGTTTTTTTTGATCATTGATAGAATCCGAATATATATTTAGGGAATTGGAATCTATATATCAATCAAATATAGACCATTATTAGGAGAAAATATTATCGGGCATATTTCACCTTGAACCACCTATAGGTTTAGGTTTCTACTCAAACTTGATCCTACATTTCTAAATCATGTCAAATTAGGATTGGTTTTAGGATTCGGTGGTGTAGTTGGACTTGGATGGAAATACTGGCCATCAATCATTATTTTACCTAAAGTAAAAGCCCTTAACTTTATCACATGGTTTATATAGGTTCATGGAATTATTTTTTACATTCATGTATAGACATATAAGACCTATTTTTGATTCTTAATCACATGAGGTGTATGTGTATAACCCCGAGACCCATTCTTGCATTACTTGTATGTGGATTGTGATGATTATGATTCCTATATAATATAACATGATGTTGATCTATCATTGATATCTTATATCATATGTTTTGTTCTATTCTCATCTATAGTTGAGCATGAAGGTTTATCATACTATCCCATAATAGGGATGTGTCAGATGAGAGGTCAACATGTACATGGGCTATCCAAACTGATGAGAAGTGTCAAACATGTTTTTAGACTATTCATTAAGGGGGATGTGTTCGGCGAATGATTGATGTTATTTCTGAAATGGAGGTAAAGTAGGCAGATCTATTCATTGAGTACCCAACATATATGTTGTGATTTTGAAATATACTTGTTGTTATCCATACTCTGTTTACTTTCATGGAATGCACTAGTATATCTTATGAAACTATGTTAAGGTCCATTAGAGGTGTCACACTGAGTCTTGTACTCACACCACACTCAAGAATTTCAATTATCCTATATATTTCATGGTCATAAATTCAATAAAGGGAGTGGTCCCCTTGGTGGATAGTTGAACAAATTTAGTAGGAAGATGCATACATTGTAGGATGGACCTCAGGATGGATGTCTATTTCTATTTTTGTTTAACTTATTTTCTCCATACATTTGTTCAATACCTATGGGGATAATTTATTTTTTTGGTTTATCTATATAATATTCCATATTGACATTGTGGGTTGATAATTTTGTGTATGTTTCTACACTAAAGTTTATTTAATTATTTATTATTTATTGATTTATTTTTTATCACTTCCTTTATTATACTTTAATGTTTACCTAACACCGAGGGAATAGTTTCTCAATGATGTTCCTTTATCCCTATCCACCAGTCAGTGAAATCTTATTTATGGGTTGTCATGAATGAGGTCATGTGTCATCTTGTCTTGGAACTGGTGGTTTGGGTTGGGGTTTTACAAAACACTTTTAGGTTTAGTGTTAGTTTTAGAAAATTTTAAATTCTAAACTATGTCTATTATAAGGAATTAACAATAAATCACAACTGGTAATGTTTTTAGCACTATTTTAGGGGAAAAAATGAACTATCAATGATCAAAAATCCAATTGATTCGATCAAAATCTTTTCTTCCTCATTTATATATTTTTATTATAGATTAGATGTTTTTTCCATTTCACATGCTTGTCTATTTTTATGGTTATAGATTTTAAATTCAAAATCCCATTTTCACTTAACCATTTAATTGGATCTCCTAGGATAAAAATAAACATAATAAAAGTAAGAATTCAACATGAATGATGGAAAAAACTATCATACCTTAATGAAAATTTTGGATATTTCCCAAGTATTGAAAAAGATTCCCCCACATTCATGTAAGAAAAACTAAAATAAGGATACTAAATACTATATAAGATATAAAAAGATTTTGTTATATCGAATGAATCCATCAAAGATGAATTCTAATTAATTGTAGAATCAAGAGAGATATCTAACAGTGATACATAGTTAAAGGTTGAATATGATGAGTCTTATAATAATGAAGATAAAATTGAGATATAATTTGAGAATGAAGAAACACCTACAATTGCTGAAATTGAGTATAATTAAGTTGTAGAGGAAGAATCCAAATAAGGAAAAAGAAAAGAGGAAGATAAATATGTATAATTGAAAAGGTACATCAATTAATTTCAAGGAGTGAATCTGGAGAAAGTGGTTAAGGATGAGTACTATCAGGATTTTTCATTACATGAATTAATTGTTCATTATTTCAGGATTTTAAAATCATAGATTATCTATAAATAAAGTTCCAAGATATTATCAAAGAATAAAAGGTGAGTGACTAATATAGATGAGTATAAATCCAAGTCTTTGTTAAATCTGGATAGGGTAAGTTCTTTCTATACTCCAATTAAAAGAAACATGAGCTAAGGTATAGCTTAAAGACTTTAAACAAAGTGCTTCAAGAAGGTGAACCTAATTTTTATTTCTTTTTTGGAATTAATTTTAGTATTTCTCTTAGTTTTTTATGCTAACTTTCTAATATTTTTGATATTTAGTTGAATGGATCTTTCACTTAACTTGTTTATTTTGATTTTATAGGACCAAATAAGAAGGATCTATAAAGAAAAAGAGAAATTACCAATACTAAAATAAATTAAAGGAACTCAATGAAATGAATTCACTACAATGATCTAGGAAAAGAGGCAACATAAACCGGGGTAAAATTCAATTTCCTATATTTTTAGGGCATTCATTTTCTTTATTTCACTTAATAATGTTCATTCGTCTATCTCACATTGGTTAAACATTTGAGATAATTTTTAATTTAAGAATGGGGGATGGATCCTTGGACATCAACTTTGTATTTTTCACATGACTTATCTAAGAGAAATCATTAATAAGAAAATATATTTTGAAATGTTAGAAATTTTTTATAAAAATGATTATAAATAATAAATACATAGGTGACAATTCTTGAAAGTTTCACATTCATTCTAAATTTTGAATTTTTTTGAAGCGATTGTTGATATGATACTAATTTTTTATTTTAATTATTAAAAATATACATTTAGTAAAATAATTAATTTTATCCATTTAATTAATTAGATGACCAATATATTTTGAACTCCCATTATTTATAGGTAATTTGATCCTTTTTAAAATATTCTTTCCTATACCCTCTTTCATTGTGGATATATACATGAAAACTAGAAATTTATTATTGATATTATCAAATCATGATGATTCTAAACTACATTAAAATGATTTGTATCATTGATTAAATATTTTTATCCCATTTAATATTTAAATATACCGAACATTTGATTATTTAATAATCTATAGAGACCATGAATTTTATTATATGAAGCCATATTAAAATCCTATTTTCCTATCCTACTATATTTCTTTGGTATAAATGCATGATTTTTATTAAGATTAAAAAAGGGAGTTGAGTAATTTTATGGTGCTTATGGAATGAATAAAGTGGGTTTAGTCTCTTGATATTTGGTAAGAAAGGTTTACATGTTGTTGGGTGATTGATATTATGTTTAATCCTCAACATTTAAAAAAAAGAGAAAGAAAAAAAAGTGAGAAATGGAAGATTGAACCTTGACTAACCATCTCCCCCCTTCTTGTGCTAACTATTTAAAATAGTTCTCGTAGGAGATTAATGGTGGGTATTGAGGTGTTATCTTGGTTTTAATTTCAAGGGTATGGTACTTGTTATCTCACACATTCCATAAAAAAAAGTGATAAGAAAAATGTTGATAGAAAAAATTAAAATTCATCCCTAATTTTAAAACATATATGTGATCCAATGAGGAATAGGAGAAAGAAAGTGGGAGCTAAAGTCTTTTGAATGATGAAAATGAGATACCATTATTCATTGTGATTAATTAAATATCATGAATTTTACTTTGATAAATTATCCCTCTTATTTAGTCTTGAAGTAATTTTTCACATCGATACCCAAAAATATTTACCATTAGATTCATTTTAACCTGAATAAAATTCCTCTTGATTTTTTGGTTTGATTTTAAGTGTAGATTTAGATTAATTTCAAGCCTATGGATAGAGTACATATACTTGAGATTGATTGTAACACCAATTAAATTATTTTGAGTAATGTGTGAAATGATTTTAGGTGAGTTAGAATATAAATGGCATGGATATAAATGAAAAGTTAAACAATGTGAGTGGAATAGGATATGAGTATTAAATTGATGTTATATATGAGCCTTGATTAGAACACATTGAATTAGAAGAGTTGTGTTCTTTTTTAATTATAACTTATGAATTTATGTTTATTATTATGTTAATTTTAATATTTCCCTTTTTAGAATATGAATTATTTTTGATTCGATGTTGATGTTTTTCTTAGGAATAGGAAAAATTTAAAATGTGGGGGAATTTGATGAGTCTGGTTTATGAATATATTTTCAATATATTTTTTATTTTTTTTCCAAATTTTAAATTTTTTCTTATTTAAAAGCATTAAATTACTTGAATTGGATTTTTATGGTTTTTTTTTAATTTTTTTGAGAAAAAGGACAATAAATGGGAGTTTTAATTAGTGAATAGAAAATTTGATAGAGGCATGCATAAGGGTACTTCACTGAAGCCCTATATACATAAGTTTTACTTCATGGATGCATAAGATACATAAGGGTATTTTCCATTATCATTTTAAGAATAAATTATTGACCAATACACATATAAGGGTACTTTCATTTTCCATAAAAGTAAAAATATTGATATGTAAGGGTCATGATACATACATAATAGTATTTTCACGACCCGTCCCTTGAGGACCGTTCCATGACTACCCCAAGCCTGCCTTCCATAGGCCAGGGGCTGGCGACTAGCACCGAAGGTGTATTCCCTAATACTGGGAAGACATTGCCTTTATAACCTGTAAACTCACATAACCAAGCACACAACAAGATACGATCATAAGTAAACTGTATAGAAAACAGAGTGTGTACATTAAGTTAAAAGGGGTCAGAATACAAGCCCAACTAGAAAGTACAAGAAAACTAAAAAGAACAAGTGAACTGAATAGCTCTTGTGAACACCTGCCAGAGATTCTATCGGAAGGGTAGGTAAAACTCTCAAACGGTCGTCTATACGGTATGCCTTGTTTAGGTCCACCTCTAAGCTACCTCCAGTCCTCATACCCTCGTCCTCAGTCAGCGATGTCCATTGTCTGCACCAAACACAACAGGGTGTGGGCATAGTCCATGTAGGGGTGAGTATAATGATACTCAGTAAGGACCCAGAGACCCTCAAGGTCTCACAAAATCCACAAAGTATAAACCAAAAATCATGAAAATAAACTAAAAACCCTACTTAGTTATATAACCATTTATATACCTAAGTTATCAAGTATACCCATCTCAATTATGAGGAAACACAGGGTCCAACCCAAAAGACCAAATCTCAACTTTTCCATAAAAAAGGAATACCACAAAGGTAAGTACCACATAGGTATGAACTCAGCTCACACCAGGTATGACTTAGGTACAGTAGTAGAGATGATTATATGTAACTACTAATTCATCTTACTCTGTTAAGAGGCAGACCCCTGAAGGATCCTAAATCATCATCAAACCCATAGAGGATCGTAGTACATCATCAAACCCACATAGGATCCTATTACCTCGTCAAACCCACATAGGATCCTAGTACATCGTGATTAAATCGTCAGAACCACACAGGATACTAGTACATCGTCAGTACGTCGTCAGACCCACATAGTATCCTAGCACATCATCAGTACATCGTTAGTAAATCGTCAGACCCACACAGGATCCTAGTACATCATGAGTATGCCGTCATACCCACACAGGATCCTAGTACATCTTCAATATATTGTCAGACCCACACATAATCCTAGTACATCGTCAATACGTCATCAGACCCACACAGGATCCTAGTACATCGTCAGTACATCGTTAGACCCACACAGGAACCTAGTACATAGTCAGTACGTCGTCAGACCCACACAAGATCCTAGTATATCGTCAGACCCACACATGATCCTAGTACATCTTCAGTAAATTGTCAGACCCACACATGATCCTAGTACATCGTCATACCCACACAGGATCCTAGCACATCATCAATACATCATCAGAGCCAACTACAGAGTTCCCGCACCAAGCTAGCTTGTCTCCAAGAGGGTCCGCTCCTCAAGCCACTGGTCGATACTCCAACTACCACGAAGTCCCACTAAGAAGTATCCCAAAGGACCTTCATGTAATAAGGGTCTCAATGCAATAGACGGTGCGTCAATCAGACGCCTGGTTTGTAAATTATTAGCCTTTTAGTTCCCAAGGGCCCGGTTGGATTCGTGCTCGATCCAACCTGACCATACTCCAACTTTATCCAACAATAAAGTGGGGTATACCAAAAGGACTATATCACTCCAAGGTTTCCAGTGCTGCAGACAGTTCGTCAAATAGACGCCTGGTGACAAAGTTAGGGCTAAAAGTATGGGATGGGTTGAAACTGGTCCGGGTCCGGTCCGACCCGGCCTGGGCCGACCCGGTCTGGTTTAAGTCGGTCTGGACCACTGGGTCCAACCCGGCCCATGCTGGGCAGCCCGAACTACGCTGGGCAGCCCGACCCACGCTGGGCGGTCCGGACCACGCTGGGTGGCCTGACCCGCGATGGGCGGCCCGACCCGCGCTGGGCAGTCTGGCCCACACTGTATGGCCCGTCCAGGCCGCATGTGGGGGGTAAGCCGTATGCCCCCCTTCTCTCCAACATCGAATGGCTCAGCCATTCGGTTTCCAGCCAGCACGTGGGACCTGAGCGGGTCCCGCTCAGTCCAGATTGGCCGGTCGAAACGACTGACCCCTTGGGTCCTCCCTGCGGCGCATCATGGGCTACTGATCCGCGGCCAACCGAACGCTGGCTGCGCCTCCGCCATGCATCACAGCTAGGAGGGACACAACCCCTTTCTTTGATGACGGCGCGTCGTGTGCTGCCTCTCCGCGGCCAGCCAAACACTGGCTGCCTTCCCCTTCATCGCCGCGGCACAAGCCGCGACCCCTGATCGTCGGTCGGCACGGACGCGCGCCGCCACCCCTTCGTGCGGCCGGCCTCCGCTGGCCACCACCTTTCTCCACCGTGTAGGATACAAAAACCATGAATAACAGTGTAGGGATCGTTCCATGTTCATTTGGCCCGCACCCTCCGCATTAGTTCGGTAGCAGACATATCCAGAGGGTTAATTCAACTCAAACCACAAAAAGGAAACAACAAAACCCCTACCTCGAAGGTTCGTAGACGTCAGTGAGGAGAGAAGGGAGGACATCATTTAGTCGTTGTCGAAGACTTCCCACACTAGAGTATGACACGTTCTTTTTTATAGAAGATGATGCATTCTCTATTGAAGAAGATCTTCGTTGGGAGGTGTTCTTCATTGGAGAAGAATAATCCTCCCAAAAGCTCTCCATTTCTCCTTTTCCAATGGTTTCTCCCAACAAAAACAAGTGTGGAGCCAAAAAAAATTTAATTAAGTCTATCAATTTAATTTTGTTGGCACAATTAATTGGCATCATTAATTAAAGGCGGGTGGCACAATTATGGTGGAGGAAGTTCAAGAGACTTCTCCACATTAAAGAGGGAGTTTTTAGTTAGAGTGGTACCCACTATTTAAATTCAAAATGGGGGGTTTTAGTTTGGGTGGTCCCCACCTCTATAACCCATGTATAGGGGTTTAAAGAATAAAAATAAAATGCTAAATAATTTTATTTTAATTTTTCCACAAAAAAGTGAAAAACTAACTTTCACCCTTGACCTACTGCAGTCAATGTGAAGGTCTCCTTAAGTGAATACTGGCGCTGCGAGTTCAACGGTGTCCTCAGATTTCAATTCTGAGCACCGGTTAAAAAGTTACAAAAACACGCTCGTACATTTACTGAATGTACCCGAATAAAAGTTCAGAAATTCATTCCGGGCACACCGGGCCTCGGAATCACGCGCTGTTAATTTTTGCAGACTCATAAAATTCCCATATAATTAAAAAAAATTACATGGAATTTATGGGTCTTTATAAGTATCATCAAAATTTAAAAGTAATGCATAAGGGTAAATCATTCAAGAACCATGATATGTAAGGGAAATCCAATTTCCACTGGAAAGGGTATCATTTTGGGTGAATCTCACAATAAGGGATTAAAAGGATGAAGAACTTTCTTTCCCCATGACTTTTTACTTTGTTTCGTGATCATCTGTATGCATAGAAATCCTTCTAAGATTCATGAAGCATATTACGTAATGGTTCTAATAGATGCATCATAGTAATTAATATGATGATTATGTAAATTTGGGTAAGGAATAATCATAGGAAAATGGTTGTGCCACAAGGGTTTTTATTGCATCATGGATGAAAAATGAAGAAGACTATGTTTTGTATAGAGAAGTTGGTTGCAACATGGTGTTTATCATTACACTATAGAGGTTTGAGATTAAATAGTAGCTTAAGATCTTGGTTTTAATAACTTCACACTTCAACCATAGTATCATGCTGTTACTTGGTTGAGTGAGGAAAAAGGGAGTCAAAACCATTATAGAAAAAATAAGAATCCATTCCATGAATCTATGGATTTGATTTTGAGAAAAGATATTACTATCACGCTATAACATGATGCCTTATACCATGATGATGCCTAATAAATTAAAATATGAGGTTTATTTTTCGAAGGATAAAGGAGTTGTACTCTTATGATACTGGTTATGTCATAATGAAGTTAAGTTAGTATGTTTTTAAAATTAAATTTCCTATATTTTAAGGATCTCACATGAACTTTTCACGATCAATTTAGACTCAAATTTGAAGGCTTAACTGGATAAAATTTCCCATCCTAAATGGGAGAAATAAAAATAGGAAAAATCTTCATATAATGGGATTGATGTGTATAAATTGAGGACTAACATCGACTCCAGACATTAATCACTAATAATTTTTTAGATATGATTTATTTTTCTATTTTTATTATTATTATGTAATATGCGATACATACATTAGACATATTTTAATAATTCAAGTAACCTTTACATTATTTCTCAATAATTTTATTTTAGTTTTGTTAGTTATATTACCACTTCTATGATGTGTGGTTCATTGGTGACTGGTAAACACTCAACTATGTGTGTCTAGAATCATAGAAGAGGGTGGGTTGATGGAAAAGGATGTGTAAATCATGATATAAACTCATACTCACTTGTGAGTTTTCTTATTAAATAGTATCACATTGAGATTAATCAAGATCTCATTCCTTTTATCTCAATGAGAGTGATGAAAATTAAGCAATGAACCCCAATATGGTAAGGATAGATGGGATCTTGATATCCAATCATAATTCTTCCTTTGTCTTTGAGATTGATCATAATTCATTTAGTTCTAATTAGATTACTATTACTATGAGAGTTAAACAGACGTAGATATTTTTATTCATTACTTACAACATGGGACTAATTAACACAAGAAGTCTTGAAACTATTAATTTGATTAATCACATTAGTGGAGTTGAATTATTTAAAAAAAATAAAAACCATCCTTGGAAATTGACCCCCCATATTATTTCTAGTCTTTTAAAATTAACTCATTAACTCACTAATATAGTTTAATTTAGTTTAGTTTATTTTATATTTCAAATTCACATCCCACATAAGATTATAAAGCTGTAACAATTGGTATAGATATTGTAATTGGGATTTCTATTCCTCAGGAGATCAACTTCAAACTTTCACTATAATACACTTTTAGGGTAATCTTTAGTTTAAGAAAAATATAAATTATAAACTTTGTCTTTTATGAATAATTAATTATGTCTCATGACCTATCAATTAACATAAGATTAATTAACAATATCGTGATAATAAAAAGAAAAATAAGTAAAACATGATTAAATATTCCCATATTAATTATTAATCAAATTATTATTCTTATTAGGTTAATTTCATCTTCTTACCAAAAGGAAAAAAATCATGGTAATTACACATCAATAAAGAAATAAAATAGAGATATTCTAAATCCATTACCTAAAACTAAAGAATCAACAATTGGAACACTAATATAATAATGAATTAATGATCAAGTTCCACAGAACTCACAAGAACCCCCACTAAACCTATACACATCATATCCTTATAAAATCCTTATCCAAAATCCTTTATAACTGAACATAATTCATAGGTATAGTTCCATGATAAAGGATAATCAAGTAAGAATGAAATAAAGGAAAGATAAAAGAACCTTATGTCATAGGAGATCTCAGTCACATGAATATAAAAGCTTAAAAAATCACTAGGAATGGTCAAGATCACTAAAAAATCCATAATATTCTTAGGGTTTGAAGAAATATAGAGAAATATAGTGATATTATTAAAACCACTTGAATTTATAACTAAAAATGAGGCCATAAAAATCATAGTGTGATGGCCCTCATTATGATGCAATGATGATCAATTAGTCATCCCTCTAAAACCATGGTGTAATACTTCCCAGATCTTCGGTTAATAATTGTTCAAATTATATATTACTAAATCACATTAAAGTGTAATGGGATTTTTTCATGCTACAAATCCTAGATTTTCTAAATTCATGGAATGAAACTTTCTTCCCTTCCACAAGTATGATAATCTCTAAAAAACCATGAATAAAAGATAAAAAATTATTATAAACCCTAAAACTGTAATTACACAAATAAAAATAAAATTATTAGGCTATAATAATTAGCGGAAAATTCTATTATTGGGCACCACTGGACAATAAATCATGGAATACAAGTAAGTTTCCATGGCATGATTTTACCAAAAAAAGAAATTTTATCTCAAACTCCACTTCTCCTCCACTACTCACCATCAAGCTCACTCCCAACACCCCAACACCCAATAATTACAAATTATAGGACTAGGAAAATTTTGGAATACAATTTTTATATTTATAAATATATAATGATAAGGATATCCAAACGCATTAATGGATAAATCTTCTCATGGGTATTTATTTTCCACATCATCACAAATACATATGAATTTTTATAATGAACCAAGGAATTATTTTAGAATAGTAAAGGCTTCTAAAAATACAAAATGATAGGGAATATCCAATAATTGATACTAAAAAATTGTATTGATATATATTAAAAATCCTTTATAGTAAGATAATAAATTTTAGAATATTTAAGAAGACAATTCCTTAGTTTTTATGCAATGTTGAAATAATTACAAATAAAGAAAATTATATTTTCAATAAAACAAATTAAAGTAAGAATATTTTTATAATTAAAATATTTTTTAAAGATGAAAAATGTTTATAAAATATAATAGAAAAACTATATTTAAAAAATATATCTCAAATAGGAAGATATAAAATTATAAGTAAATTTTGAGGAAATATCATTGGAACTTTTATAGTATATAACATATATTTTAAATAAAATTAAAGGATTTTATAGGAAATAAAAAGGGAAATGTCATGAAATTATAAAATAAGAAATAAAAATAATATATTTTTTTTATAAATATAAGATAAAGAACATAGATATGGAAGATAAATATCAAGTCAATAGAGAGGTCAAGAAAATTTCCCTTTACAAACATTAAAATGGGTGATGTATGACTCAATTAGAGAAGGATAGTAAAATGAATTTAAAATTCAAAAAATTTCTAAAATTAAATATATAGGGGTATTTATATGTAAATTTAATAAATATTATTCAAATAGAGATTATATATTGAAAATATTAATAAATAGGAGTGGTTAAGAAAGAAACCCTCACGAACATTATAATTTTTAAGTTATTAAGGATCAATAAAAAAGTGAATGTGATAAGGGATGATAATGCCTAAAACTTTAAGGGTAATTTGAATATTATACTCCCAAAGGGTAAATAATAATACATAAAAGAATAATTCTAATGAATAATGAATTGAAACCCTGAAATATATAAAATTTATTAAGAAAACCCTTACAATTTAGTAATGAATGAATCAAAATTAAATGATGGAGAGAACATGAAATGGAATTTTAAAAATCATGAATTAAATTAAAATTATGATAAAATAAATCCACGAGGTATTATAGAAACCATATAAAAATAAAATAGGTTGATAATATGGAACATTTATAAATAAAGGAAATTGAGATAAGAATCCCCATACCTTTTCTATTTAATTTATTGAATGTTCTATATCCCTTATATAATCAACCTACACCTATTAATAATCTACATTAGAACCTTATTTATATTTATTTACTTTAATGATAATAATTTATTCATAATAATTTATTTATTAACCAGTTATGATTTGTATTGGTCATCGGTTGTTAGTAGTTCCAATCGTTCCCAACATGTTTTGGTATGGTGGTTGCGAGCATCGTTCCATGATCATGAGTACATCACACAAAAAATAGTAAACCTAATAAAATCACAATTTTATTTTTTTAAAATTTCCATGTTTTTTCCATGTAATTTATTGGCATGGTTCATAAGCGGAACCCCATAGCTCGCTCATTTCAAGTTGTTTTACTAACCTTGTAAAGTTACTTGACAAGGAATATTAAATTGATGTTTTCCATTAAAAACCCATATTAATATATAAAATTCATATTAAATATCTTAATTATTAGATTTTTATGTTTTTTAAAACAATTTAATTGTAATTAATAAAATAGAGTAACATCATTCATGTAGGTTGTTGAACCGACCCAAACACAAATGTGATACAAAGAATGAATGAATATAAGGCCATAAATATTTCATTATTATAACATTTTTATATAATTATATTTTTATTAATTTAATTTTATAAAGGTGATAAATTATAATTAGTAATAGTTAGAGGAATTAGATAAAAAAAATAATATGGAAAGGATACATCACCTACTTTGAAGAGATCACTTCCTCACTTAACAACCTTCACTATTTTTAAGTCCTTGGGACTTCTTATTTTGAAAAGGGCCTATAAAACATGGAAAAGACTTATAGGGAAATGATTTTTTTATATTAAGGGTGGAAAACTAAATAGTTTAGAATGAATAGATGGATTTCCATTTTATAAATGAAAATGAGGGGCATTTCTTTATAAACTTGAGGTTGGTGAAGGGAGAACTTGGAATCACATGAGGGTTAGGAGAGTTAGGTGATGAAATGTTTATTTTAATTGTAAAATTAATTCATAAATCTAGAAATAGTCTTATAGAATATGTAAAATCAATTCAATTATTTAAAATTCACACCATGTCATATTTAACCCCTTTTACCTCGCTTTAACCTATTATATTATTTACCATAATAATTATTTTTTACCAAAAATATAATATACACCATCTTACAAAATTTTTATATCATAATTATAAATTTTGAATCTATTTTATTTTATTCAAACTCTAAATATGAGAAATGAAATTTATAAATAAAAATAAAATCTATATATATAAATCAATTTATTAGAATAAAAAAACTTTTTTTAAAGAATGATTATATTTTTATTTATTATCATTCCTTTATTATTTCATGTATTTTAATAATTTATTTAAACACTATATTTTTATTATTATTATAAATTTAAGTATTATGTTTATAATAATACTCATAATAAAATAAATTTTAAAATAAACTTTTATAACATTAATAATTATATGTTTATAATACCCTTTCTTCTACTTACATATCCCATAAAGATATCTAAGTAAGACTTAATATTGAGATATTAAGTGGTGGTATTTTTAAAATATTACTTAGCTAACATAGATCTCAAAGTGATCTCTAC
The DNA here is from genome assembly GCA_963277665.1 of Viscum album. Lineage (NCBI taxonomy): Eukaryota > Viridiplantae > Streptophyta > Magnoliopsida > Santalales > Viscaceae > Viscum > Viscum album. The sequence continues at coordinate 1,773,238,935 of OY728165.1, read as the reverse complement.
TAGCTTGAGATTCTCTTGTAAATTATTTCATTCAAATAATTTTTGTTGTTGTTCAACTTGGGAAAAACTTTGTGATGATACCTCCTTCTCAAGATCTAGATAAATGATCCATATATGAAAGAATTTTAATACTTGATAACATTTTTCCTTTTAACATAAATTTTATAACAATTACCCCTATTTATACCCACCATATCACTAAATAAATTATAACATTCATATTTAATTGTTACTTTATTTGAGTATATAACAATCTCTAACCACATAATAAAATACTTATCCCATAGATTACCTTTACACAATAGATATATTTCAAATGAAAATATAAACAATAATAATATAATGATAAAATTACCCTTTTCGATTCCTATATGTAACCTTGATTACTTCTCTAAAATCATTCATTTTATTAAATTATTTAAAATTTTTACCATTATTATAATATTTTTAATTATTTCAATAGTTATACTTGGTGGTATGATTCTCATGGAATAACATGAGGAAGAGTATTTCAAGATTTCAACATTTTTATTCATTTTTCATTATTATGTTTAAATATAATAATCTTATAGAATGTATCCATACTTAATTTTCAATTAAATATTTTAACGAAATAAAATAATGGTCATTTCTTTTTTGTGTTGTATATGATATATTTTATACCCAAGTTATATTATATATAAGTAAAATAAAAATCAACTTCATTATATGGGAAATAAAATTCATACTAATATCAGAGGTGTTACAATATGTCTCTTGAAAAAAATTTCAACCTTAAAATTTTAATTTTCTCTCAATAGGGTCTAGAAAGTTAGAGTAACCTTAAAATAACAACTCAGGATATAATTTCTTTTGAAAACTCAACCTCAATATCTTTTTTCAGACTAGGAAACTCATTTTTTCACCTCATAATAGACATATGTTGATATTTTATTTACTCTCAATAGTTTTTTCTATGTATACTTATTTTATAGGTAAAAAAAATCATATATGGGAATGGATTTATAAAGGTGCACCATGAAAGTATTTTGATGATTTAAAAATAAGTATCTAATATTTATCCTCATTTTTCTTGAGTTTAAGGAATTATTTCACAATTTTTATATGGAGAGTACAAGAAAAATATTACCTTTAAATTATTCTATACTATAGGCTTAATTTAATATTTTTTCATGGTTAAATTTCATAATATTTACCACCTTATTTTATATCTCATTATCATCATTCAATGATACCTTTACCTTCAATTTGATAAATAATTGATCAATAATTTGGTAATATTTGAATTATCCTCTTCACTTATAATTTCCATGTCCATTATTTATCCAAAAATATTGTATCTCTTTCAATCCCCATTATGGATAAGGTAAATTGGATCTATGATGAGAGATCCAATCTATGAACAATATTGCATTAAATTTTACCAAAGGAAGAATGACCATATTCTTAGGTATTATTTTATAAAAATATCAATTAGAGAAGAGTTATATAATTAATATGAAATCATTACACCACTGAGTGTTTTCAATAACAACTCAACATCTAATATTTTGAGTTCAATATCAGTGTACACCATTTATTCAATTAATATTACAAATTTTATATGGCTCAGATAAATTTTCATTCTTGAATTATGAAATAAAACCTATTTTATAACTTTTTGAACCATTTTTCAACCATTAATGGACTATAATATCCATTAAAGGATAATAGTCATAATTTTATGAAGGACTCAATAGAGCATTCTTCCTCATTTGATGAATTTTGGAGTTTGAAGTAGTTTAACTTATTATTCATAACTAAGATATTTAATTAAGTATATCTATGAGATTCTATAAAATATATCCCATTCTATTTGGTTAATTACTGGGACAACTACTCCATTTTCTATGACATTTATTTTTCTCTCTATTTCTCTTAGTTATTTCTATTGACTAAAACCAAATGGTTTGTTTGAGTAATTATAATATCTAATAAAATCATAATAAAAAATAATATGAATATGAAAAATTAATCCTAACATGCATTATCCTATTTCACCTTTGGTTCAATCTATAATAACTTTTGTTTAACATAGATTCCTTTAAGTTTTATCCACTTATTATTTATAATAAATAAAAATAAATAAACCCTCCTTTTATACCAATTGAAGTGGGCTAAACATAACAAACATGGATTTTACATTAATTTACATTATTATACATTACAAACCATAAATAAAACGCACCTCCATAATCCAAAGGTTCAGTGTCTTTTAATATTTTCTACAAATCCATCTTATTTAATAGCATAATATATATTTATTATATAAATTATTTAAACTTAATTTCATTATATAAATATCAAATATAACATTTTCCTTCATTACTTTGGAAAATGGGAAAACATAATAAAATGAGTGAGATTATATACTTAGTAATTGAAAAAACATGGGGAACTGAATAAGAGATAAGTTCAAGAATAATAAAATAAGAATTTTAAAATCATGAAAATAATACATGAAATAAGAGTGTAAAAATAATAATAGTATGATCATGAATCTGAATACCCCTTAGGGTTATTGATGAGTTTGGAAATTGAATAAGGTCCACATAAAGAAAATTGACAAAGGGGGAGCTATGAGTTGATCTTAATTGAGACATGGTCAATATGGTATTGATCTTTAAATCAAGATATTGTAGAAATATAAAAAAAAACCATATAACCCATGTTTTAGTGTTTAGATAACTCTTACATTAGTATAATTATATGAAATGTTTATTGAGACAATTAATTCATGAGTCTTAAAGGTGTTTTCATGTTGTATTTATTTATAATATTATCATAGATGATTTGGAGGTTAATTAGAGGTGAAATTAAATATAAATGAATGAATTTTTACTTAGTTAAAGAACAATACAATTTAAAGTATTTTATTTCACCATGATAGGGTTGTATTAGAGGAGAAAATTACTCTTACATAATGAGTCATGCTACAATTCATATATATTTTGACATAGATAATTTCCTGAGGAGTTGAGGTGATCTAGATATTCTATGATGGCGATACAATAGGAATTTTGTTCTATGATGTCTAAGATAGATGAAGGAAATCACACCCTAAGCCATATGTTACACCATTATAATTGTTTAATCATAAAAATTTAGTGTTCCACTAGAGTTTAGGAGTTAAAGGGATCACTCCCTGATCAGGAAAAATAATTTTGGGGAAACTCTATGATACCCATGAGGGAGATAATAAGGTTAATGAGTAATGTTTAGAAACCTATCAAGATTAATTTAAACATATTCAAATGGGACAATATTATTTAGTGGATGATTTATTTGTTTGGGTGAACTAAATTGTGAGCTTGAATTGAATTTATAGTGAATTCCTTGAATATTCCACTATAAAATCAACAATGTATTTATAGCCTATGAGATATTGAGTGGGATAACGTTAAGGAGAATAGGGAAATATGAGAAGAGAATGCATTAAAATATTATAAAGGTTTAAAACAAAATGAATCAAATAGGTATATAAAGGAGGAATATTAAGGTTAATATGACACCATGTATTTTGATAAAATAATTTAATTATTTTAAAAAAGGCATGCAATATGGAAAAGGAATGTATAAGGATAAACTTACATTTAAGTGATTCAATTATGGAAAGAATGATTTTTTTTTAAAATTTATTGATAAGAATAGATAAGGTGAGAAGGATGATCAATCAAAATTTTTATCAAGAATAAAAAAGGTTTAAAGTGGTCATAATGTAGGAAATATTTTTAAATTAAAAGGTATATCCAAAAACATTACTGAGATGGAAGTTAAGTTCATTTTAAAATGGGTGATCTCAATGAAATACTTGAAGAATTTAATAATATTCTATTTATTAACATATAAAATTTATTTCCAAGAATAATGATTTAAAACATCGTTAGGAAAAGTTAGTGGAATATGATAATTAAATGAAAATGTTCAACCTTTGGAGTTTGAATTTTTTTAAAGAAGTTGATAAATTCTCTAAATCATCCTAGAAAGTTTTTGATGCTATCAAAAAATATAGATTATTCTATGATACCATGAAACATTATTTTGGATAGTCAAGATTACAACAAAAATAATAGGAACAACAATAAAAAAGGGAATAAGTTAATCACTTAATCAAAGAAGGAGAATATTACCATTACTATTCCAAGTGGTAGTGTTGAATTTTCCAAAATCAGTAAGGTGTAGAAAAATAAGGGGAAAAAAATAAACCAAATGGAAAATAAAATAAAAAGTTGTATTATTTTAATTATAAGAAATAAGAACAAAAATAGTTAATTTTAAATCAACATAAAAATCATTCAATCAAATTTTGATGAATCTTATTTTCAACTTAGGAGATTTCTCTTTGAAGGAATATGTGGGTGTTGTGGTTTGTATTACAACAAAAAATATTAATGATGGAATAATTTTTCAATACCTCAATAAAAAAGAGGCCATGTATCAAGGGGGATTCATGTTTAAATTATTAAATCCCATTAAAGAAAACATTTAAATGAGAAGGTAAAATTATAAAACTCTTATGATTCTTATAAGTAAACTTGTGGGAGGTGTGGTCAATCTGGACATGTGAATGTTTGGTCATGATATGTCAAGTTAATTATGTTTTTAAAGTTTATTTATAGTATTGGTAAGACCCTATGTCATCTATCAAGTATATTTGTAGGTTTAAAGTGTGTATTTTCAATATTTTTTATAAAAAAAACTAAATGAGAGGGGGTTTTGAAAATAGTTTTAAGTAAAAAATGAAATAAAAAAACATATGAATTTTATAAAATGAAGTAATTTTTAAGATACATATAAGTAGGTGAAAATTAAAATCTTATAGAACAATATTCCATGTTAATTTATCTTATAATTTCATTTAGGCTTAGATTAATTCATTTGTTGAGGTTGATCAGAATCCTTGTTACCCTCTAGCCCCCTAAATCAATGAACTTAGACATAGACCTTGATGTTACAATATTCTAAACAAGTTATACATATTATTCATAGTTTTGGGACTAAAAATTCAAAAAGTAATTTAATAAGTGTTTAATGAAAATGTATTTATATTATTTTCAATCACAACAACATAAGTTTTCCATGTTTAATATTAGCAGCAATCAGTTAAGAGAACACATGCATTTTGTGAAAGAAACTCAATATAATAGTCTGATCAAGAAACACATCAAGTTATTAACCCATGAAATGATAAAAAACCAAAAAATAAATAAAAATAGTATATATGTTATCTGTTGGAACTCCCTTGACAAGTATTGTAATACCTTGAGATTTTAAAATAAGACTATGTTTGATAATGTACAAGACATGTAACACTAAACTTAAATGAATAATGAGATATTATTATTTAAATATGACCATTATAAACCAGATGTTAAATTTTAGGGTATGAATAGGATAAAAAATATTATGAAATATATATATAAGTCCTACTCAATACAAAAGTATTTATTAATTCTTAGGAAATACACACAAATTTTTTAGTAAAGATGTTTTATGATTTGAAAATATGTTTTCTTCAAAAATGATTTTTATTTCTTCTTGTGAGTGAATATTATAATTAATTTTTTTAACTTTTAGAAAATTTATTTGATAAAATTAAATTCATTTTTTTAAATAAACACATAAAAATAATTTTAGAGATAATAATTTGGGATTTTTCTGAAAATATTGATTTTCCCATGGATAGTGAAAAATAGAGATTTTTATTGAAAACTGTATTTTTGTTTCAAGAATGTAAAAAGTTCCATTTTATTTTAAAATAGTTTAAAATTAAAATTATTTATAATATATTTAAAATAACCCAATAAAGTTAATTTTAACTAATTTTATTTTTGAATTTGGTATAAAAAAGTTTTTTATACGTAAAAAGCCATTTTTTCTGAAAAACTGTTTTTATGCATGCAATGTGTTTTTATATTAATAAATTAAATTAATCACTGTTGGTGAAATATTATAATGAAATTTATATATTATATATTCTATAATTTTTTTAATATTCTTTATTTGAATAAACCAAGTTTTATGCTTTAAAATTTATTTTTTCTAAAAAAGTGGTTTTCATCGCATCTTGAACGCTTATTTTAAAATTAATTTATTCCAATTATAGGAATTGAATTTTATAAAATTAATTCTATATTTTTAATCATGAGGATCAAAATTTTTGAATAGACATATTTTATTTTTGTTTAATATGAATAATAACCATGATAATGGTTATATTGAAACAGAAAACATGACATTATTTTTATTAGTTTATAACTAACTCTATGACATCATTTTGGTTAAAAAAATAGGTATATGAAAATGATAACATGAGTATGATTGATATAGAACATGTGTTTTTATGAATGAATAAAATAATTCATGTGATAAAAGTAAAAAATGAATATTCAATGTATTGATATGATGCAAAGTGAGTATGATTTACAATGTGAGTATGATTAACATATTTGGTACGATAAAGTATGTATGATATATAGAGTTAGTATGATAGAAAGATTCAATATGATAGACATAGTTAGTATGATTGATAGAGAAACCATATTCAAGGAAATCCTTTATTTGAGAAATGGGTATAAAGAGATTTTTGATTTCCAAAACAAAAGACATAAAAGTCAAAATAATACTTTTAACTTAACAATATCCCCCTTTTTGGAAAGAAAAAACACAAAGTAAAACTTAGAAATAAATACTTATCTCCCCTTGAGTTATGAAAACTCTTATGAATATGAAATTGAATAAAACTAACTCCCCCTTAGGTATATAATTTCCCAAGGATTGTATTCATAGATTTTACTTTATTTAGATGTATTACAATTGAGTAAGACATTAACAATTCTCCCCCATTGCGAAACTTTCTCCCCTTTTATAAAACATTATCCCTTTTGTGGTTTACAAAAAGAATGGGGTAGTCTTGAGTTTCTTGAAAATATTAGAGAGAAACAAAAGATGAAAATAATATAAATTCAAACATATGGTTCATTGAATTTTAAAAGATCAACGATTTTCAAAAGACAAACAAGAAAGAAAGATACAAAAAAACATTTATTTGTTTTCTATTTATTTATATTTCTTGATCAACTCATGAATACCAACCTTCATCTTATTTATCTATTTCTTATCTTTTGAGATAGAAACACCCTGGGATTTAAGAAGATCTTGTTGGTTGGAAAAAAGTTTTTCCTAGTTTTTGATAGTCTCTTCTTGAATTCTAATCACTTATTCAAGTGTATCAATTACTTATTGAATATTATTATTATAAAAGAAAAAAAGATAGGACTAACTATCAGTACAATGATGTAATATGATACCATAGGTTATGAGACAATTGTATTCAAATTGAATACAAATATCAAAGTAAAATAAGTTGTAAATTATTCTACCATATAGCGTATAGAATCAATAATGAAAGTATAACCAGTAATTAAAAAAATTAAAAAAGAATAAAAATAGAAAGAAGAAATAAAAGGATTCTCTTTCTATTACAATAATCATCAGAAAAGTAAAAGTTATTACAATTCTTTTATCCCAAAGAGTAGGGTATCCTTTCACCTAGGATAATAGGTCTGTCTCACCAACACTGGTAATCCATCGATACGATTATCAACACGTCAGTCTTGCTATCCCTATAAGCCCTTTATTTTATAGGTAATCGACACATTTGTCTTTCAAAACACTTAAAAGCCCTCGATATGATGATCGGTCGCACCGTCTGCCTATCCTCGGTAGCCCTCGATCATTATCACCTGATCGGATGCCCAAATCCAAACAATTACTTATTGAAATACAAAAAAATAATAACGAGCCACTCATGTTTTGTAATTTTAAGGATTTCACATGAAGCAGAGAGAAGTCACACAATCTCTCTCTAGAACTTGGAAGTAGCTGAGTTGTTCAAGTTATTTATCTTCTTCAAATGAGCTCCTATTTATAGACCTCAGGTTCCAATAGTCATATTTTCTCCAACGATCATATTTCTTTGAAAAACTCAGAGGGACTTGGACACCTGGCATTGTAACTGTCATATTGAAATAGAAAACATGACATCATTTTGATTATTTTATAACTAACTCTACGACATAGTTTTGGTTAAAACAATAGGTATATAAAAATGATAACATGAGTACGATTGATATAGAACATGTGTTTTGATTAATGAATAAAATCATGCATGTGATAATAGTAAAACATGAGTATTCAATGTATTGATATGATGAAAAGTGAGTACGATGCACAACGTGAGTATGATTAACATAGTTAGTACGATAAGGTAAGTATGATAGATAGAGTCAGTATGATAGTCAGAGTCAGTATGATAGACCGAGAAACCGTATTTAAGGAAAGTCCTTTATTTGAGAAATTAGTATAAAGAGATTTGTGATTTCCAAAACAAAAGACATAAAAGAAAAAATAAGACTTTTGACTTAACATTAGTTTAGTTTTAAAGGATTATATTCAAATTAAAATATTTTATTTATGTCTTTTAAGTGAAATTAAACAAATAGTGTCAAAATTGACAGTAATAATATTTTATCAAAATAATATATTATAAAATTATTTAAAAATTATGAAAATATTTAAATAGTAAAATTAGGATAATATATCTATGAAAATGTCACAATTTTTTCATTTTTTATTCATTAGTTACCTTATAAGTAAAATTATAACATTTTACGAGTGAAGAAGTTGTTACCATGGTTAAGGTTATAAAAGGATAACTAAGGAGTTAAACCAAAAGATAAGGTTTAAAAAACCACATAAACCTACCCAAAAATTATTTTTGGATGTAAATTCAACCACATTTTATATTATATTCTAATCCGTGTCCTTTTAGAGGTATTTGGGCTAAATAATGGATTTATTATATTTTAATCTTTTAAGAAATTCAAAGAGAGACGCTCCCCTCAATTATAAAAGGAAACACACCCTTTCTCTTCATAAATTTTTTTTGAGCCATCTAGATTGAACATACTCTAAAAAAATCCCTTCTAAACTTTATTTTCCACATTATAGAGGTGATGGTCTTCCTAAAATACCAACCTTAGGATTCTTCTTTCAAAGGTGAGGTAATCACCTTAACCAATCACTTTCTTTTTACTTATTCTTTACCTATTATAAATTTATCGTATTTATCATAAAATAATAAATTTAGTATCATAAATATATTTAAATGTCATTATGATTATTAAATCACCATTATCCACCCTATTTACCATCAAATGGGAAGTGAAAGCATCGTTCGTTCATACGTATGGCTTACCGTCTCCATATAACAATACAATTAATTTTCCACCGCCATATTTGATTGATGGTTATTATGATGGGTTTAAATTTTATATATGATAATTATAACATAATTATTCTTATGGAATCATAATATCACATATAACTTCTTACCTTACAATCCATTGGAAAATGATAACGTCGCTCATGCGTACGTGTGGACTACCACCTTCACGAAGAGATGTGATTCATTTTTCATTTTTTCTTTAATTGGATGGTAATAAGAATAGATTTAATGAATATATAAGATATATATATTATAAAAATCAAAGAAATATTTTTTAACTTATATGGCCTGAACAGAATTTACCACCGTCATGACCACTCATGTTTTTAATGATTACTGTAAAGACTTGGAAATTTCAAGGAAATTTTTTTCTTAATTTTCTTTGGAATTTTACAAGAATGCAGTTTCTGACGGTGCCTGATTCTGAGGCCTGGTGTGCCCAGAATTAATTTCCGAAGTTTAGCTCGGGTACGTTCAGTGAACGAACGAGCGGGAATTTCTAACTTTGAAACCAGTGCTCGGAATCAAATTCTGAGGGCACCGATGGAACCGCAACGCCGGTATTTGCTTAGTAATGCCTATTCCGAAGTTGCGTTTTCACGGGAGGAGTTGTTAAAATTTGTGGCTTAATTGAGGAATGAATAAAATTGTGAGACAATTTTATTTCTTAAGTATAAGGTAGTTTTATCCTACATGGGGAAGTTGGGGTGGCACCTAACTACCCATGTGAGGATAAATGAGAGGATAATGTGTGGTGGGGCCCACACGATTCCCCACCTTTTCAAATTCCCCATAACTCCCTAACTCCTTTAAACCCCCCACTTAAGTTGTGTAACTCTTCCTCTCCCCTCTCTCCCTCTTAAATTCTTGCCAACCTATCACTTAATTAATTAGACAACTCATTGTTTAATTGATTTAGTGAATTAGGTTTTGAATTTTTGTAAGTTTGAATGGATGGCAAAATAATAAAATAAGGAGAGGCCTTATTTTATTTTGGGAGTTTGGTTGTGTGAGAGAATTTTGAAGAGAGCTCTTCCCTCTTTTGAGGAAATTAATCTTCAACGAAGAACGACGCCTCTTCAACGACGGAAGCGACGAACGTCAACAACCTTCTTCGACTTCCTCCCTCGGATCCTACCGACGTGTAGTGTCTTCCACGGCCAATGTAGCTCGGGATTGGGAGTGTGTGACGAACGCGGCGAAAGATGAACTTCATCGTCTTCTTTCCGCAACACCGTCAACGAACGACGAACGTCGATCGACGAATGAAAGTAGGGGTTTGTTTCGTTTTGTTCTTGATTCTATCTTTGACGTTCTACGAGTAATGAGAACCCCTTGTTATCGTTTAACGGGAGGAGGCCGGACCGCACGAACACAGCCGGTCCTCCTCCCTTTTGATTCTTTCTTGTCATTGCGGATCGAAAGAGAGTGACGCGGTGACGTCGCACCGCGTGGGAAAGAACGGCAAGGATGTGAGACATCGTCACACCGTGCGGGATCGAGCGGCAAGAATGCACGACGTCGTCACACCGCACATTCAAAATTTTTAAACCCTCGTGCGTGGATATTTGATTGCAAGGTGATCGTATAATTTATTTTGGATAAATTATACCCTCGTCAATGATTAAAATCATGTGTTATTATTTTCCAATTGATAACACCTAACACGGAGGGCGCGGGCCGAACAAACACGGCCCGACAACCCTCCGCAGCTTGTTTATTAATGTACGGATCGACGGATGACAACGAAGCAGGCCACTATGGCATTTGAATCCCTTCGCAGTGAAGGTCGGGTCCCGGGAGGACCGTAGGCGAAGACGGCAGGAGAAACGGACCACCGGAGCGCGTCCAGTGGTCCGCGAAAGGCGGCGGCGGCGTGCCACGCCGGTGCGGCGGCGGCGCGCCACGCCGGTGCGGCGGCGACGCTCTATCGGAAGACCGGCGGCGGCGGTCGCCACCGGCTTCAATTAGCGGCGAGGGCGGGCCGCGCACACCCCCGCCCGCGTCTTCCGCTCGGCCGCGCTGGCTGAGCCGCGGCAGGCCGGCCGGGCCGGGCCGCGCCGGCCGGGCCAGGCTGGGCCCAGCCGGGTCGGACCCGGGCCGGGACGGGTCGAACCGGTTGGGGCCGACCCAGGGGGGGTTGGGCCGGGTCGGTCCAGGCCCAGACCCCCTGTTTTCGGACCACTTTCGGTCCAATGCCCATATCTTGGGATACACACCTCCGATCGACGCACCGTCACTTGCGTAGCGATCCTTGGAATGAGGCGGTCGTTTCGGTATATTACACTCAAGGTTTTGGAGAACTTTGTGTTCGGCCGGGTTGGTTCGGATATGAAACCAACCGGGTCCTCGGAGCGGAAACGCTCGTAACTTGAGCTCCGGATGTCCGATTGACGTGCCGTCGACTTTGTTGGATTCCTTTTAGTGAGACGGATCTTTTGGCTTACTCCGCTCGAGGTTTGGATGCAGTCAGAGTGAGGTCGGGTTGGTTCGCTCACGAAACCAACCGGGCCCCTGGAACGAAAAAGCCAATAACTCATAGACCGGGCATCCGATCGACGCGCCGTCTGTTTCATTGAATTCCTCTTGATGAGACGGAAATTTTGGCATAATTCGCCCGAGTTTTGGTTGCTGTTGGATAGTGGCCGGGTTGGATTTTACCCGAAATCCAACCGGGCCCCTGGAACGGAAAAGCTGATATCATTCAGACCAGACGTCCGTTTGACGAACCATCAGTGGCGTTGGTGATCACGTTGAGAAACGGTCCCTTTGAGTATACCCTATGAGTGTTTGGGGTATAGTTGAGTTACGGTCGGGATTGGTTCGCTCACGAAACCAACCGGGCCCCTGGGACGAAAAGGCTAGTAACTCACAGACCGGGCGTCCGATTGACGCACCGTCTGTTCCGTTGAGACCCTTATGACGAGGCGGTCCTTTGAGATACTTATTCGTGGGACTTTGAGATACTTGGAGTATCGACCAGTAGCTCGTGGAGCAGACCCTCCCAGAGACGAGCGTACGGAGTACGGAGACCGTGTAGCCGCCTGAGACCTGATGACTGCTTGACCGACTTGACTTGGAGTGAGTCGAATAGCCTAGTGGACGGAGCGCCCGGTATTTGGTGACAGACCCATGGCGGACGGAGTGCCCGGTAGTAGGCCGCAGACCGGCGGTACTCGATAGGAGGAGTACCTCTGTAGGCTATTAGGGGGAGCGCCCGGTATTTGGCGACAGACCCTCAGTGGACGGAGCGCCCGGTAGTTGGCCGTAGACCCGCGGTACTCGACAGGAGGAGTACCTCAGCAGTCTTAGGTTAGTGAGCAGTACCTCAGAGTCGTGACAGGACCACTGTACACTTCAGAGACGGAGCTCTACAGCAGTTACGGTTTGGATAATGAAAATCCTAGTTTGAGCTGAGACTATTGACCTTTGTGTTTACCTCATGATTGAGATGGGTTACTTGATAACTTATGTATATGTATGGGAATATACCTAAGTAGAGGTTATCTGTTGAGATCTTCTTTGTGGTTATCCTTGTTGGTTTTAGTGAGACCTTGAGGGTCTCGGGGTCCCTACTGAGTATCGTTATACTCACCCCTGCATGGGCTATGCCCGCACCTTGTTGTGTTGGTTGCAGACGATGGGCAATGCTGACGGAGGCCGAGTGTTCGAGGACTGGACGGTACCCGGAGGTGGACTAAATGACGAGTCAGTACCTTGAGGTGGACTACACGATGAGTCAGTATCCGGAGGAGGTTGACAGGCGAGAGCGTTGAGGAGGCTATCTGTACCTACCCTTCAGGTAGGATCCGTGGTGGACGATTCAGGAGCTGTGCCTTCTGTACCTACCCTTCAGGTAGGATCCGAGGAGGACGACCCAGGAGCTGCTTCCTTTCTTCCAGTTGTTTTCTTTTTCTGTTGTACCTTGTTCAGTTGTAGTTGTACTTTCATTTGGGTTTGTATTCTGGCCCATTTACCTTTCAACACTTCTCTTTGTACTTAGTGTTTTACTTCTACTTGTACTCTGTAGTGTTTTGTTTACTTTTATAAAGTTAATGCCTTCCCAGTTATCAGAATTTACGCCTTTGGTGCTAGTCGCCAGCCCCTGGCCTATGGAAGGCGGGCTTGGGGTAGTCACGGCACGGGCCCCGAGGACGGGTCATGACAAATTGGTATCAGAGGAGTCGGTTCTACCGCAGAACTTATAACTATGAAGTTTTCTTTCTGTGAAGCAATAATGTTAAGGGTACCGAGTGTGGTCTTCAGTTTAGGGAATCCAGTGTCGGTGCGGGCGGCCGACGTATCCACACACCAAGACCGTGACAACTGAATTCCAACTTTGTGCACAAAAACACTGATTGCATGGGTGTTTCCAGAAGTTTTATTTAAATATCAGCTCAAAATAGGTCATATCACCAGGTATAAGTCTTTTGACCGTGTCATGTTTGTTTCTTTCAAAATGCCTCCCCGCGGACGGCCAGCTAGAGCCCCGAGAGTTGTTCGTACTGATAGCCCGCCGAGCGACGAGGCCTCAGTACAGGGCCATATCCCAGTTGAGGCACTAGAGGAGGCACCAGCGGTACTACTACCCGTTGGGCCACCGATGCCACCAGCCCCAGCAGCAGAGGGTGCACGTCGCTTGAGCGCACTGCACGAGTTCCAGCGCCAGAGGCCACCCAGGTTCCAGGGAGGGACGGACCCACAAGCGGCTGAGGATTGGCTGGAGGCTGTGGTGAGAGTCTTCAGGCTAGTGGGGATGCCGGAAGACTTCATGGTGATCCTTGCTGCCAGCCTTCTTCAGGCAGCAGCAGGCAGATGGTGGAGCATGATGCTCCAGATGCATGATGAGGCGACACTTCTTTGGGCAGACTTTGAGAGCCTGTTCCGGGCAGAGTTTGTACCAGCCACCCTTCGAGCAGTGCGTATACAGGAGCTACTTCAGCTACGACAGGGCAGCATGACAGTGGCACAGTATTCAGCGAGGCTCACAGACCTCTCGTGCTACTACACAGATATGGTACGGGACCCGTTCTTCAGGGCCCGAACCTTCGAGCAGGGGCTCAGGCGAAAGATTAGAGCTTATGTTGTTTCTCACAACATTCCAACGCAGACAGGGGTATTTGAGAGAGCCCTCTTAGTGGAGAGTTTCCTTGCCGAGCAGTCTCCAGCAGCAGGACCCACCAATAGCCGGCTTGCAGCAGAGTCTTCTGCAGCAGGCAGTAGACAGATGACGCAAAGGTCCAAGAGGACCAGACCTACCGGTGGCCGACTGCACGACTCAGGTTTAGTTGTGTGGGGAAACCGGGGTGGAGTCAGAGCCAGACGTGCCGAGAGTGGACAGTGTTACTCCTGCGACGGAATTGGTCACATGGCACGTGACTGTCCGACCCGCCATGCAGATGACCAGCAGTTAAATGAAGAACCTCCCAGCCAGAGGCAGAGGTTCGATCAGGGCAGACCGCAAGGAGCAGGTGGCCATGGAAGAGGATCTGGTCATGCAGCTGGAGGTGGACGACACTTCGGGGTGTTGCCACCCCCACCACCAGGAGGCCCACCCCAACCGTAGGGGACAGGAGGACATGAGAGAGCTGAACTTCAGGCAGCTGAGGACTATGGTCATGGAGCTCCGGAAGCTGATGGACAGGAGCGGGACTAGCTCCAGACCTGGAGGCTATTGATCCTGTTGCTTCTAGTTTTGTTGATGTTTTTTTGTTGTTGCTTCGTTTCTTTGTACTATGAGCTGTAATAATAAAAAAAGACACTTATCTTTGTGATGTTTTCTTTCTTGTACCTTTTGTTGGGTTGATACTGAGTGGTCCCGGTTAAAACTGTTGACTTGACCCTCACTTTTGAGATTTCTACTGGAGGAGACCTAGTGACCTCACACTAATGCCGACAGTGTGACTCGACCCTTGGAGGTGAGAGTGACAGTTTGATCTCTTGGTAGTTATGTTGAGGCCTTATGACGTCATCCATGGCATGAATGCATCATTCATGTCAGGATTGACTGTATTAGGCAATGAATGTGGTTCATCCAGGGGATGAGACTGGATTTATCTTATCGGAAAAGAAGAAATCATAGCATCTCTAGTGAGACTAGAGAAGGTCCAGGTCATCCAAGAGCGGATGAGGACAGCACAGGGCCAACAGAAGCCTTATGCTGACAGGACTTGGAGGCCTCTAGAGTTTGAGGATGACGATCATGTCCTTATACGGGTTTCACCTCGACGAGGTTTACGGAGATGTGGCCAAGACGACAAATTATCCTGGAGGTTCAGTGGACCTTCTTATTTCCTCAGCTGGGTAGACGAAATGGTTTAATGCTTGATGCATCCACCCCAGTTGCACCAGGTGCACGATGACTTCTACGTATCTCAACTGAGGAGATACGTTCTTGATCCTTCACACATCATCGACCTCAGGGAGTTGGACGTCGATAATAGGGCGTCATGCACGGAGGTTCCAGTGGGGATCGAGGATCGATAGGAGTGGATTCTATGAGGATGGTCGATTCCTCTTGTGCATTTTCGTAGGCAGCACAGAAACCTCCAGGTAAGCACATGAGAGCGGAAGACTCAGATGCGTGCTCTGTACCGCTTTTGTGACTCTAGTTTGTGTTGAAGCTTTACGGGGATGTAAATCCCTGAGGTGGGAGTAATGTAAAGACCCGAAAATTTCAAGGAAATTTTTTTCTTAATTTTCTTTGGAATTTTACAAGAATGCAGTTTCTGACGGCGCCTGATTCTGAGGCCCGGTGTGCCCGGAATTAATTTCCAAAGTTTAGCTCGGGTACGTTCAGTGAACGAACGAGCGGGAATTTCTAACTTTGAAACCGGTGCTCGGAATAAAATTCTGAGGGCACCGATGGAACCACAGCGCCAGTATTTGCTTAGGAACGCCTATTTCGGAGTTACGTTTTCACGGGAGGAGTTGTTAAAATTTGTGGCTTAATTGAGGAATGAATAAAATTGTGAGACAATTTTATTTCTTAAGTCTAAGGTAGTTTTATCATACATCGGGAAGTTGGGGTGGAACCTAACTACCCATGTGAGGATAAATGAGAGGATAATGAGTGGTGGGGCCCACACGAGCCCCCACCTTTTCAAATTCCCCATAACTCCCTAACTCCTCTAAACCCCCCACTTG
This sequence comes from Viscum album, assembly GCA_963277665.1. Taxonomy (NCBI): domain Eukaryota; kingdom Viridiplantae; phylum Streptophyta; class Magnoliopsida; order Santalales; family Viscaceae; genus Viscum; species Viscum album. The sequence continues at coordinate 1,773,222,461 of OY728165.1, read as the reverse complement.
AGTTGTGTAACTCTTCCTCTCCCCTCTCTCCCTCTTAAATTCTTGCCAACCTATCACTTAATTAATTAGACAACTTATTGTTTAATTGATTTAGTGAATTAGGTCTTGAATTTTTGTAAGTTTGAATGCATGGCAAAATAATAAAATAAGGAGAGGCCTTATTTTATTTTGGGAGTTTGGTTGTGTGAGAGAATTTTGAAGAGAGCTCTTCCCTCTTTTGAAGAACTTCATCTTCAAAGAAGAACGACACCTCTTCAACGACGGAAGCGACGAACGTCAACAACCTTCTTCGACTTCCTCCCTCGGATCCTACCGATGTGTAGTGTCTTCCACGGCCGACGTAGCTCGGGATTGGGAGTGTGTGACAAACGTGGCGAAAGATGAACTTCATCGTCTTCTTTCCGCAACACCGTCAACGAACGACGAACGTCGATCGACGAATCAAAGTAGGGGTTTGTTTCATTTTGTTCTTGATTATATCTTTGACATTCTACAAGTAATGAGAACCCCTTGTTATCGTTTAACGGGAGGAGGCCGAACCGCACGAACACGGCCGATCCTCCTCCCTTTTTATTCTTTATTGTCATTGCGGATCGAAAGAGAGTGACGCGGTGCCGTCGCACCGCATGGGAAAGAACGACAAGGATGTGAAACATCGTCACGCCGCGCGGGATCGAGCGGCAAGAATGCGCGACGTCGTCACACCACGCATTCAAAATTTTTAAACCCTCGTGCGTGGATATTTGATTGCAAGGTGATCGTATAATTTATTTTGGATAAATTATACCCTCGTCAATGATTAAAATCATGTGTTATTATTTTCCAATTGATAACAACTAACGCGGAGGGCGCGAACCGAACAAACACGGCCCGACAACCCTCCACAACTTGTTTATCAATGTGCGGATCGACGAACGATGACGAAGCATACCACTATGGCATTTGAATCCATTCACAGTGAAGGTTGGGTCCCTGGAGGACCGTAGGCGAAGACGGCAGGAGAAACGGACCCCAGGAGCGCGTCCGGTGGTCCGCAGAAGGCGGCGGCGGCGCCGACGACCGGCGGCGGCAGCGCTCCACCGGAAGACCGGCGGCGGCGGTCACCGCTGGATTCAATTAGCGGCGAGGGCGGGCCGCACACACCCCCGCCCGCGGCTTCCGCTCGGCCGCGCTGGCCGAGACGCGGCAGGCCGGCGAGTCGGACCGAGCAGTGTCGGGCCCATCCGGGTCGGACCCGGGCCGGGACGAGTCGACCCGGTTCGGGCCGACCCAGGGGGGGGGGGGGGGGGGGTCGGGCCGGGTCGGTCCGGGCCCAGACCCCCCGTTTTCGGACCACTTTTGGTCAAATGCCCATATCTTAGGCTACGGACCTCCGATCGACGCACCGTCAGTTGCGTAGCGATCCTTGGAACGAGGTGGTCGTTTCGGTATATTATACTCAAGGTTTTGGAGAACTTTGGGTTCGGCCGGGTTGGTTCGGATACAAAACCAACCGGGCCCTCAGAGCGGAAACGCTCGTAACTTGAGCTCCAGACGTCCGATTGACGTGCCGTCGACTTTTTTGGATTCCTCTTAGTGAGACGGATCTTTTGGATTACTCTGCTCAAGATTTGGATGCCGTCGGAGTGTGGTCGGGTTTGTTCGCTCACGAAACCAACCGGGCCCCTGGAACGAAAAAGCCAATAACTCACAGACCGGGCGTCCGATCGACGCGCCGTCTGTTTCGTTGAATTCCTCTTGATGAGACGGAACTTTTGGCATACTTCGCCCTAGTTTTGGTTGCTGTTGGATAATGGCCGGGTTGGATTTTACCCGAAATCCAACCGGGCCCCTGGAACAGAAAAGATGATATCATTCAGACCAGACGTCCGTTTGACGAACCGTCAGCGGCGTTGGTGATCACGTTGAGAAACAGTCCCTTTGAGTATACCCTATGAGTGTTCGGGGTATAGTTGAGTTACGGCCGGGATTGGTTCGCTCACGAAACCCACTGGGCCCCTGGGACGAAAAGGCTAGTAACTCACAGACCGGGCGTCCGATTGACGCACCGTCTGTTGCGTTGAGACCCCTATGACGAGGCGGTCCTTTGAGATTCTTATTCGTGGGACTTTAAGATACTTGGATTATCGACTAGTAGCTCGTGGAGCGGACCCTCCCAGAGACGAGCGTACGGAGTACGGAGACCGTGTAGCCGGCTGAGACCTGATGACTGCTTGACCGACTCGACTTGGAGTGAGTGGACTAGCCTAGTGGACGGAGCACCCGGTATTTGGCGACAGACCCACAGCAGACGGAGTGCCCGGTAGTTGGCCGCAGACCCGTGGTACTCGACAGGAGGAGTACCTCTGTAGGCTATTAGGGGGAGCGCCCGATATTTGGCGACAGACCCTCAGCGGACGGAGTGCCCGGTAGCTGGCCACAGACCCGCGGTACTCAATAGGAGGAGTACCTCAGTAGTCTTAGGTTAGTGAGCAGTACCTCGGAGTCGTGACAGGACCACTGTACACTTCAGAGACGGAGCTCTACAGCAGTTACGGTTTTGATAATGAAAATCCTGGTTTGAGCTGAGACTATTGACCTTTGTGTTTACCTCATGATTGAGATGGGTTACTTGATAACTTAGGTATATGTATGAGCATATACCTAAGTAGAGGTTATCTATTAAGATCTTATTTGTGGTTATCCTTGTTGGTTTTAGTGAGACCTTGAGGGTCTCGGGGTCTCTACTGAGTATCGTTATACTCACCCCTGCACGGGCTATGCCCGCACCTTGTTGTGTTGGTTGAAGATGACGGGCAGTGCTGATGGAGGCCGAGTGTTTGAGGACTGGACGGTACCCGGAGGTGGACTACACGACGAGTCAGTACCTGGAGGTGGACTACACGACGAGTCAGTATCCGGAGGAGGTTGACGGGCGAGAGCGTTGAGGAGACTATCTGTACCTACCCTTCAGGTAGGATCCATGGTGGACGATTCAGGAGCTGCGCCATCTGTACCTACTTTTCAGGTAGGATCCGAGGAGGACGACCCAGAAGCTGCTTCCTTTCTTCCAGCTGTTGTTTTTTTCTGTTGTACTTTGTTCAGTTGTAGTTGTACTTTCATTTGGGTTTGTATTCTGGCCCATTTACCTTTCAACACTTCTCTTTGTAATTAGTGTTTTACTTCCGCTTGTACTCTGTAGTGTTTTGTTTACTTTTATAAAGGCAATGCCTTTCCAGTTATCGGAATTTACGCCTTTGGAGGTAGTCGCCAGCCCCTGGCCTATGGAAGGCGGGCTTGGGGTAGTCACAGCACGGGCCCTGAGGATGGGTTGTGACAATTACTTTACAAGTTTCCGAGGTTAGTTTTAAATAAAATATTTTCCTTAATATTTGGGAAATTTTTAGTTTTAAATAAGTGATTTCAAATAGAAAATGGCATTTTACTCAAGAAATGTTTCAATTGATATTTTAAATAAATTTTTAATCTAAGATGGAATCTATTGATGTTACTTAAGTTTTAATAGGGATATGATCCAATGATACCATAATTATTCTTTCTATGGATGTTTTATTATTATGATGAAAAAATGTTTATGAAACCCATTAATTTTATAAGGTTTTTTTTATAATGATATGACGGAATGTTTATATAACCCATTTCTTTTGCATGGGTTATACTATGATGACATGTTTATGAAACCAAATTATTTTCATAGGTTATGATATGATAAATGTTTTATGATCTTTTAGAACACATATTTATGATTTAATTATGTGATGGGTGTACCTAGAATTATACATCCCTATAATGTATTGGGTAAAGATAGATATCTTATTAGATAACTAGGATTGAAATAGAGAGTAAAACTAGTTTTTTAAGGGAATCTATCCACTATGATAGTATTGGGAGTGAAACTTAACTACTATTATGGTTTGGGGAGTGATCCAAATCCACTATGATGGTCTTTGAAGTGAAAATTGAATACTATAATGGTTTGGGGAGTGAACCCAATCCATTATGATAGTCTTGACATTAAATCCTTGACTACTACGAAATTTATTTTTTATTCTTATACATATGCCAAAAACCTATGTATTATGCCAATATTATACTATCATGGATCATGTTCTTTTATTCCTTTATGATTCATGTCTTATGAACTACCAATATTTATTCTATGACTAAAGATTTTGATATATGATATGTGGGGTATAGTTTTTAAAATTTTATTATCATGTTCTCATAACCTCATGATCATGTTATATTGATATCTACCTTGTCTACCCCTACTAAACATCTGATATCACCCTTTATTGTGATTCATATCCATAGGTTATGAAGAAAGGTTTTAAGTATGATATGTATAAAAAGGGTTCTAGTTATGATGAACTAAGTGAGAGATGATGTAGACTTATTATGAACAAGTAGTTTATGAACCCAAGTTTCTAAAGGAAAAATAACTATATGATTTTAAAATATATTTCTATATTATATAATGAATATTCATATAAAAATATGAAATATATATGCATGAAAATTATGGGTTGCTATATCTATGTAGCTCCCATTTAATGAACTCCCATCATTTAGCTCGCCATCGAGAGGTGGAGGAGGCTCAAGTAGACATAATTCTTCATTTTATCTCTCCCTCTGAGTATAGGGATCTACAAAACATATATTATTATAATATAAACCTTATACCTCTATAATGTGTTAGCACTTCACCCCCTAATGTTCTAATTTATAGGGAATGATAGGTAGTGTTTTTTTCTCACACATTTCATAATAAATATTGTAACTCAATTTTGGGAAAGTAACTGACTTATATAGAATTTGAAAAAATATGTTATTTTTTGGTAGGCCTATTTACTATCCAATTATAAAATTTGGTATCCATTGAAATTCTATAATGAGATATATTTTCAAAATACTGGGCAATATTGTTGACATTTAGTAATCTCTATTTTGTAAATAGATCACTTAATTTGGGACACCAAATGGATGAACATGGATTAGGTTTATTATAAAGAGTTTTATCCCATATATTTAGATATCCAACTATAAAATTATAGGCCAAATATATAAATATATTTTTTGGAATGGAAAAATCAGTGCACATGTGGGCTTGGGATTCCATACATCTTAGCCCATTTGGCTTCATTTTCATATTGGGCTCTCCAAATAACCTCCACCTAAATTGAAAAAATTAAAGAAAGGGAAATTTACCATTTTAATAGTATTTAAAATTAGTTAATTGAATCTAATTAAAATTTTAATTGATTATTATATTTGAAATTTATAATATAAAAATGGTTTAAAACTATGGTGTGAGGGTGCAATAAAATTGTGATTCGTGATGCAATCACACCATCATAATAGAATATTTTCACTCCCAGAAAAAGTCAAATTTCAAAGAATGATGCATGAATATATTTCATAGTTCATGGAGATTTAATATTTAGAGTAAATTCAATTTGCGGTAGCAATGTGAGAAAATCAATAACCACACAATGTAGTGAGTCACAATAAGTATTTAAAGCAGTGTCTATAAATTTAATTAGAATGAAATTATTGGATATTCATGATAATGATATTAGAAATGAATTTTAAGAGTCATCCATTCCCATAAATCCTTATGTGAGTGTGTGTGAAAACCATCTCAGGATTATCTTTCAACTTTCTATTTAGTAAACATAGTTCATTTTAAAAATTTAATCTTGGTTCCTTTCTACCGAATCCACCCTAAACCCTTTATAATAAAATTTCAAAACCCATTCACTTAATAAATCCATGAATTCAAACCCTTTTAGTTTATTTCTATATGTTGTGTTGTATTATTATTACCTTTTGATTATTTGTTGTTTGTGATTATTTTGCAAAAATAATATTAAGTATCAATTGAAGGTCAATCTGGTACAGTAAATAAAATGATTTCATAAGAAATGAATATATGGATTTTTTTTAATGATTATCAACATTAACTTGACTTATATATACCATCAATTAAGTAGAAAAGATTCAAATTTCCTAGTTGCATGTAATGTTATGTGGATATATTAAATGACACAATTTTTTTATAAAAAACTCACATAAATAATATCAACTCTAAGGTTTTGTAAAGATATAAATATTTATATCATTTAAAAACAACCAATTTTACTAAAATAACCTAACAATGTGAAATCCATGCACATAATTACATGCCATCAATGAAATAAATTTTCTTTAAATGCTAAAACAACTTGAAATGTGGAAATTAAACATGTATTTTCAATAAATTCTATGAAGGTGATGAAGGTTTGACATGATATTTATTTACTTCTTTACATGTATTATTAAATATTTAATGAAGCAACAAAAACACACAAAAATAAAGAAAAGGTGTAACCTTTTTATTTGAAATGTTTTTATTTCTTTGTTTTTTTATCCTGTAATAAAATAAAAAGATGAAATCAATATTAAGAAACAAACATACATAGGATGTACTCATATATACACAACATGTACTTATTTAAATGAAAAAATAGGGAAGAAACTTTTCCCTCATTCTGGGGGTGTGTTTTAAACCTATGACTGGTTTAATCCGTTTGATTTCTCATAACCATTATAACAAAGTTTATACCTTTAAAATTTTATTATATCTTTGGTATTTTATATTTATTAAAAAATTTACTTATATACTACATATAACAAAATAATATGCATAATTTTTACTTATTTAAATGAAAATAATTTAAATAGAAGTGACTCTCATGGTTGGGGTGAAAATCAAACCTGAAACTGGTTCAATTCCATGGGAGGTTCATAACCACCAGAGCCCATTCATTCCCCTATCATGATATTGTATATTTCTTGCTTTCATATTATTTATTTTCTAAAAAATATTACATATTATATGTATAAGTATATACAATGTGAAAAAAAATAATGAATCCTAAATCGATGATCAATAAAGGATTTGAATAGCTGACTGATTGCTTCCTGATAGTTCACCCAACCATCAAAACATGATTCATTCCTATTATTTATTCATTATAAATAAATAAATGAATATATATTCACAATGTTTATTATTTTTTTAAATAATTATATATACGATTATATGAGATATATTGTTATATTATTATTATATATATATATATTATGTTTATGCATATATATTATATAGTTATGCGTATATAATAGTAAATGACATCCTTCAATCCTAGTACACACTTTATAGTTTTTTAATCATTTAATTAACTATATACTAAACTATATAGTTGAATTTCCTTAATTGGTGGATCATGTACATCTATTTTAGCCTTTATAATTAATAAAAATAAAGGTGTATTTGTTTTTGATCTAATACCAAGAATGAAAATAAGTTCCCAAATCAAATTTTTTCATACTCCCATATATGGACAAGTAATTTAGAATCATAATGTAATGGGAGTGAAGTAGAATAAAATAGAAAAAACCAAATTACATCCACAAGAGAGGTGCTTTGGATTAATGAGGGAAGAAAATAAAGGGGTAGGTCATTAAAATTAACCATATTCTCAAAGAAATCATCCTTAAAAGAGGAATCAGATTTTATAAGATGAAGAGAATCGTCGATAGTCAATTGGTATTTAAAATTTTAAAATTATTTATTAATAAACATGATTAAAATTTTTCTAATACATTGCAACATTTAGTGTCATTTATATTTCTTAACATGTTTATTAAAGAGGTAAAACCAGAAAGGGGAAAAGTGATTAAAGAAGAAGGGGGGATACAAATTTTTTTCGAGGTATGTCACTTCAAAGATAAACTCGTCACACATAAAAAAAGTTAAAACAAAAATGAATATAAAAATTTATAAAATTTAAAATAAATAAACAAATATTTATATAATATACAATTTTATTATAAAAAATATACACTATAAATGATGACGCACCTCGACAACATTGAAAAAACTTTGAACGCGTTGGCATGAAATATCAAATTAATTATATTTTTAAAGTTTATTTATAGTATATAATAGATCATGGATAATTTTTTAAGGATATTTATAGGTTTAAATTTATAAATTTCAATAAGTTATATAAAAAACTAGGTTAAAAATAGTTTTAAGTAAATAAGAAAAGAAAATATATTATGGATTTTATAAAATAAAGTGAGTTTAAAGTGATATAGGATAATTTTATCACTGTATGTTTACTACACAACTTGTCAATTTCATTGATCATATAATTTCATTTAGGTTTAGAGAAATTATTTGGTTAAGGTTGACCAGAATCCTAGTTACCCTTTAGCCCCTTAAATTTATGCACTTAAACATAAACCTAATTATTAAAATCATTTAACAAAGTAAAAAATGTTATGCATTGTTTTGGGGTTACTAAATTACATAATAATTTAATGATTATGAAATAGAAATAGAATACTATGATTTATAATTGAAAAAAATGTAAGTTTCCCATGTGTAATCATAGTGCTGATCAGTTAAGAGAAAATATGCATTTTATGAAAGAAACTCAATATAATAGTCTAATAAAAAAATTCTTCTAGATAGAAACAGATGAAATGATTAAAAACAAAAAATTATAGTAAACTATTATAGAAGTTATGTGAAAAAAATCCCATGACAAGTGTGTAACTCCCTCACAATGACTACCTACCATTGAACTCAGCATAAATAGGTGGATGAATCTCGATTATATCTCCTAATTAATTTTTTCTCTCCCTATGATGATAAGGGGATCCAAAACATATAAAATGGGAATAGGAAACCTATAACTCTATAAAATGGTAGGAATTTATCCCATTGGATGAAATTATAAATGGGTCACCCAAGGTTCCAATTTATAGGCAATCAGAGGTAGTGGTTTTTAAATATAGATTTCATATTAGCACTTTCATCATTATTTTAGAAAATTAAACTAACTTATCCAAAATTTTAAGAAACTAAATATTTGTTTTTAGGCCACTTAAATATCTCATTTTAAAATCTATATGCCATTAAAGTTATATAATGGTATATATTGTCGAAATACTGATATGTACTCTTGACTTTGAGTAATTTTTTATTTGGGAAAAAATCATGTCATTTGGGCCACCAGATTGATAAAATGGGCTTATGTGTTTTCTATAGAGATGTATCCAACATATTTAGGGATCCACCCACCAAATTGTATCCCAATTAGACAAAAATATATCTATAAATGTCATAATCAGTGCAATTGTGTGCTTAGAATTATAGTAATATTTTTTTAGTTTGCTTCAACTTCATTTTGGGATCTCTAAATCACCACCACATACATTAAAAACATCAAAAAAGTAAAATTTACCTTTTAAAAGTATTTAATAATAATTAATTGAATCACATGAGAAGTGAAATTGATTATTATATTTGGAATTTAAAGTATAAAAAATTTAAAAAAGTGGTATGAGGGTGGAGTAAAATAGTGAACCATGATGCGATCAATACACTACTAATAAGTTTCTCAAAATCCTATCAGAGAAAATGAGGGAAAAAAGATAACTCCAAATCTATTTAGATAGGGTGTGATAAAGAGAATGTAATGGTGATTTAGGATACACATAAAGCTGGAAAAGGAGAAAAGGCTTAGATACTTGACAATGGTTTCTTACGACACATGGCTAAAGAAAAGAATATCTTAAATGATATACAAATTTTTGATAAAGGATTTTTTAATTTCAATAATGATGGGTCACTCAATATGAAATAAGTTGGTGTCACCAAAATTATTAAGTATAAATATAATAATTTTTTCTTTATCGATGGGTAAGGTATAATATTCTGAGTTTCTTACAACTTTGTGACAATGGGAACGAGGTGATATTTCACAAGAATAGATGTATCATGAATGAAAAAAATCACAATGAAGGGAAAAAAGTTTTTATCTATTCCAAATTTCTAATGATTATAATAGTTTCTTCACGAGCATGAAGAAGGAGAATGAGATTTGGCATAAGATACTTTTCCATATATGAAAAAGAAAATGGCTAATATAATAAGGTATAATGTTATGAGGGATAAGATAATGTTAAATCATGAATTAATTAACACTTGTGATACGTTTAACAAAGGGAAAATTATGAAAAAGAGTTATAAGGTAGTTAATTTTAAGTGGATAAAACCTCTTGAGTTGATGCACTTAGATATAGATGATCTAAAGAGTTCAAAGTCAACCAATAGAGATAAGTATGTCACAATTTTTTTCAATGATTCTAATCATATGAATTTTTTCTATTTTCTGTTGGGTAAATAAAAAACTCTTGATATGCTTATAAAATTTCATAGTCATGATGAAAATCAAATGGGATATGCTATAAAATTTTTTTAGTCTGATAATGGATTCAAATACAAGAATGAGAAGTTTTAGTTATATCTTGAGAAACAAAAAATAATGCATGAATATAGTGCCCTATAAACACCACAAGAAATATAGTAGATAAGCAGAAGAATAAAAGACTAGTGGAAAGGGTAAAAACTATGTTTTCAGATGACGGAACCTTATATTACTTTTAGAGATTATCTATAATCATGATTATCTTATAACACCCCACCTATTCTGAGGTATTATTTTTTAATTTTTTTTCCAAACCATGTGGAATTAGATGATTTTTGGACAATGGAGGAGTTGGAAGAGGACGAGGGTTACTTTTTGAAAATTTATACCTAGTGTGGTGTTTTTTTCATTTATGATAGACTATATTGGGCCCCCAGTGGGATGTACTAGGTACCTAGTGTGCCCAGTAAATGGGGAGGTATACCTGGAGGGTCACTAAGTGGCTAATGACACTGGGTAAGGTTCTTGTAGGGTAATGAGTACCTAGTGAGGGGTGAAAAAGTACTCGATTGCTCATTGGGTAGATTTTTTTAAATTTTAATTAATTCAAATTAAATAGTTATTTTTTTAAAATGAGTTCCCCTCATTTTCCCTCCAATGGTGTATGAACCAATCCTATTATATCTTTGGAGTAATCCTCTTCCAAACTTGGTTATTCCTTAATTGAGCTAAAAATCACATTCCATATATTCCATAGGATGGATTCTAGTAATTCAATCAATTCTTTCTCATCTATTATCAGTTTATCTTACTTTTTCATTATCTCTCTCTAGTTGTGACCAAATTTAAGGGTTTCTGTAAAAATTTTAAATTTCTTATTTGAGAGGTTAATCTAGTCTACAATTTCTGATGAGTGGGATCCTATTAATTCCAAGTAGGTGGTGACTAAACATTCTCACTGGTTATGCATATTTACATATGATTCATGATATATGGTCACACCAACCATGTGTTATTGACCTGAAGTTTATTTTAATTATTTACCTTGGATATGTATGAGAAGGATAAAGATTTTTATGGTCATGATATACCCTCTATGCATCATTCCTTAATGTATTTATCTCCATTGGTCATGTGCTTGAGATAAAGTTAGATACACTCTATACTCAGAACCCAATCGGGTGTTATTAAGTTATGTTATGGTATTATAGAACTTGATAGATGTCTGTTGGCCTCTATTAACATCAGATATGTTTTAATACATTAATTTTTGTATGGGGTTAGAATCTTAGTGAGCATATATACTATTATATAGCCATTTTTCTTATTTATCATGTATTTGGGGTAAATGAATTCCCCCTTTAAATTAAATGTCTTCTAAGAAACCATACTTGGGTGAGACATGGGGAGAAGTTTAATACGGTTGTGATAATCCATGTTGTTATTGAATATTATTTTGATAATAATTGATACAATTTCCCCAAATTATTCTATATTGGATGATTTAATGATAATTTTTATTTTGAGAATGAATTTTAAAATTACATAAAATATTTATTTTCCCCTTTTAATTTAACTTAGGTATTTTTATAATATTTTTTTGATGTTAATTTGGACTTTTAATTTTATGAAAAACCGATATAATAAATTTAATACATTTTTTATTTAGACTATGATATATGGATATTAATTTTAAAGGTAATAATGTGTTAATTAATGAAAAGATAAATAGGATTTAACCAGTTGGATATAACCTCACCATTTAGGAAATAACATTTACATTATTACTTTTAATGGGATGAAATTTTTAAGAATACTAAAGTACCAAATTTATATAATTTCATTCAACTAGAGTGACAGTTTTTTCACATGGGAACTTGGTTTGAAATACAGATCAGTATGGAGTAAAATTTAGAGGAAGAATTTCACATGTACTCTGGTTTAAATTTTAAACCCCATCCATCCCCACTCCATGTAATTGATATTTTAACACTTCTGGAATGTTTTTAATGGATTTATGAGGTTTTAGATAAAGATATTGGTTTCTTTCTACCTCTATATCCATTTGGAAGAAGGAATGTTTGTGGAAAGGATCTCTTTCAAGAGGACTCTCCTCATAATATTTTTTTGTTTCTTTGTATTTATACTTGTAATCTCTTTTAATATTAAATAAATCTTCACTATTATTCTATTTTTATCTTCTTATCTTTCTTATTGGATCTGTAATATAATAGTTGAGATGAAATTGGTTTATACCTTTTTATATAATTTCTTATGAAAATCGTCTCCAGGATGATAATTCCACCATGGTAGAGTAGTTATTTTTATGGTCGATCAGATTAATACCTATTTAATTATTATTTTTGAATACCTAAGAACAATATAATTCATAAATTATGATAAATTTTTTACTTTTTAATTTTTAAGTGGCTCAATTGATTGGAATTTTTACCGTGAGGCCGATCTTATGTGAGTTGTGAGAGAGAAACTTAATTTCTAAATATAATCAACTTATTATTGATTAAAAGAATTATAATCTAATACCTAAACTCAAATAATCATCATTTATAGGGAATAGATAGTTTCATAATATACCACTGATCGTAAATTGTATTTTAGATCACAATCAAAGTTGGGTGTTCTGATTAGAAGTCTTAAATTTAACATAGGGTTCATTTTTATAATCTTTGTGGCTGTGTTAATTTCCATAGGGTTAAGCAGTTTAAAATATTAACGAATCCTATTAAATTTATTTAAACATAAGGTATAATTATTAATGAATAATTAATGGATATATTAGATCAATTTCATCTTTTTATTTAGGTTTCTTTAATTGAAATTTTTTTCTTGTTTCCTTTCTTTTGTTTCAAAGTTAAACACAAAATCCCCCCATTTATCTTTTGTTTTCATAAAATACATGATAAAAAAATATAAATTATTAAATTAGAATATTGAGTGATAGATATAAAGTATCCTTAAGAGACATGACCTAGGTTATCCCTATAAAGAACCCAAAATTCTCATATATAAATATTGTATCTTAATAGATGAGTATTCCATACATCACATAACGATCCATTCCAAAAAAATTTAGGTCTAGTTTCATTATAAATAGGGATACATAAACAACTAGTACATAAGTTATCTATTCCATCTCCCACTAGGTTATTCATAACTAGCACCAATCTTAAAAATTTCATACATTTTATTTTTCTTCAAAACTTAGGGAAAGGAAACATAATAAAGGGAGATATTAAATTCTTAGTAAGGGTAAACAGGGGAGATATCAACATAACATGAGAATAATGGTATGATAACATGATAATAACTTTTAAAAAGACACAACCTGCATATCATAGATCATAAACATGGTTTATGACATAAATATTGGCATCTCACAAGACATTATGTCACGACCCGTCCCGGTGGGGCCTGAGCCGCAACTCCCCAAGCCCGCCTCTAATAGGCCAGGGGCTGGTGACTAACACCGAGTAGGCATGCTAATAACATGGGAGGCATTGCCTATAAAACTGTAAACACACACACACATCTCCAATCCCACAAAGCTGAAAAGTAAAAACTACTAAAAATGGAAATGCTTGCATACACTAAAAACCTCTATCAACAGAGTACGACAAGATAGTAAAATACAACAAATGTAAAACCCTAGGCCAAAAGTACAAGCCCACCAAAAGAAAGTCTGTAACAAAGTCCAACCTATAAGGAAAGGTGCCGAGACTGCAATCTGTAGCTGTAGGAACACACCTCGGCCCGCCTGATCTCACTGAGCACTGTCCGGTCCTGGTCCACCTAGAATACTTTCAAAGGCTCGCTCGTCTGCACAAGATACGACACGTGCGGGAAAAACCCGTGTAGGGGTGAGTATAACAATACCCAGTAGGACACCCCGAAACCACAAAGGAAAAAAACAAGGGAAAGTACCACAAAGGAAAGATACAGTCAGCTTCACACAATATATGTCTTCAGAACATATAACAAGAATATTCAGATATACTCATACGCAAACGAACATCGCGATACCGCCACTAGGATCCATCTCAAAGATTCCACTAAGCGCGTAACAAGGAGAACACACTCCTAGGTCTGAAGAGAGAGACACGAAGTACTCATTCTGGGAGAACACACTCTACATGTACTAAGAGAACATGATGCTCAGATGAGGATCACGACCAAGTCATTAGGTGATTCTGACAACTCAGTCTGAGCTAATCTGCTAAGAAGAGGATCGACACCTGGGTAAAGTTGGTCACGTCGATACCAAGAACTCTACCTAGGGTTCTAGGAATGAATAGAGGATCCGGATCTAAGTCTCATAGAGGGGATTCCAACAACTCTATTCAAGAAATTCAGCTGAAGGGATCATACTCCGGTGTAAAGGAAATGATACCAGAACCTTCAGAGAAAGGACCAAGGGCACGAACCTTAAGAAAACTAGTCCAAGTCACAGAAGACAACTGGATCAAGCCTTGAAGAAAATTATTACACGGTGTGTAGTATGGTTACACGCCGGGTTCCTTGACCCTGGGTACTGCCCGTGTAAACGGCCCATGTCATCCGTTCAAGCCGTATAAAACCAAACTACACGGTGTGTAGAAAAGGCACATGTCGTGTTCCTTGACCCTGGGTACTGCCTGTGTAAACGGCCCATGTCATTTGCCTTGTTGGGTAGAAAGCAACTACACAGCGTGTAGAAGAGGTACATGCCATGTCTGAGCACCTAGGCTCGCTCCGTGTATACTGGCCATGTGCCCGTACAAGGTCTCTGCCCGTGTCCTTGTCGCCTGCCTGTGTACCAGTACATGGGGTATCCCATGTATCTGGCCGTGTCTGGCTGGGGAGGGGTATACACAGCGTGTCCTTGGCCTTGTACCCTGTCCGTGTCCGTGTACTCCCGGAGTACACATTATGTTATCCCACCGACGAACACACACCGTGTAGCCCATACTACACGGCGTGTAGTCGGGAAATTTCCAGAAGCGTCGTCTTCCTCCACGTGCCTCAGCTAATCCTCCGGATATTGATCTAGCCACCCAATCATCATGAAACTCTATATTTGGGGTCGGCCCACCCCTACGAAACTGATTCGGTCTATTTCAGGCTTCTGATCGGCCCTGAAAATGCATCCCGATCAATCAGCACGAAAACGCTCGAAGAATGAGAACTTCCGATCCATGTCGATTTTTCCGCCGCAATCGCTGTCGCACCTCCGTTAGGTCGTCCCGATGTTGGATCTTTGATTTTAGATCGTTGCACCAACAAACGAATGTGCAACGATCGATTTTACTCAAGAACGCGAAGAACACACACGAAGAACACGTTGGAATCAGAAGAGAAAAAGACAACAATTGAGAGGGACGAACCTCAATCGATGTTCCTGTCGATCTTGGTTTATCACTGTTAGAATTGTTGAATGAAAACCAAAACAACTCAAGAATCAAAATCCCACGATTCCCGCAAATATCCCATCCTGCAAGAATGATCAATCTGAGGGATAATGTGTTCGTGGATTAGTCCGCGTTCATCGTGGAAATCAAAAACGGGGAAGAAAAATCACAAAAAACATCCTCCCTGGATCCGCGGCGTTCATTGGAGAAGATCCAGTCACCGCGTCGTCATCGCTGGCGAAGCTCGTCAAGAACACCGTCGCCGCGTTGGGAGGTTTTCTCCAGAGCTCTCCAAAGCCTCCAGGGGAATTCAAGGTTATGAGAAAAGTAACCCTGATCCCCTGTGAAATCTATTTTTAAAAAGGAAAAGAGATTTTGCTACAACAAAAAAAAAGTTAAATAAAATATTTTAATAAAATGTTTTATTACGGTTGCATCCAAAAACCAGATTTCACCACCGACCCGCACCGGCCGATGTTAGGTCTCTTCAAGGGTAAACCCGCTGCTCTAAAAGCAATGGTGCCATCAGATTTTTGATCCGAGCACCCGTTCGGGAGTTATTCTACTTTTTCAGGAAAACTGCATGCGCGCCTAATTTAAATTTTAAATTAAATTCAAATATTTGTTCTGAGCTCACCAGGCATCGGAACTACACACCATCTCAAACCCCGGTCTCGAATTAATTCCCATATAATATTATAATAATATATGGGAAAAATCCAGGACATTACATCACACCCACCTTAGGGCTTTTACATCCCCAAAAATACAAAATAAGGGCTACTCAAAATGATGTGGGTACTGCACGCGAATCTGAGCCTCCCGCTCCCACGTGCTCTCCTAGAGATTCCCGTGCTGCCACCGGACACACACCAAGGGAATAGCTCACCCACGAAGTATCTTTTCCTGCTGATCCTTGATCTCCACTGGGTACTCAAAAAGGTCGCTCCATCATCGATGTCCATCTCGCCCCAGTCGATAACGTGCGATGGATCATGCACGTACCTCTGCAGCTGCGACACATGGAAGACGTTGTGTACCCGTTCCATCTAAAGAGGTAGAGCCAAGCAATACGCCACCTTTCCAACTCTACTCAGAATCTGAAAAGGGCCAACAAACCTCGGAGATAGCTTGCCTCCTCGTCCAAATCTCCGCAATCCCCATCGAGGTGAGACCCGAAGGAACACATGGTCTCCCTCCTCGAACTCCAAGGGCCTCCGCCTCCTATTAGTATAAGACTTTTTCTGACTCTGTGCAGTCTTCATCCACTTCTGGATAACCTGCACCTTCTCTGTAGTAGCTCTCACCATCTCTGGGCCCATAAGTGCTGACTCTCCTGGGTCAGTCTAGCAAAGCGGTGACCTGCAAGGTCGCCCGTACAGAGCCTCGAATAGTGCCATACCAATAGTGGAATGATAAATGTTGTTATAAGCAAATTACACCAGTGTTAGGTGATCCTCCCAGCTACGACCGAAGTCAAGAATGCAAGCTCGAAGCATATCCTCCAGGACCTAGATGGTCTGCTCTATCTGACCATCAGTCTGGGGATGAAACGCTGTGCTCAAGCGCAACTGAGTCTTAAAAGCTTCCTGAAATCCCTTCCACAACCGGGATGTGAAACGAGCATCACGGTCTGAGGTGATCGTAGATGAAACTCCATGAAGTAGGACTATCTCCTGCACATGGAGGCGTCCCAAGCTCTCCACTGAACTCTGCTCCCGTATGGATAGAAAGTGGGCTGTCTTGGTGAGTCGATCAATGATCACCTAGATGGCATCGTGTCCCCTAGACATATGTGGTAAACCGGTCACGAAGTCCATGGATATCCCATCCCACTTCCACTCTGGCACCTCAAGGGGATGATTCAAACCTGCTGTCACCTGGTTCTCAGCATTTACTTGCTGATAAGTAAGGCATAGAGAGACGAACTCTGCCACACCCTTCTTCATTCCTGGCCACCAGAACTGACGTCGAAGGTCCTGATACATCTTTTCCATGCCTGGATGCACCACCAAAGGGGATGTATAGAACTACCATAAAAACTCCTCTCGTAACATCACTGGTACTACCATAAACCCTCTGAAAAGAACAATATGCTCCCCATCTTCTGAATATCCATCAGCCGCAACACCTGTGGATATCTGAGCATGTAGAGTCTCACAGCTAGCATCCTCGCGCTGTGCTTCCCTGACTCACTGTAGGAGTGGATGGGTAACAACCATCGAATGAAGGTAAGATCCCACATCTCTATCCATGAAGGATAACTGTAAGGAGTCCAACTGCCTCGTCGCGTCATCCAGCAACAGCGAACTGGATTTCCTACTGAGAGCATCTGCCACCATGTTCCCCTTCATAGGAGTATAAATGATCTCAAAGTCGTAATACTGGAGGAACTCAAGCCATCAACTTTGTCTCAAATTCAGATCCTTATAAGAAAATATATATATAAGACTCTTGTTATCAGAGTAGATGATAAACCCTTTGCCCATCAGGTAGTGCCACCACATCTTCAATGCGAAGACTGCTGCTGCCAACTCAAGATCATGGGTCACGTAGTTCTTCTCATGTGGCCTCAACTGACGTAAGTCATAGGCAATCACCGCTTGCCTATGTATCAGGACACAACCAAGCCCGGTTCTTGATGCGTCACAAAACACTACGTACTCAAAACCCTCCTCCAGTAATCTCAAGATCGGGGCGCTCATCAAACTCTGTCTCAACTGCTGGAAAGCCTGCTGGCATCTCTCGGTCCACATGAAAGGCTTCCCCTTTCAGGTCAAAGATATCATGGGTGCTGCAATCCTGGAGAAATTAAGGATGAATCTCCGATAGTAGCCTTACAACCCAAGGAAACTCCGCACCTCCGTCATGCTCTGGGGTGACTCCCATGCTAGCACTGCCTCCACCTTGGTTAGGTCCACTGCTACACCATCTGCTGAGATAAAGTATCCCAGAAAGTGGACCTCCTATAACCAGAACTAAAACTTAGAGAGTTTCCCATAAAACTGGTACTCTCGGAGTGTGTCCAGAACCATCCTTAGGTGTCTCGCGTGCTCCTCCTTGGACGCAGAGTACACAAGGATATCATAGATGAAGACCACTACAAACCGGTCTAGGTAATGCTGAAAGATCCGGTTCATGAGTCCCATGAACACTGCTAGGGTGTTCGTCACGCCGGAGGGCATCACCAAGTACTCATAGTGACCGTAGCGACATCGGGAAGCTGTCTTCGGTATATCCTCATCCTGTAATCGTAACTAGTGATAGCCTGATCATAGATCAACCTTCGAGAACCATCGTGCCCCTCTCAATTGGTCGAAGAGGTCATTAATCCTCGGTAGTGGATACCAGTTCTTTACGATCACCTGATTCAAGCACCGATAATCCACACATAGCCTCAAGCTCCCTTCTGCCTTCTTGGCAAACAGCACTGGGGCCGCCCAGGGTGAAATGCTGGGTCTCACAAGCCCTTCTTCTACAAGTCGTCCAGATGCACCCTCAACTCACGAAGCTCTGCAGGAGCCATCCGATATGCTGACGCTGATATTGGTCTTATCCTGGGTTGCAACTCAATGCAGAAATATATCTCCCGAAGGGAAGGTAGCCCGAGGACATCCTCTGGAAAGATGTCCTCGTACTCAGCCACTACTGCTGGAAACTGGAAACTCGTAACATCGGCTGCGCCAAGGGCTAGGCTAGCCAAATGATGTGAAATCGGTTGTGCCCTTCTATGCATGAGTCCATATTGTGCTGCTTGGGCCTCTCTTTCACCGACAAAAGAGAACCTCATTCCATCACTGTGGACACACCGCACCCTTCGCCTAAAACAGTCGATCTGGGCATAAACTGTAGACAGCCAATCCATACCAAGAATGACATCGTAAGGCCTAGACGCTACCACCAAGAGCTTCCAACCGAAACTCTCACCTCTAAGGGTCAGGTCACACTGTCTACAGTGGTGTGTGATCTCTGAATCTTCTCTAGTCGGTGTTTCTAAGTGTAAGGGTCGATTCAACAGCTCAACTGGAATCTCAAGGTCTCGAACAAGATAAGTAGCCAGAAAGGAATGACTAGCACCTGTGTGCATCAGTACTTCAACCAAAGTAGAAAAGAAACAGATAGTACCTCTAATCATTCCGGGAGTACCTGGGTCATAAGCCTCTGCTGCCTGCAACTGTCCCTGCCTCTGACCACCGGCTCCCTGAGCCTGGGGTGGACCTCCTGGGGGTGGTGGTGGTAAAGGGTCAAAACACCGACCACCTCCAGCTTCTCTCCCAGCTCCTCTACCACATTCACTGCCTTGCAGATCTGTCTACTCCACACGTTGCCTCTGCCTCGGTGGTCCATCCACTGCTCCCAAGTCAGTAGTACGGTGGGTCGAACAATCTCAAGCGAGATGTCCCCTTCCATCACATGAGTAGCATCGCCTCTCTCGAGGCTAGATGGATGCGCCCTGCAAACCCTGTACGGCAGATCCCCTGTCCTGGGATCTTCTCTGGAAACGTCTCCCATGCCTTGGTCCCTGATGTCGGCTCCCTACTGACAACTGCTGGCTGTATCTGCTCTACCAAGAAGCTCTCAACCACTAAAGCCCGCTCGAGCACCCCAGCATAGGTAGGAATGCTCATAGGGATGATGCTAGCTCAGATATCTCTGTGCAAGCCCCACTCAAAAGTCCAAGATCTGAAGTACCGATCTCTGACCATATCCATCAAGTACCGTGAGAGGTCGGTGAACCTCGATGAATAGTCAGACACCATCATGGTTCCCTACTGAAGTTAAAGAAGCTCCTGTATACGTACTAATCTCAGGGTAACCGGTGAAAACTCCTCTCTGAAGAGACTCTCAAACTCCGACTATGCAAGAGTTACCTCGTCGTGGGTCTGGATAACCAAACTCCACCATCGTCCTGCTGAGCCCTGCAGAAGGATCGCTGCCAGGATCACCATCTGGTCTGCTGGTGTCCTGACCAAATGGAAGACTATGGCCACTACCTCGAGCTAGTCCTCTACTGCCTGAGGGTCAGGCTCGCCTCGAAACCTGAGGGGTCTCTGTCTCTAAAACTCGTGGAGTGTGCTCATCCTGTGCTCCTCCTCCACTAGTACAGTAGGCACTAAACACTGCTCTACAGGTGGCTGGATAACTGGCACACCTCCTGATGGTAAAATTGGGGGATCCGGTCCCTGTATCGAAGCTTCATCACTGAGGGGGTCATCCTCGTGATTGAGCTGCTGGATCCTAGCGGGTATGCGTCACGGAGGCATCCTGTAAAGAAACAAGATGTATCTCAGTCAGTGAGTATATCTAGAGAGATGACTCAAGAAGGACATGGTAACCACAACCCATTCCTATATGATGCATGTACCATTATTTTCCCCTGCAACTAGTTTTCTCCTGCTCCGAGTCGAAAAGAAGGTTATCAGAGTCCTGGTGTATGGATACGTCGGCTGCCCGCACCAACACTGGGATCCCTGACCTGAAAGCCGAACTCAAAACACTTAACAGTGTTGCCCCAAACCAACTCACAGACTCTCGGTCCTAAGGTAGAACCGACCAACTTTGATACCACTCTGTCACGACCCATCCTGGTGGGGCCTGAGCCGCAACTCCCCAATCCCACCTCCAATAGGCCAGGGGCTGGTGACTAGCATCGAGTAGGCATGCTACTAACATAGGAGGCATTGCCTATAAACTTGTACACACACACACACATCTCCAAGCCCACAAATATGAAAAGAAAAAACTACTAAAAATGGAAATGCATGCATACACTAAAAACCTCTACCAACAGAGTACGACGGGAAAGTAAAATACAGAACACATAAAACCCTGGGCCAAAAGTACAAGCCCACCAAAATAAAGTCTGTAACAAAGTCCAACCTGTAAGGAAAGGTGCTGGGACTGCAATCTGTAGCCATAGGAACATACCTCGGCCCACCTGATCTCACTGAGCACCGTCCGGTCCTGGTCCACCGAGAATCCTGTCAAAGGCTCGCTCGTCTGCACAAGACATGACACGTGCGGGAAAAGCCCGTGCATGGGTGAGTATAACAATACCCAGTAGGACACCCTGAAACCACAAAGGAAAAACAAAAAGGGAAAGTACCACAAAGAAAAGATACAGTCAGATCCATAGAGTATATGTCTAGAGAACATAAAACAAGAATATCCATATATACTCATACACAAACGACCATCGCGATACCGCCACTAGGATCCAACTCGAAGATTCCACTAAGCACGTAACAAGGAGAACACACTCTTAGGTCTGAAGAGAGATACACGAAGTACACATTATGGGAGAACACACTCCGCAAGTACTAAGAGAACATGATTCTCAGATGAGGATCACGACCAAGTCATGGGGTGATTTCGACAACTCAGTCTGAGCTAGTCCGCTAAGCAGAGGATCGGTGCCCGGGTAAAGTTGGTCACGTCGATACCAAGAACTCTACCTAGGGTTCTAGGAATGAATAGAGGATCCGACTCTAAGTATCACAGAGGGGATTATAATAACTCTATTCAGGAAATTCGGCTGAAGGGATCATACTCTTGTGTAAAGGAAATGATACCAGAACCTTCAGGGAAAGGACCTAGGGCAGGAACCCTAAGAAAACTAGTCCAAGTCACAGAAGATAACTAGCTCAAGATTTTAATAAAATTATTATATGGCGTGTAGTATGGTTACACGCCGTGTTCCTTGACCCCGAGTACTGCCCGTTTAAATGGACCGTGTCATCCGTTCAAGCCGTATAAAAACAAACTACACAGTGTGTAGAAAAGGTAAACGCCGTGTTCCTTGACCCCGAGTACTGCCCATGTAAACGGCCCGTGTCATTTGTCTTGTTGGGTAGAATGGAACTAAACGGCGTGTAGAAGAGGTACACGCCGTGTCCGAGAACCTAGGCTTGCTCCGTGTATGCTGGCCATGTTCCCGTACATGGTCTCTGCCCGTGTCCGTGTCGCCTGCCCGTGTACTAGTACACGGGGTATCCCGTGTATCTGGCCGGGTCTGGCTGGGGAGGGGTATACACAACGTGTCCTTGGCCGTGTGCCCTGCCTGTGTCCGTGTACTCCCAGAGTACATGTTATGTAATCCAGCTGACAAACACACGCCGTGTAGCCCATACAACACAACGTGTAGTCGAGAAATTTCCAGAAGCGTTGTCTTCCTCCACGTGCCTCGGCTAATCCTTCGGATCTTGATCTAACTACTCGATCATCACGAAAATCTGGATTTGGGGTCATCCCGCCCCTATGAAACCGATTCTGTTGGTTTCAGGCTTCCGATCGGCCCTGGAAACGCATCCTGATCAATCCGCACGAAAATGATCAAAGAACAGGAACTTTCAATCCACGTCGATTTGTCCGCCGCCATCGCTGTCGCACCTACATTAAGTCTTCCTGATGTTGGATCTTCAATTTCAGATCGTTGCTCCAACAAACGAACGCGCAACGATCGATTTTCCTCAATAATGAGAAGAACGCGCACAAAGAACGCGTTCGAATCAGAAGAGAAAAACACAACAATAGAGAGGGACGAACCTCGATCGATGTTCGTGTCAATCTTGGTTTGTCACCATTAGAAAGGTTGAACGAAAACCAAAACAACTCAAGAATCAAAATCCCACGATTTCTGCAAATATCCCATCCCGCAAGAACGATCGATCCGCATGCTAATCTGTTCGTGGATTAGTCCATGTTCGTCATGGAAATCAAAAATGGGGAAGAAAAATCACAAAAAATATCCTACCTAGATCCGCAGCGTTCATTGGTGAAGATCCGATCGCCGCATCATCGTCGACGACAAAGCTCGTCAAGAACACCGTCGTCGCGTTGGGAGGTTTTCTCCAAAGCTCTCCAAATCCTCTAGGGGAATTCAGGGTTATGAGAAAAGTAACCCTGATCCCCTGCGAAATCTCTTTTTAAAAAGGAAAAGAGATTTCGCTGCAACAAAAAAAAGATAAATAAAATATTTTAATTAAATATTTTATTACGGTTGCATCCAAAAACCAGATTTCACCACCGACCCGCGCCAGCCAATGTTAGGTCTCTTCTAGGGTAAACCCGATGATCTAAACACAATAGTGCCATCAGATTTTTGATCCAATCACCCGTTCTGGAGTTATTCCACTTTTTCAAGAAAACCACACACGCGTGTAATTTAATTTTTAAATTAAATTCAAACATTTGTTCTGGGCTCATCGGGCCTCGGAACTGCATGCCGTCTCAGAGCCCAGTCTCGAATTAATTCCCATATACTATCAGAATAATACATGGGAAAAATTCGGGACATTACACATGAATCATAAAGTAATCAAATAACATGAACCATGAGATCATAACATTTCAAATAATGATATTATGTGATACACATAAGAATATAAAAATTTATTTAAAGGATACCCACCAATATATTCATAACATGTTAGGATTGGGATGACCAATCATGTACCTATTTAGAGCTTGGGATAACCTCATGTATACCCTATTTTGGGTTTGGGATAACCCCTTGTGTACCCTTTTTCAGGATTGGGATAACCTCCCATGTACCCTATTTCGGGATTAGGATAACCTCCTATGTACCCTTTGAGCTCATATAACATTAATAAATATGCGATTAATTTTAGGGAGATATATGTTCCCTACATCACATAATCCATACATTTGTTTTCCATAATACCATAAAAAAATTATCATATCATAACCTATAGAATGGAAATGGGTTTTATAAACATTTCATCATAGAAAAACCCGTAGAAAATAAATGGGTGTCATAAACATCTCATCATTTCACCATAGCATAATAGATGGAAGAGGAACATGTTTTGTAAAAATATTTTCATCATAAATATAAACCATTTAGAGAAATAATTATAAGGGTATCCTTGAATCATATTCCCAGTAAATCATAAGTAATATCAAATGATGTCATCTTAGATGGTAAATGATTTTGAAAGACCACTTGGAGCATTTATTAGGGAAATAGACTTTTTAATTTGAAAATAACTTATTAAAACTAAAAATTCATATTTTTTTTAAAATACTTTTTTTGAAAATAACTTTGGAAACTTATAAAGGAAGATTTAAAAAATCAAGTGGCCATATTGGTGGAAAATATCATTAATTCCATCCATGTTAAAAAAATATTCCTTTCACATTTTTATAAGAAATGTATAAAAAGTGCCTTATTTATAAAATTATAGGAAGATTAATTTTAAACATTTTTGTGAAAAATAAATCATGGGTAAAAATGACTTTAAAAAATCATAGAAAAACATTCTTGAAATTTTTTTAGAACACATGGATTTAGAAGAAAAATGATTTTTGACCAAAGAGATAAATAAATTTGGTTTTCCTTAAAAACTTATTTTGGACTCTTGAGTACATAAAGAGAGGAAAATGAAAATAAAAACACGTATATTCATGAAATAAAAAAATGATAAGAAAATTAATGTGTTTCTTTAAAGATATATCATAATATTAGATCATTAGAATCATAAACATAAAAAACTAGATAAATGATGAGATTGTATCATAAAACTCTTAACACTTTGGTAACTTTGAATTATAATCCCCATGAAATAATAAAATTAAATGAAACATAAAATATCATGAGAATAAATAAATTTATGAAATTAAATTTAAAAGGGACTTTAAATAAATGTCATAAAAAAGATATGTTCATAACATAATGTATGTACCAAAGAAGACAAATTAAGACAAAAATCCCTTTCCAATTTGGAAATATTTTGAATCATAAGACCCAATAAAGCGTAAAATAAAATGAAACTTAAATATAATTAAAATAAGGATATTAATTATATAACATGTCAAAGGGGTATTTTATATACAAAAAGGAAATAAATGAGTAGTGAATTTGGTATAAGTATCTCATAAATAAAAGTGAGACTAGAAATCCTTTACCTTAAGTATCGACTTCCTTACTACACTTTCGAAACTCCGGTGTAATAAATATAGGTTTATTATAAATCTATTACATAAATATAATTATATATTTCATACCATATATTATTTACTTATAACTTTTTATTATGAGTTTATTAACAATTCCTTGTTAAAATCATGTTTCGGGTAATAACTCCTTTGTTTTTCAAGTATGTTTGATTTGATATTTTTTATCCTCTTTCAATGATCATGAGTAAATAATGTCTAGAATTTTAAAAATTATATAAATATAATATATATTAATTATATATTTATTTATAGTAATCCATAAATTTTAGAGATATAAATTGAAATACACCGTTCATGGAGATGGTAGGCTGTAAGTACACATAAACATTGTTTCCATTTTCATGATGGATCAAAAGAAAGGAAGATAAATAATATATCACATTTAAAGAGAAATTATGATGTAATATATATCACATATATTCATTAAATTTATCCTCATCACCTTTCATGTAAATCTTAATTGATAAATGAATCACATCACTTCACGAGGCGGCGGTCCACTGCACACACACACACACACAAAGTTATCATATTCCTATAGAATAAAAAGTATGAAGGTATATGTAATTTTATAATTAAAAAATTATAATAATAATATAAATTTCATATATAAACCTTATATTCATCATTATATTTAGCTATGAGATGTGGTGATGGAAAATAAATAACATCGGTTTATGAGGTGGTAGTCTGCCATACACACGATCGATGATTTCGCTTCCCATTTGATGGAAGTGGAGATGAATATAGGTTATTAAATTAACATTAAAAAGTATAATTATATGTGATATAATTTTTTTGTTTTATTAACATATTTTAATAATATTTTAATATGGTGGAAGAAGAAATAAATAAAAAATATAAGTTTAATAATTTTACCTCTTCTTCAGGGAGCCTCTTTAGGTTTATAGCTTAACCCTTCTTAGGAGGGATTCCTAATAAAAATAAAAACTATAGTATTTGGGGATGGAATTAAGAAAGATATATTTTTATTTATTTTCAAAAACAAAGTGTTTTTTAAGTGTGAATAGGGGAGGATAGGGGGAGTCCTTTTATAAGTGGTGGAGAGGATACACTTGGTATTTTTGATAAGAATGAATTATAACCACGTTTTTTTCAAGAAAAAAAGCCTCAAAAAATGGAAATTTTTAAACCTTAGAAGATATAAGGTCCAAATATGACCATAAAATATTAATTATAAAAGTTTTGGGTAAATTTTAACCCTTATATTTTTAGTTTAACCCCATCATAAACCCATTTTACCTTAATAGCGGTAATTAATTTTTACTATTTTTACTGTTCATCATTGTCAAGAATTAAGTTGACATTATTAGATAATAATTATTATGATTATTTAAAATATTTAATCAATTTTTACAAATTCAATTTATATAATTATAAAAATTAACTTTAAATGCTAACCTAGAGATGTGATAAAAAGTTGGTTTCCAAAGAGAAAATTTTCACAAGTATTGAAAGTTTTAATATAAAAAATCAATTAAAAATTGATTAAAATGCAATAAATTAGATTAATAAACATATAATTTAACTAATTTTACTTTTAAAACCATATTATAATAAAATAGAAACTTATAAATTCTTTAAATGAAAAGTAAGTTTTCGATATAAACCAATACTTTTCACTATTCACCAAAAAATTAATCTTTTCGGAAAATTCCAAAAAAATTAATATTTTAGGAAAATTCCCAAAAAATCACCATTAGATAATTTTTACATTATTATTTCAAAAATTAGGTTTACTTTTTCAAATAAATTTTATAAAATTTTATAAAATTAATTTTACTATTTTTCATAAAAGTAAATAAAAACAATTTTTGAGAAAAAAAGTATTTTTAAAGCATATAGAGACTTTACTGAAATTTAAGTACCTATTTATAAATATATTTACCTTTTCTATAAAAATTACACTTAATTTTAAAAATTTATTTATTCATATTTATACTATAAATAATTAATGGTTATGTTATAACATTCAAGTTTAAATATTAATAGTATGTTGTAGTTCAATAAAACTCGGTGTTGCGTGTAACATAAGCTTTCAAAGAATTTAAATTTATTCAAAAAATATATTTCATAAAATATTAGGGTATTAAATCCTACCCCCTTAAAATTAATTCCACCCTTGAAATTCCTTACACTAATACAAACAAATAAGGATATTTCTGCCTCATCATATCCTCAGGTTCCCGTGTAGATTCTTTTAATTGGTGGTTTCATCACAAAACTTTAACCATGTGAGCGGTCTTGTTTTGTAAAACTCTCCCTTCACAAAATAGAATCCCCAATAGTTGTTCCCTGTAAGAAAGATCATACTCCAGTGGTATGACCTATGAGTTTGACACATGTTATATACTGGGTATATAATTCCTTAGGAAAGATACATGGAACACATTCTGAAATTGAGAGAGGTTTAGAGAAAGTATAAATCAATAGGCTTACATCCCGATACAATCAATAATTTTAAAGGGACTGATATACCTAGGTATTAGTTTTACATTCATTTAAAATATCATAACCTTATTACATGGATAAATTTATTGAAATACCATATCACTAACTTTTAATTATAGATCATGTAGAAGATTACTAACATAAATTTTCTGTCAACTTTGTGATGCCCTTATGTGTTACTGAATGAATCTAAACTTATTTTCTATTTCATAAGATAGGTCAGGTCCCAATAGCTTTATTTATATAAATTCATCCTAATACACTGGATTTCTATAATTATTTTCATAGATGAATTTATTATAAGTCATTTTAATTCTTGTGTGAAAGCTATTGTTGTAATAAAACTCAACTAGAGGAAGGTGTTAATCCCAAACACCTTTGAAATACATAAAAAAAGATCTCAGTATATCCTCTAAAGTTTAAATTGTTCCTTTATAATGAAAATATATCTGAGGATGATACACAGTGATGAAACTTAGATCTGTACTTGGGGCCTGCTACAGACTTCTCCAGAACTTTGAGGTAAACCTCAGATTCCAATCAAGTATAATGGAATGTGATACTTTATATAACCTTACAACTTCCTCAATGTATTTCCTGGTAATATGATCCAAATAAGAATCATATTTGATAAATATTAAGTGTTCCGAATTTTTATGGTTTTTGACTACAACAGATATATCATTATTCCCTTTAGATGTTTTTGGTAATCCCATGACAAAATCCATGGCAATGTTTTTCTATTTCCATTCTTATATGGATAATGTTTATAATATACCCTTAGATTTTTATCTCTTAACCTTAACTTTATGATATTATAAGAACCCATATACATACTCAAGAATATCTCTCTTCATGTTTACCCACTATAAATACACTTTTATATAGGCTATTGGTATTTGATTTACCCTTGTTGCTGTTCGATTGTGGGATCAAGCCCTTTAGCCTTTCCAGATGCGATAGGTTGTTGCTTGTCATGCAAGTTTTCTTTTTCACAAAACTATATTAATATAATTCCTTCAACAATACCAAATTTTAATAACCCATAATTAACTCAATATCAAAGATAAGATAAACTTTTAAGGTTACCAATACCATTAATATTATGTCTACAAAATGTAATGGAATTCCCCCTAAAATAAAATTTTCACTAAAACATAAACAAAACCGAAGGGTTCTATCTCCCTAAATATCTCCCAAAATATCCATAATCTTTATTAAAACATATCATAGAAAACCTCAAAAGGGGTGTTAATGAATTTTAATTTATGATCAAACTTAAAATCATAAACCCTTGATGGTATCCATAATTCTTAAGTTAATATTACATGGATATATATACACTCCCAAAAGATAATTCACTATTTACTCCTTAAATAATATCTTATCTTATGTAAAAACATCTCTATTTTAATCTTGAGTTAATAATTGCAATTATAGAATATCAAATGTGATTTCATTATTATAGAATCCATGTATAGGTAGATAATTAGTGTTTAGAATAAAATAAAGTTCCACTAAAGGTTGAATAATAATATCTTCATAGGGACCCATCATACAAAACAAAACATGAAATTACAAACTAAGGAGTGAAGGATAAGTGTTCTATAATTAACTTGATTCACTTTATCTGTTGTGTTTTCAAAATCTTTACATTTATCCTTTATCATCAGAGGTTTTTGTGACTTTTCATCCCCATTAGCCCTTGGATTGGGTAATTTATTTTCATAATTCCCAAACTCCATACACTTGAAGCACTGGATTGTGGGTGGTTCATTTTATGTATATTTATCTATGTTTACATCATTAGATAACTTATTCACATCACTTTGACATTCAAATGCTTAATGAACTTCCTTTACACACTTAAAACATTTAGTATCCCCTTAAGAAAATTTCCTCCATGTTTTCTTCCACAGATTAAGCATAAAGGAAATATCATCTTCTTTTCTCCATGGTTTTTAGTGTTTCCCTTAAATTACATCATTATTTTATTATCATAACCATGAAATTGATAGGTAACTCCAATATATATTTTCACCGTTATAGCATAACAAATGATTTCTTCCTAGCTACCAAATTCCATTATGGACAACACACTTTAGAGACTTTGTTTTAAGTAATTGAAAAATTGATTTAACCTTCTTTCAGGTTGTATGATAATACATGAATCATACCTCACAAGTCTTTTAAAATTTTCCATATAGGTACCAATATATTCATGATACTTCTAATTTAGCTCAAGTAATTCCATATCCATTTTCATACAAAAAATATGAGGAAAGTAACTAGTAAAAAATTATCTCTTAAACTCATCCTAATAAATAGAGTTTATTTCTTCTTGTTACCTTGTATTATTGGTTATAGTTCACCATTGATCCACTTCTCTTTCCAAATTATAGATAACCAAAATTAATGGAAAAAATATTTTTCAGTGGTACTAATTCATTTCTCAAAAACTAGTGGATCAAGAAAACCAATAAAAGAAGGTGGAAATTTCCTCATGAATGACTCAATAAAACTTTGATCCGTCCTTGGATCATTTTTATGTTCAGTGAAATTCATATCTTGAGAAAGTTGTGTGAGCATTGAAATGATATTTTTCATTCCATATCCTTTAACATTTGGTTTCTTTAGAGGATAGTCATTTAATTTTCAATAAAACTCAATATTAACATGGTTAGTTTTAGTTTTATCCATTTAATAAAAAAAAATTATAGTGTAATCAATAATAATCATAGTGGTGAATAACATAATCATGAAGAATCACTTATAATATGATTAAATCATGGAACCTTCTTAAAAATATATGAAACCTTAGGATTAACCTAGGTTATTCATGGTCATTATTCAAATAATTTATGAAGGTTCATAAATATTTTGTGAATTTACAAAGTATATACCTTAGGAGTGTCAAACCTTGTATACAGTAAGGCCCACTGTCATGTACCAGGTATTGATTGAGTCAATCTCAACATGCCCTTTTTGAAGTTATAAACCCTAGATACATCTATTCTAGAACCACATCCACTTTTAGTATCCATAAAGAGATTTAATTAATTTGAAACCAATTTCTTTATATTTCAAAAATATTCTAGGATATTTTCCTATACTTAGAATTATCCTTAGAATAATCTCACTAAAGTGTTCTCATCATAGTTTCAAAAGGTTAAATACAGATTTCTTTAATACAAATTGTAAAAATTTCAAACTTCTCTTAAATAAACATTATATCTTAATTGAAAAAAATTAAATAGATAACATAATTATCCACACCAGAATAATTTAGGTATTGTGCTTTTGGAAACATAGATACATAAACAGCTACTCTATAAGTGAGTTATGTTATACGCTACTAGGTTCTTCATAGCTATAAAATTCTTAGAAATTTCATACATATTACATTTATTCAAAAACTAGGGTAATTAAACACAATAAAGTATAATATTAAATGCTTATTAAGGTTAAATAAGATAGATATCAACATAACATGATCATAATGTTATGAGAACATGAGAATAACATTTGAAAAATAATACCCTGCATATCATAGATTATAAACTTAAGTTATGTAATAAATCTTAGTAGTTCGTATGACATGAATAATAAAGGAATAAAAGAACATGATATATGAGATAATAACATTTACATAAGATATATATTGTGGAATACACATAATAATAGAAAAACTTATGTCAAAGATACCCACCAAGACATTCATAACATGTTAGGTTTGGGATAACCACACATATACCTGCTTTGGGCTTGGGATAACCTCCAATGTAACCTATTTAGGACATGGGATAAACTCCCATATAACCTATTTTAGGATTGAGATAAACTTAGGTGTACCATCTTTTGGGCTTGGGTTAACCTCCAATGTACCCTTCGATATCATATAACATTAATCATTACCCAATTCATTGAAGAGAGATATAGGACCCACCCATCACATAATCCATACATTTTTGTGCCACAAGATAATAAAACATTTATCATATCATAAACCATATAAATTAAATGGGTTTCATAAACATTTATTTATATCATAAGCCATATAAAGGAAACATGTTTCATAAAGATTTTATCATTTCATCACAAAATAACCCATGTAAAAGAAACAAATTTCATAAACATATTATCGTCATAAAAAAAACCGTTAAAAGAAATAATAAGAATGGTATCCTTGGATCATATCTCTAATAAATTATAAAAAACATAAAAGGATGTCATCTTAGATGTAAAATTATTCTGAAAGAACACTTGAAACATTTCTTGGGGAAAATAACCTTTCCAATTTAAAATCACTTTTAAAAAAAATCATATATTTTTTTTCAAAATAAATTTATTTTAAAATAAATTTTAAAACATATAAAGTAATATTTAAAACATTTAGTGGTCATGATGGTGGAAAATACCATTCTCATCATGCATGTTAAAATAAATATTCCTTTCAATTTTTTTAAAGAAAATAAAAAAAGTACCTTGTTTTGGAAAATGATAGGAAGTTGACATTGATTTTTTTATTAAAATATAATAATAGATAAACATTTATTTAAAAAATAATATAAAAACTTTATTTAAAACATTTTTTTAAAACATTTATTTGGTATAAAAATGATTTTCGAGCAAAGAGAGAAATAAATTCGGTTTTCCTTAAAATCATTATTTTGGACTATTGAGTACATAAAGAAAGGAAAATTAAAATAAAAACATGAATTTTCATGAAATAAACATAGTATATGAATTTTTATGAGTTTATAGAGAGATATATTATAATATTTCATCATCATAAGAAAAAACATAAACAATCCCGATAAATGATGAGATTGTATCATAAAACCCTTACCACTTTGGTAACTTTAAATTGTAAGAAACATGAAAGAATAAAATTAAATAAAACTTAAAATATCATTATAATAAATACATTAATGATATTAAATTTCAAAGGGTCGGTATATATACCTCATAAAACAAGATATGTGCATAACATAACATATGTAAAAAATAAGAAAAATTGAGACAAAAATCCCTTACCACTTTGGTAGTATTTTGAATTGTAAGACCAAGTGAAGAATATAATCAAATTAAAATTTAAATATCATAAAAATATAGGTATTAATGATATAAAATTTAAAATAGGAATTATATACATCGCATAAAATAAATGAGTGGTGAATTTGGTATAAGTCTCCCAAAAATAAAAGTGAGATTTGAAATCCCTTACCATAAATCTAGAACTCATTCATACACATTTTAAAATCCTATATAATAAGTATAGGTTCATTATAAATATATTATAGAACCATAATTATATATTTCATACCATTTATTATTTACTAATTACTTTTTATTACCTATTAATTAATAATTCCTTATTAAAATCATATTTCGGGTAATAACTGGTTTGTTTTTCATGTATATTTTGATTTGGTATATTCGATCCTTTTA
Source organism: Viscum album (assembly GCA_963277665.1). NCBI lineage: Eukaryota > Viridiplantae > Streptophyta > Magnoliopsida > Santalales > Viscaceae > Viscum > Viscum album. Next base: position 1,773,188,890 of record OY728165.1, on the reverse strand, counting down.
CTTTGATCATGGTACCATAATATATATTTTTTTAAAATTATATAAATATAATATATACTTTGTGTATATTCTTTTTTATTAATCCATAAAAGTTATGGATATAAAATGAAATACATCATTCATAGAAACGGTTCGTTGTACGCACTCGTGAACATTGTTTCCATTTTCTCAACGGATGAAAAAAAGAAGATAAATAATATATCAAATTTATATAGTCATTATTATTTCATATATATCACATTTATTCATTTAATTTATCCTCATTAAATTCCATTTAAATCATAAGTGATAAACAAATCACATCCCTTGGGAAAGCGGTAGTCTACCGTACAAACGCACTGTGTTATCGTATTTCCATAGAATATAAAGTAAGAAGTTATATGTGATGTTATAATTTATAAAGTATTATAATATAATAAATATCATATATAAAAAATATATCCATAATTATATCCATTTGTGATATATGGTGACAAAAAATGAGAAACATCGGTTCACGAGGTGACAATGTACCATACACATGATCGACAATTTCATTTCCTGTTTGATAGAAGTGGAGATGGATATATTTTATTCCATTAAAATAATAAAATATAATTATATGAGAGTTAATATTATTATTATATAATCATATTTTAATAATATTTTAAGGATGTGGAAGAAAAAATAAAACAAAAAATCAAGTTTAATAATTTTACATTTTCTTTGGGAAGTCTCTTTAGGTTTATACCTAAAGCCTTCTTAGGAAAGATTACTAATCAAAATAAGACCTCTAAGATATGGGGAGGGAATTAAAGAATATATTATGGAAGATATTGGATTAATAAATCCTTTTTTATGTTTTAATATGGAAGGATAGTGGGTGGCCTTTTATAAGTGGGGGAGAGGACACACTTGGAATTTTTGAAAAGAATTAATTATACCTATGTTTTTCTCATGAAAAAAATCAAAATGGGTAATTATAAAAAATTATAATATATAAGGTTGAAATATGACCGTGAAATAATAATTAGAAAAGTTTTTTTTATCATTTTTAACCCTTACCTTTTTAGATCATTCCCCGGTAAACTCGTTTTTACATTAACCATAATAATAAATTTTTACTGTTTTTATATTTAATTATTTATAAAAAATTAATTTTAACTTGTTATATAATATTATTTATCTTTATTATAAATATTTAATCCATTTTGATAAGTTACATTCATAAAATTATAAAAATTTACTTTAAAAGTAAACTCATAGATGCGATGAAAAGAAATTTTTCAAAGAGAAACTTTTCATAAGTATAGAAAGTTTTAATATAAAAACTCAATATAAAATTTACTTTAATGGAATAAATCGGATTAAAAAATATATTATCTAAATAATTTTACTTTTAATACCATATTAAAATAAAATTTAACCTTATAAATTCCTTAAATGAAAAGGCAGTTTTCAATAAAAATGAGTATTTTTCAGTATTCATCGAAAAAATAATCTTTTCAAAAAATTCATAAAATACAAACCTAATATAATTTTTACATGATGATTTATAAAATTATGTTTTCTAAAAGTTTCAAAAATTAATTCTATTTTTTGTTCATAAAAATCAATGAAAACATTTTTTGAGAAAAAAATATTTTCAAATAATATAAGGACTTTATTAAAAATTAACTACCTATTTATTAACATATTTATTTTATATAAAAAATTTATAATTAATTTTAAAAATTAGTTTATTCCTATTTATACCACAAAAATTAATGGTTAGGTTGTAATGGTCAAGTTTAAATACTAATAGTATGTCATGGTTCGTTAAAACTTGGTGTTTTTTTAACATAAGTTATTAAAGAATTTAAATTTATTTGAAAAATATTTTTCATAAAATATCGAGGTGTTACAAGTTCCTATGATGCACTTAAAAAAATAAAAAATACTTTGAGAGGATACATGAAAACTCTCATTAAATTTGTGTCACTGTAGATATATGCAAGGTAGATTCAAGGAGTACGGAAATACAACTATGGAGCGGTGGCATTGAAGAATATCATCAAAGAGTTGAATTAAGAAATAGACCAACCAAGTTTAGAATATTGTTCCAAGGATATTGAATAATTATCAAACTAATTTCCAGAGTTCCATCAATAGGGGGCTTAGGAACAAAAAGATATTATCATTTCTATTTTTTGAATAAGACATCATGGAAGTGGAAACCAAACTATATAACCCTTCTATACCATATATTTTTTATATCACCCCAATGTAATTATGATGAGAGAAAATATTTCATAATTTTTAAATGATTTTAACTGATAATTAACCCCTAATTAATCTAAAAACTGGGTAATTAATTTATTTATATTACTTCTAGAAATATTAAATTTAAATTACGAATGGATTGAAAAAGTTTTTAGTGGTTTTATTTATTCTTAGATTCATTTTCAAGACATAAATTGATGTTTAATTTTTTAAGTTTGTTATAATCTTTAAATTATATTCTAAATTTTAGTAATTTATTTTTATCATAACTATATAACCATAAAATAATTATATTTTCATTGTGTGCGGGTTGAAGTTAATTTTTTTTTGAATTCCTGCCAGTTTAAGTGTCATCTAGTACCTAAAAATGCATGATCCACCTAATGTACATCTCATAAATCCCCCGTGTAGGTTCCATTTTCCCTACATAGGTGTGATTTATAGCTACTTAAGGATCATCTCATAGAAATATAACTTTGTGAGGGTCACCACTTCACCATGGGGAGATGAAACATTGAATATTCCAAAATATTATAGATAAAAAAAAATTGAATTTCTATTGTTATACCGAATAAGGTGAAACTTTAACAAATGAACCACATTGAGATCGTTAATTTTATAGAGAAGAAGGAGGTCATGTAGGAATTTTTTTATCAAATATGGAAAATTTTAGATACCCACTTTCATCAATCATGAACCTCAACACTGTACACAAGGAATTCATCCATGAAAGGAGAAGATCATTGATCAAAAGTGATTTTTAGGAGAATGGAGAATAGGGTGATGATTTTCCACTTCCACATTTTGCAATGGATTAAAAACGTCACCATTTTCATTGGATTGTTAAAGTGCAGGTTTACTATTTTTTCTATATTTTTTAATTTCAATTCAATGTTATTATTTTATTCATTGTGATTTATCTTCTTATTCCCATTTATTTATGTTTCTCAACCCCTATAACATTCCAGTGACCTCAAGCTCCATTATTATAGACAGATAACCCAATTATGGGTGGTCTAAAGGAACTAGAGTGGTAAATATTTAATTTCTACATTTAAATTGCTAAATTATATTAGCTAGTTCTATAGGGTAGGGATGGTGAGGATTGGGTGAGGTGATTAATTATCTATATCTCATCATGGCTATTGAATTTATCCATCTATTTAATTAAAAAAAATGATTTAATTATATTCTTGATGGTATTTGGGAATATTTTAATTATTATGCATAAAAATATATTGGGGGATAACCAACAAATGATATTGAGTCTACTTAGTGGATTAGACAATTTAGAACAATGTAAATAATAATATAACCCTTTGGAATTCACCCTAAGTCCACATGCACTTCTAATTAACTTTTTTTGTTTTATGTTTTCATTTATTTTAATTTCAAAGAATAAAAAATCTATTCCTTCCTAGCTCTTTAAGTTTAATAAAAACAAATAAAAAAGAAACATAAGTGTATGAGTAAAGAATATCCAAGCCTAAATACTTAAGATAAATCCCTTGTCAGCCATTAGGATACATTATAGGTTTTCTAAATTATATTTAATGATAACCATGTGACATGAACCTGATCAACCTATCACTATTTCTAGGGAGTTTGGTTGAGTATTCACTAATAAAATGCACATTTTTAATTGGTTTTTCATATTTTATTTTATTATTATTATTTATTTTTTATTTTCTTGTGTTTCTCTCATTATTTCTTTCCTTTAATATAGGATAAGTATCAAAGGGATCCCCTTCATCAATAGTGGATGACCAATTTTATATCCAAATATAATAGATTACATTGCATAAATATTATGTTATAGAACCAAATCTAACCATTTTATTTAATTCTAGTCAATCTATTTTCCAACAATAGTTCAAGGAACAACAAGATCAAGGAATACATTAGGATAAGCATTTAGAAAACATCAAAGGGTGGGGGGATGAACACTACTACCATAATGGATCATACCAAAATAAAATAAAAATGGACCCACACCATCTAATTTAAGTAGAACCCATACTAGAGAATATTTGACCATAAATCAATTAATTTATGATACTATACCAATAAAATAAGGAAAAAATAGAAGAGATGGAAGAGTTTAAGTATATGATGGCCATATTATCCACAAAACTCCAAATACCCATGGATAAAAGGTGATAATATGATAAGAGGATAAATAGGTAGAGGAACATTAGTTTGAAATAGATCCCCTAATATATCACCAGTCATGGGGTAGAAATAACTGGAAGAAGAAACTCCACCACAATTTACTCTTGAAAATATTATCTTAGTGACCTTTCACTTTGAAAATGAATTAAAGGACGATATCATTAATGGATAATCATTTAATTTGAAATTTTATTTATTTAATTTTACTAAAACTCATTTATCTATTGATATATTTTATATTGAAAATGAAAAATAAGAAGTATACTTACATTCCATGAATTTTAAAGATAGATATGGGAAAGAAAAGATAAAATTCTAAGAAAATATAGAAAGTACACTCCTTCCCTAATCCAAACTAGAATAATTCAAATATTCTTTACACTTATATAAATTAATACAATAAAAAATAAAAGAGAAAGATACCACTAAACTAGACTTATTTCATTCTAATTTTTACAAGTTGAAATATCCATTAATCTCTATGGTTTTAATAATATAGATTCAACTCAATTTATTTCCATATCAGGTGATGATAAAGATGGACTATAGTAATTTTTTCTTAATGATAGACTTGAAGACCCACACACCCCAATAATTACAAGTGAAATATCAAGGGTTTTGAATACAAAAAAATAGAAACAAGTTGAGATAAATGAGATGGAGTTCTTTACATTGAAATAATTTATTTTATATTTTTTATATCAATAACTACATTATGATTTCCTTTATTATAAAATTATATATTTGGATACACTTGTTATTGATCTTGAATAAGAGGAAGAGGATATAGAAGAAGACAAAAAACAACCACTTTATCTACGTACATAAATTTATGTAGGATATGGAATAATCATTCAGCTAAACACTAAACAATTAAGTAAAGATAAACTAGATAAAAAGCCACTCCTTGGAGCAACTTGTACACCCATAATGGTTTTTCCAATGGTGTCAATAGTTTAATAGGTGATTAATGAATAATATTTTGATAATATATGGTATTATTCCATTAAATAATTTAAATAATATTCAATAAGATAGGTAGATAAATTATAATAAGAGTTTCTGGTTCTCTTTAATGAGGACCAAACTACTTTCTATAAGGGAGAGAATTTTGAATTGATCTTAAATTATTTTAATTTTATTCAATTTGAATTATTTACCGAATCTTCATTAGTTTAATATGTTCATATAAAATCATTGGTAAAAAAAGGAAGATGAATAATCTAAAAGAGTTTTGATATAGGAGGAACCATACATTATACTTCCATCCCCACTTTACAAGGCACACTACACCGATCAGGGGTTATAATTGAAGAAATATGTCAAAGGGGTTCTCCATTTAAAGTACAAGTTATGGTGATATATAAAGAATAGATTGTGTTGGTTTACATTATAAAAACCACATCTTTTAGAAGAATAGGAATAATCATAGGACATTCAAGCTATTGACATCCTAAATAGAACCCCTATTGGGAGAGAAAAACCCAAGAATCTTTTCTTAATTTCTTTCTTTTACCATTTTATTTGTTTTTAATAAAATTATCATGTTTACATTTTTTTCTATAGGTTTCCCAAAGTGGATAGAAATATGAGAGTTCAGCTCAAGGATATCTACAAAGAACCCATGGGAGATCTTAACTATAATCTACTAGATAAATAAAAACCAAGTTTTCATCTCTTTTTTATACTTGTATTAATCACTTATAATCAGTTTACATTTAATCTAATGGAACATAAGTGAGTTGAGTTAAAAAAGTTTGTGGGAGGTTTGAAATATACTTTAGAGTATTTTAATATCATTTTATAATCTATTTTATAATTTTTAAATAAAAGTATTCATTCTTATTTATTTTTAAGCTTTTTAAGTGTGTTTTTAGGTTGGGAACACGAATTTCAAAGCAATACTTATTAGTAAAAGATTTCATGCTAGTTTTAAGGATTTCATGAATTATTAAATTGTTTTAATATAATAATTTATAAGTTAACATGACTATTATTTCATAATAATTATATATTGGAACTAGGAAATAGAGTGTGATTGAAAATTTTGAAGTAGAATTTGAATTAAAATATGAGGAAACTAGATTTTTGAAATTAAACCTAGGTAACTTGGAATTTGTAAAAAATAACACCACAAGGATCCAACTCAAAATATAGACATATAAATCTCTTAAGTCTAGAGTAAAATGGGAAATTGGGTGCCTAAAATGATGTTCAGAGATAGTTCGGAACCAAGTATATGATTAATAAAATCCCTCTGTAAATTCAATAAGTTATTTTCACATACATGGCTAGAAAAAATTCAATAAGTTTCTAATTATAAAAAATTAATATATTTAGGTGAGTGGAATATTTAAACCAAATGAATAAGATGAAATTTACTTATAATAATATCATTTGAGTTGGATCAAGGATGTTGAAAATTGATATTTGGTTTGAGAAACTTGGGAGAAAGTGTTAAATAAAAGTTCCCTGTTTTAAAATTTTAATTACACTGAAATATAATTTATTTGTATCATAGAATAAGAAATTTAGTCTTGATTGGAGTGGTCAAGTAAGCTAAATTCACACATGAGGCATGATATTTTTTAATAATGAATTATTTTTTTAACTTCCTACTTTTCACATATGTTCATTTGATCCTTGGTTGGATAAATCTTTTTAATTATTTATTTATTTTGTATTTATCAGGATCAAAATAGTGTAAGTATGAGGGAGTGGTGAGAGATATTATTTTCCATTTTTTAAATGCATTTAATTTATAATCAACTCCTAATTAATCTAAAAAACACGTAATTAATTGATTTATTTTACATTTGGAAATTTTGAATTTAAGTGACAAATGGATTAAAACATGATTTATAGAGGTTTTATTTATTCTTGGATTAATTATAAAGCTGTACCTTGATCTTTGATTATATAATTTTATTATTTATAAGAATTAAATTCTTTTCTTAATTATGGTAATTCATTTTGATCATAATTTTATAATCCTACATTACTTCTATTTTCATTGCATGTAGGTTGAATACAAAAATTGGTAAAGTCATACTAGTGTATGTGTTATCCAATACCTACATACATGTGATCTACCCATATAATGTCCCACTCATCCCTTGTATAAGTGTTATTTTCCCTGTATAAGTGTGATTTATAACGAAGTAAGGGTCATCTCATGGAAAGGTATCCATGCGAGGGCAATCATTTCACCATGGGGAGATTAAAAATTGAATTTATAAAAATGTCAAGGATCAAAATAAAAATAAAAATACCATTTCTATTATTCAACCAAATCAAAAAGAAATTTAAAATATGAATGATGTGGTGATAATTGAGAAACTAAATATGATGAAGATAATGAGAGGAATGCGAAGCAAAGATGGAATATTCAAGATTATCAACTTCATTAATCATGACCCTTGAAGATGTACATGTGGAATTCATTTGAGGAAGAAGAAGCTCACTTCTCAATAGTGATTTTCTGAAAAAGGGAGAATAAGGTGTTGTGATACCTATATAAGTTTCATCTTCCCTATTTTATAAGGTATTCAACCTTAGCCTTTATCCTTGGCTTGATGTAGTGCAGTTTTATTGTATTTTCTATATTTTTTAATTTCTATTTAGTGTTCTTAGTTAATATGTTATGATTTCTTTTATTATTCTCATTTATCCATGTTTTCAACCCTTGTGGAATTCAAGTGATAATAAGATCTATGATTGTGGAGATATAACCCAATTTCGGGTGGTTCAAGGGAACTATAGTAGGAAAATTTGAATTTATACATTTCAATTCCTAAAATCTATTAACTGGTTATATAAAAATGTGATAGTGATGAGTGGGTGAGGTTATTACCTTTCCATATCTCATTATAGATAATGAATTCCTCTATATATTGAACTTAAAACAAACAAGTTAATAATATTCTTTAAGGAATTAGAGCATATTTTTATACTCATACATAAGAAACGAGTAGGGTAAAAGTAGATAAATGATATTGAGAATGCTTAGTGGATTATGCAATTTAGAGAAAAGTAAATAATGATAGACTCTATTATAATTTACCCTAGGGATATCTATACTTATCACTTACAGTTTTGGGTTTTCTATTTTCATTTGTTTTAATTTCAAAAAATTCAAATACCATTATTGAATTTCATTTTAAGTTTAAGAAAAAAATATAAAAAACATAAATGGATGAGAAAATAATCTCAAGGACCAGATCCTTGAGATATAACCCTAGTTAACCACTGGGCTGCATTCTGTGTTTTCTATATTTTGTTTAATGATAACCCTGTGAAATGCACCTCATCACCTTACAAGAAGAACCAACACTTAGAGCTGATAAATTGAAGGTAGTGGACTCAGCCCAATATTATATTATATTTATTTTTTTTATTTTTATCAAGGAGAATTCAATACCCTCATTTTTATTTTTTGAATTAGAACATATAATTTCCCTAGAGAGTGATAGTAATAAGGATAAAGTGACCACTATAAAGAAGAATATGGTTTTATATTTATAATATGAAGAAGTTCCATGGGCTATGAAAGATGACCTAAAAGTTTATTACAATCAGGGGATCATGAAGATTTTAATTCATTATACTTCAATCTTTATCGAATATAATTATTAGATGATTTTCCTCATGTTTTTTATAGAATCAAAACATTTTAAACCAACCCTAGATGTTACCAAAGAACCAACCCAAGAGGTGTTGGTTTGAAAAGAATAAAATTACAAATATTCCATGGTGATATGACTATCTCTTCTACATCAACATTTATATCTATTGAATATGGAAACTATAAAATTTAATAAGAAGTACCCCTTCATTATTTCCAATCCCACCAATTCTTAATTCTTTATTTTTATTATTATGGTGGTGGGATCATTTTTCTCTTTTATTGGGGGTATCCACTCTTGTTATCCACTTATGGATATTAGGAGAAATAAAATATGGTGGTCTCTACTATAAAAACCCATCCTCCTAAGGATAGAGGATGACTAAAAAACTTCATAGTTATATGTAGTATAATTTCTACACCTCTTAGGGATAACACAAGTTTATCTTTGATTTTTTTTTTCATTTAGTGATTTTTTTAATTTATATTAATTCTAATGTTTTATTTTATAGGTTATATAAGGTGGTAATTATGAGATTAACTCAAAGCCACAATATAAAAAAATTAACTAGGTTGTATTTCTTTATATTATTTGATTCTTCCCTATACTTGCAACATATGATTTAATTCAACTATGTAGTTTCAATTAATTGTGAGGGAGTCTCAATGTGATCATGATTTTTTGTTTCCATTTTTTATATCTCATTTTCTAGGGACCTTTATATTTAATGAATATTTGTTATCATTTTTCACACTTGAATTAATTTTTGATATTTGAATGGATTTTTGAATGAACATATTTTAAATGATCATTAATGTGAAATGTTTTCTGTAATTTTATTTTCCAACATTTTTATGAGTTTTAACTATTTTTGAAATCCATTCCCATAAAATACTCAAATAATATTTTCTATTTTGAGTGGCATTATAAACCCTTTTTTACATATTCTTTCTAATAACCTCTCTTTATTAAGAGAAACTTGGATTTTGTATGAGAAATAGAACTTTTGATTATCTATCTTTTAAATATTTTTAGATTATAGGATATTTTTGATATGATTGAGTCAATTATTTTTCTATCAACATTTATAACTTGATACCCACCCATTATATTTTCCTTTGTTATCCCTCATAATCCATGAATTGCCTTATAGGTTTAAGACACATTTTAATCCAATTTCTCCTCACCTACCTTTATTATTAGTATTTTTTTCATGTATATTTAAAGTATGAGAATAATGGAAGGGACTTTAATGTGTTTTATTTGGGAATCAATTAAATGTAGTTTGGTGTGCAATGTTTTTCACAATTATGGGTAGTGGAGAGAGAGAAATAGAAATGATCAATTTTATTCATTGTGTTTCATTTTTATAATATTTTTATTTAAAAAATATATAAAAGTAAAAAGAGAAAAAATAGATTTGATACTGAATTATTTATTTTGATTACATGTTTTAACTTTTATTCATTAACTTAATTTTATTATCATCCCACCCTCCCTGAAAAAAAGAAAAAAATGAAAATGAGAATTATGATGAAATCATTCATTATATTAATTGTCTATCACATGGAACATGTAAAAAAAGGGTATGTTGTGTGCATAATGTAATGGTAATTTCATGAGGGAATTACTATGATTTCACTTGAATATTAATGGATTATACTTAATCATTTACCCTCTTCTTTTCAACCTCAAATTTTTAAATATTTTTACCCATGATCCCATAGCCACCAAAATCACCTTGAAATGTTATTCATGATTGGAAACTATTTTATGTATCATGGTGTATATAAATGATAGTTCTAGATTTCTTATAGTGATATATGAATTTTTCAAGTATGATAATAACTCTATATTAAATTTCTCTTGAGTAAAGATTGATTTTAATTTTAATGTGAGGTAAATTTTTATTAGGACATGGATGGATTTTTGAGTCCAAACTAATCTAAATGTGAGAAGAGAAATTGAATTTAATTTCTGTTATATATGTGTCATTATAGATTCTATTTTGAAAAAATCTTTGAATTTATCTCATTATTGTTTTTTTTGTGAATTTAATATGGATGTTAGATAATTTATTTCCAAGGAGTAAAAATGGGTAAGTGTGGGGGAGTTAATAAACTATGTTTTTATTGAATATCCTATGATAATAATTGATATAATTTCCCATTATTGATCTATATTTTATTATTTAATTAAATTTTTTATTTTGAGCTTAAATTTTGAAAATTCCATAATTGTTTTTGCCTTTTCTCCTTTTAATCTCACTCTAATATTTTTATCATAAAATTTTCTATGATTATAATTTAGAGGTAAAATTTTATGATCTGTTGATAAAATAATTTCCTTTTATTTTTCATTTATAAAATGATAGATAGTTGTCAATTTTCAAGGGCGGGAAGTTTTTATTAATGCAAAGATGGGATAAATTCAATAGATTGGACCTTACCTCACCATTTGGGCTATAACATTGACATTAATTCTTGGAATATAATTTTTTTATTGTTTTTAATGAAATAAATTTTTGGAATTTAATTCAAGTTGAATGACAACTATTTAAATTGGTAATGTGGTATAAAAGGAAAATCATGATAGAGTAAATTATAGGGGCATAATTTTTCTTGTACCCTTATTGACATTTCAAACCCTATCCCTCTTTTATTATATTTAATTTGGGGTTTTAAAACCAGGGAGGGTTTTTCATAGATTTAAGTAGGCATGGAAAAATTTAGTGGTTTATTTACACATATATATCCATTTAGAAGAAGGTATTATTTTAGTAAGGATGACTTATAAGAAGGATTTCTTCATTCTATACTTTGTGGTTTTATTTTTTTTGTTCTTGTAAGATCTTTTAATTATAAATAAAACTTAATTATTATTACCTTATCATATTTTTCTTATTTTTATTTATGGTGGAATCTAAGAGTGGAAATAAATATGTGTAATGACCCAAATATTTATAAATTAAATCCCCTTGTGAATGAATAAATATCTTATTAAGGAATTTAGTTGAAGAAAACATATGCACTATATTTCATTTTTTATTTTGGACCATTATAATATATATCCATAATTTTATATTAGTATTAAAATTCCATTAATCATAATAAACATTTTTAATATAGACATCATATTGTGACCATTAATATTAGTATACATTGAGTGTTATGATAAAGTATAACTATTACAGAAGGAAGAAACATTAGACTCAACCAGTATAATCATACCCTATAGAGCCCATTTTTCAGAGATTTGGAGAGGGATAAAATCAATGATATTTTCATTTTATCAATACCTAGATGAGATTCAATAACTTAAAATTGAGTGAAACAATTTATAGGATAATTTTAATCTCATAAATATCACGACACAATCCATGTTCGTTGAACCACCCCAAGAAAGTACTACCATCACACACCTTACCCTTATGAAATCACTGGTGTAATAATGAGTTATGTATCAAGAACTTAATAGTATGATTTTTTATATTTTCTTTTTAATTAAATAATTATTATATTGACCCTTTTTCCTTATTAATTTATTTATATACTTTTTTTTGATAAATATTAGACTTTGATATGAAGTTTTTTAGAAATATAAGTTTCAATCAAAACACAATTCCTGATAAATCTAATAGTTTTTAAATAAATTTTATGAAAATAAAATTTTATTATTAAATAATATTTATATAATTATAAATGATAATATAATTTAATGAAGTCCCATATAATTTTTATAAGGGTAAGAAATTTGTTTATATCATAAAAACTTGTATTTTTTAATAAAGTTATTTATTTAAAAGTGTAAATTCAAATATTTAGAAAATTATTTTGGTACAATAAATATCATTTTTGAAATCGTCACATCAAAATTAGCTGATGGTGATTTTTTTATAATATTCTGAGATTGTCGAATTTTTGGTAAAAATTAAATATAGTATAAATACATGGTATGTATTATGACATCATAATAGCCAAAAAGTGATGTAATAAATAAAATAGAATGAATCCAGAACAAAAAAATATATTTTCAATTTAAAATAATGTGTTTTTAAAGTCATTTTATGAATTTTACAAACCTATAACAAATCTTCCAAAACCTATATTATATTTTAAGGATTTAAAAACAATTATTTATGAACTTGACTCTCTTAAAAATAATGAATGGAATTATTTTAATGATTTTAGTACTTAACCTAATTAAATATTTGAAAATAATCCCCATTATCAGAAATCATGGGAGGGTTTTTGGTTTTTATTATTTTATTGCACAGATTCCACAACCTAAGTTTATAAATTAATAAATAATCCCCATATTTTTTTAATAAATACCCTCCCAACCTCTATTTTCTCACCACTAAAAAATCATTGATCATAAAGTTCATCTACACCCCTTTATAAATCCATCCCAATGTGTTCTTAATCTTATATGAAGCTCCTCCTAAGATTTTATAAGCACTCTATTAAGGTAATGGATTCAATTCCTCCTCATCTTTATTCAAGTACTTTATTTGAATTAAGTATTTTGATTTCCAAATATTCATGTTGAAATATTTTTTTACACATCCCTATACTATCCTTACGATTTCCATGAAATGATAGACCACATTCAGTCTCATCAATTCCTTCCATTAACCTTTATGAACACATGTCATGCTGCCAAAATTATCCCATGATTTTCCATGCCAAACTTTTGTGTAGTGAATAACCATACCCATTTCTAATCAATGGTATTCACGTAGTTATACCCATACTTTATTGATTCATTAATTCCATGTATGTGACCCACACTCTTTAATAATGGTATTAAATATGATGAATGACATTTTTATTTTGTATGATCTATGTGGATCAAAAATTCATGCACAATATATGAATGTGATGGGTGGTCCCATGATTATATTTTCCTATACTTTATTGGGTAATGTTTTTATCTCATGAAATATCATATGTGGTGAATGGGTGGTTAGATTAAGAATACTATGTTATTAAGTCTTAGTGGTTATCCTTGGCTTATGCTTATGATGTAATATTTTATGTTGTTTCCACATTCAGACGATGACTATATGTTGTCATATTTTATTATTATTTTATGTTCTTGATTGTGATTATCACCTTTTTATGTCACCTTGTTATTCCCTATGACTCTCATGAACTAATTTAATTCATGTTGTTAATTGGTTATTCCTTTACCGGGCATTATATCTTACCCCTTTCTTGTATACGTCCCAGGTTATCCAGTACAGTATTATAAGATCAATGGAATATAAGGTTATGTTATAGATTTTTTAAATAATGTAATTGTATCTTTATTTCAATTTATTATGATACATATATAATTACCCAAAGACTACAAGCCTCATAATCTTTTTGCATTGTGTTATGTGAATCTTAATTTAAAAAGTCATGAAATAATTCATATAAAACATATGGGTTTTCATAGTTAATATCAAATAAATTTCTATTTATTTTTGGTAATTAGGACAAGAATACATTAGTAAAAACCCTATAAATATGTTTGTATATAGGGAAACATACTAAAATTTTGGTAAATTATATAGCGAGTGGTTTCCATGAAACATAATCCCTATATATATCATACCAGTGGATGTGTCTTCGACAAAGATGTTCATAGGGGTAATATCCTTGAAAGGGATCATTGGGTATTAACTTGACCTATACCTAATGCATGGAAAAGATACCTTTTTGTAAACCTTATTTGAAACTACTGGAAGATATTCATTAGTAAATTAACAAGATCTTTATGAACCATTTTTAAGGAAAAAATGACTATGAAATTTAATATTAGGAAATAGAACATGGATAACATAGATTGAAACCTAAATATTCACAAGTTAAAGAATAAAATTTATTTATGAGATATCTCTTCAATGTTTATAGTTTCCATTTCATATGTCTAATATTTTGGGAATTCTCATATATAATTTTCCTTTATTTTAGTTAATGAATGGAAATAGTAGGAATCATGTCAAAAAATAATGTGATGGGAAATGTGATGAATTACCAAATGAGATGCCCAAATTGATGGGAGGAGTTGAGATCTTCATGCAGTTAATTAACAGAAGTTTTGAATATAAGCTTGAATTAGGAGGAACACCCACACCCCCCTAAGAAAGAGAAAGTTACATTGATACCTTTATGTGAAAAATGTCTATGTATTTTAAAGGATATTCTAATACATTAATCATAGAACAATAGATCAACTCTATTTAAAATATATTCTATATCCTTGAATGATTTGTGAAAGAGAAGGTTATGCTGGCTATTTATTGCATGGAGGGAAAAGTAGATCAATGGTGGGAATTGACCAAGAATACAAATCCTAAGGAATAAGTCAAAGATATAGAGTATAAATAATTTTAGAAAATGTTTTTCAACAAATATTTCTCTCACACCCTCTAAATTTAAATGGATAGGGAGTTCCTTGGGCTCAAGAAAATTAGGTTAAATCAATTAGGGTATATGAGGAAAACTTCATAAGACTTTCATGATACACCCCAACTTTTTCATTGACCCCAAAATTAAATTTGACTAATTTTTTAGTGGGATAAAGTTTAATTTACAAAAATCCTTTTTTATTTTAGAAATTTATAACTATGAATAAATTGTCCGATGTGCCCTCAAATTCGAAATGGAGTTCATATAATTTCAAGGTTCTCACAAGACTATAGATAGGAAGTAGATAAGGTAGTTTAATCCTAGGGTATTGATGGAAAAATATCATTCTATCAAGAAAGTTTGACATCCCACTTATAAAAATTTTGGGAAGAATCATCCCAAAAATTTCCTAAAGGATACAAGGAAATGTTTTTGTGTAAAAAGGATGGGAATGTAGCTAGTGAATCCCAATAGGAGAAACCCACCAAAGTGAGGGAAGAAAGTAAATTTCTATTCATCCATCAACCTTTTGTCTATGTTTCAACTATAAGAAAAAAATACCCTTAAAACTAATCCACTAATCCAAGGGTTGTTGAAAATAAATGAAGGCAACAACCTACAAGGCTTAGAGAGAAAATGCGAGTATATTCCATCAAAATTATTGAGATGGATCTTAACAATGAAGTGATGATGAGTATATTAGTTATTTATTCAAGAATATTGAACATACTATTTGATTATAGTTTAGTGAATTTTTTCATATGGTGAAAGTTTAGTGGAACTATTAAAACACTAGCTCAAAACATTGAAGTCAATTTATTAGTGAAAATAAAAAATGGGGTTATTGTTGAATCCAAAGTATATAACTTATCCTATATCAATATTTGTAGTATTAATTTCATATAAAACCTTATGATAATTTATTTAGTAGAATTTGACTCTATACTGGGTAAAAGTTGGATTTTCTTGTATAGAGATATCATAGATTTTTCAGAGAAGGAAATCACCCTCTGTATAATGAATCACCCTCTGATTATATAAAAGTGTAAAGAGTATGGATCTCCTTTGGAATCATAATATAAATCATTGATATTATTTCATTATAAGTAAGTGTATCTTTTTCAAATGATTGAGAGTAAGGAAAAATCATTTTTGATAACATATCCATTGTAAGAGAACATATTGACGTGTTCCATGAGGAATTTCTTAGTCTTGCACTTAATCAAGAGGTTGAGTTACAAATTAAACATATTTTAAGATATTTTCCAATATACAAGACTCTATATATAATAACCACTATTAAAATTAAATAGATGAATAAGAAACTTTAGGAGATATGAGAATCTATATAAAGGGTTTATATTCCCAAGTGCTTCACTGTGGGATGTGTTAATCCTTTTCATTAAGAAGAAGGATGAGTAAATGTTTCTCTTCCTTGATTATCATGAGCACAAAAAGAACATGACAAAGAACACGTATCCTCTAATATATATTTATGACTTGTTTGATCAACTACATAGATCCTAGTACTTATCTAATATAGATTTTTGATTGAGATATTAGCAAGTAAAGGTTAAGAAGGTGGGTATCCCCAAGACACCTTTTCAAGGTATGAGCAATATTAGTTCATAGTAATATCATATGGACTCAATAAAACTCTAACTATGTTCATGGACTTAATTAATAGAGTCATCAAAGATTGAATTAAAAAATTTGTGGTAGTATTTATAGATGATATTTTAATCAACTCTAAAAAAGGTGGGAAATGAGGAACATTTTAATTCTATACTGAAGACCATGAAAAAGGAAAAATTATATTAAATATACAATGAATACAAGTTTTTTATGGAGAAAGTAACATTCCTAGGGTATTTTATAACCAAAAAATGGATATATAGGGATCCTTTAAAGATATAGGTAACTGAAGGATGGTCCAGACCAGTATCTATGAATGAGATCCATAGATTCCTTGGATTATATGGGTACTATCATCAATTTATGAGAAACTTATCATGCTTTTCGAACCCAATAACCAAGATAACTCGAAAGGGAGTAAAGTTTTTATGGACCAATGAATGTGAGGATATAATTAAATATTTAAAGAAGTGGCTAATCACTACACCTATGATCACATAACCCAACTGTGGGGAAGAATTTTTGATCTACAGTGATGCATCCCAAAATGTGTTGGGTTTTGTACTAATGAAAAATGAAAAACTGATATCTTATGCCTCCCACTAATTAAATATCTATCAGTAGAAATACTCGATGCATGATCTAGAATTGGTTCTAGTGATATTCACATTTTAGATTTGGTGAAATAATCTCTATGGGGGGAAGTGTGACATATATATGGATCATAAAAGCCTAAGGTATATATTCACACAAAAGGATATTAATATGAACCAATAAAGGAGGTTATAATTGATGAAGGATTATTATTGTTCAATATATTACCATCCATGTATGGTGAATAAAGTGGAAGATGCTTTGAGTAGAAAGGATCTTAAAACCCTATCCATAATGAGGATTGAAAATGATCTAATATTATTCTACATGAAAATATTGGACATGGTGATCATCAAAGGAATTACATCCTAAATTTACAAAATAACTTCTCTACCATCCATTATTTAGAAGATCAAAAAGGCAAACAAAAAAAGATGATATGGATCTATAGGTAAAGGTATCAAATATTCTAGATATTAACTTTTCTAGAGGTGGGGTGATAAGGTTTGAAACCTCGATGTGTGTCCCATAAAAATAAAAAATAAAGGGGGAACTTATAGATGATGTTTATATCTCATCCTTCTATATTCATGTAGGAATCACTAATATGTATAAAGATTCGATGCAAAACTTTTTGTGTTGATACAAGAAGCGGGTGATTGAAAAATTTGTATCTCTACAATTGGAATACCAAAAAGTCAAGGTTTAATGGTATAAATATAATTCTATAATGTAACCATCTTCCATAACAGTATAGAAATGGTAATACATAACCATGTAATTCATTGTAGGACTCTCTTGGACATCAAAAGGCATAATACTATTTGGGTGGTAGTCTATTACCTTATAAAGTTAGATCATTTAATTTCTATCAAGTAAGATTTATCTCTTGAAAAAATCTCCTAGATATACTAAGAGAAGTGGTAATACTGCATATAGTACCACTCTCCATTGTATCTGATTAAGATATGAGGTTTTCCTTGAGGTTTTAGAGAAGCCTTTATAAAGATTTGGATATAGAGTCAAGTTTTAGTTTTGCACATCACTATCAAACAGATGGATGGTCTAATAAAACCATTAAAACATGAGATTTTATGTTGATATAATATTTAACATATTTAATAGGATATTGTGATCAACACCTTCCCCCCCAGTGGAGTTCTCATATAGCAATAGTTTCCATTTTAGAATTAAAAATTGCGCCTTATATGGATTTTTATTGGAAGAGGCATCCGAATCCAAAATATTAGGATGGAGTTAGAGAGTGGATGTTTATGAGACCTGTTCTTATCCAAGATATGATAGATAAAGATCAAACTATTCAACATTATATGAAATCCATATATATTCGATAGAAAAGATACAAAGACAATTGTTGATGAGACCTAGAGTTTTAGAGAAATGATACAGTGTTCCTTAGTATATCATGATAGATGAAATTAATGAGGTTTGGGAAAAATGGAAAGAATAGTCCTTGATATGTCAACCCATTTGAAATCTTTTATCACATCTGAATTATGACATATTGACTAGAACTCCCACCCAACCTATCACAAGTACATGATGTGTTCTATATATCCCTCTTAAAGAAAAATATACCAGAGCCATCACATGTACTCAATTCAGATGTGGTACCTTTTGTGTAATAACCTAGGTAATGATAGAATAAATAATTTATATATTATTTAGTATTCATGATATAAACTATTATATTATTTACAAAAACATTAAATTATTTTTAAATCAAGAAGGAAATTTTTTATTAAACTATTTTCATATATGGTTTTATATAAAAGTTTAATTTTAAGATTATAGATTTTTTATTTGAGAAAATTAATTTTATTTTTGAATTTAGCATTTCAGAAATTATACTAATATGATTTTTTTAGAATTTCTGAAAAGTTTTTTTCATTGAATAGTAAAAAATACTAATTTTTACTGAAAATTGTATTTTCTTTTCAATTACTTACAAATTCAAATTATATTTTAGATTATTTTTAAAATTTAATTAGTTTAATTTTATTAAAAATAATAAAAATATGTTTTTTAAATTAATTTCATACTTTAATTTAGTATAAAAACATTTTATACTTAAATGGGATTTTTATAAAAAAAATTCATCATGTTTTTCTGTTTTAATTTTAAATTAAATTATATCGCTTTATTTTTTTTTGAATATTTAAAAATGGAATCCATATTTTTAATAAGTGGTTTCAAATTTGGTAAATATTTCCCTTTTTGGGTAAATATGAATAGTAAACTTAGTAATTTTTGTTACCACAATAAAGGGAAAATCAAGAAATTAATGTAAAAAAATGATAAGGACTATAAAATGACCCTAACACTTACCTTAATTTTATTTTATTGGTATATATAATCCATAATTATCTAAAATTTGAATATATGACCATTTTTTTCATTTGGTCAAAATATGAATATTTGGCCCTTTTTTCTATTTGGACATGAATATTTGTAAGACATTGTTATTAATTTTAACAACTATAATAATTTTTAACATAGGTATAAACATATAATATGTTCAATTATAAATATTATTTGGAAATATAAATATTTTTTTATCATGGTAATTTTTTTTATTTTTTAGGGAATTAATAATTACCTTAAAAGCTTACACAACACTAGTGAAATAATTATTCAATTAATAGAAAAATAAAATAAATGAATTAAAAAATGTTACAAATTATATGATTTGAATGAAGATTTGTGTTTTAGTATTTATTTAAATTAAAATTAATTTTTAGTTGGTTGGATTCGTTATCTTATAATTCCATTATTTTCTTGTAGTTTTAAAAAACAATTAAATGAATAGTTTCAAAATTGACATTAATATTATTTTATAATAAATAATATTTTATTAAATAATTTAAAAATTCTAAAAATATTATCTTAGGACAAGAGAATGTTATATGGGTTATGAAATCAAACATGGTCCATTTATGGTCCATTTTACCTTTTATAGTAACTTTATTAACCCCTTAATTGTAAAAAACATTGATATCACCGTAATTATCAAAAGGGTTAATGAAGATTTAAAAAAATATAAGGGTAAAAATGTGATAAAAAACTGTAAATTTTTTATTTTATGTTAATATTTAGACCCATACTCATATTAGTGTTGAATCATCACAATTTTGATCTATTTGGAATTCAAAATTAATATATATTTATATTTTAAGAAATTCCCAGAGTGTCCCTCCACTCTCTTATAAAAGGGTTCCTCTTATTCTAATTTATTTACACTTGAAAAGACTTTTTTATTCCAAATCCTACCCAAATACCTTAATTAAATCTCTACCCTCATTATAAAGTCATTATTTGGATCATAAAACCATCATAGGAAAGATTTTGGTGTTAACCTTAAGATGGTGTTTGAAGATGTGGTATAGTTCTTAATCAAGAATTTTCATTTTGTTTATTTTCTAAATTTTTAAAATATTATTTAACCCTTATGAAATAATAAAAATAGCATATTACATATAATAGGATGTTATAATTTTAATTTAATAACATTTTCCCATCCCTTCTTCAATCAAATGGGAAACAATACCATCATTTGTGTGTATAATGGACTACCGCCTCACAAACCGATGTAATTTGTTTTCCATCACCATATATCAAATATTGCTATAATTATTTATTTATTTATATATAATATCCATGAAATATTTATCATTATTAATAAATAATATATTATATAATTTCTTAGCTTTCTATCCATTGAAGAATTATAATGCCGTTCAAGCGTACGTGTGGACTAACACCTATATGAAGCAATGTGATTCATTTTTCTTCACCACATCAAAGGGATTATATATACAGAAGCATATGGAAATAAATAATGTGGTATTTTTTATATAATGATAATTATATAAGTATAAAATAATACTTAACTTCTTTCCATAATTATCATTGAAAAATGGAAACATTACTCATGCGTATATATGACCTACCATCTCTATGATTGTAACATAGTTCATTTTTCATACCCATATTTTCTGGTTGATGTTAAAGTTACAATTGATGTATAAAAATTATGATTATTTCATGATTATTATTCTAGATATGATGGAATAATGACCTATTTGACCATATTCAACATACCAAATTCATTTTAGACTTATGAACCAAATATCATAAAAACGTCCGACATGAGTTAATTGATTATATCATGGTAAGAAATAAAATGAAAAGAATAATAAACTTGAAATATTTTCTTAATAAATTAAATAATTAACAAAAGTTTATTATTTAGAGATATAAATAATTTATTTGATGAGTCAGACTCAAGGTAAAAGACTTTTTTTAAAAAAACCCCCTTTTAAGGTTTCCCTTAAAACCCTTTTCCTTCAAAGTCCATATTTTTTTAAAAGTTATTTTATTGATGTTTTTATATAGACATAAAATAATTATGAAGTAAATTTAATCTATCTTTTTTTACTTTCTTTAAAATGTTTTCAAAATGAATCATGTTACATAAAATATATGAAACATTTTGAATTTCATTACAAAAAGACAAAAATAATATTCCATTTTAACATATATGGTGAAAATGAATTTTCCCACAACTGTAAATGTTATTTTATTTTTGGATTAATTTACAAGATTCAATTTTTTATTCAAATAAAAACCCTCCTTATCCATTTTATGGTTATTTTTAAAAAGGGTTTTAAAATGTAATGAATATTTCAAAATCCAAAAATGTTTTCTTATGGGTGAAAATAATATTAAATGATGGTAATGATAAAAATGAAAGATTCAATGTTTTATGATTATATTATGGTTCTTGAGAATTGTTTATGATGTTGGGTGGTTCAATTATAAATCATGAATGTGTGATTTTGTTATAAACCAAGGATGGGTGGTTACATTATTAATCAAGGATGAGTGGTTTCATTACAAACCATGGACGGGTGGGTCTATGATAGACCCCCGATGCATTAAGTATGGAATTTGACCATATGGTTTTTATTTTGTAATATTGATATGGAAAATTATTTCTCAATTTACCTACATGTTTAATCTATGATTTCTATATATATTTACTAAAATATTATTATTTATCAAGGTAATATATTGATCTTATGTTTAAAAATAAATTATATGCTACTTTTTAAGGGTGTGACGTATAGTTTTTTGAAATTTGTTTATAAGTTTTCATGATTTAAAATTATTCTTTATGACTTTTATTTTTTACTTTATGATTTCCTATTATTTTTAATAATTTTTTTTGGGTAGATAAGGAGATTTATTGTGTAATAAAATATTTTTTTGAGCCCAAAGTTCATTTTGAAAAACAAAAATTTTAATAAGTATTCATGGAATAATAGTTTATTTCTTTATTTTTATGTCCATTAATGGAATGTTTTGTGATTATACCACATTTTAAAATATTTTTCATAGGTTTTAAGTATTATTAGGAATAAGTATGAAATCAAGATAAAGTTTGAGGTGATATTTCCTGAAAATAAAACTTGATATATCTTAAAGTTTTATTTTATGGAAAAAATTGATACTAAGTAGAAGTTTCCAATTTTGTAATATATGAGTTTTTTATAAAATATTTATGACCTAAATATCTAAAACAATAAACCTAAAATATCTTTGGGAATTTAAGAAAGTAAATTCTAGTTTATAATCACTAAAATATTTAATGTATAAGGATGAGTCCTAAAATTTGGATAATGATATTTCATATGAGGAGAAGCTAGTGAAGATCTTAGATCATAGAGACAAATTTATATGAAACAATCCAACTTACCTATTCAATGTACTGTGGAAGCATCACATGTTTGATGAGGAATCATGGGAACCATAAGGGGCGATGAAACAAAAAGACCCTAATCTATTTTAGTGTATGAAATGAAATTTCAATGGAGAAATTTATGAAGGGGGATGAATGTAATGAACTAAACATTTAAAAGTTAAATTTTGTTATTAATGAATAAATTCCTTATTAAGTAATGTATTTATAGGAAAAACAAGCCCTATATTTAATTTTTTATTTTGGATCTTATAAAATATATCCATAATTTTTTGTTAGGATTAAAATACCATTAATCATAATAACTATTGTTAATATATAAATTCTATAGAGACTATTAATATTAGTATATATTAAAGGATATTATAAAATCTAATTGAAATAGAAGGAAGAATATATGACTTCGATCAGTGGAATCATACCATATAAATCCCATTTGTCAGAGCTTATGGGGGAGATGATATTACTAGGATTTTCCCTTGATCCAGACCAAGATGAGATTCAATAATTTAAACTTGATAAAATCTATTTATGGGAGAAGTTTAAACTTATGGATATCACCACCCAATGCATATTTTCTGAACCACCCCAAGGAAGTACTACTATCACACTCCTTACCATTAGGGTGTGCACTGGTATAATAAGGGGTTATGTATATAGAACCTAGAAGTATGAATTTTTAAATTTTATTTCTAATAAAATAATTATTATATTTAACCTTATCATTAATACTTTACACACGCACACACATACACAAATATATTGATAAAAAATTAATTTTGAAATGAAGGAACCAATTTTTTTGGAAAATATATAGTTTTAATTTAAACACACTTTTTTGATAAATCCTAGAGTTTGGAAATAAATTTTATTATTATAAAATAGTATTATTAAATAATATTTATTCAAATATAAATGGTAATATAATTTAATGAAGTCCCATATAATTTTTATAAGGGTTAGAAAGTTGTTTGTGTCATAAAAAGTAGTATTTTTCAATAAATAAGTATTTTTACATAAAATTTTAAATTACTATATTTAAAAAATATTTTGGTAAAATATAGATAATTTTTGAAATCAATACATCTAAATTATCTAATGAATAATTTTTCATAATTTTCTAAGATAATAAATTTGTTGGGTAAAAATTCAATACGGTATAAATATACTATATGTATTATGACATCATAATAGCCCAAAAGAGATGTAATAAATAATATAAAAGGAATAAATGACAAAAAATAGGGTTAAATTTAAAATAATGTGTTTTTTAAGTTACTTTATTATTTTTAAAAACCTATAATGAATCCTCCAAAACCTATATTAAATTTTAAATCTTTAAAAACAATTATTTATAAACATAACTCACTTACACATCATGAATGTTATTAATTTAATGATTTTAGTTATTAAACTAATAATATATTTTAAACCAATCCAATTTGGTATAAACCATGTAAAAACCTTAAGAATGTTTGTGGTTTTGATTATTTTATTACTTAGAATCCAAAACATAATTTTATAGATTAATAAATAATTCACCTCTATTTTTCTATAAATAGTCACCCAATATCCCTTTAATATTCACTAAAAAAACATTGAGAAAAAAATTCCTCTCCCACTATCTCTCTAAACCCCTCCCAATATTTTCTCAAGTTCTTTAGAAGCTCCTCCCAAGCTTTTAGAAGAACCCTCTCAAGGTAAGGGATTCTCTTCCTCCTCCTCTTTATTCAAGTACTTTCATTGTATTAATTCTTTTTATTTTAAATTTTTTTATGTTGAAATATTTTTTTAAACATAAATATACTGTACTTATTATTCCCATGTAATTATAGACCACCTTTCACTCTCATTAATCACTTCCATGATCCTTTATGTACACCCATTTTACTGGTGAAATTATCCCATGATTTTCCATGCCAAACTTTTGTGTTATGAATACCCATCCCCATTTACACTTAAGGGAATTCACCTAGTTATACATATCCTTCATTGATTATATACATACATGTATTTAACCCAATATAATTTATCCTGGGATTAAATATGTTAAAATATTTTCTTATGTTGTATGATCTATGTGGCCCACAAATTAATGCACATGATATGAATGTGATGGATGATCCCAGAATTATATAACCCTCTAATGAATTTGGAAGTGGTTTTATCTCATGAGATAACATGTATAGTTTATGGAATATTATATTAAGAACACTATGTTATGTTGTATCAATGGTTTTCCTTGAATTTTTCTTATGATCTCATGTTTTATGTTGTTTCTATATTCCTATGATGCCTTGATGTTATCATCTTTGGATATGTTTCAATGTTCATGATTATGATTCTCACCTTTTTATGTCACCATGTTATAACTATTGAATCTCATGTAATACTTTAATTCATTATACTTTTGTTTATTCCCTTAATGTGAATTATATATCACCCATTTCTTATGTACATCCCACGTTATACCGTGAAGTATTAGAAGATGAATAGAATATAAGGACATGTTATGAAGTTTTTAAATGATTTCGTTGTTTCCCAGTTTCAAGTTGTGGTGATATGTATCTAATTAACCAAATAAACTATTCATCTCAATATTTTTTTTTATTTTTTATATGAATACTAATGTTTTAATTCATGTAATAATGTTTATAAAAGATATGGTTTGTCATAGATTGGGTTGTTCCCTTTCAAACATTTTCTTATAAAAATCATCCCCATGATGATAATTCCAACCATGGTAGATTAGTTATTTTTGTTTTTGATCTCATTTATATATCCTTAATTATTTATTTTGAATCCATGACCAAATTATAATTCAGAAATTTTGATCAATTTTATGAGCATGAATTTTTAAGGAACTTGATCGATTGGAACTTCAACTGCGAGGTTAGGCTATTGTGAATCATGAGAGATAAACATTAATTCTTAGGATCAATTTTTAAGGTTTTATTGTAATACTAAAACTCAAATAATTCTTATTTATAGAGTTTATATATTTCTCTAATTGGACACTAACCATAAGTTTCATCTTGAACCCCAATCAAAGCAGTGTGTTGTGATTGGAAGTCTTAAAGTTAACATAGGGTTTATTTTTCCAATATTTGTGGTCATGTTAATTTACATAGGGTTTGGGGGGGGGTTGAAAATATTAGAATGTCATTATTAATTTGTTTAATCATACTTTATAATTAATAGTGAATAATATAGGGGTACATTAGATCTATTATTTCTTGTGATTTATGTTTTCTTAAATGAAATTGTTTTCGTGTTTTCTTTATTTTGTTACAAAGTCACTTAAAAAACCCTCAATTTATCTTTTTATTTATAGAAATTTTAAAAAAAATTATAAATTTGTAAATTAGAATATTTAGTGATTGATATAATGGATCTTCAAGAGATATGACTTAGGTTATCCACCATACTACACTCATAAATATTTTGAGAGTGTGCATGAAAATGCTCATCAGTGTGTATAGGCATATTATTGTTTTTTATAGGTGTTGGAAAATGTGTTAATTTTTTTATAAATTGACATCCCTTATTATAATTATGTGTGTGCACCCTGAGGGGTCGTTTTGGAATTTATTGTGATGCCTTGAGCCAAGTCCATTATAGATAGGGTCCACCTTTCCCCTTTGTCTTCACTTCTTTATGCTGAGATTAAGATAAATTATGCCTAAGATTATTATACATATGTGATGTCTTACCCATGGTCTTCAAATAGTTATAATATGGATAGAGATTATATTAATCTGATACCATTACAGACATTGGTGTACCTTTTCCTATTAACTTAAATTGTTTTTTATGGGATTGAGATGCTTGAGGGATGTGATCATTATAGACTTAGCCCATCTTTCCCATTGGTTTTATAAACATATGAATTAGGGGTCAAGATGCTTATGAGTTGAGATAGAAATAGATAGGGGTTTCTTTCCCCTATATTTGAATTGATATACAGGGGTCAAGATTCTCGAGGGATTATCTCATTATAGAATCTAGTCACTTTTCACATTGGAATTAAAATTTTTTGAGGTAGGATTGAGATGTGTCAGGGATAAGATTATATAGAAAGGGGAATATTTTCCCTTTTGTACTCATATTATTATCTGGTAGTCAAGATTACTTATGGGAGAGACAAATATATACATGGGGCCACTAACCCCATTATATTTACATTACCATGAGCAGTTGTGAAGATTCCCTATGCAATGAGACCTTTACTGATATAGGAATGTACTGAACCATTGTTTATATGATTATATTATAACATGTTCATATACAATTGATTATTTTATGAGGCATGTATGGTATCTCCATGGGTGGATAGTTTAGTTCTCAATGGAATGAAATTTATTATTATTATTACTACATATTTATCATTACTAGCATATCACACTGTGCATGTACAATATATTTTGGATTTGTCTAGGGAAACATTTTTTGGTGACCTACCAAGTTGTAATTAAACCTTACATGGGTATTAAAATGGGAATGATGATTTCATAGCTCATGAAATAGGTAATATAAAGGGCCCTACAGTAGATAGTTGAGTTGAAGATAAATGATCAGATATGGGAGATGAGACTGAGCCAGGGATTGGGATTAGAATATAAGGTTGTATCATATTATTTATTTAGTTTTGGTCAATGGTGGATATGGTCATACCATGAGTGATATTATTTATTATATATGAATCTTGTGGCATTACATTTGTACAATTTATTATAGCATGTGATATTCTATCAACTTATGGTTCTACTTTATTTACAACATATGTATTCTACTTTTATATGGAGATTATTATTATTATTATCGCTTCCTCTATTATTTATAGTTATCTATAAAATAGAGGGTATAGTATCCCCATGTTATATAAATACCATTTACACTAGTTAGAAACCTATAATATATGGGGAGGCACACTTGGGGTATATAACACTTTGGTTTGGTCACATTGGAGTTGAATTAGGTCAGGAATGTTACAAAGTGGTACTAGAGACTTTCATTGGATTTATATTACTATATGGGCATGGTGGATAGATGTAGGATATTACTATGGTATGGAATATACCTTATTACTAGGTATAACTAACCACTATAAAATAAATTTCCAATTTACTAGGGCTGATATTGATATTATTGGTTTTTAGATATTATGATTTCATGATTTATGAGAAATATGATGTGTGATTTATTGTGTCAAGAGACAATTCATTTATCCATCATATTCAACATGTTGGATTCACATGAAATTTGTATTATTGAATGTAGTGGAACATCATAACTATGATATATAGCTCGATTACATACAATTTAAGGAGAATATTCTATAGTGTTTACCTATATAACATTATGGTGACATTCTACTTAACATATATTTTGTGATATTTATGTTATTATCATTTGATGATTGATTATGTGGATCCAATATATCTTGATATTTATCCATGAGTGTGGGTAGTTGGGGATAGATAGAGAAGCGGAGTTATGTGAGATCGTTATGTTGTTAGGTACTTGTATAGAGCAGTGGGTCATACTTCATGTTACAAATTATCCTATTTGTGATATCCAAACTCATGATAGAATTTGTTTCCATGTTACGTTTTTTTCACTATAGTGAATTTATGCTATAATGAACACCTTTCAAGTTAGAATACGATAGGTATGAGCATAATCTAACTATTATTAAGATAGTCCCCCTAGTCATTCTAAGATATCATATTGACTAGTAACTCCATGAGAGTTTTCTTAACATTATAAAGTCTATGGGGTGTAGATATTTGAGGGGCGATCCTTCCATTTTAGACCTAACTAAAGAGTTCCAGTAAAATAAAACACCTCTATTTTCTATAGAGGGTATACCACTATCTACAAATTTCTAGATCTAGTATATATGTGATATTTTTACTATCTCAAGCCACCACATGAGTGGAAGGTCAAGCTCATTGTGTATATAATTCAAGGACCATTGAATTAATAGTTGGACATCCTAGTCTGGGTAGATCGATTCATGGGTCTATCCTAGAAGAAATTTTGGGATTTTTTCTTCTAGAAATTTTTCCTCAAGACATTGAGGGTTGATATGAATTAAGGGTTTATTCATCCGATTCATGGAAGCATGTTTGTGATCAACAATGCTACTCATTTCACCATTTTACTTTAGTTTACTCTTATACTGATAAGGGATGATACAGTTAGGGGTTTTACAGTTTTGAGGATGATTTTAACTATTCAATAAGAGTTTAGGTAAAAATTTTATACTTGATAAATTTTACTAAGGTGGTGATATGAGCCCTCATTTTTGAGAAGAACCTGGTTAGAGATGTTATTCAAATTAATTATGGATCATATTATATATCCATGAATTTATCAACAGGTAACATGAAGAGATGATATAATTATTCCTGTTGGATTATTGATAGGAATAATAGTTTGGTCCATGGATTATATTTTATATTGCACATGGTGACTCCTCAAGAAAATTATTAGTGTGATAAAATGATCTATACCCTATTATATTCCTAATGATCACCATTTGACTTCCAAACTTTCAAGAAGATGTGGTATTTTTAGTTTGTTTTCAAAATAATTCTTATCTAGGTAGTGGTTGTGATGATGGACCATCTTAAGGATCTAGGATAGGATCATTTTCCTTACCATAGGGGGATAGTTGGAGTAATTTTAATTGGGTAAGGCATGTAAGAAAATGTGGTGACCAATAGAAGTGGTAGTAGGATAGTTCTCCCTAGGGTAGTTAGAGATCTGGAGGCTATGGAAAAGGAATATGCTCAAGAAAATTACACAATATTGATTTGATTATATCTCACTATATAAAGGGGACTTGGACCATTAAATGTACAATTTTAATGGAATCCACCCTTGTAACATCTATATTTTATATGGGTTCATCAAATTCATTTATATTTTCTTAGTTTTAAATTTATCTGTGGATAATTATAGAGAATCTATGGGTGGAAATTTATATTGATACACCCTTATGAGTGTGATCTAATAGTATTTAGAGATGTCCATAGTGTGATATCATGATCAGTGGACATATGATTCTATGATATTTATTTATATTAGAGATTTTTATTTTCTATGTGATCCTTGGGATGCATTAGAGGACTTGGTGTTTACCACACATATACTTCTATTTCTGATGGGTATCATTCATGTCTATTAAGGGTGATTTCTATATCCATGTTAAAAAGTGGGATTTGTAGGAAAAATATTCTATAATTGACTAATGATAGATAGGTACAATTTTGGCCATTTTAATATATTTTTTCTTAGAGATAAGGATACATGTCATTAGGTTTTTACTTAAACTGTTAACCAATTCTAGGACACTTTTTTAAGACTTCTTAGGGTTTTCTCCCTAGAAAAAGGTTGAGCTTAAGAGTGATCTTATTCTAGAATCCATATCCATTCCTTATTATAGTATCTATCCTATAGAGTTTATAGTGTTGAAGGTTCAACTAGAGTATATATAGGTGAAATTATTTATTTTACTAAGCATGTTCCCTTTGGGTGATCCTATTTTATTCCCTAAGTGATGTTTCATTTCAATTATGTGTGGACAAACATAGCTTAAACCATGTGACCATAAAGAACTTGTATCCTTTTCCTTGTATAAATTATTTGTTCAATATTTTGAGAGAATATAAGTGGTTATCCAAGATTTTTTGGAGATAATGTTACAAGTTTCTTCATATAAATCTATCTAATATCCCTCATATTAATTTTAATAGTAGTTATTTCATATATGTGTATCTTATGATGCTGTTTGGTTTGATGATCACATAGATAGTGTTTATGGCCTTGATAAATTAGGTCTTTTATCCATATATGGATTCATTTATTGTCATATTTTTTGATAATATTTTGGTATAATCCCAATTAAAGGGAGACTATGTTTGATATCTAGATATTTTATTAAGTATACAGAGGGAGTATCAACTATATAATAATATCTAAAAGTGTCGGTTCTAGATTAGTGAGGTTCACTTGTTAGGGAACATGATATCAGTGTATAACATATCAATGGTCCCTATTAATATTTAGGTCATGGTTTCTTAGGGGTTTCCCAAGGATTTCGTTGAGATATATTTCTTCCAAGGATTTGGAAAAGATACAGGATATTCATTTGAGACTTCTCCTCATTGGTAGTGATGATTAAAACCTTGACTATGATGGGATAAAAGTCTGAGTAGTTTTATCCCTGTGAGAGATAATTCTTGGAATTAAAGTGTAGGATTAAATTTTCAATGATTATTACCTTACTTAAGTTTGGTAAATATTATAACCTATATTGTGATTCATCAGGTGTTTGTCTTGGAGGATTCTTGAAAAAGGATGAGTGAGTGGTCACCTATGGATCTAGGTAGTAGGGACCACATGAGTGAAATTATCTAACTCATGATTTAGAATTGGTAGTGGTAGTGCATACAATTATATGTTTTCATACTACCTACAAGGAGAGAGGTTCAAGGTGTATATTGATCAAAATTGACTTTGATATATCTTTTCCCAGCATGACTTGAACCATTGATAATAGAGGTGGGTTGAGTATCTGTAGTCCTTTGAATTTGAGATGGAATATACCCCTAAGAAAGGGAACATCAATAATGATTAACTACATAAGAATATTTAGGACAAAGTAATGTAGTAGGCTAGAAATGAGTGGTAGTTTATAATACTTTTCACAGAGATTCACCTTGATGTTCATGAGTTCTAGGGTAGATCGACCCTCACTACCTTAGATATTTCCTCCTCACTCATTGAGAATGTGAAGTAGAGTCAGATATATGATTAATATTTTTTGGTGATTTGGGAAATATATTGTGTAGATATACCTTCAAATCAGTACCTAGATGTTGATGATATCATTTTTGTATGAGGTTGTGTGGTAGTCCCTATGAGTATGCATGAGAAGATCGTATGGTTTTTACACACCTAAATATGGATTGTGCACCTGGGGATTACCAAGATATACCATGAAATGCATAGGTAGTTTGGTGGCCTGATATGAATAGGGATATATCAGGATTTTTTAGTAATTATTTATACATCCAAAGGAAATGGTTAATCACTAGAAACCATAATAATTCTTTATATTTGACCCATTATTGAGTGGAATTGGGTTGATAGATTTTTTATGGGGATGATGAGGTCACCCTGAGGTAATGATGCAGTGTGGGTCATTATATACCAATTAAATGAGGTTATATATATTTTACCTATCAAGGATAACCACTTTATTAATGAGTTGGAATGGTTTTATATTAAAAATATAATATATATTTATGGTTTACCAAGGAGTATAATTTTGGATTAGGTTTCCTGATTCAAATTACATATATGATAGGTTATTTAGAAGGATATTAATATGAACGTGCATTTGGGAACATCATTCCATCCACTGATTGATGAGTATTCTGAGCATACTATCTATGTGTTGTAGAGAATTCTATATGAATATGCCTTGGATTTTGATGGTTCATGGGAGAACCATCTCATGCTAGTGGAGTTTCCCATAACAAGAATTGTCAAGAATCAATTTAGATGAAACCTTTTGAGGCCTTTTATAGAAGAACATTCCATTCACCTCTGTATTGATTAGAGGTTACATAGTCCTCTATTATCAAGCCAATTCTTATTTAGGAGATATCAAAGCATATATGTATGATCTAAAATAGATTTGTGACTACTCATAGAAGGAAAATTTTATATGAAAATGAGGTATTACATCCTCTAAAGTTTGAGGTGTGGAATTAGGTTTTCTTAAGAATGTCACCTTAATTGACACACCATCATATTCAATGGCACATGAAGTTAATACTGAGGTATTTGAGTCCCTTGGAGGTTTTTTAAAGGTTCAGTACCATGGATAACCAATTATAACTTCCTTAGATATTTTATGTGATGATCGATTTATTCCATGTATCTAAACTTGGTGGATACTACCATGAACCTTACATGTGATTAAGATCAAAGATTTTGAGCTATATCTTGATGCATCATTTAAGGAATGAATGGTTTATATTATATAATAGAGTGAAAAATACTGAGAGGGAATATAATACATCCAGTTCACTTGTAGTGGTTGCATGAGTGTCTCTCAAAGGATACATAATAACATGTGGATGATATATGTGATAATTAGAAAGAGTTATACACTGATGATGGTTGATGTCTCATCTTAATAATGGAATACTTTATAGTAGGGATGTTGTAACACTCCACCTAAATCAAGCTATGAATTTGTTTAAATTTTTACCAAGACATGTGTATTTGGATGGTTTTGGGATGTTTAAGGAGTTGTTGGAGGCAGATGGATAGTTTTTGGGAAGTTTCACCATGCATGAGAGGTTTTTTCATTTGTAACAGATATCACCCAGTACCTAGTGTGCTGTATTTGGTACCAAGAGTTCTCGGTATAAGTGGTAGTAGACTCTATAGGTTCACTGGGTATAGAAACCCAAACTTTTCATACATAGATATCACATTTTTTAGATGAATATTCAATAAACAACATAATTATTGTAACGACCCAAATCCGGAGCCACATAACTGGTGCCCCGTACCCAGTTCACCACACGACCTCAAGCGTGTTTCCCTAAATTCTAGAGGATGCTGACTAGCAGCGAGGGCCTTGGTGAGTCAGTGGAGAAACTATGCCCTCAGTTGGTAAATTATGCAGCGGAAGAATAAACATAATCAATAGTGGAAGTAGTAAACAACATACGACAACTGAACTAAAAGTAGAAACAATGTCTGATATAATAATGACGCAGTATGGTACATGTATCTATGGAAAGAAGTAAACAAATCAACGTGCTTAAATACAACTGAAACCAAAGTACTAAATGTAAACAGCAACTCCAGCTGCATCTTGAGCCAAAGCCCGGTCCCATGCTCTCTAGTTCCAACCAGCAATCAAGTACCTAAGGTAGAAGTGCCACAATCCCTATCTACACCTACAACCATATAATCTGTTTAGGCCGAAAATTAGGACACAAATAGGGTGTGAGACTAATCCCAGTAGGCAACCACCACAAGATTTGTGCCCTACTGTGAGTGAGTAATATAAAAAAAGTAAAAGAAAATAAGTACAATAATGGACTATAAGTACACCAGTAAATAATCCTACCAATTACCATTCACATTCATTTAATTAAACCACCATAGAAAACTATCAAATCTTTCTATTCCAAGGTAAGAAAGTAACACAACAGGTATCTAACAAGACTACCTAAATACAAGTAGTACAAAATTGACACTGACTCTCTGGGCGTCTCAAACTAGCAGACCCCTATAGTCCAGTAATCAAACAAGGAACATACACTCTGGGAATCTCTCACGTCAATTCCCCTATGTTCTTACAACGATAGCTACAGACTCTCTGAGGAAGCACTTACGTCTAATTACTCCTGTGGTCTCTATGCGTGGGTAAACTAAGAACACTCTTGGGAAGCACAAAGTCCTATTCCCTTAGGTTCTTCGTATGAAACTAAAACCAACATACCCTCTAGGGAAGCACTTAATCATATATTCCCTCTTTGATCTCCCGAACCAGGTTCTCATAGCCCTGAGCAGTCCAGTCATGCGTAATATACTATCAGCATCCCTAAGTAAGTTCAGAAAATACTTGAATAATACATAACATGAATCAAAAGCATTTAAACAGAATGTGACACATGAAATCAGTGATAACAAGTAAACTAGAAATTTCAATAGGGTTTGCCTCATAGGAAAACGGTGCCAAACAGCGATAAACATCCAAAAAGGGGGAGAAACACCCATGGGTGATCATCAATCATGCATCCAAGAATATATTAGCAGCAATTAAACATAAGATAATAAGAAATCTAGGAAAAAAAACAATAGGATCATAATCCAAAACCCGGGATACCCGATACATGGGTATCCTGCACTTTTGCAACCAAAACTCAAAGAACTTCAACGTAGTGCAACAAAACACCTACCTCGATCCGTGAAGATCGATATAATTGAACTTCAGCTTGTGAATCATCCTAGAATGGAGTATATCGCTGTGATTCTTCTACAATCGACAGAGTTCGATTTGGACAACCGGTGACGGATCGGTGGATCAGGGAAGAATTGGCCTCCTTGGACGCTCTGGACGGAAAAAGGCAGAGAAGAAGACGTTTATGAGCATTAGGTGTGACCCTAGTCCAATTAATGAAATAAAAAGAAAGTACACAGCGTGTACTTTTAGAGTACACGATGTGTACTAGGTCTTTCCATACTCCACCAAAATCGGCCTCCACGTCCCCCCTACACACCGTGTGTGTGGCCCGAGCACGGCCAGCACACGACTTCGAGCGGGAGAAGAGTACATGGCGTGTACTTCAAAAATTTCCAGAAACTTTATTTTTCCCAAAAAATCCAGAAAAAGGAAGAACATACCTCAAATGAAGATCCAGGTTCTTACAATTATCCACAATGGAATCATATAGGTATAGTATATTTAGAAGCTTGGATACATAAAAAAATGTTTCATAAGTATAATAGATCATTTCCCACTAAAATATTCATGAATAGCTCTCTTCTCAGAAATATCATACTTAGTAACTTTCTTGATAACTTGGGGAAAAGATAACATAAGAAAGCGTGAGCTCAGATACTCAATAAGGGTTAACAAGGGAGATATCAATGATCACATGAGCATAACATGAGAATAAGTGTATTATAACATGATAATAACATTTTAAAATCATAACCTTCATATCATAGATCATAATATTATTTCATATAATAAATATTGTTAGTTTATATAACATAAATCAAATCAGAATCAAAGAACATGAGTCATGAGAGCATATCATTGGCGCAAAACATGAGTTTTTGGTGTACACATAAGCAAAGAAAATAATTTATACAGTGGTCATGGATCAATTAAAATACTATAATAGTGAATTGGGTTTAATATTAAAACCATAATATTAGTCAAGGTTCACTCTAAAGACTATTTTAGTGTACAAAGTCCCTTACTGAATTGGGTAAACTCTCCATTCCAGTCCTGTGTATCTCATGAGATTCTAATCTTTACCCAATGCATTGGAGGGATATATAATTCCAGAATAACCCATAAGATAATGTAAATAATATATATGTGTTATAAAATATCATAAACCATTCATCATATAATAAACTGTGAAAAAAAAACCAGTTTTATAAACATTTCATCATGTAATAACCCATGGAAAAGAAATAGGTTTTGTAAAAATTTCATCAATTCATCATAACACAACCTATGGAAAAGGAACATGTTTCATAAAAATATTTTCATAATAATCCTAAATCATATCTATAAATAATAAAGTTTTTAGAATTGGATTGTATCCCCATTAAAACATAATTAATATCAAAGGATGCAATCATAATTTAAAATTCTTTTAAAAGAATCATTGGAATATTTCCTAAGGAAAATGCCCTTTTCAATTTAAAATCATTTATTTAAAAACTAAAAATTTCTTAAATATTAAGGAAAAAATTTTCTTTTAAAATGAACATAAAAAATTTAAATGAATAATTATACAATTTAGTGTTCAAATTGATAGTAAATTCCATTTATTCCATGCAATTTAAAAGAAATCATTCCTTTTACACGTTTTTGTAAAAAGTGAAACAATACCTAATTTGGAAAATGATAAGAAGATACCTTTTAATTTTTTTTGAAAGAGTCAAACATGGGTAAAAATGAATTTAAAAAATAATATTATAATATTAAAATCATTATT
This sequence comes from Viscum album, assembly GCA_963277665.1. Classification (NCBI taxonomy): domain Eukaryota; kingdom Viridiplantae; phylum Streptophyta; class Magnoliopsida; order Santalales; family Viscaceae; genus Viscum; species Viscum album. Next base: position 1,773,151,662 of record OY728165.1, on the reverse strand, counting down.
TAAAACACTTTTAGAAAACATGGTTATGGAAGAAAAAAGTTTTTCGACCAAAGAGAGAAATAAAGGTGGTTTTCTTTAAAAATGTTTTTTTAGTCTATTGGGTAATTAAAGTGAAAATAATGGGAGGGAAAAACTTATTCTATATAAATAAATACAGGAGAATAAAATTCATGATTTTATTAAGATTTATATTATGAAATTTCATCATTGGAAAATTTAATCATAAACAATATCAATACACAATGAGATGGTAACATAAAACCCTTTCTGCTTTGGAAACATTCGAGTCATAAGACCAATGAAAGAAAGAAACTTATATGCATATGTAAATAATCATAAATTTTATAACAATAATTCTAAAATATATTCATGTGAAGTATATACACAACATAGAATAAACAAGTGGTGAATTTGTCACATGTCTCACAGAAATAAAACTGAGATGCAAATTCCGTACCTTAGGTTCGAATTACTTTGTACATGTTCGAATCCCCTATATAATAAATATAGATTTATTATATATCTAATAACAAACCATAATAATATATATAATACCATATATTATTTATTTATAACCTTTTATTACTTGTTTAGTAGCAATTATTTATTAAAATCACTCTTCTAGGTGATATTTCATTTATTTTTCATATATGTTTTGGTTCAGTAATTTTGGAGCTTGTATTTTTATTGCAACACCCCATGAAATTAAAATGTTTTAATTTTAGAATAAAATTAATTTTTTTTCAATCTTTACTTGTACACAATACCATGTTAAGATTATGCTATACAAAACACGGGATTAGCTTGCACGCAAGACTGAGTTTTACCACCTTTTAATGACATAACTTTTTTTAAAACTAAAATTTGACACTTTTATGAATTTTATTTTTTAAAATAAAATTAATTTTATGATTTGGAATAAAAAAGTTATCTTAGGGTGAAATGTTTTTATTTTTTTGATAATTTCATTTTTTGATGAATAATGAAAAATACAACATTTTAGTTAAAAACCGACTTTTCGTTTTAATAATTATTAATGTTAAATTATATTTCAAATTGGGATTTTAAGTAAAAAAAGATCAATTTTAAATATATTAACCCAATTTATTTCATTTGAATCATTTTTTATTAAAATTTGATATAAAAACTTATTGATCTTTTGAAAGTTTTTTACTTTTGAAACCTGCTTTCTCACCACAATTGCGAGATTAGCGTTCATCTTAATTTTCCAAATTCTTTGATTTTAATTTTAAAAAATGTAAATACACGGTTGTAATAATTATAATATTTGTGGTCTATTAAGATCAAATTAACTTTGGACCAAAAATATTAGTGAAAGTGATTGAAATTAATTATGATGATTAAGGTAAAACTAAGATTAACAAGGGATTAAACCTTATTCTAAAGAGCCAAAATGACCTGGAAACTTGTCCCAAGGCTATTTTATTACAATATTTTGAACACATACCATCTTCTTTTTACTTTTATTTGTTATTGGTATATTATTAAATGAAAGTTCCCTATATAAAAGGTTAAGTATGGAAAGAGATAAACAAGGAATTTTCGTTACCTTTAACATTTATAAAACTTTCAGATACGTAAAAAACTTCATATTTTATGTTATACATATCATTTTGAAATATAAATAGGTTAATGTTATCATAAAAATTTATCATTAAATTTTAAAGATGATTTAGCTACTTAAAAAGCTTAAGAAACTCCAACAAATTGATTATTTATTTAATAATTATCTAAAATAAATGATACTATAAATATTAAAAGTGAAGTATATTGATTAAATTGTTGTCCTTAATTATTTTTTAGATGAATATATCCTGTTACATAGATTTAAACGTAATATATTTTAATTTCAATATTGTTTTGATATTTTAAAATTAAAATTAAATAAATAATGTCAAAATTGATATTATTGTTATTTTACAATAAATGATGTTTTATTAAATGATTTAAAATTAATAAAAATCTTATATTCTGCCAAGTTATTTTTAAGTTTTAATAACTATTAAATATGGTCTTTTAATGTACCAATTTACCTTTTATAATTAATATATTAACCCATATACTATAAAAGCAGTATTAACACGATCAGAGTTTAAGTAGTGTTTTAACACGTCACATGTGCTTGTTTTAAAATTAATTTTCAAAACAAATAGGATTTTTATTTTATAAATTATATATAATATTAATAATTTGGTGGATCTATATTTTTTAATAAATTACACTTTAGTTTAGTCTTAATGGTTAAATTACTTAGGTTAGAAAACTAGATGCTTTAATAAAAACAAAAATGAAAAAATTAGGGAATCTTAAAAGTTAAGGAACAAAATTATTAGAGTGCACATATTTTTATGTGGTGGAGGTTTTTATAGACCATTATTACAATTTAATACATTATATTTCCATTTTTTAGACACATTAGGTAATGAAAATGTCCCATTAATAAATACCTTTTGGTATTTACAAGAGTGCCACTCCCCCTCCACTATAAAATAGTAAGAACTCTACCCCTTCCTAACACCTCTCAAGACACTTTGTATCATCCAAAATCTACTAAAATAGTCCCCCAAAATCCATAAACTCAACCTATAAGCCTCAATTTGGTCATAAATTCATCTAAGTAATCTCTTTGATATAAACCAAAAGGAGTTACCCGATTAAGAGGTAACATCTTTCCTTAAGCTCTTTTGTTTTATTTCCATTGTATACCCCCTAAAATCTTCTTATTCCATGATTATAAAACAAAAAAATATCATTAAAATACAATTATGTTTTTATGATAATAATTTTTCATATACTTACACACACTCCCTTTTAATGGGTAATGAACATACTGTTTATGTGAACAACGAACTACCACCTCACGAAACAATGATTGTTTGTTCTTCATTTAACACCTAAAATGGTGGTCATTATGATGAAGAATATATTTATATATGATATATATTATTTATTTATGATTATTTATTTCTTTTATAACACATACCTCTTTACATTCCATTTTGTGTAAATATGATAACATCATTTGTGGAAGTGTGGACTACCACCCCCTTAAAGCGATGTGATTCGTTCACACTATACATGATATGTATTAAGGATGATTTTAATTAACCTATATAACATATATTACATATATATGATTCTATAATTATAATATAAATATGTATCATTTAATTTCTAATATTTTAATATGACAAAGAAATAAAAGTAGAGTTCATGCGTACATATAACATACCATCTCCATGAAAAGTGCAATTCATTTCTTATCTCCAATTATTATGGAAAATTATAAATACATATTTAATGAATATATATGATAAATAAATCATGTTTTAAAATTTATATAATTTTTAAATCATGATATATGTAATAGTAACAACAAATGACAAGTTAAAACATACTTGAGAAAACTAGGCAACTAACACCCGAAATAGTTAAAATAATGAAAGAGTGTCAAAAAATGGGTAATAAAATATTTTAATAAGTTAATATATGATATTATAAACATTATTATAGTTATGGTATAAGTTATTAATATATTTTAAACCACTATAAATTAGTATAAATACTACACAACAAAATTAAGGTTAAGGTAAAGGATTTTCAACTCCATTTTGATTCCATTGAGACTCATTTGTTGTTATGAAACAATTCACTTTTAGATGGTGTATATACTACCCTTTGACATGGAATATCATGAATATAATTATTCTAATGATATTAAAAGGTTTATTTGATGTTATTATTTCATGAGTCTTATGATTTAAAATGTTTCAAAGTGATATGAGACATTTTAGAACGTTAAAATATTATTTTCCTCAAGAATATTTTGATGATATTTCAAGGGTATTTCCATTAATCAAAATAAATAACCCTTTTTATTACTTATAATACATTGATTAATTATTTATAAAATAGTATTAATTATTCAATATGGATATTTTATTAGACATATTATTTATTTTGATTAATTGGTATGAGGAATTCTTTGGATTGGTAATGACTGGTAAGGCCCAAGCTTTATATTGCCACTTGATGCATCGATAGGTTCTCATGAGATGAATATGTTGGAAAAATTAAATGGGTTTCTATCCATAGTTTTAAATTGTCTTTTGAAAGGTCTTGATGATATAGGGTTTAATGTGCCTTAGACATGAAATCTAATAATTAAGCATTTCCTTCATTGATATTTCAGTTATTATTATTATTATCCATGCGATTTTGTATTGAAATATCCATGGATGCATTATATACTTAGTTTATTGATTAAGTTTCTTGTGTTTCAGTTTCTTACCTTTTCATATTAATATTTCCTTATCAAGTTATTTAAATGGAATTTGTTATTAGTTATTTACCTTTCAATGTTAATTTATTCCTATTGTTTCATTATTTATTCCACTTTACTTACTCTTACTAAGAATTAGAGATCACCCTTATTATATTTCCTTTCCCTAGGTTATGAAGAAGAAATATTTGAATAATCATTCAAGGATAATGTTAATTTCTTTTTATTATGTATCATGTTTGTATTTTCTATTTTTTAATGTATTATGGGTATCATTTATGTAATCTGGATTTTCTAAACTACTAAATTGGTCGGTCATTCAAGATTTGGTTACTTGTAATAATGATAATGTAATAAAATAATGCATCGACTCCAGAATTCTGGGGTTGGGGTGTTACAATTGGTATCAAAGGAATTTTAGTAGTAAACTTGGAAACTATATTTATAAAACTTATATTAAGGAACCTGACCTTAATATAGACATTGAGGATAAGTATAGAAGAACATCATAGAATTTTGGTAATGTAGAGATTATGTGGGTATTCCTAGAAATACATCACTATGTTGATTCTAAAAGTGGACATGGTTTTGGAACATATGTACCTTGGAGTAACAAATCCGACAAGGTGTATCAGGCCTGACTCATTGTAACTTGGTACTTGATAATGGAACATACTATGCACCTAGTTTGACACTCCTGGTGGATACAATTATGATAGATCACATTTTATTTACCTTTAATTATGGATGATTTGAAAGTAAAAATTTCCCCTAAGTAACCAAAGTTTGTGATTCTAGGATTCACGATGTATACATTTATGTTATGTTCTATACCATATTTAGAATTATACATCAGGTTATGATTTAATATAGTATATTCCATTGTTTAGAAATGGAATCTAATAGAAGGAATATGAACTCCACCAATGATCATGATCCAAAGAGTAATAAGGATTCTATATTTTATGGTCTTAAACCAACATTTTGAAGGGAAGTAGTGTCCCATCTATTATCATCATATGCGGAAATAGTATCATGTGTTAATGAGATAGGTAAAGAATTATCCAAGTCCTATAGATTTTAAGGGAAGCAAGAGGATTAGAGTATGACAAAGAAAAATATGGATAAAGGGATTAAGGGAAAGAAGTACTATACCACATAAATAATTATGGAAAGAAACACCCTGATACTTGATTAAAAGGAATGAGAGTTTTATACAGGTGTGTAAAAAAAGTCCACCATACTTGTGATTGAAAGGGTAAGAAAGAGGTTTCCAATGTACAATGATTAGACTACAAGGATATGAGACACTATGCTAATCAATGTCATAAGAGTCCAAGGAATAAATCCCAAATTATGCTATTGGATAATGGCCAAGTTATACTACTACTGTAGATGAATAAGAATGTTTAATATTCATATTCAAGAATTTTTTCATTTGAATATTTTATCAGTGATGTACTAGTTACAAGGATTATGGAATATACAAGAATTGTACTACAATACCTTTTCATTAAAGATTTGAGACCAAATACTGAATGGTACCATGCCAAGTTATTTAGTAGAAAATTAAACATTTCAGAAAAAAAAAATTATTAATGGAAATATGTTACACATTTTGAGATAAAGATGAAGAAATTATTTATTTGGAAAATTTAAAAATACCTTGGAATTGATTAATGACTTGTTGGCAAGTGGTTTATGCTATCATTGATGGAGTTTACAACACATTTGTATTTAAATAATATATCCAATAACATGTGTCTTACTTAAAGAATAAAGAATAATGAATGTTTCAAATAATGTTTTATGGTGATTTGAGTTATTACCATATTTTAATAGGATACATAATAAATTTATTCACATGTTTGGAATGTGAAAATTTAGAGTTTCTTCATATCGATTAAAGGATAATGATAAGTTAATTTTGGAAATTCAGTGACCTTCTTTCTAAAGTTTTAGATCACAATCTTTTGGAAAGGTTAACCATTTATGAAATGGTTTAAGTTGAACTTTGGATCTAGTTTTATATATTTACATGTTACATCACTATAAAGTGAATATTGTTATAATAGATGAAGTATAAATAGTTCAAGGCATGACCACATGATATGATTATGCTTATAGAAACATAACAAGTAATTATATTTACTTATATTATTAGAGACTGAAACAATTCATAAAATCTAGGAAAAATTATCTTGAAACATAAAATGTTTTCCTAGTACCTTCATTTATGATGAATAAAATAACCTATTAGATCATCAGGGATTTATGACCTTGTGATTGTTAACTATCTCCTAACAATGTTCTCTAACACTCTCCATCAGAACATGATTGTTAGATTTTTATTACATATCCATGTTTCCATTTACCACCTATTTTATCCTACTAAGGAACCGAGTTACAATACCATTGTACTTTAATTTATATCTTATCAAGAAGATATGTTATTAACCCTATTTACGATGTGGGTTTTTCAACAATAGTTTATTTTCAAATATCAATCCCTTGATTACTGAGATTAAGTTTAAATTGTGAGGATGAAATTTAAATATGGTAGGAATAATGTAACACCCAAAACATTACAATGTTTTAATTTTTTTTCTATCTTTCTTTATATGCAACACCACATTAATCTTATGTCATATAAAACACACGATTAAATTGCACGCAAGACTTGGTTTTTCTGCCATTTAATGGAACCCCTTTTTTTTAAAACTAAAATTTGATAATTTTATAAAATTTATTTATCAAAATAAACTTTATTTTTTGATTTTGAATATTAAAATTATCTTAGGATTAATTTTTGGTATTTTTTTTGTGAAGTTTCATTTTTGGATGAATAGTGAAAAATACTGCATTTTGGTTAAAAAATGCATTTTCATTTAAATAATTATTAATGTTAAATTATATTTTAAATTGGGTTTTGAAGTAAAAATAGATAAATTATAAATATATTAACCCAATTTAGGTTATTTGAATCATTTTTATTTTAAAATTGGATAAAAAACTTGTTGAACTTTTGGACATTTTTACTTTAAACACCTGCTTTCTCACCATATCTGCGAGATTAGCGTTAATCTTACTTTTCCCAATATCATGATTTGAATTTTGAGTAATAGACATAAAAATTTGTAATCATTATGATATTTTTGGTCTAAAAAGATCAAATTAATTTTTTATGAAAAATATTTGTGAAATTGATTAAAATTAATTAAGGTGATTAAGGTAAAATTAAACTTAACAAGAGACCAAACCTTAATCTTAAGGGCTAAAATGACCTTTACACTTGCACTAAAACCATTGGATGAAAATAGTTAGACCACATGAACATTTGGTTTGAATTTTAAGGGTTATTAGGACATTATTAAATGGAATTTTCCTATATAAAAGATTAAGTAAGGAAACAGACAAAAAAGAAACTTTCCTTAGCTTTAACATTTATAAAAATTTGAGAGATGTAAAAAACATCATATTTTCAGATATACATATCCTTTTAAATATAAATGAGTTAATTTTATAATAATAATTTATCATTAATTTTTATATATGATTTAGCTACTTAAAATTCTTTAAGAAACCCTGATGTAGTGATTATTTAGTTAATAATTAACTAAAATAAATGATACTATAAATATTAAAAGTGAAGTATATTGATTCAATTGTTGTATTTAATTATTTTTTAATATTAATATATAATTTTACACATATTTAAAATTAATATATTATAATTCAAATATTTTTTTATATTTTAAAATTAAAATAAACAAATAATGTCAAAATTGACATTATTGTTATTTTATAGTAAATGATATTTTATTAAATTATTTAAAATTAATAAAAAAACTATATACTATCAAGTAATTTTTAAGTGGTATTAAATATTAAATATGGTCTATTAATGTAACAATTTATCTTTTATAATTAACATATTGACCCATATACTGTAAAAACATTGTTTACACGGTCTTAGTTTAAGCGGTGTTTTAGCGTGCCACATGCGGTAGTTTTAAAATTAACTTCAAAACACATGGGATTTTTATTTTATAAATTAGATATAATATAAATAATTAATAGAATATATATTTTATATTAAATCTCACTTTATTTTATTCTTAATGGTTATGTTTATTAGGTTAGAAAACTATATGGTTTAATAAAATTTAAAATAATAAAATTGGGGAATTTTAGATGTTAAAGAACCAAATTATTAAAATGCACATATTTTTGTGTGGTGGGGGTTTATATAGACCATTATTCCCCTTTAATACATTATTTTTTTCATTTTTGAGACACTTTAGATAATATATACCTCCAATTAATGAATACCTTTTGGTATTTACAAGAGTGCCACTCCCCTCCATTATAAAAAGGAAAGCACTCTACCCCTTCCTCACACATCTCAATACACTTTGGATTGTACCAAATCTACCCAAATAGTTTCCCAACATCCCTCAACTGAACCTAGAATCCAAAATTTAGGTAAAAATACACCTAAGGAAGGAAATTTCTACAAACCAAAAGGAGTTACTAGATTAAGAGGTAACGTCTTTCCTTAAGATCTTTAGTTTTATTTACTCCCTCAAACCCCTAAAATCTCATTATTACAGGATTATATAAAAAAATTATCATAAATATGATAGTATCTTTTAAAATAATGTTTATCTATATTCTTACACACACTCCAATGTAATAGTTAGTAGACATACTATTTAAATTCTGTTGAGACTTGTTTGTTTTTATGCACCAATTCACTTTTAGATGGTGTATATACTACCCTTTGACATAGAATATCATGAATATACTTATTTTAATGATATTATAAGTTTAATTTGATGTTATTACTTCATGAGAATTATAATTTAAAATGTTTCAAAGTGGTATGGGACACTTTAGAATGTTTAATGATTATTTTCCTCAAGAATATTTTAATAATATTTCAAGAGTATTTCCATTCATAAACATCAACAAACCTTACTATTAATTTTCCTCCTCTAAGGGATTATTGATGAAATCATATTCATTATTCAATACATATATTTGATAAGGCATATTATTTATTTTTATTAATTGATATGAGTGATTCTTTGGATTGGTAATGACGGGTGAGACCTGAAGTTTATATAGCCCCTTGATGTATCAATAGGTTATCATGATACATATAAGTTATCCAAATTAAATGGGTTTCTATTTGTAGTTTTAAACCATCTTCTGAAGGGTATTGATGGTATATGTTTTAATATTCCTTAGACACTAAGTCCAATAATTAAGTATTTAATTTATATATATTTTAGTCATTATTATTATTATCCATGAGATTTTGCGCTGTCATATCTATGGATGCATTCTATTCCCAGTTTAGTGACTAAGTGGCATATGTTTCAGTTTATTAATTTACCATATTGATATTAACTTATCTAGTTATTTTAATGGAATGTGTTATCAATCATTTAACTTTACATGTTAATTTATTATTCTTGATTCATTATTTCTTTCCATTACTTACCCTTACTGAGCATTTGAGCTCACTCTTATTATGTTTCCTTCCCCCAGGTTATGAAGAAGAAGTATTTAAATAAGTGCTCAAGGATGATATTTATTTATTTTTATTATGTATAATGTTTGTATTTAACATTTATTAATATATTATTGGTATCATGTTTGTAACTTGGCTTTCCAAGACTGAAATACTAATTGGTCCTTTGGGATTTAATTCCTTGTAATCATGACAATGTAATAAAATAATGCACTAATTCTAGGATTTTGGGGTTTGGGCATTGAATTGATCATAGTTAAATTGTATTTATATTTTTAATAATGATTTAAATATCATATATATTAATTATATAAATATTTAGAGTCATCTATAAAATTAGAGATAGAAAAAATGAATTACACTATTCATGGAGATGGTAGGCCGTACGTACACATGAACGCTGTTTTAATTTTTTGATGGATGGAATGAAAGAAAGTTAAATATTAATTCAAATTTAAGGAATCATTATTATATAATATATATCATATATATTCATTATATCTATTACTTATTACCATTGAAAAGTGTAAATTGTAAAATAATCATACTTCATTGTGGAGGTGGTGGTCCACACATACGCACGAGTGACATTATCATTTTTAAATGGATCAGAAGGTAAGAAGGTAGTTATGATATTACAATTAAAGAGTAATAATTATTTCATAAATATCACATATAAAATTTAAAACCATCCTAATAACCATCCGTGAAATATAGAGATGGAAAATGAATTGTATTGCTACATGGAGACGATAATCCATACATACGTACGAGTGATAGTTTCACTTTCCATTGATGGAAGGAGGGAAAATTAACATGGTTTCATAACCATAATAAAATTTTGGAATATTAAGGTTGATTAACTTATTATTTTATGAGCAATATAACATATTTATATGAATTAAATGAATAATTAAAAATAAAGTGACCGGTTAAGGTGACTATATCTTCTTTAAAACAACTCCTTTAGATCTTCCCTAAAAGATACTAGGGTTGGTATTTTGGGAAGAAAAGAAACTCTAGAAGGTGTCTAAGGATATTTTAATGGATATTATAAGGGTATAGGTGAGGAACATGGATCAATGTTTTGTAAGGAAGAGAAGGGAGGGGCGTTCTTTTATAAGTATAGGAGAGAACACACTTGTAATTTCTTAAAATATTGAAATATAACAAAGTCATTCTAAAAAAATGCTTTTAAAATTGTCATTAATTTTAATAAAAAGTTTATTAGGTTGAAATAACATAATCCAATGAAATTTAGATAAGTTTTGGTATCATTTCACACCTTAATTTTTATTAATCCCTTTATTAATTATTTTTGACGTTAACCGTAGTAACAATGATTTTAACCATAAATGGTTAAGATTGTTACCATAAATGTAAAAGTGAATCATAAATGAAAGATGGATAATTTTTTTAACCATATTAAATTAAAATTGTTAAAGATAATATTTTTATGAATTTTAAATCATTGAATAAAATATTATTTATTATAAAATATCATTAATGTCAATTTTGACACTATTAATTTAGTTTGACTTAAAGGACACAAAAAATATGAAACTAGAATATTATAATTTTACACATAACTAGTATAATATATTTATCAAAAAAACATATGGAACACTATAAAACACTCAAATTGTATTACCTTTAATATTTTTAAAATCATTTATTTTATTTTTCTATTAATTGAAGAAATATTGTATTAGTATTGTTTAAACATTTAAGGTAATTATTTAATTACTAAAAATTAGAAATAAATTTCCATTATGAAAATAATTTCATTATTCCCAAAATATATCTTTATATTCATTCATAACTTGATTTTAATCAAATTCAGACACATAATAGAAATTAAAAATTGAGATAATGACACTTTTTATATTTTTAAATATTATATAGTTCATTTTAATGGATAGGTGTCTCTAAAAAAAATTAAATTTTGAGAATAAGGTGATAAGGGTTTAATTATATTAATCCAATAAATATTTATATGAAAAATCGTGACTTAAACACTAAGTTTTAACCTATATTATCCCAATTTTCCCTTTACCGAGTTGATAAATATTATCACAGTTACTATTAATATTGACCAAACATAAAAGGGGAATATTGAAAAAATTTGAACCTACTGATTATAGCCATGATTTTTTTAAATATTTAATTTATATAAGTTTCAGAAATTAATTTAAAAAATAAGCACCCAAAACATGAGAAGAACAACTTTTTATAAAAAATATTTTTAATCATAAAACTTTGTTTATTCTTATCCCATTCTTAGAAAAATATTAAATGAATTGTAAAACATTTTATTGAATATATATATATATATATATATATTATTAAATCCATTCACTAATAGTGGTTAATTTAATTTATTAAGATAAAAAAATGTGCACATAAAAACTGTTTTTCAGATTTTCTTATATTTTAAAATGTAATTTTTATTTTTATTTATAATTTATTGATAACCAATGAATTTATTTTATACATATATAAGCATAATTTTTTTATAATTTAGTTATTTATATTCATACATTATAATCTAATGCTATGTTATAACTATCACATAATAATACTTTTATAGTGTAACACGATTTGTTTAAACTCTGTGTTGCATGTAACACAAGATATAAAAGAAATAAAATTATTTAAAGAGAAAAATACAATAAAATATTTTGGTTTTACATTCTGTCCCCCTAAAAATGAATTTATCCCTCAAAATTCATTAATCTGATGAAAAAATGAGGATATATTTATTTTATTACATCCAAGGTTACCAAGTGGAATCTTTAAATTTATGATTCCTCCAGAGAACTTTAATATGGTGAGTAGTATTATTCCATAGAACATTACATCTAAGATACAAGATTTATAATTTTTTTATTCATAAAAAATATCATGTTCTAGTGGTATGACCTATTAGTTTAGTACATGTGACAGATCAGTTATGTAATTCCTCTGGAGAGATATATGAAACAAGTTATGAACTTGAGAGAGTTTCAGTGGTAGTGCCAAGTGATAAGATATCATCCCTAATAGATCAAGAATATCAAAATGGAAAATATACCCATAGATCATATTTACCTTATTTTTTAATCTCATAACTTTATTCTATGGATAAATTCATAGAAAAACCTTCTCACTAACTTTAAATTCCAGTTCACACTGATGATTGTCAGCCTAACTATTCTTTCAACTCTGTGTTACCTTGATGTGTTGTTGAATGGATCTAACTGTATCTACCATTTAATTAGATATATTAGGACCCAATAGATTTATTTCTCCAAATTCATCTTAGAAGGTTGTATTTATAAAACTCTTTCCATAAAGGGCTTCATACGGATCCATCCGGATTCTCAAGTGAAAGCAATTTTTGTAAGAAAACTCACCCAGAGGAAGGTGTTGATCCAAACTACCTTTGAAATACATAAAAAAATATTTCAAAATATCCTATTGGGTTTGAATGGTTTTATCAATATGAATATATATCTAAATAATATATACAATATTTAAACTCAACTCTATCTATAGAGCCTACTGAAGACTTTGTTAGAATATTGACGTAAAACTCAAATCCCAATAAAATACAATTAAATGTGGTACTATATAAAAACATACCTCTTCCTTATTGTATATTCTAGAAAGGTGATCAAGATAGAATTATTCTCTAATAACTATTAAGTGTTATGAATTTGTAAACATATATACTATAACCCAAATGGAATTATGGCATTTAGAAGGTCTGGGGAGTCTGATTGCAGAGTCTGGTGAAATTTTCCCATTTCCATTATAGTGTGGGTAATGGTTATAACATCCCATTATAATTTTATCTCTAAATCTTAACTTGATAACATATTAAGCACTAATATACATAATCATAAATAACTATCTTAATGATATCCTAATAAAAATAATATTTTAGATATTTAAACATCCTTGTACTTCTAGGATGAATAGAGAATTATGAACTATGAGCCTCATACAATATCTCCTTCACCAAATCTGGTATGGATGAAAAATATACATAGTTCCTGATTATTATCATTCCATCATAATCTAGGTTAAACTTAGGTGCATTTCTCACTATATTCCATATCTCTAAATCTTCCCTCCATACATATATAATCTTTACATGGATATATGGTTGAACACTCATTTGAGAAATATAAGGTTTCTCCCCATAATTCATGATTTCAAGGTCCATCCTTTGAAAATCAATAAATATAAGATCATTTTTGATACTCATCATAGATAAGATAATATAATCCTTCTAAATAAGAGCATCACCCACCTTATTTTCTTTCTTATTGTGGTAAAGTATTGAAAAATAATAATATTTAATCAGTTCCAACCATCTTATCTAGCACATATTCAACTCTTTATATGTTAAAATATAATTTAAACTTTTATAATCAATATATATATATATATCACATAATTATCTATACATATAATTCCTCCATATCTTTAATCTAATAATTACTATATCTAACTTCAAATCATGAGTTGGGTAATTTTTCTCATGAATCTTCAATTAGTGTGTGGCATAAACTATCGCCATATTTTTATGAATGAGAACACATCCCAATCCATTATTTTATGAATCACTATAGGTTAAGAACCCTTCTCCACTACAAGGTAAAGTAAGTACAGTTTAACTGACTAAAATTCTATTGAGTTCCATGAAATTTTCTTCACATTCATCCATCCAATGGAACTTCACTCCCTTACGAGTTAACTTGTTGAGTGGATTAGATAGTCATGATAATTTATCCAAAAAGCATGGATAATATCTAGAAAAACCAAGAAAACTATAGATCTCAGTCACATTGGTTGATCTGGGCCAATGTTTAGAAATTTCTTTTCTTTGAAGGATCTACTAATATACCCTAACTTGATATTATATGAACCAGGAATGAAAAATTCCAATTATAAAATTCATACTTGGTAAATTTTTCAAAAATCTTGTCTTTAGTTAGCGTCTTCTGCTAAATTCTTAAATTATCTTCATGCTCTTTATTTCTATTTGAAGATATAAGAATATCGTCTATAAAGACTAAAAAAACTAATTAAGGTACTCTATAAAGACTCTATTTATTAAATAATAAAGATAGTGGGGGAATTATTAAGACAAAATAACAACAATACAAATTATTAGTGTCCATACCTTGTACATAATGATGTCTTGGGTATATACTCCTTATTAACCCTAAATTGACGATATATAGAATAAATTTTAATCTTATAAACTTATTAATATCCACATAGTTGATCAAAAAAGTAATCAATATGTGGTATAGGATAATTTTTCTTGATTTCAATCTTGTTAATATCTCAATAATCAATGAACATTCACATTGATCTATCTTTATTCTTAATAAAAAGAACAGATTCACCCTAATGTGATGAACTTTTCCAAATTAAACCTTTGTCAATATTCTCCTAGAGATGATTTTTTTAATTCCTATAACTCAATTAGGGAAATTATATATGTATTATTTGGAATAGATTTAGAACTAGACATAATATCTATTGATAAATCAACTTCATGATTCAGTGGAAGACCAGGAAATTCTTAAAGAAACATATTATCAAACTCCCAAATAATAGTTATATCTTTGATGTTGTGTTTCTCCCCAACCATATGATATGAATATACATTTTGAATAAAAATAAATACCCATATAATGCATTTTATTTCCATTGAAAGTTAATTTTTATCATTATACTGATAAAAAATCATATGTTTGTATAGAATATCAAACATAACTTCCCTTATGTGAAGATTAATGTGGGATTTTTCCAAAAAAATACAATCCATGCATAAGATAATATCAAATTAAACTATAGTGAGAATAAAAATATTTTAAGGAATAATATTCCCACAAAATTCAACTAGATATGTATCATATACTTGATATATGCTTGTCATACTATTAGGGGTTTTCCTTACTAATTCAACATTTAATCATTGGGGTTTCATTTTGATACCCTTATAAAATTCTTAAGATATAAAAGGGTGGTTTAATACAGAGTGAAATAAGACATTAAAAGTTCTAGTGTGAATGGTAAGTGTAACTTTCCCCACATCATTATCATATTCCTCATCATAAATAGTGATTTTATGAGATTTTACATTTTCTATAGGATTAATAGGTTGCTAATGTCGATCGTCATCATTAACCTTTATATTTAAAAACTAGTTAGAATAATACACATACTCCTAGAATTTGAAACATTGGAGTGTGTGTGGTATATTCTATGGATCTTTCTCTATATTCACACTATTAGCTGACTTCTTACCATCACTT
Organism: Viscum album; assembly: GCA_963277665.1. Classification (NCBI taxonomy): domain Eukaryota; kingdom Viridiplantae; phylum Streptophyta; class Magnoliopsida; order Santalales; family Viscaceae; genus Viscum; species Viscum album. The sequence goes on along the minus strand of OY728165.1, from coordinate 1,773,135,503 downwards.
CAGAATTCAATTTCCTGATTAACTTCCTTCCCACACTTAAAAAAATTTACAAGTCCCCTTAAGAAAATTCTCATCATGTTTCCTTGCACACTTTGATAATAAAGGAAACATCATCTTCTTCCCTCTATAATTCTAATAATTTCTTTTTTAATTCCACATTTTTTTTGTATCAAAACCATGTGATGGATAGGTAACTCTTATCTCCATTTTCACCTAGATAGAACATCAAACGATTTCTTCATAGATACTAATGTCTCTTATGGATAAGTCCCTTAGGAGACTTTATTTTAATCCATTGAAGAATAGGTCAACCATAAATTTAGTTTGGATAATAATACCATAAACATACCACACAATTCTCATTAAATTTTACTTATAGGTACCAATGAATTCATCATCAATATGATTTATATCAAGTGATCACTTCTCCATTTTCCTATGAAGAATATGAGGAAATTAATTATTGAAAAAGGAGTTCTTAAAGTCATCCTACTCTATGAAGTCAATTTTTTCCTATTGACTCATGTTCTTGATAATATTACACCATTGATATGCTTCACCTTCCAAATGATAGACATACAAAATGGTTCTTTCATGTCGTGAACACTGATTGAAAATATGTTTTTAGGGGTACTGATTTATTTCTTAGTGATTAGTGAATCAGTGGACCCACCAAAATAATATGGACTTTAACTCATAAAGAAATCAATAGAATGTTTTCCCTTATATTCTCATTTGGAATCTAAACATGATTCATATATTGAGAAATTTGTGTGTGCATAACAATGAGATTTTTCATTTTATATGCCATAACATTTTGTTGCTCAGAAGGAAAATCATTGAATTTTCCATCACATTTATAATTGACACAATTAATTTAGGTTCCAACCATTTAATAAAACAAAAAATAATAGTGTAAGAAAAAACAATATTTGTGAAAAAATACATAATTATGAAAAATAATTTATAGGATTTTAAAATCATGTCACCTTATTTTCAATCTATAACACCTTAGGTTTAACCTTGGTCATTTATTATTATTATAAAAAATTTAGGTTGTTATCCTATATATATAACTATCCATAGTTTTCTCACTAAAATTTTATCATCCTAGTTTATTAAGGTGACTAAAACTTTCTCTAATAGAAACTACAGAGACCCAAACATTTCATAGATAAATTTCACATCGTTTTAGATAAATATTCAATACATAACATAATGATCCATTTCAGAATCCTATAGGTATATTATCTTTCAAAACTTGTATACATAAAAAAATAGTTCATAAGTGTTCTACATTATTTCTCATTAAAATATTCATAACTAGAACCCTTATAAATTTCATATTTAGTACCTTTCTTCATAACCTAGGAAAAACAATACAAAATAAATAATGAGCTCAGATACTCAGTAAGGGTAAACAAGGGAGATATAGATAATCTCTTAAGCAAAACATAGACATACGAATATTATAACATGAGTATAACATTTTAAAATCATACATTGTATATCATAGATCATAATATTGATTCATGGAATAAATTTTGGTAGTTTATAATACATGAATCATATTGGAATCAAATAACATGAGTCATGAGAGAATAACATTAGAAAAATACATGAGTTTACAGAATGCATGTAAGTATAGAAAATAATTTCTATAGTAGTCAAGTCTCACTTCTAGGACCATCATATTTGGTTGGGTTAACTTCATAAACCATTATTGCAGTCAAGGTTAACTCCCAATACCATCATAGTGGAAAAATTACCTTACTAAACTGGGTTCATTTCCCATTCTATTCCTATTTATATCATGAGATATCAATGTTTATCCAATGCATTTATGGGATATATAATTCTAATCCCACCGATCACATAATGAAAAACATATATATGGTTTCAAAAAGATTATAAATAATTCATCATACAATAACTTGTGAAAAATAAGTTTGTTTCATAAACATTTCATCAGGGAATAACCCATGTAAAATAAATGGGTTTCATAAAAATTTCATCAATTCATCATAGCATAAAACAAAGAAAAGGAATGAGTTTTAAAAACATCTTGTTACCATAATCATAAACTATCCAGAGAAAGAATACAAATTCTATCACTGAATCATATACTCGGTAAAACATAATCAATATAAAAGGATGCTATCATAGCTGAAAATTCCTTTGAAATAATCTTTAGAATACATCCTAAGTAAAATACCATTTTCACTTTGAAATAAATTATTTAAAATTTAAAAATTTCATAAATATTAAGGAAATAATTTTATTTTAAAATAAGATTAAAAACATATAAAGGAAGCTTCAATTCATTGATTGGTCATGATAGAAGGATATTATATTCGTGTCATACAAGTTAAAAAAACATCCCTTTTACACTTTTTTAAAAAGTCAAAACATACCTCATTTGGAAAATAACAAGAATATTACTTTTAAAACATTTTTTTAAAAGGTAAAAATGGGTAAAAATGACATCAAACAATCATAGAATAATATTAAAAACATTCTTAAAGACAACTTTAGAAAATATGGTTATAAAATAAAAAGTTTTTTTAACAGAAGAGAAAAATAAATTGATTTTATTTAGAAAATTTATTTCAGTATCTTGAGTAATTAAAATGGTAATAATGAAATTAAAATATGTATTATATATAAATAAATATATAAGAATAAAATTTATGAACTTTTTGAGGGGAAGATCATGAAATTTCATCATAAAAAATATTAATAAAAAACAATCCTAATAAATAATGATATTGTAACATAAAACCATTTCCACTTTGTAAAAATTTTAATCGTAATCCCCATGAAAGAAAAAAGCTTCAGAGTATTTATAAATCCTTATAACTTTCATATCAAGAATAATAAAATACATTCATGAGCACTATATACACCACATATAAGAAACAAGTGTTGAATATGGAATGTGTCTCATAGAAATAAAAGTGATACAAAAATCCATTAGCACAGGTAAAAATTCCTTCATACATGTTCGAACCCCCTATATAATGATTGGAAATTATATTTTTATTGAATATATATATCAAAAAATCCTAGTATTTATGAATAAAGTAAATGGTGAAGACCAAGGGAGTCAACCTTAATAATTAAATTACCATCACTTAGAAGGGAGCCCATTATAAAATATAAAATGAAAGACTCTTATGAAACTCATTTACTTGATAAATCATAAATAGAAAAGTTTTCTTCTCCCGTTGTGTTACCAACCTCCATTCCTTGATCCAAAATTATCCTCCCTTTCCAAATCAAATATTCCATCTCCAGTAGTGGACTGGTCCTTCATCAAAACATTCCAACCAACACCTTAGAATCAAATTACACTTCCTTGAGAATAATGTTGTATAATATACACAACCAAATCCCACTAATTAATGACCTTGCATCGGCTTCAAGGGAGGTTTTTGTGCCATAAAAGGAGTTAAAACCCAAAATAATTGACCCTCTACCATCACGTACAAGACCTCTGCCTTTCATGGTCCTTGCTATACATGAACCATCAACGTTTAAATTCATCCCACTCGTAGGGGGATTCCAACACACCCAAACCCTATTTCCTATATCATTACTCCATGTATTTAGAACCATAATGGGATAAACTTCCTTAGAGAGGTTTATCTATACCCGCAAGCCTGAAGGCTACCCAACTCCACCACTATAAACCTTAGCCAAAATTGGATGAATAGATGAGAGTAAAACCTGACCTCCCTCACTTTGTTCATTAATTCCCACAAAAACCAACATGTAGTAGACAAAACCATGCTTCATGCCTTTTCATCTTCAGTATTGTGATCCACCCCCTGAAACTAAGAAGCTAAAAACTTTTTAATGGAATCCTCTCTTCCTGTCATGCCCATACAACTTTCAATAAAATACCATATTCCCCACACATAATAGATTTTGAAAAATAAATTCCATACAGGTTCTTGTCATGGAGATGCACAACAACAACACAAAGAGGCTAGTGAAATGCCTTTCTTATGAATACTTTCCTCTATCAGTAGTGCACAGTTCCTTATCCACAATATAAGGAAGTCCATCTTCATAGGGATCCATTTAGACCAGAGATATGATTCCCAATCATTTTTCCCATTCCCAACAAGAAATAATTAACAAAATTCACTCCCATAAAAACACTTCAACACCAAATAAGGTAAGGAACATTTGTTAGGTTCATCTATGAGAGTGATGTTATCAAATATTTCCTGGTGTTGGATATCAAGAATCATATTGTTAAGGGATGGAAAACCAGAAAATTATCTAAAAGTAATATCTGGGATTGGGAAACTGTGAAAAAGAGGATATCACTAGCCTAATTATACTTCCCAAACATGATCTCTCTATGCCCTATCACCCACCGAACTTTTCCATATAGAACCTCTCGAAGATCTATCACACTTATTTAAAGTCTCGACGATTTCCTCAAGATGAAAGCCTACTCATCCCAATATTCTTCATATCTATGTCTTGTAAACCTTACCCATAGTGATATCTATTCAACAATTTCCCACACCATTTTAGCTCACACACCATGCATGGATTATGATATTCCCTATAGGGTAATATATCCTTTTTCTATAGATCTATCTAATATCCTCCACTCTACCCAGTGACACATTTTGATCTTGTTTTCATCCCAAATGAATCTGTTCAATAATCTTTCCAGCTACTCAATGATTCCTTTTTGAACCTTGATAACTGACAGCATGTGCATAGCCATGGACGAGGCCACACTTTTGATAAGTGTAATATATCCCCCAAATGATAGAAATATATTTTCCACTTACATATATGAATAGTAATTTTATTCAGAAAAACTTAAAACATACTCTTATTGATTATACCATTTGAAATTGGATCCCTAATATAACCTAAAGAAAACTGTCACTCTTGCATACCCAACCTAATTTTATCTTTCCTATTGCGATGATCTGGAAAAATATTTAAGATATATAAATTACTCTTCCATAAGTTGATCTTCCACCCAATTTTCTTTCCATACTCATCCATCATCTTATTCCTTCTTCTGATCGACCTCCTCCTACCATTAATGAAGAAAATGATTTCATCATCAAACATCAAATGGGATATAATAATATTCCCCAACCTATTCTTATAGGGGATAATATCCCCCTCCTCTAAATAGTTCTTTATATTTTACGTGATCACTTCCTTATCCAAAATAAATAAGTTAGGATATAGCGGGTCACCTTGCCTAAGACCATGCACCATCTTTAAAAAAACAAAGTGCCTTCCCATAAAGAAAATGGACAACGATGGGGAAAAAAATCAACTAAAAACAGGGTTGGAACCCCTTTATTTGAACCCCATTTTCCTCATTAATTTAATAATATAACTCCATTCAAAAAAATAATATTCCTTGTCCATATCCACTTTAATTATGATGTTCAAGCCTAGGGTCTTTTTATTGAGATCATCCACCATTTCTTGGAAAATACCCACCTCACCTTGAATGTTGCTCCCTGCTATGAACCCATGCTATTCCTTAGACACAATTCTCACCACAATACACTTTATCCTACTATTCCTAATTATATAGTGAGTTTTATAGAAAAAATTACACATGAAAATTGGATGATACTGATTAATGGAATCACAATGCTTCATTTTTTGGAATGAGAACCACTTTATAGGAACAAAAAAACCTTGAAAGAAACCCCTTTTAAAAAGTCCCACACAATATAACTTACCTTCTCATTAATGATAGCCTAAGAATATATATAAAATGACCATGAGAACCCAACTAGACCCAGTGCCCTATCTGCTTTCATACCAAGTACAACTTCATTAATATCCTTCTTCGTAGGTAATGATCCCATTAATTCATTGTCATTTTCCTTCTACCAAATTGGGGATTCACTGATAGAACCTTGAATCTCCATCATTAACCTCTATCCTCCTATAAAATCCATTAGTGTATCTTTCCAATAAGTTTTGAATGTAATCTAGGGAAAAATCACAAGACACTCAAATATCATTTGTATAGGACCCATCCTGAAGCTTTATGTTGGATGTTTTTAACACCCTGATTTCATTGATATAGGCATGGAAATAGGTTATGTTGCAATCACCCTAACTAATATATGTTTTTATTGATTTATCCCAAAATAATCTTTCAACTTCCAGTATTTTCTCGGCAAGTTGTCTCTGTGTATCGACCAATGTAGAAAAAACTTCCGCCACCCAGGATTGTAATAGCCTCATATCCATTAATACAAAATCCTCTTAAATCCCTTCCATATTGATCTCCCTACTATTTTTTCTCCTATTAAATTCATGTAGCACAATTTTTAGGCACTTGATCCTTGCTACTAACCCTACTCAAGGATTCCCAGGGGCCGATTGATTCTAAGAGTTACTCACCTACTGCCTAAAACCTTCCATGTTTGACCAAATACTAGAATAGATGAAAAATTATGGGTTTCTATGATACATTATAATATTAACCAAAATATATGAGTTGTAATATAATGATCTAGGGATATTAATCACCACCATTGGAGGAAAAGAATCCAACCATAGTAGATTACCTAGGAAATGATCGATTATACTCAAGATGTGTCTGCCTACTCTCCTATTGTTAAACAAGGTGAAACCCCTATATAATGAATATATATTTATTGTAAATTTACTAAAAAACCAAACTCATATATATCATCACATAAATGAGTCACTTATAAACTTTTATTAACTATTTATTAACTATCCTTTATTAAAATCATTATTCTGGGTGATATCTGCTTCATTTTTCATGTATGTTTTGGTTTGGTAGTTTTGGTCCTTGTACTTTGATCATTTTTAAATCATATAAATAATGTTAATAATTAGATAAATATAATATATTTTCACTATATACATATTTAGGGTTATCAATAAATGTATTGATAGAAAAATGATTTATACATTTAATAGAGACTGTGGGCCATACGTATACATGAACTCTATTTTCATTTTTCAATGTATGGAAAAAAGAAAGGGAGATATTAATTAATATTTAAAGAATCATTATTATATTATATATATATATATATATCCTAAATATTCATTATATTGATCCTAATTACTATCCATGTAAAGTGTAAATGAAAAACAAATCACATCACTTTGTGAAGGTCGTAGTCCACACGTATGCACGAGAAACATTATCATTTCCAAATGGATTGGAAGGTAATAAGGTAGATATGATATTGTAATTATATAATAATAATTATTTCATAAATATAATATATAAAATTTAATCCCATAATAATTATCATCTATGAAATATGTTGATGGAAAATGAATTGTATCGCAATGTGGCAAAGGTAAGCCATAGGTACGCACTAGTGATACTTTCACTACTCATTTGTCAGAAGGAAGGTGAATAAATGTGTTTTAATAAACATAATAAAATTTTATTATATTTATTATATTGAATTTATTATTTTATTTATAATATAATTTATTTATAGGTAAAATAATAATTAAAAATAAATTGACTAGTTAAGGTGATTGCCACTTCTTTGAAACAGATCCTTTATATCTCTTCTTAAGGATCATAGGGTTGATATTTTTGGAAGAAAAGTAACTATATAATGTGTATATGTAAGTCGATAATGGAGTTATTTAGGTTATTTTTAATATAGTTGTCTCAATGTATTTTAAGGATGAGAAGGGAGGGGTGTCCTTTTATAAGTTGGGGAGAGGACACACTTGAAATTTCATAAAATATTAAAATAGAATAAAGTTATTCTCAAAATAAATTATTTCAAATAGCCATGAATTCAATAAAAATTTATATAGAATTGAAATAAAATTAGAAAATTAAATTAAACAGGTTTTGGTCTCATTTTAAACCTTATCTTTTTTATTAATCCCTTTGTTAATTATTATTGACCTTAACCGCGATAACAACTATTTTAACGATAAGAGGTTAAGAATACTACCATAAATGGAAAAGTGATTCACCATGTATTATTTTTTAACCCATATTACATTTACATGGATTTAGATACAATTTTTATGAATTTTAAATCATTTAATAAATATTATTTATTATAAAATATCATTAATGTCAATTTTGACACTATTCATTTAATTTGACTTAAAAGACACCAAGAAAAAGTTGAAATTAAAATATAATATTTTCATACATCACTAATATTTTAAATTTATTTAAAAAATTTATGGAACACTATAAATCACTCAAATTATATATTTTTTAATATTTTAAAATCGTTTTATTTTTTTATTAATTGAATAAATACTATATTAGTGTTGCGATAGGATTTAAGGTAATTATTTAATTAATAAAAATTAGAAAAAATTTCCATAATTAAAATAATTTCATTTTTCTCAATATATACATTTATATTCATTTATAATATTATTTTTTACCTTTGTGGACACATACTGTATATTTAAAAGTAAGAGAATGACACTTTGTAACTTTCTTTGATTTAAATATTATATAAGTCATTTTTAGGGAAAATTGTCTCTTAAAAAATTAAATTTTGATACTAAGGTGATAATGGTTGGATTAACTTAATCTAATATGAATTTAGATAAAAAATGGTGACCATAACACTTAGTTTTAACATAGATTAGCATGATTTGCCCATTACCAAGGTGATAAATTTTACCACTATTAATATTCATTATGACCTAAAAATAAAAGGGGAATATTTATAAAATTTGAACCTCATGATTCCCAATATGAAATTAATTTTTCAATATTCAATTTATTTAAGTGGAATAAATTTATTTTAAAAGTAATCCCATAAAACGTGATGAAAATATCTTTTTAGAAAAATAAATTTCTAAGCATAAAACTTAGTTTTTTTATCTCATGCTTAGAATAAATATTAAATGAATATTTAAAAATATGATTGTATATATAATATATATATTTCATTAATATAATTCACCAATAGTGATTAATTTAATTTATTATATTAACATATATTATGCGATAATAACATTTGTTTCATAAAAACAAATTTTTTCTTTTAAAATGTTTTATTTTTATTTTTGATTCATATTAATTGTTAACCAATGAATTAATTTTATACATATGTAACCATTCATTTTTTATAATTTAGTTAACACTATTCATACCTTCCAATCCGACGACTAGGCGATAAGTTTCATGTAATAACATTTTAATAGTATATCACGGTTCGTTTAAACTTGGTGTTGCATGTAATGAAAGTTATCGAAGAAATAAAATTATTCAAAGAAAGATATATTATAAAATTTTTGGGGTGTCATAATGGGAGACCGATGACCCTACAGTGGGTAATCGATAGGGAAACAAATACTTAGTGAGGGGTGATCAGGTACCCACTTTCTTTTTTGATGGTTTTTTTAATTTTAATTAATTTATTTTAATTAAATAATGTTTTTAAAAGTGTTCCACTAACTTTTCCTCAAGAAATGAATGAACCGCCCATATTCTCTCTTATGAGTTATCCTCCTCTAAGGTTGGTTCTCCTTTTATTGAGCTTATAATTGTGTGTTGTCTTCCCCAAATGATCATTATAAATAATTTTATCACCCCACTATCATATATTATGATTTTATCTTACTATTTCATTATCTATCACCAGTTATGATCTAATTTAGGGGTTTATGTATGGTTTTTAGATTTATTTAATGGGAGGTTTATTTTACCAACAAATTTCGACCAGTGGGATCCTACTAAATTCATGTATATAGCGATTAAGCTTTATTATTGGTTTAGGGATGTTTTCATGCGATATATGATATGTGGTCATATCGACCATGTGTTCCTAACTTGAAGTTTATATGATTTATTTCCCCTAACCCCTTATGATTTGGGTATGGATATAAATGGACATGATGAAACATCCATGCATCATTCCTTTGTATTATAGTCAATGATACCCACATACTTGAGATAAATTGAGGTGTTCTCTATACTCAGATCCTAATGAGGTGTTATTGAGTTATGTTATGGTATTATTGACCTTAATAGGTTCCCATTTACCTCCATTAATATAGAATATGTGTTTATAGAATATAGGTTGGATGATGTTGGATTCATTGTGAGAATATATACTATTATATATACATTTGGCTTGGTAAGTGTGTTGTAGTGGTAAATAACTTCCTCCTTTAAATTAAATGTTTTCAAGGAAACCATGCATTGGGTGAGAAATAGGGATGGGTTCATTATGTGTTTACTATAACATACTGTATTTGGTTCACCTCCACTATGAATAAACTGAGTTCCACATATATCAATAATTCCTCCCCATATTCCATAGGTTTCCCACTAATGGTGAGGGTTTATGTGATAAGAGTGGAGACTATAACCTATTTGGTTTAGATAAGTATAAAATGAATAAGGAGAAATATAGTCATATTCATCCCAAAAATAAACTATATAAAATCATAAATCAAATATACATGACACAAGTAAATAAATAATAACTCACATTCCATAACAAAATGAGTAATAGTAATATAATAAAAGTATACATAAAGTAAATTTCATTCATAGGATTACCATGAATATGATAAAAAAAGAAATACATAAAATATAAAGACTATAGAAAACCAAGTCATATGTTCTTACTTTATTCTGTCTCCAACCTCTAGTTGTGGCCCACTACTCATCAATCCAAATCAAAGTTATTTCCAATATTTTTAAATACAACCAAGAAGTCTTATCTGGTACCATAACACCTAATAAGGGTGTGATTATAACCTAATTAGACACCAAAAACAATGTCCCTAAAAAAATATAGTACAAGAAATTGCAAGTGTAGTGAGATCTGTTCATAAAAAAGTAAACAAAAAAGTAAAAAATAATAAAATAAGTTACACATATGGGTTCTTCTTAGCCTCCTGATGTGATGAATACATTATTTGATCAGTTCCAGGGTGCCTTTGAACATATCATATAATCATAAATTGATCATCACATACCAAATCATATTTAGTGGGAATAATGCCATATCTTAATATAATGACTAATACATGGGTAGTAAATCCCACTATAATATCCATAGTTGAAAGAATATCTTACCTATGGTAATGTAACCATCACCACATAGGTAGAAAATCTAGAAAGCCTATACACATCAATGGGAATAACACCCCTATTTCAACATATACAAGTGGGAATCATGGACCAACAATACCATCAATATAGGGAATAATGTCTCTATCTATGGGTATAATCACAAGAGGGAAGAGAATACCAAGTTTTGACTCATATAACATGAGTGGAAATCATGTTCCAAGGGAAGTAATTCACATCCATGTATCACATCCCCTTCTTGGAAACATCTTCTCATGTGTAGTACATTCCACTTAGAAGGTTATAATAAGAAAAAAAGCATTACATACCATCATTAACTATACACATACATGCATCACATCCCCTCCCTTAGAAGAATTCACCATGAATAGTAAATATCATATCTAGAAGTTTAATAAGTAATGAGATAAGAGTCCCACACTATAGACATAATCAATCTAACTAGAAATTCCAACACATTAATATCATTATAAAGACTATATGGGAATCATTTTCTATAGTCTGGTGGGCATTACATTTCACTATAATGAGTATACCATCCCTATTCATGAGATCACCCCATAATATCCATAACATCTATGATTATGTCATCATTAGGTAAGTGAGAAAATGTATACAATACCACACATAATAATTTCACATTGGGTATGTCATCCCATGCCTTATGAATCATCAACATAATTAGGAATTTCATCTCATGCCATTGGTATAATAGAGTGAATGAGTTGGTTAACGCACACCTGAACAACATATTAAAAAAAGATCATCTCAACCACCCCTTAACTGGATAAAATCGGATATAACAATATATAAAATAATCATAAAACCTAATGAAATAAATAAATATATTAATAAATTATATATAATTAAGATCCAATTATGTTGTAAAAAATTCCAACTCTTTTTAAGTCTAATATAGCTTGGTTCTCACACACCCAACCTAGATCCATACCCAAAAAACAAGGTATATGCTACTTGGTTACTATGAGCTATAACGGGGAGGAAAACCCACCCCATGCATCATTTATATAATAAAAATAGATAAATATGAATCATTAATGATCCAATCAGGTTAAGATTCACACTGAACTTACATGAATCACACATATCCTACTCAAGGGATGCTATGGGGACCTATTTTAGGTCCATTATATTACGGTTTACCAATAATACATACCACCCAGTTCAAAATGACATAATTTACATATTTTATTTCTCACCCATGGACCTTGGTGTCCATTTCATAATGATACATCACATGGAAGGTGTAAGTCCCAAAAAAGGATTACACCCTAAGAGGTAGGGTGAATCTGGGTGTATAGATTTTAATTTTCCCCTTTTACATTATCTTATAACACTTTTATAGAAACTATTATATCTTCCTTATAGAAACTATGAAATAATGAAATAAAAAAGTGAGATACGTGTGTAATTTTACCTAGTTAACCCAAATAGGCTAATCCAAGGAGCATGCATGATAATATGCCTATAAAATTTAAGGACTAAAGCTCATTTATTTTCAATTATAAGTTTTAAAGTGGATTTATTGAGCCTCTTGGTTTATAACAATGAAAATTAGAAAGCTCACTTCTCTCCTTGCACTTGGGGAATGCACTAATCCTTAATTTGTTTCTTTCTTATAAACATATATTTTATAACAAATAAAACACGAGTGGTGTACCAATATGCTCAAATTATTCTATTTAAAGAACCTCACTCTCCACTTTCAGCAAGAGAACTCCTAGAACACCTCTTATCCTTATTTTCATATTGAGACAGTAATACTTGATTTTTAATTTTTTAGAAACCTTAATAATTTTCTTTCTAGTCATGAGATCTAGAAATCTATTCCTTTTCTTTATATACTATTTAAAGAAGTCTCCTTTTTTATCTCTCTAAAATTAAAACACCAGCATTCCATTTTAATTATAAAAAATATCCCCCTTTGGATGTTGAGAGGTAATTCAACTTTTTACTACATGACCCCTATTTTCATTTCATTTTTCCATTTTGGGAAAACCTCCAGTTTCCACATGGGAATATATTTTACAAATTAAATAGCATTATCTTATTCAAATTTAAAAATCCATAGGTTCTAATAAAATATTAGAAAATAATCTTTATCTAGATTATGTATTAAAAATATACAATACTTAACGTTGTTGTAACTTTCACATCACCATCTTCCTTCATTGTTGGTTGGTTTAATGGTCAAAATAATCCACCAGATCACTACTAAAATAATCAAAAAAAATTCCTTAAATTACCCTTGAAACTTGGTTTTATTCTATCTATACGTAGTTTCCAAAATTCTTTACATCTTCCTAAGGATATATTCACTTTAAAACCATCAATAAACTACTCAAACTTCTTCTAGCATTAAAATTATGAACTCTATAAACTTAAATAGTATTCATTGAATATTAATTCAATTTTATTGTCATAAAAAAACACCATGAAAAGAATACAAAGATTAATTTTTTCAACTATATCACTCTTTGGTTACTTTAAAAACCTTTAACAGATTTATCATTTAAGACTTTAAGAAACAATAAAAAATAATAGATCTAAACATGAACACAATATAAACCTCTTAATTTCAAGGTGTGTATCATCGAATCACTTAAAATCAACTCTATGACTACTTGAGTCATTTTAACTATGAGAAATAATTGTTAAATGAAACGATCCTCATTAAAGAACCCCATTGATCTTCACGAACTTAAACTTTTTAAATTCTATAGAAAACATCCCCTGACTAATCATTCAAGAACTACCCCTTTATAAAAAAAATTTCTCACCCCTTTTCAATAATAAGTAACTTTACACTGACATATAATCCCCTTCCATATAGATAGATTCTATTAGTTTATCAATGAACCCAAAGATAACCTCTCTTAATGTTCACAAATTAGGGTTAAAAATACTGTAATTGAATACAAGAGAGATATAATACCTTTCTATTGAAAGAAAAATCCATGGGGGAGTGGGGATCTATTTTCCAACTCATATAGTTAGAGGGATTCAATTATAATCCAAGAGTCAAATAATGGATTTCAGAATCCTCCTTGGGTAGTGCCTTAGTTATAATACTTTCCACTGGAATATGTATCGACACATACTATAACTTCACAACTTGTTTCTCCATTTTATCATTTATAAAATGATATTTAATTTTGATGTTATTTTTTTAATGATGAATGATATTTTTTCTAAGATAACACTCATTTGGTCACACTTGATAAAAATATGAGATTCCACTTCCCACCCAATGTCTTCAAGATATCATCTTATCTATATCAATTGGGTATAATATTGGGTTGTATCTATATATTCAGCCTCCACTATGCTTATAGAGATATTATATTTCTTATTTTTAAGACAATAGGTACAAGATCTATTGAGGTAGAATACAACTTCAGAAGTTGACTTTTGATCATCCATCGAACCTTCCCAATTTGCATCTATATAGACCAAATATTTCTACTATGAAGTGATATAATAAAATAACCCAAAGTCTATTGTTTTTCTAATATAACATAGTTTTCTCCTATAAAAATTTATGTGGAATTCTTTGGTAAAACATTGATCGTAGGAAGATTGACATGTTGAAAATATAATGTATAGTAAAGTGGATGTCTAGTATAGGAGACTCCCAATGATCTAACTATAAAGTGTCATATCAACCTTCTTACCTTCCTTATCCTTTGAAAATTTTATCTGGGTGACCATTAGATTTCTCATTGCCCTTGAATAATACATCTTAAACTTTTTTTGACACCTCCTTGTAATATTTTTTGTTTGATAAAAAAATTACCATCCTTTCTTTGAAGCATCTTCAAAAAAGGAAAAATGATATTTCACCAATAAAACACATATCAAATCCTCACTTAATGTATTGTAAAAACAAATTGCATTATATAAAATCTTATTCTTTAAGAATAAATTCATCCCCATAGATAAACCCCAAAATCCCCTATTCATCGTACCTTTTGATTTATTGGTTATAATCAACCCCTCGTATTTAAAAAAATACTATTTAATTAAAGACACAACCATTATTATGGTGACTTTAGTGTTTGTTTTAATCCATACAAGGATTTATTTAAACAACACACCTTATTATCATCTTCATCCACTATAAATACATCCTGTCTCTCTATGTGAACCTCTTATTTATGGACTATATTCAAGAATGCTAATTTGAAACCCATTTTATAGAATTGAAATATTCTTTATAAAACCATAATGATAAAAAATAATAATAATTTCATGTTTATAAATAGGATAAAAAGTCTCATTTACATTGATTCCTTCAATTTTGGAATAACCTTTTCACACAATCTGTTCCTTTCTCTTTATTAGCTTTCCATATTCATTATTTTTATTCAAAAAAATCCATTTGTTCCAATAACATTTTTATTAAATAACATTGGAAAAAACATATCAAGCCTAATTATTTTAAATTTGGTAAAGTTCCTAATTAATAACTTTGACCCAATTGTCATCCTTAGAAACATATTCAATGTCCTTAGATTCTACCTAAAATAAATAAGATGTATGTTACTGAGCCTTCATTATCCTAGTTTGAACCAGATATTTCTAGTCACTAATAATGCGATTATCACAGATTAATTCCACATTGGTTCTCTAGTGGAACTATTATTACTACTAAATTTTCTATATAATTTTAGATTTCATTTAATTATTCTATACCCCCTTGATCTCCCCATAATCCACTTAATTTATCCTCACTTTCTTCCTTAGTTTATTCATTATCTTACTAAAAAATATGCTCACTTGTTTGAAAATTATTCTCATGTTAGACAGCCATTACATCTTGGATTTCCATAATTTTCCTAAAATTTTTATCATATCCTATATATAATTTTCTTTTGGATGAATATCCATGTAAAATAGATTCTTCCTCACTAGATTTGAACTTCCAATACTTATCTTTATTAGGAATCAAAAATTTACTTTTGAAAACTAGAAATTACATGAGTGTTTAATTCTTCCCATTCCAAATTTCATAGGTATTTTTATCATTATTTGTACATAATAAATCTTTATTGGATATGTGTACTGATGTAAGCACTAATTCATTCCAATACATCATAGATATAGCCTTTTCAAGAAGTATTTACCTAGCCAGGTTATTAATAATCTGGTTTATTCTTTCAATAACTCAATTTTGTTTTATAGTTATTATGAATGGAACTTGATGCAATATTACATTATTTTCAAGGAACTAATATACCTAATTTTTGGTAAACTTAATAACATTGTTAGTCAGGAAGTTTTAATTTTTTATCACAAACATTTTCTCTACCAACTTCAGTAATGATTTATACATGAGATCACAACATATCTTTGAGTAATAACCCTAAACTATGCCATAATTCTATAACCATCAATTAATAAGAAAAATATGTTTTACCTATCCATGTATTTTATTGTCATTGACCCACAAACATTCTCATATATTATCTTAAGAAATCTTGTTGAATTCTTTATTTTTTTCTTATAAGTTTTTTGAAAGATCTTCTCTTTTAAAAAATTTATGCACATGTGAGTGTAGTCTCCTGAAATAATAGAAAGGTCACTATAAAATTAATTATATAGTTAGTATTATATAGAATTTTGGATTAAATTTCCAAACCTAATATGCTAAAATTCATCCATGTATAGAAAATATGTATCCTCTTCTCCATTTATGACATAGAGTTTCTCTTTTCTTATCCTATTTTGTAAAATAATAGATCTTTCTCTTCCTTTAATAGTGAATTAATTCTTATTAAATTCACTATATGTATTGAGTTATACCATTGACTTACACTAAGAAAATTGTGATTGAAACCTTCAACCAAATGAACATATTTTCACCTCAAATCTTTTCAACAGACATTGGTATTCCTGGAGCCAATAATTCTTAAACCCTCATCATTTCCAAATATCGAAACTCTATACTTATCATATTTGATTATGGTGACAAGGAATTTATTTCCCTTCATGTTGTAAGTGAACTTTATGTCTAAAATCTATGTTCTAGAGTTTTTTATTTCCATTAAGGATATTTCAGCAATGTTTCTTTTACCATACCTTCCCTTATTGACCCACGACCACTGGTTATATTTATTTGATAATGAATACACTTTCTACATCACCTGATCCTCATCTTACTCCTCATCTCTCAAACCTTGAAATACATTTTAGGTTTTTTTCTTACATTATGAGGTTTCTTATTTTTATGTACTCCTTTTTGCGTCTCCTTTGGCACAATTCTTTGTACTTTTTATAGAAAAAATATTACTTTGTGTCCAAAACCTTCACAAAAAACAATAACCATTAAAACAATATTTATAATACTAAATTATGCTAATATTTATTTTATTTATTACTCTCTAAAATATATCTTTACAACCGAGTACATATATTGGTTATACCCCATATTCCCACAACAATAACATCTATTTTTTGGAAACTTATTTTCACCCTTTGTTACATCTATAGTAGTATTTTGAGAGTCTTTCCACTAAATATTATTTTAAGGAGTGGGATATTGTGTTTGTTCTTCAATAACTTCTTCTATATACTTTTGTTCAAGCCCCAACACTAATTTCCCATTGTATTTAAAATCCTACACATGTGGGATTTCAAAAACTTCTTCAGTGGATACCCCAAATGATTCCTTAGAGGTTAGTGCACTCAAAAATCCCAATGTCATACCAGGAGTAGGATGTTTTTCCCAATAATAACACATACATCACTACATCATGACTTATCCTTATAGATCTTCAGTTATTTTAACTATATATTTTATAGATACAATCAGGCCATTAGTAGCAAGTTTATATTCTTCAAATTTGATCCCAAACTCAAACACTTTCCTAAAATTTATAGAATTTAGTTTTTAGTCTATGATTTTATTTTGTACTTATCCACTTATTTATTCTAGATATAGATCTTAGATTCATTTAAAAAACATTATATTTTTTTGTTTTATGACTTTAAATGTCTATTTATTCAAGGGCTACTTCGTGTTTAGATTCAAGATCAACTTTTCCATGAATTTTAGTATCTTTATCATAAATATATTGAACTAATTCCTTGTAAACAATAATCACCATGAATTTTTCTTTTATGTATTTTTAGTAATTGACATCCTACACTTCATCTTCATTCAATAAATTATCTTCTTTATACAATAGGATCTTCTTCTCAAAAGAATTTCTATTGTGGTTTCCTTTTCCTATTAATTACTTTAAATGTTTTCTTCATGTTTTCATCTTTTTAAAAATAATTTTGAAATTTATTTGGATACCTATAAATAATATTCTCTATTTTTTCACAAAAAAATAATAAAATGGAAATTTTTACCTTAAATTTACCCATCACTCTTTTAAGTTTAAAGTTCATCTTCATTCAATAAATCATCTTCTTTAGACAATAGGATCTTATTCTCAAAGAATTTCCATTGTGGTTTCCTTTTTCTATTAATTACTTTCAATGTTTTGTTCATTTTTTCATCTTCTTAATAATAATTTTGGAATTTATTTGGATAGCTATCAATAATATTCTCTAATTTTTCACAAAAAAATAATAAAATGGAAATTTTTACCTTAAATTTACCCTTCACTCTTTTAAGTTTAAAGGAAAGAAAATACACCATCTCATAAAATTCATCATCATTGGGTTATTATTTTAATGAGAGATTCTTTATAGAATCAAATTATATTTACTAATAATTATCTTTTGAGACCTATTATTTTTCATTGTTTCTCATTTCACACATGGTACGAGTGCTATGTTGGAGGTTTGACGTTACCACCTTTAGATATTTATCTTCAAGAAATGATACTTTCATATTGAATTAAGATGGTAGTCTTCTCAAGATTCTTATATTTTTTTTGTCTAATCAATGAAATACATGAGACCACAAATATCTTCCAGAATAACATTTATCCAATAAAAAAATGAATCAATTGACAATTCATGATCATTCTAAGATCTTCATACTTGTTCCGCAACACTTGCAACTTTTCTTCTTGAACTTTTGAATCACCTTCATATGTATTCATAAGATTCTCCTATATTTTAAGGGATGAATTTAATGCCATCACATTTTCATAGATAGGGAAATCTAGTACTCCCCTTAAGGCATTAATTTCATTTGTATACACATCAAAATAACTATTTTATCTATTTGAAATTGCACCATTATTCAGGATATCTATGATCCCACGTATTACTTCAATGTAAACATCCATAACCAATTAATGAAAATAATTATTTATTCAGTTCTTCAATATCTAAAAATTACCACATTCAAAAATTGGAATTACATTGTGGTTGAAAATAGTTTCCAAGGATTCTTGAGAAATAATGCTACAACTTAAACCTTGTCTTTGATAACACTTTTTAGTCTAAAAAAAGGTTTTAAACCTAAGAGGGTGGGGTGGGGGTTAAATTGGGTATGAACATTTTAACTCCCCCTTATCAAATATCTATTACCACATTGATATGGACTCTTCACTATTATTCTATCTTCCTCACAGTTGATATAAAATAATGAAAGAAAAAAAAGAGATAGGATTATTTTAATTAGTTCACCCAAATTGATTAATAATAGGAGAATAGTTGTAAATGTTCCTTTGTGTGAAAATAACTATAGCTCACTGTTTTTTTGTTACATGTTTTAGAGTGTCCACACTGAGCCTCCTAGTTTATAACCATGAACATTGAAAATATCACAACTCTCCTTGCACATGGGGAACACACTACTCCTCATAGTGATACCTTCTTCTCCATTTATAGTTGATGAAATATACACCATGATTGGTGTACCAATATACTCAAAATACTTCTTCTTAAAGAACCTAAATCTTTACTTCTAGAAAGTGAACTCCTAGAACATGTCCTCTCCTTGTTTATTTTCATCATGAGACTGGAATACCAATTTTTTTAATTTTTAGCAACCTAAATATTTTTATTTCCATTCTTGAGAACTAGAACAATCTTCCACTTATTTCTATCATTTTTCAAGAATTATACACTTTTAGATATAAAAAAAAATCCATGTTAGTGATAAAAAATATTCCTCCTTTGGGTGTCAATAAATACTTCACCATTTTATGACACGTCCTCTATTTTTATTTAATTGTTAATTTTTATAAAAACCTCTAGTTTCTACATGAGAATACATTTTCCAAATTCAAAATCATGATCTTATTCACATTAAAAAACCCATAATACAACTTAAAATATTAGGAAATAATATTTTAAAAGAACTTGTATTAAAAATTCACGCCACTTCACACTATTGAAAACTCCATGTCTCTATATGCCTTCTTTCTTAGTGGGTTGAATGGTTAAAAAAAAATACACCAACTAAATCTTAAGACAATGAAAAAAAATACTTGATTCACCCTTGAATTTTTTTTTGATTTTATTTATGCTTGGTTTAATGATTAATCACACTTTATGATTAATAAAAAATATCACACTGTAGTTGGACATCATTTTCTAAAAAAATGGAAAAGGGATTTACCCTTCCAAAATTCCAAGGAACCCTTACATAGTACCCACCTAAAATACCATTTTTATTAGACTTCTGAGAAAACATATGAGACCAAAAACATGGAATACCATTACAATTACACTTTCTCATAATATATACCCATCTGAAATCACCATACCTTTCAAAAAACTTTTTCAAATAGGGTATACCTTTCCAAATACCCTTAAAAATAGGTTATACCATCCCAAAATGATGGAGACCCTTCCAAAATCACCTCAAATTTCCAAAAAACACTTTTCTAAAATTTATGACTTCTATATTTACTTAAAAATAATATATAACCTACTAAAGCTTCTTTCAAACTTCACAATATGAACTCCATAAAATAAAATAGTTTTCATTAAAGATTTTTTCCACTTTATTTTCAATAAAAACAACATTAATAGTAATTAAAAGTGGTTTTTTAAAAATAGGCCAAAACATATACATAATAGTGTATACTCTTTCTCAAGAAGTTTAAAGAAACCTCCCAATCAAGGGCTAAATCCAAACAATGTTAATTTCAAATATATCCTATTTTTAAAGAGTGAAAAACCCTAAAATTGTTCTTATAAATTTTATCATAATTCAATATAATCCCCCAATGACTATCAATAGTAAATGCATCAAGTAATACCAATAGGAAGGCCCATCACAACCCTATAATTCCTTACCCAATTCACAAGGGTCAAAAATTGTAATTTAATTCATTTTAAGGTCAATCTTACACAATACTGAGACCAAATACCACATGTCACATGAAATATTCTTAAAACATTAGGAATTATAGGTACCACCTACTACAAAATGGAGTTAACTTAATCAAGACTGAACACAATTTTTTATGCTCTTCCATGCCTAATCAAGCTTTATTAACCATCATCAACACACATATGACCCTAAATAAATTTAAAAAACACTTTAATTAATTATAAAATAATTATAATCAATTAAAAAATTAATCTTTATTTAATTTAATATTAAATTCTTTAGGAACAACCAATGAATAACTCATTAGGAAGTCTCCCACAATCCAATCCTTGAGTAACAAGGTGTGTACCGCCCCTGAAATCCTTAAGGACCTCTTGCATGAAAAATATTTAAAATAACATATCAATTTATCTATTAATTTTTTAAAATTTGATGAAAATAAATAAATAATTAATGGTATAAAATTATCTTAAGAAAGATAATGAAATACCCAGGGTGATTCTCCTCATTGGATCCCCTCTACCAAAGAATAATAAAATTACCATTGTTCGTTCATGATTTTACCATGCTCTAGTTGAATTAGTTGCATCAAACTATTTACATTACACTATAATTAGAGGAAAGGAAAGAGTATAGGATATAAGAGAATATAGTTCCAAGAACCCACATTATCAAAAAATAAATTCACCATCAATTACCATTGATCAATGTGAGAAGATGGAGGGGAAGATATGGGAGAAGGGGAAGCCCCTGACTTTGAAAAAATGAAACCCAAAAACCCTAAAATAGAGTTTTAAATGAATATAATTGAAAATAATAAACTAAACCATTTAGGGAAATGGGTTCTGGGTACAATGAGTTCCCAGTTCCATGAAATGGCCACCTAGTGGCCCCAGGTAGAGGGAACCCCTCCCCTAGATGCTTATTGGGTACTCAATATGTAACACCCCGAGATTTTGTGAATTGATTTTTTAAAATTAATTTAATCTTTTGATATTTTAGCTTAATGAAATAATGAATATATATATATATTATATAAAATAACTATGTTTTGATTATGTTATACACAATAACAAGGGAAGCTTACACTACACACAACACTGACTTCGCTTGCGTTACACGCAACACCGAGTTTCTATGAAATAACACTTTACTTTTATAATGATTTAAATAAGATAGTTATAACCTATCCATTAATATTGTGATATGAATAGTAATAAATAATTATTAAATATGAGTTAAAATAGTTTTGATAATGAAAAATAGAATTTATAGCAAAGTCTTTATATGTTTAAAACTATTATTTTCTCAAATGAACTACTGTTCATGTGCTTCTATGAAAAATAATAAAATTAATTTTAGACACTCATAAAAATTGATTTTGACAAAATAAAAATTATTTTTGAATTTGTAATATCAAAATTATATTAGGGTTAATTTTTGATATTTTTTGAAAGGTTTAAATTTTTCATGAATAATGAAAAAATACTACATCGTAGTTAAAAACTGGGTTTTTATTTTAACTAATAATAATTATTTTTTAATTAATTTTAAAGTCTCAATAGATTAATAATACATGTATTAATACAATTTAGGTTAAATAATTTTTATAAATAAAATTAGAAATAAAAATTTACTGAACTTTTGAATGTCTCTTCTATCCGCCTTCTAGTCACGTCTGCGAGATTTGTATTAAATGAAAATTTTCCAATTTTGTGAACTGAATTTAGAAAAAAAGACATAAATGATTGTAATTAATATGAAAAATTTCATCAAGTCATATAAAAATAATATTTTTGAATATTAACTTTTGAATTTTATTAACCACTATTAAAGGGAAAATAGGGTAAATAAGGGTAAAAATAATATTACTATAAAATCACCCTAACAGTTGTCATAATTTCATTGGATGAGTGGGTTTTAACCAAAATCAAACTTAGGTATAAAATATTATCCTTTTTAAGACACTTATGTTGGATTAGAAAATTTATGATTTTTTATTTAAAAAAGAGTTAAACATGTCATATTCAAATTTCATTAACAAAATAATTTTTAATATAGGGTTATACATAAGAAAAAATCTACTATAAATATTAATTATAAATAAAAAAAATTTATATACATCATGATATTTTTTTTTTAATTTTTACAAATCAAATATTCAAATTTAATTGGGACACAATATTGGTGTAGTAATATATTTATTAAAGGAAGAATCTAATAAATGATATTAATAATATTAAAATAAATATTATTTGAGATATTTGATGCCATAAACTATTTTTTTTGAATTAATATGACATTTTAGTGATGATTAAATTTATTTTTTTGAAGTAATCAAGTTTTTAGTATTTTATAAAAAGTTATGTAATAAAAAGTGTCAAAACCGCATAAATGAGATTTAAAAGAAATAATAATTTAATAAATGATAAAAATTAATAAAAATATATATTTTGACCAAATGGCTAGTATAATGTTAAATATTTCATAAATGATCCAATTTTGGTTTGTTTAACATTTTATAGTAACTATATAAATCATATAGTGTAAAAATACAAGTTGTTATGGTAAGAGTTAAATTGTTTAACTAAGGGTCAAAGCCAAAAGATGTGGTTATGTTTGTGACCTAAACATGTATAAAATTAATTGGTTGAGAGTATTTATACCCATAAAAATCTAAACTTTTAAATAACTCACTTTGAGCTATTTTAAATTGAAAATAAATTTATAATAAATCAATAGTTTTTAAGTTTCCTAAAATGCCCCTCCCCTATCTTATAAAAGGTCACAAATCATTATCTTTTATTCACACCTATAAATCCTTTTGGTTCATACAAAAACTGACCATTTATAATAAAAACTTACCTCAATTACTCATAGAATCCTTCTCTTGGGCATAAGTAAACTTAAAGATGCCTTTTGGGATAAACCAAATGGATTTACCTGATTAAGAGGTAACATCTTCTCTCAAGCTCCTTTCTTAATTTTCCTTCTCCACCCCCTACACTCTATTTATTTCCTTATTTTATGAAAAAATAGTACCATAAATATACTAGTATGTTTTTATGTTAAGTTCTCCACCTAAACTTACATACACCTCCATCTAATGGATATGGAATATACTATTTCTGTGTACGGTGAACTACTGGCTCACGAAATGATGATTGATTATTTTTTTATTTACCACAAATCATGGAGGAAATAATGATGAAAAATCAATATATATATGTTATATATAATATATAATATGTATTTTAGATTATTTATTCTTTTTTACAACACATACCATTTTAATTTCCATTTGGTGTTAATACGATAATCTCGTTTGAGGAAGTGTGGACTACCACCCCCTCAAACCGATGTGATTCGTTACAAACCACATGGAATGTATTAAGGATGGGTTTAGTGAAATTATATGATATATATGATATAATAATTCTACTATAATAATTATATATATACATAAATATATATACATATTTCATTTGCATACTTTTTTCAATAAAATAATTAAAATGGAAACAACATTCATACGTACGTATGACTTACCGTCTTCATGAATGGTGTATTGCATTTCGTAATTATTTATGATATATATTATTTTCATATAAATATACTAGATATAAATGATATTCATATTATTATTTATATTATTTAACCATTATTTAAGTATAAGGACCAACAATATAACAAATTAAGACACATGCGAAGAACAAGGCAGATATTACTCGAAGTGAAACCTTAACAGAATATCCTTAACAATCGGGTAATATAAGGTCATAATAAAACCATATTTCATATTAGATATGACAATATAATTATGTAAAATATTTATAATAAACTTATATTTGTTATCTAGGAATCTTGTTCGAGTATTAAGAGATTCAAGACAAAAGGTAAGGGGATTTTTATCCCACCTTTATTTCTATGAGACACATGCCTCATACACTACTTGTTTTTTCTAAATGCTATATATAATACCCATGAATATCTTTTATTGGTATTATAAAAATGGTTATGATATTTATATATTCTTATAATTTTATTTCTTCATGGGGAATATGATTCTGTTGATTATAAAGTGATGAGTGTTGATTTCACAATCTCTTTCATATTTGGGATTGTTTCATTTTAAGTATCCATTGGGTAATATTTATCATCCATATCCATGTTATCTAATTTTTTATTATAAAATGTTTTATTATTATCCTATGTATTTCTGAAGTCATTTTACCCATTTTGACTTTTTACTACACAGTTTGGAAGGAATATTTCTTTCATTTTTCAAACGATGTACTTTTTGTATTTTCTGAAACTTTTTTGAGAATAATGTTTTTTAAATTATATTGCATGAATGGATTTTTATGCTTTCATTAAGCCTTATTACCTTGAAGATTACCCTATAATATTATAATAATATTTTCAAATAAAATATTTTCTTTTAACATTGCACAATATTTTAATTGGATAAAATTATTTCAATGAAGAAAGAATATTTTCCTCAAGAACTATTTTAAATTTTTTTTCATGATTCCTTTTTTATAAAATTGGTTTTAAAGAAAATGGTTTTGAAAATATTTTAGGTTTAAAAATTAATTTTTATTTTCCAAGTGATCATTAAAAATATTTCCCCATCTATGATAATATATATTTTTATAGTTCAAGAATACCATTAATATTCTTTCTCCGAATGGTTTATGTATTTATGGAATGATTTTGAAGAAACTGGCTTATTTACAAGGGTTATTATTTTTATGAAATGATTATGAAACCTGTATATTTTCCATAGGTTATGATATGATTTCATGTTTATAATACCCATTTCATTTAATGGGTTATGATATGTTTATTTACAATCTTGTGAAATATGTATGTATGATTTAATTGTGAGATGGGTGGGAACTATATGTCCCTCCAATGCATTGGGTAAAGATTTATATCTCATGAGATACACTAAGATGGTCTTGGGAGTGAACCTTAACTACTAAGATGGTTATGGGAGTGAACCATGAATACCAAGATGGACATGAGAGTGAACTATGACTACCAAGATGGTATTGTGAGTGAACCCATACTAAAAATATGGTCCTAGAAGAAATGCATTGACTAATGTGCAAAATCATTATATGCTTATGTATCTTCCAAAATTCCATGTTTTATTCCTATGTTAGGATTTCTTGGACTATTTTTTTTTATTTAATTATGATTCATGTTTTATGAACTGCCATTATTTATGCTATGTTCTATGTATATGATATTTGATATGCAGGTTATTATATATTATTTTCATGATCATGTTATCATACCCTTATGCTTAGTATTATGCTTACAAATCTGCCTTGTTTACCCTTACAGAGAATTGGAGCTCACCCCTTTCTTGTGTTTCCTTTTCCCAGGTTATGTAGAATTTTTTTAGGTAGAATTACTATAGGTGGAGATATTTATTTGAGATATTAAAGATATTTCACCAAGATAGAAAATTTTTGTTTCCAAGTTTCCAAAGACACTAAACTATCATAGTACTTGGGAATGTATTATTAGAATGTTCATCTAAATTTATGTAATATCCATGTATGTTATACCTGGGTCACTATAGTTGGTATAAAAGGAATGTATTGCTCAACCTTTGAAAACTAGGATGATAAAAATTTAGTGACATCCATAGGTATATTTCTAAGGATATGTTTAGGTATGTATCTATGGATAAGTATAAGGATGAGTCAATATTTAGGAAAACATATTGGAATTTTCGTAAAGGGTTGATTGAGTGGTTTCCTATAAATAAATCACTTTTTGAATTCTATAAACAGATGTGGATCTCGCATAGATGTACCTAGGGGTGAAAAATACAACAAGATGTTCCAGGTCTAACTCAGGGTAATCTGGTACACGACAAAGGGCCTTATTACACACCTGGTTTGACACTCCTAAGGGATATTCTTAAGAAATTCACAAACTCTTCAGGAACCATCATGAAGGATTTAGATATAATTTGGCTACAGAAAACCTATGATAAACCTAGGGTGTCATATATTATGGAAGGTGTCACAATTTAGAAATCCAAAAATTAAATATTTTGATGACTATGTTCTTTTCTAATATGATAGGTGATGCTCACACTATACTTATGGATTTATTCAATGGATGAAACCCAAAGGAACCACATTAATGGTAATTTTGACGGAAAATGAAACAATTTTTCTTTAGAGAAACTAAAGGATATGAAGTTAGAAATCCAAATATCATTGTTATGCTCTCCCAACTCTCTCAAGCTATGAATCATGCTGGACTTCCAAATGAGTAATGGAGGGAACACCATTCTATTTAGTCCTTCATGAGGAAAAACCCACCATATTTCAGTGGGACTTCTGATCATCTTGTTTTTGAACAATGGATTAATACCACTAAAATGATATTCTATATTCTCTAGTGTTTAGAGATGGAAAAGTAATTCTGGTTGTTTATCAGTTTGAAGGCGAAGCAGACTAGTTGTGGACTCTAATCAAGAGTACAAGGTGAAAAGATGAAATTGATTCCATGGATTGGGACGAGTTCAAGAACTTATTATTAAATAATCACTTTCCACAAATTCTACGTACGAAAATGGAGAATTTTTTCATGTTAAAGGAAAGTTATGATGAATCCATTGGTAACTATGAAGCCAATTTCACAAGACTTACGAGGAACGCTTTTGGAATTATCATCTAGCCTGAAAGTAAATTTGATAGGTTATTCAGTGGATTAAATTCAATTATTAGATGGGAATTATCCATAATAGATTTTAGTAGCTATGAATATATTGTGTGTTGTGAAATCATGGTTGAAATGAAGGTTGGAGTCACATACCAATCACATTGTTTTGATAAGAAGAGGGAGATGGAGTTTAAGGGAAACTCTAAAAACCATGGAGAAAAGAATATAAACATTCTTTTATGCTCTAAGTGTGGGAAGAAGCATGTAAGAAATTGAATTAAGGGGTATAATAAATATTTTTAGTGTGGAAATGAAGATTTTTAGGAATTTGAGTGCCAAAGTGATGATAAGAAGTTATCTAATAATTAGAATTGAGAGAAAGATGCCCAGAATGCACCCCCACTTCTATGATAAAAGTGTAAGAAGAATAGTAATTATGTGAATGTGTGCCATAATCCAAGGGTTATTGATGATGATCGATGTCAAAAACCTCTTAAGGATAAAGTAAAAGGAAAATATCTTGCGATCATTATTGGAGATGTACAATATGATAATGAAGTTATAAAATGATTGAGTTTTTATATATTGGAATCCATGAATAATGTTGTAGAAGTAATTTTATGGTATTATAGAATAATGAAACATCTATGTATTGGTACAATATATTTTATTTACTTAAGGATTTGGGAGAATATTATTAATGGTATTGATAACCATTAAAAGTGATTGAAGAAATAAGGTGATTTTTTTTGAAAAATAAATGATTATGGGATGGATAACCCTTAATATGATCATGATGTTAATATAATGATATTAGGATAAAGATATGTTGAATATAAATAATTAAATTGGATGATACTAGGATTTATTGACATGTGGGTTATGATATCATGGATGAAGTTTACATCTTTTTTGACTTAAGAATAAAGAAACATTCATGTTTTCAATAAGGATGTATGGTAATTCAGGTTATTTATATGTTTCAAGAGAAGAAATCATTAAGGTATTCACATATTTGGAATGTCAGAACCATGAACTGTCTTATGATATATGGGAGATAATTGTTAAGAATTTTTAGTGCAATTCTTTGTAATGTTTTTAATTTTCTGCTTTTGGAAAGATTTTTGGCTTGTCCATTTATAGAAAGTTTAAGTTAAACTTTAAATAAGTTTGCGAGATTAAAGTATTATCTCACTATAGGTAGATTTATACATATTTTATAACTTGTGCTAACATATTTGTTGAAGATAGATAGGATAAAATATCATTCTTCTCATGATTTTATAACACTTTAGGAATGAGAAATTCAAAATCATTTCATAGAATAAGATATGAAGTGGAAATTGATCATGGAAAAACAAAGGTTGAAGTTATTCTTCTCTTTAAAATTCTTTAACATTAAGAAAAGGGATCATGATGTAAAAGGTTATCTTTTTATCATCATTTTGATCATATCAATGACCTCTTTCAAATTTCATTAATTTATGGTTTTTTGATTGTTAACATTATATGGATCGACCACTTTATTATGATTAATGATATCTATCAATCTCTTTTTAGCTTTCCCCCCATTCCCAAATCTTTACCTATGTTCTCCTATATAGAGAACTAGACATGATTTACTTCTAGAAACTTTTATTCTCTTATTTCATTTTTTAAAGGAAGTTTTAGAATTCATTTTTAATATGAGGGTTTCTATGAAAGAAACATTCAATTATTACTACTTTGATGATCTAGAATAATTTTGAGGGTGAAATTAATTTTAAGTGGGGTAGAATGTAACACCCTGAGATTTTGTGAATTTATTTTTTCAAATTTATTTAATCTTATAATATTTTTACTTCTTGAAACACTGAATACACATACACACAAATATATATATATATATTATATAAAATCACAATGTTTGGATCATGTTATATGCAACATCAAGGGATTCTTTCACTACACGCAACACCTATTTGGCTTGCGTTACACGCAACACTGAGTTTCTGCATAACAACACTTTAATATTATAATTATTTAAATAAGATAGTTATAAATTATCCATTAAACATGTTATATGAATAGTAATAAATAAATATTAAATATTAGATAAAATGGTTTTGATAATGAAAATATAATTTCTAACAAAGTCTTTACATGTTTAAAACTACTATTTTCTCAAATGAACCGCTTTTCAAGTGCTTCTATGAAAAATAATATAATTAATTTAAGACATTCAAAGAAATTTATTTTGATAAAATAAACATTATTTTTGAATTTTTAATATCAAAATTATATTAGGGTGAATTATTGGTATTTTTTTGAAAAGTTTCAATTTTTGATCAATAGTTAAAAAATACTGCATCACAGTTCAAAACTGCATTTTTCTTTTAATTAATAATAATAATTATTATTTTTTAATTAATTTTAAATTTATAATAGACAAATAACACATGTATTAATACAATTTAGGTCATTTGAATTATTTTTATAAATATAATTAGATAAATAAATTTATTGAACTTTTTAATGTCTCTTTTACCCACCATCTAGTCACATCTGCGACATTAGCATTAAAAGTAACTTTACCATTTTCATGAATTTAATTCAGAAAAATAGAAATACATGGTTTTAATTAGTATTAATTTTTTTTCTAATATGATCAAAATAATTTTTTTGAATAGTGAATTTTGAATTTTATTTACCACAGTTAAAGGGTAAATAGAGTAAATAAGGGTAAAATAATATTATTATAAAATTACCCTAACAGTTGTCATAATTTCATTGGATGAGTGAGTTTAAAACAAAAAAAACCTTAGGTATATAATATTATCATTTTTAAGCCACTTTGGTTGGATTAAGACATTTATTATTTTTTAAATAAAAAAGAGTTAAAAATTTCATATTCAAATTTTAATAACTAAATAATTTCTAATATAGGGTTATACATAAGAAAAAATCTACTATAAATATTAATTATAAATATAATAAATTTATCTACTTAATGATATTTTTATTTTTATTTTTATACATAATATATTTAAATTTAATTGTGACACAATGATGATGTATTAATAGATTTATTAAAGGAAGAATCAAATAAATGATATTAATAATATTAAAATAAATATCATTTGACATATTTGATTTCATACACTAATTTTTTTGAATTATTATGAAATTTTAAGGATTATTTAATGTAATTTTTATTGAATTAATCATGTTTTTATTATTTTATAAAAAGTCAAGTAATAAATAGTGTCAAAGCTGACATAAATGAGATTTTAAAATAAATAATAATTTAGTAAATGATAAAAATTCATAAAAATCTATATTTTTACCAAATATCTACGATAATATTAAATATTTCATAAATGATTTAATTTTTGTTTGTTTTACATTTTATAGTAACTATATAAATCCTATAGTGTAAAAATACAAGTTGTCACAGTAAGAGTTAAATTGTTTAACTAAGGGTCAAATTCAAAATAAAAGGTTATGTTTGTAACCTAAACATGTCTAAAACTCATTGGTTGAGAGTATTTACACCCATAAAAATCTAAAATTTTAAATTACTCACTTTGGAGCTATTTGAAATCGAAAATCAATTTATAATAAATTAATAGTTTTGGAGTTTCTTAAAATGCCCCTACCCTCTCTTATAAAAGGGAACCTCTCCTTCTCTTTTATTCACACCTATAAAGCCTTTTTGCTCATAAAAAACTGAAAAATTTCTCTGAAAAACTTCCCTCCCGTACTCAAAGAATCCTTCCGTTGGTTATAAGGAAAATTAAGGAGGCCTTTTGGCACAAATCAAAAGGAGTTACCTAATTAAGAGGTAATGTCTTCTCTCAAGCTCCTTTATTAATTTTCCTTCTCTGCCCCCTAAAATCTATTGATTCCATTATTTTATGCAAAAAAGTATCATAAATATACTACTATATTGTTATTCTATATTTTCCTCCTACACTTACACACATCTCAATCTAATGGATATCGAATATACTATTTATGTGTACGTCGAACTACTACCTCACAAAACGATGATTGTTCATTTTTTTCCTTTACCACCAATCATTATGGAAATTGTGATGGTAAATCAATATATATATGTAATATATAATATTTATTATGTATTTTAGCTTATTTATTCCTTTTTAAAACACATACCCTTTTTTACTTTCCATTTGGTTTTAATACAATAATCTCGTTTGAGGAAGTGTGGACTACTGCCCCCTCAAACAGATGTGATTCGTTACACACCACATAGAATGTATTAAAAATGGGTTTATTGAAATTATATGATATATATGATATAATAATTATATATATACATACATACATATATACACATACATATATTTACATATGTCATTTATATACTTTTTTCAATACAATAATTAAAACAGAAACAAAATTCATGAATACGTATGAATTACCATCTATATGAACGGTGTATTCTATTTATTACTTATTTATGATATAGATTATTGTAATATACATATAATATATATAAATGAGCTTCTATTTCCATTTTATAATCCTTCAATAATATGTATGTTGGGAAATCTTGTGGGTTGTTACCTTTTCCCTGACTCAAGAACTATGACTGTTTGTCACCTGATTTCCCCTTAGGTTTGTGTTGAAGTTGATGTCTCTAAAACTCTAGTTGAGTGGGTCTAGATATCGATTGGATATGAATTTAGATATAAGATATTGGGAGTCTTTTTGTCTTGGATGAACTTCTGCTACTCTTGTAAGCATCTAGGGCACTCATCTTCTTCATGCCGACAAGGGAATAAGGACAAGAAGGGAGAGGAAAAGACAAATTTCTCTATCTCAAAAGTTCCTCCCATGGTTAGAGAAGGAATCTATCCTCCAATGTCATGAAAGCCTTCATTTTTTATTGATTTTGATAATCCACCTTTCAAGGGGTGAGGTGGAACCCTTACAAAGCCCGTAGGCGTAAGCATTACATGGACCGTAGGCCTTAGAGGAATTCATTACCTGTAGGCTTAAAACATTACATACAACCCAGAATAACTACTTGGAACTGCTCCTCCCCAACATCTTCATCGTGAAATCATCTCTCCACCTTCGCATGGCTGTTCGAATAGGCTTTCCTATGCATGCACAGTCTTATCCCGATAACAGGTGCTATACCCTCTCATTCTTGCAATCTGTTTAGCTTCTGCTATGGTGAAAGCTCCTTGCTCCTCCTCTTTCCGAAGCTTGTTCCTTGTAGGTTTTCTGGTTTTCATCTACACTTTAAGGTAGCCCTAAGGCCTTGAGGTGGCCCGAAGGCCTTACTGACCCGAAGGCCTGGGTGGCCCGAAGGCCTTAAAGGACTTGGGGACCAAATCTGTGGTCCGAAGGCCCAAATGGGGGCATATTCTCGGTTTCTATAGTGCCAAACAGTTCCTTCTACAATTCTCGCTATAGTTCTTTCTACAGTTCTGCATAGTTCCTGCTACAGTACCTGCTACAACACTGCTACAGTACCAGAAATTATCCCCCACCTAGATTTGATCCCGGGTATCTTGGATTCACATAATAATAGTTTGACCTCAGTGTATGTGATTTCGAAGGTGGAAGACATATTTTCAAGTCTGAATTGGGACTTAGGGATCCACATTTGATCATGTCAGGTCCAGGAACCCATGGTCCGGTCCCCTCCTAGGATTTCCCCCTCCTTAGCGGAGGCTGTTAAAGATGGGAGAGTGGGAGGAAGGATTGTACTCAGCCAACAATCCTTATTTCAAGCTATTTATGACCATCTCTTGAGCCTTCATTTATGATGGTCTCAGAGTAATCATGTTTCAGTATAATCATTACAGATTAATAATCGTTTTAACCCTATGGTTATGGAAGAGAAGGAGAATATTGATCCTGGAGGGTGGAAAACAGTGATTACAAAGAGTAAAAGAAAGTTTAATAGAAAAAGGTCAATTGAGAATTCTAAATTGAGTGGGAAAGAATTGGTTTTGAAGTCACGATCAGATGATGAGAAGGACATCCAGGGGTATGCAAGCAGTGGATCTAGACCTAAGAAAGGGAAGTGGGGGATTCTTCTGTCAGGAAATTTCCCAGTTAATAAGGTTAATCAATCTAAGCCTCACAAGGACTACAATTGTTTTCCAAAAATAGTGACAATGAGGTCTTCCGTCAAAGTTAAAAATACAGAGACGGAAACTAGGACATTTCATGTCTTATGGGCTATTCCAATGGATAAACCAGGGGAGATTTTGTTTTATTATTGTGTTGAATCATTTCTTATTATGGTTGGTGGAGAGGGAAAAAACGTGTAGGAGAGGAAACTGGTGGGTTTAGGATAAGGAAGGGAGGAAGGGAAACCGAGCGAGGGGAGAGAGGTTCTGATTACTCTTATCAAGGATGGAGTGGAGAGTATTCCTGGTGAGCTAGAAGGATAGGTTGAGATTAGTCAATCTCTATGGGAGATGCTAATACAATCTGAGGAAGAGATGATATAGAAGGTGTTAACCATCTGTCCTTCTGATAAGGATGTGGAATGAATGAATGGAAGATTGATTCAAGTAGACACAAATAAATAGAAATTTGAGTGGATTGAAAAACAACACCTAATCCTAGTAAGAGGTTTCAACAATAAGAAAATAGAAGTGGAGGAGTTCTTGCAAGAGTGGAACAAACTGGCTTCTCATTTCGAAGACAGTATCAGGGACGACCTTGGAAAAAAGGTAACAACTCTATCCTAGAAATTATTTAAGGGAATTGAGTCCAATGAGTTTAATCTGGTCTTTAATAATTTTGTTATGTGCTATAGAATTTTATGGCTTGGTTAGACTTGATGGTTTCACACTTTTTCCATAAAATCATCTTTTAATAAAAAAATATATTTTGTGGAAAATTCTCCATTGGGTAATATTTATCATCCATGTCCATATTTTTTATTTTTTTTCATAAAATGTTTTATTATTCTATTATGTATTTCTGAATTTATGTTAACCATTTTAAATTTTTACTACACGGTTTGGAAGGAATCTTTATTTCATTTTTCAAACAAATTACTTTTTGACTTTTTTGGAAAAAGTATGAGAATAATGTTTTTTAACTTATACGGCATGAACAGATTTTTATGCTTTCATGAAAACATCCCTTACAAGATTATAGGGAAAATTTCAAATAAAATATTTTCTTTTAACATTGCATGGTATTTTAAGAAGAGAAAATTATATCAATGGAGAAAGAATATTTTCCACAAGAACTGTTTTAAATGTTTTTTAATGATTCCCTTATATTTTTTATTAGTGGTTTCAAATAAAAGGGTTTTGAAAATGTTTTAGGATTAAAAAATTGATTTTTATGTTCTAATTGATCATTCAAAATCCTTCCCCATCGACAATAATATATATTGTTATAGTTCAAGAATACCATTCATATTCTTTACCTGAATGGTTTATATTTTTATGGAATGATTTTGAAGAAACTTTCTTATTTTCATGGTTTATTATTTTTATGAACTGATTATGAAACCTTTATATTTCACATAGTTTATGATATGATTTCATGTTTATAATACCCAGTTCATTTCATGGGTTATGATATGTTTATTTATTCTCTTGTGGACCATTTATGTATGATTTTGTTGTGAGATGGGTGTGACTTATATGTCCCTACAATGCATTGGGTAAAGATTTATATCTCATGAGATAGACTAAAATGGTCTTAGGAGTGAACCTTAACTACTAAGATGGTTATGATAGTGAACCATGACTACCCAGAAGGCCATGTGAGTGAACCATGACTAACAAGATGGTATGGGGAGTGAACCCATACTACTAATATGGTACTAGAAGTGATTCCTTGATTACTATTGAAATCATTATATGCTTATGCATTTGCCAAAATTCCATGTTTTATTCCTCTGTTAGGCTTTCTTGGCCTATGTTCTTTATTTCCTTTGGATTCCTATCTTATGAACTACTATTATTTATGAAATGTTTCATGTATATGATATTTTCTATGCAAGGTATGATATTTTATTTTCATGATCATGTTCTCATACCATTTTGATCATGATTATTCTTACAAATCTCCCTTGTTTACCCTTACTAAGAATTTGATCTCACCCCTTTTTGTGTTTATTTTCCCCAGGTTATGAAGAATTTTTTTAGGTAGAAGTACTAAAGGTGGAGATATTTATAGGATATGTTGAAGATATTTCAACAAGATAGAATATTTTGTTTCCATGTTTCCAAAGACACTAAACTATCACAGTCCTTAGGAATATATTATTATAATGTACTTAATATTAATCTAAAATGATGTAATATCCATATATGTTATGCTAGGGTCACTATAGTTGGTATTAGAGGAATGTTTTTGTACAACTTTGGAAACTAGGATGAGAAAAATTTTGTGACATCCCTAGGTATATTTCTAAGGATATGTCTAGGGATGTCTCTAAGGATAATTATAAGGATGAGTCATCATTTAGGAAAATGACTTAGAATTTTTATGAAGGGTAGAGTGAGTGGTTTTATAGAAATAAATCTCTTTCTGGATACTACAAGTAGATTAGTCTTTGGCATATATGTACCTAGGCGTGAAAAATACAACAAGATGTTTTGGGTATGACTCGGGGTAATCTGGTATACGACAATATGCCTTATTACACACTTAGTTTGACTCTCATAGGGGATATTCTTAGGAAATTTAGAAACTCTTCATGAACCATCATAAAGGATTTGGATATAAGTTTTCTGAATAACCTAGGATAAACCTAGGGTGTTGTATATTAAATAAGGTGTCATTGTTTATAAATCCAAAAAGTAAATATTTTGATGACTATGTTCTTTTCAAATATGATAAGTGATTCTCACACTATACTTATGGTTTTATTAAATGGATGAAACTTGAAAGAACTACATTAATTGTAATTTTTATGGACAATGAAACAATTTTCCATTGGATAAACTGAATGATATGGGAGTTGGAATACCAAATCTCATTTATATGCTCACCCAACTCTCTCACGATATGAATCATTCTGGACATCCAAATGAGTAATGGAGGGAACTATATTCAATTGAGTCCTTGAGAAAACACCCACCATATTTCATCGGGTATTATGATAAGATTGTTGCTGAAAAATGGATTAGTACCACTGAAAATATAACCTCTATTATCTAGTGTTCATAGATGAGAAATTCATTCTGTTTGTTTATTAGTTAAAAGGAGAAGCAGACCAGTGGCAGACTCTAATTAAGAGTACGACACGACAAGAGGAAAATGATTCCATGGATTGGAAAGAGTTCAAGAAATTAATCTTCAATAATTACTTTCCACATATTCTACGTAAAAAAATGGAGGATTTTATCATGTTAAAGGAAAGGTTTGATGAATCCATTGGTACCTATGAAGCCAATTTCACAAGACTTGTGAGGTATGATTTTGGAATTATCATCTAGCCTGAAAGTAAAGTTGATAGGTTCTTCAGTGGATTAAAGTCAAGTATCATATGGGAATGAGCCATAAGAGATATTAGTAGGTATGAAGAGATTGTGTTTTGTGCCATCAAGTTTGAAATGGAGGTTGGAGTCACATACCAATGACATGGTTTTGACAAGAAGGGGAATATGGAGTTTAAAGGATAATCTAAAACCATGTAGAAAATAATATAAACTTTCATTTATGCTCTGATTGTGGGAATAAGCATGTCAGAAATTTATTTAAGGGGTATAATAAATATTTTTAGTGTAGAAAAGAAGGTCATTGGGAATTTTGAGTTCCTAGGTGATGAGAAGAAGTTATCTAATAATGAAAATTGAGAGAAATCATCCCAAAATGAACCCCCCACTTATATGCTACAAGTTTAAGGAGAATGGTAATTATGATAATGAGTTCCCTAATCCAAGGTTTATTGATGATGATCTATGTTAACAACCTATTAAGTATAAAGGAAAAGAAAAATCTCATGCGATAACTA
This sequence comes from Viscum album, assembly GCA_963277665.1. NCBI lineage: Eukaryota > Viridiplantae > Streptophyta > Magnoliopsida > Santalales > Viscaceae > Viscum > Viscum album. The sequence goes on along the minus strand of OY728165.1, from coordinate 1,773,097,490 downwards.
TTGAAGATGTGGAGTTTGACAATGAAGTTATATAATGATTGAGTGTTTTTGTATTGGAATTCATGATTAATGTTGTAGAAGTACTTTTATAGTATTATAGATTAATAAAACATCTATGTATTGGTCCATTATATTTTTTTACTTAAGGATTTAAGAGAATATTTTGAATGGTACTAATAACCATTAAATGTTATTGAGGTAATAAGGTGATTTTTTTTGAAAAATACATGATTAAGGGATGGATAACCCTTAATATGAGCATGATGTTTAGATAATGATATTTGTATAAAGTTATGTTGGATATGAATAAGTAAATTGTATGATACTAGGATTTATTTTCATGTGGGTTATGATATCATGGATAAAGATTAAATCTTTTTTGACTTAAAAATAAATAATCATGCATGTTTTCAATAAGTATGTATGGTAATTCACTTTATTACCATGTTTCAAGAGAATACATAATTATGGTATTCACATGTTTGGAATTTCAGAAACATGAATTGTCTTATGATATATGAGAGATAATTGTTAAGATGATTTAGTTCACTTCTTTATAATGTTTTGAATTTTCAGATTTTGGTAAGATTGTTGGATTGTCCATTTATATAAAGTTTAACTTAAACATTAGATAAGTTTGTGAGATTAAAGTATTATCTCACCATAGGTAGATTTATACATATTTTTTAACTAGTTCTAAAATTTTTGTTGAAGATTGATAGAATGACCTATCATTATTCTCATGATTTTCTAACACTTCATGAGTGAAAAATTGATCTTTATTTCTTATAATAAGAGATGAATTTGAAATTGATCATGGAATAACAAATGATGAAGTTATGACTCTCTTTAACATTCTTTAACATTAGGAAAAGGGATCATGATGTAAAAGGTTGTCTTGTTATCATCATTTTGATGATATGAATGACCTCTTTCATGTTTTATTAGTTTATGGTTTTGTAATTATTAAAATTCTATGTATCACACGCTTTCTTGTGATTAGGGATATTTATCAATCTCTATTTACACTTTCCCCCCATTCCCAAATCTTCACCTATTTTCTCCTACATAGAGACCTAGTCTTGATTTACTTTTGGAAATTTTTATTTTATTAATTTCCTTTTTAAAAGGATGTTTTAGAATTTATTTTTACAATGAGGGTTTCTATAAAGGAAACATTAAAGTATAACACCTATGATGATCCAGATGAATTTTGAGGGTGAAATTTATTTTAAGGGGGTAGAATGTTACACCCCAGGATTTTGTGAATTTATTTTTTAGAATTAATTTAATATTTTTATATTTTCAATTCATGCAACACTGAATCTATACTTTTTTATTATATAAAATAACTATGTTTTGATTATATTATACACAACCACAAGGGAAGCTTTCACTACACGCAACACCAATCTGGCTTGGGTTAAACACAACACCAAGTTTCTACAAAACAATACTTTACTATTATAATTATTTAAATAAGATAGTTATATATTATCTCTTAAAATTATGATATGAATAGTAATAAATAATTTTTAAATATTAGTTATAAAGGGTTTGATAATGAAAAATATAATTTCTAGTAAAGTATTTATATGTTTAAAACTACAATTTTCTCAAATGAACTTCTTTTCATGACCTTCTATGAAAATTAATAAAATTAATTTTAGACACTCATAAAAATTTAATATAATAAAATAAACATTATTTTTGAATTATAAATATCAAAATTTTCATAGGATAAGTTTGTAGTATTTTTTTGAAGAGTTTTAATTTTTGATTAATAGTGAAAAAATATTGCATCATAGATAAAAACTATGTTTTTTGTTTAAATAATAATAATTATTTTAAATTGATTTTAAAGTATAAATAGATCAAAAATACATGTATTAATAAAATTTTGTTCATTGTAATCATTTTTATAAATATAATTAGGTATAAAAATTTATTGAACTTTTGAACGTCTCTTTTTCCCGCCTTTAGTCACATTTGCAGGATTTGCATTAAACGTAATTTTACCACTTCTATGAATTGAATTTTGAAAAATAGAAATAAATGGTTTTAATAAATATGAAAAATGTGGTCAAATAGAATCAAAATAATTTTTTTGTGAATAATAACTTTTGAATTTTATTTACCATGGTTAAAGGGTTAATCAGGTAAATAAGGGCGAATATTATATTATTATATAATTACCCTAAAACTTGTCCTAATTTCATTTTATGAGTGAGTTTCTACCAAAATAAAACTTAGGTTTAAAATATGATCCTTTTTAATCCACTTGTGTTATATTATAAAATTTATTATATTTTATTTAAAGAAGAGTTAAAAATTTCATATTCAAATTTATAAAATAAATAAATTTTAATATAGGGTAATACCTATGAAAAAATAGACTATAGATATTCACTATAAATATAATAAAATTATATAAATCATGAAAATTTATTTTTAAATTTTAGATATTAAATATTTAAATTTATTTTTGACACAATGATGAGGTAGTAATAGATTTATTAAAGGAAGAATCAAATAAATGATATTAATAATATTAAAATAAATACCATTTGAGATATTTTATGCCATAAAATAATTTTTTTGGATGAATATGAAAATTTAGGGATGATTTAATGTAGTTTTTTAAAATAATAATGTTGTTAGGATTTTATAAAAATTCATGTAATAAATAGTGTCAAAATTGACATAAAAGAGATTTTAAAATAAATTATAATTTAGTAAATGATAAAAAATCATAAAAATAAATATTTAGACCAAATAACTAGGATAATGTTAAATATGTAATAACATATCCAATTGGTGTTATTTAGGAATTTTTTAGTTACTATATTAACCATATAGTGTAAAAATACAAGTTGTCACGGTAAGAGTTAAATTGTTTAACTTAGGGTCAAAGCCAAATTATAAGGTTAATTTTATGACCTAAACATGTCTAAAATTAATTTTTTGAGAAGATTTAGACCCATAATCATATAAAATTCTAAATAAATCACTTAGGAACTATTTCACATCAAAAATAAATTTATGATAAATTAATAGTTTTGGAGTTTTCTAAAATACCCCTCCTCCCTCTTATAAAAGGTCACATCTCCTTCTCTTTTATTCACACATCTAAAGCCTTATGGTTCATCCAAAACCTAACCATTTATCCTCCCAAATTCCTTCACTTCATATTATTAGCCATACCTTGAGAATAAGGAAACTCAAGGAAGCCTTTTGGAAAAACCAAAAGGAGTTACCAGATTAAGAGGTTACATCTTCTCTCAAGATCCTTTATTAATTTTTCTTCTCCACACCATAAACTCTATTTATTACATTATTTTATGAAAAAAATAATATTATAAATATAATAGGATTTATCATACTAATTATATGAGTTATAATTACACACACCTCCATCTAATGGATATCGTACATACAATTTCTGTGTATGGGGAACTACTACCTCATGAAATGAAAATTGTTCAATTTCTCTTTACTACCAATCATGGTGTCCATTATGATAGAAACTATATATATATATGTGTGTGTGTTATATATAATATTTATTATATCTTTAATCTTTTTTACTCATTTTTACAAAAAATATATTTTTTACTTTCCATTTCGTGTTAATACGATAATCTTGTTTGAGGAAGTGTGGACTACCGCCCCCTCAAAGTGATGTGATTCGTTCACACACCACATGGAATGTATTAAGGATGGTTTTAGTGAAATTATATAATTTATATGATATAATAATTCTACTATAATATATATATATAAATACTTATATATTCATATTTCATTTTCACACTCTCTTTCAATACGAAAATTAAAACGGAAACAACGTTCATGTGTAGGTATAGCTTACCATCTCCTTGAACGGTGTATTCCATTCCGTATTACTTTATGCTATAGATTATTTTAATATAAATATACTGTATGTAAATTATATTTATATCATGATTAATATTTTTGAATCATGATATAAGTACAAGGACCAAAAATATAACAAATTAAGACACATGTGAAGAAAAAAAAGGACATTACCTGACGTGAAACTTTAACATAGGATCATTAACAAGAAGGTAATATAAGGTCATAATAAAACCATACATACTATTATATATAATTATATGCTTCTTTAAAATATGTATAATAAACTTATATTTATTATATATGAATCTTTTTCGAGTACGAAGAGAGTCAAGATACAAGGTAAGGGGATTTTTGTCTCACCTTTATTTCTGTGAGACACATTCCTCATACACTACTTATTTATTCTACATGGTGTATATACTACCCATGAATATATTTTATGAGTATTATCCAAATGATTATGATATTTACATATTTATATAATTTTATTTTTACATGGGGCATATGATTCTATTGATTATAATGTGATGAGTGTTGATTTCAGAATCTCTTCCATATTTGGGATTGTTTCATTTTAAGTATATATTGAGTAATATTTATCTTACAAGACCCTTTTTCCTAAAAATGTCTTCTTAAAATATTTTATTATTTTTATATGTATGTTTAAATTCGTTTTTCCCAATTTTTATTTTTTACTACATGGTTTGGAAGGAATCCTTCTTTCATTTTTCAAATGATGTACTTTTTGACTTTTATGAAAAAAGTTTGAGAATAATGTTTTTTAATTTATATGGCATGGTTTTTTTTAAATATTTCATTAATACTTATTACCGAGAAGATTCCCCTACAATATTACAAGGTTATTTTCAAATAAAATGTTTTCTTTTAAAATTGTGCGGTATTTTAAAAAGTTAAAATTATTTCAATGAAGAAAGGATATTTTCCTTAAAAACTATTTTAAGTGATTTTTATTGATTCCTTTATATGTTTTCATAGTGGTTTCAAATAAAAAGGTTTTGAAAATGTTTTATGTTTTAAAAATTTATTTTTATGTTCTCTGCGATCATTCAAAATCCTTCCCCATTCACGATAATGTATTTTGTTATAGTTCAAGAATACCATTCATATTATTTCTCTGAATGATTTATGTTTTTATGGAATGTTTTTAAATAAATTTTATTCTTTTTACAGGTTATTATATTTATGAAATGATTATGAAACCTTTATCTTTTCCACGGGTTATGATATGATTTTAGGTTTATAATACCCATTTCATATCATGGGTTATGATATGTTTATTTAAGATCTTTTGGAACATGTATGTATGATTTCATTATGAGATGGGTGGGACCTATATCTCCCTCCAATGCATTGGTTAATGATTTATAACTCTTGAAATAGACTAAGATGGTCTTGGGGGTGAACCTTGACCACTAAGATGGCCATGGGAGTGAACCATTACTACCAAGATGCTATAAAGAGTAAACTTATACTACTAAGATTTCCATGGGATTAAACCATGACTTCCAATATGGTACGAGGTGTTTACCCATACTACTAATATGGTATTGGTAGTGATGTCTTTACTACTGTGTAAATCATTATATGCTTATGTGTCTTCCCCAATTATATGTTTTATTCTTATGTTATTATTTCCTGTTATATGTTCTTTTTTTCCTTATGATTCATGTATTATGAACTGCCATAATTTATTCCATATTTCATGTATATGATATTTGATACGAAGGGTATGATCTTCTATTTTCATGGTAATGTTATCATAACATAATGCTCATGATTATGCTTACAAATCTCTATTGTTTACCCTTACTCAGAATTTGACCTCACCCATTTCTTGTGTTTCATTTTCCCAGGTTACGAAGAAATGTTTTAGGTATAAGTACTAAAGCTGGAGATATTTATGGGAGATGTTGAAGATATTTTACCTGGATAGAATATTTTTTTCCAAGTTTCAAAAGACACTAAACTATCACATTCCTTAGGCATGTATTATTATTATAATGTACCGAATATTCAACTAAAATTATGTAATATCCATGTATGTTATTCCTGGGTCACTATAGTTGTTATCAAAGGAAAGGTTTATTCAAACTTTTTAACTTAGGATGAGTAAAATTTATTGAGATCCCTGGGTATATTTCTAATGCCATGTATAGGGATGTCTCTAAGGATATGTATAAGGATGAGTTAACATTTAGGAAAATGTCCTAGAATTTGGTAAAGGGTAGAGTGATTGGTTTCCTAGAAATAAATCCCTTTATGGATTCTACAAGTGGACGTAGATTTGGGTCAAACGTACCTAGGGGTAAAAAATACAACAAGATGTTTTGGGTCCGACTCGGGGTAATCTGGTACAAGACAATGTGCATTGCTACACACTTAGTTTGACACTCCTGAGGGATATGATTTGAAAATTTACAAACTCTTCATGAACCATCATGAAGGATTTAGATATAAGTTTGATATGAATAATCTAGGATAAACCTAGGGTGTCATATATTAAGGAAGGTTTCATGATTTAGAAATCACAAAAGTAAATCCTTTGATGACTAGATAGTTTTCTACTATGATAAGTAAATCCTTTAATGGTAATTGTGACTGATAATGTAATGATTATCCTTTGGAGAAACCAAATTATATGGAATTTGGAATGAAAAATCTCGTTGGTACGATCACCCAAATCTCTCAAGCTATGAATCATGCCGGAATTCTAAATGAGCAATGGAGGGAAAACATTCTATTGAGCCCTTCACGAGGCAACACCCACCATCTTTCAGAATGTCTTATGATCAGATTGTTGTTGAACAATGGATTAGTTCCACTGAAATATATTCTCCAATGTTCAAAAGAGTATAAAGTCATTCTGGTTGTTTATCAATTAGATAGTGAAGTAGACTGGTGGTGGACTCTAATTTAGAATACGATACAGAAAGATAAAATTTATTTCATGGACTGGGATGAGTTAAAGAACTTATTCTTCAATAATTACTATCCTCGTTTTATACATATGAAAATGGAGTTTTTTGAGTCAAATAAAAGGGATGATGAATCCATTGGTACCTATGAATCCAATTTCACAAGACATGTGAGGTACACTTCTGAAATTATCATCCAACCTAAATGTAAAGTCGATAGGTTCTTTAGTGACTTAGAGTCAAGTCTTAGATGGGCGTTATCCATAAGATATTTTAGTAGCTATGAATAGATTGTGTGTTGTGAAATCAAGGATGAAATTGAGGTTGGAGTCACGTACCAATCACATGGTTTAGATAAGAAGAGGTAGATGGAGTCTAAATGAAACTCTAAAAACCATGGAGAAAAGAATATAACCTTTCACTTATGCTCTAAGTCTGGGAAGAAACATGTAGTAAATTTCCGTAATGGGTCTTATAAATTTTTTAAGTACAAAATGGAAAGTCATCAGGAATTTGAGTGAAAAAGTGATGAGAAGAAGTTATCTAACAATGTGAATTGAGAGAAATCCACATCGAATGAACCTCCCCCACTTTAGTGATACAAGTTTAAGGAAAATGGTAATTATGCTAATGAGTTCCCTAATATAAGGTTTATTAATTATGATCGAAATAAAAAACCTCTTAAGGATAAAGTAAAAAAAATCTCAGGCGATCACTATTAGAGATGTGGAGTACGACAATGAAGTTATAAAATGATTGAGTGATTATATATTGGAATTCATGAATAATGATATAGATGTACTTTTATGGTATTATAGAACAATGAAACATCTATTTATCGGTACAATGTTGTTTTTTGCTTAAGTATTTAAGATAATATTCTAAATGGTACTAATAACCATTAAAAGCAATTGAGGTAATAAGGTGATATTATTTTTGAAAAACACATTATTAAGGGATGGATAAACCTTAATATGAGCATAATGTTTAGATAATGATATTTGGATAAAGATATATTGGATATGAATAATTAAATTGGATGATACTAGGGTTTATTGAAATGTAGGTTATGCTATCATGGATGAATTTTACATATTTTTTTACTTAATAATAAAGTAACATGCATGTTTTCAATAAGGATGTATGGTAATTCAGGTTATTTCCATTTTTCAAGATAATACACGTTTAAGGTATTCACATTCTTGGAATGTTATAACCATGAATTGTCTTACGATATATGGGAGATAATTGTTAAGATGATTTTGTGCACTTCTTTATAAAGTTTTGGTTTTTTAGATTTTGGAAGGATTGTTGGATTTTCTATTTATGGAAGGTTTAAGTTAAACTTCAGATAGGTTTATGAGATTAAAGTATTATCTCACCATAGTTATATTTATAAATATTTTATAACTTTTTCTAAACTTTTTTTGTTTAATATTAATATAATGACCTATAATTATTCTCATGATTTTTTAATGCTTCAAGAATGGAAAATTCCACTTCACTTCATAGAATAAGAGTTGAACTGGAAATTGATTATGGAATAATAAATGCTGAACTTATTTTTATCTTAAAAATTATTTAACATTAGGAAAAGGGGTTGTGAAGTAAAAGTTTGTCATTTTATCATAATTTTGATGATATCAATGACCTCTTTAAGATTTAACTAGTTTATGGTTTTGTGAATTTTAACATTCTATGGATCACCCACTTTCTTGTGATCAGTTATATTTATCAATCTCTATTAACGCTTTCCCCTCATGCCCAAATATTCACCTATGTTCTCCTACATAGAGGCCTAATCATGATTTACTTTAGAAAACATTTATTTTATTCATTTAAATTTTTAAAAAGAAGTTTTATACTTCATTTTTATGATGAGGGTTTCTATGAAATAAATATTCAAGTATTGAACGATTGACGATTTCGATTAATTTTGATGGTGAAATTCATTTTAAGGGGGGTAGAATGTAACACCCCAAGATTTTGTGAATTTATTTTTTTAATTAATTTAATATTTGATATTTTCATTTCACACAACACAAAATATAGATTTTTTATTATATAAAATAACTATGTTTGTTTTATGGTATATGAAACAACAAGGGAATCTTTCACTACCCGCAACACCGACTTGGCTTGCGTTACACACAACATCGAGTTTCTGCAAAAAAACTTTACTATTATAATTATTTAAATAAGATAGTTTAAATAAGATGTTAAAATTTTGATATGAATAGTAATAACTACTTTTTAAATATTAGTTATAATGGTTTTGATAAAGAAAAATAAAATTTCTAGTAAAGTTTTTATATGTTTAAAACTACTATTTTATCAAATGAACTGCTTTTCATGTCATTCTATGAAAAATAATTAAATTAATTATAGACACTCATAAAAATTGATTATAATAAAATAATAATTATTTTTTAATTCGGAATATTAAAATTATCTTAGAGATATTTTTTTTGTATTTTTCTAAAAAGTTTCATTTTTTATGAATAGTGAAAAAATACTACCTCGTAGTTAATATCCGCATTTTTTGTTTAAATAATAATAATTATTTTTATTTTATTTTAAAGTCAAAATAGATAAAAAAATACACGTATTATTATAATATTGGTTATTGGAATCATTATTATAAATAAAAATAGGTATACAAATTTATTAAACTTTTGAACGTCACTTTTACCCACCTTTCGTCACATCAACAGGATTAACATTAAATGCAATTTTACCACTTATGTCAATTTAATTTGGAAAAACAAACATAAATGGTTGTAATAACTTTGAAAATTTTTGTCAAATAGTATCAACATAATTTTTTATGAATAGTAACTTTTGAATTTTATTTACCACAGTTAAAGGGTAAGTCAGGTAAATAAGGGTAAACATAATATTATTATAAAATTACCCCAACACATGTTAAAATTTACTTGTATGAGTGTATTTATAACGAAATAAACCTTAAGTAAAAAATATGATCTTGTTTAATTCACTTGTGTTAGATTAGAATATTTATTATATTTTATTTAAAGAAGAGTTAAAAATTCCATTTCAAATTTTAGTAAATAAATAAATTTTAATATAGTGTTATACCTAAGAAAAATTTGACAATAAATATTTATTATAAATATAATAAATTTATATAAATCATGATAATTTATTTATAAATTTTACACATTAAATATTTAATTTTAATTCTAACACAATGATGATGGAGTAATAGATTTATTAAAGGAAGAATCAAACAAATGATATTAATAATATTAAAATAAATATCATTTGAGCTATTTGATGCCATCCAAGAATTTTTTTGGATGACTATGAAATTTTAAGGATGATTTAACGTATTTTTTTTGAATGAATCAATTTTTTAGGATGTTATAAATAGTCAAGTAATAAATAGTGTCAAAATTGACATAAATGAGATTTTATAATAAATAATAAATTATTAAATGATAAAAATAAATAAAAATATATATTTAGGCCAAATAACTTTTATAATGTAAAATATGTCATAAATTATCCAATTTGGGTTCTTTTTCATTTTATAGTAACTATATTAACCCTATAGTATAAAAATACATGTTGTTATGGTAAGAGTTAAATTGTTTAACTAAGGGTCAACACCAAAATATAAGGTTAATTTTGTGATCTAAATGTAACAACACAGGTAAATAAAGAATATGACATTTTTATATTTATCCCTATTTGTGAATAAAATGTTAATATTAATTTAAAGGGAACACTATGCTCCATGGATTACCCAATACGCAACAATGAGTTCCTTTGAAATCTTACGTTGCACTCTAATAATAAAATAATTTTATTTTAAATGGTAGTTGACAATTATCCATTGTAATGACGGGAATGAACAGAACTAACTAAAAAATTATTATATATGTTTGTAAAATATTTTTACTTTTTACAATAAATGTTAGAGGATTAAAAATGCGAATGAATCCAATTTTAAGCGTAAACATTATAATATTCTTTAAAAGGTCGATTAACCGCCTTTTGATGGCGAACCTCTTTTAAATCAACTTTTTGAAAATTTTATGTGTTATACTTGACAAAATAAAATTATTCTTTATAATCGGGACATCAAAATTTACTTTTGTAATTTTTTGGTATTTTTCCGATAAAGTTCAATTTTTAATGAATATTGAAAAATGTTGTATTTTAATTCAAAACCTCTTTTTAATCTAATTTATTTATATGATTATATTATGTTTTGAGTTGGATTTAAATTTAAATTAGAATATATTTTTACCATTTAATCCAATAGTGGTCATTGGGATTAATTTCACTATGAAATTGGACTTAATCTAGTGTCAAGCTTTTGATATATATTGTTTCATGAAAACACGCTATTTGTTCTGACAACGGGAATTAATTATTATATTAATAAATGTAACTTATATGTTTTGAATTTTGTAAAATAGACATCATTTTTGAATTCGGAATATCAAATATATCTTAGGGTGAATTTTTGGTATTTTTCTGAAAAACTTCAATTTTTTGATGAATAGTGAAACCACTAAGTGGTACTTAAAAAAACTGATTTTTCGTTTAAATGAAATTTTACCACCTCTGTGTTTTGAATTTAAAAAATCCAACATACATGGTTTTCATTAGGAAGTAAAATGTGGTTCAATGGGATTAAAATAATTTTTTGGTGAATAGTAACTTTTCTGTTTTTAATCGCGATTAGAGGTAATTTTGTAATTTAAGGTAAAAATAATGTTTTAATAATATGAAATGACCTTGAAACATGTCCTACCCTTATTGGATGTGTCATTGACGACCAAGAAAATCCATGGGTCAACTTGGGGACCCCATGGAGCCACTTTGGTCGGAAAATGACATTACTAACTTTTTGTTTAATGTTAAAATAAAAATGTCACAAACATGTGTTGTTTTACTAAAACAGTTTTTAAATGGGGTTATTCATGTCATATTTTTGACTATAAATATTCATTAGAAATCTAAAAAGATTTCCTACATCATGATATTTTTTTTATAATTAAATAAATTAAATTATTTATGACACCATGATGATGCATTGATTACCTCATTATTTACCGATTTAAATAAAATGAAAAGATAATGTAAAATCTAAGACCTACACTTGTCAAAAACCTATTGGATGGGTGGATTTAGAAATATAATCACCTTATACTCGAAATATATAATTGTGGGACCTTTAAAAACCAAAACTCATTTTATAATAAAGTAACCTTTTATAACTTTCCAAGAGTGCCCCTCCTCTCCTCTTATAAAATCCCCCCAATACTACCACCTTACCCACACCTCTCAAGCCTTTGGCTCGGCCAAAACCTGCTCATTTTTTCTCTCCACATCCCTCTCTTACTCCTAGAAGCCTCACTTTGGGCAGAAGTCCTTTAAAAGAAGCCTTTGAGCTCAAATCAAAAAGAGTTACCCAATTTAAAGGTAGTGTCTTCTCTTGTGTTCTTATGTTTTATTTTGCTTCTCCAACCCCCTAAACTCTTTTTATTACTTTCTTTTGTAACAAAACCAGTATCTAAAATATAATAGGATGTTGTTATGAGAAGTATTAGAGCTACACCTACACACACCTTCATCTAATTGTTAAAAAACATACTGTTTCTGTGGTTGGCAATTTTTTGCCTCATGAAACGATGATTGTTCAATATTCTTTTAAAACCTTTAAAGGTGGCCATTATGATGTCACTGTATTTTATATATGATATATATGGTATTTATGTTTACTATATTCTTCTGTATTTTATATTTAAAACATACCTTTATTCTTTTCATGTTGTGCAAATGTGATAATTTCATATAAGGAAGTGTGGACTACCGCCCCCTCAAGTGATGTGACTCGTTCATGAAATACATGGAATGTATAAAGAATGAAATTAATGAACACATGTGACATATATAAAATATATATTATACTGTAATTATAATATATATATCATTTATTTTTAATTCCATTAATATGACAAATAAAAATGAAAGTAGCGTTCATGCGTACGTACAGCCTACCATCTCCATGAATGGTGCTTTTCATTTTTTATCTCCAAATATTATGGAATAGTGTAAAATTAATATGTACTGGATACATATTATATTTTAATCATTAATACTATTCTGGAAATTAATTACTTATAACTACATGGGCAATCATTTTCAAACAAGTTCATTTTTTACTCATGTACCAAACATCGGAAAAAACGTCTAATATAAACTAACATTATTAAACAATTATGATAACATTATAATATGTGATATGAACTGAATAATAATCTTTAAAGGAGGTCCTTAAGCAATTATAAATTGACCAAAGTTTATTATTCAGGAATATAAAGAAACGAACAAGACAAGTCAGACTTGAGGTAAGGGATCCTACCCCTCTCTTTCTTTTTAAGTACATTCTTTTATGTCATTCCTTTTAAGCTCATATTTCTTATGATTGGGATGTTATTTTATATTACTATTAATTTACTTTTTATGTTGATATGATGAGAAACCCTATTTTCTCTCATCAATCCATTTTGGAAGTTTTGAGTGGCGCCGTTTGGCTGCCGAATTTTCGTAAGAGATCCAACCTCTCTCTTTCTTTTTAAGTACTCTCTTTTATGTAACTTCTTTTAAGATCCTATTTTTTATGTTGGGGGATGTTATTTTATATTTTTATTTCTGTAAATTTTATTTTAATATGATGAGAGACCCTATTTGATCTCATCAATCCATTTTTGGAAGTTTTAAGAGGCGCAGTTAGGCTGCCGAGTTTTCGTAAGGGATTTTTCATCTCACTTTTATTCCTGTGATATTTATGCTACATTTTCTACCATTTCATTTGAGTGTTATATGTACTACCCATTATTAGACTCTTCTTGTAATATAATTTCGTTTATGAGTATTTACATCAATGTTGTATTGTCCTTCTTTCATGGGGTGTATGTTTCGAAAGATACCTAAGTCGGTAAGGGAACCTTTCACCCTCCTCTTTTTAAAAAGACTTATTTTGTTGGGTATTTTAATTTACATATTGTAATGTTGGTATATGTTCTTCTATATCCTTATTGATGTAAATTTTATGTCCAAGTGATGAGATACCCTTTTTATATCTCATCAACTCATTTTCTGAATTTTGAAGTGACGCCGTTAGGCTGTCAAATTTTTTGCAAGGGAACTTCTTAACCCAAATTTGATTCTTTGGGATAAACTTGTAATCCTTGAATATGTCATTCTATGAATATGTTTGAATGACTTCTGATTGTTTTACACTTAATATCCACTTATATTTGGTGTATTCGGTTGTCACAGATAATTATGTAATTGATTTATCCTTAATCCAAGGATACCGTCTTTGTAAGGGACTTCGTCTCAATCTCCTTTCATTGAGGCATATTTTGTTCTAATACAAGACTTTCATTTATATGGTGTATAAACCCCTTTTAATTTTAATTTTATACAAAAGGAATCTTTTTCTACGAAGTGTTTTACAAAATGACAAAAAGGAATGTTTCTTTTAACGTGGGCGGTGACAACAACCTTTTCCGCCGCCGCGATTATTATTTGGTCTTTGGCTTCCTAAACAAGCCATAATGTTTTTTAAAATGAAATAAATACCATATACTCTTTTATGTATTTTGGTATTGAAAATGGTTTTTATAATGGATTTGTTATGTCAATATATTTAAGTGGTATATTGTGATCAAAGTGTGGAAATGTTATCTTTCCATTATATTTGTTGTATGTCTTATGATTTTATAATGGTACTTGGACATTTGATGGGTGGTTATGTGATAAACCATATGATGGGTGGTGCCATGAATACCAGGATAGGTGGTTACGTTATAACCTCCAATGCATTGGGTATGGAAGTCGGCCGTATGGCTATTACATTAAGTGATATGTGTGGAAGTCGACTGTATGGTTATTCCATTTATGTATGTTTATGTCCCAAGTTACCTTTGCATGTTATGTGTTCTTTATATGGGTTTTATGGTAATATTTTGGTTAAAAAAGGGTAAGTAATGATCTTTTATTCACTAAAGACTTTATACTACTTCATAAAGGTGAAAAGTATTACTTTGATAAAGTACTCATGGTTTACTTGTTGTTTTGAAAAACTAACAGTTTTTCTTCATTGTGTATCCCTTACTGAGATTTTTATGCTCACCCCAAGTTTTTTTTGAATTTTTTTTTCACAGGACTTAACATGGAATAGGGTCAAGGATGGGAACAAGGAAACATCATGCTATCTAAAACATGGAACTCGATAAGTTTCTTTTTAATAGTTTTTATTTTATGGAAACTTAGTAGAATTGTCTACTTTGTAATCTTTTGAGATGTAATAGTTATGTCATAATTCTCTAAAACTCTAAACCTAAAAATATCCTCTATGTGAATTATTCATTTAATTCAATAATAAGTAATGTTTAAGGCCGGGTCCTTATAGTTGGTATCAAAGGTCGGTTTAGACAACTTTAGGGATTATGAGTTTTTGTTAGACACATGGTTAGTCCCTATATCTATTATTTCAGTTAAATCTTTGTTTTATAACTTTTTTTCAAGTCAAGTAAAGTCAGTTACGAATGGAAGGAGGAGGATCTCAAACGACATTCCTATCTCTTCCTGATGACATGCTTGCAATAATTATTGCAATGTCATGTTCGGATGATTGTGAAACTTTTTCTAGCATACAACTCACTTGCAAGAAGTTGTTTGAGATATCAAACACCTCCAATATACCTTGTTATCATCATGGATCTTGGGTTGTATTTAGTAAAATACTATTTTTACAATATTCTCATATTTTCAAGAAAGGTAAATATTATCAAGGCATTTTCAAATATTTTACCTTATCACAAGAATTTGAAGCATATTATGATTTTATAAATGGTGCTGAGGAAGGAGACCCTTGCACAACCTATTTATATTTTCTTTTAAAATATAGTCTCTCAGAACATACTTATGGTATTTTAAAAGGACCAATAATAGAAAGTTTCAAATCAAATTCTGTCCGAATATTTTATAGAAATCATGTTTTATCAGATGTTTTGGAATTATATGTCATACATGATTATTTTCTAAAACTGTTTTTCTGTGAACACCCATATGACCCATGTTGTAAAAGGTGTATTTGGATGGAGGAAGAAAATGATTTTGAAGGATATCTAAATAATTTTTGTAATGCATGGGACTTCTACCTACGTGAACAAGATGAAAATGAAACCGAGTGGACGCCATGATCAATGTATATTGTTCTTCATTTTTGGAATCGTTTTATTTTATGGTGGTGAAATAAGACTTCAAGAATTAAGATGTTGAGATCGTAATGAATTTGGATGAAAATGATAGGTATAAGGAAACTATTTAGGTTAAAACATGTTAGGGTTATTTTGGAGTTTTATAAAAAGGACAACACACAGACCGTGTGACAACCCGTCACGTCGAACAAAGCTGTGGGAATCGAACCCACAACCAAAGTGCGACTGGTATTTATCACCTACCAATGGACTACATAAAGTCCCTGGTTAGTTTGACTTATTCTTTTTTATTTAGATGATTTTATGAATTAAGAGTAAGTTGATTTTGGGTTATCTTTGGAAATTATTAACCTATCATGGAGGATATGTGATTAGGTTAATTACTTTTCAATATGAGACTTTTAGAGCAACTGATGTTATTTGAAGATAAGTGTTAATTTGTACCTTGGAAGACTATGTGACTACATCCTTCAAATATTTGGGTTTCAATCTTAGTTTGGTTTACTTTGAAGAATTTTATGGACAAATTGTTTATCGAATGGTCCTCGTTGAACTTTGGGTTTTGTTGGACAAATTTTGGATATTAAGAATAGATTTTCTTTTTATAAAGGGTTATCCTTTTCTGGATTATCTGATCTTGTTCTAACAATTTTGGTTTTGGTAAGGGTCTAAAGACATGGGAAATATATAGTTCTCTATTGTGGATTAAGTTATTCTCAAGAAGTTTATTATAGTACTCTTAATGCAAACAAGTCTTCCTAAATACTTGTCTTTTGGAGAAAGTATGAGTTTGTGTAAGAAATCTAGTAAAAGTTGAAAATCAACATGACAAGTAAGTATGTTTACTTAAGATCAAAAATAAATTCCTCAATGAAAAGTAACTTAAAACAAAAATTTTGTCTATTAAATTTTCCTATTAGGGAATCTAATACCGTTTAACCCACCACAAGTTTGGGATTTTCTTGTGGTTAACTTTCTCCTAAACATGTTTTCTATCACTCTCCCTCAGAACATGAACCTTTGCTTTTTCTTCCATATCCATGTTTTCCAACATGGAATCCTAGTATGGGTTAACTCAGGTGACCTCTGTACTTCCCTTTATTTCTTTTAAAGTGATTGTTTTATCGACTCTTGTTCCAATGTGGGACTTTCAATGATGTTTCTGAGCCCAATTTTAAAATTGCGAGGACGCAATTCCCAAAAGGGGGGAAGGATGTAACACCCCAGGTAAATAAATAATATGAAATTTTTATATTTATCCCTATTTGTGAATAAAATGTAAATATTAATTTAAAGGGAACTCTATGCTCGATGGCTTACCCAATACACAACAACGAGTTCCTTTGAAATCTTACGTTGCACTCTAATAATAAAATAATTTTATTTTAAATGGTAGTTAACACCTAGCCGTTGTAATGAAGGGAATGAACAGAACTAACTAAAAAATGATTATATATGTTTGTAAAATATTTTTACTTTTTACAATAATGTTAGAGTACTAAAAATGCGAATGAATATAATTTTAAGCGTAAACATTCTAATATTCTTTAAAAGGTCGATTAACCGCCTTTTGATGGCGAACCTATTTTAAATCCACTTTTGAAAATTTTATGTGTTATAATTGACAAAATAAAATTCTTCTTTAGAATCGGGACATCAAAATTTACTTTGTGTAAATTTTTGGTATTTTTCCGATAAAGTTCATTTTTTAATGAATAGTGAAAAATGTTGTATTTTAATTCAAAACCTATTTTTAATATAATTTATATATATGATTAGATTATCTTTTGAATTTGTTTTAAAGTTAAATTATAATATATTTTTACCATTTAATCCAATAGTGGTCATTGGGATTAATTTCAATTTGAAATTGGACTAAAACTAGTGTCAAGCTTTTGATATATATTGTTTCATAAAAACACGCTATTTGTTCTGATAGCGGAAATTAATTATTAAATTAATTAATGTAACTTATATGTTTTGAATTTTTTAAAATATACATCATTTTTGAATTAGGAATATCAAATATAGTTTAGGGTGAATTTTTGGTATTTTTCTGAAAAACATCAATTTTTGATGAATAGTGAAACCACTAAGTGGAACTTAAAAAAACTGATTTTTTGTTTAAATGAAATTTTACCAACTCTTTATTTTGATTTTAAAAAATCTGACATACATGGTTTTCATTAGGAAGTAAAATGTGGTTCAATGGGATTAAAATAATTTTTTGGTGAATAGTAACTTTTAAGTTTTTAATCGCGATTAGATGTAATTAGTGTAATTTAAGGTAAAAATAATGTTTTAATAATATGAAATGACCTTGACACATGTCCTAACCATATTGGATGTGTCATGGCCGACCAATACAATCCATGAGTCAACTTGGGGACCCCATGGAGCCACTTTGGTTGGAAAATGACTTTAATAACATTTTATTTAATGTTAAAATAAAAATGTCACAAACATGTGTTGTTTTACTAAAACCGTTTTTAAATGGGGTTATACAAGACATATTTTTGACTATAAATATTCATTATAAATATAAAAAGATTTCCTACATCATTATATATTTTTTATAATTAAATAACTTAAATTATTTATGACACCATGATGATGCAGTGATTACATCATTATTTAACGATTTAAATAAAATGAAAAGATAATGTAAAATATAAGACCTACACTTGTCGAAAACCTATTGGATGAGTGGATTTATAACTATTATCACCTTATCCTAGAAATATATATTTGTGGGACCTTTAAAAACCGAAACTCATTTTATAACTAAGTTACCTTTTATAACTTTCCAAGAGTGCCCCTCCTCTCCTCTTATAAAAGGCCCCCACCACTACCACCTTACCCACATATCTCAAGCCTTTGTCTCAGCCAAAACCTGCCCATTTTGTCTCTCCAAATCCCTATATTACTCCTAGAAGCCTCAATTTGGCCAGACGTCTTTCCAAGGAAGCCTTTGAGCTCAAATCAAAAAGAGTTACCCGATTTAAAGGTAGTGTCTTCTCTTGTGTTCTTATGTTTTATTTTGCTTCTAAAACCCCCTAAACTATTTTTATTCCTTTATTTTGTAACAACAACAGTATCACCAATATACTAGGATGTTTTTATGAGAAGGATTAGAGATAAAACTGCACACACCTTCGTCTAATGGTTAAAGAACATATTGTTTATGTGGTTGGCGATTTTCTGCCTCACGAAACGATGATTGTTCAATATTCTTTTAACACCTTTAAAGGTGGACATTATGATGTAACTGTATTTTATATATGATATATATGGTATTTATGTTTACTATATGCTTCTGTATTTTATATTTAAAACATACCCTTATTCTTTGCATGTTGTGAAAATGCGATAATTTCATATGAGGAAGTGTGGACTACCGCCCCCTCAAGTGATGTGACTCGTTCATGAAATATATGGAATGTATAAAGTATGAAATTAATGAACATATGTGACCTATATAACATATATATTATACTAGAATTATAATATATATATATATATATCTAATTTATTTTTAATTCCATTAATATGACAAAAAAAAATGAAAGTAGCGTTCATGCGTACGTACGGCCTACCGTCTCCATGAACAGTGCTTTTCATTTTTTATCTCCAAATGTTATGGAATAGTATAAAATGAATATGTACTGGATATATATGATATTTTAATCATTAATAATATTCTGGAAATGATTTAATTATAACTACATGGGTAATCATTTTCAAACAGGTTCATTTTTTACTCATGTACCAAACATCGGCAAAAACGTCTGATATGAACTAACATTATTAAACAATTATTATAAAATTATAATATGTGATATGAACTGAATAATAATATTTAAAGAAGGTACTTAAGAAATTATAAATTTACCAAAGTTTATTTTACAGGAATATAAAGAAACGAACAAGACAAGTCGGACTTGTGGTAAGGGATCCTACCCCTCTCTTTCTTTTTAAGTACACTCTTTTATGTCATTCCTTTTAAGCTCATCTTTCTTATGATTGGGATGTTATTTTATATTACTATTACTGTAATTTTTATGTTCATATGATGAGATACCCTATTTTCTCTCATCAATCCATGTTGGAAGTTTTGAGTGGCGCCGTTAGGCTGCCGAATTTTCGTAAGAGATCCAATTTCTCTCTTTCTTTTTAAGTACCCTCCTTTATGTCACTTATTTTAATCTCCTCTTTGTTATGTTAGGGGATTTTCTTTTATATTCCTCTTTCTTTATATTTTATGTTAATATTATTAGAGACCCTATTTGATCTCATCAATCCATTTTTGGAAGTTTTAAGTGGCGCCGTTAGGCTACCGAGTTTTCGTAAGGGATTTTTCATCTCACTTTTATTCCCATGAGATTTATGCTACATTTGCCACCATTTCCATTGAGTGGTATATGTACTGCCAATTATTGTACTCTTTGTGTAATATAATTTTGTTTATGAGTATTTACATAAATGTTGTATTGTCATTCTTTCATGGGGTGTATGTTTCGAAAGATACCCAAGTCTGTAAGGGAACCTTTCACCCTCCTCTTTTTAAAAAGACTTATTTTGGTGGGTCTTTTAATTTACATATTTTAATGTTGGGATATGTTCTTATATATCCTTATTGATGTAAATTTTATGTCCAAGTGATGAGATACCCTTTTTATCTCTCATCAACTCATTTTCTAAATTTTGAAGTGACGCCGTTAGGCTGTCAAATTTTTTGCAAGGGAACTTCTTAACCCAACTTTGATTCTTTGGGATAAACTTGCACACCTTGAATATGTCATTCTATGAATATGTGTTAATGAAATCTGATTGTTTTACACTTAATATCTACTTATATTTTGTGTATTCGGTTGTCACAGATAATTATGTAATTGATTTATCCTTAATCCAAGGATACCGTCTTTGTAAGGGACTTTGTCTCAATCTCCTTTCATTGAGGCATATTTTGTTCTAATACAAGGCTTTCTTTTATACGGTGTATAAGCCCCTTTGACTTTTAATTTTATAAAAAATGAATCTTTTTCTATGAAGCATTTTACAAAAAGACAAAAAGGAATGTTTCTTTTAACGTACGCGGTGAAAACGACCTTTTTCGCCGCCGCGAGTATTATTTGGTATTTGGCTTCCTCAACATGTCATAATGTTTTTTAAAATGAAATAAATACCATATACTCTTTTATGTATTTTGGTATTGAAAATGGTTTTTATAATGGATATTTTATGTCAATATATTTAAGTGGTATATTGTGATCAAAGTGTGGAAATGTTATCTTTCCATTATATTTGTTTTATGTCTTATGATTTTATAATGGTACTTGGACATTTGATGGGTGGTTACGTGATAAACCATATAACAGGTGGTGCCATGAATACCCAGACGGGTGGTTACGTTATAACCTCCAATGCATTGGGTATGGAAGTTGGCCGTATGGCTATTCCATTAAGTGATATGTGTGGAAGTCGACCGTATGATTATTCCATTTATGTATGTTTATGTCCCAAGTTACCTTTGAATGTTATGTGTTATTTATATGGGTTTTATGGTAATCTTTTGGTTATAAAAGGGTACGTAATGATCTTTTATTCATTGAAGAGTTTATAATACTTCATAAAGGTGAAATGTATTATTTTGATAAATTACTCATGGCTTACTTGTTGTTTTGAAAAAATAACAGTTTTCCTTCTTTGTGTATCCCTTATTGAGCTTTTTATGCTCACCCCAAGTTTTTTTTGAATTTTTTTTCACAGGACTTAATGTGAAATAGGGTCAAGGATGGGAACAAGGAAACGTCATGCTATCTAAAACATGGAACTAGACAAGTTTCTTTTTAAGAGTTTTTATTTTATGGAAACTTAGTAGAAGTGTCTACTTTGTAATCTTTTGAGATGTAATAGTTATGTCCTAATTCTCTAAAACTCTAAACCTGAAAAGATCTTCTATGTGAATTATTCATTTAATTCAATAATAAGTAATGTTTAAGGCCGGGTCCTTATACTAAACATGTCTAAAATTAATTTTTTGAGAGTATTTAGACCCATAATCATCTCTAATTATAAATAAATCACTATGGAACTATTTGAAATTGAAAATAAATTTATAATAAATTAATAGTTTTGGAGTTTCCTAAATGCCCCTCCTCTAGCTTATAAAAGGGAACCTCTCCTTCTCTTTTATTAACACGTATAAATCCTTTTTGTTCGGCCAAAACCTGACCATTTATCCTTAAAACTTCAATTCCTTCCTCATATAAGCCTTAACTTGGTCATAAGGAAACTCAAGGAAGCCTTTTGTCACATACCAAAAGGAGTTACCCGATTAAGAGGTAATGTCTTCTCTCAAGCTCCTTAATTAATTTTTCCGATCCACCCCTAAAATATATTTATTACATTATTTTATGAAAAAAATACTAAAAATACTATGATTTTTTATGCTAATTGTTTGAGCTATACTTACACACACCTCCATCTAATGGATATTGTGTATTCTGTTTTTGTGTACGGGGAACTACTGCCTCACAAAACAGTGATCGTTCATTTTTTCCTTTAACACCAATCATGGTGACCATTATGATGG
The DNA here is from genome assembly GCA_963277665.1 of Viscum album. Taxonomy (NCBI): domain Eukaryota; kingdom Viridiplantae; phylum Streptophyta; class Magnoliopsida; order Santalales; family Viscaceae; genus Viscum; species Viscum album. The sequence continues at coordinate 1,773,074,811 of OY728165.1, read as the reverse complement.
AAACCATATATATATGTTATATGATATATTAATTATTTATTTAAGATTTTTTATTATTTTTTACAAAACATACCTTTTTTACTTTCCATTTAGTGTCAATACGATAATCTCATTTGAGGAAGTGTGGACTACCGCCCCCTCAAAGTAATGTGATTCGTTCACTCACCACATGGAATGTATTAAAGATGGTTTTTGTGAACTTATATGATATATATGATATAATAATACTTTTTTAATAATGATATATATACATATAAATAAAAAAATATACATATGTCATTTACATACATTCTTTCAATATGACAATTAAAACTGAAACAACATTCTTACGTACATAAGGCTTATTGTCTGCATGAAAGATGTATTCCATTTCATACTTATTTATGCTATATATTATTTTAATATACATATACTGGATATAAATTCTATTTATATCATTATTTACATTATGGACTCATGATATAAGTATAAGGACAACCGATATAACAAATTAAGACACATGTGAAGAACAAAGTGGATATTACCTGAAGTGAAACCTTAACATAGGATCATTAACAAATAGGTAATATATGGTCATAATAAAACCATATTACATATTAGATATAATAATATTCTTCTATAAAAGATTTATAATAATCTTATATTTATTATACAAGAATCTTGTTCGAGTGTGAAGAGTGTCAGGACATAAGGTGAGGGGATTTTTGTCTCACCTTTATTTCTATGAGACACATGCCTCATACACTACTTGTTTCTTATATGTTAAGTATATAATACCCATGAATATATTTTATTATTATTATCAAAATGATTATTATATTTCCATATTATTATAATTTTCTTTTTTACATGTGGCATTTGATTCTATTGATTATAATGTGATGAATGTTGATTTTATAATCTCTTCCATATTTTGGAATGTTTCGTTTTAAGTCTCCATTTGGTAATATTTATCATCCATGTACATGTTTTCTAAAAATGTTATCATAATTTTTTTTATTATCCTATGTTTTTTAAAGTCATTTTACCTATTTTTGACTTTTTACTACACGATTTGGAAGGAATATTTATTTCATTTTTCAAACGATGTACTTTTTTAATTTTATAGAAAAAGTACGAGAATATTGTTTTTTTTAATTTATACAGTATGAACAGATTTTTAAGCTTTCATGAAGCCTTATTACCTTGAAGCATCATCCACAAGCTTACATGGGTTTTTTCAAATAAAATGTTTTCTTTTAAAATTGTGCTGTATTTTAAGAAGAGAAAATTATTTCAACAAAGAAAGAATATTTTCCTCAAGAACTCTTTTAAATTGTTTTTCATGATATCATTATACGTTTTCAAATTGATTTCAAAGAAAAGGGGTTTGAAAATATTTTATGTTTTAAAAATTGATTTTCATGTTCAAAGTGATCATTCCAAATCCTTCCCCATCTACAATAATATATTTTTTTTATAGTTAAAGAATACCATTCATATTATTTCTCTAAATGGTTTATGTTTTTATGAAATGATTTTTAAGAAATTTTCTTCTTTTAATGGGTTATTATTTTTATGAAATGATTATGAAACCTGTATCTTTTCCACGGGTAATGATATGATTTCATGTTTATAATACATATTTAATTTCATGGGTTATGATATGTTTATTTATGATATTTTGGCACATGTATGTATGATTTCATTATGAGATGGGTGTGACCTATTTATCTATCCAATGCATTGGGTAAATATTTATATATCATGAGATAGAATAATATGATCTTGGGAGTGAACATTGACTACTAAGATGGCCATGGGACTGAACCATGACTACCAAGATGGTATAGGTTGTAAAATAATACTACTAAGATGTCCATGAGAGTAAACCATGACTACCAAGATGGTATGAGGAGTGAATCCATACTAATAATATGGTCTTAGAAGTGATGCCTCGGCTACTATGGAAATAATTATATGCTTATGTGTCTACCACAATTCCATTTTTTATTCTTATGCTAGGATTTCTTAGAATATGTTATTTATTTTCTTATAATTCATGTATTATGAACTGCCATTATTTATTCCATGTTTCATGTATATGATATTTGATAAGTAGGGTATGATATTTCATTTTCATGATTATGTTCTCACATCCTATTACTCTTGATTATGCTTACATATATCCCTTTTTTACCCTCAATGAGCATTTGAGCTCACCCATTTCTTATTTTTTCCTCAGGTTACGAATAAAGGTTTTAGGTAGAAGTACTAATGGTGGAGATCTTTATGGGATATGTTGAAGATCCTTCACTAGGATAAAAGATTTGGTTTCCAAGTTTACAAATACACTAAAATATTACTATCCTCAGACATATATTATTTTAATGTACAGAATATTCATCTAAAATGATGTTATATCGATGTATGTTAGGCCTGGGTCACTATATGATACCATCAAATTAGGTACCCTATATCCTATAGTATCCACCCACATGCCCTTTTCCATATCAAAAAACTATAGAACTCAACCCAAGACTCATCCACCCAAGAAATAACCTTAAAAACGTCATATTAGTTTTTTCAAATTTCTCCATCTATTCTAATCATCAATCAATATTAAAAAATTTAAAATGATCCTAAACTCTACACTTAGTGGAACCTGAATTCCTATAGTTTTACCAATATAAACTAGTATAGGGTTTTACAACCTCTTCACCATAAAAATTATAATCCATGAAAATTCTCAATGTGAATCTCTTATGTAACACATCTTTCATCAAAACCCAATATATTGTCTGAAACCATACCTCCCACTAGCTATTCTCATGCTGTTATTGTACTTGAAGTTGTGAAACTACATAATAACCTAGACCCATCACACTTTTACCCATCATAAATTTGTTTCATCACCCAAATGATTTGAAAAAATCTATAACAAAGTTATCTCCCTTGATCTTGTGTAAAAGTCTTAGTCAATACCAAACTTCAGAATCTAAAATTGAATGACCGAATAACCTAGAAATTATGGTGTCATTTAATTTCACCAATTCCAGGATGATTCCCCACTCTAAGTAGAATATGTGGATTTCCAATTCAATGACATCATACACCCAAGTTTGACATCTTTAATTTAAAATAGATTATTTCATTATTGGTGACACACCTGGGAACCTCAAAACCCCCAAAAACTCAAACTCATAGCCTCATTCATGAGAATAAATCCAACTCATGAAGTCTCACACCATTACATAGGGAATAATACACCCTTTGAACACTAACATCCACTAACTCAATATACTAACTATTGAAATATACAAATCCCCACTAGTTAGTCACAAAATGCACTAACATACACAGTCATTATGATTCAGTACTAGTATCTGGTTCTCCCATATTGAACACACACACACACACACACACACACACAGGCTTCTTGTATCCAAGAACCAACACATAACCCTTACAACTACCAATCTTGGTTTTCCATACATGTCAAAACTGACATATAGTATACAAAAATTGATTAAGGGTTGGATTATAATAACCTCAATAGTGGATCCCCACCATATAAATTCCCACCTCATAGATCTATACACCTATATTAGCAATCCATAAAACCATCCAAACACCGATACTCAAAAGACCTGTCCCATCACATCCAAAAATATCCACCCCATGATCATCGCTCTCAGTCCATGTATTCAGGGTGTTCTATGAAACCACTAACCAAAAATACTCAATATACACCATCACTTACATGTACTTGGTTATCATAACCCAAAAAATTCAACAACTCTCATTTTAATGAATATTCCACATTCCAACCTACTAAGTACTCCATTTATATTGATTGGTTTTTTCACAATTTTATAGGTTTCCAACATCTATAGATAGTTAAAGCACCACCCAATGCAACACTAGTAAAAAATAATCCAATAAAAACCAAAAATTCACACCAAAACATCAATCACCTCATTGGTTTCTACATCACATAAGATTTCATATTTAATTCCCCTTTTTTATATAATAAAAAAATAACATCAAGGTTTAAGAACCATAAATGAAAACAAGGTGTTAAAAACCTTTTCATTCTCATCTCATAATTGATGACACTCCAAGGATGATAATCCAAAAATCCATCAGCATTCCTCAACCTATATCTAAGTGGCTAGGAAGGCTAAGGAGTCTTAGAATCCACAAAAAATTAGTCACCTCATAAGTTCATATACCCAATAAAAGTCTCAAGGTACCAAACACAAATCTCTCTCAAGATTGAACACATACCAGGAGAAATTAAAATTAATCACACTCATTGATAAGGTCATCGTGTCATATCACTGTGATTCATTGGACCTGTATACAAACTCTTCCAAACCATTATTGTTTCCAAAAATCCATCCACAACTATATCTCACATGGAATGAAAATCCAATAAAGATTATTTGAACATGAAGCTTACCACTCAAAGGATGAGTTTAAACCATGGTCACCCCAAATATATATCCTTAGTATTAAATACCATGATAATATCCAAAAGAAAGTAGGAATTCATAAGTATATATTCATAATGTTACACAAAACCATCATGGTTAATAATAATGTAACACCAAACAGGCACACACTATAGTGTTATCATGTCTATAACCTGACTCACATCATTGAGATTCAAATATCAACTATCCCATGATCAATAACCTATTCTAAAAAAACCCATGAATCACATGCATGTTATTCACATCAACACACTAGGCATCACCTGCACTTCAATATCAATATACCTCAAGGAATACATTATGTTGATCCAACTTTCTTATCACACATCACTTGCATGTATTCATATCATTCACATCATATGAAGAAGCTAACCATTCCCATGATCTAGAAGGAATCCTCATGATTAGGTCTCCCCCTATCATGGGATACCCTCATATCACTACAACCCATATTCAGAATACAGAGGAAAAAATCCTAACCACATAGATACAAATCATCTTAGCGTGATCCTATGCCAAAATATCATTAATAATCCCCTCAACCTATTCTATATACCTTACCACATGAAGGTGAAAACCATTGAAGAAAATTTATTTCTTTGCTTTTAAAAATTCAAGACAAATAATGTACTATCACCCCATTCCAAGACTTTATCAACAATAGGCATCCCTATGCCCATACCAAGTTACCACTCTAGGGTAATAATCCACTTTGGGTAACCACAAATTGGGATACCCATTTGATTCATTCTATCACATATTATAAGAACATGTACAATTTTACCCCCAAGAAACATGTCTCATCATACGCTCACTAAATGGAAATAAAAGCTAGTAATAAGGTATACATTCTACTACTCTATACTAACCCTATAATATAAGCCTATCACAATACTAAGGATTGACCTACGTTAACTTATCCTATATCAAGTCAAGTATTAAATAGATAGAGTATTAACTTAATTGATTACCTACTAAAAAAAAATAGAAAAATAAAATCCTATTTAAGTAGAATTCCATCATCATGTTATATAAGAAAACACTAAATAAGTAACTTTTTATAATTTTAAATAACTAGAACATATATATTAATCAAAGTTCACAATCATAGGAAGGTATAAAAATGACATGTGAATACTACATGCCAATATGATTCATGAAAATATGCCTCTTACCACCCTAGGTTAAGGGAAAAATCATAAATAAATAATCCAATGAACATCATACTTTTTATAATAAAATAACTCAACTGTAACAATGAAATCCCAAAAAAATTCCCAACACCTCAGTATCTTTGATTTCCACTCATGAAAGTGTTGTAAAGGACCAAAAAATAACATCCATACCTAGTTATAACCAGTTCTATACCGGTCTAGCACATCCAAAATATTAATAAAAAAATTACTTGATACCACCTTTTGGAATCATTGACCTGATTCACCTCCATTGTGACTGAACCAGGTGCCACATACCATAAGAATTTACCCTGATATGATAGTAGAAGTAGAACATCAATGAAGGTCTATGTTATAAGTAGTGAGACTATAATTTTTTAGTAAAAAATATCTATAAAACATAGTGTAAGTAATATATTCAATAGTCATCCCAAAATAAACTAAATGAAAGAAGACATCACAACTATATGAAATTAGTAAATAAACAATAAATCACATGTTATAATAGGATGGGTAACAATAATTTCATATAGGAATAAAAAAAGAAAAGGTTACCAATATTTTTACTATGAAAATTCTGCCATAAATAAATAATCCCAATAATGATTCCATAATAAATCATGTCTCGAGTCCCATCCTAGTCTCAAATCCAACCTTCAGTTGAGATACATAGATCAACCATAAAAATTTGGGTCACTGCCTTACCTTTTATAGAAACCGAGAATTCTACTTGGGAATCATGATGTATGATCAGTGTGTTAGTAAAAATATGTAAAAACACAAATGGTGTCAATAAAAATATCTAGTATAATAAATTTCATGTACAAAGCAATTTACTAAAAAATGAAGTAAATAGTCAAGGAAGAAATAATAAAACACATCACACCTACTGGTGCCCTCCAATCACCCTGTGTGATGAATACCTAATTTTTCCAGTGATGAGTTGTCTATGAACCTATCATATAACCATCAAATAAGAATTTTATCCCAAGTCATAGTTAGTGGGAATAATTCCTCATTATAATAAAATGACAAATACATGGTTAGTATGTCCTGATGGTATATCCGTAACCAGGGGAATATCCTCCTTATGGTAACATAGTCATCAATACATGGGAATCACATCTCAAAAATATTGTCACTTGCTTGGGAATAACATCCCTAGTTTTACAAATATAATTAGGCATCAAAACTTGAAAATATCATCAGGATAGGGAATAAAATTCCTAGCCACTGGTACAATCATAAGAGGGAAGATCATCCTGAGTTCCAGGCCACATTACATGGGTGGGAATCATATCCTAAGGGAAAACATTCACATCTAGGAATCACATACTATTTCCGGGAAGCATCTTCTCATGGGTAATACTAATGTTCCCAAATAGGGCTGAGATCACTAGGGAGGATCAATGATCACTTTTATTTTTATAAGAGAGTTTTTTAACGTATTCTTGAAAAACATTTCATAGCCTCTAAAAAATTTTTAGAGTTATGATCCACTAAAATATAAATATCAACCTCCCATTTAGTATATAGAAAATATAAATAAGGAGTATTAAATGATATTTACAATGTTAGGTATAAATTCCCACTTCTTTTCATTTTGGTTACCCCCCAACATGGATTCTTTTAATAACTTATTTTTGGAATACAAAGGCTTAAGAAAAAAAATAGTTCTAAAACACAGTTGACAACATTTCTTCTATAGCTAGTTATATCCCTAAACTATCCTATCCATATCCTATTTCCCCGTAGTTGGTTAAACACTCCAGAAAACATTTCTTTTTAGAAATTAGTTATACCCCTAGTTACAAGCTTCTTTCTTCTTCATTCTTGATCCACTTCAGAAAGTTATTCACTTCATCCAAAAGTAAGCTAAATCACCTTCACCTATGTATAATCTTCAAGAACTTCAAAAATTATCTTAATAATCTTTCAATATTAAAAATTCCAACAAATATTTAAAAAATTTGAATAATCTAAATAACAAATTTCTATAATTTATTTCTAAAAACCCTAATTATAAAATGTTAGTCCATTCAACCTCTGTCTGATAACCTCTAGATGATGGTATCTATCTAATTTTCTCTATTCAGTTTTACTTCTTCTTTTACTGCATCAACTAAGTACAAAATAAATCATAAAATTATAACTTCTTTGACCAATAGAGCAATATCTAATAGAACTCCATCTGACAGAGCTTTCACTGATGGATCTTACTCTGATGGATCTCCGTCCGATGGAACTCGCTCCGATTAACTCAACATCAACTTGAAAAAAAATTGGTTGGGATCTTAGCGTATCATAAAAATGTCAAAGAATCAAATTTATGAACACATGAATAGTCACAAAGTAAAAATGTATTGTGATCTCTATTTATATGCATCCCAAAATATATAGGGATGGAAACTGTAATGTTTTTACCATTCACTCAAATTTTTATATCTCCAAATTTCATGTTTATTCCATATTCATCTTTGACCATATCTACTCTTCTCAATTCATCTGATGACTTCTCAAAAATTCATAAATCTTCACAACTCTTCTCAAATTCTATGAAATCAGTCTAGAAATAATAATCCAGAAAACTTATCATATGTCAAGTTCTCTTGACACACTTAAAATATATTCAATAATCACTTTACATTCTATAAAAAAATGTGTCTAATGGATTTTTTGCATCTAATAGAAGAATGTCAAATATTCATCTCGTGAATCCATTTTAAGGAATTTCTAATGAATCCTGAACCAATTTAGAATGAAATCATTACATTTTCTCTTAACCCCTTAAAAAAAACAATTTTATTTCTCACTATGATTCTTCAATCCAATTGAAAATGGTTGACGACATTGTTGCAACTTCTATATGCATCAGTCACCTACAACCATTCTAGTAGCAACCAAGCTTTTCTCAAAAATTTAATTACTTTCTCATTACAATAGCACTCTTCATACATTTTCTCATATCCATTATATGATTATGATTACAAAGATGAACTCCACCTCTATCCATGCTTAGGTAAAATGAATTGGTGTCATCAACTGTAGTACATATGATGTTTTGAACCCGATGTTTTATCAATGTCAGCCTACTTCTTGTCTGATGGATCGAAATATATATTGAATCTGATGGATCTGTATATGTATCCTTACCAATTGACTTATGTCAACGACTCTTCTTATTCTCAATAAAAAACTTTTGAAGTTGGATGTTATGACTCCAATGAAACTCTAATTTTAATGCTATATCAATGTTATTGAAAACAAAAACTTTGACTTCTATTGTTCTTCATATTTATAGAATTATATATCCATGATAATGATGGATCGATGGGTCATACGATAGTGCATCTGATGGTAAATATGATGGTTGTTCTGATCAGTAACTATGAATATTATTTTAACTTCAATATATTTCCATTTATAAATTTATAAAAATATCTGTATCTGATGCTCTATGGTTAGATGATCAATATTAAGAACAATTAAATTTTGGAAACTTTGGAAACATTCATTTATATTTTCTTTTACACACTCTAGTTTGTATCACAAGACGTTCATGATTTTGTAACATTAATCAATCAAAAATAATTGTCATATTTTATTTGATCAGATCCTATGTATGAACTTATGCATCCAAAAATCTATGTTTGGAACCTCTCTCCACTTCTTCTTAACATTATACATATTGATCAATTGAAAAAAATACAATGAAAACACAAGTTGGAATTAACAATATCCCCCTTTTTGTATGTGTTTAATACCCACACAATACTTTGAAACATATACATAATCAATATGTATACTCATATTTCTCCCCAACTCCTTTTATTTCTCCCTTACTTTTCTTCTCCCCCTTATTGACAATAAAATTCAAAGGTTTCACTCATTATCCATGAAAAATTTCTTTTGTATAATAATAGTATCACATGAGTTTCTTAACAAATATCCTTTAACTAAACATCTCTAAGTCCACATGGGCGAATTCAGTGTAAAAAACAAGAGTGTATAATCTAAGTGATCAATGCTGTCCATGAAAGAATGTTTTATGTAATAATTTTCTTACTCTCTTTTCAATATTCTCATATATGGGGGATATAGATCTATCAGATTGGATGAGCCTGTAAAGGGCTAGCGACGCTAGGGTTTCCCTCGTCGCCGCCTTCCTTTTCCCCGCGGTGGATATGCTACGGTCTCTTCCAGCGCTCTCCGTGCCATGTTAGAGACTCTACCTCCTGTTATGGTTCAAGCTACGAGCTCTATGGCGCTTCAGTTCATGATTCTCAAGAGTAAGACCAGTTTGCGACGAGGTCGCTTCATTTGCCGACACACTCTTTGGAGCGTTCGTGGGATCACAGTTATTGGGGGCATGACATCGTTCTAGTCTGTTGAAGCTTGAGGGTTGTGGTCATGATCTACAGCGAATTGAATGCTTTGAATGTTCATGGTGGTCTTCTCCAACCAGATTGTTGGCGGTGACTAGATTTGGTTGGTTGATCTATGGCGTCCCGACTTGGTGATGGGTTCTCTTTCACGTCCTATTTTTTTCTTTTCAATTTCGGATTTTCCTATTGCTGCGCCTTTCATTTGATGTGTTTTTTCATTGGGATTCTTTGGATGAATATTCTCCGGAGTTTTAGGGTAGATTCTTTTGTGGAAAAAATGGAAGTTCTCAGACTGGAATGGAGAATGAATACGGTTTGGGTTGAATCAGTTTTTGGCTCAAGTTTTTAACTTCTGTGATGATTTGGTGTTTTTGGTGTGATGCGATGGTTCTGAAGATGATGGTGTAAATGTTGATGAGTTGCAGTTATGATGAAGATGACATCATGTGGCATTGATTCGGGTAAGGTTCAGGTCTGGAGGAGTGCTTCTGGATTTCGAATTTTGAATGTGGAATTCTGGGTGCGTTGTTTTGAAGGTTGAATGTCAATTTTTGGGATGTTTTGATTTTTGAATCTGGAATTTCGCAAGGTTCCCACTTGCCCATAAAGTGGATATTTGGAAAACAAAAAAAAGGATTTGGTCATATATGGGGAAATATAAGAAAAATTGGTTAAGATAAAAACAACCTGAACCCATATAAACAAACATATTATAAAATTAAAAGTACACAAACACAACTTACCCAAAATAACTTATTTCATAACCTCGTTAATTTCTTTTCAATAAAAGTAATAGAATCAAAACTCAGATTCAAACCATCAAATCCTTCAATTCCCTATTATTGAGTAAAATTATACAAATATTTTGGGGATAAAGCGAAACCTTGGTAGTTTCTTAGAAGAAACATTTGGAATGATAATATTCTCCTAGTATTTAATTTTTATTATTTTTCTTGGATTTTTCATTGGTTATTTTTTCTTCCTTCTGTTGGAACTTTTCATATTTTGTAACAAGCTTCCTCTTATATGTAGTCGCTTCAGATGAAGTTGTCAACTTCTATTCAACTTTCATAGAATTTTTGTTATAATGAGTTTATAACAGCCTCTTTATTTTTTCTTATTGGATTGAAAAGATAGTCATACAAATTTTAGTATCATGCCCTTATTACTCACATATCTTAAAATTTTTCTGAGTCTTCAAACCACCATATATTGATATCTTTTTATCAACATTGTTCTCATCTTTATAAACCTATTTCTTCCCAATTTATTTAGTGGATTTTTGTGATATTACTAACTTTATATCCATGGACACTTGATTAGGAAATATAACTAATCATTATTTATTTTTTTATTAGCATTTTTACTTTTTGAAACTTCCTTAAAGTACTCAAATTTCTTCAGTTTTCCATCTATATTTGGTATGGATTCAACATTTATCACATTCTGAATTTTATTTTACGGTTCTACAATTTTTTAGAAAAATTGATATTATTTTATCATCATAACCCACCTTAATTGATACCTATTTGTTAGAGAAGAATTATTATATGAAGATGAATAGTCTTTATGTCTTAAAATTCTATTTCACCAATAGTGATATCTGAATATTGATTTTTCAGATTGATGGTAAAAATTATCTGTATTTTTTTTTATTGTTGTTGCTTCATAAATCATGGACCACTTTTATTAGGGTGAAACTTTCCTAATGAAATCCATTTTTTATTACTAGATGATGATATATCATATATCTTTATTTTTTAACCTGTAGTGTTAATATAAATTTATATACATTGATATTTTTTTAGATGAAATAAAATACTTATGCAAAATCTTTTTTTCACTATATTCAAATGTTTAAATTTTAACCTCAATAGCCTTTATTAAGTATTATCTCATATTTATTATATTAATTTGTGTTTTAAGAAGAATTGATTATGTTTAAAAAATTATTATTATTTTTCCTCTAAACTATCTTATAGAATATTTACCTTATTTTCAAAATAATCCATCATCAACTTGTTCTGCTTACTTTATTCAAAAACTATATATAATATTATATTGATATTCTAATTGCCACCTTATTTTTATTCATAACTTTCCAATTTTATCTCAAGATAAAAAATCATCATTTTATAGGATCCAATAAAATTGAGGTTTATTTACTATTTCTTAATACAATCACCATTCTCAAAAGTTACATATTCAACATTTTTATTCAAATTCCTTCTTTCTTTCTTGAGTTGAGTATTCTACTAAATTGATTTTTTGAATTTTTTTAAATAATCTATTCAAATTATGTTATATTTTCAAAATAATCATCACTCCATGGTGAAATACATCCATTTACAACTTAAGAAATGAATTTGACTTGATTATATGATTCATCACTAGATTAGAAGTTATCCTTCTTCCTTATTCTTAGAAAAATTATATTCTTCTTATCACTAGGATATTTGTATTTATGTTTCTTCAACTTTTGTTTTGGAAATTTTTTATCATCTTCTTCAGACTCATACTCTTTAACTTTATTCCTTATAATTTTTTGTGAAAAATATCCTTTCCCTTTATCATTCCAACATTTGAAATATTTTTTATCATTTCCCTTCCAATTTACCTGGTTGTATCTTTCAGAAAGGAGAGAAACAATTATGTTGAAATATTTTTCTTCTACCTATTAATTTGAATTACTTAATTATTATAAAAATTATTTATATATGTTATTTCCTTTTAAAAATTATTTAAATAAAATTTATTTCTTATATTTTTTCTTAAAAATAATATATTTTTTCATTTCACATACTGCTAGAATATTCTGATGGTCATCTAAGAATCAATCATTATGTAATTATTAATATTAAACTTTTTCATCAAATATATTTGAAAAGTTTCTCATTAGTTTCTTGAGAATAATAGAATCTTATAGCTTCCCACAAAAACCCTTGATATTTCTAAAAAGCTATTTATTATTATAATTTAATCATCATAACTTTCTTCATCATCCATTTTTATATCTTCAAATCTAATCCTCTAGATTTTTAACTTAGATTATTTAACTTTTTCATTATATTTATAACTGCTTCTCAATTTATCCCACATTTTCCTAGATGTTAGAAACCACATAATCTTTGTATTAGTTTTTTATGTGACATCAACATAGAATTATGATCTATTCCATCATCTTCCAAACTTCCCTTGTTAGTAGATCCTATAAAAACAATATTGATGGGATAAAATCCCACTACTATTGTATCTCACACTATGATAATATTTTAGCTAAAAAATAGGAACAATAATATTGTTAACTAAATTGAATTTCTCTATTCTTAGAGTTATATATTTCAGAGTGAAGCATTCATTGATACCAATTGAACTTAATAAATAGGATTGAGATCATTGAGAGGGGGGGGGGTGAATCAATGATCAATTTTCTTTTTATAAAAAAGTTTCTTGACTTATTCTTGTGAAAAAATTATTAACCTCTGAAAACTTATTAGATTTATTATAAACTCAAATATAAATCTCAACATCACCTTTCATATGAAACAAATACAAATAAAGAGTAACACATGATATTTACAAGGTCTGGTACAAATACGTACTCCTTTACAAGTTAGTTAGTCCACCCAACATAGATTCCTTTAATAAATTCTTTCTAAAATATAAAGGCACAAGTAAAAAACAATTCTACAACCTAGTAAAAAAATTTATTCTATAGTTGGTTATACTCTCAACTACCCTTTTCATATCCACTTTTCCCCATATTTGGTTAAAAACTCCTACAAAAAAGAATTTTCAGAAACTGGTAATACCTCCTAGCTACAAGTTTATTTCTTCTTCTTTATTTATCCAATTCATAATGTTCTTCAATTATTCCACAAGTATGATTGATCAAATTCACTTTTGTTCAATCTTTAGGAACTTCAAAAATTCTCTTAAGAATTTTATTTTCTTGAAATTTCTTCTAAATAGTTAGAAAATATAAATATTATCAATAACATATTTCTAGAATTTTTATCTAGGAAACTTACTAAGAGAATGTCAGTATATTCATACTCTATTGGGTAACCTCTATTTTATTGCCTCCATATGATTTTCTTTTCCCAGTTCATCTTGTACTCTTTATACATCAACTAAGTAGAAAATCAATTAGCAACTCAAAAATTATCTGATCAATAGAGATCTGTTTGATGGAACTTTATATAATGGATCTCTCTTTGATGGATCTTTATCTGATATATTTCTTTTCAATGGAACTCACTCTGATTAACTCAACATCATAATAAAATAAAATTTTGTTAGGATATCAGCCTATTACAAAAATTCCATAGCATTATCATTCTATTCATGTGAAAAGTTAAAAGGTATGAATTTACTATGATCTCTACTTATTATCATCCCAGAATTGAAAATGCAGGAAACTGAAATTTTTTTCACAGTCAATAAAATTTTTATATCTATGAATTTCATATTTTTTTGAGCTTTATCTTTGACCATTTCAACTCTTCTCAATTCTTGTGACGACTTCTCAAAAGTTCTTGGATATTCATAACTATTATCAAATTCAAAGACATCAATCAAGAAATGATAATTTGGAAAACTCATCATCTGTCCGGTCCTCTTAACCCACTTGAAATATACTCAATCACCAGTCCAAATTTCATAAATAAAAATGTGTCATATGGATTCTCTACATCCGATGGATTTTTTTAATTATTAATTCGATGAATAAGTGTCAAGTCTTGTCTGATAACTATTAAATAAATTTAAAAATAACTCCTTACATTTTCTCTTGACCCACTGAAAGGGAAATAATTTTTATTCCCACTCTGATGCTTCAAGACAATTGAAAATGGTTGACTATATTGTTGCAAATTCTATATAATTTTTTCGCATGAAACTATTCTAGTATTAACTCAACACCTCTCACATTTTTAATTACTTTATTATTAATACAAAACTCTTCATCAATTTTATCAAAACGATCATATGATTCCAATTACAAATATGAACTTTACATATGTCTATGATGAGATAAAATGAATCAGTGTCATCAACTCTAGGCCATATGATGTTATGAACTTGAGTTTTTATGGTGTCTACCTACTTCTTATCTAATGGATTAATATCTAAATTGCATTCGATGGATTGGTCCCTATAAACCCATTTATTTATTGATGTAAAAAACTATTCTTATTAAAAATCAATAACTATTGAAGTTCGATGTTCTAAAACCAATTAAAATCTGATTTCGATGATTTATCTATATATCTGAAAACAATAACCTTTACTTATATCATTATTTATATTCATATAATTTTATCTCTTTAAGACTGATGGATCAATAGATCATCTGATGGTGTATCTGATAGTGCATCTGATGGTGATACTTATTATTAATGCAAAGGTTTAACTGTCACGACCTGTCCTCCGAACCGGTGTCGTGACTACCCCAAGCCCGCCTTCCATAGGCCAGGGGATGGCGACCGGCACCAAAGGCGTAAAACCCGATATAAGGGAAGGCATTGCCTTTATGTAAGAAAAGAATCACCACAGAGTAAGCAAGCAGAAGTAAACACTAAGTAAACTGTAAATCAAACGTGATGAAAGTATAAGGGGCCAGAAATACAAGCCCCAAAGAAAGGTACAGCTACAACTGAAAGTAAAGTACAACTCAAAGGACAACAGCTAAAAGGTGACAATCCGCTCCTGGATCGTCCTCCGGATTCCTACCTGAAGGGAAGGTATAGATCTCCTCCTCAGCACTCCACATCCATCCGTCTCCTCCGGGTACCGAATCGTCATGAAATCCACCTCTGGGCACTGACTCGGCGTGATATCCATCTTCGGGCACCGACTCGTCGTGAGATCCTCCTCCGGGTACCGTCTAGCTCTAAAATCCTCAACCACGATCAGTGATGTCTATCGTTTGCAACCAAAACAATGTAGTGCGGGCGAAGCCCATGCAGGGGTGAGTATACGATACTTAGTAGGGACCCCGTGACCCCCGAAGGTCTCCCTGAATCCACAAATGATAAACCAAAAAGAAAAGATACAATCACGAAGTATCATCCAACTCTACTTAGGTATATTCCCATACATATAGCTAAGTATTCAAATCCAGTTCATCTCCAACTCATGAGCTCAGGTACAATCCAGTCCACTTAGGAAAGTAAAACTTAATCCACATAGGAAAGTACGACCCAATCCACATAGGAAAGCATAATCCAATCCACACAGGATATCAAGTCAATCAAATTGAAGATAATGATTGAAATTCAAGACTCAGCTCACACAGGTATCCATTTACGAAGAGGGGTGGAGATGACTAGATTTAGCCTCTGAATCATCTCCTCTGCCAAACCCACGTAGGATCCAAGTTTAGTATTCATCAGTGCCGAACCCACGGAGGATCCAAGTATAGTAGTCATCGTCATCAAACCCATGGAGGATCTCAGCACAGTAGTCGAACCCAAGGAGGATCCCTGTACAATAGTTGTCCTCGTCGAACCCATGAAGGATCCCAGTACGGTAGTCGTCCTCGTTGAACCCACGGAGGACCGCAGTACAGTAGTCATCCTCGTCGAACACACGGAGGATCCCAGTACGGTAGTCATCCTCATCGAACGCACATAGGATCCCAGTATGGTAGTCCTCCTCGTCGAACCCACAGAGGACCCCAGTACGGTAGTCATCCTCATCGAGCCCACGGAGTATCCCAGTACGGTAGTCAACCTCATCGAACCCATGAAGGATCCCAGTACGATAGTCATCCTCATCGAACCCACGGAGGATCCCAGTATAATAGTCCTCATCGTCGAACCCATGGAGGATTCTAGTACAATCATCGTCGTCGTCATAGTCGCAGCCAGCTCTAGGGTTCCCGCACACAACACGCTCATTCCGGGAGGATATGATCCATGAGCCAGGGGGTCAATACATCAACTATCACGTAGACCTGATTTGATGTATCGCAAAGTTCCGTCTCGACAATAGTAACTCAACGCGAAAGATGGCGCGTCAATCGGACGCCCGGTCTGAGAGTTATTAGCTTTTCGTTCCAGGGGCCCGGTTGGTTTTTAAGTCAAAACCAACCTGACCACACTCCAACTATGTCCAAAATTCGAGCGGAGTAAGCCAAAATGTCCGTCTTACTAAGAGGAAACCAAAAAAGTTGACGACACATCAATCGGACGTCTGAATCTCAAGTTATAAGAATTTCCGCTCTGAGGGCCCCGCTGGTTTCGTGTTCGAACCAACCCGACCATACCCAAAGTTCTCCAAAACCTTGTGTGTAATATTCCAAAACAACCTTCTTGGTCCAAGTATCCCAACACAACTAACGGTGTGTCGATCAGAGGTCTGTAGCCCATGTTATGGGCCATTGAACGAGGCTGTCCAATTTTAGGGGGTTTTGGGCCCGGACCGACCCGGCCCAAGACCCCCTGGGTCGGCCCGGCCCAGCCGGTGTGGCCCGGCCCGACCCGGGGGTCCGGCCCAGCGCAGGCCGCCCGACCTGGTGAGGCCGGTTGGCCTAGCGTGGGCGCAGCCCGCGTGGCCAGTCAGCTCGGCCGTTTTGTCCGAGCGGGAAACAGGGGGCACTCCCCACTTGTCTCAAAACGGCGGCCCCCCCATGTGGAGCGGCCCACCTGTCTGCCGCCTGGAATTATGACCCCCGAACTCCTCCGAACAGCCGGCCCGGTTGGCCGGCCGGTGCCGCCGACGCGGGACCCCCTCGCGGGTCCCGTCTCCCTTGAACGTCGCGGCTGGCGAGGTCGGCCTCCTCTTATTGCTCCGCCGCGGCCAAAGGCCGCGACTCCTTCCCGACTGGGGTGGCGCGACGGTGCCGTGCTCCTCCGCCACGGCCCGACCTTGGTCGCGGTTTCTTCGGCTTCGACGCTGCGCGACGACACCGTGCTTCTTCGCTACGGCATGCTCCAGCCATGGTTCCCTCATTCCCGCGCAGTGCGACGACACCGCGTTGCCTCCGTTCTAATCCGCATCAAGACACAACAACAAAGGGGAGGAGGGTCGGCCATGTTCGTGCGGTCCGGCCCCCTCCCGTTAATTCGATAACAAGCGGCTAAAGAATTTAACGATGGACGACAAAAGAATATTCACGAACACAAAACCAAACCCCTACCTCAAAGAAGTCATCGAACAAGGATTGTCACGGGAAATTGACGTCACGGAAGACGGCGTCGCGGAACAAGGCTCCGTAAACATCGTCGGTGCTCGCCCGGTGAAGGATGCGGCGCATCGTCGTTCTCCGGAAAAGGTGTCACACACCGGCTGCAGAGAGGGGAGGAGACGGCACATCGATCTCCCCTTGCGGTGATAGAGTTTTTCGTCGTAGACTCGGCGTTCTTCGCGGTGGAGATGAAGTTCTTCAACCTTAGAGTATTTTCTTCCCAAAATATCAACACACAACCCCCCCCCCCCTGAATAAAATAAGGAACGATTATTTTATTAACACATGCCATGCATTTTCAAAAATTCAAAATTCAAACTCAAAATTAAATTAATTGAATGTCATTAAACAATCAATTTAATTGTGAGAGTTGACATGTTATAAAGAGGGGGAGGTGGGTGTATTACACATTTATGGGGGGTTTCCAACATAAAGAGGTAGTTTAGGGAATTTGAAGGGATGGGGCTCGTGTGGGCCCCACCTCACTAATATCCTACCAAGAGTTATGATTTTAGTGGGTCCCACACAACTCCCTCACATGGGTGGTTAGCTCCACCCAACTTCCATCCTTAGGATTTAACCACTTAAAAAGATATAAAATAAAAATGGTTCTAGAATTTTTATTTTACTCTTCAAATAATCTATTTTTAGCAACCCTACCCAAGAAAATGCAACTCCAGAAACAGTCTTCTTAAGAAATTATCAGCGTTGTGTTTTCAACGGTGCCCTCATATTTCGATTCCGAGCAACAGTTCAAAAGTTAGAAAAACATGCTTGCTTGTTCACTGAACGTACCTGATCTAAACTTCAAAAATTGATTCCGAGCACACCGGGCCTCATAATCAAGTGCTGCCAGAAATTGCGCACTCGTAAAATCCTAAAGAAATTAATAAAATAAAATTCCTTGAAATTTATGGGTCTTTACATCACTCTCACCGTATGGATTTATGTCCTCGTAAAGCTATAACACAAACTAGGGAAACAAATGTGGTACTGAGCACACAACTGAGCCTTCCACTCCCATGTGCTCTCCTGGAGGTTCTCGTGCTGCCAGTGAATGCGCACCTGAGGAATTGACCATCCACGTAGGAAATGCTCTTGTCGATCCTCGTTCTCCACTAGAACCTCTGTGAATGTTTCCCCATCATCGATGTCCAACTCCCTGCGGTCGATGATGTGTGAAGGGTCATGCACGTATTTCTTTAACTGAGATACGTGGATGACATCGTGCACCCAGTGCAACTGAGGTGGAAAGGTCAAGTGGTAAACCACCTCGCCTACCCTGCTGAGGACCTAGAAAGGTCCGTTGGCCCTCGTAGATAACTCGCCACCTCAGATACATCTCCATAAACCCCGTCGAGGTGAGACCCATATAAGAGCGTGGTCGCCATCCTCGAACTCTAGAGGCCTCCATTTCCTGATTAGAACTGAAACTCAAAACTCTTACAGACACAAGGGTAAGGTTGGCTGACTCAAGATTGATCGGCTAGAACCTCATATGCATGAGTTTATCCTATGATGCCTGGGGTTTCCTTTTCACCGACCAAGGAAAGCACATCCCGGCCTTTGCCTAATACCATCAATTTGTGTATGAACTGTGATTGACCAGTCCATACTCAAACTATGTCCATAAGGCCTCGACACTGCCACTAAGAGGTTCAAACCGAAACTATTGCCTCAAGGATCAGATCACACCGTCGGCGTAAGTGTGATTATCGAGTCTCCCCCCAAAGGTATCTCTAGACGTGAGGGTCAAGTCAACGGCTTAACCAGAAACTCTTGGTCTGGGAGAAGATTTATGGAAGGAAGGGATGATTTGTATTGATGTTTGTTGTTACAACATCTACTAGAAGACACAATCTATACTTCGAATCATCCTTAGAGCCTTTTGGTCACACTCCTTGACCGCATGCAGCTACTCTTTCCCCTACCCTCCAGCTCCCTGAGCCTAGCGGGGATTACAAAGGCGGGTGGTTGCAACATGTCAAAATGTTCACCACCCCATGATTCTCTCCTAGCTCTGCTTCCACGTCTGCTGCCTTGAAGATTCATCTGTCCTTTTCACTTCCTCTGCTTGAAACATTTTACACGCCCAAGTCTCTGAGACTGGCACCAGTTTCCTACTTCCCACTGCTAACCTTAACTAGTTGTATCCACTCAGACAAAGAATTATCAACCACAAAGGTTCTCTCTAGCACCCTATTATAAGTAGGAATGCATAGAGAAAGAAGTATTGGCTCGAATATCCTTTAGAAACACCTCACTCTGAAGTCTGATCCCTGAAGCACCGATCGCATCGTAGTCATCGAGTACCAGGAATGGTTTGGTGTGCCCCGATGAATTCTCATCTTACCGACATGTCGTCCTGCCGAAGCTGTATAAGCTCTAGAAGACTCTCAACCACTTGTGAGTTGGGATTTCCTCGAACTTGAGGGATATCTGGTGCCGAAACATGTAAGGCACTAAGCTTACAAGTGTCCTCTTCCGGTACTGCCGGTAGTGTCTACTGACCAACATGTAGTGATGTAGCTGACACACTACCCGAAGTTACTATCTCAAGCATCGGTCCACAAACCGAAGCCTATTAACTATACAGACCAACCTCATGGTCACTCACTAGGAAACACAAGCAGCTAAGTCCACCATCCGCTCTACTAGTGTCTAAACTAGGAGTAGAACTCTAGCAATCGCCTCCATTCAGTCCACTACTGCCTGAGAATCTGTCTCGCCTCGTAACCTTAGAGGCCTATGCTACTGGAACTCATGCAACATGATTTATCAGCGTGCACCCTACACTAGTACAACTAGTGGTATCTGCTGCCTAATAGGTGGTAGTGCTACTGGTACACCACCCGAGGTGCCAACATATAAAGAGGGCCCTGCACCGGAGTCTCGTTGCTCGGTGGGCCGTCATCGAGTACTCTCTTGGAACTCCAACTGACTGACTGCATGGAGACATCCTGAATAGGTGTGTCGGGGTCAAAGATTTATACCTGGTGAGCTGACAAAAAGTAATCACAATGAAAACTTTGAAACACACATGCAATCAATGTTTTCGTGCACTGAGTCGGAAATCAGAAGTTAGGGTCCTGGTGTATGGATACGTCGGCCGCCGCACCAACACTGGACTCCCTAGACTGATAACCACACCCAATACCCTTAACACTATTGCTTCACATAGAAGAAAGATCAGAGTCATGAGTTCTGTGGTAGAACCGAACTCCTCTGATACCAATTTGTCATGACCCGTCCTCGGGACCCGTGCCGTGACTACCCCAAGCCCGCCTTCCATAGGCCAGGGGCTGGCAACTAGCACCAAAGGCATAAAACCCGATATAAGGGAAGAAATTTACTTTATGTAAGAAAAGAATCACCAAAGCGTAAGCAAGTAGAAGTAAACTGTAAATCAGATGTGTTGAAAGCACAATGGGCCAGAAATACAAGCCCAAAAGAAAGGCACAACTACAACTGAAAGTTAAGTACAACTCAAAGGACAACAGCTGAAAGGTGACAAGTCACTCATGGATTGTCCTCCAGCTTCCCACCTGAAGGGAAGGTACAAATATCCTCCTCAGCACTCCACGTCTGTCCATCTCCTCCAGGTACCGACTCGTCGTGAAATCCCCCTCCAGGCATTGAATCGACGTGATATCCACCTCCGGGCACCGACTCATCGTGAGATCCTCCTTCGGGTACTGTCTAGCTCTACAAGCCTCAACCACGATCAGTGATGTCCATCATATGAAACCAACACAACGTAGTGCGGGTGAAGCCCGTGTAAGGGTGAGTATACGATACTCAGTAGGGACCCCGTGACCCCCGAAGGTCTCCCTGAATCCACAAAGGATAAACCACAAAGAAAAGATACAATCACGAAGTATCATCCAAGTCTACTTAGGTATATGCCCATACATATACCTAATTCATCAAATCCAGTTCATCTCCAACTCACGAGCTCAAGTACAATCCAGTCCACTCAGGAAAGTAAAACTTAATCCACACAGGAAAGTACGACCCAATCCACACAGGAAAGCATAATCCAATCCACAAAGGATATCAAGTCAATCACATCCAAGACAATGATTGAAAGTCAAGACTCAGCGCACACAGGTATCCATTTACGAATAGGGGTGGAGATGATTAGATGTAGCCTCTGAATCATCTCCTCTACCAAACCCATGTAGGATCCAAGTTTAGTAGTCGTCACTACCGAACCCACGGAGGATCCAAGTATAGTATTCATCATCATCGAACCCAAGAAGGATCCCAGCATGATATTCGAACCCACAGAGGATCCCAGTAAAATATTCATCCTCATTGAACCCACGGAGGATCCCAGTACGGTAGTCGTCCTCGTCGAACCCATGGAGGATCCCAGTACGGTAGTCATCCTCGTCAAACCCACGGAGGATCCCAGTACGGTAGTCGTCCTCCTTGAGCCCATGGAGGATCCCAGTACGGTAGTCGTCCTCGTCGAACCCATGGAGGATCCCAATACGGTAGTCATCCTCGTCGAACCCACGGAGGATCCCAGTATGGTAGTCGTCCTCATCGAACCCACAGAGGATTCCAGTATAATCATCGTCGTCGTCACAGTCACAGCCAGCTCTAGTGTTCCCGCACACAACACGCTCATTATGGGAGGATCCGCTCCATGAGCCAAGGGGTCGATACATCAACTATCACGTATACCTGAGTTGATGTATTGCAAAGTTCTGTCTCGACAATAGGAACTCAATGCGACAGACGGCGCGTCAATCAGACACCCTGTATGAGAGTTATTGGCTTTTTCGTTCCAGGGTCCCGGTTGGTTTTTAAGTCAAAACCAACCCGACCATACTCCAACTACGTCCAAAAATCGAGCAAAGTAAGCCAAAAGGTCCGTCTCACTAAGAGGAAACCAAAAAGGTCGACGACACGTCAATCAGACGTCCGGAACTCAAGTTATAAGCGTTTCCGCTCCGAGGGCCCGGTTGGTTTTGTGTTCAAACCAACCCGTCCATACCCAAAGTTCTCTGAAACCTTGAGTGTAATATACCTAAACTACTATCTCAATCCAAGGATCCCAATGCAACTAAAGGTGAATTGATTGGAGGTTCGTAGCCCAAGTTATGGGCCTTTGAACGAGGCTGTCCAATTTTAGGAGGTTTTGGGCCCGGACCGACCCAGCCCAAGACCCCCTGGGTCGGCCCGAACTGGGTAGACCCGACCCAGGTCCGGACCATTAGGGCGTGGCCTAGCCCAGCCGGCGTGGCCCGGGCCAGTGCGGGGGTCGGCCCAGCGCGGGCGGCCCGGCCCGGTGCGGCCGGTCCGGCTCGACGCGGCGGTCCGGCTCGACGCGACCGGTTGGCCTGGTGCAGGCGTGGCCACGTGGCCAGTCAGCTTGACTATTTTGGCCGAGTGGGAAATGGGGGGCACTGCCCCCTGCCTTGAAATGGCGCCCCCCCCCCCCCCCCATGTGGAGGGGCCCGCCTGTCTGCCACCGGGGGTTACGACCCCCGACCTCCTCCGAACGACCGACCTGGTTGGTCGGCCAGTGCCGCCGCCACGGGACCCCCTCACGGGTCCCGTCTCCCTTGAACGTCGGTGGCCGGCGAGGCCGGCCCCCTCCTTTTGCTCTGCTGCGGCCCAAGGCCGCGGCTCCTTCCCGACTGGCGGGGCGCGACGGCGCCACGCCCCTCTACCACGGCCCACCCCAGCCGCGACCCTTCTTGAAGCTCCGGCGTGGCGTGATGGCGCCACGATCCTCCGTCGCGACCCGAACTTGGCTGCGGGTTCTTCGGCTTCGGCGTGACGTGACGGCACCGCGCTTCTTTGCCGCGGCCCGCTCCGGCCATGGTTCCCTCATTCCCGCGCGGTGCGACGGCACCGCGTTGCCTCCATTCCAATCCACATCAAGACACATCAACAAAGGGGAGGAGGGTCGGCCACGTTTATGCGGTCCAGCCCCCTCCCGTTAATTCGATAACAAGCGGCTAAATAATTTAATGATGGACGGAAAAATAATATTCTCGAACACAAAACCAAACCCCTACCTCGAAGAAGTAGTCGAACGAGGATCATCATGGGAAATTGACGTCGTGGAAGATGGAGTCGCGGAACGAGGCTCTGTAAACGTTGTCGGTGCTCGCCCGATGAAGGATGCGGCATGTCATTGTTCTCTGGAAAAGGCATCACTCACCGGATTCGGAGAGGAGAGGAGACGACACAGAGATCTCCCCTTGCGGTGATGGAGTTCTTCGTCATAGACTCGGCGTTCTTCGCGAAGGAGATGAAGTTCTTCAACCTTAGAGTATTTTCTTCCCAAAATCTCAACACACAACCTCCCCCCCGAATTAAATAAGGAACACTTATTTTATTAACACATTCCATGCATTTTCAAAACTTCAAAATTCAAACTCAAAATTAAATTAATTGAATGTCATTAAACAATCAATTTAATTTTGAGAGTTGACATGTCATAAAGAGGGGGAGGTGGGTGTGTTACACATTTATGGGGGGTTTCCAACATAAAGGGGGAGTTTAGGGAATTTGAAGAAATGGGGCTCGTGTGGGCCCCGCCTCACTAATATCCTACCAAGAGTTAAGATTTTAGTGGGTTCCACACAACTCCCTCACATGGGTGGTTATCTCCACCCAACTTCCATCCTTAGGATTTAACCACTTAAAAAGAAATAAAATAAAAAGTGTTCCACAATTTTTATTTTACTCTTCAATTAATACATTTTTTAGCAACCCTAACCGAGCAAACAAAACTCCAGAAAGGGTCTTCTTAAGAAATTATCGGCAATGCGGTTTCAACGGTGCCCTTGGATTTTGATTCCGAGCACCGGTTCAAAAGTTAGAAAAACCCGCTCGCTCGTTCACTGAACGTACCAGAGCTAAACTTTGAAAATTGATTCCGGGAATACCGGGCTTCAGAATCAGGTGCCGTAAGAAACTGCGCACTCATAAAATCCTAAAGAAATTAAGAAAAAAAATTTCCTTGAAATTTTCGAGTCTTTACATTAACCAATATGCAAGTTTGTAAATTATTTGAACTTTAACATATTCCCATTTCAAGATTTATGAAAAATTCCTAATCTGGAGATCTTTTGTCTAATGATATTCGTCTAGAAAACTTCAATTTTGGAAACTCTTTAAACTTTCATTTGAATTTACTTAGACACACTTCATCTTGTATCATGAGTCTTTTATGATTTTGTAACATTAATCGATCAGAAAATCATCATAATATTTTCTTTGAATAGAACTCATGTCTGATCTTTTATTTCTGAAATTTTTTTCCTTAAACTTTTATCCCCTTATTAGATTTATAAATATTGATAAATTTACAAAAAATACAACCAAAATAAAACTCATACCTAACATGTAAATGCTAATTTCCTGGGTATAATGGGAAAACAAGTATCATGTCCCATCAGCAAACATACACATATAGACATGGAATCCCCTCCCTTGGAAGAATTCTTATTGGGTAGTGCATCCCACTTTGAAGGTTTTAACATGTAACAACCTATTAATATCATTTCATAGGAATATTAAGTTTAAAAGGACATTCCATCCCATTACCATTTTCATTAAGACCGTGTGGGCATCATGTTTTATGACTTGGTGGGACTTATGTTCCACTACAATTGGAATAAATAATCTGGACCTGAGATCATCCCATAATTAGTATAGTTTCCATGAACATGTTATTATCTGGTAAGTGAGAAAAAGTACCCCATAACACACATCACTATATCACATTATGCATATCATCTCATGCCTTATGTTTTTTTATTGTTTTAAAAAGGATGGAATCCTTGGTTGGTTAGAGGAAATTCCTGATGAAGTGAGCTAAAAATAAGGCCCAGGTCTACTAATTCACCTAGGTTCCTAGTTCCATAGTGCCCTATATATGTGTGAATTGTATAATTTTATGAACAAGCTTCTTTTATAGTAAAAAATCCATCAACACACTTTGTTAATTCATGAAACTAACTTATACATGCATACCCATGTTCACAGATTACGTGCCCCAATACTGTCATGAACCACATTCTACGTTCAACTATTATGCACCCTAATATCTATATTTGTATATAAATAGATCCCATGGGTATCTATTTTTATGATAGACATGGATAAATAAATAGAATAAACCAAATTATCCAAGGTGTCTCTCCATGCACTAAAGCCTTCCCATTTTCTTTCCAGTGACTTCTTATGTAATAACCTAAGGACATTAATGAAAATTAGGGCTAAATGTTTCATTAAAATAATTTTATAGATAAAAATTCATGAAATACCAATTCCACTATAATCTTGTTGGAATAGAGAAAAAGAACCCATCCCATAGACTTATCAGTATAGAAGCACTTTTCCCTTTTCTCTGAAGTAGGGTGAAACATTTCCCTTCCCTCTAAATTAGGGTGACACTTCTAACTTCCCTCTAAACTAGGGTTAAATTTACCCAAGGCACCTACCAGGGAGACACTTTTACAAGGTAACCAACTAGGGATATACTTTACCAAAGGCTCTAACTAAGGTGACAATTCACCCTAACCTACACTAGGGAAACACTTTACCTAGCAACCCAACTAAGATGACCATTCACCCATGTCCATATACTTGGGTTCCAATTCATATCAGTATACACTAGGGAACCATGATTTCCCAAGTCTCCTACCTAGGAACCCCCTTAACCGAGGTCTTCTACCTGGGTGCCAATACCTTTAGAAAACTAATGTAGACTCTAGAGGTACATGACTGAGCCATTCACGCAAGCATGCATCCCATTGACAATGTATTTCTTTAATAAGTGAAATTTACCAGTTTTCCTCCCAAATTGATTGGGCCCTCAGGTAGTTTATAATTATATATTCCTTTGATAATGAGGTTACCTATAAAAAATTATATTTTATGATATATTTATATTTAAATAAATCTTATTTCATTGATAGATTTCTTTACACACAACACTAAGTTTAAACGAACCACGATATACTATTGAAATATTATTATTTGATGTAATAGTTATAATCTAGATGTATGATACAAAGGTATGAATAGGACAAAAAATTATAAAAATTTATTTTTTACACATTTATAAAATTAATTCATTGGTTATCAATTTGTTATAAATGAAAATAAAATCATTTTAAGGTAAACAAGGATGTTTTTTTAAAATATATTTTATACACAAAATGTTTTTTTTATCTAAAAAATTAAATTAATCACAATTGATGAATTATTTTAATGAAATTTTCATATTATATATTGAATAAAATGTTTTAAAATTAATCTAATGGTTTTTACTATTTATAAAAATAAATAAATCAATTTTTATTCTTTAAAACACATTTTTTATAAAAATGGTTTTCATTATGGTTTTCATTCTTATTTTAAAATGAATTTCTTATATTTATAGGAATTGAATTTTATAGAATGGTTTCTATATTTTTAATTATAATGTAAAAATTTCTTAGTGAGGCCTATTTCATTTCTTTTCATAATGATTAGTAAAAAAGGTAAAAAATTGTCACCACGGTTGGGGTTAAAATGGGTTGACCTAGGAGTTAAACAAAGAGATAAGGGTAAAAATTAAACTTACACTTGTATAAATATTATTGGTTGAATATATTTTGAACTTATATTAACCATAATTCAAATACTTGGGTATTTTTTTAAACTTTCATAGGAAAGTGACTTCATATTATTCAAATAGTTTAAGTAATTCAATGGGTTCCCCCCCTGAATTCATAAAGGGAACCTCTTATTTGACCTTATTAATAAAAATTGAGACCCATATATCAGAAAATATTTTACCAAAAAACCTTCCTAGATTACTTAAATTATTTATTGAGCTTCTGGTCTTACCCAAAGTCCATCCTAAGAAGGCTTCAATTTTAAGCCAAAGGAGGTTTCTCGAAGAAGAGGTAATCGTCTTACCCGACTCTTTGATGGTTTATCACTTATTATAATTCCTATAAATATTATGTATCAACAATAACATAATAAATATATTATATTAAATATAATGATATGATATTATTATTATTGGACAACCATTTTCTACCTCTTTCCCATTAAATGGGAAATGAAAGTATTGCTTGTGTGTACGTGTGGATTATCGCCTCCACGTCGGGATACGATTCATTTTACATTACCATATTTTATAGTTTGTTATTATGATAGATTTAATTTATATATATGATATTTAAAACAAAATTATTATTTTTATTTATAATATCTTATATTCACTCTTACCTTCCCATCAATTATAAAAGGATAACGTCCCTCCAGTGTACGTGTGGATTACCACCTCCACAAATTAATGTGATTTATTTTTCATTTATACATTACATGGAAGATAATAAATATATATTTAATATATATATATATAATGATATTTATAAAATAATAATTATTTTTTAAAGTTGAATTATTATTTAACTTTTTTTGTTATGTCTATTTAAAAGTGAAAATTTTGTCGTGCATACATACAAACTACAATATTCATGAAGTGACCCAATTCAATTTTCATCACTGATTTATATAAATTTTTATGAAAGTGTATATAATGAATAAATATTAAACTTATTTCATGATTAATATTCTATATATAATGAAAGTGTTTCCAAATTTCAAGAACTAGATCCAACAAACTGAAACATGTATGGAAAGATACCGTTTTTCTCATGAATGTTCATTTTAATGAAGAAATTTTTATTAAAAGGATAATTTAAAATTATAAAGTACTAATATATTTTAAGATATTTATGATTAATGTTCAATAATATATTTATAATTAATATATATTTATTAAAAATGAGGTTTGAATTCATAATAAGTAAGACATAACTTGAGGTAAGGGTTTATGTTATAATCTCATTTATTTTCAAGATTGTCTATGATAAATTCATATTGAAAGGACTTTTATGGATCCAATATACTAAAAAATCTATATATTATAATTATATAATTATTATAGTAATTTTCAAGTTATATTAACATTTTACACTCATTGGTATTTAAAATGACCGAGAAAATGTTTTTAAGCAAAGTGACGTTATTTCCTCCTTGGTCGGTGAAGTTTTTCTTCCATCTTCATATTCTTTTAAATGTTTTAATTTTTTTTATTTTATATGAAAAAATGTTTATTTAATTTCAGTTAAATTCATATTTTAATTTATTTTCAAATTTTTAAGTTAATTTTTATAAATTTTTCCAAACCTGTTATTTATGATTTTTTATAAAAAAACTGAAAATTATATTTGTTTTAACATTTATCACATGAAAAAAAATTTCTTCCTTTATGAAAATTATTTTATATTAATATTAATTTAAAATTATAAATAGTTATCTTAAAATAATATATTTTTCTCAATATTCGAGGAATTTTTAGTTTTTAAAGATACCGAAGGAAATGGATATTTTCCCTGTTTTCAAAAAAATGTTCAAATGCTCTTTTAGAGGTATTTTTCATGTTTGAAAAAAATCCTTTAATAGTTTTTATAATTTACCAAGGGTTTGATATTATGATAAAATCAACTTTATTAATTGGATGGATTGTTATAATTATTATTTAATGATGATTCTATGAAACCCATTTTTTCCCTATGGGTTAATTTAGTTATGATGGGATATTTATATACACGGTTTCATTTCCATGGGTTATGCTATGATGAAATGATGGAATGTTTAAGAAATATATATCCTCTCTATGAGTTATTTTATGATGAATTGATGAATGTTTTATGATCCTGTGGAATACTTATGCATGGTTTTCATTATGTGACTTATGGGCATAGAATTATATAACCCTCTAATGAATTGGGTAATGTTTGATATCTCATGAGATAATATGTGATGGAACAGAGAGTGAAACTCGTTCATTAAGTGAATTTTTCCACTACAATATTATTGGGAGTGAATCATGACTAAGGAAACTTTGTAATGGAACTGAACCCATTCCAATATGACAGTCTAGTATGTGATCCATGACTAAGGAAATGATATTCTACACTCATGATTATGATATAAAATTATTATGATATGTTCTAATGATTATGATATCCTATCATGGATAATGATTATTTATGATGATTCCCCCCTCATATGACCCATCTATTTTTAAATGATAAATATTTATTCCATGACTCATGTTTTATGATCAATGATAGTTTGGGTATGAACTTTGTAAGTTATGGATATAATCTCAATCCCTTATGATTATATTATGATTACATATGATTATAGATTGATATATCCTAAATTTATCCTTACTAAGAACATGAGATTAGATTTTTTATATTTCTTTTCCCTAGATTACGTAGAATATTTTCAAGTGGTGTATGTCTAAGAATGGTACTATGTAAGAAGAACAATTTTGGTTATGTTGAAGATATTTCATGAAATAAGTTGATTATGTATGTAGACTCCAAAAAAACTAATCCATTATAGTTTTGGAGAATGTATTATTAAGATATGTATTTAATATTCATCTAAAATTATATAATATTTACATATGAAATTTTTGGATCATCTAAATTGTTTTCAAAGTAAGGTTTTGTTATTTTTAGAGATTATGATTAGAGAAATTTAGTGAGAATGCTTAGGAAAAGCCTATGTGTAGGAGAAATCCTAAGTTATGGTAAATAAGTGAGTATATTTTTATTAGAAAATAAATACCAATATGGATACAAGAAAGTGGATGCAGTTTTGGCATATATTCAACCAAAGGTTAAAAATATAAAAGGGGAAGACTGGGTATTAACTCAATCATCACCAGGGCATGATGAGTGGGCCTATGACTACACACCTTGCTGAAAACTCATAGGGTATATTCTTTGGTTAATTATTTTTCTCTTTATGAACATCTATGATGAATGATAGGATATAACCTATGATGACCAATGATAAGACATAGTGATATGAGAAGAACTTAAAATGTCATGATTTGAATGTATGTGTCATAATTATGAAAATTATAAGAATTATTTTCATTATCATTAGATATTTTACTTTTGATTATTGATGTTTCAAACTAATAATAAGTTTTTTGGCTTTAGTCAATGTATGGAACATAGAGTAACTGTGTGAAAAATAAATTTCATGGCCAATGAAGTGATTTTACACATGAAAAAGCAAATGAAATGGGATTTAGGATGTGAAATATTGCAGCTATGCTCACCCAAATATCTCAAGATATGAATTTTTACTTGGATCATTATAAACATCCAAATGAAAAAGGAATTAAGAACTCTATATTGAGTCATTTTTGAGGAATCACCCACCCTACATTAGTGGTTTATATGATCTAATTATTGATGAGAAATTTATTAATGATATAGAAAAGATACTCTGTTGTATAATGCCCAGACCATGATAAGGTTATTCTATCTGTATATCATTTATAAGGTTAAGATAATTAATAATGGACTCTTATTAAGAATACAAGGCAAGATGAAGAAATTGAATCCATGACATGGGAAGAGTGTAAAAATGTATTTTTAAATAAGTATTTTCACTGAAATATTTTCAAGATAATGTAAAAGGAATTTATATAACAAAATAAAAAAGTATGATGAATCCCTTAGTACCTATACGTAAAATTTCATGATAATTTCAAGGTATTATTCTGGTTTTATCATATATCATAAAAGAAAATTTGACCAATTATTTAGTGTATTAAGACAAAGTCTTTAAAATAATTGGATATAACAGGGTTGTATAGCAACAGAAACATTGCTCTATGTGCTCTTAAGCTATAAATTAAGATTATAGAATGTCATTATTCTAATTGTTTTGGGGGGGAAAAAGGGAAATATGTAATTTTTAGGAAATTCAAATAATAAAATCCAGAGTAAAGAAAATTATTATTCTTTAATATCAGAAGTAAGAAAGGAATCATGAATGAAATTTACTTATGGGGTACAGTAAATATTTTAAGTGTAGAAAATAAGTATATTAAGAAAAGTAATTCCAAAGTGATGCGAAGAGGGTAATAAATATTTTTGATAAATCTCAAGTAAATGTGGAACCCACAATCAAATTATATAATTATATGGAGTATGGAAATTATATTAATAAATAATTGAATTTTAGGGTTAATAAAAAAATCAGTGTCAATAACCTCTTAATCCAAGAGAAAAATGGAAAGTTCATGAAATTGAAACTACATAATTGGTTCATGAGAATAAAATGGTGAAAGGTACACTTACCATCCACTCTATAATTAAAAACTTCTTATTTTTTTTCTTGATCTATCTACTCTTATATAAATGAATAATATTCTATGGGTATCACGTCACTACCTTAATGATTTAGTGATTATTTATCAATAAAAACTCATAATGGTAAGATGATTTCATCTTAATTCTATATATTATCTCTAATAGATGTTTGTGATAATTTCATTCCTACAAATCTTATGATTCTTATTTAAGTTATGTTTTTTTGTTATTTTTTGATTGGATTGGATTTTTTCATATAAATCCCATATAAATTTACAAGGAAGAGAAGTCATATTTTATATTATGAATTAACCTATGACCTTCATTCATTGTGTGGATAAATATGAACATCAAATGGGAATTTATTCCATTTTAGAGGTCTTACAACTTATTCATGAGGAATATATATCTCAAATGGTTGGGGAGAAACTCTATATTGATGATATACGTATTAGTTGGGAATATGATAATTTATTTCCTAAGGACTTCCCTAGTCTCTCCTAGAATCATGTAGTTGAGTTTTTAGTTGAACCTATAGATGGTGTTACACACCTACCCCCACAATACCTATCCCAACCCGCACCTACACCCACAAACCTAGCCCTAAACCTAGACACCTACCCCTAGGACCTATCCCTAAACAAACCAACCTACTCCCTCCCTCCCATTCATAAACCAAATCCCCCACAAACCCACTTATTCCCCCACTAAACCTACCCCTCCCCACATACTCCCACTACACAAACACCCCACTTACCACCCCCACCACCCATAGACAAACCCTTTGACACCCACCTACCACCAGTCCTAAACCTACCCCCAACACAACCTACCCCCTCTAACCTAAACTAAACCTGCTTACCTACCCCCACCCATAAGACAACCCCTACCCCCTTACGTACCCTTATCCCTAAGACACCCCCACCTATACCCTAGTACCTATCCCTAAACCTACCCACCTACCCCTAGGACCTAGCCCTAAACTAACCAACCTATTCCCCTCCCAATACTAAACCAATCACCCCCACATACCCCATCCTACCTACCCCCAACCCCAACCCCACCTCCCCCCACCCCACTGACCCCACACCACCTACCCCCAACCCTCCTACCCACTACACCAACCTATTTACAAAATATAGATCTTGAAATCATGAGTAAAGGGAAAAAATAATATATTTCTTAGATGAATGTTGAACCATCCATCCATGTGAGGTTTTAGGAGGTTCAGAAGGAAGATGTGTAAAAATAGAAGAAGGTGAGGAATGAACCTGAGTTAAAAATTGACTATGATGGAATGATAAGGTTAAATAATTAAGTATGTGTCCCATAAATACAAAATTATAATGAGTTTTAGGATAAATCTCATAATTCATCATTCTCTATTCATCCTGAAAGTATGAAGATATATAGAGACATGAAGGATTATTTCTGGTGTAACAACATGAAAAGAGATATTATAGAGTATATATCTCCATGTCTAGTATTTGAACTAGTTAATTATGAGATAAATAAACCTAATGGGTTGTTACAACCATTACCCATACCAGAATGAAAATGGGAAAACATCACTATGTATTTCTTCATCAAACTCCTCCAAACATCTAAAGTATATAATGCTATTTGGGTTGTAGTTTATCACCTTATGAATTTTTCAAATTTCATTTCAATTATAGAATATTTATGTCTTGATCAACTTGATAGGATATATATTAAGAAATTATTTATTACACCTCTATCTCTATTATGATGTTTTCATGATCACAAACACTCTCTGTGTATACAATATTTTCATTTGAGTAACTTTAAGTCTCAAATTTTTGTATTTAAGTGATGTATTTAATGGAATTGATGAGGTTATTAAAGTATGTTCAAATTATTCTTAATGATCTTTTTAAAGTCTTAGAATATTATTAAATCATGTTTTGAGAATATATAATGAAGTTAGAAGACCAATAGAAGACCAAAAAAGGATGTCAATGTGGCACTAATGGAGTTGGAGTATAGCAGGTAGCACATGCTTGGTAGTTCAGATACATCAGTTAACCAATGGTGAATATAGTAGTATCCTCATGCTCTAGAAGCCCATCAAATTTCAGTGGAGGATCAAAAATTAATTAGTAAAATAAGGTAAAACCTGGAATCCTAAGAAAAATCATTATCTAACTAGTGGGATCGTCTGACTAGCCAATGAAGTTGATCCGGTAAGTCATAATTCTTTAATTCCTTAGGTCCCACTCCTATTAATTGGATTTTAATATTTTAATGATCCTGATGAATTATAGATACTTTCTAGTCTATTTAGTGAATATAAATTGAGGTCTTTTTTTATTAAGAGTTTCAACTCAATATGATTTATCTCATTAGTAGAATTGGAATGCTTCAATGATGTATCTCTAGAAAGCAAAACAATATTCTAAGGAGCCATTTCCTTTCTAAAACTCTAAAGTCTCTCACCATATGATTTTTATATCACTATATCTCTCATATTTTTATTGCCTTTGAGTTATATAAGACTATATTTTTAATATATTTTCATTAATTAAATCTTTCTATTATTATCCTACCTTCTAGAATGGGTTTTGTTCTATAATCTGTGAAAATAAAGGGAGTCTTGGATTCTTTCTACTTTAATAAAAAATGTGGATATGGTTTCTTGATCTATATTAAAATCAAGGGAATAATTATATAAACTTCTCAACCAAAGGGGAGGAGATATGGGGATCACATCAAGCTATTACTGAACTCCTTTATCATACCATGTTTACTCTCTATTTAAATTTACACATTTCATCATCCAATATTGATACACATAAATTTCAAAAATTTAATTCATCAATTTCCACTGTTTTTTCTAGATTAATTAACTTTGATATTAAAATTTTAATATAGATTGAATTTATCACTTTATTACCTAATCGTATCGAAATCAGTTTGTTTTACATTTTTCCTTTTCATTCATTGTTTTAGTTTTTAAAATGCAATTCACTACCCTATTAACATTGTAATCTGACCAAAATTTGGTATCATAGGGGATCTTTGTATTTTTATAAAAAATAATTATTTTCAAAATTTGATTTAAATTTCAAAATATGAATTGATTTCAAAGTTCAATATTTTTATAATATAATCTAATTCTTATTATCATGATCATTTTTTTATGGATCCAATTATTTTTTTTGGAAAAATTGTATGTTATATTTTCATAGAATTATAAGTAACCCTGTATGGAGATTGGCTATGCGTGAATATTCTCCTACAAAAAAACATAAGATACGTGGACACCCAATGATATTAAATATTTTTAGATTAATGTCTAATCTATGAATTCTATTCATTACAGGCCTGACCATAATGAAGTTAATTGGTTATCTAAATGTAAAAATTCCCATGAAATATATAAATTGCTATAATTAACTCATGAAGGAAACAAAATAGTTAATGATACTAGAATTTAAATATAGAATAATGATTTTGAAATATTTTATATGCATCAAAATGAATCTATTATCATTATTTTTATATTTTTAAAAACATTTTCAATGCTAAAAAGTCTCTTGGTGGTGATTTATACACAAAAATACTATTAAACAAGATTATATTGGTATTTCCTAGTAATTTGGTAGATAAAGTCACTTTTATACAAGAAAGAAATTATGTGAAGAAAATTAAGATCCAAGAGATTATTATATCTATCATTATATATGAAATCACCATAAAGAATAAATCTAAAAAAGAAGAAAAATAATAAAAGGAATTCAATGAAGCTAAAAGAACAATTTATTTCAACTCTATTGATGATGAATATTCATATGGAAATGAATATGAGGTTGAAAACTTGACCAAGAGATTGAATAAATTTAAAAAATTAAGAAAACATCATAAAGTTACAAAAATAAATATCAAATAAAAGCACCAAATGTATCATGCTATGAATGAAACAATAATGGACAAATCCTAAAAGTATTCCCATCTAAAAATCAAGTTGAAAGAAAAGAATAAAGGTAAGATAGATCTTAAAGTCTTAAGATATAGTTCTAGTGGAGACTATCTAGACTCAACCTCCTCAAGAAACTGAAGTCCTAAATGACTCATAGAAGATCCCAACGTATGCTATGATCGTAGTTCTCATATTTATCACTCTCCTTCTCATTCCTATTTTTTACTATCATTTTTCATCATATTTTTACTCTTCAAATCAAATAAATAAACTTGATATTTTTTTATAAACACATTTTAAAATAATAAGATATAAAATCAAAAATATGAAAAAAATTATTGAAAAAAATAAAATTTCTAATAAAAAACATCTCATTTCTAATGAAAAAGATGTTTTAATTTTAAAATTAAATGAACAAATATACATTGAGAATTTATAATATCAAATCAATGAGCTTAAATATTCACTTTCTTAAATCACCAATAATGATGAATATATTGAAATTATTTTTGGTTTTCAACATCCTATAAAAAATCTTCATGGGTTTGGTTTTTCAAATAATGTGAGTTCTTCCAAAAATACTAATTTTGTAAAAGGGATTTCAAAAAATATTTTCAATAGTAATTATCATAAATATGGAAATCTAATTTATTAGTATGACTAAAAACATTATAGATATTGAAGACCTAAATATATTCATCATTTATCTAATATTATCAATATAATATCTAAAACCAAACATTTTGGGTACCTAATACCTTACATTTTAATATTTTTGAACCAAAAATTGTGTCAATACCAAAATTGTTTAGTAGTAACATTATCAGATATAACATTTTGGTACCCAACAACACTCATGTTTGATATGTTGTAGGGATAATACATTGAGTTCATTATCATATCATATGGAAGATTCTAGATAAAAATGGACCATAAAAATCTTGAAATTATTGATCTCTTATGCTTTTTGTTAAATGAACCAATTATAGGGGAAGCCTCTTTCCAAGAATTTATTTCACGGGGAACAAGTTTTGGGTGGTTTTAAATTTTCTCCCCCTCTTAAACTTCTTTTCAATATCTACCCTATCCATTTATCATCTATGATTTCTTATTCTTAAAAGAGTAGAGGCTATCTTTTTATAATTTTCTTTTATTTTTTCTCTATTTCATTCTCTTGAACTTGTTTTCAAAATCATTATTTTTATTTTTCTTATATTTTTTAATTTGTTTCAAAATATTTTATGACATTAAAATCCTATTATTTACTCTTATATTTTTAATCGATGTGTTATTTAGTGCTTTTATTTAATTCAATCATATGATATACTTCTTTATAAAATATGAATTTTCCATGATTTACGTGCCTTATTGTATAATCATAATTTTTTATTTTATGATAATCATTAATGTGGGAGATATTATTGCATGTAACTATTATTTAACCATATGTGAAATCTCCTTATTAATTTAAATATTTCTATTTCCCTTCTTTGTTCTCATTTTGATAATCACAAGTTGGATAAGTTCTTGATTAGTTGGGGAAATGTTCTGAATGTCTATGGGGGAGATTTTTTTAGTTATTGGTGATACGATTTTGGGTTAAAAGGGAATAGGTTTTTGAATACATTTTTTTATATTTATCTCTTAAACATGTTGAGTATCTTGATCCTTAATATCTTTAATTTATTTGATTACATGTTTCACTCTTGATTAAATCTTAATATATATTTTTATATTAAGTGTTTTTGATCATAAAAAATAGGGATATTGTTTTACCTATCTATATCTCATTATGTTTTAATGATAAAAAAATATCTCTTTTGTATCCAATATTTTCATTAAAGAGAATTTCAATATTGCCTTTTTTTATTTAAGGGATAAAATTGATATACTTGTTGAAGTTATTAAAGTACATTCAAAGGATTCTTGATGATCTTATTAAAGGATTACACCAGTCATAAATCATGGTTTGATAACATGGAATGAAATGATATGAAAAATAGAAGACCATAGATGGAAGTCAAGGTGTTATTAATGGATTTGGAGTATAATAAAAAACATCAGCTAGCTAGTGTAGAGTCACCAACAAGCTAGTATTGATGAAAATAACATCCTCACGATCTATGAATATAATAGACAACTATTTGAGGAGTAACAACTGGCCAGTGGAAGGGAGTAGAGTTAGGAATCCATATAAAGCTCACCATTTTGCTAGTGGGATCATTTAGATGACTGAAACAGACAGCCTGGCAAGTCAAAACTCTTCAATTATATTGGTATCACTCCTCCTAATTTTCCTTTGATGGTACTTAATGATATATATGAATTATAGATCCTTTCTAGACCTTTTAGAGACTATAAATGGATATATTTAGTGTCTTTGAAGTTTCAAATAATTGTGATTTCTCTAATCAGTGGAATTGGAATGCTTCAATGTTGGATATCTAGCAATCTAAAAATCCTCTCAAGATTAATTTCCTTTCTCAATCTCTAAGGGTTATCACCATATACTTCTCTATATATCCTATATTGATTTATTAATTGAGATATAAAATAATATATTTGTAATGAATTTTCATCAAGAAAATATTTCCATCCTCGTCCTACCATATATAATGGGTTTCTTAATACAACTAGTGAAAATAAAGGGAGGCTTGGTTTATTTCCACTTCTATAAAAATTAATAGAGGTTGTGGTTTATTGATCTCTATTAAATTGAGGTACTAATAAGAAAAAAAACTAAACCTAAGGGTAGGATACAAAAGGTCTCATATTGAGATATTTCCAATCTACTTTATTAAATTTTGTTTTCTATTTATTTTAATTTATGCATTACATAATTCAATAATGATATGCATAAATTCAAAAAAAATTGATTAATATATTTTCCAATATTATTACTCACTTAATTAACTTTGATATTAAAATTTTAATATAGATCAAATTTATCACTTTATTACTTCATCGTGTCAAAATAATTTTTTTTATTTTTCCCTTTGTATTTATTGTTTTAATTTTTAATAGTAAATTCAATCCCCTATTATAATTACCAATAATTTTTATAAATAGATATTATATATTATTAGATTAATATTCATTATTTAACATAATGATCCATTCTAGAATTTTATAGGTCTACTATATTTGGAAACTTGGATACCAATACAGCTGGTTCATAAGTGAACTACATCATCTCCCACTATGTTATTCATAAATAATAGCCTTCTTAGATATATCATATTTAATAACTTCATTCATAACATAGGGAAATGAAATATAATAAAGGGAGAGATCAGATTCCCAATAAGAGTAAACAAGGGAGATATCAAAAAACACTTAAACATAACATGAGAATAAGGGTATGAGAACATGAGGATGAAATTTAAAAACCATACCTTGCATATCATAGATCATAATATTGAGTTATAACATAAATCGTGGTATTTCATAAGAAATGAATTATAAAGGAAACAAATAACATAATCCAAGAGAGAATAACATTAACATAAAACATAGATTTGTGTCATACACATAAGCATAGGAAATCATTTAAATAGTAGAAAAGGTTCACAACCTTGATTATCATAGTGGATTGTAGGAAATTTTTACACTATAGAATATCATAGTAGACAGTTTCCCTTACTGAACTGGGTTCACACCCCATTCCATTCTTATTTATCTCATAAGATATCCATCTTTACCCAATGCATTATTGGGATATATAATTCTAGTACCAACCATCACATAATGAAAAAAATACATATGTGTGCCAAAAGATCATAAAAAATTTATCATATCATAACCTATAAAAATGAAATTGGTTGTATAATCATATATTAATCCTTATAAAAGAAATGGATTTCATAAAAATTTCTTCATTTCAGCATAACATAACCTATGGGAATGAAACACATTCCATATATATATTTTCATCATAATCATAAACCATATCTAGAAATAATAACGATGGAATCCTTGGATCATATCGACAAAAAATATTTAGAAACATAAATATATGTCATCTTAGATGGAAAATTATTTTAATAGATCACTTATAACATTTCTTGAAGAAAATACCCCTTTAAATTTGAAATAACTTATATAAAACCTAAAATTTTCCTAAGTATTAATTGAAAAAATCTATTTGAGAATAACCTAGAAAATAATAAAGTAATTTTCAAATAATTCATTGGTCATGATAGCAGAAAATTTCATTCATGTTTCATATGTTAGATAAAAATTTCTTTCACATTTTCAATAAAAATCCAAAATTATTTCTTTTAGAAACCAAAAAAGAAGATTCCTTTTAAACCATTTATTAAAAAGTAAAACATGGGTAAAAATTAATTCAAAATATCATATTAGAATATCAAAATAATTATTGAAAATATTTTTAGAAAACATGGATATTGAATAGAAAATATTTTGGATCGAAGTGAGAAATAAAGTCATTTTTACTTAAAAACATTCATTTGGTATATCGAATACTTAAATTGAGTAAAATGAAAGGAAAAAATGAATTTTTATGAAATAAAAAGTGGAGAAGAAAATTAATGAGTTGAATGATATTTTGATCATAATATTTCATTATATGAAACTAAATCATGAACAATCTTGATAAATAATGAGATTTTAACATGAAACCCTTACCTTAGGTCCAACATCTTTCGTATGTGTTATGATCTCCTATATAATAAAACTTAATTTATTTTAATTATATAAAATAATAATATAAATAATTATAATATCATAAAATATGCTTTTATAACATTTCAACAACCATTAAATTTCTAATCCCATATTAAAATCGTCATTTCTTGGTGTTAACTATTTCATTTTTTATAAGAATTTCAGTTTGGTAGTTCCAGTCCTTGTACTATGATCAGGGTTCCATCATATATAGAGTGTTAATAATTATTTAAATATCACATATATTAATTATATATATATATATATATATATATATTAATTTTTAAAATTTATATATAAATAAATGAATTACATCATTCGTGGAGATGGTAGCTTGTTTGTACGCATGAACGTTGTTTTCATTTTTCAAGAGATAAAAAAAGATATGTAAACTGCAATTAAACTTTATAGGATCATTATCATATATATCATATATATTCATTAAATATTTTATTATTACCATCCATGTTAAAATAAAATGAAAAATAAATCACCCTGCTTTGTAGAGGCTGTAGTCCACACATACGCACGAGCGACGTTATACCTTTCCAATAGATTGGAATGTTAGAAGGTAGATGTGATAATATAATTCCTAAAGAATTATTATGAAATAAATATCATATATATACATTAATTCCATCATTATATCTAAACATGAAATGCTGATTTAGAAAACGAATTACATCAGTTCACGAGGCAATAGTCCTCCGTACACATGGTCGCTGATTTTGTTTCCCATTTGATGGTGGAGGAGATAATTATAGGTTATGAAATTAACATAATATCATCTATGTGTATGTAATATATTAGATTTATTATTTAATCATGGATTTTGAATATTTAATGAGGTAAAAGGAGAAATAAAATTAAAAGTCTTGGTTATGAACTATACCTTTTCTTTAGAAAACCTCTCTAGGTTTATACCTAAAGCATTCAAAGGATGGTTTTTTGATAAAATGGATTATAGGTTGTTGGGATGGATTTAGGGAAGGTATTTGGGTAGGTATTGGATAAAAAATGGCTATTGAAGTGTGTAAATGAGATGACATGGGCTGTCCTTTTACAAGTTTGGGAGAGGAAAAACATGAAATCTTTGAAAAGAATAAAACATATTAATGTACTATTCAAAGAAAAATAGCTAAAAAATGGACCATTAAAGAATATTAGATGATATAGGGTCATAATATAGTTATAAAATATAATTTATACAAGTTTTAAGGTTATTTAAACCTTTATCTACTTAGTTTAACCCTCAGAAAACCTATTTTAACCATAACCATTATAATAGATCTTTTAATATTTTTACTATTCATTATGAATGAAAAATTATTTGAAATTTTTATATAATATTAATTATTCTAATTTAAAATATGTAATTAATTTTATCAAATTCAATTAACAAAAGTTTCAGAATTTAATTTAAAATCAAACCCATAAATGCGACGAAAAGTGGTTTTCCAAAGTAAATGTTTTCTCAAGTATAAAAAGTATTTATATCAAAATTCATAATAAAATTGATTCCAGCTACCTAAATTGGACTAAAATTAATATAATTTAACTAATTTTACTTTTAAGACCATTTTAAAACAAAATATAACCTTTTAAATTATTTAAAAAAAAGATATTTTTTTAAAAAAAGATTAGTATTTTTCACTATTCATAAAAAATTATATTTTTTAGAAAATTATCAAAAATTCACTCTAAGATAATGTTGAAATATTGATTTTAAAAGTGAAGTTCATTTTTTTAATATATTTTCTAAAAGTGGGAAAAATTAATTATATTATTTTCCCACAAAAAACAATAAAAACTATTTTATGTAAAAATTATCTTTTTGGAACATATAAAGACTTTACTAAAATATATATATAATTTATCTAATTTTTTTTTGAATATTTTTAAAATGTGGTTATTCTTATTCATACAATACAATTTATGAATATGTTATAACTGCATACTATATTACTGATTATTTAGACTTGGGATTATATGTATCACAATATATTTAAAAAAATAAATTCATTTGAAAATAAATATATGATAAAATATAGGGATGTTATATTATTTCCCCATTAAAATTAATTTCACTCTAAAAATTATATTACTTTGATACAAAAAATGGGAAATATCTATTTCATTACATCCTTAGGTTCCCAAGTAGCTTCTTTGAATTTCTAATCCATTGAGATAAATTTAATTAGGTGAGCAGTCTTGTTTCGTAGCACTTTATCTCTACAAACCAAGATTTATACTAGTTATTCTTCATAATAAAATTAATTCTCTAGTGGTATGAATTTTTAGTTAATTTCATGTGAAGTATCAGTTATGTACTTCCTCAAGAGAGAAACATGGAACATATTATAAACTTGAGAGAGGTTTGGTGAAAGCACCAAGCGATATGCCATCATCCCAACTTGATCAAGAATATTGAAGGGGCCAATATACCAAGGGATCAGATTTAAATTATTTCCAAATATATTAACATTATTCCATGGTTAAATTTATAGAAACAAATTATTAACATCATATAAATCCATATTTCATTAATGATTATCATCATAATATTTCTACCGACTCTAAGATGCTTTGATGTGTTGTTGAATGGAAATGAATTTATATTTTGTTTCCTTAGATATCTCTAGTTATAATAGATTTATTTTTCCAAATTCATCCCAACATGTTGAATTTCTAAACTTCTTTCCATAGTGGGGTTCATAAGGATCCATATGAATGCTTTATGGAAAGCTATTATTGTATAAAAACTTGAGTAGAAGAATCTATTGATCCAATGACCTTTAAAATCAATAGAACAAGATCTCAATATATTCTATAGGGTTTTAATGGTTCTATTAGATTCAAAATCTATTAGAGGATGATATATTTCATTAAACTTAAAATCTATATCTGGAACCTATTGAAAATTTTACCAAAACTTAGAGGTAAACCTTAGATCCCAACAAGATAAAATAGAATATGGTACTCCATACAACCTGACAACTTCGTTAATATATAATCTAGAAAAATGATCCAGAGATAAATATTATCTAATAGAAATGAATTTCTATAACTTTTAAGGTGATTGAATACAACCTAAATAACATTATATCCTTTAGAATTTTTGGGGAGTCTGATAACAAAATCCATGATCATGTTTTTTCATTTCCATTATGATACATGTAATGGTTGTAACATATTATTAGTCTTTTTTCTCCCAGCCTTAACTTTATAACATATCAAGTAGTGAGATACAAACTCTATAATACCTCTCTTCATGTTTTCCCAATATAAATACTCTTTTAGATCTATATACATCTTTTTTACATATAGGATGAATAGAGAATGAAGAACTATAATCCTCTTATAACATCTTTTTCTTGAAATATAATATGAAAAAAACATATAAAAAGTTCCTAAAACGTATCATTCCATAAATAACCAAGGTTTAACTCATGAACATTTCTCACATTCTTCCATAGTCCCACATATTCCTTCAATGCTACTTTAATATTCACTTATATAGATGGAAGGTCACTCATTCAAGAAATACAATATTTCCCCCCTTCCTTCAATATTTCCTAGGACCTTCCTTTGTTAATCCAAAAATGTTAGAACTTTTGTGATCCTCATCATATATATGATAACAACATCCTTTTTACT
This sequence comes from Viscum album, assembly GCA_963277665.1. Taxonomy (NCBI): domain Eukaryota; kingdom Viridiplantae; phylum Streptophyta; class Magnoliopsida; order Santalales; family Viscaceae; genus Viscum; species Viscum album. Next base: position 1,773,030,074 of record OY728165.1, on the reverse strand, counting down.
TAGAGTATCTATCACATTGTTTACATTCCCATGGTGGTAATGTATTGAGAAGTCATAATATTTGATCAACTTCAACTATCTTCTCTAGCACATATTCATCTATTTCAATGTGAATATAAACTTTTAAATTGTGTGATCAATATATATATCACACCATTCTATATAAATATATTACCTCCATATATTTAAGGGAAAAATACTATAGTTAACTCCAAATAATTAGTTGGTTAACATTGCTCACAAACCTACAATTTTCACAAGGCATAAGTTATTACTATATCATTTTTCATCAGAACTCATATGAGTCCCTTATTCAATGAATCACTATAGATTACAAACACTTTTCCACTGCGTGATAATGTGAGAACATGTGAAATCACTAAAGTTATCATTTTTTACTTTAAATTTTATTCACATTCATCTATTCAAAGGAACTTATCTCCCTTCTGAGCTAACTTGGTGAGTATATTATATAGTAATGATAAATTATACACAAATAACTGATAATATCTAGTCAAACCAAGAAAATTATAGACTTATTTCATAGTTTTTTGTCTAGGATAATGTTCAATAACATATGTCTCTTATGGATCCACCAATATTCCCTCTCTTGAGATTATTAGAACAAAAAATGAAACTTTTTGTAGCCAAGATTCACATTTATTTAATATTTTTGTACAACTTATCCTTCTTTAGGGCATTAACTATAATTCTCAAGTGATATTTATGCAATTCATTTCACTTTGAATATATAATAATATCACCAATAAAAACTTCCACAAACTTATCAATGTTATCTCTAAAGACTATATCATTAAATAAATGAATATAGAAGAGTAATTAGTAAGACCAAATGGAATCACTACATATTCATAATGTCTATAACTTATATTGAATACTGTATTGGGAATATCTCCATTATTGACCCATAATTTATGACATCCAAAACGAAGTTAAATCTTAGAAAAGTATTGAATTCTTCATAGTTGATCAAACAACTAATCAATAAATTGTAGAGGATACTTGTTATTGATAGTGTTTTTTATGTTCCTGATAACCAATGAAGGGTCTCATTGATTCATCATTATTCTTAAAAAAAAAATAGATTCACCCCATGGTGACACACTTGAATGAATAAATCCCTTATTAATATTCTCCTGGAGTTTCTTTTTCAATTCCTATAACTCAATCAGGGCCATTTTATAAGGAGTATTTAAAATAGGTGTAGTACCAGGCATAAGTTATATTGAGAACTCAACTCCATTATTTAGGGTAAGACTAAGAAAATATTCCATAAATACATCAATAAACTCTCACACAATAGGAATATCATCAATGTTGAGTTTATCCCCAACCATATGTAATAAAACCTCATTTTTAATATGAATAAATACCCATACCATTGATGTAATTTCCATTGTAAGTTCATATTTATCAACATACTGATAGATGATCATATGTTTATTCTGAATATTAAATTTGACATATGTTCCTTAGAAATTGATGTGGGTTTTATTTATATAAATCCAATACCTACCTAATATAATATTAAATTCAACTAGAGAGAGAATAACAAGATCTACAAGAAGAAAATTCTCACAAACTTCAACTGAAGAATAATTATAGAATTGAGATGAAATCATCATACCATTAAGGGTATTCACCACTAATTAAATATCTAATCATTGGGTTGACACTTTAATATCCTTATAAAATTATTCAGATACAAAATAGTTGGCATATTTTGAGTAAAATAAGACATTAACAATTCTAGAGTGGATGGTAAATGTACCTTTAACCACATTGTTAATATACCCCTTATCATAAATAACGATCTCAAGCGTTTTCTCTTTTTACATGTGATTAAGAGGTTGGTGACATCAATCATCATCATTAACCTTCAGATCACTGGTTATCATAATTCCCATACTCCTTGCATTTGGAACACTAGAGTGTGATTGGTGCATTCTGTGGAGCATTATCTTCATTAACATCATTATCTAAATTCTTCCTATCACTTTAGAATTAGATTGTATGATGACCTTATTTTCCACACTAAAAATATTTATGAGTCCCCACTGCTAAAAAATAAACTATATAAAGAATTTTCCTTTATCAGTTCTATAAAATAATTATGATAAGAATACTTTATTAATTCTAAGAAAATAAAAGATAAAGGGAAATATTTATCAGTACTAAAAAAATAATGATGAAAAGGTACCATTTATCAGTGATTTTTTTAGCGTAGAGAAAGGAAACCTCTATAAACTACATATTTATAGTTTTAATAAAGGCCCCGATCATGCGCATGAGTCCCACATCAAAATAAGGAAAGGGAGGATTATTATTTATATATTATTTTGCTGCATTTCCACTACATATGTGGTGACATCCCAAACCCAAATTCCACTTAATAGGTGCCCCGAGCCTAATGGGTCACTAGGCCTCAAGTGCATATACCTAAATTCCATAGGCTGATGACTTGAAGTGAGGGCCTAAAATGTGTCCATGGGAAGACTATTCCTTCATTACCCGAGTGCAGCATAGTGGATGAACATAATATAACATGAGATAAGTAGAAGAGACAATGTAACAAACAGATGGAATAACAGAAGAAGACTAAATAATAATAAATAGGAGAAAAAAAATAATATTAATCTAAAGCTTATGACGATATATTATTCCACTATAAAATAAGAAAATATATATACAAGGAAGCAGGAATAGTGTGCTATACAAAAGTTGAAAAAAGGAACTAGAATCTATCCCCAATATCCTAATTTGGCATAGCATGCTATGAAAAATTATAAAAAAGTAACTAGAATCTATCCCCACTTGGCTTTGGGCCTTCGGGATTTGTAATGGGTCACCCTCTACATAGTCTAAAGTGGTATTTGCTTTAAATAATAATTTGAGGCTTCAACCCCAACCTTTTAAAAAAAGTGTATGATGCCAGACACATCCATTTATCAACACTTGAATATACCTAGTCTTCCCAGGTTCCATAGGAGGCTAAATATGTTGCGAGATTAATCTCATTAGTCCACCTCCAACGACATCTATAACATCTAGGTTGTGTAATATAAACTAAAAGACCATGAAATCATTAATATATAAATGTAAAGTAGTACAATAAAGTAAATACCCATGTACTTGATTCATCCCTCCGTTGGTGTACGAACATGTAACTTGTTCATTAATTAGTTAAGTTTTAGTTTATATATTTAAGTCACGTGAGGCACAACAAAAACTAACATCCTGACATGATAACAGTAGTAGAGGTCCCAATATGTAACAAGGAAACCATGATGATTATATTGTTGAAGAGGTTCTAAGGTAATAACCAAGGAAACCAAGACCTAAAGGGTCTCCAACTCAGTAGTAACTGTAGCCTAGATAAGGTTTAAGAGAGTAATCCAAGGATCATGATCCAAGACATTCCATAATAGTGTGATCTAATTGATTCCAAATATTACATCCAAGGTAAAATAGGATATGCTATGGCTAGGTCCAAGGATGTAAACAAGGAACATAGTGTCCATAGAATTCATTATGGACCCAAGGAGTGTATCCAAGGCATCTTGTAATAGTAAAGGGAGGATCCTATTATGTCATAATTGGCATCCACTAATAAAAAAGGTCAGTTTTTAAGGTGAGTATCACCCTTTAAAACCATCATCTCTTAATTAGAATGGTGTCTATGAGTGATCAATACATTTCCTCAGGAATCCATAAGATAACATGACTATGAACACTCCCACAAATTTTTCAAGGTCCATACATATAATTAGGAACCTTACAATTGGTTTATTTAATATTTAAGGCCATGTAAAGGTCTTTCCATTTAATAAGTTCACTTGGTTCAAGCCTTTTTATTTCATTAGTGTAAAAAGGAAAAGGGGTATGAAACCATTTAATTCAATTCATATAAGTCCCATTAATTTGATATGGTTCACTCCACTGCCTTCCATAGTCATGTAAAGGTGTTTTATGGAAGTAAAACCAATTTTTTCAATTTCATTTAACAAGGCCAAGTCATATATATACAATATAATTTCTATTTCAATCTAACAATGATTAATCAAGTGAGGAACTTATCTTAGGCTGGTCAAGTGGTAAGTATACATGTTCTTGAAATGTAAATTTACACTCCATTTAATTAATAAAGTCTTACCATTAGCAAGGTCCATACAAGGAACACACGAACAGTGGTACAAACATACATGTCAAAGCTTTTAAAGATCAATTATGGAAAAATACCTACATGGGGTGGTCGAAATTATTGATGTAACCACCAATGATGAATTACATATATTTCATGGGTCTTATAATGTGGTTCAATCAACACTTTTTTAGCACTATTAATGGGGAACTATTTATCAGCTCTTTTTCTAGCAGCTCTGATAAAGGGGGGTTTTATCAGTGATTTTTCTTAGTGATGATAAATTTTATGTTTCAAAAAAAATCATGAAAAAAATAAATTGTTATATGATTATATTTATATTGATATAAATATAATATATATTTTTGAAATATGTTTTAGATAAGTATAAATAAACTATTAAAATAAATATATAATAAATTTTGTTAAAATGGATTTAAAATATTTTAAAAAATATTATTAATTAATAAATTTCTAATTACCATTGATTAATAATAATTTAATAACAATTATAAGACACAAAAAATCAAAAAAAAATTAATAAAAGATATAAACTAAGTTGAAAATGTAACTCAAATTTCAAACAACCATAACTTTTGATATGGGTGTCCGTTTGAGCTCTACAACATATCAAATCGAAGCCTGCGATGTGATCTACGTGTTAATAATTAAAGAGAACCTTCTTTCATGTTTTTCGAGGACAAAAAAGGCCTATAAGGCCTCCAAAACTGAGTTTTTAGCCGGGATATCAGATTTGTTAACATTCAAACAAGTATAACTTCTAATACATATGTCCGTTAGGCCTGTACTATATATCATATCGAATATTTTTTCATTTTCTTTGATTTGACTGGTTGTGGTGTTGAAACATGCTTCTGGATTAGAAGTTATGGTCGTTTTAAGATTCTATGTCTTTTCAAATACACATATATATGTATTTATTTGTATATATATATGTGTGTGTGTGTGTCTGTATGTGTGTGTGTGTTGTATATATGTATGTATGTAATTATTTAATTGTTTATAAACACACATAAAAACCATATTTTATAAATTTACTAAAAACTAATCTTATAAATATATATTAATATACAAATAAATATACATATAACACATTATAACTAAAAATATATATATAAATAAATATAAATATATATTAATATACAAATGAATATATATACTAATATATGAATAAATATATATGTATTAATATAACTAAATATATTTATATTAATATGAATCTATATTAATATATGAATAAATATAACTATATATATATATAAATAAATAGATATATCATTAAATAGAGAAACAAACGAAATGGATTAGTGGTAAAGGTGTAGGCATGCAAGGGGGAGGTCACGGGTTTGAGTTTGGGTGAAAGCAAGGAGGTGCCCGCATGTGGGGGATGTGCGGGAATGGCAGCGTGCGAGAGAGTGTGAGGCTGGGGGTCCATCTAGCGCTGATAGGGGGGGGGGGTGTCTAGCACTCTTAAAAGCTCCCCCCCAAATTATATACTTCTTTTATTATTATTTTTATTTTTTTGACTTTTATCAGTGCTTTTTAAAAGTGCTGATAAAAGCCCCCTTTTATCAGAGTTTAAAAAATCGCTGATAAATGACCCCTTTTATCGGTGCTTTTTTTAGTGCTGATAAAAGGGACCCCCTTTATCTTTTCCTTGATTAACAACACTTTTTTAGAACTATTAATGCTCTTTTATAGTGCTGATAAAGGCCATATTTGTAGTAGTGATATAGAATCAACATCTAGTTTTTCTTGGTTTGAAAAATATCTAATGAATGGTTTAGATCCCAAAAAATAGGGCATAATATCCTGTATCTAAATAGCACCGTTGATAGGAAGAATAATGATGAAATTTTAAAAAGGAATTAAGAATGTAATGGTTTAGATCCAAAAAGAAAAACAACACTTCTATCGGAATCCAAATGAACTCTTGAGATCGATTTCTAGTTTAGGCTTGAAAAGGTTCTCAAAGTGATAAATGAAAGTGGGAATGTCCATTGGGGAAATAAAATAGAGGATGGTTTGATTTAAAACATCATTTAAGGTGAAAACCATAAAATCACCCAAATTTTGCCTTTTCATGATTTGGCCACATGGTTTTCTAAAATGTACATGGTTTGGTAAAGGAAGGGGAACCCTCAAGAATAGTTCACATGGTTGGGGAAATTGTGTTCCATCCATGTGAAACACTTATAAAATTTGGTCTACAGTTTTTTCATGGCTTTTCAGACCTTGCGACATGGTTATAGAAAATTTTGAAACCCATACCACCCCACTATCCATCCTCACACGGTTAGATATAACAGTGCAGTCTTCCCTGTACAGTTTATTCTAACCATGTGACAAGACATTTTCTCCGAAAATAGGGGTTTGGGATTCGAATTATTCCCAGAAACCCATAATACCTTCACAAACTCATTAGGAATCCATATTAGGTCCATAAAAGATAATTAGACAAAAATTTAAAGTATCCATACCTGATTCGAAAACCAGGTTCCTACAGTCTTCCCCCATTAAAGGAACCTATCCCCGAGTTCAACTTCCAAGGGTGTGGAAACACTTTATGAGAACAAATATGTCCACTAGGTGTGTATATCATCCCACACTCCCAAATCTTTTTCTATAGATGTTCACAATTCCATAAAACCCATAATATAGGGACAAACCATCCTTAGAGAGACTTCATGTTCCAGTCAACAATTCATATTGGATACTCTTCAAAGGAAGCATCAACATCTAACTCAACTTCCTTGGTATCAAAATTATGATACGTCTCAACATAGTACTAGAGAAGATATAAAATGTGGAAGATGTCATGCCAGGAATGGTACCTCTAAGGTAATAAAAATAGATAACCTACTTGCCTGACTCTCTCCAGAATCTCAAAAAGCCTGAAGAAATGCAATGAAAACTTCCCTTGACTCTGTATTCATCTATGACCAAGCATGGGAGATACCCACATGAAAAAATGATCCCTGACCTCAAACTATAGAGGTCATTAACAATGATCGACAAAATATTTATGTCTAGATTGAGCAGTAGACATATGATTCCTAATCAACTGGACCTTCTCCAAAGTCTTCTCTATGAGACGAGGACCTAGTAGGCCTACCTCATTTTTCTCTAACCAGCATAGGGGTGAATAAAAAATCCTACAGTACAAGGACTCAAAAGGATCAATCTAAATTATTTCATGAAAAATATTATTATAGGAGAACTTGATGAAAGGGATATTCTTATCTCAAGAACCACTGAAATCAATGATGCATACTTAGTGCATGTCCTCTAGAACATGTGTCATCCTTTTTTACTATCCATCAGTATGAGGGTGAAAGGTTGTGATTAGCAGCACCTGCATACCCATAACCTTCTGCAAGGCCATATAGAACCACAATGTGAAGTGAGCATCCCTATCCAAAATGATAGTATGAGGGACCCTATGTAGTAGTTTGATCTCACAGACATAAAGTCTTCCCAAATCATCAACTGAGAAAGTCTCCTGGATAGGAAGGAAGTGGGATACTTTCATTAGTCTATCAATAACTATCCATACAACATTTCTACTTCTAGTAAACCTAAGTAAGACGATTACAAAGTCCATGGCGATATCTTCCCATTTCTAATTTGGGACTGGAAGAAGCTCTAACAAACCTACAAGTCTTTCGTGATCCACCTTCACCTGTTGATAGGTGGAACACCTAGTGAATAATCATTCTATATGGAATTTCATACTAGGACACCAATACCAGCATCATATATATCGATACATGTTAGATATTCCTAGAGGAACTTCCCACTATGAAGCATGATATTTATGCATTACATACTCTATAAAATCTATGGGAACCAAGTAACATAAATATATATATAGTATGAAATCACTGTCCATAGACCAATCCAGAGGTGGGCTATCTCTTGATACACTCTCACGGAGAACCAAGACCTCATGATCTGAAAATTGTCTGCTCATTACCTTTTCAAGGAGGGAAGAGGTGACTATCAAGGCTGTGGGATAAGACTACTCATGACTATCATGAAACTATTGATGAAACTTCGATAATTGTGAAATCAATTTCTATTCTTCATTGGTTTCCCATATAGATTGTTCTTGAGTATTTCAACTCAGCACATCCACTATCGCATTGCCCTTTCCAGGCATATAGGCAAGATAAAATTCAAGGGACTGAAGATATTTGACCCATCTCTAATGTATGAGGTTTAATTCACACTATGTAAAGATATATTTGACGATATTGTGGTCCATATACACCACAAAGTTCTTTCCTAATAGATAGTTTCTCCTGCAATGTAAGGCATGAAAAAATGTTTCCAAGGTTATGTGTTGGGTAGTTTCTCTCTTGAGGCCTCAAAGACCAAGATACGTAGGCAAAAACTCGATCCTCTTATATAATCACTTCTATTATTCCAATGACTGACTCATCAAATAAAACTATATATCATCTTCCATGCTCTGGAAAAATCAGAATAGGTGCATAGAAAAGATTTCATTTCATCTCTTGAAAGGATTTCTCGTACTCTTCTGATAATATGAAGTTAACACTCTTCTTTATAAGACCACTAAGTGGTGAAGCAAGGAATGATAAGTCCAATATAAAATTCTTATAATATCAATCCAGCTCCAATAAAATCTATATCGTAAACATTATCTTAGGATTCTTCTAGAGAACTATAGAAATCACCTTCTCTGGGTCAAAAGATACTCCTGATTCCAAGATAATTTGATCCAATAAGTGATCCTTGCTGACCCATAAGTGTCACTTTTCAAGCATGGAATAAAGATGATGCTCTATCAGTATACTCAAAAATGATCTCAAGGTTATTAGAATGGTCTCTACGAGTGTGGGAATACACCAAGATATCATCCAAAAATACTATAATAAGAGAATCCAAATAGGGGTGGAACACCATATTCATCAATGTCATGAAAAAGAAGGTTGTGTTCATGAGACCAAACAATAAAATGAGATACTCATACATATTATAACTCCTATGAGAAGTTTTATGATGTATATATGATGGTCTGACTCACACTTGAGGATATATTGAGCTTATTAGATCTTATAGAATACCTTATCTCATTAGAGAGATGGTCAAAGAGATCATCTATTCAAGGTAGTGGTAATCTGTTCTTGACCGTAAACTGGTTCAAACATCTGTAATCCATGCATAGATGAATGTTCCCATCCATCTTCTTGTGGAAAACCATAGCTTAACCCTAAGAGGAAGTACTAGGATGTATATAAACATTGGACTCAAGATCCTATAACTACTACTTGAGATCCTGGAGCTCAGTAGGTTTCATCCTTTATAGAGGATTGAAAATTAGAGCTAGTCTTGAATGTAATCAATCATAAAATATACCTCTATCTCAGGAGGTAATATAGAATTTTTTTTAGGAAATATATTCTTTGAATGATATACTATCTGAGAGAATTTAGACTGATTCAAGCCCTGGTTTTTCTATGAAGAGATTAATAATATGGGTGGTCACTCCACCTAGACCATGATACTCTATTCTAGCTCCACTATTCTGGACATCCCACTAACCCTTATGTAGATAACTGAAGTCTTCTAGTGACGTAAAAGATACCCTATGGTGATAGAATATTACAAAGTCATGATATGGAACCAACTAACCCATCCTATGAATGAAATCGAATCCCATCATATTTAGAATAATGAGGTCCCACATGAAAGGGTAATTTCCAACCTCAAGGGGCAGTACCTATATCAGTGTATTCCCTCTGAACGTACTCCCAATAGTGTATCCAAGGTTATTACACCACAATAATACTATATTTACATATCAAGACTTTCCCATAGATAAGGATATGAAGGAGTGCGAATCACCAGAATGAAATAAAGTAGATAATATAGTGAAGGATACTAGAATTGACCCTCATACTGTAGATGGTATTACACTCGAATCCTTGGGTATCACTATAAATCATGCATCTGTCTTGTTCCCTGAGTTTGTGCTATAGTTGGACTACCTTGAGTGTAACCACTCTACTGGATCTAATGGTAATTAGAAGTCTGGATACCATGATGACTTACTCCTCGACCCGTCCTACTGGTGCTACTTCAACTCTATGTCGGACACGATATAAAAGAACCATCCCTTGAAGGCGGTACTTGTGTGGATCCTCTTACACTAAAAGTTGATATAAAGGTATGATATAATATTTTAAGATTCCCCATATGGCCAAAAGACCGACACTCTTGAGGGTCTCTATCACACTGAGGATTTATATGCTAATGTCATCCACACTGGTGACATACCATAGAGATACCAGTATGGGTATTCTAGATGCCATTTCCCTAACAAAAAACATCGAGGGAACATTTCCTTGTTTTAAAAGAATTAATGTCCTACCACATTATAGATCCTCTATGTTTGGTACTGTCACTATTCCTCAGGTTTTACCCAGTGATAAGAGCATGATTTACTATTTTAGAAAATGTAGGTTAGATAATGACATTCACCTAAGTATAGATGGAATACACAAGCCCATCCTTGAAGAATCCATCATGTGAAATCTCATCACCGACTAGAAGTAATGAAAAATGATATAAGTAAGTGAAATGCATTGAATACTCTATCACTGACATAGAATGCTACTCAATATGTATGAACTCTCTAGGTTTGTTAGCTATCAGTGTCTGAGGAAATAATTGATTATAGAAGGTTGTATGGAAATCAACCGATACCATGCCCTGATGGAGACCAACATGGGTAAATACATCCCACCAGGGCTTGGATGAATCAAAGATCATGTACATATCAATATTGACCCTCTAATCCATAGGAATCTCCAGATGATCAAAGATAGACGAGGTGATCTAAATACAAGACTTAGTAGCCTACAGACTTCTATACCCCAAGAAGGTGTGGGGATGATATAGTTGGAACTCATTGGTTAGATCAGCCGTCATAGGTATAGGATATATAGCTCCTTGCATGGACTACATCAGACATAGAATACTATCACGAAGCTGACTGTAAGTGACCAAAATATTTACAACAGTTGGTACCTCAAGTGGAAATCCTGGCGATAAGACTACTAGCTCAGGGCCCATGATGTCTGGAGCATTGTCTTTACCACCCTCCTGGAAGACAACATGAGGACATCATGACAACATTGGTCTAAAAATTCCAAGCACACACCTCAAAATAATGTTTAATAAAGATGGATATTAACACTAGTGTAAGAAGAATGAAAATACAGAGCTCACTATCCATGGTATACTACCCCAACTACCTACTTAGAAGGCCATGTATTGTTAAGTGCACTTGTTTAAATTATAGGGTTTTCGGTAGATGAAGGGTCAACTATGACTTTCCTCATAATTTATTGGAAACCATTTCATTTTATAAGAAAAGTCTCACTTTTCAATTACATTTTCTTATTTACACATATCAAGGTTCATTTAAAATGAGTTTTCCATCTCAGTGAAACAAGGACCATACTTCTTATCACAGAGATCAACACCCATTTAATTCTAATTAAGGGGTTTATTTGGTAAATTACATTTTTCAACCCATGAGGGACCATACACCTTAGTAATTGAAACATAAAACCACTCAATGATAGCCACAGAGTAGCACCGACACAATATAAAAAAAGGATAACTCAATAATCACAAGCATATAAAGAAATGAAATCAGTGTAATTTTCCTCTATAGAATGGAAATATGCATGAAATGTGAATTCTAGGTGCCTATGATGATTCATGTAAAAATGAAACTTACCCTCATATCATCGAGCAAAGGATGAAATAAGATACTCAATCAGAAGAATAATTATAACCACAACATATCATGTGCATCTCCCGATGGTGAAATGATATCAACAGTGTTGTACCTCTCGTACCCCTCGTGGTTTAATTTTCATGATCACAATCACTCTCTTATTTATCTAATATTGTTTTAAGTGTTTTTGGATGATAGGTTGCCAAGGAATTGGGCCAAGAAAGCAAGAAAGCCAAAGTGGATTGAAAATCAGTCCACCGACCAACCGGTGGAAGACCACCGGCCAGCCGATGGAGGCCTGGACAGAAGGCATCCCTCTATCCAGACCACCGGCCAACCGGTGTCCCACCACCAGCCAGCCGGTGGAACCCTGATCCAAGGGGCAGCTACTGCCTCCTCACCCGCCAACCGGTGGCCTCCTCACCGGCCAGCCGGTGGCACCCAGACAGAACAATGTTTGCTACTGCCTCAGCACCGGCCAACCGGTGGCCTCCTCACCGGCCAGCCGGTGGTGCCTGAGCCCGAGCCCTCTCCCTTTTTCAACACACCAGCCAACCGGTGTCTCTGTACCGGTCAGTCGGTGGAGCCAGTCAAACTAGTCATTGGGCCTTTGACCAGACTTGTCCACTTGCCTCCCAACGGATCCGAAGCCTTTTCCAACGGCTCTGAAGACTCCCAAAGGCCATATGAGGGTTCCCCCTCTATAAATAAAGGACTAGGAAGCCCCGGACAATTGTCGGAAATATATACAAGCCATATGGAAGCCCACGGGTACATTTTACATCATTTGGCAAACCTCCGGCGGATTCCTCCAAGGAACCTCACTTGCTCCAACTCAATTACACAACCAAGGAGCACCACCAAAGAAGCTTGGGAGCACTCTTCATCAACCTCATCAATCCATTGGCGCCCAAGACTTCTCCCATTACGGTTTTTTATCGTTTTATCATTTTGAGCTTTAATTTGGGTTTGTGCCTATAAACCCCTCTTTCTCTCATCTCCCTTTCATTTGGGTTTTCACACCACCTTCAAGGTGTGAAGAGGTTAGTCAAGCCTTTCCTTTTAAAAGGCTTGAATCAAAGGTGAGCTAGCCTTCACCTGTAAGAAGGCTAGTGGGTTCTTGCTCAACCATTGAAAGCAAGTGGGTTCTTGCATTACCATTAAAAGCAAGCTGTAATAGGTTCTAGACTACCTGAAAAGTCTAGTGGGTTTCTTGCTAAAACCATTAAAAAGCAAGCGGTAGTAAATCTCTCAACGGTTGAGTTGGGAGCGGAGACGTAGGCTTGGGTTTAAGCCGAACTCCGTTATCAATTCTGTGTATTGCCTCTTTTATTTCCGCTGCACTTTGATAATTGTTTTTAATTGTTAATTATTTTTTAAAAGGCAATTCACCCCCCCTCTTGCCATCACTCCTTTCTTTCTCCGCCCAACAATTGGTATCAGAGGCAAAATTTGAGTAATACCTTCACCGGTTTCAAATTCAAGATCCATTGTGATGGCTTCAACCTCTTTCGCCCCCGAAGGCTATTCTTTGGGTCGTGCTCCATTTTTTGATGGAACCGACTATACCTATTGGAAAACCCGCATGACTACTTTTCTTAGAAGTATAGGCTATCCCATTTATAAAATTGTCATGCATGGTTATTCTCTTTCTTCTCCCGATGAATCCAAATGGACTCAAGTCGATATTAAAAATTTCGAGCTTGATGGCAAAGCCATGAACGCTCTTCATTGCGGCCTTGATCGTAATGAATTCAATCGAGTTTCCACTTGCACCTCATCTTATGAAATTTGGAAACTTTTAGAAGTAACCCATGAAGGTACTAAAGGCGATGACAAGCCCGATTGCCCATCCCACAAGAAAAAGGCCAAGCAAAAGGAGAAGAAGAAGGCATTCAAGGCCACATGGAGTGATAACTCCACATCCTCCTCCTCCTCCTCCTCAAGCGACAACGGTAAAAAATGTCTAATGGCATTCCATGAGGTAACATCTTCCGACTCCTCATCCTCTAGTTCTTCAAATTCTTTCAATCATTTGTCTTATGAGGATCTCCAACATGCTAGAGATCAATTGGAGGAAGGTTTTCACGAACTTTCTTCCAAATTTGTTGCTTTAAAAAAGAATTTCAAAAAACTCTCTTCCGAAAAGGAACAACTTCTCAAAGAAAAGGAGGAGTTGTCCCTCAAAATCCAAAATCTTCCCGATGTTGATTCCATGGAATCAACTATCAAGGATTTAAGGGAATCCCTTGCCAAGTTCACCCAAGGTGAACAAAATTTGACCAATTTGCTCGGTTCCCAACGCATATCTAGAACCACCCAAGGGCTTGGATATTCCAAGCAAGCTTCCTCTTCCCATGCTCCAACTATTTTTGTAAGGGGGAGCTCCCAATTTAAATTTTGTAACTATTGCAAAAAACCCGGGCACTTAATTTATGAGTGCAATTGCAAAAATTCCCGGTATGGAAGGTCCAAAACTTTTTTCTTCAATGATGAATTTTATAGTAGAAGACCCGCCACTAGACAAGTGTGGATTGAAAAATCCCTTTTAGCGAGTCTTACCGGACCAAAATTTATCTCGGTTTCAAAATCCTCTCCCCGGTGATTTGTTGTTTTTATTTAGGGGGAGTTAGGATTGTTTAAGCCTTTTTTTGCGTATTTCAATTCAAAATTTCAATTCAAAACTTTCAATTCAAAACTCTCAATTTCAAATTTTCAATTCAAAACTTTCAATTTCAAAATTTTAAATTCAAAACTTTCAATTCAAAATTTCATTTCAAAATTTTCAATTCAATTCTTTCAATTCAAATTTCAAAAATTTCAATTGGTTTAAAATCTCTATCTTGTTTTTCAACTCAATCCCTCAATCAAGTTTTATGCCCCGTGCTATTTTGATAATCACAAAGGGGGAGAAATTCTTGGTTGATTGGGGGAAAAATCTTTCTCTCATGCTTTAAAGGATAAATTGAAAAGTAAACATTTAAAGCATGCCTTTCATTTCATTTTTACATTGTTTGTTTTGGTGATTGTGATCATCAAAATAGGGGGAGATTGTTGTACCTCTCGTACCCCTCGTGGTTTAATTTTCATGATCACAATCACTCTCTTATTTATCTAATATTGTTTTAAGTGTTTTTGGATGATAGGTTGCCAAGGAATTGGGCCAAGAAAGCAAGAAAGCCAAAGTGGACTGAAAATCAGTCCACCGGCCAACCGGTGGAAGACCACCGGCCAGCCGATGGAGGCCTGGATAGAAGGCATCCCTCTGTCCAGACCACCGGCCAACCGGTGTCCCACCACCAGCCAGCCGGTGGAACCCTGATCCAAGGGGCAGCTACTACCTCCTCACCAGCCAACCGGTGGCCTCCTCACCGGCCAGCCGGTGGTGCCTGAGCCCGAGCCCTCTCCCTTTTTCAACACACCGGCCAACCCGTGTCTCTGTACCGGTCAGCCGGTGGAGCCAGTCAAACTAGCCGTTGGGCCTTTTACCAGACTTGTCCACTTGCCTCCCAACGGCTCCGAAGCCTTTTCCAACGGCTCCGAAGACTCCCAAAGGCCATATGAGGGTTACCCCTCTATAAATAAAGGACTAGGAAGCCCCGGACAATTGTCGGAAATATATCCAAGCCATACGGAAGCCTACAGGTACATTTTACATCATTTGGCGAACCTCCGGCGGATTCCTCCAAGGAACCTCACTTGCTCCAACTCAATTCCACAACCAAGGAGCACCACCAAAGAAGCTTGGGAGCACTCTTCATCAACCTCATCAATCCATTGGCTCCCAAGACTTCTCCCATTACGATTTTTTATCGTTTTATCATTTTGAGCTTTAATTTGGGTTTGTGCCTACAAACCCCTCTTTCTCTCATCTCCCTTTCATTTAGGTTTTCACACCACCTTCAAGGTGTGAAGAGGTTAGTCAAGCCTTTCCTTTTAAAAGGCTTGAATCAAAGGTGAGCTAGCCTTCACCTGTAAGAAGGCTAGTGGGTTCTTGCTCAACCATTGAAAGCAAGCGGGTTCTTGAATTACCATTAAAAGCAAGCTGTAATAGGTTCTAGACTACCTGAAAAGTCTAGTGGGTTTCTTGCTAAAACCATTAAAAAGCAAGCGGTAGTAAATCTCTCAACGGTTGAGTTGGGAGAGGAGACGTAGGCTTGGGTTTAAGCCGAACTCCGTTATCAATTCTGTGTATTGCCTCTTTTATTTCCGCTGCACTTTGATAATTGTTTTTAATTGTTAATTATTTTTTAAAAGGCAATTCACCCCCCCTCTTGCCATCACTCCTTTCTTTCTCCGCCCAACAAACAGTAATAGTAAAAAGAAAAAAAATAATTATAATTTAGGCAACACAACATTTACCCCAAACATGGGTTCCTGACACCCAAGCATGACTTATGACCAAGTTTCAAGAATTCATAATCTTCAATATATTTTCTCTAAATATTAAATCAAGAATGGAACAACTATAATAACACTTTGGGATGCCCCAAACTTGGATTCCACTTAACAAGTTCCCTGAGACTGATGGGTCACTAGGCCTTAAGCACATATCCTTGAATTCCAGAGGATTTCGACTAGTAGAGAGGGCCTATGCTTTTTGTGTGTGGATACTATGCCCACATTACCAGAGTTTAGCACAACAGATGAACATAATATAATATGAGGTAAGTATATGAAGCAATGCAATAAATATATGGCACAATAGAAGCTTACTGAATAATAATAAACATGAGAAATTGATAATAATAATCAAAAGTTGATGATGATATGTCATGTCACTAAAAAATTGGAATATATGGATATAAGTAAACCTGCATAGCATGTTATACAAAATTAGAAAAAAAGAACCAAAAAATACCCCTAACATACTGATGCTCCATCCCAGTCATCTACTACTATATCCATCCTAAGAAATCAAGAAATCAAGTGTTTGAAGAGAGACACTTCCCTTTATCAACACACACATACATTTAGTCTTCCCGAGTGACATGTTGACCCATATAGGGTGTGAGATAAATCGCAATAGGCTACTACCAATAGAGTCTATAACATTCATTACATGTAATATAAACTAAAAAAATATGCATGATTGTATATATAAAAGTAAAGAAGTATAAATACATAAATACCCAAGTACCTGCTTCTTCCCTCGGTTGGTGACTGAACATATAAGTTGTTCATTAATTAGATAAGTTTCAGTTTATATATATAAGTCACATGAGGTATATACAACACTGAAATCCTGACGTGATAATAGTAGTAAAGGTTCCAAGATGTAACATGGAAACCATGATGATTATAATATTGAAGAGGTTCTAAGGTAATAACCAAGGAAACCGAGACCTCAATGGTCACCAACTTAGTAGTAACTTCATCCTAGATAATGGATAAGAGTTTAATACAAGTATCATCATCTAAGGCCTTTCAAAATTGTGTGATCTAACTGAGTCTATGGATTACATCCAAGGTAAAATGAGATAATCTATGGCTAGGCCCAAGGATGAAACCAAGGCACCTCATGTTTGTAGAAGCCATGCTGGATCCAAGGAGTGTATCAAAGGAATATTGTAATAGTAAATGAAGGATCATATATTTTCATATTGGGAATACACTTATATAAAAAAATTGGGTTCCAAGGTGGGTCTCATCCTTGGCAACTAACATCTCTAAATCAGAATGGAATCCATGGGTGTTCAAGGAATTACCTTAAGAATCTAGAAGATAACATGATTCTCATCACGCCTATAATGTTTTCAAGTTCCATGTATATAATTAGGAACCTTAAAATTTGTTCATTTAATATTTAAGTCCATGTATAGGACATTTCATTTAATAAGATCACTTGGTTCAAGCCTTTCCTTTCATTAGTGTGACAAGGTCAAGGGGTATGCAACCATTTAATTCAATTAATATATGCCTCATTAATTTAATATGGTTCACTCCATTACCTTCCATAATCATGGAATGGTGTAATACAAACATGAAACTAAGTTTCTCAATTACATTTAACAAGGAAAAGTCATATATATACACAATATAATTTCCATTTCAATTTAACAGTGATTAATCAAGTGAGAAACTTACCTTAGGTTAGTCAAGTAGTAAGTATACATGTGTTAGCAATTAAAATTTGCAATACATTTAACTAAGTAAGGCTTACCATTAGAAAGGTCAATCCAAGGAACACCTGAATAGTGTCACAAACATACAAGTCAATACTCTAAAAGCTCAATTATGGAAAACACTCTACATGGGGTGGTCGACATTGTGAATGTAACTACCAACGATGAATAAAATATATGGAATGGGTCTTAGAACACAATTATAATCACTAAAAGTAATGAATATTAATTTAACAGATGACACTTGATTAAATAGGTGCACTCACATGAGAAATTATAAAATGATGAAACTTGAGGGATGAGGTATAGACCACCTACCTCGTACTCGTAAGACTCTCCCCGTATAGTATCAACCTCAATTTTGGCCTGGTTTAGAAGAGATATAATGAATATTTCGACACTATGAAAATAGGGAATAATATCCTGCATATAAATAGTACTATTTATAATAAGAAGAATGATGAATGATTAAAATAAATTAAGAACATACCGGTGTGGATCCAATGAGACAACGCTTCGATTGGACTCCAGATGGGGGAATGAGATCGATTCCTAGTTTAGGCTTGAAAAGGGGATCAAAGAGGGAAATGGGAGAGGTTTTGTTCACTAGACAAATAAAATAGAGGATAGTTTGATTTAAAACAACATTTAAGGGAAAATTGTAAAATCACCCAAATTCGGCCTTCACACGGTTTGGTCGCACAGTTTTCCAAACAGTGCGTGAACTGTGCACCGTATACTGAAGGAAGGGGGTACCCACATGATTTGGCCGCATGGGTAGGGAAATTGTGCACCAACAATGTGAAACACCTCTATAATTTGGTCCGAAGTTTTCATATGACTATGCAGACCCTTGTTCACGGTTTGGGAAAACCATGCGCCCTATACCATGCCGTTGTTCATCCTTGCATGATTAGATCTAGCTATGTGGCCCACCCCACACAATTTATTCTAACCATGCGACATGTCGGTTTTTTTCCGAAAAGCTGGGGTTTGGGCTCTGAACCAACCCCCGAAACCCCTGAGACCATCATGGACTCCTTTGGAATTCATATTAGGTCCATAAAAGAGAATCATACCAAAATTTATGGGATCCATACCTGAGTCGAAAACTGATTTCTTACAAATGTATGCCATGGGGATGGGCTCACATATACACTCCGCACACATAAGTGGGCCCGTTCGTGGGCCCATGCGGGCCTTGTCCCACCCTTTGCATCCCTTGGGTTTTGGTCCACTATTATACACTCAACTAGGTCCTACACGACTTGACCCACTTATATTTGCAATTACCTAGTCCATGGCTAATTTTTTTTATATAATTAAAAAATTGAAATAATTAAACAAATAAAAATTAAAAACGAATAAATTTAAAAAAATATTAATTTTTTAAAATTAAATAGTTATCAAAAAATTTAATATATATATATTATAAAAAAACTGAATGAATTAAACAAAAAAAATTTAATATTGAATAAATAAAAAAATATTGAATCATTTTAATTACATAATTATTAATAAATATAATATATATATTATAAATATTAATAAATAGTATATATTAAATATATATATACAAAGTGTACAAATTTAAATAATTAAATAAAAAAATAAAAAATGTGCAAATTAAAAAAAATATTAAAAATATTATTAGTTAAACAAATATTTATAAAAATAAATAAATTTAATATTAATATATATTTAAATTAGAAATATTAATAAATAGAATATATTAAATATAGATATATTAAATAATGAAATTTTAATAAATAAATAAAAAATTAATAATAAATAAATTACAAAATTATTAGAAAAACTATTAATGAAACAATTATTAATAAAAATGAAAAAAATTAATATATATATTATAAATAAAAATAAAAAATAAAAAATAAATATAAATTTAGAAAATAAATAAAATGTAATAATTAAAAATGTATTAATGCATTATTCATTTTAATAGATTTTATACATAAGTATTCATTAATATAATTAAGATTTTTTATTATAGAAATATATTCATATATATGTATATATATATATCATTCCAAAAAAAATATGATTTATATAATACAAAATATTTATTCTTACATTAAATAAGTCATATATTTAGTTAAAAATGGTTTATAATTAAAAAAATACTAATTAAAAATATTGACTAATTTTATCAAGTGATGGAAATTTAATTGAATGTTTGATTTTTCAATTTAACATATATCAAACACGTGTTACATTGATTTCACTCATACATATACATAATTAATACACTTTTATATAATTAATGAAATCTTATATAGAAACACACACACCAATTATTTATGCAATTTATTCAAATTTCAATATTCACTGTATAATTTAATTTAACAATATAAATATTTAATATATAATGTTTTTAATAATTAAATTTTATTTATTTATTTTTACTATTATTACAGTTAGTATTATTTATTCACATTCAATATTTTTAATTTTTTTTTTCAAATTTAATCATTTTCTAATATTTATTTATACACATTTATTTACTATGTTTTAATATTTTCAATTCATATTCATCTTCATTTTCACATATTTTAAAATTTTATTATTTTAATAATTTGTATAATTAATAAAACTTATCCATTTTTTCAACATTTTTAAAGTCTACATATTTTTAATTATTCATTTTAACTAATTTTTAACAATCATGAATTTAAGATTATATATTCATTAAAAATATTAACAATATAGTTGTAAAAAAATATTTATAAAAAAAAATATTTATAAAGGTGTATTTACTATATTAATAAAATTATATATTTATAATTATAAATAAAAAAATAAATAAATAAATATATATATATTAAAAATTATTTATATAATTAAAAATAAATAACTATATATTTAAATAACTATATAATTATAATATATATATATTTAAATGATGAATATATTAACTATATTTATATTTAATTATATATATATTAATTAAAAATATATATAAATATATAATGATATAAATAGATTTTTAATTATAAAATTATAATAAATATATTTAAATGATGAATATATTTACTATATTTATATTTATATATATTTATTAAATATATATAATTATATAAATATGTTTATAATTCTAAATATATTTACAAATATATT
Organism: Viscum album; assembly: GCA_963277665.1. Taxonomy (NCBI): domain Eukaryota; kingdom Viridiplantae; phylum Streptophyta; class Magnoliopsida; order Santalales; family Viscaceae; genus Viscum; species Viscum album. The sequence goes on along the minus strand of OY728165.1, from coordinate 1,773,008,854 downwards.
TATAAAATTATATATTGAAAATTATAAATAAATTAATATACTTTTTTAAAAAGTATTGATATAATTGTAAATAAATAATTTTAAAATAATAATATATTTATATTTATAATTATATATATTTATTATATATATATAATTATATAAATATATATAATGCTATAAATATATTTACAATTATATAATAATATTTATAAATATTTATAAAAATATATTTATTTATAAATATAACTACAAATATTTTTTGAAAATAAATATTTATCACTGCTTTTTAATTTTGTGCTGATAAAACACCTCTTTATCAACTCTATTTTGGTAGCGTTGATAAAAGCCTTTCCGATCTATTTTCAAGAACCATAATCGAAAAAATATCAGTTGCACCTCTCAAGCTCTCGTTGAAGTGTAGTGTTTCCATCACTTCCTCTCGACCTTCTCTCAAAAGAATCAAGCCTAGAATCTAAGGTATGTTATTTTTTTCTCCTCCACTCTCATTGCTATCTTATTCGGATTCCACGATGTTCCTTATTGCAATATTTTCTTTGATCAGTTCTCTCATGGCTACTGCAGTTTCTTCCTCCTTCATTTTATCCTCCATCTATATTCTTCTTTCTCCTCCCTCACTACTTCACACTTGTAACACCCCAAAAATTATAAAATCCTAATATTTTATTTGATAACATATGTTACACACTATAATAATTTATATTTCATTACACACAACACTAAGATTATCTTGAATTACTCACAAAATTGATTTTAGCTTGTGTTACACGCAACAATGAGTCCCTTCAATAACTTTTGTTAAATGTAATACTGAGTTTTAACAAATACTATTAATAATATTATTTAAAATGAAAATTATTACTTAACCATTAAATTGTTGGTTATAAATTAGATAAAATAACTTATTAAAATATATGGTTGAATTCATTGATTACCAATTAATAAGAAATTAAAATAAAAACCAGTTGAATATAAAAGAAATATTTTTATAAAAAACCATTTTATTACGCCAAAGGCATTTTATCTTAATAAATTAAATTAATTACTATTTTTAAATCCCATACCATTTCTAGAGATTCCTTGGGCTCGTTTATAGGTACACATTTCCCTTGTGTTGAGTACATTTTGTTTGGTTTTTACATTATGGCCTGTTTGGGTAAAAATTGGAGAAAAATGGAAGAAAAAGGGTAATGAACAGTTGGAGTATGATTTTCCCTAACCATGCGACCAAGACCAATAAAACATGCAACCCCAAATAGAGGGTTTTTAATGGTTGGAACACAATTTTCCAAACCATGCTCCCTAAAAGGAGAAACTATGCACTTCCCAAAAGAGGAACACAGTTATGGTGCACAGTTAGGGGAAACCGTGTGCCCCGAGTAGCAAATCGTGCGTATGAGTTTTTACACCCATGAAAATTATTATAATATTTCTCAGACCCCCATATTATACTCTTTAATGTCCTAGATCAACCCATAAATGAATTCCATAAATTCTAGAGCCCTTTAGAGGTATTCTAAGGCCATTCAACCTCTATTCTTGGTGATTCAAAGCCCAATTGGCAGATCTGTACCTCTTCGAGTATGTGGATTATTCCTGATTAATTTCCCATATTTCTCTCGTTTTTATTCAATTATTTTGGTGGGTTTATATCCTATTTTGATATATACAGATCTATAATTATTGAATCTATATACAGGCTTGTTGGATATAGATCCAGGTCTAAGAGATCTTGTTTCATTTGACTGTGGATTTAGGTTTTGAGTCTAGACCCTGTGTTTTTGTCCTGTTTTTTATTGCTCCGCGTTCATAAAAAAATTAAGGTAGGTGGTCTATAATTTAAATCCCAAAGTCCTGATTTAAATTAGGTGTATGTAATTTTAAAATTTCAATTTTATACTTAGCAATTGATTTCTTGATTTAATTAATTGATTTAGTGAAATAATATATTTAGGAGATGTGAAATTGGAGATTTTGGGAATTATAGAATTGAGATAATTAATCAATGAATTAATTACAAGGTATTGAGATTGTTGATATGAGATAATTAATTGTATAATTAATTATGAGATATTGTTTTTGTTGATTTGAGATAATTAATTATTGAATTAATTAAGAGATATTGAGATTGTTGGTTTGAGATAATTAATTGATGAACTAATTATAAGAGAATGATATTTTTGATTTGAATAATTAATTGTTGAATTAATTATGAGATATTGAGGTTGTTTATTTGAATAATAAATTAATTATGATATATTGTGATTGTTGATTTGAATAATTTATTATAAAATTAATTATTAGATATTGAGATTTTTTGTTTGAATAATTAATTGAAAAATTAATTATGAGTTATTGAGATAAAGGATTTAAGATAATTAATTGTTAAACTAATTATAAGATATTAAGTTTTGTGGATATTGATTAATTAATTGATGAATTATTTAATGGGATTTAGGTTCTTATTTAATTGGGGAATTGATTAAGGGGAATTATGTGATAAAATAATTATTGAATTAGAAATGACATTGAGATGATTAATTAAATAGAGAATTAATTAATGAGTCTAAAATGATTAATTAATTGGTGAATTAATTAATGATATTAGCATGGTTAATTAGTTTGGGAAATTAATTAAGGGGAATTATGTGATGAACTAATTATTGAATTACTAATGAAATTTATATTAATAATTAATTTTTGAATTAAATATGTGTTGATGAATGGTAGAATGGAAATTTAGTAATGTATTATGAGGTTATGAATTGTAACATGGTCATTCAGTTGTGAAATTATGAATGGTAACATGATCATTCAATTATGAAATTATGAATGGTAACATGTCCATTCAATTGGTAAATTATGAATGGATAATGGTCATTCAATTGTGAATTTATAAATGGTAAATGGTTATTCAAGGATAAATTATGAATGATTACATGGGAATTCAAGTATGAATTAAAGAATGGTAATAATGACATTCTGAGTTTTGATATCCCTTGAAAATAGGTTAGAATCTGCTATGGGCTTAATCAAGAATTGAGATACAGGTGTCCTTGGGAACTCAAGGGTTTATGTGGTTAAATAATGAATAAATGATAATATGAAAATTGTTTTCTTATTCATTTTACCTATTACTTTATACAATTTCCTACTCTATTATTGTCTGGATATTGTTTTAGATGCTGTTGGTGGTGGCCTACTAAGTTGTACCCACGCCTTACTCAAGATGCCTGATTGGTACTTGAATAGAATTCACGGTTGCAGGATAGGATAAGGGAAAAATACCTATGTTAGATGGATGAGTTGGGATGTAACATGAATGAGGGAACCCAAAGCAGTTTTGGACCCACATGGGAGTTTTCAGTGTATTTAATTTTGAGTTGTATTTTAACACTTAGAACATACTTTTGTATGACATATCTATTGTTATGTTTGATATTGTATTTATTATTTTAGTAATCATGTGGTACTAGTATTTCATCATTATAAATATATCATTTCGTTATTGTTTCTTTATTTTACATTGGTGTATTACTCTCATAAATAGGGTATAGTCTCTCCATGATTGATATTAGAACCTTGCAACTAGTTTGCAGTCTATGACATATAGAGAGGCACGATTGAGGTCGTATGACCGATCGACTCGGGGCACCAGTGTGTGGCACCCAGGTCAGAAAATTATATAGTGGTATCAAAATAGTTTTATTTCCTTTTTATTTTTTCCTACTATTTGGGAAAGGTAGAAATGATACTAGAAAGATTCAGACCATAGTTATGAGCTGATGCATGGGAGTAGTTAATCCATGTATGGGGATCCCAAGTAACTAGGGTGGGATTGTTGTTATAACTATTTTCTGTTATAGTTGAATATTATTTCACCTTGGGTGACACAATTTTTGTGTGATGTGATTTTTGTTTATTATATTTTATGATAATTTACTCGTGGCCCAGTATGGCTTGAGACTTGAGTTCTCATGCATAATTCTAGGCACTTTGTATTATTTTGTGATATGAATAATTTTAGGCATGCATGGGAAAACATGTTCTGGGTAAGTTTTTAACTTTAACTGTTTTTACTTTCTTGTGAAATTAAATGATGCCTAACATGAAATTGAGAAAGACTTTGAAATGATGCAAGATGAGAGTAAATGGGTGTCTAAATGAGAAACTTGAATATTGAGAATGATTTTACCCTTCTGTTAACCATAACCTAGATGTAGGATGGTTAAGGGTAGTGATAACGCCTCAGTTTTGACAGTGTGGAGGGGTTTGGGGAAATGACTTGTTGTGTCATACTATTTTTCCCATAAATGTATAATGCTGTGAAATGTGTCCTAAGGTGCGTGTTTTCCATTTTAGAGATATGACTCCATAACAATGTTGTTTGAGGGGATAAAATGATGATATGGCTGGAGATGATCTACCAATGGTGGTAATCAAGGCACCAATTGTGTTGGGTGAGGGAATTAAGGAGTAGTTTTGAGAGAACATTGATTGCTTCATACAATTCATGGAAAGAGATCGAGGGAGGGTTGTGAAGAGCATGTCTGACTTGATGTGTGAATTACAGTTGCATCACCCTCTAAATTTTATAGGAGAGGGTGGAACTGATGGTACTGAGTTCTGGATTGAGTTCATCGAGACTATAATTGACCATTTAGATACTCTTGCTTAGAGTAGGTTCAAATTGGATACTTATATTCTATGAGGATTAGAAAAGTTCTGGTGGGATGTTAAGGCTCAGACTGGACATGATGATTGTATGTTATGGAAGGATTTCTTGGAAAAGTTTTTGTAATAATTATATCCAAAGAATATGAGGGAGGAGAGATTCTACGAGTCCATGAGGTTGAAATTATGTAGTATGTCTATGATTGACTATGTTGGATTCTTTACAGACTATCAATGATTTTCTCCAGAGTTGGTAGGGGATAAGAAATCTTTGAATAGGTGACATAAATGTGATATTAATTCACATGTCCACCATTTATGATTAAATAAGTTTGATGAGTTGTTGGATCAGGCTCTCGTAGTAGAGGGGAACCTAAGAGAGGATTCCAGTGCAGGACAGGTGGTTACAGATGGATGATCATGAGGTACATCTTCTAAGAGAAGGAAGTTTCATTATGAGGGTGATAGTCAGGGGAATAGTAGGAAGAGTGGATAGAGGTAAGGGTCAGTAACATAGCACCTTACCCTGATTGTATTCCACTAGTGTGGTAGACAGGGTCACTATTGTAGATACTGTCCCCAAACACCCGTAGAGTGCCAGTCTTGTGATAATATGGGACCTCTATAGAAGTTCTTTAGGACCCAATTACATATAGTCAGTGAGGGTGCAGTTAGATAGAATCATAGTTTAGTAAGGGGATCTTCTACACCATATAAGGTTGGAATCGGGAGTTCTACTAGCCGTGGTGGTAGAGGTAATGGACTTGAAGCTTTTGAAAAAAGTGTCCATTCCAATAGGTTGGTGTAGCTTAGGTGAGTCAGAATGCATCATAGGGAAGAGGGTCAGTATAGTTTCATGTGGTGCGGCCTACACTTGTGGATAACGAGGCTTTTCCATTGGAAATGACAGGTAAATTCTTATAGGTTCTACAGTATCTAGTGCCTTATTTGATATTTGTGAATTACATTCCAATATTTTTTCACAACTTTTGAAAGGTTTGAGCCTAGTGGTGGAGTTCATGAGTAGGGTGTTGATGATAGATACACTATTGGTATTATGGTCTAGATACATTTTCTTATTCAAGGGGAGTTCTCTAGTGGTTTGAGAGTATCAATTTTTGAGGGATCATTACATCTTAGAAATGTTAAGAATTAACTTGATTATGGGTATAGAGTGGTGAGAATCATATCAATCCCACATTGATTATTACCACATGAAAGGGATGTTTACATATCCTATAGTCAAAAAATACATTCACTGTAGAGTGTGGGGTATCCAGGTGGGAAGAGTAGGGACAATTACTCTGCAATTGGGAGAGCTCATAGAATAGATTACAAGAATATTATTAGAAGATGAAGGTGTAAAGTAGTATGTTTTCTACCTTTAGTGGATCAATTTTAATATGTGTTTCTTGGAGACTTATCAGGGGTTGTACCTAAGATAGATGTGTATTTTACCATTGATCTCATGTTGGGTGCTGATCCAGTTTGCATTCCACCATATAGAATGTCATCAATAGAGATTAAAGAGCTCAAGACTTATCTTGAAGAGTTATAGGATAAGGGATTTATCTATCCGAGTATGTCGCCTTGGGGTTCACTAGATTTTTTCTAAGAAGGCTGATGAGACTCTATGCTTGTGTGTTGATTTCTAGAATTTGAACTAGATTAATGTGAATAACTGATATCTGCTTTCTCGTATTCATGATCTATTTGACAAGTTTAGTGTATATTGTGTTTTCAATAAGATTGAATTGAGATCAGAGTATCATCATTTGAGATTTAGTACTTATGATATTATGAGGGTTTATTTTAGAATAATGTATGTACTTTTTGAGTTTTTCACAATGCATTTTGGATTGATGAATGAAACAATAATGTTTATGGCCTTGAAGAATAAGATCTTTCATCTGTACCTGGATCAGTTTGTGGTAGTGTCTGTGGATGAAATCTTTTTGCACTCCAAGACTCATTAAGATCATTTCCAACATATTAACATCATTTAGATTACACTGAGATAGAATCAATTATATGATAAGTTATCTATGTTTTAGTTTTGGATTGATCAGGTACACTTCTTGGGTTACATCAACTTAGAGGAATGTGTGTCAGTACACCCAAAGAAGGTCCAGGCAGTGGTTTCTTGGGATCATCCCAAGAACATATTTTATACTTGTAGATTTATGAGAATGAATGTTTATTATTAGAGATTCATATTGGATTTTCCGATTTGGCAGCACTGCTTTCAAGTTTGACCAAAACGGGGACACATTTTTACTGATCTGGAGTATGTGATATTGTTTTCCAGGAGATGAATAAACACTTGACATCAATACTTATCTTGATCCTACCTAATCTAGGTGAAGAGTATATGGTGTATTGTGATGCTTCTAGAATAGGTCTTGGAGAAGTTTTAGTACAGTGAGACTGAGTTGTGGAATATGGTTCTCAGTAGCTGAGGCTGCATGAATAGTATTACACTATACATGACCTCAAGTTGGAAATTTTTGTTTATGATTTGAAGGGTTGGTAGCACTATTCATTGGTTTAGAAGTTTACATTGTATATGAATCTCAAGAGATTGAATTATATATTCTCCCAATGATATTTAAATCTATGGATATGGAGATGGGTTGAGTATATGAATTCGTTTGATTTTGAGCTTGCATATAAGGCTGGGAAAGGAAACAATGTAGATGATGCCTTGAGCATGAAAACATAGAATCAGACTGTTCATGAGTCTAGTGCTGAGTGTAAGATGATGATTTTACTAGTTGAAATATATGTTTTGGTCTAGGAGAGTCATAAGAAGATGAACCTCATATCGGTTTTAGTAGATTAAATTGTTTTGAGATATATTAGAAACAAGAAGTATGAAGATCCAGAATTTATATCATTGAAAGAAAACCTTAATGGTGGGGAGAAATCTTCTGATTGGTCAATATATTAGGATGATATTATCTACATGAGGACTCATGTTTTTGTGCTTACAAGCATTCAAGATGTTCTGATGTGTGAATTTCATTCCTCAAAGTGGTAGGTACATCAAGGTGTGACCAAAATATACCATAAACTATGACAACTATTTTGGTGTCCGTGCATGAAAGAGAAGATTGTAGGGTTTGTGACATGATTCTACACTTGTCAGTAGGTGATGTATGAGCATCAACAACCTGATGGGTTTTTGAAGATGTTAAACATTCCATAATGGAAGTGGAATGACGTTACCAGAGACTTCATGGTGGGTATTTCAAGGAAACCTCTAAAGAATGATTCTACCAGGGTGCTTATGGATAGGATGATGAAGGTAGCATGTTTCTTACCTATATGGGAAACTATATCTCTAGATAAGATGGGAGAAGTATATTTTCAAGAGATAATATGTATTCATGGGGTGATAGAGACTATTGTTTCTAACCACCACTCAATTTTTACTTCACGCTTCTAGAAGGGTTTATAGAAGGTGCTTGATATGAATGTTCTATTGAGTATGACTCTCCACCCACTGATAGATGGGAAATCAGAGCATACTATATAGGTGATTGAGGATATGATACTATAATTTGTTCTAGACTACAGTGGGTCTTGGGAGAAGAACCTAGATTTAGTGGAGTTTTTTATAACAATAGTTATGAGGAAACTATTCACATGGAACCATACAAGGATCTTTATGGTAGGCCATGAATATCACCTCTATGTTGGATGGAGGTAGGTGAGTCATAGTTGTTGGGACCGAGTCTCATGTAGGAGACATTAGAGCAGATATAGTTGGTTTGAAAATTCATGGCTACAGCTTAGAGTATACATAAGTCATATACCAATAGAAATTTATGAACCTTAGAGTTTATCGAGGGTGATTGTGTATTCTTTTGGGTGTTGTCAAGATTGGATCACTGTAGGATACAGAGATAGGGAAATTTGGAACATGGGTTTGTTGGATTGTTTGAGGTTGTGGAGAGAATCAAGCTGGGGGTGTATCTATTGTATATTCCATAGATATACAATGATATGCATTATGTTTTCTATGTGTCACAAATTCAGTAGTATCACCCCGACCCTTCTCATGTTATCGATGTGGATGGTGTTGAGATTGAGATATATGTGTCCTTTGAAGAGAATACGATAAGTGTGTTGAGTTTTAGTGATAAAGTGTTGAGGGTAAATACCATGATGATAGTTCTGGTATTGTGGAAACATGGTCGTGTTCAGGAGAAAACTTGGGAAAGAGAATTAGATATGAGGGCTCAGTGGACCAATATTTTTGACTTTCAATCTTAGAGATTCTTAGGAGTACAACTCAAGGAAGAGCTGTTATAATGTGGGCAGACTGAAAACCCTGAAATTTTATGGAGATTTCTTGAGATCTTTTACATGTACCCTTTTGAATTTTTTTGAGTACTTTTCATTTGGGTTTTACTTTGGGGTGCGTTTGGGGGTAAATTTGAGACAAATTAAAGAAATAGGACAATGCACGGTTGGCGCACAGATTTCCCTAACTGTGCACCCTATCACAGAAAAATGTGAAACCTTGAATAGAGAGGTTTTGTATGGTTGGTGCATAGTTTTCCAAATAGTACACCCTAAAAGGAGAAACCATTTACCCCTAGAAGAGGCACACTATTAAGGTGAATGATTAGGGGAAACCGTACGTGTCGAGTAGCAAACCGTGCATACAGGTTTTTACACCCCTAAAAATTATTAAAATATTTCTCAAACCCCCTTAGTATACCCCTGAATTCCCTATATCAACCCATAAATTATTTCTATAAATTCTAGCTCCTCTTGGAGGGATTATAAGGCTGTCTGACCTTCTTTCTTAGTGATTTGAATCCTGATTGGCAGACCAACACCTCTTTGGGTATGTGGGTCCTTCCCAATTTATTTATTGTCTCTCTCCTATTCATCTTCCATTATTTTGGTGGGTTTATATCCTCTATTTTGATGGATCTAAATCTATATTTTTTGAATCTAGATATTATATTATTAGATCTTGAACTTAGAGATACTATTTTGTTGGACCGTGGATTTATGTTTCAGATCTAGACTGTGTTTTTCACCATGTTCTTGATTGATCTAATTCAAATTGGGGTTCTACATTGGGAGAACAGTTGTCAAAGAATTATGGTAGGTGGTCTATAATTCAAATATCAAATTATTGATTTAAATTCGATATATATAATTATATAATTTCTATTAGATGTTTATTAATTTATTTCTTGATTAATTAATAAATTTGGTGAATTAATTAATTGAGGAGATGTGAAATTGGGGATTATATAATTGAGATAATTAATTTATGAATTAATTATGAGATATTGAGTTTATTTGATTTGAGATAATTAATTATAGAATTAATTATGAGATTTTGAGTTTTTTATTTGAGATAATTAATTATAGAATTAATTATGAGATACTAAGAATGTTTGTTTGAGACAATTAATTGATGAATTAATTATATGATATTGAGATTGTTGATTTGAATAATTAGTTGTAGAATTAATTATGAGATATTGAAATTGTTTATTTAAATAATTAATTATAGAATTAATTATGAGATATTGAGATTGTTGGTTTGAATAATTAATTTTAGAATTAATTATGATATATTAAGATTTTGGTTTTAAATTATTAACCGTAAAATTAATTATGAGATGTTAAGATAAATGATTTGAGATAATTAATTGTTGAATTAATTATTTGATATTATGTTTGTGGGTATTTATTAATTAATTGATGGATTAATTAATGGTATTGAAATTCTTAATTAATTGGAGAATTAATTAAGGGGAATTATGTGATAAACTAATTGTTGAATTAGTATTGAGATTGAGATGATTAATTATTTTTATAATTTATTAATGAGACTGATATAATTATTTAATCAGTGACATAATTAATTTTATTGATGTGATTAATTAATTTGGGGAATTAATTAAGGGGATTTTTGTGATGAACTAATTATTGAATTGGTAATGAAATTTATATGGATAATTAAATTTTGAATTAAAAATGTTTTGATGAATGGTAACATGGACATTAAATCATGTATTATGAGATTATAAATGGTGAAATGGTCATTAAGTTTTAAAATTATTAAGTGTAACATGGTTATTCAATTTTGAAATTATGAATGTTAACAAGGTCATTCAATTTATAAATTATAAATGGTAACATGGCCATTCAATTATGAATTGATGAATGGTAACATGGGAATTCATGGATAAATTATGAATGATAACATGATAATTAAAGTATGAATTAATGAATGATAATGATATAATTCTAAATTATTATATCTATTGGTAATAGTTCAGACTCCCAAACGGGCCAAATTAGGTATTGAGATATGGGTGTCCATGGGAACCTGCAAGTTTATGTGGTTAAATAAAGAATAAATGATAATATGATAACCATTTACTTATGAATTGTACTTATTAATTTATAAAACTACATACAATATTATAGATTATATATTTTTTTAGTTGTTGTTGGTGGTGACCTACTGATTTGTACACACACCCTACTTTGGCTTCCTATTTGGTACCCGTATAGATTTCATGGTTGAGGACATGATAAGTGAAAAAGCCCTATGTTAGATGGATGAGTTGGGATGGAGCATGGATTAGGGAATAATATGTGGTTTATGACTGTGTTGGGAGTTTTCATTTTCATTACTTTTGTGATTTTTTTTACACATGTCTCTTACTTTAACATGGCATATCTACTCTTTAGTTTGATATTGTATTTCTTATTTTGGTCATCATGTGGTACTAGTATTTTCTGGATATGATTATATAATTTGGTTATTATTTATTTATTTTTCACTGGTTTATTATTATAATAAATAGGGTATAGTATCTCCATGATTGATATTATACCATCAAAACTAGCCAGTAGCCTCAGTCATACAGGGAGGCTCGCTTGTGGTCATGTGACTGAATGACTCAAGGTACCAATGTGTGGCACCCGGCCCAGGACATTACACTATTATTAGAAGATATTAATAGAATTAATATATTATATATTCAATAATTTTTTACATTAATCCAATATATTTTATAGATATAAGATAAGAAAAAATTCAATTTTACGCATAAAAAGTTGTATTTTTCTAAAAGAACTTTTTCCATATTTTAATTGAAGATTTGTTTAAAAATTAAATTCTTAAAATTTTATTTTTTTTGTAAAAAAAAACTTCATTTTTGAAAGTGAAATTTCAAAATTATCTTATGGAAAATTTTTGATATTTTTCTAAGAAGTTTCATTTTTTATGAATAGTAAAAAGTACAGAATTTTAATTCAAAACTGAATTTTCATCTAAATAATTTATAATGATAAATTACAAAATGAATTTTATTTAAAGTCACAATAGTTTAATTATAAATATATTAATATAATTTATTTTATTTGATTCATTTTCATGTTTAACTTTGATATTAAAACATTGTAAAATTTGGAACATTCCCACTTTAAAAACCCGCTTTCTCACCACGTTTGTGGGATTAATTTTAAATTAAATACTAAAACATATATGGTTTTAATTTATAAAAATGTATTAAATATTTAGAATTTTAATAATTTATATTATCTAATAAGGTCATTTTTTTTACCATAATGATTATTGAAAACAATTAAAATTAATTATAGCGATTAAGGTAAAAACGATTTACTTAGTGATTTAACTTAGAGTATAAGGTGTAAAATGACCTAAAAATTTATATAACACCCATTGTATGGAAATATTTATACAATTAACACCTTTTGATAATTTTTCATGACTTACCGGTGTACTATTACAGAAAGGTGACTTATATAATAAGTTAAGTAAAAAAAGGACAAAAAAGGAACCTTCTCTGCCTTTAATATTTATAAATCTTTTGGATAGGGAATAATCGCATTTGTTTAGTTATATATATTAATTTAAAATATAAATTATTATTTTTTATCATAATAATTTGTCTTTAATTTTTATAGATGAATTAATTACATAAAATTCTTAAGAAACACCAACATAATAATTATTTATTAATAACTAAATAAAACAAATGATATTAAAATATTAAAAGTGAATGAAATTGAATGAAGTATAGTTTTACCTTATTATTTTTGATTAATATTTTATGTTACATATATTTGAACTTAAAATATTCAATTTCATTATATTCTTGACAATTTTAAATTCAAATTAAATAAATAAGGTCAAAATTGGCATTAATGTTATTTCATTATAAATGATATTTAATAAAATGATTTAAAATTAAAAAAATAATATCACATGCCAAGTGATTTTAAATATTAATAAATATGAAACTTGGTCCATTCATGGAAAAATTAACCTTTTATAATAAACACCTTAACCCCTAGATAGTAAAAATGTTGTTAATGCAATTAGGGTTAAAGTAGTGTTTTTGCGCGTTACTTGCGCTTCTGATAAAATTAATTTTCAACACACATGATATTTTAATTTTAAAAATTATATAAAATATTTATAATTAGTGGGTATAAATTCTCTAATAATTATCTATTTAAATTTTTCTTAATGGATAAATTACCTATGTTAGAAAATTAGTTACCTTAATAAAAACCAAAATGGTAAATGTAGTGAAACATAGAAGTTAAGGAAAAAATGAGAAAAATATGTTTATTTTTGTGTGTCAGAGGTGTATATCGGCCAGAAATCCCATAAGATCCATTGTATTTATATTTGGGATGCAGATGAGGTAAGGGAGACCTCCCAATAGTGAATACTTTTGAGTATTTACAAGAATATCACTCCTCCCCAACTATAAAAAGGCACTCACTGCCGCAACTTCTTTAAACCTATGAAGCCATTTTCATCGACCAAGATCTACCCAAATCACTCCCAAAATTCCCTTAACTCATTATATAAGACTTATTTTGGGAATGAATCCATCCTTTAAAGGATTTAGTTAAAACCTAATGAGGATACCAAAAAATAGATAATGTTCTTCTAAAAGGTTTTTTATTTTATTTTCTTCTCCTCATACATGAATTATTACTATAACATTCTTATATAATAACCTCAATATATTAAATATACATATATGTTATTATTTTAAGGTTAATACCTACAAATTAACACACTTCTATCAAATGGTTTATGAAATCATCATTCATGTGTGCGGTGGACAACCGCCTCACAAATTGATGTCATTTGTCTTTACATTACCACCTTCCATGGTTTGGAATAATAATGTATATATAGTTTAAATATGATATATATTATATTTATGATTTTATTAATATTTTTTTTAATTATTATATCACACATACCTTCACGTTTTCGATTTTTTCAGAAAACAGTAACATCACTCGTGTGTATGATGGACTACTGTCTCGCGAAGCAATGTGATTCATTCACACTTTACATGGAATGTATTAAGGATGAGTTTAATGAAAATATGTGATATACATGAAAGAAAAATGATATTGTAATAGTATATAAATAAATCATTTACTTTTCTATCTTTCAATATGATAAGGAAATGGAAGAAACATTCATGCGTACATACAACCTACCATCTCCAAGAATGATGTATTTCGTTTCCTATCACCAAATTTTATGGATTAATCTAAAAAAACTATACTGAATATATATTTAATTTAATTAATTTTTAAATTATATATATGATTAAATAATTATCTAATTAAGTGGAATAAAAATAGTAAGTCAAAACATACTCAATAAAAAAGTAGTTATTACCAAAAAATGAAAATAATGAATGATTATTAACAAAGAGTTGATAATATGTTATAATAGGATCATATATGATATAATAAATATTAATTTGGTTCTTAAATAAGGTATTAACTTGTTTTTAACCAATATAAATGATATTACAGAATTCTTAACCAAAATAATGCGTAAGATAATAGATTTCATATCGATATACATTCTATTGAAACTTATTTATTATTATGAAACAATTCACTTTTATATTGTGTATATCCGGAAGTTTTACATGTAATATCAATAATAAATCACTATTCATTATATTTTGACATTAAAATTGAATTATTTCACCCAAAGTGACTTGACTTGAAAAATACCAAGTGATAAAAGCTATTGTGAAATCTCACTTTATTTTTTCATTGTTAACTTTATCTCGAAACAATGACCTATTTGTAATAATTTGTCATTGGAAATTAAATTTCATTTACATAGACATATTATTTTATGATTTATATGATTATTTTCCTAAACTGTATACCATTTTTACATATGAAGTTTACTTGGAAGGCTATTTAATTGACTGGGGAAATATTGATAAATCTATATCATTTACTCAACATGGATATTTTATAAGGAACATTGTTAATGAGTTAAATTGATTATTAAATATATGAGGAATTATTTGTATTGGTATGAAATGGGTTGGATATTATTTAATTTAATCACCTTGATGCATCAATAGTCGCATGAGACAAAATCAGTTAGACAAACCCATTGTGTTTGTGACTAGTATGTTTTAAACTTTCTTATGAAAGGACTTGATAGTAAAATGTTATAAACCATATTTTGAAAGGTCTTAAAGGTACTAATATCATGATCATTAGAAAATTTTTTCCCAATAATTAATAATTACATAAATTCAGAATTTAGTTATTATTATCCATGAGTTTTTCACTATAAAAAACGATGGATGTAGTTAATTCTCAATTGTTGATTAAATAGAATATGTTTTTAATTATTTACCTTAAAATATTAATTATGAATTTTCAATTTATTTAAATGGAATGTATTATTATTTATTTACCTTTCTATATTGATTATAACTTTTCCATTTATTTAAATGACATGCGTTTTCAACTATTTACCTTGATATATTGATTATGATTATTAATTCCTAACAGATTCCACTATACTTAACCCATACTATGCATTTTATACCACACTTAATTTTTTTTACTTTTCCCAATATTCAATGAAGAGCACTATATTTGATATTAAATTATACTCTATATGGGGTAATGTTATTCCCAAAAAATAAAAGAAAAAAATTATTCTATAATTTTTGTATTCAATGTAATTCAAGACTCGTGTGTGCATCTAGTTTTCCAAGACTACTAAAATATTCGATACCGTGGGATGAAATTACTTGTTTCTTATGCCAATTTAATGGAAACAGACACCAAATT
The DNA here is from genome assembly GCA_963277665.1 of Viscum album. Taxonomy (NCBI): domain Eukaryota; kingdom Viridiplantae; phylum Streptophyta; class Magnoliopsida; order Santalales; family Viscaceae; genus Viscum; species Viscum album. The sequence continues at coordinate 1,772,993,020 of OY728165.1, read as the reverse complement.
AAGGAATTTTAGGTTGAGGTAAATATATTTGGTATCAAATGAAGTTTAGTAGAACCCTTGAAAACTAGATGTAAGAAAACATAGATTAAGTAACATAACCCTTATATAGAAATTGGAGATAAATAAAAAATAACATCTTAATGTTTTAGTAATGTATAGATTATGTTTTATTTTATAGTAACATATAATGACCTTGTATTTACATACATTAACATTATATAATTTTTGCAGAATACATAAAAAAATATTTTACAAACGGACGCCCAAAGACCATATTAGTTTAGTGCCTCTTGAAACATAGAAACATAAACAATGCTACATAAGGGAGTTATATTTTTCCCACTAGGTTCTCTAAGACTATAAACCCTCATAGGTTTATCATAAATGAAATATATCTTTATAACATGAGGAAGTAAACATAAAAAGAGGTGAGATCAAATGCTCAGTAAGGGTAAACATGGGAGACATATAAGCATAAACATGAACACAAGGGTCTGAGAACGTGATCATAACATTAAAATATCATACCATGTATACCAATTATCAAAAACATGAGTTATGAGATAAATCTTTGCAGTTCATAAGAGATAAATCATAATGAAATATACATCGCAATCCATCAAATCATAATCGAGGAATAAGACATAGAATTCATGTAATGCATATAATAATATAAAATCTTATGTCAAGGATACCTACCAAGACCTTTATAGCACGTTAGGCATGGTATATGAAGAATGTACCTGATTTGAGCTTGGTCTGGAAACGTGTGGTCCATCTTATGTTTAGTCTTGAGATACAACCCACGTACCTTCTTGTTTTTGGGATTAGGCTACAACCTTTATACCTTCTTGTTTTCAGGATTAGGCAATAACATGTGAACCTTATTGTTTTTATTCTTGGTATACAACCCATGTGACTTCTTGTTTTTAGGATTGGGGTAAAACACATGTACACTTTGAGATCATATATATATTATCAAGACCCAATACATTAGAGGGAGATATAGGTATCGACCATATCATAATAAAATTATTCATGCATGTTCCATATGATAATAAAACATTCATCATATCACGACCCATAAAAAGATATTGGTTTTATAAACATCAAATCATAACCCATGAAATAAAATGGGTATCATTAACATTTAATCACATCATAACCTTTGAAAATAAATTGGCTTCAGAATCACTTCATCAAAGCATAACCCGTGAAAAGAAGTGGAGTTCAAAAGCATAAATCTCATGAAAGTGAAACCAGTGTCTTAAGCATCATTCCATAAAAATATAAACAATTCAAGAAATAATATGAATGGAAAATTAAGATCATTTCATAAAAGTGAATGAGCAACATCAATAAATTTTATCTTAGATGGAAAATAACTTGGAAGGATATTTTGAAAACATTTTTCAAGGAAAATATCATTTCTTCTTTGAAAAAGTCTCTTTAAAACATAAAACATTTTGAAAAACATTTTCATTAAAAACTTATAAAATCTGATTCAAAACCTTTGGACAAAAACTTCATTGAAAATATATATTAAAAAAAATATCTTAAAATTTATCCTTTTAAACATTAAAATAAATTTTCAAATAATTTGTTGTAGGTAAATCCATATACGTCGTACGATGTAAAAATAAAATTCCTTTAACATGGTAAAAACTTTAGAAAAATGACTAATTGAGAAAGTGACAAGAATATTCCTTTTAAAAAATTGGTAAAAAAGGGGTAAAAATTTATTATTAATATTTTAGGATAATAGTAGAATATTCTTGAAAACCCTTTTTAGAAAACATTGTTTTTTAAGAGACACATTTTTCTGACTGAAGAGAGGGTAAAGTCAGGCTTCTTTAAAAACACTTTATTTACAATAATATGTACCAAATAGTGAAACAATGTGACCAATACATGAATGTATCATTATTAACTAGAGTATAATAAAAAAAATGAGTGTTCTTAAGATATGGATAATAAGATACCATCAAATGAATCCTAAACATGACAATTTTGAAAAGTGATGAGATTAATTCAATAAACTCTTACCACTTGGTAACTTTAGAACATAATACAAATTGAATAAAATTAAATTAAATAAATACTAAAATATCATTAAAATAACAAGACTCATGATATAAAATTTCAAAGAAAGTATATACACCTCATTTAAAAATATAGATGCATAACATGGCATGTGACCCAAGGAATGAAAATGTGACAAAACTACTTTAATGATTTCATAACTTTTGAAAAATAAATATCATGAAAGAAATATAATAAAATGGATAGGTAAATACCAAAAAAATTATTTATAATTATCATATAATACATCCATGTTTAGTATACACACCACACAAAATGAATGGGTGGTGAATAAAGCTTGTATCTCATGGAAATAAAAAGTGAGATGAAATTCTCTTGTCTTGTGTCTTGAATCTCGTCATACTCATTAAAAACACCTATATAATAAATATAAATTTACTATAAAAATTTTAAAGAACCATATTATTATATATAATACCATATATGGATTTATTATGACCTTATATTACGCTGTTGTTAACAATCCTATGTTAAGGTTTTACTTCGGGTAATATTCACTTTGTTTATTGCATGTATCAGAATTTGTTATATATTTGGTACTTATACTTATATCATGATTTAAAGAATGTAAAACATGATATAAATATAATTTATATTCATTATGTGTGTATTATAATAATCTAAATAATATATAAGTACAAAATGGAATACACCATTCATGGAGACGGTAAACCAAACATACACATAAACAATGTTTCCATTTTTATTGTCGTTTTGAAAGAAAGAAAGAAAATGACACAAAAAAACAAAAAAATATATATAATATCATTAATATATAATTATAATTTTATATTTGACATATAATTTTACTAAACCCATCTTTAATACATTCCATGTAGTGTGTGAACGAATCAAATCATTTTGAGTGTGCAGTAGTATGCACTTCCTCAAATGAACTTATCATAATTATACAAAATGAAACATAAAAAATATATGTGTTGTAAAAGGAAAATATAATATTAAATGAATAATAAATATAATATATGACATATATAAATAGATTTACCATCATAATGTCCACCTTGAGAGGCGGTAAAGGAAAAACGAACAATCATCATTTAGTGAGGCGGTAGTTCACCGTACACATAAACAATATCTTTGTTACCCATTAGATAGATGTATGTATGAGTGTATGTTGAACCATTAGAATAAAAAATCCCAATATACTAAAGATACTATTTTTTATACAAGAATGGAATAAAGATAGTGGAGGGGTTTAGAAATAAAATATAGGAAATGAGCTTGAGAGAAGACGTTACCTCTTAATCTGGTAACTCCTTTTCATTTGTGACAAAAGTATTCCTTGGATTACTTTCTACCAAAGGTAAGGATTATATATGTAAGAGAGTGATGTTGGTATGCATATTGGGTAGATATTGTCCGAACCTATGTGGTTTTAAAGTCATCAAGAAGAGAGAGAGGTGATGACCTTTTATAGGGAAGGGAAATGACACACTTAAATTTTTTGAAAACATGTCAGGTGTACCCGTGTTTTTACCTAAATAAAATTAACAATAAAAAAAACTAAACAATGGAATGTTCATGGCCATATCATAAACATCCAATGGGTGTTTGAAAATTTTATAGGTCATTTTGTGTCTTAAATTTATGGTTAACTTAATTTTTCTCTAAATCATTTTAATTAATTTTAATCACATTCACTATTAATTTTGGCCAAAAACTAAGTTGAAATTATTAGAAATTATAAATTATTCTGATTAAAAATATGGAATATATTTTAAAAAATTATAATCACTTAAGTGGCAGAAACTAATTTAAAATTAACCCTACAGTCGGATCGTCAATGCGGGTTTTTAAAGTAGAAACTTTCAAAAGTTTGCTATGTTTTTATACCCATATTTAAAGTGGAATTGATCTAAATGACCTATTTTTTTAATTTATGAAAATATAATCTAATTAAACTTTTAAACCTAGTTAAAATATAATTTATCCCTATAAATAAATTATATGAAAAATCATTTTGAATTAAAACCTGGTGTTTTTCACTATTCATCCAAAAATGAAGTTTCTCAGAAAAATCCCAAAAATTATACGTAAGCTAATTTTGACATTATAAATTAAAACATAAAGTTTATTTTATGAAATTAAAATTTTAAATGTGTCTAAAATTAATGTTATTTTTTTCATAGAAGGACATTGAAATAATATTTGTAAACACATAAGGATTTTACAAAAAATTATATCTTTCATTGTCAATCTATTTTATTTATATAAAAATATTATAAAAAATATTTGAAAAATATATATTAATATTTATATTACTATTTTTAATATCTAGGTTATAATTATCTCATTTAAATAATTATAACAGTAAAATGATGCTTCGTAGAAACTCGATGCGGCCTGTAACATACACCAAGTCAGTGTTGTATGTAGTGAAAGACAAGTTAGTTTCGTGTGAAAGGAATGTTTTAATTAGTGATGTAATAATAAATAACTATTTTTAGTGCTTCATTAAATAAAACATATAAAAAGATTAAATTAACTTGAAAAAAATAATTCACAAAATCTTAGGGTGTTACAATCTACCCCCTTAAAATGAATTTCATCCTCAAAATGTTTTTGGGTTAGAAAATGTTTAATACGTAAAAGTTTCATTCATATAAACCCACCTAATAAAATTGGATACTAAAAGTCCCCTTAAAGAAGGAAAGTTGGAACCATAAAGGTTACCCAAAGTAACATATAACTAGGTTTCCACATGGGAGAACATAGGTTGGGAGTAAAGATTTGACATGGAGGAAAGGCATAAATATTTATAGGGAGTGATTATGGTCATTGATCACAAACAAATTAATGATCAAAGAAAATTGGAGGGTCTCAATTTCATAAATCTATAATGATTTAAAAGGCCATTAGTTCAACAAAATTAAGGTATTTGGAAAAAAATTTCTTTTGATCTTTATCATAACGTTGAGTAATTATTTTACTGACCAAGAATATAAGGAAATATACTTGATATATTTCTATAAACAAACTTTAATTATTTATTTGTGATTTTATCAATTTCTAATTCATCCATTACTTCATGTAATGGACGTCTAGAAGTTAACTTTGATGCACAAGGTGATAAAATACACTTTTAGCAGATCTCAAGGCCCATTAAAGAGTAAAAAGTATAACTATTTATATATAACTATTCTTAAAAATCAATATTGTTAATACATTAATCCTTAAACATAAAAAGTAACACTACTACTTCATCATAAATAATTATTCATCAAAAATAATTATACATTAACTAAGACATCTTGTAGTCTAGTGGTAGGTATGAAACACTTATCATCCTTTAGTCATGGGTTCATGACTCATGACCTCTCCAGACTTGATTGGTTGTCACCCGACACACATGATGTACTTTTTTAAAAACACACTAATATAGTTTTCAAAATATGATGGACATACTTGAAATAAGTTTAATCACTAAATATCTTTTTAACTATAGATTTAAGTACCACCTTAATACATAAATACTTTATATGAAGTTTAACTTAAACTTTTCATGAATGGTTAACCTTATAACTTTTATGAAAGATGAAAATCCAAAATAGTAGAAAAAAGATCATGAAATCAGCTTAACATTGATCCCCCATGTGTCATCACATACTAAAAATGTGAATACCTTCATCATATATTCTCTTAAAAACATGTTTATAATCTAAATTTCCATAAATCCTTTTTTAATACACATATGATTACAAAAGATAATTCACCGTTTATTCCTTAAATAGGCTCTTATCTTAAAAAAAATTCTATTGGAAGCTTGGGGTAATCCTTGTAAATCTATAAAATAAATGTGATTTTATTAATCTAAAATTCATTTGGAGATGGATAATAAATTCTTAGACTCATAACAAGTTCCACTAAAGGATCAATAAGTTATTTATATATCTTATTTTGACAAAAATACCTCAAGAAATTACCCACTCTAGTGTTCCCAAATAATCATGGTTCACTAAATCCATTGTGATTTCATATTCTTTACCTTTGTCTATTTTATTTAGAGGTTGTTGGAACTAATCACTATTATTAACCCTTGGATTTGGGAACTTTTTGGAAAAATTCCCAAACTCACTCTTTTGAAAAAATTAAGTGTGAGAGGTGTATAAAGTGGAGTTTTCACATTATTAGAATAATTATATATCTTTTTCCTATCACTTCAGCATTCAAATACTCAATTTCCTTCCTTTACACAGTAAAAACATTTACTTGTCCCATTATGAAAATTCCCACCATGCTTCTTTCCACACATAGAGAACAAAGGAAGGTTTATATTCTTATCTCCATGTCTTGTGATTGTACTTTGAACTCCATCTTCATATTGTTGTTAAAACCATGATATTTATACATAACACTAACCTCCATTTCAACTCTGATTTCACAACTCACAATCTCTTTGTAGCTAACAAAGTCTCCTATGTCCAATGCCCTTCTGAGACTTGGATTTAAGCCACTCAATATCTTATCAATCTTAATTTTTGTTTTGATTATAATTCAAGAACCATACCTTTAATGTCTCATGAAATTAGCCTCATAGGAACTAATAGATTCATTATCCTTTTGCTTCAACTCAAAGAACTCCTTTTTCATCTTCGTACAAAGAACACGAGGAAAGTAATTATTTAAGATTAAGTTAATGAACTCATACAAATCCATGGATTTAATTTAATATTGGTTCCTCATATTCTTAATTATATTCCACTATTAGTCTGCTTCACCTTCTAACTGATTAATATCTAGAATGACTTTCTCATGATCTGAACACTGAAGAATCGAGAATAACTTTTTAGTGTTACTGATCTAGTGTTCAACAATAAGTGGATCGGAAGACTCGCTGAAATAATGTGGATGTTACCTCATGGAGGAATAAATATAATGTTGTTCCCTCCTTTGACTGTTTGGATGTTCATAGTGATTTATAGCTTTAGAAATCTATGCTAACATATCAATGAGGTTTTTCATTCCATCCCCCAAAGCATTTAGATCCTTAGGAGAATATTCATTTCATTTTCCATCACAATCACTATTAATTTGAGTCCCATCCATTGAGTAAATCCAAAAAGAATTGAGTAAGAAACAATTAGCATAGAGAGGAACCACATAATCATGAAAAGTCACTTTAGGATGTTTAAATTAAAAAACCATTATTAATATATAAAACCATTGGTTTATAATAGGTTATTCATAACCAAATTATATTTAAATCCTTCATGATAGTTCATAAAGAGTTTGTGAATTCCTAAAGTATATTCCCAAGGAGTTTCAAACTAGGTGTGTATTAAGTACCATTATTATGTACTAGATTACCCCAAGCTAGACCCAATACATCTTGTCAAAATTGTTATCCCTAGGTACATCTGTGCCATAGTCACATTCACTTGTATTATCTAGATAGGGATGTATTACTAGGAAACCACTCACTCTATCCTTTACCAAAACTTTGAAGCATTTTCATATACTTATCCTTATCCTTATACATATCCCTATAAATAACCTTAGGGTTATCACTAAGATTTTATCATCTTATATTCCAAATGTTGACTAAACCTTTACTCTGACACCAACTATAGAAACCCAATCTTGACATACATTACCATTACATATCTTTTGCAAAATACTTATTTTTTTAAAAATGGACAAAAAAGACCATATTAGTTTAGTGCTTTTAAAAGAATGGAAATGTAAACTCTTGTGCATAAGTGAGCTACATTATCTACCGCTAGGTTCTCTAAGAGTTGAACCCCTCTTAGACATATCATACATGAAATATATCTTCATAACCTAGGAAAGTAAACGTAAAAAGGGGTGAGCTCAAATGCATAGTAAGAGTAAAAAAGGGATACATGTAAACATAAAAATGATTATAGGGGTATTATAACATGATCGTAACATTATAATATCATTACCAACATATCAAATATCATAAACATGAGTTATGGGATAAATATTGGTAGTTCATAAGACATGAATCATAATTAAATAAAAAACACAATCCATGAAATCATAACTGAGGAATAAGACATAGAATTTGTGGCATGCATATAAGAATATAAAATATTATGTCAAGGATACCTACCAAGACCTTTATAACATGTTATTATTAGGATAAAACCTATTTACCTACTTTATTATTTGGATAACAACCTATGTAACCTCTTATTATTAGTCTTAGGTTGAAACCCATGTACCTTCTTGTCTTTAGTCTTGGGCTACAACCCATGTACCTTATTTTTTTTTTCAGGCTTGGGCTACAACCCATGAAACATTTGAGATCATATGAAACTTATCATTACCACATTCATTGGATAGAGATATAGGTCCCACCCATAGCATAATAAAATCATTCATATATGTTCCAAAAGATAATAAAACTTTCATCATATCATGAAACATAAAAATTTATAGGTTTTATAAACATAAAATCATAACCCATAAAATTAAATGGGCATAATTAAAATTTTATCACATCATAACCTATGGAAAGATATAGGTTTCATAATCAATTCATGAAAACATAACCTGAGAAAAGAAGCAGGTTTCAAAAGTATAAAACTCAATGAAGTGGAACAGACGTCTTAAGCATCATTCCATCAAAACATAAACCTTTCAAGAAAGAATATGGATGAAACCTTTGGATCATTTCCTATAAGGGAATTATTACATCAATAGATTTTATCTATGAAAAAAAATAACTTTTAATGATATTTTAAAAACATTTTTGATGTAAATATCCTTTATTCTTTCAAAAAGGCTCTTCAAAACATAAAACCTATTGAAAAAAATTTTCCTCAACAACTTATAAAAGAATATTGATAAAATTTTGATAAAAAATTCCTTGAATATATCATTTAAAAATATTTTAATAAAAATCATCCTTTTAAAAATGAAAAGAAACCCTTAACAAATTGATTGAGGGTAGATCCATACATGTCGTACAAGGTAAAAAGAACATTCCTTTTGCATGGTAAAAACATCAGAAAATTACTCATTCAGAAAGAAACAAGAATATTCATTTGGAAATATTGGTAAAACAAAAAAAGTGTCAAAATTTCTTTTAAATATTTTAGGATAATAGTAGAATATTCTTTGAAACCTTTTTTAAGACATTGTTTTTAAAGAATACAAATTCCCGACTGAAGAGAGGGTAAAGTCTGGCATTCTTAAAAACACTTTCTTAACTTTATTATGTATCAAAGAGTGTAAAATGATTACAATAAAGAAAATATAATTAATAAACTGAGGATAGTAATATTCATTAGTGTTCTTAAGAGATGGATCATAATATTTATTCAAAGGAATCAAAACATAAAAAATATCAAAATGTGATGAGATTGTTTCAATAAACTCTTACAACTTGGTAAATTTGTACCATAATCCATATTTAAAAAAAATAAATTACATGAATCCTAAAATATAATTAAAATAAAAAAATTCATTATATAAATTTTCAAAGAAAATATATACTCCTCATAAAAAAATATAGGTGAATAATATGACATGTGACCCAAAGAAGAAAAATTGTGACAAAATTACTTTCCTGATTTTGTAACTTTTGAAACAGATATCCCATGATATAAATATCATAAAATGGATATATAAATACAAATAAATTTAAGTATAATAATCATATAATATATCCATGGGAAGTATACACACTACACATAATGAATTGGTGGTGACTAAATCTGCATCTCATGGAAATAAAAAGTGAGATCAAACTAACTTACCTTGTGTCTTGACTATTGTCGTACTCATTAAAACCACATATATGATAAACATGAATTCATGATAAATATTTTAAAGGACCATATTCTTACATATAATACCATATATGGTTTTATTATGACCGTATATTATCATCTTGTTAACAATCTTATGTTAAGGATTCACTTCGGGTAATATTTGATTTGTTCTTCATATGTGTCTTAATTTGTTATATCTTTGGTACTTATACACATATATTGATTTCCTGAATGTAAAATATAATATAAATATCATTTATATTTATTAAATGTTTATTATAATAATCTATATAATATAGAAGTACAAAATTGAATACATTGTCTATGGTGATGGAAAACCGTACGTACGCATAACGCTGTTTCTATTTTTATTGTCATATTTAAAAAATGAAAGAAATTAAAATATATTTATATTTTTTATAATATCATTAAATTAGAATTATAATTATATATATATCATAAAATTTCACTAAATCTATCCTTAATACATTCCATTTAGTGTGTAAATGAATCACGTCGCTTTGAGGGGGCGGTAGTCCACACTTCCTCAAATGAAATTATCATATTTAAACCAAATATAATGTAAATATATATGTGTTATAAAATTAATAATGAAGTCTAAATAAATATTAAATATAATAAATGAAATATACAAATATATTTTCCATAATAATTTCCACCTTGAGAGGTGGTAAAGGAAAAATTAACAATCATTGTTTAGTAATGTGGTAGTTCTCCATACACATAAACAGTATGTTCGTTACCTATTAGATTGATGTGTGTGTAAGTTTAGGTCTAAAACTTATAATAAAAACATCCTAGTATATTTAATATACTGGTTTGTTCATACAATCATGGAATAATGATAGTGTAAGTGGTGGAAAATGAAAATAAATGAAAAAATCTTGGGAGAAGACATTACCTATTAATCGGGTAACTCCTTTTGGTTTGTGCCAAAAGGATTATTTGGGTTTATTTATACATAAGGGAATGATTATACAATGAATAGAGGATTTTTGAAATTGTATTGCTCAGATATTTTCCTAACATAATTGGTTTTAGAGGTGTGAAGAAGAGGGATAGGTAATGGCCTTTTATAGGTAAGGGAAATGACACAGTTAGCATTTTAAAAAAAAATAGGTGTAACCACATTTTTACCTAAATAAATTCATAAAAAACCAACCAAACTAAATAATTAAAGGTTAATGGATGAATTATTTCTATCCAATGGGTGTTTAAAAATTTTATAGGACATTTTGGGTCTTAAATGTTTGGTTAGCATAATTTTTCTCTTAATCATTGTAATTAATTTTAATAACTTTCACAAATATTTTTGTTCAAATACTAAGTTGAAATTATTAGACATTATAAATTATTTGTATTCCAAATATGGAATCCATTTTTTCAAATTATAATTACATAAATGGTATAAATTAATTTAAAATTGATCCCACAATCGGGTCGAAAATGCGGGTTTTTAAGGTAAAATCATTCAAAAGTTTATTGAGTTTTTATACCCAAGTTTAAATAAAAATTGATCTCAATAACCTAAATTGTATTAATTTATAAAAATATTCTCTAATTAAACTTTGAAATGAATTTAAAGTTTAATGCAACCATAAAAATAAATTATATGAAAAAGAAGCTTTGAATTATAATCTGGTATTTTTCACTGTTTATCAAAAAATGAAGCTTCTCAGAAAAATCCCAAAACTTTTCTCTATGATAATTTTAAAATTATAAATTTAAAAATGAAGTTTATTTTATCAAATTAAATGTATAAATATGTCTAAAATTAATTTTATTTTTTTTCATAGAAGGACATTAAAAATAGTATTTATAAACATATAAGGACTTTACGAAAAATTATATCTTTTATTATCAATATATTTAATATGTATAAAAAATTGTAAGAAATATTTTAAAAGTAGTTATTACTATTAATATTACAAATTTTAATTGTTAAGTTACAATTATCTAATTAAAATAATTATAACAATAAAATTATTCTTTGTAGAAACTCAGTGTTGCATGTATTATATACCAAGCCAGTGTTGCGTGTAGCACAAGACAAGTCGATTTTGTGTGAAATTAATCTTTGAATTCAGGATTTTATAATAAAAAACTATTTTTAGTGTTGTGTGAAATAAAAAATATCAAAATATTCAATTAATTTGAAAAATAATAATTCACAAAATCTCAGGGTGTTGTTTAATACATCCCAATCTAGACTGTATCATGGGTTTATCAGTTTATGATTGAAAAGATTTTAAAAAACTTAAACACATATTTTTATGTTTTATGTGATGAGAGACTACCTATATTATGGATGTTTTAGAGAAATTTATAGAAAGAATATTTTTTGGTGGAAAACCTATTTGAGGAATAATGCATTTAAATTTTATAGACATAAGTTTAAATGTATTAGTAAAATTTAAGGACAATATGATCACTAATGGATTTATAACAATAGTAAAATAAGATTATTACACTTTGTAAAACAAATTCAATAGAAAAATCTAGTAAAAAAGTAATTTAATGATTAATTTTTTTTCAAGGATATCCATCAAATTTTATTTGAATATTAATGGAATTATATTATTATATTTTATAAAAAAGGACAACCTTTATGCTAGGTGACAACCCATTATATTTGAAAAGGCCATAGGGATTTAACGCCCAACTGAAGAACAATAAGGGTTCAATGCCAACCACTGAGCTATATAAAGACATGGTTAAAATATCACTATTTTTAGGTAATCTAATAAAAAAATAAATATTAATGATGAACAAACCATTTTATTTATTTGGTTTTGAAATTAATTTATTATATTGAATAACTTATATTAACTATATTGGTTTTAGAAAATAGTTTGAGACAAGTGGAAATAATTTTCACAATTTTATGGATATTATGATTCATTAAAATTTAATTTCAATTACTCGGGCATAAAAAATTCATTTTTGGACATTAATTTATTAAAATAATTGATTGAAGAAAAACCAAAGATTTAAATTTTGTTTATAAAAATGTATCAAGTAATATATTTCTTTATATTATTAGATAGTAAAATAATTCTACAAGATTAAGAAAAATTTATTAAAATAGAAATGTTATGCAATTACATTCATATCCTATGAATCAGATTATATTTCAGATCATCATATATTTATGGGTTTGAGTCCCTTAACTTTCTATTGATCACTCACTTTCTTATGATCAATGAACTCAATAACTCTCTATAAATATTTTCTATTTTTTTTCATGTCCTTATCTTCAATTTAAACCAATGTTATCTTACATAGAAACCGACATTTTCATTATTCCATATGAACATAGTACTTACCTTTCTCTCTTATTAAGAGTATGTTTTATTAACTTTAAGATGGGGGTTTTTTAAGAATGGTATTTCCAAATTTCAAACCCTGTAATAGTGAGATCAAGATTAAATAGTGAGAATACAATTAATTTAATGTGGGGAGAATGTAACATGTCAAGATCTATCTTGGATACTTTGGTAATGAGATAACCAGGCCAATCCTGATATAGCCCAAAGGGAATTCTCGATCCCCATGGGTTGGCGACTAGCACCTGGCATCATGCAACATGAAATTGGAAATGATTTTTCCACAAACCTTATGGAAGAAGATAAATAATTCAGTATGAAAACAAGTGAAACTCCATATAAAGAAGAGTATGAGAAGTAAAATAGGTATAAACAACCCAAAATATTATATAAAGGTATTTGAAAATAGACATTTCAACCAAATCCCCAATAGATTCAACTGTCCAATCCTGAAGATCAGCAGTTAGAACCACCTCCAAGTGGTTCTTTTCCCCTGTTCGAACCTAGAAGGAGATAATCTACAAAAACCTAAAGGCACAAGTAGGGTGTGAGATAAAATCATTGTAGGATCACACCAAGGATTCCATAATAAGATGCCAACATTTAATTAACTAAATAATGATTTCAATTTTAATAAAAAGGTATGGTATTTTTGAGCATAATTAAAAAAATAATACTTTACATTTCAAATGACAAAAATAATTTAAACAAATGGATTCAAATTTTTTTTATATAAAACAGTTTATAAAAATTTATTAAGTATGTAAAATAGTTTACAAACATTGGCACACATTTATATCTCAAATATAAATAAGCGAGCAACATGGTCATCTGCTAAAAGGTACAACAGTCCCAGGATACATGATCCTCACACTATTGAAGGTGATCATGACAATATGTCTATACACACATCTATATGACACATACCAAAGGAGACTCATCACTATCCCATCAGGGATGTGAGCTATTTCACTATGTTTTGTTTCATTTGTATAGAATCAAAAGAGTGTTATCCCAATAACTCACTAACTACCCAAGCTTGCATGTTCTCGAGTATAATCAATGATGGGAAATTTATTTTAAAACTGTTTAAAACACAATTCATCCTATTATCACATTTAAAAAGTTCCAATTTTCCATTTAAAAACAAAAAATGGAGTTTTAATCAAAAAATGTCTTTTTCCGAGATAAAACCATTAGGTTTCTTTCAAAATCATTATAATCCATTTTTATCAAATACCAATTTTAAAACAATTTCACAATATAAATTACACATCTTAATTAGAAAAAATTCCATCAAATCTAACAACACACACCTATTCAGTGGAATCCGGGTTTATTTTAGATTTCATGTCAAAAATACAATTTCACCTTAAAATACCCCTAATCAATGGAATTGTATTTTTAATAAACCAATGGAAATAAGTTTCAAGAAATTTAATTTAAATAAAGAAATTGATTTTAAATCAATCAATTCATGGTTAATAAAATTTTCCATCATAATGAAACCACCTATATTTTCTATGGGAACCTAAATCCTACAATGGAAACTACCAGCAATAACAAAGGTGAAAATAATATAAGAACTCAACCTAGAAACAATATTCAATCAAAAATAATTTTATATCCATAAATCCCATGATGATATATAAAACCCCAAGGAGGGAAAGAGAAATATATTAAGATAAAGGGAGAAAAATTTCTTGAAGAGTCACACTACAACCAAAACAACATTCAATTTCTGAAAGAAATGAACTAGAAGGGTTTGAGAGCTTCAAAATTTTTTGAGAATGGATCTTGGGTTGAGAGAAAGGAACTCTGAAGATTAGGAAATATATTTTTCAGATAATATTACTATTTAAAAACAACACTTAGGACTTTAGATGATGTGTTACCTAATTAAACATCATGTAATGGAAAAATCTAAAAATTTCTGAAAAAAAATCACCTTTTTTTAAATTTCAATTTTTTATTATTTTAGAATTTACACCTTGTGTAAACATATTAGAAAGAATGTAAATACCCAGTAGGCTATAGAACAACCTAGTTTTGGGATGAAAATCCAACAAATCTATGACTTCATCATTATAAGTGTCCTCCTAATTCATTCTCATCCCTACCCAAATAATAAAAATAGAGAACCACAACATGGTTTAAAATGTGCCTATTATAAAGTTAATGGGATGTTACAACCTCCACACTATAAAACATTTCTATCCCTAGAAATCATGTCAAGACACTTCTATTCCCAATAGTGGAGGCACTGATCTTTCATCAGTGCCTCACACTACCATGTCACATGAGAATTTGGACTATTTTACCATAGAACAAGAACCAAAGGTATCATCTTCCCATGAAGTACCTCGGTTTTAGAATCGTCTATCCAAACTGACCATTCAGTTAGAGATAAATCTCATTCAACATCAATATCACTCCATCTCAGAAAATGTGATGGATCAGATAGATTCTTTTGTAGTTGATATACATAAAACACATCATGTATTAACGTCAAATGTGGTGGAAGTACTAAATGGTAAGAAAAATTCCCCACCTTCTCAACAACCTCAAAAGTTTCCATAAAACAAAGAGCAAGCTTACCTTTCCTTCTAATCTATCGATATCCCAACTAAAGTGAAACTTTCAAGAAAACTTGATCACTAATTGAGAATTCCAAAAGTCTATGATGATGACCAGAATAAGACTTATACCTACTCTGTGCCATAAACATTCTCTAAAGAATCAACTAAATATTTTTTGTCATCTCTTGAACCAAGCTCAGTCCAACCAAGGAATTTTCACCAATCTATAACCAATACAAAAATGATATACATGGTTGTTCATAAAAACCCTTAAGAGGAGAAATTCTAATTGTAGAATGGTAAATATTTTTATAAGAAAACTCAACTAATGTTTGCTGAGATGAATTTTAGTTGTTGAGTTGGTTTCTTTGGATTGGGGAAATTGTTCTGCAATGTTTGGTTTTGATCTGGTGGTGGATTTGGTGTATTTTCTTGCTGATTTCAGTCTAGTTGTTCTTGGCCATGAAGGGTTGGTTTTTTTGGTTCTGAATCATCGACGGTGGTGACGATGGATGATGGTGAGATCACCCGCGCTTCGATTGATGCGAATGAACCTGTTTGCTGTTTGGTATTGAAGCAGTCCATGGATTGTGCATCATTTTTTATATCCCCAGTGGATGTGAAGAAGGTGGTGGTTTGACAATGCATTAGAGATGACGACAACTGATGGTCCCGCTGGTGTCCTACTGCAAATGGTGGTGCGTGGTGATGGATTCTAGATCGAGGTGCAGTTTAGGTGTGCGGTACGATGGTAGGTGCGTGGATCGAGGCAACTGTATCATTATTTCTGTTTTAGAAATTTGAATTTGAATTTTTATTTGGATGTTTTGAAGTGGTGAATTGGTAGTGGCGAAGTCCTGTATTGGGTACTGACAACCCTTAAACCAGCCTTTAGAAAATGAAAAATATGATTTGCAGCTATATGGTCATCCCAAGATTCTCCAAAGGAACACAAGTGTGGATCATGTCCCCAAGAATCGGTATATCTCTTTCTTTATGTACATATTATTGAAAATGGTACACCATACTCAAACAGACCTGATATTCCACTGCCTCTTGAATGGATCTCCAAAATAGAGAAGTGATTCAAGGATAACTATCAGAGAATATAACATATGGAACTCCATTAAAATGAAATATCTCTTTCACATATATATTTCCCAACTCTTTACCTTTATTTGTATCAAGAATGGGTACAAAGTGAGCCAATTTCGTTAGCTGATCGATCAAAACCCATATCACATTTTTATTTTGTTGGGTTAACATAAACCAAATCACAAATACATAAAGATATCATCCCACTTCCAAGTTGGAACTAGAAGTGGATGAAGGAGATCTGAAGGTTTTTGGTGCTCATCTTTGACCTATCTGCACATATAACAATGAGAGACAAATTCAACAATGACCTGTATCATACTTGGCCACCAAATTCATCATTTCATATAATAGAACATCTTCATGGTTCATGGGTGAACTATCTATTGGGAGTTATGGAAATCCACTATCACATCTTTTCTTACTGATAATGACAAAACCAAACAATTAAGATAGCATAATATGCCCTTAGTGGATAATAACAAGTCAAGCATGTTTTCCCCACTATAAAAGGAGTTTCTAATTATATGGAACTCATCATAAAGTAGCTATTCCTAAAAGATCATTTCAAGAACATATGATGTGAATTGAAAACTGTCCAAAGAAACATCAACCCCTATTTCCTGAACTCCAATATGAAACTGTGAAGAAATATCCAACAAGTTCAACTCTTTTTATGATTCTTTGACTTCTTGGGTTGAATGTTTCTAGATTAAATTATTTTCAATGAAATTCCCTTTCCTCGGGGTATAAGTTATGTTGAAATAAAAATATTTAAGGTATTACACCTAATGCCTCTGGAGAAGATTCAAATATTTTTGAGAGAAGATATAACTCAAGATCTTATGGTCTGAAAATACTGTAAAACTTTCTCCATAAAAGAAATACTACCAACTATTAAGTGTGTGCATTAAACAAACAAGTATAGGTAATGGGTCTGGTTATTCTTCTCATGTTGCCCAAGCTTATGATATCCATAAGTAATTATATGATAACCCTTAATAAGAACACAACCCAAAACCAAACGTTATGAATCACATAAGGCCACATAGACCTTCCCGACATCTAGAAGAGTCAACACTTATGCAGTAGTAAAAATAATTTTCATCATAAGAAAATAATTCTGAAATTTCTTAACCCAAGAAAACTTTAATAACTTCTAAGTTAGGGATATGTCATCAAAGTATCCAACTTTGATAAGTCCTTAATGAACCAACAATAATACTCAACTAAACCTATAAATCTTTGAATATCGAAAACATTTCATGGTTGTTCCCATGTCAATACAGCCTTTACCTTTTCTGAATCAAATAAAATACCATGTTCTGATGCCACGTGTACTGATAATTTTACTTCATGAATCCATAAATAACATTTTGAAAGATAGGAATAGAGTCTGTGAACTCTCAACAATTATAGAACAATTATTAGATGACAAAAATTATCCTCCTAAGACTTAGAGTAAATGAGGATGTTATCAAAAAAGACTACCACAAAGGTATCATGAAACTCATGAAAAATACTATGCATTAAATCCATAAAGAATGAAGGTTCATTTTTAAGACAAAAGGCATGACAAGGTACTCATAATGGTCATAGATGCTTTCAAAGGCTATTTTTAAAATGTCATATTCTTTTATTCTCAACTGATGGTAACCATATTGAAGGTAAATATTTGAGAACAACTTCACCCCACTAGTAGAAACTAGACCAATACTAATGGTTTTGGCCAAACCTTTGGTATAGGTATCATAAAGATTCCATATACCAACAGTTTGAACAAACCATTGGTATACCTTTAATAAAAAAACCCAATACTAACAGTTTTTCCAAAACCATTGGTATAGGTGACGACTATACCAATGGTTTGTCTAAAACCATTTTTATAGCCTCCATTTAATGACCATATACCAATGGATTTCCAAAACCATTGGTATAGGTCCCAAAATTTAAAATACATATACCAAAGGTTTAGAAAACCGTTGGTATATGTATTTTGAATTTTAACAAATTATTTTATAAAATAACAATTAATACATAAAGAAATAATTTACTTATAAATGTATATATACATATTTATCGCATTATATTTAAAAAACATTATAGCTTTGTGGTTATGGCGTTGAGATATAAATCAAAGTTCTGGTATTCAAAACCGGTTGATGTTTTTTTTGAATTACCAATACCAATGATTTTCAAGACTGTTGGTATAGGTATTTCATATTACCTATAACAATGGTTTGGAAACCATTGGTATATCCCACATATACCAATGGTTTCCCAAAACCATTAGAATAGGTCTATTCCAATGTCAGACAGGCCAACGACCACCCAAACCATTGTTATAGCCTATACCAACAATTTTGGGACCTATACCAATGGTTCCAAACCATTGGTATAAGTTTATTTTCCAATAGTTCAACTTTCAACTGATCAAACAGATCATCAATCCATGGAAACAACAAATACTTGTTATTTACATGGACTCTATTGAGTTTTTGTTAATCAAAAAAAATATGAACAGAACCATCATCCTTCTTGGCAGAGAGAACCAGTGCTATCCAAAGTGACACACTCAAGCATATAAATAATTTTTTATAGAAGATCAATCAATTGAAACTTTATATCGTTCATTTCTATTGATTCTATATGGTAAAAAGGAATTGATACTGGTTGAGTACCATGCACCAAATTGATAAAAAAATCTACCTTTCGTAACGATGGAAACCCATAGAAGTCAAAAGGAAATATATTGGAAGTCTCAATGAATACTAGAGTGAGATCACCGCTTAATGATTATCTCTACCGATAAAAGGACACATATATCACTTTCCCCAACTTTGGATAATATGGTCTAACTCGACTCAGCCTTGGGTCCCATTCTCCTTGAAAAACACAACATACACCATCAGGTGTAGTAGAGGAGACCCATCAAAAATAAAAATCAATCCCAGATTTATTGGAAAAGATCCAATCCATTACAAATATTTCATTAAGAGTTTTCATGTAAATAACCAGAAAACTACAAGAAAGATCAACATATGAGAATGAGAAAGTTCAAGGACTATAAAGGCCCTAATCTCTCTTTTTTCTAAGGTGAGTGGAAATATACATCACATTAGTCAAAATCTCAGTTGTAATATTTATAAAATTAATAATATGGGTTGAAATAAATAAATGAGATGCACTAATATCAAATGAAGTAGTCACTAATGATTAATTTATAGTGATGTTACCTCTCACAGTTACTGGACACATATATGCTTCTTCTAGAGACTCTTCCACTACATGAAGAAGCATCATTCAGAATTACTATGGCTAGAATCCCTTTTCTCATAAAAAATATGATTTCATCACAATTCTAGAAGGTTCTAATGATTTAGTTCCACTACACAGAGTGAAATAGTTATGGAAGAAGTTTTCAAAGTGATATGAGAATCTGTAGGAGGCACATGTCTTGGGTGTGTTAGTGAAAACCCTCTTACAGTTCACTGCCTATCCACAATGGTAGTAAATCAAAGGGATCATTGTTGGAACTACATGAGGATTCAAAAAAACCATGCTATTGAGAACCACCATGAAAATAACCATGCTTACTTTTTTCATTTAAAGGAATTTTCACTGCCATTAGGTGAAAACTAAATTCCCAAGAACCCTAAATTTCCAACCCGGTCCATTTAAACCATCAACTCTATATCCATCACATCAATATAAGAAATAAGATTCAATAATAAAACCTAATAATGATATCATCTTGAAGTACCAACTTGAACCATCAAGTCCTCATCTTCTCATTTGATACAATCTTAGGTGAAAACTCCACTAGCTCGACTAAACGATTCACATACTCTCTCATGGTTCCATTAGCCAAAAAAAGTTTGAATAACTTTGAATCCTTGGATAATAACATCTACTCTAGATAGAACTATTTAGTGAAAAGATCCTTGATGTCTTTCCACTCTAATCCATCATGTTTCTTCACCATAACCATCATATCCCACTATCTCCTACTTGGTCCCTCTAGCATGAAGGTGTCACACTTCACCAAGATCTCCTCAGGTGCCTCCAAGAATTCCAACACACTATCCATCCTACTCAACAATTCCTCAGCCTCTTGAGGATCATTGGATCCTTTAAACATAGGAGGATGTTGGTGATGAAAATATTGAGAATGATTTCAGATATTTACCCTTTGAGGTTCCATAGTTGGATCCTAAGCGGGGACTATTGGTGGGGCCTGTCCCAGATCAGGGACAGTATGCCCAATCACCTCAACCAGACTTGGGTCCATGAGATGATTCGTTCACTATGGTTCATTAGCATACTCTTATTGGATCTGATTTCCACCTCTTCTTGAAGGAATGATTATATACAACATCAGAAGACAAAATAGAAGACAACAAATTCAATACTCAAACTGAGCAATAAGTGAAATTTATCCCAACAGATAGACAAAAAAATTTGGATTTAATATATCCAAATAAAAAGTAGAGAAAAGTATATAACTATTACTCAATATTTCATTCCCAAAACCATCCCAGGAAACTTAAGGTTCATTATAGTAAGAGATGACCAGACACTCAATCACAACTACCTTTTAAGACCTAACAAGATCACATCACTGCACACTGACATCAAGAAAAGATAAAAAACCTGCACCTATGGTACCCATTTTTCAAGAACCATCCCAGATACATTGGTAACCTGATAACCGAGCCGATCCTGACATAGATTCAAGGACATTCCCGATTCCCATGGGTTGGTGACTAGCACTTGGAATCATCAAACATTATTGTTGGAATGATTTTCTCCCTAACCTTTGAAGAAGATAAACAAGTCATTTTGTAAACATGAGAAACTTCATAGGGAGAATTGTACCAGAAGCCAAATAGGTATAAAAAACCAAATATACTACACAAAAGTACATAAAATCAGAAAAGTAAACCTAAGACCTAGCAGACTCAACCCTCCAAGCCTGAAGATCAACAGCTAGAACCACCTCAAAGTGGTTCTTTTCCCCTACTCAAACCTAGAAGAAGATAATCTACAAACATATGAATGAACAAGTAGGGTGTGAGCTAAAATCCCAGTAGTGTCTCACCCAGTATTCCATAATAAGATGACAACATTTAATTAACCAAATAAAGATTTAAATTGTAATAAATAGGAATGTAATTTCAAAGAATAAGTAAAAAAATTCATACTTTACATTTCAAATGATGGAAAGAATTTAAAAAAATATATTCACAAAAAATTTATATAAAATAGTTTATATGAATTTATTAGGCATGTAAAATAATTTACAAACATTAGAATAGATTTATATCTAAAATATAAATAAGTGAGAAACATGGAAATCTTCCAAAAGGTATGGTAATTCCAGGCTATGGGATCCTTACATACTCTAAGGTGATCATAGAAATATGTATATACACACATCCCTTTGACACCAGCCAAAGATGAATAATCACCATCCCATCGGGCATCTGACCTGGTTCACTATATTTTATTGCAGTAGTAAAGAGTCAAAAGAGTGTTATTCTAATTACTCACTAACTACCTAGGATTTCATGTGCTCCAGTACAATCAATGATGGGAAATTTATTTTAAAACTGTTTAAAATAAAATTCACCCCATTCACCCATTTCCAAAGTGCTAATTTTCTATTTGAAAACCAAAACAAGGTTTTAATCAAAATAAACCTTTTTCCAATATAAAATCACCATGTTTTTACCAAAACCATTTAATCCATTTTTATAAAGTACTAATTTGTAATCAATTTCATCAAATTAATCTCACAATTTGAATTCTTTCTTAATTTGAATAATTTCCATCCAATTTCAAAACACACCCCAATTCAATGGAATTGGGGGTTTTTCATGATTTCATGCTAAAAATATAGTTTCACATTCAAATAAAACAATTCAATAGAATTGGGGTTTTAATAAAATAATTGAAATTAGTTTCACATAATTTAATTTCAATAAAACAATTTAATTTCAATCAATCAATTTAGGGTTATTAAAATTTGACCATTGTAACGGAAACACATAACTTTTCCATAGAAACAAAAAGCCTGCAATGGAAGCTGCTAACAAGAATGAAGGTGAAAAGGAATTAGGAAATAAACCTAGAAAGAATATTCATTCAACACCAAGTTTAGATCCAAAAATCCCAAGATGATATATCAAACCTTAAGGAGGGAAAGAGAAAGATACAAAGAGATAGGAATAACGCTTACCTAGAAAGTCACACTGCAACCGCAACAACATTTAATTAATGAAAAAAAAAGTCTTGAATGTTTTTGAGGGCTCTAAAATTGCATTGGTATGGATCTCGAGTTGAGATCATGAAAGTTTAAAGATAAGGAAATTAAACTTTCATCCAAACTTTCCATTAAAAAACATCACTCAGGAATTTACATGAAATATAACCCAATTACACATCATGTAATTAAAAAATCCAAAAAATTTACAAAAGGCCATTAACTTTTGTTAAAAATAGATTTATAATTATTTTAGAATTTATATATTGTGTAACTATATTGAGAGGCTTGTAAATACACATAAGGCTATTGTACCCCCAAGTTTTATAATAAAAATACAACAAATCTATAACTTCACCATTATAGGTATCCTCCAAATTTCTTCTCAACCATACCCAGATAATGAAAAATGAAAACCATGATAAGGTTTAAAATTTACCTGTCAGAAAGGTATCGAGATGTTACAAAACACCACAAAAATGATAAAATAATAAAATTTTATTTGATAGTGTATGTTGCACGCAATACTAAGTTATCTTTAATTACATGAAATGTTGAGTTTAGATTTCATTACACACAAAAATGATTTTATCTTACATTACACAAAATAATGAGTCCCTTTAGTACCTTGTGTTACATAAAGGACTGAGTTTTACCAAATACTGTTAATGTTATTATTTAAAATGAAAATTATCTCCTAGATGATAAAATGGGGGTTATAAATAGAATAAATTAACTTATAAAAATATATGGTCGAATTTATCAGTTTACAATCAATTAGAAATAGAAAATAAAATCCAATTGAATATAAATGAAATGTTTTTATAAAAAATATTTTCATGTGCCAAAGGTAGTTTATCTTAATAAATTAAATTAATTACTATTGGTAGATGATATTAATTAAATTTATATACTATATATTAAATATTTTTCTAAATTATATAAGATAAGAACATATCAAATTTTATGTATAAAAAGTTGTATTTTTCTAAAATAGATTTTTCCGCATTTTAATGAAGCACTTATTTTAAAAATAAATATCGGAAAATTTATAAATTTTATTTGAAAAGATAAACTTTATTTTTTAAATATTAATGTAAAGATAACATTATGGTTATTTTTGGTATTTTTCTAGGAATTTTAATTTTTTTATGAATAGTGAAAAATACTGAATTTTAATTGAAAACTGACCTTTCGTCTAAATAATTTATAATGTTAAATTATAATTGAATTTGTTTTAAAGTAAAAATAGTTAAATTATACATTTATAAATTCAATTTAGATAATTATAGTCATTTAAATATTTAATTTTGATATAAATACATTTTAAACTTTTGAATATCTTCACATTAAAAATCTGCTCTCTCACCACGTCTGTAGGATTAATTTTTAATTAAAATTTTCCAATTTTGTGAGTTGAATTTGGAATAATGTATTACATATTTTGAATCATAATATTATATATTATCTAATATGTTCAAATTAATTTTTTAACATAATCTATAGTTAAGAAAGTAAAAATTAATTATAGTGATTAATGTAAAAATGAGTTTTCTTAGTAGTTAATCTTTGAATATAAGGTGTAAAATGATTTATTTTCTAGAACCAATTTTATGAATATATTTCTATCCTTAACATGTTATTATAAATTTTTAAAAGGTAATGGGATTCTAATCCATGAAGGTGATATTTATAATAAGTTAATTAATGGAAAAGACAAAAAAGGAACCTTCTTTTCCTTCAATATTTATAAATCATTTGGATTGGGACAAAAAGAACATTAGTTCTGTTATATATATTATTTTTAAATATAAATTAGTTTTTTTTATAATTATAAGTTAAATTTAAATTTTATAGATTAATTAGTCACTTAATCTTTCTTAAGAAACACCAACACAATAATTATTTAGTTAATACTAAAATAAAATAAACAATACTAAAAATATTAAAAGTGAAGAAAATTTAAGGAATTATTGTGTTTCCCTAATTTAGTAGTTGAATATGTAATGTTAAATACATATAAACTTAAAATATTAAAATTATATTTTTTCTTCGATATTTTTAAATTCAAATTAAATGAATAATGTCAAAATTTACATTAATGTTATTTTATTATAAATGATATTTTATTAAATGATTTAACAATTTTAAAAAAATATTATCTTCTTCCAAGTTATTTTAAATTTTATTAAATATAAAATATGATAGTTTATTCTACCTACTGAACTTTTATAATGAACACATTAACCCATAAAGAGTAAAAACTTTGTTAGTACGATTAGGGTTAAAGGACTGTTTTTGCACGTTACTTGCACTTACATTAAAATTAATTCCCAATACACATGGGATTCTTATTTTATAAATTATATATAATATTTATAATTAGTGGTTATAAATTATATAGTAATTATCACATTAATTTATTCTTAATGGATAAATTTCCTCATCATAAAATTAGTTACCTTAATAAAAACCAAAGTGGTAGAAGGAGTGATGCTTAGAAGTTAATGAAAAAAAATGATAAAAATTTGTTTCTTTTTCTATGGTGGAGGTTTTTATTGAACATAATTCAATTAAATTCCATTAATTTTTAATTTTTTATGCACATGAGGTAAGGGTGATTTCCCAATGGTGAATACATTTGGGTATTTAATAGAATACAACTCCTCCTCAACTATAAAAAAACACTCACTCCCCCACTTCTTCAAACCTCTAAATCCATTTTGATTGAACAATATCTACCCAAATCACTCCCAAAATCCTCTACCCATATCTTAGAATCATTATTTTTGGAATACATCCTTTCAAATATTTAGTGCAATCCTAAGGAGGATACCTGAAGAAAAGGAAATGTTATTCTAAAATCATTTTTATCTTTTTTCCTTTTACACCACATTAAATTATTATTATTACATAATTATATAATAAATTAAGTATCCTAAATATACTTATATGATGTTATTGTAATATTATGACCTAAAAATGAACACACTCCCAAAAAATGGGTCATAAAATCGTCATTCATGTGTATAGTGGACTACCACCACACGTACAGATGCAATTTATTTTTTTTCCATTACCACCTTTCAAGGATAGTAATAATGATGTATTTATAGTTTATATATGATATTTATGATTTTATTATGATTAAATAATTATAATATCACACATAATTTCCTTATTTTCATTTTTCTAGAATAGGATAACATCACTCATGTGTATGGAGGACTACTGGATCACAAAGCGATGTGATTCATTAAAAAATTACATGGAATGTATTAAGGATGGTTTTAATAATTTTTTTGATATATATGATATGAAAATGACACTAGAATAATATATATATGTATATATATCATTTACTTTTCTTTATTTTGATATGATAAGAAAATGGAAAGAACGTTCATACACACATACAACCTACCATCTTCATGAATGGTGTATTTCATTTCATATCACCAAATTTTATGGATTATTATTAATAAATATATAATAAATATATATTATATTTATATAATGTTTTACATTATAGGTATTATTAAATCATGATCTAATTAATAGCAACACAAATAACAAGTCAAAATGTACTCGAAAAACAAAGCGGTTGTTACCCAAAATGATGAAAACATTGAATGATTATTGATGTATTATTGAAAAGAAGTTATAAAAGGATCATATAAGATTTAATAAATATTAATATGGTCCTAGGATAAGTTAGTAAGATGTTTAAAACTACTATATATGAAGTTAAATTATGCTCATCTAAAAGGAAGCGTAAGTTAATGGATTTCGTCTCGATTTACATTCCATTGAGACTTATTTATTATTATGCATCAATTAACTTTTATGTGGTGTATATAATGTACTTTGAAATGTAATATAATGAATAAATCATTCTTCGTGGTATTTTAAGTTTCAATTTGAATTATTTTACCCAAGGGGATTTGACTAATCAATTACCAAGTGATAAAAGTTATTATGAAATCTCAATTTATTTTGTGATTGTTAATTTTATATTGAAATAATCACTTTCCTGTAATAAATTTTCATTGTAATTTACATTTATATCTTATATAAATATTATTTTTTGATGGATATGATTATTTTCTAAAATCATATACCATTTTTACATACATTTTTTACTTTGAAATTTATTAGATTAACTGGGGAAATATTGATAAATCCATATCCTTTACTCAATATGGATATTTGATAAGGAAATTTTTTTGTGAGTTAAATAAATTATTAAATATTGGAGGAATGATTTGTAAAGGTATGGCATGGGTTGATGACCATTTAAAATAATCCCCTCTATGAATCGATAGTCTCATGAGACAAAATTAATTGGACAAACACTACACATTTGTAACCAGTTTGTTTTAAACTTTCTTATAAATGGTATTGATAGTAGTATATTCCAAAACCTATTACAAAAGTTCCAAATGATAATGGTATCTTGTTCCTTGGAAACATGATGTCCATAATTAAGCATTTCCTATATTCATAATTTAGTTATTATTGTCCATGATATTTTCATTATAACAATATCTATGGATGCAGTTCATTCTTAGTTATTAAGTAAATTGAACATGTTTTTAGTTATTTACCCACCATATTGATTATTTGTTATCTAGTTATTTAAATAGAATGTTTTCTCAGTTTTTTACGTTACCATATTTATTATGCCTTTCCCATTTTTTTAAATGGGATGTGTGCATAGTTATTTACCTTTTTATATTGATTATTCTTATTGATTCATGATAAATTGTGCTATAATTAACCCTTATTGAGAATTTGATCACAACATTATTTTTTTCCTTTACCTATGATTCCATGAATAGTAATATATTCGATATTTAAAGATATTCTAGAGTTAATAATTTTATTCTTAAAAATGAAAAGAAAAAAATATGTTTTAATTTGTGTATTCAATTGTAATTCAAGACTCATGTTGTATCTAGTTTACTAAGACTAATAAATTATTAGATATTTAAGGATCCAATTGCTTGAATCTTATGCTAGTGTAACTTTAACAAGTACTAAATCTAGGCTTATAGGGTCATGGTCACTACAACACTATTTTCCAAACCCTATTTGGGTTCAGGTTCTACTGTTTTAATGTCTTAATCTGTAGGGTGTTTATGTTTTATTTAGGGATATGTTTGATTGGTAGTTATTGGTATGTAGTTTTTTATTGGTATTTATTTCAGTTTTAGGGTTATATATTCTAGAATTAAGTTTCATTTTAGTGGGATAGTTATGAATGTATATATTTTGTGGTATATATTGATTTGGTTCATTTTTGGGGTTTATGAATTAGAAATATGATACATGATCTGTTGCAAAATTCATTGTGTGTTTTTGAGTTATGTATTGGAAATATGGTTATAGGTTGATTATTTTGGATCAAGTTTCAATGGTATTTTTTTGTCACCAATTATAGTGGTTTTTTTGATTTGGTTTCGTATATTATGAAATTGAAGTTCCCTAGTTTTAGGAGATTCTTATGATCATTTATAATTTTAAAATATCTCTATTAATATTGGTTGGTGGTCTCAACTCACAATGTGATTCTCATCCTATGCCTACAACATGTTACCCTTTGTTTTCAAAACATTTTTATAAAACTCATATTATATTTTAAAAATATCAATATTTGGTTTCCAATAATATTTTTATATAAGGGATTAAATTTATTCATTGGTTCCAGAAGATTTTATATAGATATTATCACCCTATATTGCTTATTTGGGGTGAACCATACTTATAAAAATTAAAATTTAGTGATCCCCTACAAACCTATGTCATAATTATTTAGACTATTTTTTAAAATTCAAATATATTACACCATAATAGATCTTTTCACATAACCCCGTGATCTTAAAGTCTCATACACTTTCTCTTGATTTATACTTGGGAAGAAATTCAACCCTTGGGAATGTTTCCGAGTCATTATATTTTATTGATACCATGTAGCTAAGTGCCTCAAGTTGACATATCACATTGGTTAACTTTCATATAACTAGAGTGGAATTATTTTAACCTCAAAAAAATTCTATAATTAGAGTCACTTATTCGCACTTGAACTTGAATAAGTAAAAATTCAACAAACCATGCTAGACCTATGGTAAAGAGTGTTTCAATAGTGATTTAGAAGATGATTTTAATAGGTGAGAATAATGGATTTACTATAAAAAAATATTATATATACCCAAACATCACACTTGAAAACTATAATTTTTTTATGAGAGTTAATGTGTGGGAATTTTTATGAAAACTATATTATAAAAGGGGTTCTCTTAGGATATGCTTTACATTTTTTTTCTCATTTCCACCTTTAATTCTTATTAAAAAGGTTTTATACATTTTTTAGTTACCAATCACATTTCCATTATAAAATAGGGAAACTTAAATTAAATGTGGTTATATCTAGTGTCGATTATATGCCATTAATTTATTATTGAGTTAAAAAG
Source organism: Viscum album (assembly GCA_963277665.1). NCBI lineage: Eukaryota > Viridiplantae > Streptophyta > Magnoliopsida > Santalales > Viscaceae > Viscum > Viscum album. The sequence continues at coordinate 1,772,963,395 of OY728165.1, read as the reverse complement.
TGTTACACTGAATGTACATGAACCTAAAAAATTAATAATGATAGTATATTATAAAATTATTACATTATTTTTTGCATGTATGATTTACCATTTAATCCCAAGTAATACTACTAGAATTCCCATGTTTAACTATTAAAACTATTTTACCCTATATCTTTGTAAATTACTAGATATTTTTATTCTCCCAATGTTTTTATCTACTATGTTGAGACACCGTAAGTGGTTTCCTACCATGTATTTTTTTATCAAACCCTACATGGAGAAAGTAGTGTATATAAAAACCCTATTATACTAATTTTTATGTATGTAGGGATAATAGTAATTACAATATCATATGATTGGGTCATTTATATTTTTTTATAGAAGAGGGATACGTTTCTACATCAGAGTATGAGCCACTAGAGGTTATCTCTGATCTTTTTGGGATCTTATTTAATTATTCTTAGTTATTCCATAGTATTAGTATACATTTGGTTTGAATTATATTATATAATTCCTTTATACTTTTAGTCTCATGTTTTTAATTGTCATTTCATTTATGTAGAGAGTCTTGAGAAGTTTACATTCTTTTTCATTCCTTATATGGTCTTATTGGTCAATGTTTTATTCTTTGAAGGTTTGAACTACTAATGAGTAATAATATATTTTATGTAAAGAATATCAATGAAATATATCTATATAAAAATGGTTAAATAATTCCAAAAATGTAATTTCAGACCCACAACCCTAGCCACTGGTTGTTGGGGACCAAAGAGCGCTCTTAGGGTAGTAGAGATCATGAATGAGGTGTTTTATGGGCATTAAAGTCATGGATATTAGATGAAGAGTCATTTTATGATTTTATTAATATTATTTATAACATGGATTCAAATTGAAAATAATTTAATGATAACAATAACTATATTAATGTCTAAAAAATGAGTAAAAATTCAAATGTTGGTAAAAAAATGGTTGACTGAACTTTCTCACTTTTTTAAAGATCCACTTAAAATGTAAATGAAACAACACCTGGAACACTACATAGTAATTGAGTAAATGAATAAACATAAACTAATCCAAATTATTGGACTACCACATACAATGATTATAGAAACTGCCCTAGAATTACTACTTTTTAAATGGGAAGTTAAGAAATTTTGAAATTCAGTCCACAAATCCGAGGAATTTTCCTTTTTATGGTGTAATTGAAGGATTTATTTGAATATTGAAATTACAATGGATGTATCAACATGAGTCTATGTAAGACCATCTATCCAATCCTTCTAATGGAAATTCAAATCAAGGATCCCTTTTTAGGGATCAGATAGCTACTACTGCTTTTTTTATCTTTAGGAACCAAACTAAGAAATGCATTATGCTGCTTCACCAACTCCCATCCAAGGAACATTTAGATTTAAGGAGAAAACTATCATCCTCATTAGCTTAAACTCATAAATAGTTATTTTTTTAATTAGACTCATCTCGTATCACTTCTGAACATGAACCTATGTCACTTGAACTACTTTGAGTAGTAGTCCTCCCATACTTGGTACCACTGATCATTTTCGATGAATTCAGAGAATAAAACCTTCCACCAATGGAGTAGTTGTTTTCTTAAATTCAATTACCCATTTCCTTCAAATCATATTGAAATTATTTTCAATAATAAAATGTTGGGATCCCATTATTTTATTTATCTATAACGTTGTCATTTGATTATGAATATCTTATGTGTATTTATTTATATTTTTTAAAAAATGAATATTTATGAACCTAATAGGATGAATATAAATATAAAATGGATTCAAGATAATCATATGGTAAAAGAAAATGAATAGAGTTAATTAATTCATCATGTTTAAAATATAGAATGCAAATGAGCCTTCTCAAATCCTTTATCCGTGTTTATATTATTTTTATTTAAGACAAATTAATCTCGAAGAGTTAGAAGAACATTTGATTTGTTAAATAATAGATCAGAGCTATAAATGTCAAACTAAACATGGGAAAAAACTAAACATAGAAATCTATTTGCATGTTATCATAGTTTATGGATCATTTTATTTGAATACCAAAGTAAATGATTATGGATATTGCATAGAATAAATGAAAATAGAAATTGAATATGGACTTAATGATTTTCTAAATTTTGAGAATTTAAATAGCTATGTTAGAAAACCATTGTATACCAACTGTACTAAATACCCAACATTATCAGTTGCATTTATGTCTTATAATTTTAAATTTGGCTGTAAATGGAGTGACACAATATTTATAGAACTACTTGGTCTCCAAAATAAAATTCTACCAAAATAAAATGAAAATCCTTATTGAACATATGATTTTAAACGAATTCCACTTTCAGTGGGTATAATCTCTAAAAAATACATTCTTTTATAAATAATTTCATATTGTTTGTCAACAACCATGAATCACTCATAAAATTCCCAAAGTGTGGCATGAATTGGTACGAGAAAGATGAATGAAGTCCTTTAAACATTGTATGGTACTTTCCTATCATTATATGGGTTAGAAGACTATATTGATTTCTAGAAACTACAATAAAATTAATATGGAATGTAGATAAAATAATTAAATATTGGAAACCATGTCATCCAATAGATTGTCCTTAGTATAAAAAAATGATTATGAGTTTCTGAATTTAGAAATGATATAAGAAACTTCCATATTGAATTATCTATAGATGGAAAAAATCATTTTGGTATACAAAATAGTACTCACAATACATGGTCCGTCATGTTGGTAAATTATAACTCTATGCCATGGTTATGCTTAAAGTGAAAATATATTATGTTGTCTCGACGTACATTTGGACCAAGTAAACCTGGTAATGATATTGATTCCCATTTGGATCCAACGACTGAAGATCTATAATTGATGTAAGATATATGGGTTATAATGTATGATACTCATAGAAGTGAATAAATCACATTGAGGTCCATGTTGAATGGAATAATAAATTAATTTCATACTTATAGAAATTTTTCAAGCTATATAATTAAATGAATGTTGGGTTGTCCCATTTGTGATGAATGAACACACTCAGTTTGGCTGAAACATTCCATGAATACTGTGTTTTTGGGACATCCATAATTTTTAACTTGATAACAAAAATATCAATCATGGATGACAACATTCAATGGGAATACCAAAAAATTTACAACATAATTCCACTAATGAGTGATCAACTGTTTGGAAAAGTAAAATATACGAACACTATTTCTGATAAATCATTTTCGAAAAAAATAAAAATTCAGGTTGGAAAAAGGGATTAATTTTCTTTGAATTATAGTATTTTAATTATTTATACTTTATAAGTTTTCTCGATGTCATTCATGTAGAAAAAATGTATTTGATAGTGTTATTAGAATATAACTAAATGTTCTTGAAAAAAAGATGGAATCAAGGCTAGGTTGAACATGATTGACATGGGGATAAGGTAATAGTTGTCACCATTTGAAGGTAAAGGGTTGAATTTTATTTCTCCAGTAGCTTAGACTCTATCCAGATAAGAAAAATCACAATTTTTCATTTTTCTTATTGGTGTAAAAGTTTCATAGAAATATTTATAAAATATCGAGAATGATGTTTTAATGCAAAATTTGATGTTATAGAGAATAAATTCATAGGAATTTCAAGTTTTGATGCAAGATTTGATACTTGTCGATTTACATTGAATTCTGTTTAAAAATGTATGACATACATTAACCAAACTATAGATATATTTCAAATCCATATGCAGTAAATTTATAGACTCGATAAAGTTATCAATCATGAATAAAGAGGTTACAGTCATATTTTATGAATTATAGATGTTCTTCCCACAATAATTCTTTGACATAATGGTCCACATGATGGTTCAATTGGTTAGAGTGGTTCAAATACGTGGTCCTATCCATTACATAGGGATGTACAACATTGAATGGTAGATATAAAATTTTAAAGTTTATCTCATGAATCAAATTTGGATAAAAGGTTACATTGCCAAATTATATATTGATGAAGAATCTACTGAATTCTGTACTGATTACCTATCAGATGTTGACAACATAGGTCTCCCAAAGTATCATCATATCAGATTCATTATGGGAAATGAGATTTCTTGAAAGGATGTTATTAAAATTACTATCATAAAGTAAGATCAAGGACACCATTACCTTTTACATAATAGTGAATCTGCTAATCCATACATTGAATCCCACAAATAAAGTAATAGATTTTTGAATTCATTAAGGGATAAAGTATGGATATCAAATATCCATAATGAATAGTTCATAGTATGGTTTTGAGATAACATTTATAAGGAGTTATTTAAAAATAAAAATTCAATTGTCAAACAACTTTGATGGCAATCCAGGGGACCAAGTGAAAATATTATATCTTAACTAGTTTTCTAATAAATGATTATGCCTTCTATAAAAAATGAAATGATGATTTCAGTATGATGAAAAACAATGAAGTCAGGACAGTGGAGGAAGCAATACCCATATCTTGTTCCAAGGATAGAAATATAATTTATGCGTATATATCATATTTATGCATTTTTGAATAGATATATATGTTGGAATATACAACATTTCAAGTGATGATTTTTTGTTGTAAATGGGATGACAACAGGTGTGTAGTGGGAGTTAATGAAATGGGATTCATAAAGGTAGATTTTAAGTGAGGTAGGGGAAAATGATGATCATTTCATAATTCCATTAGAATCAGTGAATTTATTTTATGTCTCAAATCCAGTAAACAAGAAATGGTTGATTTTACAACTAGTGAATGTAAAAATGTAGGGTCAGATGAAAATTCAATGAAGGATGACCATTTCATTGGGAGATCACAACCAGTTCCTAGAGGTCCCAATGTAGAAAATTTCTTATACATTATAGGGGACCACAAAGATTGGATTTGGATTCTCGATAGATGAGCCAAATCCCTTTAACATTAAAAAATAAAGAGTGTTAAATGGGAGGGTTCAAGTGTTTTTTAATATACTATGAACTTCTTTATAATATCATTTTTTATCTACTATATTAATATAATATAAATTAAATGTTTGACTCCCCATTCAAAAAATTTCTTATACACATGATGATTTTACCAATCCCAGGAAAGAATTTTTGGTTTATTCTAAAACTACAAAATTATAAATGGATAAAAACATGTTGATAAAAAACAAGAATGATGTGACATCATAGTGTTGACTAAAATTTTCAAGGTAATAGTGGGGGTGTGAAATTTGAGGTTGGATAGAATCAACATGAACAACATGTTAACCCTAATAAGTCAATTTTCATTAGTTATCTTGTGGTCAAAACAACGATGAATGTGTCAATTAATACAAATTCATGGTTCCATGACCAACATTTAACAAAGGAAACCCTTTGAAAATATTTAAAGTTAATTTTTTAATAACTTTTCTCAATTTTACTAAAAAAATATATAATTAAACATTGATTTAAATTTCATTATTCCTTGCAGTGTTCATTTATTTTAAAATATTTCTGTAATAACCACTGGAAAATTCCAGAGTGAATTATAGACTCTCTTTACCAAGTTAAATATTTGGGATGTTGATTGAAATGTAAACCCCCACCCACCAGTTACTTATGAACACATTAAAAAGTAGGAAACATGTAATTCTTTCATCAATTGTTTTGATGAGAGATCGTTTCAGGTGCATTGTAGTTGATAATATTTTATTTGAAATTTTTTATTTTAACCAATTTGATTAAAAAAATTTAATTTACTAAACAAAAAAAGAGTTTTTAAAACAAATAATGTGCATCAAAACTAATGTACTCCTATGGAAAAGAAAGGATGGGGTAAACTTCACTAGAGAAGAAATTGGTATGTATTTTGAACCAAAATAAAAGTTTTATGTGATATGAAATAGTATATGTTCTTTTGTTTATGTATATATATATATATATATTATTGAATCAAAACCTGAATCCACTTCCATCCCATGTCATGTGCTATAGAAGGTGGCTTGTGTAAATAAGGAGGGTAATCTAGTTGATGAGAACACAAAAACAGTATGGGAAACATGTTTAAGTATGACATATTAGTAATTATATAATATTTATAGAAGTATTACATAAAAATATCTATTGATGTTCATATTTTTTTATATGGTTTAGACATAAGAATTAGCAATGACCATACTGGAAGAAAAACTACTTTCAATATCTTTGAAGTGACCCGAACAATATGGCCTCATTATAGGTTTAGGTTTTAGAGTGTCCATCTCGTTGAACATATTTCAAGAATAAAAAATCACAATAAGGTCAATATAAGATAATGAAAGGATTTTAAGCACAAATAGATGATTTTCAATATATTATTATCTGGTCTAGTTTGGTAGACCAATATATGTAAAAGGATCAAAGTGAACCAGTGGTGGAACAAAGATCAACACATGAACAACCAAATGAACCTACTAGATTTCAGTCTATTAATTCCCCTAAACCCATACCCTATGAAAGGTAATCAAATCTTTCATTACCCGTTATTTTAAATGTGAATAAAAATACTTTTAATGATTTTATATTACTAAAATTAAGAAGGGTAAAGTTGTATATGATTTTTATCTATCAACACCCTTGCACCACCTTATTGTGAGGGCTGTGGTTTATAATATCCCATGAGACCTTACACAAATTAAATAACTCACAGAATATAATATGTGTGTGGGGGATTGAGGTAGCTAGAGAGTCTACCACTGAGTTGATTTTTCCACTTAATGATCTGGATATGACAACGGTAAATGATGCTATTACAAATTTCATAGAATGTACATACAATCTTATAAAGATACATGAGGTATGTATTTAAAAAAATTCAAATAAAAAACATGTAAAAGATTATGAAAAATGGTCGGAAGTGATGTATGGTATTAATGATGGAAAAAGCGTTGGGGAAACAAATGTTGAATCAAGACAATGTAGTGAATCGACCAAGAAAAAAAAGACATTCCAAGAGTTCCTTATCCCTATAATCTTCACTACAATATTTATTATCATTAAAACCTCATGAAGAGATCAAATTAAAAGATGTAGTAAAGTCCTACATTCCATATGAAGTATAAATATTTGGATCTATCATTATAGATGTAGTTGGCCTCAATAGTATAAATGAAATTCTCATGTTTTAATGAATGAGAGTCTCAGTTATTAATACACACCTAAGGTACATTTTCATAATACATCTGTAAAAAAATGATCTAATATGTTAATTAAAGTTAATAACTATTCATAATTTATATAGGTGTTTATATTACTTCTACATAAATGTAAAACACTTCGAATCATATTTTGGATTCATGAATCCCTATTTCATTTCTATGGAGGGAATTGAATTGGATTCAAAATAAATTGATGAAAAAATATTAGCTAAACAAGGAGTTTGGGAAGAAAATAACATACAAAAATATCTTTTAGATTCCTACAATATAGGGGTAAAAATCTACAATCTAAAAATATAAAAATATTTTTTTAAATTCTTCATTACTTATTTGTTTTATATTTTATAGAAATCACTGTATGATGATTATGATCAATTTGAATGCCTAAAATATTTATTTTTTAGATACAATACATGTGTATGATTCAAAAAAACCACACATGATGTGTATTGTGAATTTTTAATGTACTAAATTCAATATTTTATAGATAAAATTTGAATAAAAATTTCTGGTCTATTTTTTAATAAGATTTTATTTATGATAGGGTGGTAACTAAATATATGATAAATTATGATATGAAGTCAGTGACTGAATATAAAAAGCTTATGTTTTTCTTAAAATAGAAATATATTAAGGTATATATAGAATTATTTTTCTATCAAAACATATTTCAAAAAAAATTACTTATTTTAGTTAATTTTTATAAAGTGTCTGAAGTAAGATAATAACAATGACAATAGATATTATACATGAATATTTATGAAAGATATCATAAATCATGGAATGACTAGCATCCTTGAAAAGGTAATTCCTAAAGATAATTAAAACTTCCTTAAAAAAATTTCTAAATAATTTTTTGTTTATTTTTTCTCAGTTCTATAGAGATTTTAGACATCCTTTTTACTAAAAAATAAGAATTAATTTTTTTTAGAGATGAGTGAGCAACGTACATGGTGTTGGAATGTTTGCTGACATGAAATATTTTTTATTACCTATTATTTTTGTTATATATTATTGGATATTACCTTATAAATATATTTTTTGTGAAAAGCATTAGTATCAAAATGATTATATATTATTTTTTATATATTTCTGAAGGATAAATATAATAGAAGAAATAATTATTTTTATAAATGAATGGGTAGAATATATGGTATCTAAATGTATATAGACTTCATGAAGAGGTAAATTACTACTACTTATTTAGTTAATTTTAGCATCATTTTATCTATGTTTTAAGTTAATTTATTTATCATTTGTTTCTAATACTTATTCTCTTAAATTTACATATTATATCAAATGACAATTCACATGCTAAAAATAAATTAAATGAGCTCTAATTGTTTTCAAATTTTAGGGCAACGATCTATAAGTCAATTATGACATGTAGTAATTGACCACACATCAATACGACTCCTGATGTGTCTAGTTTGACTTTAAATACATGTTTTTAGTACCAAAGGGTCATTTTAGTTTATAACATACCTCAAATTGACAAAACTATGAAAATGATATTAGATTTTACATATATATCATGAATATGTGACTTATTAAAACATATTTAGTTTATTTTCTCATCTTTTTATCTTCTTTATATAGTTATTTTCCTTACTATTTTTATCTGATACTTATTTTGTAAATTTTTATAAGGATCATGAATAAATGATCTCTTCAATAAGGATGACTCAATCATATACTATGATCATGTACTCAACAAGGATGATGCACTCATGATGATGAAATTTTATTTTTTATTCTCTAATGCATTCAACATTCCTGGTTATCAAACAAAAATATTGTTAAGATACCCAGAATGTTGAATGTATTGTAGGATAAAAAGACAAAGTGGAATCAACTATACCTCAAGCTGATACACAGTGTACTCGGTATGACTTAAATTGTGTGGTTTCAGTTTAAAATTGAAATTTTATTAATGCATTGATTCATATTTATTTTTAATTTATTTATTTATCATATTAAAAACATAAGGATTATTTTCTTATAAAGGTGGATTATTTTTATTGAGTTTGGGTGGTTTTTTTAAAGCTACCCATGCCCATGAGATACTAGGCTTTGAGGATGAGTCTGAGATAGTTGAAACAAAGAAATGAGTCAAGAATATATACAAACATCATGAAAAGGTGAATTCTTACTATGTATTTTGTTAATTTTTCCATCATTTTATCTATTATTTTAAATTTAATTTTCTTATCAGTTTTATCTAATACTTATCTAGTTTTTTCATAGATATTTTGGGCATTCATATTTTTTCTTTTAACTATATGAACAAGCTAGAAAAAAGTGAAAAATTCTCTTTTGGATAAAAGAGGGAACCCCATGAAAAATGAAATGTGAAGGGTTTTAGGTAAAATGGGGTTTCTTCTTCAATAAAAATGGAACATGATCTTGATTTTCTGTCTTGTTGAATATATTAAAAAAACACTTCACATACTCAATAATCCAGACCTCAATATAATATATAGTGGGCTCGATATTAATCCAACTATATGTTTTTATTTTATAATTCACATTTTAGTTCAAAACACACGTCACATACTTAAAAATGGTAAAAAACATTCATATTGTTTTGATACTTTAGGAAAATTATCTAGAATTCATTTGTGATGTTTAGAAATCAACCGTATATAAATCTGATGTGTGGTGTGACCAGTATGGCTCTAAGTGTTTCTTTTCATTAAAATTGGAATTAATTTAACTAAAAAAGAAAAGTGAAATACTCAAAACCAAGAAAACACATTCATATTGTTTTCATAATTTAGGAAAATGATTCTCATTTCATTTTGGATGTGTATGAATTATCCACACCTCATTCTGATACACTATATTCCCGGTATGACCCAAATTGTCCATTATCAGTTTAAAATTGACATTCTCGGTCAAAAAATATGACATTCATTGAGAATTGAGTAAACATGCTCATATTGTATTCATAATTTTGGAAAAAAATTCATAAGTTATTTGTGATGTATAGGAATTAGTCTCACAAAAAACCAATCTAGGTTGGGATTGATATTACTAAAAGAGAATGTTTCCAGTTTAATATGAAATTTTATCAAAAAAGACAAGTGACATACGAAAAAATAAAAAAAAATTCAGTTTATTTTGATAATTTAGTATAATTATCCATTAGTTTCAATTTTTAGGAATTATCATCACCTCAATATGATGCATATTGTGACCAGTATGACTCAAAGTGTGACTTTTTATTTAAAATTTTCATTAAGTTGAGTAAAAAAGACAAGTGATATACTCAAAACATAGAAAACTTGTTCATATTTTTTTAATACATTAATTAAATCATTCATAAGTCATTTTGTACATGTAGAAATCAACCACACCAAAATCTGATACACAGTGTGCTTAGTATGAATCAAAGTGTCCATTATGAGTTTAAAATTGAAATTGTAGTTCAAAACATGTATCAATCAATGAAAATTGAGAAAAAGTACTCATAATATCTTTATTATTTTGGAAAATGATTCAAAGTAATTTTTGATGTGTAGGAATCTATCTCATGTCAAACTAACACACGATGTGACTGATATGATGCAATGTGTGTGTTTCTAGTTTAAATTGAAATTTTAGTAGAAACAAAAACTGATATAATTAAAATAGAAAAAAATCATATTTTTTTGATACATTATTAAAATGACACATAAGTGATTTTTGATTTGTAGGAATGAACTACAACTAAATAGTATACATGATGTTACCAGTATGACTCAAAGTGTCCGTTATTAGTTTAAAATTGACATTTTATTTCCAAACTTGTGTCACTCACTAAAGAAATATCAATAGAATAGTCTAGATAATTTATGAAAATGAATCATAAGTTATTTGGGAAATTTTGGAATGAGACTTACATAATACTGACACACGATGTGATTTCTATCAATCAAAGTGAGTGTTTCTAGTTTAGAATGAAATTTTAATAAAAAATACAAGTGATACAATCAAAAAATAGAAAAAATATTCATATTATTTTGATATATTATAAAAATGATACATAAGTAATTTATAATGTGTATGAATTATAGGAACCTTAATCTGATGTACAATGTGATCGACATGACTCAAAGTGTGTCTTTTTATTCAAAATTAACATTAATTTGAGTAATAAAACAAGTGAAATAATAAAAAATAAGAAATGAAATTTGTGTTGTTCTTATAATTTATAAAATTAATTCATAATTCATTGTTGATGTGTAAGAATAATATGCACCTCAATCCGATACACAATGTTCCCGGTATGGCTCAAAGTGTCCATTATCTGTTTAGAATTATCATTTTAGGTCAAAATGGTTTGACTCAAAGTACGTGTTTCTTGTTTAAAATTACATTTTTGTAAAAAATATAAGTAAAATACTCAAAATGGAGTAAACTCATTTGAATTATTTTGATTCTTTAGGAAAATGATCCATAAGTCATTTTTATGTGTAATAATTAATTGTACCTCAATACCATACACAATGTGCTCGATATGATTCAAAGTGTTCATTATCAGTTTAAAATTGACATTTTAGTTCAAAATGTGTTTTACTCACTAAAAACTGAGAAAAAAATCATATATTGTTTTTATAATTTAAGAAAACAACTCACATGTCATATGTGACATTTTGGAATTAAACTCACATAAAATTGATACATGATGTTACTAGTATGACTAAAAGTACATGTTTCCATTTTAAAATGACATTTTAGTAAAAAAGACAATTGATGTACTCAAAACTGAGAAAAAAAATTAATATTGTTTTTATCTTTTAGTAAAATGATCCATATGTCATTTTTGACATGTGAGAATATCCACATCTCAAAAAAATGTATGATATGACTAGTTTGAATCCAGATGTGACTTTTTATTTAAAATTGACATTAATTATAGTAAAAAAGACAAGTGACATACTCAAAAAAGCAAACACATTAAAATTGTTTTTATAGTTTAGGAAAATGATCCGTAAACCATTTGTGATGTGTATTAATGATCCTCTCATCATTCTGATACAAAACATGACTGATATGATTCAAAGTACCAATTTATCAGTTTAAAATTGATATTTTATTTCAAAATGTGTGTCACTCAGAAAAAACTGATCAAACACACTCATATTATATTAATAATTTAGTAAAATGATTCATAATAAATTTTTAACATGTAGGAATTAGTCTCATATAAAACTGTCATATGATGTGATTGGTATGACTAAAAGTGCATGTTTCCAGTTTGAAATGAAATTCTAGAAAAAAACCAAGTGACATACTCAAAATTAAGAAATTCATTTATATTATTTTGATAATTTAGAACAATGATTCATATTTAATTTATGACATATAGGAATTATCTTTAACTCAATCCAATATGTTGTGCACCTGTATAAATAAATGTGTCTGTTATTTGATTAAAATTATTATTTTAGTTCAAAACATGTGTTAATGACTAAAAATTGAGAAAACATCCTCAGATTGTTTGATAATTTAGAATATTTTTTCACAAGTCATTTTTGATGTGTAGGATTTAGTATAACATAAAACTAACACATGAAGTTACCAATATGACTCAAATTGTGTGTTTCTAGTTTAAAATGATATTTTAGTGAAAGATGCAACTTATATACTCAATACCCCAAAAAATATGTATTTTTTTTGATACTTTATGAAAATGATCCATAAGTAATTTTTGATGTGTATGAATCAACCACACCTTAATTAGACACATAGTGTGACTACTATGGCTCCGAGATAGTCATTTTATATAAATTTGTCATTAATTTTAGTAAAAAAGATGAGTGACATCAACAAAAATTATAAACACATTTCAATTATTTTTATTCTTTAGTAAAATGATCTATATATCTTTTTGGACATTTAGGAATTTGATGTACCTCAATCCGATACACAGTGTTCCCAATATGACAGAAATTATCCGTTATGAGTTTAAAAATTTCATTTCAGTTCAAAACATTTTTGACTCACTTAAAAATGAGAAATCATACTCAGTTTTAATTTATAATTTAGGAAAATTATTCATAATCCATTTGTGAGGTGTAGAAATCAATATCATGTAAAAATAACACTCGATGTTTTCCTGGTAGGAATCAAGGTATATGTTTTTAATTTAAAACTGAAACTCTGTGTCTAATTTATTTCTTTATAGTATTACTAACATAAGAACAATTTTCTTATTTAGGTGAATTATTTTAAATGAGTTGGTTTATTTTTTTTTAAAATAGAATTATTTGTGGTTGGAGGAAAAATAAAAATTAACATTGATATTTTTTAATGACTATGATAATGTTTACTTACTCATGATGTTGTATGAACTAATATTTAAAATTTATATAATATAGATTTTTTTTCATTTTTCTTTGTTTAAAATTTTATTTCATTTAAATTCTATATTTTCAATCTTCATTTTATGTTTTTTTCTATTTTTTTTACTACTATAATGTCTTGTAATTTAAAAAGCACACAGCATAACTATGATCCTTTACCAGTGCTAGTAATAATATTAATAAAGGGGGTCCTTTATCTTTTCTAAAGAAAAAAAAGATAAAGGGGATCCTTTATGAGAACTTTACATAATTATAATAAATTATTCCTTTATTATCACTTTTATAGAAATGATAAAAGGGTTGGGCTTTTAATCATGTTTCGATAGTTAACACTTCTATAGCACTGACAATGGCCAATTTTAACACTATTAATGACCATATTTGTAGTGGTTACCCTTAAGAAAAATTTTCCCATGTTTCCTTCCACACTAAAAGAATAAATGAAGGCTCATAAGCTTCTCTACATGTTTTAATAATTTCCTTTTAATTATATATTTATTTTATTATAGATTACATGAGTTTTATGGGAAAATCCAATAACTATTTCCACCTTGATTTCATATCAGATGATTTATTCATTGTTACTGAAGTCCCTTATGGATAAATTCCTTCATAGAATCAATTTTAATCCACTTAAGAATAAATTAACAATAATTTATGGTTGAGTGATAATACTAGAACAATACCACATGGATCTTATAGAATTTCCTCATGAGTACCAATTGATTCAACATCATTCTACTTTATCTCAAGAAATTTTTTATCTATTTTCATATGAAGAATATGAGGAAATTACTTATTAAAAAATAATCTCTAAAACTAATCACAATATATGGTGTTAATTTTTATTGTTTTTTAATATTATTGATAAGATTCCACCATTGATGCACTTCTTATCTAAACTATATACAACCAAACTATTTTTTTCATACTCTAAACACTGGAGGACATAAAATATCTTTTTAATGGTATTGAACCATTTCTCATCAACTAATGGATGAATGGACCTACTAAAATAAGTTTGACGTTTCATCATTAAGTAATCAATAGAATGTTGTTCCCTCCTTTTCCCATTTTGAATTTCAGCATGATTCATATCTTGAGAAAGTTTCGTAAGCTTGGAAATGATATTTTGTATTCCATATCCTATAACATTTGGTTTCTTAGGAGGACATTCATTGAATTTTTCATCACATTTAGTATTAAGAGAATTCATTTAGGTTACAACCACTTACAAAAATAAAAAAACATAATCTGTGTGAGAATTATAATAGTGGGAAACCAAATATTCCTGAAAATTAATTTATATGATTTATAAATCAAGAAATATTATTTTAAATTATTGACACATTAGGTTTAACATAGGTTATTCATGGTTATCCTCTATTCAGACCTTTTAGGATGGGTTATAAAGAGAAACTTAGTGAACCTAATAATATCCTCTGTGAATTTCAAACTAGGTGATTAGTAATGGCACACTCACCGTGCACTATAATGATGGTTAATATATATCCAAACAACTATTATTGGTTTTATTACCACTATATTTATTTGTCCCAAAAACCATGTCCAATTTTAGTAACCAAACATGGATGTTTTCCAAGAGAAAACAACACTCCTTTCTTTATCATAAATTTGTACATTATCCTATACTTATTATTATCCTAAGGGCTATAAATTAAGTTTCCTCATACTAGTTTCCAAAGGTAAGTAATATTTTCTCTGATACCAACTATTTCCACCCATACTTTTCAAACATAGATATTACATCTTGTTAGATGAATATTAATTATATAACATAATGATCTATATTGAATTTGTATATGTTTATTATCTTTGGAAATTTGAATACATAAATAACTAGTTCATAACTAAACTACATTATCTCCCACTAAGTTCTTCATAATTATCACCCTTCTCAGTCATATTATACATAATACATTTCTTCATAACTATGGGAAAGGAAACATAAGAAAGGGTGATATTAGATGCTCAGTATGGGTAAACAATATAGATATCAATGAATACTTAAACAAAAAATTTATAATAAGGGTATAATAACATGAGAATAATATTTGAAAACCATACCCTATATATCATAGAAAAAAATCAGGAGTCATGGAATAAATCTTGATATTTCATAAGAAATTAATCATAATGGAGTAAAATAACATGGGCTATGAGAGAATAACATTAGAATAAGACATAGATTGTTGTAATACACATATGTATAGAAAATTAATTCCTTATTATTCAAGGATTAATTCTGATACTATCCTAGTGGATTGGGTTCACTTTCCATTCTATCATAGTTGTCAAGGTTCACTCCCAAGACTATCACAACATCTATAGTCCCTTACTATACTAGGTTCACTCCCCATTTCGGTCCTATTTACCTCATAAGATAAACATCTTTACCCAATGAATTAAAGGGATATATAATTATGATCCCACCTATAATATAATGAAAATAATATATATATATATACACACGAAAAGATCATAAAAAATTCATAATATCATAACCATTTATATTGAAATGTTTTTTATAAACACAATATAACATGTGGAAAGGAATTTTTTTCATAAACATTTCATCATTTCATCATAGCATAACCCATGGAAAAGAAATAGGTTCCCTAAAAATCTTATCATCATTATAATAAACCATCCAAATACAGAATATGATTGATATCATTGTATCTTATATCTAATAAATATTATAAAACATCAAGGGCTTATATCTTAGATAGAAAATGACTTGAAAATATCTTTTGGAGTACTTGTTAAGGAAAATACTTTTTTCACATTGAATTAAATTATTCAAAATCAAAAAATTTACAAAATTTTAATGATAAAATTTATTTGAAAATTACCTTGGAACCTTTTAAAGTAATCTTCAAATAATTTAGTGGTAATTATTATGGGAGATTCCATTCTTGTGGTATATGTTAAAGAAATATTCCTTTCACATTTTTAGTAAAAATTCAAAAGCACTTCATTTTGAAAATAACAAGAAGAATAATTTTAAACCATTTTTTAAAAATTGAAACATGGGTAAAAAGGAATTTAAACAACCATAAAATAATATTAATAACATTAATTAAATTTTTTTAAGAAAACATAGATATGGAAGAGAATGTATTTTCGACCGAAGAGTGAAATAAAGTCATTTTCACTTAAAAGAATTCTTTCAAACTATTTAGTTCTTAAAGTGATGAAAATGAAATGAAAAAATTTATTCTCAAAAAATAATTATGGTGGAATATAATTCATGTGTTTATTGATAGTTATATCATAATATTTATTCATTGGAAACGTAATCATAACCAATCATGATAAATAATGAGAATGTAAAAAAAACCATTACCTCAGGTTTGAATTCCTTTTTATGTGTTTGGAAAACCAATATAATAAATTCATAATTATTATAATTATGTAAAATATTATATTAAATACATATAATATCATACATGATCCTTTTATGAAATTTCTATAACTATTTGTTGTTAAACCGCTATTAAAATTGTCGTTTACGGGTGTTAACTATTTCAATTTTTTGGAATTTCAATTCAGTAGTTTCGATCATTTTAATTTAATAATGGTTAAATCATCTCTATAATTTTTATAATTATATAAATATCATATATATTAATTATATATATATATATTTAGTAATCCATACAATTTATAGTCAAATAAATTAATTACATCATTCAAGGAGATGATTGACTGTAGGTACACAAGAACGCAATTTTCATTTTTTGAAGGATGAAAAAAATGAAATATAAATTTAAATTAATCTGAAAATAATCATAAATTTATAATATCTATCATATTTATTAATTAAATATTTCTTTATTAACTTCCATGTCAAAATAAAAGTAAAACAAATCACATCGCATCGTGGAGGTGATAGTGCACATGTACACACGAGCGACATTTTCATTTTTCAACAGATTGGATGGTAAGAAGGTATATGTGATATTAAAATTATAAAATTATAATTATTGACTTAATATGATATATATACATTAAATCCATTATTATATCTTGTAATGAGAGGCAGTTATGGAAAAAAATTACATCAGTTTGTGAGGTGGTAGTCTGGTGTACACATGATCGATACTTTTGTTTCCCATTTTATGGAAGAGGAAGTGGTTATATTCTATACCATTAAAATAATAACATAACAATATATGGATTATACTAGTGTTATTATTTCATAATGGTTTAATATTATTTGAATGTGGTAGATGAATAAATAAAATGAAAACACATGGTTAAGAACTATACCTCTTCTTTGGACAACCTCTTTAGGTTTATACCTAAATATTTTCTAGGATGGGTTTTTCATCAAAAAAGGGACTATAAGTCATGTTAAGGGATTTATTTAAGGGTTTTGGATAGTTTTTGTCCAAAAATTTACTCTTGAAGTGTGGATAGGAGAGGAGAGGGGGTGTCCTTTTACATGCGAAGGAGAGGACACACTTGGATCTATTGAAAAGAATAAAATATATTAAGACCTTATTCACACCAAAAGGATATAAAATGGACCATTAACGTATATTATATGATATAGTATCAAAATATGTCTTTTAAATATAATTTAGACAATTTTTTACGATATTTAAACCCTTATATATTTTTTTCAACCCTCATAGAAAACATGATTTAACCTTAACAATGAAGTCAATTTTTTTAACATTTTTTACAATTTCAAATGATGAAAAATTAAGTTGAAATTATTAACTAATATTAATTATTTTGATTAAAAATATTTAATTCATTTTATTAAAATCAATTAATATAATTGGATGAATTTATTTTATAATTAAACCCATTAATGTGATCAAAAGTAGTTTTTCAAAGAAAATGTTTCTTAAGTATAAAAAGTGTTTACATCAAAATTAAACATAAAACTGATTACAGTGGCCTAAATTAGCTTAATAAAAATATAATTGAACTAATTTTTCTTTCAATAATTATTTAAAAAAAATTGAACTCGTAAAATCTATAAATGAAAAAAATGTTTAATGAAAAATCAGTATTTTCACTATGTATTGATAAATTAACCTTTTTAGAAAATTATCAAAACTAAAATATAAGGTAATTTTTACATGTCTATTTAAAAAATAATGTTAATTTTTTCAAATAAAATTTACAAAATTGGAAATAAATTAATCATATTATTTTATCACAAAAAGCAATAAAAACCATTTTAAGGAAAAAGTATCCTTTTGAAACATATAAAGACTTTACTAAAAATTATATTTTATTTATCTAAAACCTTTATAAAATTTTTAAAATGGTTTTATTACTTTTATTACCAACAATTTAATGTGTAGGATTTAATGGTATACTATATTAATGTTCATTTATACTCAAGGTTGTGTATATCACATGTTATTGAAAAAATAAATTAATTTGAAAAAAATATCATAAAATATCTTAGTGTTATAAAAATTTCCATTATAATTTAACCAAAATTAGTAATGTTTCATGGGGGACCACATTATATTATATCTGATTAAGAACTGAGGTTTACCTTGAATTTCTAGATAAGTATTTCATAAAATTTGAATAAAAAGTTGAACATTCGTATTGTATATCACCATTATATAGATGTTCAGTTTTTGAGGAACATTCAAACGTTAATACATATGTTTAGAGAATATTATATGGATTTAAAATATGGATTGTATCAAAAATATTCTCTTGTAAAGTTTTTTTTTATAATAATAGCTTTCACTTAAACATTCATATTGCTCATTTTGAGGCCCTCTAAAGTAGTAAGTCAAAAACCCCAATGTTTTGTGATGAAGTTAGATATGGAAATCTAATAGGATATAAAATAGCTAAGTAAATGGAATAAAAGGTTAGATCTATTTTTAAATAAAATAGAAATTCTCAGAATCAACATAAAAGTCATGCTGATAATCATTGATAAGATTTGGAGTTCAATGTTGGTGACTTGGTATTCCTATAAATACCTCTATTAAATAATTTTATGATATTTGTAAAGTAGGGAAATTTTATCCCAATATATATCAGTACCGTAAAAATTATTTATTATATCTAGATGGTTCTAATCACTTGGAACTTCTACCATATATATCTCAATTTCACAATGTCATGTATCTCTCACTAATAAGTACATACCTGATCCTTTAGATATATTGAACTTAGAGGTTATACCATTGATGAATGAAGTCTCTTATGAGGAAAAACCAATAGAGATTTTGGATCAAAGATATAAATTTCTATAGAATAAGAACAACCACCTCGTAAAATGTTTATGGTGAAACCCTAAATTTGAGGAAGCTATGTGGGAACCTGAGAATGTGATGAGGAAGAATTATCCTCAATTGTTTGTATTATAGTGACAAAATTTTAAGGGAGAAATTTTTATAAGGAGGTAGAATGTAAAAACTCAACATTTTTTTATATATTTCTCTTTAAATAAATTTTATTTCTTAGATAAATTTATTTACATATAACCCAAAGTTTAAACAAAATGTGATATATTATTGAAATATTATTATTTAACACGATAATTATCACCTAGATTTTGGATTGGAGGGTATGAATACGAATAAACAAATTATGAAAAATTACTTTTTCATAATATATAAATTAATTCATTAGTTATAAATTGGTTTGAAATAAAAATAAAATAATTTAAATATAATAAGTGATGCTTTCCTAATAAATTTATTTTATATGAATAATATATTTTTATCTTAATAAATTAAATTATTCACTATTGATGAATTATTTTAAAGAAATATATAGATTATAAATTCTATAAAATACTTTAACATTCCTTTCATTGGTTTTTACTACGTACGAAATAATCATACATACAATTTTATGCTCAAAAATTCATTTTTTCTAAAAAAAATTCGTTGCACCTTCTATGCTTATTTTAAAATTAATTTTCCACATATATAAATTTAATTTTATAAAATGGTTTCCATATTTTGAATTATAATGTGGAATTTTTTAATGAGTCTACTTTAATATTTTATTATAATGGATAATAAAAACAATTAAATTATTTTAACAAGGATAGGGTTAATGTTTATATATGATATTTATGAAATAATTATACTATTTTATTTATAGTACCTTATCTACCTTCTTACCTTAACAGCCTTCAGAAAATGATAACGTCGCTTGTGCATATACGTTGACTACCACCTCCACAAAGCGATGTGATTTGTTTTTCATTTCCACTTTACATCTATAGAGATAAGGATATATTTAATGAATATATACAACAATTATTATATAATAATGATTTTATAAATTTGCATTATTATTTAATGTTCTTTCATTACACCCATTGAAAAGTTGAAACATCACTCTTCCATACGTACAAACTACCATCTCCAAAAAGTGATGTAATCCAATTTTCTAGACTACTTTATTTGAATGGTTAAAAAATATTATATAATTAAAAAATATGATACTTATTTAATGATTATGTTTAAGGATATGATAAAACCATGACCAAGGAGAAATTATCAAAACCATCAAACTGAAATATACATAGAAAATATACCAATTTTTACCCAATATTCATCTTAGTAAAGAAATTATTAATAAAAGGATAACCAAAAATTCTAAGGGAATGTTAAAAAGTATTTTATGTATGAATATAATTATATAATATATTTATAATAAATCAATAGTTATTATATAGTAGGTCCGAACATGTATAAAGAAATATTGGACTTGAGGTATGGGTTTACGTTACAATATCATTTCTTTTCGAGAAGGTATATACTAAATTTTTATTGAGTTAAATTATATGGATCATATAATTTAAACAACATATATTTTATTATAATCTATTTATTCCTAGAATTTTCAAGTAATTGTACTATTTTTCTCACTTTGGTACTTATAGTGATCGAGAAAATGTTTTTACGAAAAACTGAACTTATTTCTTCTTTGGTTGATGAGCTTTTTCTTCCATGAATATATTCTTTAAAATGTTTTCAATAATGTTATTTTAAACTATCCAATTATTGGTTAAATTTAATTTATACCATTTTTTAATTTCCTCTCAAAGGATTAAAAAAACATTTTTACAACATTTTCCAGATTGGTAATTTATGATTTTTTTAAAAGTGTAAAAGGAATTTTTATTTCAACATTTAATACTTGATTTAATATCCCCCTCATAATGAATATTATTTTAAATATTTTCATGGATATTTTTGAAAAAAATATTTTTTCTCAATGTTTTGTTAATTTTTAGTTTTTAAATACGCAGAAGGAAAATGATATTTTTCTTTGTTTTTATTGAAATGTTAAAATGATTTTTAAAGGTATTTTTTATGCATGAAAAAATTATTTAGGGATTTTTATACTTCAGTAGGGATATTATATTATGATAACACCCAACTTATTTCCATTTTTCGTATATTATGATAAATATCTAAGGATGATTTTATGAAACTAATTTCTTTACAATGGTTTAGTTATGTTATGATGAAATATTCAAGAAAAGCTATTGTTATCGCAGAGCTTGCGATGCAGGAACCCTAGTGCATGCCACGTGATGACTTCCCCCCCCCTTCCTAGCAGCAAGAAGGGGGAGGATGATCCGGTTCCTCTGACGTTGAATCCTCGAACCCCCTTTGTGCCGTTTACTAACCCTAATTACCTCCCAGATTTTCCGTTGATTTCTTTGCATCCGAAGGTTCCTAACCTTCACCTCGGGAACCCTAATCTACCGATCTGGGAGTTGGAGTTCTCTGAAGTGACAAAGCATCTTGATCTGACCCTGGTCGCTCGATTCAACTCGCGAAGGCCGTCTGTTGATGAATTTGATCGATGTGTCTTTGCCAAGTGGGACTTGCGGGATCGAGCAGTGGCTGGCCTCCTCGACAATCATCACTTAATGATTCGTTTCACCTCAAATGAAGATCTGGTTCGTGCTTAGTCCAGCGCCCCTCGACGTTGCAACGGGTGTAAGTTCTTTCTACTTCGGTGGTCGATTGAATGCTGTATGAATCGGGATCCCACTTCCCTTCCGATTTGGGTAAGTCTCCCCAATATGCCTTTACCCTTTCAAAATACAGCAATCTTTTGTATGCTTGGGAATATGATAGGTTGCGTCCTTTTTTCTGATGTGCATACTTCTACCCTGTGCCACCTGATTAATCCCCGGTGCTGTGTTGAGGTGGATGTTTCTAGATCGCTGGTGGAATGGGTGTGGATTTCAGTTGAAGAGGAATTTCGATGGAATCAAGCAGTTATCTATGAATCCTGGGTTGATTATTCTTCAAGCTGCAAAAGACTGGGCCATTCCTGTTTGAGATGCCATGCCGGGTTACAGTGCAGGGGGCCACCGGCACCGAGCTCTCTTGCTGAGGACAGGAGACCCGCTGTGGTGGAAACTGAGAAAGGGAATCTCAGACCGCGGGACATGCTGCCTGTTAATTCATCCACGGGTGCTCCTTCGAACCCGTTGGTGACTACAGTTTTTGCACGGCTCAGGCAGGATTTGAATAGGGGGAGGGAACTGCAGGTATGTGATCCCAAAGGTGCTAGCGATGGTGAGGCAGCATGCCCTTCAGATGGTCTCACAGCTGCAGTTCTTCAGCAGCAACCTGAGGCATCTGCTGTGTTGAACATGGATTTCAATGCTCAACTTGGTTGGTCTAAGGCTGTTGCAGATACTCATAGGGAAGGGGGTAGCAGTGGTGGTATTAGTCAGTTTAAACAGGGCTCTGATTTGAGTCATGAATTGGATATCATGCAGGGGTCTGCTCCAGATGTGAGGCAGTTGTAGTCTACTGGATATAAGCAGAACCGAAATATGGAGATTTTAGGTGGCTGCATTGGTCAGGGTAATGTTGCTAGTTGTGTGTTGATTAACGTACCCAACAGGAACCGCTTTCAAGGGTTAGATATGGCGGCTGGGGAAGAGATACCTCCTATATGTGGCAGTGGCAGCGTGCTGAATGAGTGCAAGGAGAATGCAGTAATGTGTAAAGCTGGGATTGACGCTGAACATACAATGGACGACCAACCTCTATTCTTGGCTATGATTGACATGAAAAATTATTCTCAGAAAAACCAGCTAGTGTAGTATCAAGAGATACAGTGCCATGGGAAATAGGGAGACCTCCCTGACAGTGATAAGGAAAATCATGCGAAGGTGGTTAGGCCATCATACAGTGAGATTGTCCAAGTGGAGAACAAGGCGATGCCGGTGATCCAAGACAAGGTGATTTCTTCTCCCCAAGGAAGGAGGAAGAAAGACTACTCCTTATTGGAAAAGCCGAAGCCTACCAGATCGACTGTCAGAAATATGCAATCTTCAAATGAGTTTCTTTAGCTGGATCGGTTGAATCTGAGGAGGAAATATGCAAAGGTTCTGAAGAACTACGAATGTTCGGTGTGGGAAATGGAAACTGAGGAAGAGTCTGTTTATTATGGTGGTGGTGAGGGGTATGATTTTGAGGATTTGCAGTGATTTTTTTGGTTCTGTAATGTTTTCTCTCCTGTCATTTTATTTTATCTTAATAAATGGTCAGGGGTCCCACCTCTGGCTACGCTTTCCTGGTTATGATGAAATATTTATGAATCCAATTTCTTTTCAATAGATTATGTTATGATGAAATGATAGAATGTTTAAGAAATCAATTTTATTTAAATTGTTTTTGATCTGATGAACTGATATATTTTTTATGATATTTTGGTATATAAATATACGATTTTATTTATGTGATGAGTGGAATAAAAATTATATATCCCTCTAATTAATTTGGTAAAGATTGATATCTCATGAGGTAATATATGTTGGAATGAGTTGTGAACCTTATTCAGTAAGGGACTTTATCCACTATGGAAGTATTGGGAGTGAACCTTGAATAAATAAATGAAGGAATGGGGAGCAAACCAAATCCAATATGATAGTCTTGTAAGTGATCCTTGACTAATGAAATGATATTCTATACTTATTCTTATGCCACAAAATTCCAATGACATGTTATAATGATTATAATATACTATCATATATCATGATTGATTTATGATTAGTCCTCACTCTTATGAATAATTTCTTTTAAAATTCTAAATATTTATTCTATAACTCATGTTTTATGATACTTGATAGATTGGGTATGACCTTTGTAATTTATGACCATGATATCACAACCTTAAGGTTATCATATACTTGAATATGATCATTGATTGATATATCCTATTTTTTCCCTTACTGAGCATCTGATCTCAACCATTATTATATTTGATTTCCCTAGGTTATAAAGAAAGGTTTTAAGTAGGGTATGTTTGAGAAGGGTACTATGCAATAAGAACTTTATGGGAGATCTTGAATATATTTCATGAAATAAGTTGATTCTTTATCTAATCTCCAAAGACACTAAACCATTATGGGTTTGGGGTGTGTATTGTTAATATTTTTTTGGAATATTCATCTATAATTATGTAATATTTAAATACGAAATGCTTGGGTTAGCTCAGTCCCTATCATGAGGACACAGAAGAATCCTCCCCTGGATCATGTTACTTATCTTGGTTGACAAATTATCAACTTGGTATCCATGATCCAATCAACGGTCTATAAAAATTTGTTTCTCCTTCTTAGATACGATCTCCAACCATGTCCCCATTGATAATTTCATCTTTATGACTCATGAATGAGAAAAATAAACACATATGGGTATCCTCTTTAGGTATAAGCTCTGACCATGTTTCTATTGATAATATCATCCCTACGACTCATCAAAGAGCTATTGATACAAGTTGTGTATCTTGTTAGGTGTAAGCACCAAATTATCCCCCATTGGGCTATATTCCCCATGAGTTTAGAAATAATTTTCTTTCTTGTTACCCATAGATGGGTGTTGCATGAACAAACATGAGCCTTTTACTATGTGTAAGTTCCAATCACATACCCATTAATGATCTCATCCCTAAAACTCATTAGTGAACCATATATAAAGAATGAGCCTCCAACTATGTGTAATCCCTCATCATACTTTCTTATGTTATGTTACCAATAAAAATATAAACCAACTAGAGTATTCCAATGGATAATCCCTACACTATTTCTTATTTCTACTAAATTTTTAATACACCTGTCCCTTCCACGTGACATTAAAATTCATATGCTGATCATGTCATATGAATTTAAAATTTTAAACTCGAAATATTTGATTATAAATTTCTATTAACTAATATATATAGGATACCTATCCAAGGTTCAAACCCAATATACAACAATATCCTCATTGGACCATATTCCTAGTGAAACTAAATCATCATTAGAAATAATCATTGGGTTATATTCCATATAAAACCATATCATTTTTGGTCTATGTTCCCCACATAACCATATCTTCACTAAGAAATATTCTCTACGAAACCTCATTCTATTTTGGGTATATTACCTTTGAGTATAACCACATCATCTCCTTTTTAGTTACCAATGAATGAGACGATATAGAATGGGATTATCATGAATAAGTCCCCCATAACCCGTTGCTAGGTACCTTTCCCCTAGCAGTTTTAGCAGCAAGACTTTAAAGTGAAAAGCACACATCCATTGCACGTGATGTGAAAGTAATTATAATAGTACCTAGATAAGTTAAATTGAATGAAAATTCATTAGTTATAGGATTAATGAACATAAAATCAACTTATCTAGGTATTAAATAAAAAAATTAAAATGTAATTCACTTGGTCATGGATGATAAACCTTAAAATACACCAAAATGTTCCTTTTCACATGACCTTAAAAGTTATGGAATTTACTATTAAGTGCCACTAAACTATATGGGTTCTGATTCACTTAATAGGGATACATAGGAAACCCTTCTCATAGATATGACTTTAACCATACAATAACTGTTGAATTCATAGATTGAAATAAATTCTAGAGTGACCAATTGTGAAACATTAAACCCAAATAACAACTATATTAGCATGAGAATGATATGGAGCATATAATATAAACATTTTTTCACATAAAGGAATTTTGGTGATTGATATCAAGCACAGAAGAACATAGTCATGTACTGGGATTTTGGAATGATTAAAAAATATTTTTTAGATCTTTAGGAGAGTCCCTAAGTATAAAATAATCACCCCTAAGGGGTTTGGTGAGCCAGAACTACCATACTCTTGACCAACGCACACCTAGTGTGTTGATGGAATAGTCCCAATGACATGTTCCTTTAAAAATTAGGTCCACACTATCTCAAAACAATATATTCAAGTGACTTGGGTATGACCTATAAGACTTTGGAGTATTCTTAAAGAATATTTACGAATCTAGGAACTGAGTTGGCATAGGTTTCTGAGACCCGGAGAACCTCAGCATGATGATTTTTAAATATTAAATATATTTTATCAGCGATTTATAGTTTCCTTATAAATGTGTAATAACTCCCAAATGTAGTATTGAATCATATTTCTAAAACCAAGATTGAGTTTAGAACTTAGTTTTTACCCTAAGTGTGACATAAACTTTATCAGTGAAGTGTGTTGGGTTGAAGACATGTTGGAAGTGGGGTGTTAAATGAAGGATATTTCTTTAATAATATTAAACCTATATTAATCCTCCCCTGCCCAATGGTGTGCATGGAGAAAGATCTGAATCCCCTCTCCCCCATTTAGTGATAGGTGACCTAAGGATTAAATAGAAGAAATAAGACGTCTTCGATCTCTTATCTTAATGATGATCGATCCTATTCATGTAACAACAGCTTATGAGCCCCGATTAGACCCTAAAGCTTCGATGTTTTCACCATGTGGTAGGAAGTTTGAGTTTTATGTCATGATCCCCTTGTTTACAAATCCTTGAAAGGTTTTATATCTCTTAGATGCTTTTTAGGGACCCCTTGGTGGTCGATCTGTGTGTTTCGTAGAAAATGGGGGTGATCTGGGATACTTTTATGGAATTTCTGACAGATTTTCCCATCTGCATGGAATGTATAATAGAGGAACACACCATGTGTTTTTCCCATTTGGGTATCATGAGTTTTGGGGACTACACACTATTTTCCACAGGATACACTCTGTGTAGTGACCCTAATTCATGTGGCCTGAGGACATGTCTAGGGAAGTCATGTGAATGTACACGGTCAGGTAAAAGTACATAGCCAAAGTACATGGACACAGGGTGCCGAACATGGGTTCAAGCAAGAGACAAGACCAATATAATTTGCAGCTGGGACATTCCATGTACCAAGGGGTACACACCATGTGGCTAATACGGCTGGTTAAGTCGTGTGAAGGGAGTACCTGGTCGGGTGTTCAAGTGGGGTCACACGTCGTGTGAACCCCTTACTCGCCATGTAGTCTCTTCTTGGTGGAGTTTATGCCTTTCATACCTCCTTCTTCAAGGCAATTATTGAAGCCAATGAGTATCATATCCTGAGAAATTTTTTACATAGAACATGATGGTGGGCATAATTTGGGCCTTAGAGATGTGAGGTGTGGTAATGTTGTGGATCTCTTGGGTTAGAGATTTTGGAAACAACAAGGGTTGTGTGAACTGCCTTGGTTCATCCCTATGAGGGTTTTTGTGGAAATATGTCCTCGGTATAAGATTGTAATCCCCTTGATAGGGTGTGATTTGATAGATTCATATAATCCCTTCGGGGAGGTTGGGGCAGGATCTTCTATCACATTGTTAGAGTTGTGGTATCCATTCAGAGGGGATGGGGTAGGATCCTTTAGTATATCATTTTCTTTAGACTCGGTTATTAGAATAATCGTGACCAGCACTAAATGGGTGGTGATATCCTATCATTTTACCTATATTGGGTTTTGTGGTATCATTTGGAGTATGATTACCTACGCAACAGGTGGTTTCAGTAGGGTTGTGGAATCATTAGTTATATGATACCATAATCCACAAAAATTTTATGTTGGGGTTTGAGTCATCACTAGGAGTAAGATCCCCTACTATGCAGGTTATACTAGATGAGGTTTATAGAATCATCCCGACCAACACTACATGGGAGAAGATCCTTTATCTGAGTGTGATGATCTCCAAGATGTCATATTGGGTTATGGTATTAGCGGACCCCAGGAGTGATCCCCTCTTTGAACGAGATCTCTCTAATACCATATTAGGTTGGTAGTATTCCCTAACAGATCCCAGGAGTGATCCCCTATCCATAGAGATGTTTTTTCCAGTTTCTAGACTGTGTTCGTAGTGTACACTAGCAGCTCATGGGAGGGATCCCCTTTTTTGAGGTTTGTGACCTTTCATGGTTACAATATGGTTTGTAGCATCCCCCATCTGAGATGGTAGAGATCCCCTATCTAAAAATTAATATCCACTGAGTTCCAGCATGACAATCTTTATGATGATATCCAGTGAGTGTTCTATATCAGATGTGTTCCCTTTGTGGTGGTGGTGTTTTTACATTGACTATGTGATACCTGATTGAGTGGTATCCCTTAGATGTTCCATCCGGGATTCCTGGGTTGAACTTGATGGAGTCTATTTCTCGGATGAGTGTCATCTGGGATGACTAGGATCATGGAGTGTGTGCTCCTATTCAAGTGTTTATTTAGAGCCTCAAGCAAGAACTTTTCACGGGCTATGAGGTTGGAAACTCTTGAGACATAGAGTTTGAGATGAGTATATCTAGGTTTCCTTATGGTGTTGTCACATCTTGGATGACACACAATGTGGCATGAGCTGACTAATCGTGTATAGCTGAGGATGGTCTCAAGAAGGAGTTTCTCTCTCATTTGGGATCCATAAATCTTGATCGAGTGGGCTATTACCTTTTAGTTGGTCCTTTTTTGGGTTTTTTTCTAGGGTGCCAAATGAATAACTTATAATCACCCCTACATGGTATTTTCCTACATATTTTTTGTCTTGAGCAGACCACATAATTTTTGACGGAGTCTTAAGAGGGCCCCAAGCAAGCAGAGCTTAGTGAGATAGAATGATCATGGTGTTTAATAGAGCTTGGAAAAGGATATTTTTTGCAGGTTCTTTTGATAGCAATCCCCTCCATTTGAAAAGTTTGGATTCTTTTATAGTTTTCTTTTGTTGGGTGTGTATTTTTCAATTTTTTACTCGTGATGTACACTGGTTTAGGATAGATATATGCATTCTTTTTTTAGTTTATATTTCTCTGCACCGTTTCATAGAGGTGTATATGGGTGTCTGATTATAGGTAACTTATGATAAGTCCTCCCATGTGTGAGATATCCTACTCTGCACTAGACACCAGCCCTTGACCTATTGAGGCGTTATTGAAGAGTCATAGCTCGATCCCCATTGGGCCGGTTCTTGATAAATATGGTAACATTTCATGTTCTAAATATATTGGAAAACCTAATGTGAATCCTTTACCCATGAGAGTGATCTATCGACCATGTTTTTACTTTTAATGCTACATTAATGAGTTTATTTTTTATGCTTGTTGATCCTTTTAGAAATTTTAAGAGTCCTCTTAGAACTACCTTCAATAGAAATAGAGTAATCAAGTGTAACATAAAAATGATAGATTCCATTAATTGATTAGCGGTAGCCATAAGTCACCTTAGGATACAACAATCTATCAACCAATGTGTCTAACACATGACGAAACCATAATAAAATATATATCCCTAACATCACAACGTACTCTTTCACAAAATCAGTTCCTCAAGCACAAACTAGTGAACACCTTGGTATTGAATTATATTGTAATGAATCCATTACAACCTTATAGTCCTCCCATGGAAGCATGTGGGGGATGAAACATGGATTTTCATCCAATGAGTGATAGACCATGAAGAAGAATGTAGATTCTGTTTCTACCTAAAACTACTTTAGGAGCCTATAACTAGAGTGAAATGATGTATACCTCACTCATATTTGGGTGGTGAAGGAGGATATTAAATCATCCCCACCACTACTTGGGTGATTCAAAAAAGGGATATTATTATCTGCCACCACTGTCAGCTCCACACAGCCTCAAATCCTCAAGAATACACTAAAGAAATCACTCCATAGGTAGATGTATTTTTATTCTTAACTAGGTAAAATAAGAGGAAGTATTGTTAAGGGAGATAGATGATTGATAAAGATGAGTAGGTTTATATTCTCATTCACACTCAAGAGGTCCACTAGAATATCTTGCTTGTAATTATAGAACATTATCAAATACCGGTATTCACCTATAAATTCCATAGGCATATTATCATGGAAACATCTAATAAGGTTCATATCATTTGTCACCTTGAAGATACCCATAGGCATATTCCAATAGTGATAAAGGGGTAGGCTCATATACTATCTCTGATACAAGATACTCACCATCATTTCTAGTGGATGAACAAGAGTATCCTTATACCCCATCTCCCCTTAACATTTAGAGATATCATAATTATATCTTGAAAAAAATGAATATTAAGAACATGATCATATCTATTTTCTATCCTAGAAATCCTATTGGCATATTATAATTGTAAATTTGGAATGAGATCATATCCCCATCCCCATACAAGTAGCGCCCTGACATATTTTGGCAGCAACATGGGGGTAGTCTCACATATTTTATCCTATTATGGAAGGCCAATGAAGTATTTAGGAGGTAAATAGGGAGTCACCTAGGATGGATCCCTCTAATGTAGGTTGTTTCCAACACTATGAGACTTAGATTATGATCGAGGTTCTAGTCCCAACCACCCATTCCAAAACATCTATAAGAATAACTCACTAAGGAAAATATCAAATTCTGGAATAGGTTCATATAAATATTCCTATTAATACTCTTGAAGATCCTAAAAAGATTTTAATAGTGGCCTATGAATTTGATGACACCTTATCAATAATTTTTTATGGGTTTTGAGTAACTCTTCAGAATTTCATGAAAAAAAATATGGAGGTTCTCTATAGAGTATTCACTGAAGATTTCCTCCCTATAGTGATATGAAGATCAACCATAGAGGTCCCTCATATAGTATTTCTTGGGAATATTATTTATACATCATGAGTATCAACTAGAAAGGCAGTTCTCCCTTACTAAATCATCAACAATTAGTGACCATGGAGGTCTTACCCATGATAACCAAAATAATAACTCTGGAGGTAATCCCTTGGGTATGTATTGCAAGGATCCTCTCTACAATGAAGGAAATAGCTTATGTGAAGGTTATCCCTTTGATGTAGGGTCTATGATCTTAACCATGAAGGTCCAACCAATGGTGGTAATCATGATGAACCTGCACACAATGATTAATTTTCTAAACATGATGGAACTCTCCATGTCAAAGATTCTTTGAGTTTTTCCTCATACCGAGAGGCACTTAAAAAGTCAAGGCAATTAAAACCAATTACCCCATCACTGAGCAGTGACATTTCATCCCAGTTAAAATATAGTCTAAGGCAATACTCAGTGTATCTACCTCCCCAAGATCAATCACTCTCTGATATAACTATGTATATTTTGGATAATCTAGATCCTATTAAAAAGAAGTGTGGAAACATCCATTATATTTGGATCAGACCAAATAAAACCTCATTTAGGATGAGGATAATATCATAGTCATATGTGAATAATTGTTTGCAAAAAGAATACAATCCATGTACTGGCCCACAACCACATATACATATAATATCCCAAATGTACTATAAAAGAAATGTATACACTATCTACAACATAACTTGTGGGATACACTCCATCATATCAAGGCTAGATACTAATATTACAAGAAATATGTTAATCATCACAAGACACTCTAGGAGGTCAAATACCAAGTTGACCTGGGAAACTTTTTAGTAGACTAAAGACTAAGATTAGAGAAATAATGGGAGAATATACAAAAATGTTATCTCATTAGTGTAAGGTATCTTTTCCATATGATCACAAACACCCCACCGGATCTATATATCAATGCTTGGGGTGAATACGATGCCCTACACTTATCCCCCTTATAGGACAACAAGGACCAATAGGGAAGAAAACATGGAATGTAATTAATTTTGGATAAGTCTCATCACCTAGGTATGTATATTATAGTTTATTTTTTTGGTGGAATCTATCTATTCTTAAGTCCTAGGGGATGATTACTTGGTGATAGTATGTTTTAGGATGAATCTAGTATTTGGTGTCCAAAATGTTGATTAAAGAATCTCATTTAAGGGGAATAAATTCTACATCCGTAGATAAATCCTATGTAGAAGGAATATCCCATATAGAATAATTAATTTACCCATAAATTTCTTGAATGAATGGTTGAAAGATCAAGAAGGATGCAACATAAGCTATGTTAGTAGTATTGCAGAAGAAACCACAACCCACAGTGCTAGGAGAATTTTCACCACCACCATCACCTTTGTGATCATAAAATGCACAATAGATCTAGGATGTGATATTATTAGAGAAAAATAACCTCAAACCATAGGGTTGGGTGATTTTTTACCCCTCCTCCATGGAAGTCATTGATCTTAAGGTTGAGGTAAACTTCATAAGAAAAACTCTCTCTATTCTTTCCACTTCACAATCCATCTACCTTATTTGGATCATGCCTAGTGCATACTACTGGAGAGTTATTCAAGACCACCATAGATAGAGTTTTCCCTATAAATAATCATATAGATAAGGTGAATCCTCATAAAGTCCATAAGATGAATCCATCCACCAAGAATGAAAACATCAAGGATGAATATGATTTTTCTCTCAATAGATATTCATAGGATAAGAAATACCTATTTAACTTTAATGATGATTTGATCAATGTTTTACATTATGAATTAGTGAATTTTATTTGAGATATACCTTTGAATAACATCAAACATGAAATCAATATAGAAGAACACTATAAAAAACCTCTTCTAGAAATATGTTTTACATCAAAAAACAAGAAGAATTCTTGCACACCTGGTATATAAGGAAGACTCAAGACTTGAGAGCTCATAAAATATTATTCTACCACATACCCAAAGAGATTTAGTGAATAATAACGGAAAAAATGTGGATATACACCACCAAAAACCCATCATATCTAGACCCCTCTCTATTGAGGATAATTCATCCTAATAAGAAGTTGAGTTGGATACATTAAGGAAACAAAATGATCAATTACTCAGAATCATGATTACTGTTGAGTACAACTCCCTGATAGAGGCTAATGTTTCTCTTATAGTAAATATCCAATAAGAAATAGCTACTCAAATATTAAGATTAATGTCAAAAATCCAATTATATTGAGTCAAGTCAATAGGTTTATCTAGTTTTTGACAATTGATAACTATCAAGAATTTATTCCCATGGGGTGGAGAATACAACCATTTTAGGTAAGTTATCCCAGGAAAACTCATGTTATAAATCAAATGAATAAAAAGGATAACAGACCATATCAATGTCCACTCACTACCTATAGTCAGTCATCTTATGAGGTGATAGTGCCATTAAATATCCTTAACTCCTTTGAG
This sequence comes from Viscum album, assembly GCA_963277665.1. Classification (NCBI taxonomy): domain Eukaryota; kingdom Viridiplantae; phylum Streptophyta; class Magnoliopsida; order Santalales; family Viscaceae; genus Viscum; species Viscum album. The sequence continues at coordinate 1,772,929,431 of OY728165.1, read as the reverse complement.
TCCCTTACAGCTTGAATTGAATAAATGAAAGGGAGATAGGAACTGATGTATCATAATATGAAGCCATATCCTATATGAGTGGACTTGAATCCTCTACCACCTAATTGTGGGAAGCCCTATTTACCAATATTTTGTGAAATAAGAGACACAAAAAATCATCTCAATTAATTTCCATATCAATGAATCCCTATAATAGAACACCTAAGAAATAAGAGGCATTTAAAAAACTCAAGGGTTCTATGAATACCCTTGAGGGATAAACATTTTATTGTAAAATAACCCATAGGAAGGATAGTATCTAATTTTAGATATCTAAAATGGTAATTACTCTACTATTTACGTTATTTATGGAGAAATAAAACAATACTTGGCCACTCAAATTGCAAACAATGTGTATAATAGAGGGTCTCAAACTTCAGCTCTAGGTGGAATGGATTGACCTATTCACTAAATATGTATCTTTTATAAGATAAATCAATGAAAATATGAATATAAAACCTATGAGATGAGTTTTAAATGCCACTAATTTACATTAAACATCCTAGTGGTTTAAAATAGTTTATGCCCACTGTACAATCACTTGAGGATTCCATTCACTGTTTTGAGGACAAGTCAAGGATGACACCATTAGCACATGGAAAGATTCTTAGTAGATTAGAGACTATGAAATTTGTGCATAGAACAACACCAATGTTAGCTATAACTACCATGATCACTCAATATCATGTGGTGACTCCTCCGAAATGACATCATTAGAAAAAATTCATTCATCATTAGGGGAATAAGGAGAAAAATAAATCATGGTTTCAAGACCAGTGGAATAAAGTTTATTACTTCTGAAAAGAGCACGTTCCTAGATATTTCATATTTTCCATAGAGAACGACTTACTTATGATATCATGGGTCATAAAACATAATGAAGTTGATATAAATTACCAACTAGATTATTTCCACATCCACTAGATGATGAGGTATAACATCCAACACTGATTCATCTTCAAGTATATAATCCAGAATATGGTTTATTTTGGGAAGGTTAAGTTGAAAAAACAACCATAATAAGTGGCCTATGTATTTATCACCTCATCAGAAGAATAAATTTATTAGTAGGAATTCCCAAAAAATAATCCAATGAAATTGAATTATTGGATGAATTGGAAATTTTTCATATATGAACAAACCGTACATGTGGATCAATTAAACCATCAAGTAGTTACCCCTGATTCTCCTATGAAGTTAGAGATGCCAATTTCTTCATCATAATTTTTTAAGGGTTGGTGAATTAATACTTAATAGATAATGTAAAAAGAGGAAGATAAATTTATGATACCTAATGTAATCATAATTATATTAGATTTTTCACCCCTATCATTAGAATCATGGAAGCTATCCCACCAAATGGGAAATTGTGTTTTGCCCCACAAAATATGATTCTTATAAAATGAAGAGTCATAATATGGCCTGATCAATATCATCAACTTTACATACTCTTATATAAAACCAAGATCCCCAATAATAATCAAGTAGGAGGTCACAAAGTCCTATAAGGTTGGGGAAAATAAGGTTAGAGTGGGATCTCATGTTCATGAAAAAATTTAGTTAAATTCATATATATATATCCGAAACCTGAAGGTAGTCACTCTCGAGTTTTTAACAAGATCATTGATTTGATCATGAATAATTTATGGATCATTTATCCCCAATTTTATTAAAATAATAACTAGAAGAAATATGGTTTTCTAGTCAGCATTTAAGTGTGGGAAGGATATATCTTCCCAACCCGTAAATCAAAAAAATGACCCTAAATTTTCTTAGGGAAAGGATCCGTAGCTTTATAATAAATTAAGGATATGAATAATTTCCCTTGGGTCTAAAAATATAATATTTTAAAACAACTTACTATCACCCCAGCTAATATTTCTATCCAAGATGCACTTCATATCTCTATATAACATAAAGAGTTACTCATTGAGACCCTTTTACCACCTCAATATTTAGAAGATAAAGTCACTATAATCTAGACAGAACATGTAGAGAAAGACACTTTTTAATGCAAAATAGTCATTTCTTTCATGAAAAATGACCTAGAATATTTCATACCAGGGAACATTAGACCCAGGTAAACCTCTAGAATGGTCACTGACATTGATTTTTTTGGGAAATAATTGATAATATTTTAGGGATCAATAGCATCCTAATAAAAACCCTCATACATTAGGGTTTAAATAAATACAATTTATCTTCCTCTAACAATAAAATCTAGGGGTACAAAAAGAGTGAAAACCCCCTGAGGATGATCAAAACAAGGACCCAATTTAGAAAAATTATCTTTTATTTTTATTTCATGTTCATTCAACAAGCATTCATTTCAAAATCTTATCGATAAGGCTATAAATCGACATGTAATTTGAAGTTCCCCTATAATACCACCAATGCTTGAACAACTATGTTAATAGGAAAACTATTGTATTTTATAATGATAATTCCCCCTTTCTATTCTATGGATCTTAATGAATATATGAAAGGTCATATGAAAGGTATGGGAAACAACCAATGGTAACTAATGTTGTCTATATTTCTACCATTAATGGCTTGGAAATTTCTCATACCAACCCATGAATTGAGATCAAAATAACTATCGATTTTCCATTAACTAAATTAAGCTATAAAATTTTGACCTTGGAAGTTATAAAGTCATGAGAGTATCATTAGAAAAAAAACAAATAATCTAATCAACTTTATTTCATATAATCATCATGTAGATGTATCCATTGATCAAACACCACCATAGAATGAAACTACCACTATGATGTATATTTATATCAAGCTACCCCTGAGAAACTTTTTGAAAAAGAAATTCTGGTAGATATTCAATCGACCGATCCAAGAATCTTCAAACAAGTGGATGTGAATCCATTGAAAAAGAGATAATATTATTTAAGAAAAATTTCTCTTATTCTCATAGTATAGTTTGTATCAAGTTTTCCCAACCATTTTAAAGAAATATGTCATTATTATGGGAATAATGAAAATACCCTCATATTGTCTAATCGATCCCAAAATTTACATTGATTTTATGCTTCTGATAATAATTAATTATAAGAGGAATAAAAATAATAAGGTGATCTTGATAACGCTTCTCTATAATTTTAGGAAGGTGTCTCAACCACTATCAATGAACTCATATAGTTTAAGATGGGTATAGAGTAAGATCCATGGGCAATAATGATTGGTGCCCCCATAACCCCTAAGAAATAGTAAAATCACAGATACATCCTAAGAAAACATCAAGAGGGGTTATCATGGAAATATACAAAAATGACCATATTGGATCTCTATTGGCTACCCATCACTTGAACCTTCCATATAGCCACCATGGATATAAATTGTTAGTTAGAAGAATGAAAATGGCTCATGATGATAAGTTGGAATTAAAATTTGAAAATATCATCAAATCTATCTTCATTAAGAAATTTTAATACAGAAAATGTCTCACCAATATCATCCCTATCAAAAAGAATATGGAAAATCAAAGATTAAATCTACTTTAAGGGTCATAAATGTAACTACCCTAAGGATGGTTTAACATTACCAATAATAGAGCTACCAATTAATGAAATTAATTAATTTTTCGTCCATTTACTTCATGGATGGATATTCTATATATATACAGATCAATATGTCCCTTAGATATAAGGAAGTAACTTCTTTCATTTCACCCTAAAGAGTATTTTTCTACCCAAATATTCTTATTATCATAAAGAATTCAAACTTCATATATGAATGTGACATGTATTGTATCATTAATCTCCTCCTAGAGAGTGTCATGGAGTGTAATGTAGATGATCTAGTGGTCACACCCCAATAAACCTATGATCATAATTTTATTATTCATGTATTTTTTAATAAAATATGGTAGAAAAAATTGAGGACAAAACCCCTAAATTATGATTTTGGGGAAACATTGGGGTAATTCATCAGCTTTGGGTTATTCCATTATTAAATTTAAGTCAACCCAAAAAATAACTAATAGATTTTGACAAGACACCTACTTGTAACATTAATGAGTTAAGGTGACTCCATGAGTATCTCACCTACATCAGGTGATTTATATCTAACCCCTATAGAATGAAAATTAGGAAAAGGGTCACCTATTAGTGGATGAATATTTCAAGAAGTCCTTCAATGATATCAAGAAGTATCTATGACACCAAACTTTCTTAATTCAACCTATGAAATTAGATCCACTCATCGACTATGAAGAAACCCTAGAGTGACTGTTTGGTGCCCTAATTAATCATAGAAATGTTGAAAGCAAGGAGAAATGTCTATATTATATTAGCGAAATAATGGTGTATACTAATAATTGATATAATAATTAAAAAAGAGCTATTTTTCACAAGCATTGAAGATAAGGAACAACATGCCACACAATGAGGTCCTCCTCATATCTCATAATGAACTTCTCTTATATATATCGAGTTCTATAATGTTTACTAGACATTTGGCATGGTGGGTGGTCATACTATAACCATTTTATATCTAGTTCGTGTCTTAGATCATAGTAAAAGGGAATCAACTTATAGATTTCCTCATAGCACATCAAATCTTGGAAAACTCACTATTGGATACTTTTCTTCAAGATTAATAAGTTTAATCCATATGTGAGGCTTCCCAGACTAAAAAATTTTACTTTAATGGTGCCTCTATAATCCCAAGAGGGATAAGGATAAAAAACACTAAGATCAATTGGGTGGGTATGGGGATTATACTCGTATCCTCAGAAAATAATGTTTTTCAATACTCATTAATGTTATCAGAGGGATGTACAAAAAATGATCCAAAATACGAAGCCCTCACTATAGAATTTAAATTGTCTCTATAGTAATTAGTGTCCTGAATAATCATCAATGGATAATTAGTATTAGTGATCAAGAAAATAAACAGTGAATATTCCATTAATAAGGATGATTTGATTCCATTTCTTTATTATGTACTGGGGATGATGGATGAATCCCCATCCAAACCAAAGTTGTCTCACATTCTACATCCACAAAAAATCCAAGAAGATTCACAAACCAATGCACCAATAACCCTAGAATATGCATACTAGGAAAGAGTGATCATTCACACTACACATAGTAGGGTGATGTCTCTATTCATAAATAGTGATATGTAATAGATAAATGAAGTCAATACCACCAATAAACAATGTGTAGTGTGAATGAGGATATACTCTTGATGTTATATAAGAATTCCAGGTTGTCTCCTAGGGTTCACAATAGTTTAGTGATATGATCTCCTATAAAATCAAGATACTTGGATACTTTTTCCCATTTGTGATATAGGGATGTATAAAGTTCACAAATAAATGAAATGATTTTTAGATACATTCTAAATTTATTCATCAATAATAGAGTTATTTCATACCACCAAATATTCTTGTCTATTTTATTTTTGGAGAATAAATGTCATGGTGTTGTATCCTCCAAGTATAGACAGATAGTTCAATCATTTCCTTACTACCATTTATGTCTTCGACAAGTGGGTTGAGTCTATATCACTTAAGGAAATTGGAACAAAGTCCATAATCAATATCATAAATATCAACATCATTATATGATTTAGTGTCTCCCACACAATAATAGCGGATAATGACACCAATTTACACACTTATGAATTTAGGATGGTATACTAGGAATAAAATTCCATGTCCCACCATTCATCCCACTATCATGAAATAGTGAATAGACATATAGAGGCCTTTCAAAATCACTCTATAAATTTCCTTCAAAATATGGTGGAAAGAGACAAGTATTGTGCTGAAAAACCCTTTTATGATCTATGGGATTATTACAAAACAACACATACTACCATTTATGTGACACCATATTCACTTATATATAGAACATATATAGTTCTTCACATTAAAGTCTAATTGAATTTACTCCTCATTTCTATATTAAACCAACTGATTGAATATGAACAGTCTTAGATAAGGATGGACAAGATAGAGAGGCTTGTTGAGAAAATATCACACACTCTAAAAAACCATGAAATCCACTAGAGTCATATTTAATTATAATTTAATGAAAAACATTTCCTCTTATCATTTATCAAATGATATCAAGTATTGGTATAGAGAACTCCAATGACACTTGGGAGGAATCCTTTAAATATTCAGATGAAATGAAAAGGACTTTATATCAAACAAAAGGTTTACTCTAATATAGATTATTCACTAATAACAATGCCTAGATATCAAATTACACCAAGCAATAATGAATGGTTTCATTAGAAATACTTTCCATAATTTCATGATGTGTTCAAAAAACTCATAGTTATATGACTATAAAATTCATGTCAACAAGGCCCTCATCATATTAACTGAAACTAAAAAACACTTTCATCCTAATATGAAGATACTAAACTACATATCCAATGTCCTAATAGTATGAATATTAATGACATAACCCTGAAGTATTTATCTTATGAACATAAACAACATAACAAATTCATAATAACAGTATAATACTAAAATAAAATGTCATAGTCTTAGCTGTATGACTCTAAACTACAAGTATAGGTCCTCATTGTATGAAACTAAACTATAGAACAAATATATCCTAATAGAATGATGATAAATATCATTATTGTAGTCCTAGATATACAACTATAAGCTATATTTCACTAAAATCCTCATCCAATAACCTTGAACAATAGAATGCCTTCATCCTTATCTCGTGGCTTTAAAGAGAATGACATATGGTCCATACCATAAGACAATAAATTTCATAGAGTGGTCCATCCCATATGTCATTACTTCTCTACATGAGATCTAAATCCATGATAGGTAAACCAATGTATGGTTTCTTATCTAGAAACCTATAATAAACTAACAAAATCTCACTTTTTAGAACAATTCCTTAGAGTTGAAGCCTTTGTAGTTCACATTGGGATTTTATCTTTTATACATTCTCCTCAGAGTGGGATAATTAGTCCCCTTACCTAAAATTGAGCTTGATTTGTGTAGGATCAACCACCAATAACTATATATGTATCTATTCCTTTTCTTATAGGATATGTTGATGTTTTGATTCCTATCACAGAACCAACCATAGTTTCCATTTCTATTATTGGTTCCACTTTGGAGTTAAGGCCTCACCTAATTCATGTTAGGTTTTCTCCCTTCTCACACTAGGGTAACCAATCAATACCTTGTGTATGAGTTAGATCTACGTAGAGAAATTTCCCTTTATTAATAACTATGCATGGATTGAATTCTATTATCATAGGATACATAGTGATTCTTAGATCTACTATCTTAAGAATATCTAAAAATCTTATCAATTAAAGCCATCTCATCATCCCAGTGTTTTCACACCATTATTTACATTTGGTCATTCACATCATCCTAACATCATGACGTAAGAATTTTTATTTTTATTTTCCGGAACTAGATTATCACAGAATTAGGTACTCGTTATACAACCTTAAAAGGTGGAAGACATTCATCCTAGAAGCATGGTAAAAAAAATTATTTCCAAAGTAAATTATGTATGACTCTAAAATGATTAGAACCCTGTCATTTTCATATGACCATAAAATTTAAGGAATAATAGTCATATTCATATAAAATTAAATTACATGACATGTGGTCCACCATAAATGACCATTTTAGAAGTTTAAGATGTTCTATATATGAGATCCATTACCCTCACATGATAACTCGATCGATGTAATAATTATCAGTATATGGTTAATTCTATTTATCAACCTATAGTAATGTAAAATTTCTATCTTATAAGAGATCGATCTACATATGAGTCTTTCTTTCCTTATGTATTGAATGGTTATGGATATACTAGCCACATTAGTTTCTTGGTTCACCTAACCTAAGGATAAAATGGAACATTATTAGAACTACATGTGGCCATATTTCTACTACCTCAAGATATATAGTGATACATAGATCTTCTATCCAAGTCCCACCCATAAATTCTATATTCTTCCAGGACCTCTACCATAGTACATGACTCGGAATGTATCACATCAGGTCTCCCCCATGGTCATGTTTTAGAATGGAACCACATTAGGTTATCTTGGTGTTGAGAATCCATTCACATTGGGTTTACTCTCTTCTCACATAGAGATATCCATTTTCATCATTTCCATGTCCCCTTATAGATGTGTTAGATATTTTTAGATACCTTTTAAGAAATATGTGTGGCATGATTCTTATCATCATTGTATACATAGTAATGTTTATGATCACTTATCCTAGAAACTGATACCACATTTCACTTCTATCCAAACTCCCCCAATGTATAGTTTCTTAATTTATGTAATGTTTTCTACACCATAAATACATTGAGGAAGTATATACAATGACTCAAGTCCTACCCAGGGTACCACCCTGGGAACTCAACTAATTTTATTCCCATAATAGAGTAAACAATACTCCTATATTTCAAGAACTATGTACTACTTGATTCTTATCATTACATGATATGTATATATGTATGGATTAATTATATTTCACTCAACCACAAGTTTAATTGAAAATAAAATCACATTTCATCTTGGAATATAAGAATTTATCAATTAAAATTGGGTTTTATATCTATAAAAAACTCTAAGAAGAAACTAGTTCACTTTGAATATGGGGCGAATAATTGAAAATACCCTTACATAAATTCCTCATTGCATGAATTTAAACTAAACAACATCTAGATACCTATCATATGAACATTAACTGAACTGCATTTAGACCATCCTATATGACCTTAAACAATATAGAGTCTCCTACCATATATGGTTTAATCCAATACTAGGGTAACATTCTCTATCATTAAAATTTTGTGTCCAAATGTTTAGAACTTACTCATTAATTTTAGGACATTATTATGTAGCTCGAAACTAGGATTCAATCTTTTCAACTTTGCTACAAATGATCCAGATCTATATAGAAGACTTATAAGAACTTTGTATGTCTTGATTCCTACTATTTTAAGATATATAGTGACTCTTAAAATAAATATATCATGCCTAACTATAAATCCTATTATATTTAGTCCTAGTAATTAAGATATCACTCATTCACATTAGGTTTCTTGAAACAACCTGGTACCAGAATGAAGCCCCATATTTTCCCTTAAACATATAAGAACTATATGTGGACTAATTCTTATTACTAAAATATATGTAGCATTTCTAGATTAGTATTCCTAAATATATGCCTTAACCCTTTCATGACCTTGTTTTATCATGGTTTTTGAGGTCTTACTCACACATGAAGAGTTTCCATTAATGAGGTTAGTACTAATATGAAGCCATTTAATTGTGTGCATGATCTAGATCGATGAAAAATACCATTGTATAAAGGTCCTTATTATATGTCCTTAAACTAAAGAACATATGAGACCCTATCACATGATATGAAATTATACAATATATGGTCTACCCTATAAGACCTTAAAATTCTTAGGGAGGTCTATGCTATATGACCTAACGTCCATGCATAAAATTTGGATCTATATAACGGTTCTTGAGACGTGGTTCTATCAATGACCCCACACTAGGATAAAATTACCCTTTATTCATGAAAATTAAGTCCCAATGTTTGGGATACCCATAATTATATTAGGTTTTCAACCTTGGCTATGAATATACCAAGATATTTCCCTTGGAACTACCATGAAGCCACTTTTGGTTTGGATTTGGTAAATGCTTAAGAAAATGTATCTATCCTTAATATGAGCTAGATATATGTGGAGAATCTTTACTAATAACTACATTTTCCTTGAATTATGATATTTTAGGATATGTTCATACATTTTAACCATATCTTTTTGAGTCACTCAAAATATAATCACCCATTATACTGATTTTCAATGGTCTATAATACCTTAACCATGGAAGTTTTAGTGATAGAATGACTCTGACACCTTTTAATATCCCATTCCCACAAATGAAACTTTATAACTTAAGTATTTTTAATCAACAAAAATATTTCATGGATACTAATAGTGATTTAGTGTAGCTCTAAAGAAACCTCCTTTGGAAATGATATTGGTGAATCCATATCCGACTTTTCCAACCAGAGGCACATTTCACCCTGAATAGAGGGTCCTCTAACCCCATGTAACATAAAAATTATATGGAACCCATTATTTGACTATTATTAGTGGTCATCCTTAGAAAACTTATACCTTTATATCACCTCCTAATTCATATTTCATAGGTTATTATTTTAATCATTTTTACATTCTTATTCAATGTTTTTAGATCACTCTTCTCTCTTGAACCCTATTTGGGTTGTCATACAATACCCCCATCAATGGTATGAGAATCATCACTTTAAAATATATAAAACTCCATGAGATTATCTATATTTAAATTTTATACTCATTCACATTAGGTTGTCACCTTTCCTATTATATATTGGCTATCTCATATTTTGTTCTAATCACTATGTTATTAAACTTAGAGAACCTCTCCTTAATGATATATACATTAGTAATGTTGGGATTTTATTCAAATTGGATTAAATTATCCCTTACCACTAGGTATACTACCTCATATTTTCAAAAAAGTTATAAAACAATAAATTATATCCATTGATTTTCAAATCTATATGAACTTAAATATTATCCCTTAATGGTCAAAGTTTGATGATCCATAAATTGTAAGTGAACGAGGCATAAAGGCTTGTCAGGAAGAAATCCCATTAATAGAGGTCTGAGAAAAAGTCAAGTATTCACTCACTAATCCTCTATAAGTTACAGATTAGGAAAAATATAGAGTGAAAGGTTATTAAAAAGGTACAAAACTTATGGGTTCCTCCATATGGCCCCAAAAAAGGCAGGCTATTCTCACTAGCCCCATGGGTTCAAGAAAAGTTAGAGTAGGCCCTCTATCTTTTATCCCTAACTCATGCTTAATAAATTTAATTATATATCCCTTTACTCAAAGAATGTTTTCATTACATGGTGGTGTAACCTTTATAGGCCTTAAAACCTCCTAACAGATCCTTTTATCTACAAAAACCCATTATTCCTCAAATGTTTGAATATTAAAAAACATTTCATAACTATCGGTATTGAGGGAATTCATCTCCAAGGGACACCTCTTCTTGGTAATGATATTCATGCTGATATATTTGGCACCACCCAATTAAGGAATATTTCAACCTAAGGTTAGTTTCTTATAACCCCGTACACCCCTTGAAACATTTCATTGTATCCCATTATTTAAAATTGGTCAACATTCAACCTCAACATACATGTTATATCCCATCATTTTTAAATTTTAATGCATAGCTTTATGATTTACAAATTCCATAGTCGTATTATTAAATTATATTTTAATAACCTTGATTTTATATATTCTTTCATCATACCAATTCTAAGAGAAAGACTATTCCATACCACCCCTTCACCCATTGTGGTCCTTGTTTCATGAACCTAAACTGCATGACATAATGATATAGGCACTGTAACACAAAACTGTGATCACCCATTCAAGAGATCATCTATACTATAATTTGGATGTCTATTTAAATTGTTTTTGCCTCACTATTATTAGGTATACCAAATCACTCTTTGATCAGGGTTGTACTCCATTAAGCTTTATCCACCCTTTCAGTCTAATCCATGAAACCATAAATATCAACAACTATTGGTCTAAACACTATGAATTTAAACTATGTGAACCCATCCATGAGGATGTTAACATTAGAGGAATTGGGATTCCATTCACATTATATTAAATTCTCTCTTACTATTAAGTTGACTACATCATCTTTTGGTTAAAGATGTTTGACCTTAAACCGTGAAAATAGTATGGCATGACTTACAAGACCGTTAAAATACCCATAAAAAGAGACATAAAATCAATAGGTTGAAAACCAATAATGGAAGACCTAGGAAAAACCTAGTCTCTAATCACTATGTATTCATCTCACATAACCTAGAAAAAATTAAATAATTTGAAAAAAGGAATTGGTATGAAACTTTTTAGGTTGAAAATCTATAAAGGGAGACATGAGAAAAAGTTGATTTACTTGTAACTAATCATTTACCCATTTAAAACAAAGGGAAAAAATTAATTTGAAGCTGAAAATACACAAATACTGTTGGTCACACCTTATATACCTAGAAAAGTCATGTTATACCCATGCCCTACCCCCCAAACCTATATATGTGATCCTCATTTTTTGTATCATTCATAGAAAATTCACAATCCCCTTAAAATTTAATCCTCTTTATCTCAATAATATCCTATTTTTAGTGGGGGGGGGATTTTAACTATCCTTTTTTGAAGGCTATCTACCCTCATTGGATAAAGAAATGTTCTGGTGAAGAGATCTATCAATGGAACCTTAGTATACTAATTTTCCTAGGTACCTTATTGGGTAGTCCCTTATACATGCCCACCCAAGTCTACCCGGGTGCATCCCATACTCACCAATCATGAAGGCCATCACTGTACCATGGTACTTCACACAACTCTCATGCACCAATGAACCTATGTTCCCAAATTCCACATCCTAGTATTAGTGTGAACTAGCTTCCAAACCCATCCCTTGTGTTCCCATCTCCCTATATTTGTCTATAAATAAACCCCATGTTTCCTTATTTTGAATAGACATATAAATTAAGGTGATGGATGAAAAAAGAATATCTACATACTCATGACTTAACATTTTCCTTTATATACAAAACTATGTCAAAACCTATGAAAATTAATAGAGATTAGGCATAAGTGTGTCATCATAAGAATTTAATATATATACTTTCATGAAAACCATATACCCTATGATCCTTAAGGTCTAGGGTGAAAGACCACATCCCATATAATCCTCACTAAGGAGATAGTTCTCCCTTCTTTATAAAGTAGGGTGGAACTTATTCATTCCTTCTAAAAAAGGGTGAAACTTCTACCTTCTATATATGTCAGGGCGAAATGTCACCCTTGCCTATAAACTAGAGATACACTTCTCCCAGGGATCCAGCTATAAATACACTTCATCCTACCCATCATACTAGGAAGACACTTCTCCCTATCCTCAAATAAGACAATTCTCTTAGGTACCTATACCTAGGATCCAAATTTATCTTGTCTTTATACCCAAGTGCTAGTTTCCCTAGGTTTACACCAGGGCACTATGCTTGTCCAGGTATCTTTCTTTGGAACTTCCCTTGACAAGGTTACATATACAGGTACTTACCTACCTAGGAATCTTCCAATTCCTCTTTATTAACTTGATAAAATATCCTTGCATGCCCAAGTGATTCTTATAGATCACATATTTATTTGATAGTGGGTTATTTTTGTGGTTTTATCCCTAGATGATAGTATAATATGAGAAATCATGATAATGTATTCCCTTGATAATGAGGGTCCTGATCAAAGGATATTGGTGAAACCTCCCCTGGATCATATTTCTCATCATGGGTTTCTAGGTATTGAGTTTTCCTCTTTTATCCACTCATGGGGCATGCAAGTTTTGTTCTCCTACTTACATGCAATGCTTGATTATGTACTAATTGATGATCTAATTAATATTAATCATTAGTGAGATAGATATATTAATGGGGACTCTTGTTCGATGTAATCCAAAAATTCTCCCTAATCGGGACATATTATCCATGAGTCTAGTCATAATTACCTATCTAGTTACCATTAGAAGAGAGGCGGACATGCACACATGGGACTCCTACTTAGTGTAAGACCCAATCACATAAACATTTATTATCTCATCCCATTGACTTATTAATGAAAAAACAAAACAAAATTAACCTCTTACTAGGTGTAAAACCAATCACAATTTCTCCTATATAGTTAACCAAACATATGATAAACTATATTGAGAATGAATAATGCGTAATCCACACCCAATCACATGTTTTCTCCCCCTTTCAGGACACCCATATCCTTGCTACACAATGTTAAATTGTATGGTATGGTCTAGAAAAATAACTTTAAAATTTTAATTTTAAACTTTCTGGGTTTTGATTCTTATTAATAATGATACATAATTTTACTATATGAGGTTCAAACCCAATATCCAACACCACATTATCCCTTGTCTATATTCCCTATGAAAACCATATCATCTTTGGTTTATATTCCCCATTAAATTATATTCCCACTGGGCTATATTCTATGTAATCCATATAATCAATTATCAATGGGGTTATATTCCACATGATTTTTATGACACATTATCAAATCAATTTACCAATATATAAGATGAAATAGCAAGGGATGGTCTTATGTAAGTATCATACCAGCCATTTATGGATACCTTTGGCCTGATAGTCCTACCTACATAACAATAAAATTCTTAGTAAGCATCCATTCAATATGATGTTGAACTACACATAATTGGTCCTGAACTCATGAAATTGAAAGTCACTTCACTCAGTCATGGACACATGACCATGAAAGGCACTATAATGGTCCTTATCACATGACCTTAAATGGTAAGACATGTTCCATTGAGTGAAACCTAACTATGCAATTTACAATTTATTTACTATGAATTCATAGAAATCCACAATTATGGGTGAAATCCAAATTTCGTAACACCTACCACACCCTTAGATATTTATAAGGGTTAAATTTCCTAGTTTCTCAGCTTTAAACCATAGTTGAATACATAATAGTAGGATATAGATAGAGATTATTTTATACATATAGATGTTTACATAAATGAATGTTAATGATAAATCACTAGCACACAGCTACCCAGTACCAAAAGTGTTATTTGTAAAGGATTCATGAAAATGTATTAGATCATTAACAAATTCGTAGAGTTGGAAATAATACCCTAAAGGGTGTAGTGATCCTGATCACTAATCCTCCCAACCAATCCCATCTTAGAGTTTCACTACTAAAGTCACAATGACAGTATACCTTTGGAAAGTAGGCCTGAACTAAATCAAAACCTCTGTGAGTGTATATGCACATTGAAAATTACATCATCATCATAAGTGATCATGTTATTCAAGGCCATAGTCACAGTAGAGTGAACACGCAGTTTATCCCATGCTCAAACAACATTTCAAATTAGGGTTATATCATCCATGATATAACTAAATAATATAAATGGGAATCACACCTCATGAAATAATCAAAACACATAAAAGAATAAATATGTAGCTTAATGAATATTATATAAGGAAAAATAAACTAGGATGGAATTATTTTTAAGTCTATTTATGTTTAAATTCAGTCATTCTCAACACGAACAATCTAGATCCATTTATAAAACCAATATATAACCTACTTAGTTTCCATAAAATATAAGGGGGAGGAACAATCACTTTATATTTCCTTAATATAGGTAGAAATGGCTATGTAGGAATCATTAATAATCCACTTAGGTCAAGCCTCACATATTCCTTCCAGAACACACAAGTCTCCTACTCAAGGGAGGATATGTGAAGAAAATTCTATGCACACTATGTTAGGATTTACCAAGAATAAATCCTTCTTGGTTTAAACAAACTTAATTAACATAATTTAATTCTCACCCATGGCCCTAAATGGCCATGTCATGAAGCCATATCTCATGGAAATCCAGAACTTTCCCCTAATAACATATACTTATTATCATATAGAAAAGGAAAAAATCCAATTAAATGGATCACACTGACCCCTCTTATTTTCACAACTCTCCTTTGTACAAGGAGGGTAATAAACCTAATCGTGATCCTATAAAACATATCATAACTCAATGGAATCCCATATTATGTCCTGAGTAATAATTTCTACACATTTTAATTTTATCCTATGATGATCGATGATCAATGAATCAAGGCATAATTATAGGAGTGTCTATCACAACCCTAAAAGTACTTAACATAATTACACATTTAAAAATAATACAATTTGTATTTTAAGGCCAATTACACACAATGATGATACTACATACCTATTTTCATAGGAAACAATGAAAAAAACCATCGAGAATGATATGTTCCACCTACCTCAAACCGGTGTTAACCCCATAATCAAGCTCAAACACCATTTCTTAAGCTTATCTACACTTGATCAAGATATTTAATCCATCAAAAACTCATATGAGGACCTATTGAATAAATTATTTAATTATTTATAAAAAAACTATAATAGATTAACACAATAAATCCTTAATTAATCACAACCAATTTTTTATACATAATCAAAGAACAACCCATCAAGTGTTTACTAATAGCTCAATCCTTGAAAAATAAAGTGTGAACCACCCTCAAAATCTATTGGAACCTCTTTAATATGAAATATATATAAACCCATATCAATTCATCCCAAAATTTCATCCAAATTGATGATAATCCATAATTAATTCAAGTTAATGACATGACTTAATAAAAATGATGTAATACCTAGTGCGCTACTCCTCTCAAGATTCCCTATATCCAAGAAAAAACAAAATCTCCATCATTCAAACCTAATTCAACCATGATTTGGTGGTATCAGTATCAATAAACTGATTTCATTTTTATAAAATATGAATCAAGGAAAGAGGATGCGAGAGAAGAGAAGATAGAGCCCAGAATTCACCTCATTGGAAAAAATACACCCTTAGTTATGATTGATCAGAGGGAGATGATGGAGTGGAGGAGATGGGGGAATTGTAAGACCCACCTTGGAATCGACTGAATTAAACACAAAAACCCTAAAATGAGTTTTAAAAATAAGACACTTAAAAATACCAAAATACCACATTTAGAAAAAGGGGTTTTGAATGTATTGAGTAACCGATCACCTAGTAATGACCACTCAATGCTTCACCAGGTACTTGATTATGGGAATCAACCACTTGATTGCCCTAGGAATAGGGAAATCCTCCCCTAGATGCTCATTCGGTACCTAGTACCATCAAACTAGGTACTCGATAACCTGTTAGAGCCTCCCACCAACCCTTTTTTATATAACGAACCCCAAAAAGTCAACATAATCCCTATCCACCTAAGAAACAATCTTAAAAACATCCTCTCAATCATTTTAAACATGTAAAAAAATCCAAATTCAAAATCCATACTAAAAATTTAAACCAATCCGTAGTTCCATACTTATTGTAAGTTGACTTCCTGTAGTTCTAATAACACAAACTAGTGCATGGTGTTATAATGATGACATATTCATATTTATGATAGTTGTTGGATGATAAGATAAATATTGTTATAATTTTGTATAAATTATTATATTTTTCTGTGTATATGCTGAGGGGTTATTTTGGAAGGCGTCAATTTTCCTTGAGATGAGATTGATATAGACAGGGGTACCATTTTCTTTTATTTTCACTTGTTTAAATCGAGATCAAGATGACTATGTGTTGATATTGTTACATAAATGAGATGAATCTCCCTTGGTCTTAGTATTTTTATAATATGGTTCAATATGATATTGATCTAAGATCATTATAAAAATGGGCATGCATTTCCCCATTATCTTACATTGATATTTATTTGGATAGAGATGCATAGGGGATAAAATATTATAGACTCAGTCCACATTTCCAATTGGTCTTATTATATACAGATCATAGGATGAGATACCTATGAAATAAGATAGTAATAGAGAGATGCTACTTTCCCCCTTTTCTTCATATTGATATTCAGGGATTGAGATGCTTGAGGGTTGATCTCATTATATACATGGGAGACTTCTCCCATTTTGATTGTATTATATTGAGATTGGATTATGATTCTATAGGGTTGAGATCATATATATAAGGGTCTATTTTTCCTTTTTTCCTCATATTATTATGTGGCTATCGAGATGAATTGGGGGTGAGAATAATATAGACATGGGTCTTCTAGTCCCATTTTCCTTACATTACTATGAGTAGTGTTTGATATTACCAAAAGACCGAGATACTTACAAACATTGGAATGTAATATCCCATTGTACTTATGATTCTATTTTAATATGTTCAGAGATACACTGACATTAGTGGAGGTTGGTATGGTTACTCCTTGGATGGATAGTTGAGCACTTGAGGGTGTGGAATTTATTATTGTTATTACATGATTATATTTAGTGGCATATAATGTCACTCATTCATTTTATATAAATAATGTGCATCAAAACCAATGTACCCCAATGGAAAAGTAATAATGGGGTACACATTATAAGAGAAAAAATTGTCGTGTATTTTAAGCCAACAATTTTTTTTATGTGATATGAAACAATACATGTTACTTTGTTTATATATATATTTATGAATTAAAATATGAGACCACTTCCACCCCACATCATGTGCTATGGAAGAAAATCATGTAAATAAAAA
Organism: Viscum album; assembly: GCA_963277665.1. Taxonomy (NCBI): domain Eukaryota; kingdom Viridiplantae; phylum Streptophyta; class Magnoliopsida; order Santalales; family Viscaceae; genus Viscum; species Viscum album. Next base: position 1,772,911,127 of record OY728165.1, on the reverse strand, counting down.
GGGTAATCTAGTTGATGAAAGAAAAATTAGTATAGAAAAAATGTGTAAGTATCAAATAATAGTAATTCTATATGATTTATAACTGTATTACATAAAAATATCTATTTATTCTAATATTTTTTATATGGTTTAGACACAAGAATTAGTAGTGTCCATACCGAAAGAAAAACTACTTTCAGTATCTTTGAATCAACTAGAACAATATGGCCGTGTTCTAGGTATAGGTTTTGGAGTGTCTCCTTTAACATATTTTGAGAATAAAAAACCACAAGAATACACATACAAGATAATGAAATGATTGTAGGAAAAATAATTTTTTTTCAAGATATTAATGTGTGCTGGGGTTTGGCATACCAATATATGTGAAAGGATAAAAGTGAACCTATGGTGGAACAAAGATCAACACATGAACAACCAAATGAACCCACTAGGTTTGAGTATATTCATTCACCTAAACCACATACCTTAACCGAGGCAATCAATTTTTTCATTATTCAATCTCTTAAATGTGAATCAAAATATCTTTAATAACTTTACATTACAAAAGTTATACACAATAAATTTTTATGTGATTTCTATCTATCAACACCCACAAACTGGCTTTTTGTTAGGGGTGTAGTGTATTTTATCCTGTAAGAAATTCTACACATTAAAGAATTTCCAAAATATCCCATGTTTGTGGGGATTTAGGTAGCTCAAGAGTAGACCGCTGAGTTGCATGTTCCACTTGATGATCCAGATATTACAATGGTCAATGATTCTATTGGAACTTTTATAGCATGATCATATAATATTATAAAGATACAGAAGGTATGTATTTAAAAAACAAATTAAATTAAAAACTTTTAACAGTTGATGAAAAAAAGTTCTGAGGTGACATATTGTATTAAATATAGATAAAGAGATGGGAAAACAGAAGTTCAGATTAATAAAATCCAATAAATCAACCCAGAAAACAAAATGAAATTTTGAGAGTACATTATCCCTTCTAGTTACATTAAAATACATTTTTATTATTACAACTCCATTCAAAGACCACATTCCATGATGGAGTTATTTCCTACATTCTATATGAAGAATAAAAATTTAAACCATCATTACAGATGTAGTTTGTCTCAAGAATATAAATGAGATTCTCAAGTTTCAATGGCTTGTATTCTAAGTTATGAATACGAACATAAGATACAGTTTCATAATACTTTTACCCAAAAAATGATATAATATATTCATTAAAGTGAATAACTATTCATATTTGTTTATAAAAGTTTATATTACTACTACATAAATGGAAAACCCTTTGAATCGAAAGTTGGATAAATTAATCCCTATATCATTTATATGTAGGAAACTAAATTAGAATCTTAAGAAATTGAAAAAAAATGAGCTAAATTAGGCATTTTGGAAGAAAATAACATACACTAGAATCTTTTATATGCCTAAAATATAGGGGTAAAACTCTACTACCAAATCATATAAAATATTTTTTTATTACTTATTTGTTTTCTAGGAATCACTGGATGCTAATCATGATCAATATGGATACCTCATGTATTTGTTTTTGATACAATACTTGTGAATCCATCAAACTAACCACACATGATGTGTATTGTGAATTTATAATCCTATGTAATCAAAATTTTAAAGATAAAATTCAAATTATATGTTTCATTCTTTGTTTTAACAAGAATTTTGTTACGATAGGGCGATCACTAAATATAGGAAAAATCATGATATGAAATTGGTGACTGAATATAAGAATACTATGGATTACTTAAAATGGAAATAGATAAAGGTATATATAGAAATATTTAACTATCCAAACATATTTCAAAAAAATTTACTTATTTCGGTCAATGTTTCTAAAGTGTCTAAACAAATATGATAAAAATTATTGGGGATATTATGTTTGGAAATTTATGAAAGATATCATAAATAGTGGAAGTACTAGTATCACTGGATAAGTAATTCTTGAAGGTAAATACAATTTCATTAAAAATAGTTCTTAATCATTTGTTTTTATATGTTTTCTTAGTACTACCAATTTTTCTGACAACCTTCATAGTAAAAATAAGAATTAATTTTTTTTATATATGAGTGGGATTTTTAAATGGTGTTGGAATTTTTGCTGACATAAAATATTGGTTATTACCTACTATGTTTGAAATCTAGTATGAGATATGACCTTATAAATATATTTGGGGTTGAAACATTAGTATCAGAATTATTATATATTATTTTTTATCTATTTTTCAAGGAGAAGTGTAATGGAGGAAATTATTTTTTATAAATGAATTGGTATAATATATGGTGTTAGAATTCATATAGACATCATAAAAAAGTTGAATTCCTACTACTTATATAGTTAATTATTGCATTTTTTATCTATTTTTTAGTTAATTTCCTTATCATTTTAATCTGATACATATTATGTTAAATTTACTCATTAGTTCAAAAAAACATCATATTCTCAATGTAAAGACGTGAAAATCCATGTATTTTTTTTTATAAAATTATATGGAATTATTTTGAGTCTGCAGTTTCTGACGGCACGTAATTCCCAGGCTCGGAGTTCCTAAAATGTTTTTCTAAAGTTTCGTAGTACGTTCAATGAACTTAAGAGTGGGTATTGGTAAATTTAGAACAGGTGATCATAATTGAAATCTGAGGGCACCGTTGAACTCACAGCACCAATGATTGCTTGAGGGAACCTTTACCACAATTTTTTTTGGTCGTGAAGTGAATTTGGTTTACCAACCTTTCGTGGAGGATAAAAAAAGGGGTGGAATAAAATAAAATTATTTAAAATTAAATTTTATTTTATTCAAATATTTTTTAATTAAAGTGGGTCCACCAGAACTAAACCCCCACTATAATTCTTAGCAACCCCCCTCCTTCATTAAATGAAGTGATTAGGTGGAGAATCATCAAATTGATGTGTTTGTTTCCCACCATTGGGAGTTGCGGGAATTGGTGTTTTGGCTATTAGAGGAAACCTTGGAGGAGGAAATCTTCTTTTTCCAATGACAAAAAAAATCTTCTTCTTCTTTGATCTCCTACCAGATCAAGGGAGGAAGTACCATCCTTGAAGAACGACGACGACGTCGTCCTCAACTTCTTCATCTTCTTTCCAGACATCAACAAATCATAGGTAGGGGTTCAAGCTTTGTTTATTATTTCTCGTTCTTCGTTTCCCTTTGATAATTAAGATTCGAAGCCACATGCTATCACTCTAACATGGAGGGTGCAGGCTGAACGAACATAGCCCTGACCCCTCCACCTTACTTTGTGGATTTTGACGCTAATCATGGCACGAATCTGGGATGATCGATTTTCATCAATGATGGTTGCGGATCAAAGGCGACGTCCCGAGTAGTGCACTGAAAATTCTGGGTCGAGAATCGGGCCACTAAAACTCGTCTGGTGACCTGCAGATGGTTCTCTAGCTATGAGAACTGGAAAACGTCATCGGTGAAGAAGGAAAGGGAAACCGGTACTCCGAGCGACTGCGTGGATGGCAACGGTGAATCCACGCTACCAGAGGAGTAGGTTGTGGCCGACGGGCCACGGCGGTGCAGCAGTAGTCGCCGCAAGGCTGACCATGAAGAAAACTGGTAGATCGGGCCACTCAGTTTCCGGGGAAGGTTCGATGTAGCGCGTGCCCCACGGTGGAGCAAAGGGGGGCTGCGACGATGGAGGACGGGCGAACGACAGAGCCGACTGCCGGAGGAGGCCCGACACAACTGTACCGTGCGGGAGGTGGCCGACTGTTCGGCTTGCCGGGAGGAGTAGGACCTTCCGCGTGGGTCCCACGTGACACAGACCGGTGCCACGGGGCACCAGATCTGAACAGCCTGAACGAATAAGTAGTTCAGGACTCCAGGGGGCGTGGCCTTCCCCCTGGGTGTGGCTAGGGTGGACCCCACAGGGACCGCCAGCCACGGGCCAGACCCAACGCAGGCCGGACCACTCCCTTGGGCCTGGTTGGACCCCAGTCCAGACCCAGGTCAGACTGGGTCAGGCCGGGTCGGTCTGACTGGGCCGGACCGGACCCGGACCCACTTTGACCTATTTCCACTCTTTTACCTGTAACTTGAGCTATGAGTGTACGATTGATGAACAATATGTGGAGACATAAACCTTGGAGGGAGAAGGTTATTTTTGTATATCCCACATGAGGGTTGGATGTAGTTGGGGTATGGATGGGTTGGATCGAACGTAAATCTAACTGGGCCCTCAGGACAGAAATACCAATAACTCTCAGACCGGGCGTCCGATTGATGCGCCGTCTATCTCATTGGGTTTATTATGGAAAGAAATATCTTTTGGATACATAAACATGGTAATTCATGGTAGTTTATGTTTGGACACTTGGCTTGAGGATCGGACCCTCCCGGAATCAAGCGTGCTTTGTGCGGAACCCTGTGGTTGGCTGCATTGTGATGAAGGGATCCTACGTGGGTTCGACAGGATTGACTACTGTTCTAGGATACTATGTGGGTTCGACAACTCTGACTATTATTATAGGATCCTATGTTGGTTCGATAGCTCTGACTAGTGTTCCAGGATCCTACATGGGTTCGACAGCTCTAACTACTATTCCAGGATCCTACATGGGTTCGATAGCTCTGATTATTGTTCCAGGATCCTACATGGGTTTGACAGCTTTGATTATTGTACCAGGATATTACGTGAGTTATACAGAGTATATGATTTATTGGACACATCTAATCATCTCTATCTCTCTACATAAGTTGTATACTTGGGTGAGATGATCCTTGACTTTATGCTATTATTAACGAGTTATCTTTCTTCCTTCGTGGAACGGGTTATGCTTGGGCTCAAGAGTTGGTGCTAGTTTGTATTTTATTACTTAGGTATATGTATGGGAATATACCTAAGTAGGTTTGTATGATAATTTTTTATTGTAATATTACTACTATTGTATATCCTTAGTGGATTCTAGGAGACCTTCGGAGGTCTCGGGGTCCCTACTTAGTATCGTTATACTCACCCCTGCACGGGCTTCACCCGTACCTTGTTGTGTCTTGTGCAGACGACATACAACAATGATTGAGGTCGAGAGAGATATATAGACGGGAGGCTGCTCGGAGTTGGATTTAGATGGGACAAACCTCAAGGATGACTTGATCGAGATCTGTACCTACCCTTCTTGTAGGATTTCCTGGTGGACGATCCATGAGCTGTTTTCCCTTATTCCTGTACTTTTACTTCAGTTGGGTTTGTATACTAGCCCATTTACATTCAGCATTCTTTACATTATTAGTACTTTTTGGTTTTCTCTGGTTGTGTACAGTATGTGTGAGTTGCAGGTTTAAAGGCAATGCGTTCCTTATTCTCTAGGATATGCCTTTTTGGTGCAAGTTGCCAGCCCCTGGCCTAAGGAATGCGGGCTTGGGGTAGTCACAACACGGGCTTATGGATGGGTCGTGACACTAAAAATCAATTAAATGAGCTTGGGTTGATTTCAAATTTTAGGGCAATGTTCCCTAAATCATTTGTGATGCGTATGAATTTACCTCATGTCAATACAACACCTAATGTGATTGATTTTAATCTAAATACTTGTTTGCAATATAAAAGTTTTATTTTAGTTTAAAACATACATCAAATAGTAAAAACTGAGGAAATAAGTTTATATTTTACACATATATCATGAATTTGTGACTTCCTAATACTTATTTAGTTTATTTTCTCATCATTTTATCTACTTTTTTAGTAAATTTACTAATCATTTTTAGATAATACTTATTTTTTTAATTTTTATAGAGATCATGAAGAAATGAAATCTATAACAAGGATGACTCAGCCATGTACTATGATCATGCACTCAACAATTATGATGCACTCATGATGAGTTAATATTATTTTTATTCCCTAACACATTAAACATTATAGGTTATCAAACAAAAATATTTTTAAATAACCCAAAATGTAAAATGAATTGTAGGATAAAAAGAAATGGCGAAATCAACCATACCTAAATTAGATACACATTGTACCTGATACAAGTCAAATTTTGTGGTTTCAATTTAAAATTGACATTTTATTATTTCATTGATACATATTATTGTTTAATTTATTTTTTTATAGTATTAATAACATAAGAATTGTTTTCTTATATAGGTGGATTTTTTTTCATAGGTTGGGGTGGTTTTTTAATGATTTTTATGCTCAAGAGATACTGGACTTTCGGGTTGGAACTAAGATAATGGAAATATCTAAATGGTTTAAGATTGTATACAAAAATCATGAAAAGGTAAATTCCAACTACTTATTTTGTTAATTTTTTCATCATTTTATCTACTATTTAAAATTTATTTTTTTAATGTTTTTATATATTACTTATTTAGTTTATTTTATATATATATTTTGAATTCATATTTTTTTCAACTATATACAATAATCCAGAAAAGAGAGAAATTGTTTCTTTTTGATGGTAGAGAAAACTCCATGATACCTGAAACGTGAAGTGTTTTAGGAAGACTGGGTTTTCCTCTTTAGTCCAATTGGAACATGTTCTCTCTTTTTTGGATTTTGGAGGATAGTTTAAAGAAAAAAACATCACATACTCAAGAAGCCTCACCTCAATTCAATACATAGTGTGCTCGATATGAATTAAACAATATTTGTTTAGTTTATAATTTACATTTGAGTTTAAAACACATATCACATACTAAAAACTGATAAAAAAATTAATATTGTTGTGATACATTAGGAAAATGATCCATTTGTCATTTTTGATGTTTAGAAATCATCTTTACATTAAACTAATGTGCGATGTTATTAGTATGACTTTGAGTGTGTCTTTTATTTAAAATTGGAATTAATTTTATTAAAAAATAAAAGAGCAATATTCAAAATTGATAAAACATACTCATATTGTTTTTATAATTTTGGATAATGATCCATATTTAATTTTTTATGTATAGTAATTATCCGAACCTCATTCTGATACACTGTGTTCCCTATATGACCTAAAGTGTTTGTTATCAGTTTAAAATTGACATTTTAGTTCAAAACATATGTAACTCAGTAAAAAATGAGTAAACAAGCTCCAAATATGTTGATAATTTTTGATATATATTCACAAGTCATTTATAATGTGTAGGAATTAGTTTCACATAAAACTAACACATTATGTGACCTGTATGGCTCAAAGAGTTTGTTTCCATTTTAAAATGACATTTTAGGAAGAAAGAAAATTGACACACTCAAAACCTAGAAAACACATTAATATTATTTTTATACTTTAGTAAAATGATCCATAAGTCATTTTTGATGTGTAGGAATTATCCTCACCTCAATCTGATGCACGGTGTGACCGGTATAACTCCAAGTGTGTCTTTTTATTTATAATTGATATTAATTTTATTAAAAAAAACAAGTGACATACTGAAAAAATAAAAACACCATCATATTGTTTTAATAATTTAATAAAATGATTCATAAGTCATTTTAAACATGTAGGAATCATCAACACTTCAATATGATACATGGTGTGTCAGGTATGACTCAAAGTGTCTGTTATTTGTTTAAAATTGACACTTTAGTTCCAAAACATGCATCACACATTGAAAACCAAGAAAACGTGCTCATATTTTCTTAAATTTTTTGAAAAATGATTCATAAGTCATTTTTGATGTGTAGGAATCAGTCTCATGTAAAACTGACACACAATGTGACCACTATGACTCAAAGTGCATGTTTCCATTTTAAAAATAAATTTTTGTTAAAAAGAAAACTGATATAATCAAAATTATAAAGACACATTTATATTATTTTTATAATTTAGGAAAATGATCCCTATGTAATTTTTGACATGTAGGAATTTTCTACACCTCAATACAATTCACGGTGTGCCTAGTATGACTCAAGGTGTCCATTATTTGTTTAAAAATGACATTTTAGTTCAGAACATGTTTCCGTCATTAAAAATCATGAAAAATAATTTTTTATTTTCTTGATAATTTTTGAAAATGATTTATATGTTATTTTTGACATGTTAGAATCTATCTCATATCAAACCAACACACGATGTGACTGGTATGACTCATAACACATATTTCTAATTTAGATTAAATTTTAATAAAAAAGACAGGTGACATAATCAAAACCCTGAAAATACATAAGTATTGTTTTGATACTTTAAAAAATGATCCACAAGTAATTTATAATATGTAGGAATCAACCTAATCTTAATATGACGCATGATGTGACCAGTATGATTCAAATTGTGTCTTTTTATTTAAAATTGACATTAATTTTAGTAATAAAATTAGTGACATACTCAAAATTGAGAAAATTCATTTGGGTTGTTTTGATACTTTTTGAAAATGATCCATAATTCATTTTTATGTGTAGGTATTAGACATAACTAAATCTAATACACAATGTTCCCGGTATGACTCAAAGTGTCCATTATCAGTTTAAAATTAACAATTTAGTTAAAAAATGCGTGTCACTCACTAAATAAAATGAGAGAACAAACATGGATTATATATATAGTTTAGAAAAATGAATCATAAGTAATTTTTTAAATGTAAGAATCAGTCTCGTGTAAAAATGACACATGATGTGATCGGTATGACTCAAATTGCGTATTTTTTGTTTAAAATGACATTTTTTTGTAAAAAATACATGTCAAATACAAAAAAATGGCCAAATAAATTTGTATTGTCTTGATTATTTAGTATAATTATCCATTCATTTTTATGGGTTAGAATCAGCCATACCTTAATATGATACGTGGTGTGCCTGATATGACTCAAAGAGTCTGTTATCAGTTTAAAAATAATATTTAAGTTCAAAACATGGGCCACTCACTAAAAAATGATAAAAAAACATAGTTTTATTTTTAATTTTGGAAAATTATTTAAAAGTAATTTTTTAAATTTATGAATTAGTCTTACATCAAACAAATGCACAATGTGACCATTATGACTTAAAGTGAGTTTTTCTAGTTTAAAATTACTTTTTAGTAAAAAAGATAACTGGAATGAAAAAATTTAGAAAATGCATTTATATTGTTTTTATAATTTATGAAAATGATCCGTAAGTCATTTCTGACATGTTTTAATTATCCTCTCCTCAATCTGACATACAGTGTGATCGGTATGACTCCAAGTGTGATTTTTTATTTAAAATTGTCATTAATTATAGTAAAAAATAAAACTTACATACTCAAAACTTGGAAACACATTAATATTATTTTGATACTTTAGGAAAATTATCCACAATCCATTTTTGATGTGTAGTAATTAGCATCTCCTTAATCAGATACACGATGTGCCCGATATGACTAAAAGTGACCGTTATTAGTTTAAAATTGACATTTTAGTTCAAAACGTGTTTCACTAATTAAAAAAATAATGAAACAAACTAATATTGTCTTAATAATTTAGGAAAATGATTCATAAGTCATTTTGACCTGTAAGAATTGGTCTCATATCAAATCTACACATGTTGTGATCAGTATGACTCAAAGTACTTGTTTCCATTTTAAAATGACATTAAAAAAACACTAGTGACATACTCAAAATCAAAAAAAATCATTCATATTATTTTGATACATTATAAAAATGACCCATATTTCATTTTTTATATTATAATCAACCTCAACTCAATCCAATACATGGTGTTCTTGGTATGACTCAATGTGTCTGTTATTAGATTAAAGTTTACATTTTAGGTCAAAATTTATTTCCCTCAATAAAAACAGATCAAACATGATCAAATTGTCTTGATAATTAAGGTAAATAATACACAAGTCATTTTTGATGTATAGGATTTAGTATAACATCAAACAGACCCACAATAATACTAGTATGACTCAAATTGAATATTTTTAGTTTAAAATGAAATTTTAGAGAAAAACACAAGTGACATTCTAAAAACCAAACCAAAAAATTTATATTATTTTTATACCTTAGGAAAACAATACATAATTCATTTTTGATGGTTAGAAATCAGCCACACCGCAATTTGATGCACAATGTGACTGGTATGACTCCAAGTGTGTCTTTTTATTTAAAATTGACATTAATTTTAGTAAAAATTCAAGTTACATAGTCAAAATTAAGGAAACACATTTATATTATTTTTATACTTTAGGAAAATGATACATAATTAATTTTTGATGTGTAGGAATTAGTTGTACCTCAATTCAATACACGGTGTGCTCAATATGACCCATATTTTCCATTATCAATTTAAAATTGACATTTTTGTTCAAAACATGTGTCACTCATTTAAAACTATGAAAATATACTTGGATTATCATTATAATTTAGGAAATGACTAATAAGTCATTTTTTACGTGTAGAAATCATTATCAAGTAAAATTGACACACGATGTGTTCCTAGTATAAATCAATGATTATGTTATTAATCTAAAATTGACACTTTGTGGTTAATTTATTTCTTTATAGTATTACTGACATAAGAACAATTTTATTTTACAGTTTCATTCTCTTAATCGATCTGGGGTGTGTTTTTCGACAATTACATGAATGGGGGTTGGGGTCCAAAGAAAAGGGAACATTTATGTTTTTGAATGTCTAAGATAATTTGTAATTACTTATATGACTGTACAAAAAAATGTTTGTAATGTCTATAATAAAGTTTTTTTTCATGTATTTGTGATGTAAATTTTATTTCATTTAAATACTATATTTTCAATCTATATTTTCTTATTTACTGCTACTATTTATACTACTACAATGTGCTCTAATTTTAACAGCTCACTGTAGCACTATTATCCTTCACCAGTTCTAGTAATAAAATTTATAAAGGGGGTCCTTTATCTATGCTAAATAAAATAACTGATAAAGGGGTTCCTTTATCAACGTTTTTCATAACACTAATAAAGTGTGAATTTATAAGAAAATTTCTATAAATTATAAAATCATAGGGATTTTAATCATGCTCTAGTAGTTAGAACTTTTTTTTGCATTGACAATGGCCAATTTTTGAACTTTTAGAGGACATATTTGTAGTAGGGCCCCTTAAGAAAATTTCCCCCATATTTCCTTCCACACCTCGAGCATAATGTAATGCTCAAATTATTATCTCCATGGTTTTTAGAATTTTCTTTTTAATTCCATATTTATTTTCTTTTAGAAAACAAGAGTTTTATGGGTAACTCCAATCACAATTTCCACCTTGATTGTACATCAAATGATTTCATCATTTCTACTAAATTACGTTATGGATGAATTACATTAGAGGCTCAGTTTAAAGCCACTGAAGAATTTATCAACCTTTCTTTATGGTTAGATGATAATACCATAATCATACCTCACATGTCTAGTAGAATTTTTCTCATAGGTACCAACAAACTCATCATTATTCTACTTTAGCTCAAGGAATTACTTCACTATTTTCATATGAAGAATATGAGAATATTAATTTTGAAAAATATATATTAAACTCATCTTAATATATAGTGTCAATTTCTACTTTTTTCTACATATTATTGATAAGATACCACTATTGAGCCTTATCTTCTTCCAAACTATAAGCTACCAAACTGATTTTTTCATACTCCAAACCCTAGAGGACATAAAATATCTTTTTAATGGAATTTACCCATTTTTTAAAAACTAGTGGATTAATGGACCTACTAAAATAAGTTTTATTTTTCATTATGAATGACTAAATAGAATTTTGTTCCCTTCTTTTCTCGTTTGGATGTTTAGCATGATTCATAGCTAGAGAAAGTTTCGTAAGCATGGGAATCAGATTTTGTATTGCATCTCCCATAACATTTGGTTGGTGAGGAGGATAATCATTTAAATTTTTCATCACATTCTATATTAAACTGATTTATTTAGGTTCCAACCATTTATTAAAACCAAAAATCATAGGTTGTTAAATAATTATCATAGTGTGAAATGATATAATCAAGAAAAATCATTTATATGATGTAAAAATATAGAAACATCCTTTTCAATATATGACACATTAGGTTTAACCTAGGTAATTCATGGTTTTTATCTATTCAAATAATCTATGATGGTTTATTAATAAAATTTAAGTTAATATAAGAATATCCCCCATGAGTTTCAAACTAGGTTTGTAGTAATGGAACACACATCGTGTACTATAATGATGAATGATATATACCCGACCAACTCTATTTGGTTTTATTAACACAATATATATTTGTTCTAAAAATATGTCCTCTTATATTACACATTCAAGGATTATTCTTAAGGGAAAATAACACTACCTTCTTTACCATAACTTTTTTACATTCTCCAATGCTTAGTATTATCCTAATGTTTCTCATTAAAGCTTTGTCATCCTAGTTTCCAAATGTAACTAGTCCTTGATCTAATACCAAAAATAACAACCCATACTTTTCATACAAAGATATTTCATCTTATTAGATGAATATTTGTTATATAATATAATGATCCATTCCAAAATTGTATAGGTCTAGTATCGTTGGAAAATTGGATAAATAAATAACTAGTACATAAGTGAACTACATAATCTCCCACTAAGTTCTTCATAATTATCACCATTATTAGGTTTATTATAATTAATACATTTCTTCATAAAATGGGGAAAAGAAACATAATAAAGGGTGCGATCAGATGCTCAGTAATGGAAAACAATATAGATATCAATTATTACGTAAAAATTACACGAGAATAAGGGTATGAGAACATGAGAATAACATTTGAAAACTATACCCTACATATCATAGATTAAAATATTGAGTCATGGAATAAATATTGTATGTTCATAAGATATTTATCATAAATTATTAAAATAAAATAATCCATGAGAGAATAAAATTATCCTAAGACATATATTTGTGGGATAAACATATGCATATAAAATCATTTATTTTGTAGTCAATGATTACTTCTAAGACTATCATACTGTATTTGGTTCACTCCCAATTATATCATAGTAGTCAAGGTTCACTCCCAAGACTATAATAGTGGATAAATTCCCTTACTAAAATAGGTTGACTCCCCATTCCAGTCCTATTTATCTCATTAGATATCCATCTTTATCCAATGCATTGGAGGGATATATAATTCTTGGCCCACCCATCACATAAAAAAACATACACATATATACCATAATATTATAAAACATTTATCAAATCATAACCCTTAAAAGGAATTGTGTTTATAATCACAACATAAACTGTGGAAAAGAAATGGGTTTCAAAAATATTTCATCATTTCATTATAGCATAACCAATAGAAAAGAAATGGGTTCCATAAAATATTTTCAATCATGATCAAAACCATCCATAAATATAATTAAAAGATATCATTGTATGTTATCCCAAATAAATATTTTGAAAAATTATGGGATTCCATATTAGACTAAAAATTATTTTAAAAGATCATATGAAACATTTCTTGAGGAAAATACCATCTTCACATAAAAATCACTAATTTAAAATAAAAAAATTACCAAATATTAATGAAAGAGTTTTATTTGAAAATAACCTTGGAAAATTATAAAGAAATCTTCAAATAATTTAGTGGTCATGATGATGTAAAATTCTATTAATGTTTTATACATTAAAAAATATTCTTTTCACATTTTCAGAAAAAATTCAAAAGTACTTCATTCATAAAATGACAAGAAGATTCATTTGAATCCATTTTTTAAAAATTAAAAAATGGTTAAAAATGAATATAAAAAATCTAATAATAAAACTAAGAACATTCCAATTTTTTTTAGAAACATGTACATGTAAGAGAAAGGATTTTCAATCGAAGGGAGAAATAAAGTTGTTTTCCCTTAAAAACATTCTTTCAGGCTCTTTAGTTATTAAACTGATGAAATGAAATAAAAAAATATTCCCAAGAAATAAGCATTGTAAAATAAAATACATGATTTTCTTGAGAGTTATACCATAATATTTCATCGTAAGAAACTTAATCATAAACAATCATGATAAACAATGAGATTATAAAAAAATCATTACCTCAGGTTTGAATTTCTTTATACTTGTTTGAATCACCAATATAATAAATGTAAATTTATTATAATTATTTATAATATTTATTTATATAATTATAATATCATACATGATCCTTTTATAAAATTTCAATAACCATTTATTACTAACCCCTTATTAAAATCGTTGTTTCCTGGTGTTAACTATTTCATTTTCTTTTATAGATGTCTCAGTTCAATTATTCTGGTCCATGTAATTTAATCATGGTTATATTATATAAATAATTTTAATAATTATATTAATATCATTTCTCTTAATTATATATATAAATATTTAGTCATCCATAAAATTTAGAGATAATGAAATTAATTACACCGTTCTAGGAGACGGTAGTATGTATGCATGCATGATCACATTTTTTATTTTCTGATGGATTGAAAAAAAGAAACTTAAATTTTAATTTACCATTATATAATCATTAATATATCATATATAAATATAATATTAATTAAATATTTCATTATTATCATCCATTCCAAAATAAAATGAAAAATGAATCACATCGCACTGTAGAGGCAATAGTGCACATGCACACACGAATGTCATATTCATTTTTAAAGAGATTTGATTGTAAAAAGTTATATATGATATTAAAATTATAAAAGTATAATTGTAGAATAAATATAATATATATACATTAAATCCTTTATTATATCTAGTAATGAGAGGTGGTGATGGAAAACAAATTATATCGGTTTTTGAGGTGGTAGACCACTGTATAGATGATAAATAATTTCATTTCCCATTTGATGTAAGAGTAGATGGTTATATTCTATAACATTAAAATAATAACATATAAATATATGAATGGTCCTGGATTAATTATTTCCTTATTTTTTAATATTATTTTATGTTGGAAGAATAATAAATAAAATGAAAACACATGGTTAATAATTATACCTCTTCTTCAGATAACCTTTTTAGATTTATACCAAAAGCCTTCATAGGATGGGTTTTTGATAAAAAATTATTCTAGATCTTGAGGAGGGATGTAATTATGGGTTTTGGATAGTATTTTGCCAAAAATGACTCTTGACGTGTGGAGAGAAGAGGATACGAGGAGCCGTTTTTCATATTGAGAAGATGACATGCTTGGATCTTTTGAAAAGAATAAAGTGTACTAATGTCTTATCCAAACAAAATGTATCTATAATAGACCATTATAGTATATTAGATGATATATTATAAAAATATTTCATTTAAATATAATTTAGATAATTTTTTATGATTTTACAACCCTTAAATATTTAGTTTAAACCCTAGTAAACTTGATTTAACCTTAACCATTGTATCATGTTTTTTATTATTTTTACTATTCATTGTGAAGAAAAATTAAGTTGAAATTATTAACTAGTATTAATTATTATTATTCAAAATATTGAATCAATTTTATAAAATTCAATTAATAGGATTGGATGAATTTATTTTATAATTACACCCACAAATGTGATGAAAAGTAGTTTGCCAAAGATAACTTTTCTTAAGTGTAAAAAGTTTTCATTTCAAAATTCAGCATAAAATTTATTCCAATGATCTAAATTAGATTAATATGAATATAATTAAACTATTTTTTTGTTTAAAAACCATTTATAAAATGTAACTCATAAATTATTTCAATTAAATGGAAATTTTTATTAAAAAATCAATATTTTTGACGATTCATTGAAAAATTAACCATTTATGAAAATTATCAAAAATTAAATATTAGGAATTTAATAAATTATTAATTTAAAAATGATGTTAATTTTCTCAAATAAATATTCTAAATGTGGATAAAATTTATTATATTGTTTCATCACAAAAAATAAAAACCATTTTAAGGAAAAAGAATTATTTTAAAACATATAAAGAAATAAAAAAAATATTTTCCTTATCTAAAACTTTTATAAAATTTGTAAAATCTCAATTATTCCTATTCAAGACCTTAATTTTAGGGATAGGTTAAAATAAATAGTATATTATTATTCATTTATACTCAGGAGTACATGTATCACATTTTATCAAATAAATAAATTTATTTGAAAAAAATAAATCATAAAATATCAAGGTGTTTCAAATATTTCCATTTTAATTTATCCAAAATTGTTAAGGTTTCATGGAGTACCATATTCTATTATATATTCTATTAGCACTGCATATCACCCGTAGATAGATGGGAAACAAAAGAGGGTCAACAAACCTTAATAGATATGTTGAGATAATATTATATGGTTGTAAAATCTGGATGGTATTAAAACTAATATCTGGGGAATTTTTTATAACAATAACATTCACTGAAGAATTCAGATTGATCTATATGAGGACCTCTATGGAAGGATGTTGAAAACCCTAATGTGTTGTGATGAAGTTGGAGAAGGAAATCTATTGGGACCTAAAATAGATAAGTAAATGGAAGATAAGGATAGATATATTTTAAATACACTAGATCATCTTAGTGTCAACATAAAAGTTATGATAACAATCAATGATGAGATCTAGAGTTCAATGTTATGACATGTTATTACTATAAATATCACCTTGAATGAATGTTATGATATTTGTAAGGTAGGGAAAGTTGATCCCAATATATATCAGTACCTATGAAATTATTTATTATATCAGGATGGTTATAATAACTAGGTGATTTTACTATATCTCTGTCAAGTTCAAAATTTGTTCTATATATCTCTCCCGAGGAAGTACATACCAGATCCATTAGATGTAATAAACTCATAAGTTTTACCATTGAAGCATGAACACTCTTATCAGTAAAAACTAGTGGAGATTTTTGATCTAAGATAGAAATTTCTGTAGAACAAGAACACTTACCTGTTAATTTTTTTAGAGATACAATACATTTGAGGAAGCTATGTGCGAACCTAAGGATGTGATGAAGAAGAAGTATCCTCAGTTGTTCGTATTAGAGTGGAAAAATTTAAATGGATAAATTATTATAAGGGGTGATAGAATATAACAACTCAATATTTTATGATATATTTATCTTTAAATAAATTTTATTTCTTGGATAACTTTATTTACATGAAACACCATGTTTAAATGAACCATGATATATTATAGAAATATTATTATTTAATATAAAAATTATCACATAGATGTTGGATTGGAGGGTATTAATAATATTAACTAAATTATAAAAAATTATTTTATCAAAATATAAAAAATTAAATTATTAGTTATAATTTTATAGAAATGAAAATAAAACAATTTGAAGGTAAAAAGTGTTGTTTTCCTAAAAAATTACTTTTCTATGCATGATATTTTTTTATCTTAATAAATTAAATAAATAACTATTGATGAATGATTTTTATTGAAATATATAGATTATATTTTCTATATAATAATTTGACATTCCTCTCATGGTTCTTACTATGCATAGAATAAGCATAAATCTTATTTTATGCTTAAAAATACCTTTTTCTAAAAAACCTTCATTGCAGCTTCTGTTCTTATTTTAAAATAATTTTTCCATTTATAGGAATTTAATTTGATAAAATGGTGTCCATATTATGAATTATAATTTCCTAATTTTTTAATTATTTTAATTTCCTATTTGGTCATAATAGACATAAAAAATAATTTTTTTACTAAGGTTTGGGTTATACCAAGTTTACTAGGGATTTTAAACCCGAATATAAGTGTAAAAATGCCACATAAACTTATATAAATCATTTTTTGGATATATTTAGAACCCATTTTATCCAAAATTCAAATTATTTTCTATTTAGTTCCACTTTCACTAGAAACTGTATTTATATTATTTTAATCTTTTAAGTAATTTAATATGTGTCCCTCCCCTCAGTTCTAAAAGGGAATAATCATCCTCCATTATTCAAAAAATTTAATCCTTATATAATAGGCAAGACCTACCAATAAAACGTTATAACATCACTAAATTTGTTATTGATCTTATTTTTTACCCTAATTCCATCCTATAAATTCATAAATCCTAATCCAAATGAGGTCTCTCGAAGAAGATGTTATCATCTTACTCGAATCATTCAAAGATTATTTCTACTTATAATTCCTAAAAATATGCTATATCCATCCAAAAATAATGACTGTAGTATCATAAATATATTTATATGTTATTATGATTATTATACCACCATTGTTTACATCCTTTACATCAAATGGTAAATGAATGTGTCGCTCATGTGTATGTGTAGACTACCGCTTCCACATAGAGATATGATTCATTTTCCAACACCAACTTTAATGATTGGTCATTATGACAGATTTAATATTTATATATTATATTTATGAAATAATTATACTTTTTCAATTATATTAACTTACCTACCTTCTTACATTTAAATATGTTGGACAATGATAAGGTCGCTTGTGCATATGCGTGGACTAACAACTCCCCAAAGCAATGTGATTTTTTATCATATCCTCTTTACATGGATAGATATAAGGATATATTTAATTAATATATATTATATTTAGTTTATAATAATGTTTCTATAAGTTTAAATTTTTATTTGACTTTATTTCATTCCACCCAATGAAAATTTGAAACATCACTCTTCTGTACATACAAAGTACCAACTCCACAAAGTGATGTCATCCATTTTTCATGACTAGTTTATATGAATGTCTATAAGAGTTTATATATATAATAAATATGATAATTATTTAATTATTGTTATTATGGATATGTAGAAACCATAACTAAGGTGCAATTACCCGAACCATCAAACTGAAATATGCATGGGAAACATGCCAGTTTTCACCAAAATATTTTTTTAATAAAGAAAATGTTAATAAGATGATAACCGAAAATTATAAAGGAATGATAAAAATTATGTTGTTTATTAATATAGTTCTATAATATATTTATATTGGCCAGAGTGGAATATCAAGAGGGGGGTGAATTGAGTTCCTACTTAAAAGTCCTGTTAAAAACTTTCTTATAATGATCCCCCAAATTTTGAAACAGCCTAGTTAATTAAGGATGTAGAGATATAAATGTTTAGTTGGTCAACAGGTTTATCAAAGGGTGATTAATCCTCAGGTGAATTAGTGTAAAACACTTCTTCAAAATTTGAAATAGTTTTACTGAATTAAACAGATACACACACTAACCAAAACTAACTATTAAAGTCAATGCAAAATAGTTTTCTGTTTTAGCAATTATAAGCATTATAAAATAGATAAAATAGAGTATAAAAAAAATATAGAGCACAATGAAGTTAAAAAAGAGGTTCAGTCTAAATTTGAGACTTAATACTCTCCACTTGGTGATCACCTTCCACCAAGTAGTTTATATTAACAATAAACTTGATACATAGCCTGTATCGGGCTTTACAATAGTTTTCACAAACTGTCCCGGGTTCAAACCCTCTACCAGAGTTCTTCGTGAAAAAAAACAATACAGACCAAACATGGTCTCTTCCACAGTTATACTTGGGAAACAAGATGTAAGTGATGTTTTATGTGAGGATATTCAGTATCCTCTAGTTCAAGCACAAGAGACAGTGTGTGTAATATACAGATACACACACTTATCAAAAATGTAAAATGAAGGAACACAATAGATCTAAGATTATAAGTTTCAGTTTAGAAAGATCAATGTGTTTGCAGTTCAGGTCTTGACTCCTTAGAGTGAAGAACTTGCTGTTTGAGTCATTCTTTGGAAGTTTTCCTAAAAATACAGTGTCACAACTCCATGTTCTTGATTTTAGGAATTGAGTGTTCCAATTGTTTTATTTATCGAGAGTTGATGAAGCACATAAGGAAGCCTTAAAATTTTTCTCCAAAAATGATATTCTTGATGCTTGTGGGTTCTCAGTGTAAGTGCTAAATGGTTCTTTTTTAATCCAATAAGTAATCTCCTTCACATCCATTTACAACACTTCTCATGCCACTCAAACGACTTTTCATCCTCGATCTTCTCTTTTATATTTGAGGCCTGACAATAGGAATAAGTACATCATGTGTGATCTTTCTCGTACCTCGTACTATCCAGATACAGTCTCTTGATATGTCTACAATCAACATTAATTAATGTTAGGAGCATTTAATTTATCAAATATGACCATTATAATAATCCTAAGAATTTGAAAAAGTATGGAGTAGAAGAGTATGGTAGATTGGTAATAGTAGGCTTCACAATGGTAGGATTCAATAGTTGGTGCACATTGGAAGCCTTCATTGACAACCTTTCCAATGGTAACCTTCCATCGGTAGCCTTCATCGGTGACCTTTGCATCGGTGAACTTCATCGGTGACCTTCTCATCAGTGACCTTTCCATCTGTGACCTTTGCATCAGTGACCTTTGCATTGGTGACCTTTGCATCGATGAGCTTTGCATCAGTGACCTTTGCATCGGTGACCTTTGCATTGGTGACCTTTGCACTTAGGGAAATTTTTCACTGTGAGCTTAAACAAGAGAGCAGTGAGATTAAAAGTACATAGTTATTAATTTTATATAAGCATGATTTTCACATAAATTATTATCCTATAAGAGAAACAAGATGAAATATATAAATGAAACTTGATTTGGGATTATCAAAACAGGTGAGTCAAACAATCTCCCCAATTTTGATAATCACAAATTATGTTAGTATTTTTGAATCAGGGTTAAGCACATTTTCTTTATGTAAAATGGAACCATGTTTATTATGAGTATATATATGAAAAGAGTTCAGTAAACATAAAAACATCTCCTCCTTTCTGGTTAGGTAGCTTAAAACTTAGACTAACTTAGACTTGTTTCTCCCCCTTTGTGATTAACAAAAAGGATGAAAGAAAAAAAGAAATAGAAGAGTATTTTCAATTAATGAAGCAATAATACAATATTATAAAATGTTACAAAGATACCTATCAACTATGACATCCAACATTCAATTAACATCAAATATGTCTAAGGGAGATCTGTATTTGGATGTTGAGGGAGCAGGTTCTAAATATGGAGGGATAGACCTAGGTATGGCAGTAAGCAGGGTTGGAGGAGTGCAACAGAGGCGTCAGTAGACCTATAATGAGTTGATCTCTAAGGAATCATAGGGGTCAAACTTATAATGGCCTGTACTGGAGTCATCATCGGTGTAGCACTGGTAGATCTTGAAGCAGATGAGGTAGAAGGAAGGGCTAGATGAACAATGATGGGAGTGCAGTCCACATGGAGGAAGGGTAGAAAAAGATATCTGAAATCTTTAATAATACTTACTCCTCTTTCCATAACTAAAATAAAATCATCCTTATTATCCGTGAATTTCTCTAAGGTAGGAGTCAACTCTCTGAGCCTGCTAACCTGATCCTTAAATGCTTGAGTGTAAGGTGGAATCCTTAAGTTCTCCAACAACAACTTGAAGTGACCATCCATTTGATGCTTAATATTCTCCCTTTTGTAGTAGAAATCAACTTGCTCTTTGATGTCTTTCTAATCCTGAGCAACTTCCATTAAATAATTTCCAACATGGTTATGAATTTCTATGTTAGTAGAAATGACCTGAGTCATAGACTAAGGGTCCGAGGTACTGGCACCAGATAACTTCTCTAATTCTTCTCTAACAACTGATCTGAAAGCTTCTAGATCAACTGGAGGAGCAGCTGAAGATGGAGCAGATGCACACAAAGGTGCTATAGTGAAAGCCACTATCCCCTTAATGGATTTGGTCAGCCCATTGATCAACCTATTTACATCATCATCTTGTCCACTCACATGTGTCTCTATGGACTTCTTAAAGTCCTCAAACACAACGACCATTTTCTAAACCATACTTTTAACATATCGAAGATATTTTTCCACCTAACATCTTGATGCCATATAGGATTCTAAACAGGCAATAGAATGCTTCATAGATTCCATTGAATCTTCCAAGGTTCTGTTCATATTCTGATAGTCCTTTACTTCCTGTAGCTGGATGAAGTGAGAGTAGAATCTATCCTTTCCACTATAAAAGTTACAACTTCTTGATTGTGAGTCATAGACCTCTCTAACCGAACAAATCTCTCATCAAAGTGGATCTTCAGATCTGATTTTATTGATTCCAAATCACAATTCTTCACATAGTCTTGAGGAAAACAACATTGGCTTCACAATAGTAGTCTTTGTAACTGAAGGGATTGGAGGGCTTATGATAGGCTGGTTGTCATCCAAATCTCCATAGTTTAAACCTAAAACCACAAATCTAGGGTCTTCTGACCAGTATTCTATCCCATGAGAAACAATAACTAAACTTTTGGAAATAGGTTCCTCCCCCTCACTAGGAGAAATATCCGGATCAACCAAATTTACTTCATCCATACCTCTTTGATCTACTACATCAACAGAAGGGTCCACTGCTACTTCCACAACATAATCTTCAACAACTTCCAAAACAATTCACGCTTCAACCGAATCTGAAACCTCTTCATATAAACATTAAACCATTTTTTATGCCCTATAAGGGGACTGATACTTAGTCCTTCTTCTTCACTCTGAACAGAAGCTATCTCAAAGTCATCATGACTAGATTCAGTGTCCTCATCCTCATCTGAGGTCTCTCTAATGTATCTTAAGACATTTTCCACACCTTCTTATTTACTAGTATATTTATCATCACTGTACCTTTGGAATTCCTCCCTTATAGGCAATATCTTTGGTGGAATTGGCTCACCAAAGGATACAGTACTAGAACAAGGATTTGATGGAAGTTCAGGATCACTCTGGTCATCTATAGGAGAATCCTCTCTTTCTTGCACAGCTGTAACCTCTTCTTCTTCATATGAATATGAAAGCTCCACTTCATCAGGCTTTAGAATAGGATCAATATTATCCTTAGGCCTAGTAATATGAGAAATAGGGTTGAATTCTTCATATATCTTAGCCTCATCATGAACCCATCTTCTTTGTCAAGGGTTCCAATTTATCTTCATCAACTTGAAAATCACCTTTGTAATACAGAAATTGTCCTTTATGACAACTGTTTTCTCCTTATTTATAGCAAATCCTTTCACCTTCAACATTATGGATATCAATATGGAATGAAACAAGGAATTGGACTTGGAACTGGGCTTTGTCATATCTTCTAATTGAATCATCAACATCCTACACAAGTTTATCTTCTATCCATGCTTCAGTAAATACAAAAGAAATACGTCTTGATACTTCATGGTAGCAAATTCCCCTCTCACAGGACTCAAGACATGCTGGAAAAACTTAAACAGTAGCTTTTATTCTCCTTCCATTTCATAAGTAATGAATTTCCTAGGGATCCCACTCACAATCAGTTCGACTAAAGTTTCATCTTAATAGAGAAACATAGTAGTGGGAGGCACCAATTCTGAGTAGTAATCATAAACCTTTTTTATGTGGTACTCTTAGACACTCAGCCTATTCAATAGAAGAGAAGCTTAAACTTAGTCCATTTACCCTTGAAGACATTCTATTTTCATCCATAATCTGTTCGAACTTCAAAAATTCATAAAACTCTTTCACTAACTTCAGGTAATAGGGTTCATTATTTTTTGTAAAGCCTTCGACCTAGCCTTGAGCTAAAATTTCCTTCAGCACTAAAGATTTACTCATCAGTAACCATTCATAACTTAGCTATTTTTCAACCATGATATCCCTCTTTGATAAATGAGGGTTGATAAGATTTTCCACTACCAGGATTCCACTACTCGACTCAGCTCAAGGTCTCTTTGGATTTAGCGCATCTCCTTTATCACTGACCAATGGTTGCTTCAATATTTCCATTTTAATCTATAGAGCTTCCAGGGTTTCATCATAAGGTTAGGTTATTAGGTTAGAGAGCAAGTGGTTCAAGAGAGAAGTTGATCAAAATGTTGTATATTCTTTAATTTTATCACTTAGGGATCAAAAACAAATCAGATAAAAGAAATAAGTAATATAGAAAATGTTTCAGATTCTAACAGAGAAAACACTAAGTCTTGGAAAAGTTCAACTATCGGTAAGGTGAAAATGATGAGGTTTATTTACAAGGACTGATGGTGAGGTATAGTGGTGAGGTTATATTGGTGAGGTCTATCAATGAGGCCTAATGGTGAGGTCTATCAATGAGGTCTAACGGTGAGGTCCAATGGTGAGGTCCAATGGTGAGGTCCAATGGTGTAGTCTAACGGTGAGTTCTAAAGGAGAGGTTCTAAAGGCGAGGTTCTAATGGAGAGGTTCCATCGATGAGGTTCTAACGGTGATATCTATCGGTGAGGTCAATCAGTGGGGTCCTAACGGCGAGGTTCTAATGGTGAGGTTCCAACGGTGAGGTTTAATGATGAGGTCCAATGGTGAGGTTCTAATGGTGAGGTTCTAATACTGAGGTTCTAACAGTGAGGTCCAATGGTGAGGTTCTAACCCTCAATAGTTTATCATACCTAACTCATGTTTGATTTAATTTAAGCTCTCATAATTCAAAGTCTTTGTAAATTTATCAACCAATTGATGTTTAGGTCCAATGAATTCAAGAGTGATATCACCTCTTTGATAATAATATCTTAAGAAGTGATGTCTCACATCAATGTGCTTTGTCCAATCATGGGATATTTGATTTTTAGAGATGTCAATAGCACTTGTATTATCACAGTTTATAGATACATGTTTGAATTGATATAATACAGTGTGTTTTATCCATATAATTTGAGCACAACAACTTCCAGCAGCTATATATTTAGCTTCAATATAAGATAATGCAACAAAATAATATTTCTTACAACACCATGATACTAGTGTCATGCCTAAAAATTTAAATGTTCTATAGTTTCTATTTTTATCTAACTTGCAACCATAAAAATCATCATCCAAATAACTTATTAAATCAAATGATTTTCCTCTTGGATAAAACAGTCCTAAGTTTGTTGTATACATGAGATATTTAAAAATCCTTTTAACAACAGTTAAATTAGTCTCTTTAGGATTGGCTTGAAAGCGAGCACACATGCATACATTGAACATAATATCTGGTCTGCTAGCAGTAAGATAGATTATACTCTCAATTATACCTCTGTAATTGGTTTGATCCACTATTTTACCAGTTTTATCAGCATCCAACTTACAGGTGGTACTCATAGGTGTATCACTACCTTTATTGTAGTCCAAACCAAAATGTTTCAAAAATATATTTAGTATATTTACTATGTTTTAAAAAAATACAATATTTATTTTGAAAAATTTGAAATCCAAAGAAAAATTTGAGTTCCACCATTAAACTCATTTTGAATTCATCTTGCATCATTTTTGAGAAATCAGTACATAAAGAATTTTTTGGGGATCCAAAATTTTTGTCATCTACATAAAACTGTAATATTATAACATCATTGGAAATCCTTTTAATAAAAAGTGTAGGATCCGATATTCATTTGGTAAAACCTTTTGAAATAAGAAAAGAACTAATTCTATAATACCAAGCTCATGGAGCTTGTTTCAGACCATATAAAGCTTTAGACAGTTTAAAAAAATGATTTGAAAAATGGGGATTTTTAAAACTAGGGGGTTGTTCAAAAAATACATCCTCAACTATGTACCATTGAAAAATGTACTTTTGACATCCATTTTAATAAAGTTCTAAATTCAGATGAGCTGCAAAAGAAAGTAGTATCCTAATGGATTCTAGTCTAGCTACAGGTGAAAAGGTTTCTTCATATTCTATTCCTTCTTCTTGACTATATCCTTGTATAACTAGTTTAGCCTTGTTTCTAACTTTGTTTCCAGATTCATCAACATTATTTCTGAACACTCATTTAGTGCCTATGGTCAAATTGTCTTTAGGTATTTCTACTAATTCCCAAACCTTGTTTCTTTTAAACTGATTTAATTATTCTTGTATAGATATCACCCAAAATTCATTATTGATTATCTGTAGGTTTATATTCACCATGCACAGATTCTGGAAAATTTCCCAAACTGGTTTTTTTCACTAAGGGTTCACTCTCTTTATCATTAAGTTCTATAATTGACATATCATCCTCAAGGTGTTCAATAGAAATTTTGGGTTCATGTAGATCAGTCTCATAAAATTTGACTTGAATAGATTTTTACACACATTTTGTTCTCCTATTGAATACTCAATAATCTTTACTAGAGATTAAGGTACCTAGGAAAATTCCTTCATCGCTTTTTGGGAAAAAAGTTGTCAAGTTTTTCCTTAGTGCTGAGGATGAAGTATTTGCAACCAAAAACTATAAAGTAATTATCCTTAGGATTCCTATTATTCCAGAGCTCATAAGGGGTCTTCTTAAGATGAAGTGCAATTAAGACTCTATTGATAATGTAACTTTATATATTAATAACTTCAACCAAAAAATAGATAGGTAGATTATACTCATTTAGCATAGTCTGAGAAATATCTTGAAGCGTCCTATTTCTTCTTTCTACAACTCCATTTTTTGAAGTGTTCTAGGATCAGAGAAATTGTGAGTATAACCATTTTTGAGAAAAAATACGCAAATTATTTATTTTGAAATGCATGTCCATGATCACCTCTCAAGGTCTTAATTCTAATACCACAAAGATTTTCTACAGACTTGGAATATTTAAAGAAGTAAGAGCATGCATCAGTTTTGTGATCTAGAAAGTGTATATCTAGAAAAATAATCTACAATAAAATAAACATAGTTCTTCCCATTTAAACATGAAACTCTATATGGTCCAAAGAAATCCATGTGAACCAACTCAAGTTGTTGAGAATTAGAAACTTATTTCTTTGGATTGAAATAAACTTTGGGTTGTTTTCCCTTTTGATGAGGATTACAAACATTGTTATATGGGAATTCCAATGTAGGTAATTCTCTAACTAAGATTTCATAGTTAGTTTCCTATGTGAGTGCACATTGTAGTGTCCTAATCTTTTATGCCATAAGTTGGATTCCTTATGAAAATCATTTAAACATGAAACATTTTTCTTAGATAAAGAGTTTAAATCAACAACATATATATTTTCATTTCTAAGAGTAGTAAATATTAAATTATTTTTAGAATTAAAAACATTTCATCCATCATTTTCAAATTTAACATTGAATATATCATCACACAACTGAGATATACTTAGTAAATTGTATTTTAACCCATCAATAAAAAGTACTTTTGAAATTAATATAGTGTTAAGGTTACCAATTTGGCCTAAGACGATGATCTTCCCTTTAGCATTATCACCGAATGCGACATGTCCACCATCAAAATTAATTAGGCTATTGAAGCACGAAAAGTATCCTGTCATATGTCTTGAACATCCACTGTCCATGTACCATAGAGATTTATAGGAGATATTCAGATAATTTTCCTCAGATGTTTCTGTCATGAAACACAGATTTTCATGTTTGTTATTCTCAATATCTAAAGTGTCAGATCCAATTAATCTGTCTTTTGAGGCACTCCAAGTAGATTTCATATAATTTTTATATCCCTTGCCTTTGTCATAATATTTCTTCTTAAATTTTATCTTGGGGAAATCAAACTTCTCATGGATTTTTTTATTTACACTCATAGCAGACTATCTCACTTGTGTTTTCATTCCATTTCTAGTCCTTTTTCCACTATAATTTATTATCAAACATTCCTTTATAGTTTTATTTTATAAATAAATTATTATTGTGGTAGAACTTCTTGACCCTTCTAGAAAGATGAGCCATCTCATCATAACTATTAGAATCTAAGTCTTCACTGGTGGACGTGTTTACAAGAGCTTGTCCTTTTTATTTTTCATTGCTCTTTGAGATAGCAGTCTTGAATTCTATATATTTTGTTCTTGGTTCTTCATCTACTTATTGATTTACATTAACCTCTTCTTCATAAACCATAAGATTTCCAATTATTTTCTTTACATTTATCTTTCCTATGTCATAAGATTCTCAGATATAAATAGAAGTTCATCCCTATCTGTCAGGTAGGCATCGAAGCAATATCATAATATGATCCCTACTATCCATTGGTTTCCCAAGAAGACTCATGGTATTCTCTATTTCATTGAACCTTAGATACATTTCAGAGATAGGTTCATCAGGATTCATTTTAAAATTATCATATTTAATAGTATAGGTATTTCATCTCATTACATTAAATTGGTTGTTCCCTCTTGAGAAACAGCTAAAGTATCACAATTTTCATATGCAGTTTTATAGGTAGATATTCTATTGAATTATTCATAACCTATATAATAGTAAAATTAAATAATTTCTTTACAATTATTGTTATATATGGATTTAGTCAACTGAGACCATGTGTCCCTAGTAGTAGAAGGCAATTCATGACATTCTTCAATTGTATCCCAAATTTCAGGACCCATGTTCTCTAGATACATTTTCATTTTTAATTTCCACAAATCATAGTTATTACCATTAAAGAAAGGTGTTCTATTAGTAGAAGCACCCTCAAAACTATTATCAATTTTTAATTATAATTGTAAAAAACTAAAAATTAAGGTATGAAAAAAATTTTAAGATCTTTAAGATACAACTAAAATGATAGTTGAAACAAAATTGACAACTTTCACAATAGTTCAGACAGTAACAACAAAAATTTAAGTCCATATGATACCAAATGTTAGTAAGAGTGGAATCTAAAGAGGGGTTGAATTGAGTTCCAAATTAAAATATCTGTTAAAAAATTCTTATAACGATCCCCTAAATTCTAAAACAACCCAGTTAATTAAGGTAGTAGAGATATAAATGTCTAGTTGGTCAACATGTTTCTCAAAGGGTGATTATTCCTCTGGTGAATTAGTGTAAAAAACTTCTTCAAATTTTGAAACAAGTTTACTGAATTAAATAGATACACACACTAACCAAAACTAACTATCAAATTCAATGCAAATCATTTTTCTATTTTAGCAATTATAAGCAGCAAATAATAGATAAAACAGAGTATTACAAAATTATAGAGCACAGTGAAGTTAAATAAGTGGTTTAGTCTCAAGATGAGACTTAATACTCTCCCCTTGGTGATCAACTGCCACTAAGTAGTTTATATTAACAATAATCTTGATACATATCCTGTATCGGGCTTTACAATAGTTTTTACAAACTGTCCAGGGTTCACACACTCTACCACAGTTCTTTATGAAAAAACAATATAGACCAAACACCGTCTCTTACACTATTATAAGTGTGAAACAAGATGTAAGTGAAGTATGATGTGAGTATATTTAGTATCTTATAGTTAAAGCACAGGAAACAGTGCGTGTAATAGACAGACACACACACTTCTTAGAAATGTAAAATGAAGAAACACAATAAAGATAAGATTATAAGCTTGAGTTTATAATTCTCTATGTGTTTGCTATTCAGCTCTTGACTCCTTTGAGTGAATAATTTGATGTTATAATCTTTCTCTAGAAGGTGTCATCAAAACCGAGTGTCACAACTACAGGTTCTAGCTTATAGGAATTGAGTGTTTTGCTTCTTGTGTTTATCAAGAGTTTATGAAGCACAGAAGGCAGCCTTGAATTTATTCTCCCAAAATGATCTTCTTGATGCTTATGGGTTCGCAGTGTAAGTGCTGAATAGTTCTTTTTTTTATCTAGCAAGTAAGCTCCTTCACATCCAAAAACAGCGCTTCTCATGATAATTACATGGCATTTCTTCCTCGGTCTTCTCTTTTATATTTGAGGTCATAAAATATAAATAAGTACATCATGTGAGATCATTCTCGTACCTTGTACTGTCCAGATACGGTCTCTTGATATGTCTAGAATAAACATTAATTAATGTTAGAATCATTTAATTTATAAAATATGACCATTAGAATAATCTTTAGAATTTTAAAAGGCATGGAGTAGAAGAGTATGGTAGACTGGTAACGATATGCTTCACAATGGTAGGCTTCAATAGTAGGTTAACATCGGCAGCCTTCATCTGTAACCTTTCCAATGGTAACCTTCCATCTATAGCCTTCATCGGTGACCTTTTCATCGGTGACCTTTGCATCGGGGACCTTTGCATCGGGGACCTTTGCATCGATGACCTTTTCATCAATGACCTTTGAATCAGTGACCATTGTACTTAGATAAATTTTGCACTGTGAGATTGAACAAGAGAGCGGTAATATTAAAAGTACATAGTTATTAATTTTATATAAACATGATTTTCACATAAATGATTATCCTATAAGAGAAACAAATCTACATTATATAAATGAAACATGATTTGGGATTATCAAAATAGGCGAGTCCAACAATTTATAATAAATCCATGTTTATCATACAATAATCTTGAACAAGTAAAAAGAAATACAGGACTTTAGGTAAGTGTTTATGTTACAATCACATTTCTCTTTGAGATTTTATATGATAAATTTATGTTGAGAGAAATTATATGGATATTATACTTTAAACCATATATATTTTCTTAAACTATTTTTGTTAAAATAATTTTCAAGTAATAGCACAATTTTTCTCACTTTGGTACTTATAATGATCGAGAAAATGTACTTAAGAAAAGACGACCTTATATTCTATTTGCTGGATGAAATTTTTCTTCAATGTTTATGTTCATTATAATGTTTTCCAGAATATTATTTTATAATATTCATTAATTTTTTAATGTTATTTTCAACCATATTTTATTTTCTTCTGAAAGGTTTAAAAAAACTTTTACAATATTTTCTGAACTAGTTATTTATGAATTTTCTAAAAAAGTGTGGAAGAAATTTTATTAATGTTTAGTATATAAATGATTTTTAAAACCATCATTATTAATATTTTATTTGAAGATAATTTTATATTTTTCCATTTTTATTTTAATATAAAATAATTTTCCCATTTTTTTTAATTTTTAGTTTTTACAGACACAGAAATAAAATGATATTTTCCCTATTTTCACAGAAATGTTTATATGCTTTTCAAAGGCATTTTTTAACATTGAAAACATTATTTAAGGATTTTAATACTTTACTGGGGTATGATATTATAATAAAACCCACTTTATTTCTATTTATATTTTACGTTGATGATGATTTATTAATGAATTTAAGAAACTAATTTCTTTCCCATGGGTTAGTTATGTTGTGATGAAATTTTTTTTAATGCCATTTCTTTTCAATAGGTTATATTACGGTTAAATGATATAATGTTTAATAAATTAATTTTCTTTCAACTGGTTATGATATGATGAATTGATGAATTTTTTATGATATTTTTCACAAAAATATATTGTTTTATTTATGTGACTGGTTAAATCAGAATTATACATCCCTCCAATGAATTGGGTAAAGATTGATATCTAATGAGATAATATATGTTGGAATGATGCATGAACCTAGTTTAGTAAGTGAATTATTCTACTATAGAATTATTGGGAGTGAACATTGAAAAAATAAATAATGACATGGGGAGTGAACCAAATCCAATATGTTAGGCTTGGAAGTGATCCTTGACTAATTAAATTATATTCTATGATTATGATAATGACAAAAAATTCCCATAACATGTTCTAATGATTATGAGATGCTATCATAGATCATGATAGATTAATGATTGTTCCTCACTCTTTTGAATAATTTCTTTTAAAATGCTAAATATTTATTCCATGAATCGTGTTTTTTGATCTATGACAAAATGGGTATGAACTTTGTAATTTATGACCATGATCTCATACCCTTATACTAATCTTATACTTTCATATGATTGTAACAACCCGAGATTTTATGAGAATTATTCCTTTTAATTTCATTGATGTCTTGTGTTTTATGCTACACCAAGATTAACTTGTACTATATGCAACACCTTATTAGCTTGCAGTATACACAACACTATTCTTGGCTTGTGTTATACACAACTTCAAGTTCGTTTTGTCGAAATTATTCTACACAACATTAAGTATAGATTTTGTTTAATGTATAAATGAAAAAAGTTTTAATTATGTTATGCACAACACTAAATAGAGCTTTCGCTACACGTAGCCCTGACTTTTCTTACATGACACGCAATAAAGAACTTCTTCGATAACATGTGTAGTACGCAATACCGAGTTTCACTAAACGAGATATTATTATAACATTATTATGAACTAGTCGTTATGAATAGTAATACCCATTTTTTGAAATTTTATAAATTTTATCTTTCAAAATAGAATTCATTTTTAGATTCAGAACATTGAAATTAGCCAAGGGTGAATTTTTGGTATTTTTCTGAAAACATTCAATTTTTGATGAATACTGAAAACACTGAGTAACTATTTAAAAACCAACTTTTTATTTAAATAATTATTTATTTTATTTAAACTTATTTTCAGTCAAAATTGATAAATAATACCTATATAAGTTCAATGTAATTCATTGGAGTCATTTTATAATAATTTTAGATATATAAAAAGTTTATTGAACTTTTCAGCGTTTTTTACCCATCCCCTAGGAGAATTTGAAAATTTACATAAAACATAATTTTACCATTTCTGTGAGTGGAATTTCAAAAATTTGAGAGACATGGTCAATATCAAGGAGTAAAATGTGGTTTAATAAGATAAAAATAATTTCTTGTGAATAGTAAATTTTTACATTTATTTACCACAGTTAAAAGTAAATAGGGTAATTAAGGAAAAAAATGATATTACTATTACCCTAACACATGTCTTAATTCTATTGGATATGTGTAATTCGACCAAAAATAACCTTAGGGATAAAATATTACCCTTTAGGTCCACTTGGATTAGATTAGGACATTTATTATTATTTTATTTAAAGAAGGGATAAAATATTTAAAATCAAAGTTTAATAACTAATTTTTTTAATATGGGGTTATACATAAGATAAATTAGACTATAAATATTCATTATAAATATAAAACGATTTCATACATAATGATATTTTATTTATAATTTTTAGACATTAAAAAATTTAATTTATTTATGACACAATGATGATGCAGTAATTGCCTTAT
Source organism: Viscum album (assembly GCA_963277665.1). Classification (NCBI taxonomy): domain Eukaryota; kingdom Viridiplantae; phylum Streptophyta; class Magnoliopsida; order Santalales; family Viscaceae; genus Viscum; species Viscum album. Next base: position 1,772,878,300 of record OY728165.1, on the reverse strand, counting down.
TAATGAAATATTAACATAATTGATGTTATAAATACCCAAATAAATGTAATTTTATAATTTTTATAAATTTCACTAATTTTATAGGTTAATATGACTTGTCATTATTGATTTAATTAACTTTTTTCATACTAATAATGCTGTTATGATTTTCACAAAAGTCATGTACCAAATAGTGTCAAAATTGACATAAAATAGTTTTTAAAACAAATATTATATTATTAACTGTTATTTTATTCCTAAAAATTTAAGGTTCAGAAAAATGACTTCGATAAGGATATATATATTAATAATAAACCACTTGGGGTTTTTTTGTCTTGTTATAGTATGTTTATTAACCATATAGTGTAAGAAAACAAAAAGACACGGTAAAAGTTAATTTATTTAACTTAGAGTTAAATCTAAATGATAAGGATAAAATAGTAACCTAAACTTGTCTAAAACCTATTGGTTGATAGGATTTCGACACATACCCACCTTATCTTTGAAATAAATCAATTTGGAGCTATTAAAAACTGAATATTACTTTATTATAAAATAATATTTCAAGTTTTCCCAAGGTGCCCCTCTCCTCCCTTATAAAAAGGGCACCCCTTCCCTCTTCTCTTCACCCAATTTTGAGCCTTGAATCTCAGCCAAACCCTAAAAATTACTCTTATAAAAATTTCTAGTTACATAAAATAGGTTCTGGTCTTCTCAAAAGACCAACTCTAGTGCCCTAAGAAGATGTTTAAAGGAGGTGCGTCGAGGAAGAGGTAATCTCTTCTACCGACTCTTTCAAGATTTTTTCTTCTTCTAATTCCTCTTATTTATTTGTTTCATTATAAATTAATAACATCAGTATTACTTATATAATGATATGTTATTATAAATATAAAACACCGCATTTCACCTTATATCCATCCTATGGAAAATGGAATCACCGCGTGTGCGTACGTACAGAATACCGTCTCTACACCGTGGTGTAATATGTTTTCCACCACCACCTTAATTGGATGGGTATAATGGTGTAAATAAATAACTATATATTATTATTTTAAAGTGATATTGATTCTGAATTATCATATATACACTTCAATACAATTACACGATCATGGGAATGATATCATCACTCGTGCGTACATACGGACTACCGTCTCCACGAACGCGATGAGATTCATTTTCCATGATTAACCATTCAAGTATGATTACAAAGTATATATAATAAATAATCATGAAAGATATTACATAATAATGATACTGGATTTATGTACATATCTGTTTCATTTACTTAATTTCATTTAATTCAATAAGGAAACGAAAACAACGTTCATGCGTACGCACGACCTACCGTCTCCATGAACGGTGTATTTCATTCCATTTATCGATCAATCATATATATTTATATACTGAATATATATTATATATAAATCATGTTTTAAATTCTGGAATTAATTAAATCCTGATATAAGTAATAATATAAATAACAACATGTCGAAACACGTACGATAAATGAAACGATTTTACCCAAAATACTGCTTTAACATGGAATTTACAAAATAATGGGTAATATAAAGTCATAAGTGAACCATATATGATATCATAACAATTAATATTATTCAATAATAAGTCAATGATATTTTTTAAATCATTATACAGGAGTTTTAGATACGTACAAAGCATATCAGACCTAAGGTAAGGGATAACTATTCCAATCTCATTCTTATCCGAGATTGTTATTCATAAGTATTTACTGGGGTTATTGTTATCATCCATGCCCATGTTTTCTAAAAATGTTTTCATGTATTTTTAAAGTCTTTTTTACCCATTTTTACTTTTACTACATGGTATGTAAGGAATATTTCTTTTGTTTACCATACGAGGTACTTTTTGAATTTTCTGACAAAAGTACGAGAAGAATGTTTTTTTACTTATACGGCATGAACGGATTTTTACGGTTTCATAATGCCTCATTTTCATGAAGCTTACTATACAAGATTTTATGACTATTTTCAAAAAAGTACTTTTCTTTTAAAATTTAATGACATTTTTTGAAAAGGAAATTATTTTTAAAAAATAAAGGATATTTTCCTCAAGAATTCATTTCTAGTGTTTTATCAAAACTATTTTCCATTTAAGCTGACTTTATTTCATATGTTTATGTTTCAAGTATAATTTCTCTATGATTTAGATGGTTTCCATTTTCTTATGATGAAATGATATCCATTTTTTTATATGGATTATGTTATGATGGGATGATGTTTATGAAACCCATTTTATTCTTTGGGTAATGATGAATGATTTATGTTCATGTTGTGGCACACGTAAGAATGATTTCATTATAAGATGGGTTGGACCTATATATCCCTCTAATGCATTGGGTAAAGATTTATATCTCATCAGATAGACATGGCTAGAATGGTAAGTTAATCCAGTTCAGTGTTACAGGACTGAAATGAGGAGTGAACTCGATTCAGAAAGGGACTTTGTCCACTAAGATGGTCTTGGCAGCAGTGCCTTGGCTACTATGGAAATCATATGATGTGCTTAATGGTTTCCACAATTACATGTTTTATTCCCATGATATTTTTTCATGATTGATGTATCTATGCCTTATGTACTGCTATGTTTTATGTCATTTCTCAAGATACTGACGTTTAAACATTATGTTCATGTTTTTAAGTTCAAAGGTATATGGTTTGTTTTATTCTCTCCATGATTACCCTTACTGAGAATTTGAGCTCAACCTTTATATGTTTTCTTTTCCCCAGGATATAAATAAATGTTTTAGGTAAGAAAACCAAAGGGCAAGATCTTTATGGGAGATGTCGAAGATCTTTCACAACGATTAGAAGATTTTGTTCTGAGTTTCCAAAGACAATAAACTATTACGATCCTTGCGTGTTAGTTTTTGTTATGTATTAAGTATTCCGCAAAAGTAATGTAATGTCCCTGTATGTCAAGTTTGGGGTCTCTACAATTGGTATCAGAGGTTCAGTTTAGTCAACCTTTGGAAACTAGGTTATGAGAACTTTAGTGAGATCCGTATAGATATTTCTAAGGAATGTCTAGGGATGTATCTAAGGTTAAGTATACATATAGGTCATAGTACTAGAATTATGATAACGATCTTAGAATTAAACCTAAGATGTTATATATTAAAGTTACTCCCCCTTTTTTATGTTGTTTTCCTAGCATGAATTTTGCCTCTCACACTATTCTTTTTGGGTTTTAGAAAATGGCTGGAAACAAGAAGATTCATGATAATGGAGGATATGATGGACAATGGAATGATATTATTTATGAGCAACCAAATGAAATTTGATATGGAAGTCCAAATATCATTATTATGCCTAATCAGCAATCTCATAATATGATCAATAATCTCAGCTTTGGTAAGTTTCCTAACTTAGCTAATAAGTGAAAGATGGAGTTTCATGATGATCATAGAGGAAAGAAAGTTCAATTCCCATCATGTAAATCATGTGGTAAGAGGCATCCAGGAGAATGTTTCAAAGGAACTGGAAGATGATTTGGGTGTGGAAAAGGACAAAAATCCAGTAAGTTCAAAGGAAAAGGTTCAGTTAACTCCATGGACAAGGATAATGGTATTGGTACGACATCAACAATGATTAAATGTTTTAAATGTGGAATGTACAGGCATTATGCAAACCAATGCTCTAAGGGAAAATTTCATGAAGAGAATCAGCATGGTCATATGAGTAGTATTTATGTTGATGATGATGAAGAGCCTACAAATGATATATGAGATGAAGGAAATGATGAGGCTCAGTCATTGGTTTAAGAAGGTAGTGGAATGATTGTATGTTTATCAAGAATAATGTATAGTACTATGGAATAAATAAAAATCTAAGGATTGTTACACTGTTTTCTTTCCTTGAGTTTTTGAAAGTATATGATGAATGGTGACGGAAACCATGAAAGGTTATTCAAATATTTTAGGAAGGTAGATGATATGTGAATAAATAAGGGATAAGGAGATAATGAAATGTTTGATAGTATTGATGAGCTCATGGCTGATATAAGGAAAATGTGATATCATGGTTTGAGTATACAGAAATTCTGGGATTTTGGTATGTGGAAAAAGTTAACTTTTGACAGCATTCATGTTTTCACTAAGGATCAATGGGTAATCATTATTCAAGAGAATACATGATTAAGGTATTCACATGTTTGGAATGTATCCAACAAGATATATAATATGATATATGGGGGATAAATGATGGTAATCACATTCCTGTTATATGATCTTTCATGTAATCGTTTTCTTTATACTATGAGCTTGGACTGAAGTATTTGGGATAAGTCTAAAGATTGGAATGAATTATGTTAGACATAAGATAGTATTGTTTAAGGATAGAACTTTTTTCAATATTATTGCAGGAATGTTATAATAATGTTGTTTTAGAAAAAGGGACAACCTACAGGACGGGTGACAACCCGTCGCGTCGGGCAAGGCTGTGGGAATCAAACCCACAACCGAAGTGTGACATGCCTTTATCACCTACCAATAGCCTATAGTAAGTCCCTGGTTAGTAGAAACTAGTTTTATTATATTAAGCATTATGATATATGAAGTATAAGTCCATTTTAGGAACCATATATGATTAATCTCACTATAGATAGACTTATGTATTTTTGATAAATTTTGCTAACCTTCTGTTTGAGATATATGGAATGAACCATCATTCTATCACATGATTTGCTATCACCTCATGAATGAAAAATTCAACTTTATTTCTTTAAGAGATGAAGTGGAAATTGTTCAAGGCACGAAAAACAGTGAGATTTTCTAATTCAAATTCTTCAACTTTAGGGAAATGATCCTGAAAACCAAAAATGTTGTCCTAGTGCCCTTATATCCGATGAATCAGAAGGTACCTTAGATCATCACAAATTTATGGCTCAATGACTGTTGGATTTTTCATAGCCCTGTTGTCTACCACTATCCATCAGAACTTGATGGGTAGATTTCTCTTCCACATCCATATTTTCACCTATGTTCTCCTATGTGGAAACCCAGTGATTAGTTAATTTGGGTAACCATTATGTTTCATACTTCACTTTTTTAAAATTATGTTTTAGTATTCCTTTTTACAGAAAATTTCAAGTAGTAAACCATTTATAACCCCGGAGAATTTCGAGGGTGAAATTCATTTTAAGGGGGTAGAATGTAACATCCCGAGCTTTTATGAGAATTATTCTTTTTAATTTTATTGATGTCTTGTGTTTTACGCTACACCAAGATTAACTTGTACTATACACAACACCGTATTAGCTTGCAGTATACGCAACACTATTATTGGCTCGTGTTATACACAATTTCAAGTTCATTTTGTGGAAATTATTCTACACAACATTAAGTATAAATTTTGTTTAATGTATAAATGAAAAAAGTTTTAATTATGTTATACGCAACATTAAACAGAGCTTTTGCTACAAGCAACCCTGAATTGGCTTGCATTAAACACAATCAAGAACTTCTTCAATAGTGTGTGTAGTACGCAATACCGAGTTTTACTAAACGAGATATTATAATAATATTATTATGAACTATCCGTTATAAATAGTAATTCCCACTTTTTGAAATTTTATAAATTTTATCTTTCAAAATGGACTTCATTTTTAGATTTGGAATATCGAAATTAGCCTAGGGTTAATTTTTGGAATTTTTCTGAAAACTTTCAATTTTTAATGAATCGTGAAAACATTGGGTTACTATTTAAAAACCGAATTTTTATTTAAATAATTATTTATTTTATTTAAATTTATTTTCTATCAAAATTGATACATAATACCTATATAAGTTAAATGTAATTCATTGGAGTCATTTTATAATAATTTTAGATATATAAAAATTTTATTGAACTTTTCACCGTCTTTTACCCACCTCCTAGGAGAATTTGAAAATTTACATAAAACTTAATTTTACCGCTTCTGTGAGTGGAATTTAGAAAATCCAAGAGACACGGTTAATATTAGGGAGTAAAATGTGGTTCAATAAGATAAATTTTTTTTTGGTGAATAGTAACTTTTTACTTTTATTTACCACGATTAAAAGTAAATAGGGTAATTAAGGGTAAAAATGATATTACTATTACCCTAACACATGTCCTAATTCTATTGGATAAGTGTAATTCGACCGAAAACAACCTTAGGGATAAAATATTACCCTTTAGGTCCACTTGTATTAGATTAGGACATTTATTATTATTTTATTTAAAGAAGGGTTAAAATAGTTAAAATCAATGTTTAATAACTAAAACATTTTTAATATAGGGTTATACATAAGATAAATTTGACTATCAATAATAATTAGAAAGATAAAAATATTTCATACATAATGGTATTTTATTTATAATTTTTAGACATTAAATAATTCAATTTATTTATGACACAATGATGATGTTTTAATTGCCTTATTAATGAAATATTAACGTAATTGATGTTATAAAAACCCAAATAAATGAAATTTTAGACTCTTAATGAATTCCAAAACTTTTATAGGTTAATATGACTTGTTATTATTGATTTAATTAACTTTTTTAGAAATAATAATGCTGTTATGATTTTCAAAAAAATCATGTACCAAATAGTGTCAAAATTGACATTAAATAGTTTTTAAAACAAATATTATATTATTAATTGATATTTTTTCCTAAAAATCTAAGGTTAAGCCAAATAAATTTGATAAGGATATATATATATATATATTAATAATTAACCACTTGGGGTTTTTTTGGCTTTTTATAGTACGTTTATTAACCATATACTTTAAGAAAACAAAAAGACACGGTAAAAGTTAAATTATTTAACTTAGAGTTAAATTTAAATGATACAGATAAAATTGTAACCTAAACTTGTCTAAAACCTATTGGTTGAGAGGATTTATACCCATACCCACCTTATCTTCTAAATAAATCAATTTTCAGCTATTAAAAACCAAATATGACTTTATTATAAAATAATATTTTATGTTTTCCTAAGGTACCCCTCTCCTCCCTTATAAAAAGGGAACCCCTTTCCTCTTCTCTTCACACCCTTTTGAGCCCGATGCTTGGCCAAACCCTGAAAATTACCCTTCTCAACCTCTCTAGTTACATAATATAGATTCTGGTCTTCTCAAAAGACCAACTATAGTTCCCTAAGAAGAAATTTAAAGGAGGTGCGTCGAGGAAGAGGTAATCTCTTCTACCGACTCTTTCAAGTTTCTTTTTTCTTCTACTTCCTCTTATTTAGTTGTTTAATTATAAAGTAATAAAATCAGTATTAATTATATATTGATATGTTATTATAAATATGAAGCAACCCCATTTCACCTTCTATCCATCCTACAGAAAACAAAATCACTGCGCGTGCCTACGTATGGAATATCGTCTCTACGCTGTGGTGTAATCAGTTTTCCACCACCACCTTACTTGGATGGGTATAATGGTGTAAATAAATAACTATATATTATTATTTTAAAGTTATATTGATTCTGAAATATTCTACATACACTTCAATACAATTCCATTATCATGGGAATGATATCATCGCTCGTGCATACGTACGGACTACCATCTCCACGAACGCGATAAGATTCATTTTCCATGATTAACCATTCAAGTATGATTATAAAGTATATAAAATAAATATTAATGAAATATATTACATAATAATGATACTGGATTTATGTACATATATGTTTCATTTAATTAATTCCATTTAATTTAATAAGGAAACGAAAACAGCGTTCATGCGTACACACGACCTACCATCTCCATGAACGGTGTATTTCATTCCATTTATCGATATATAATATATATTTATATACTGAATATATATTATATAAAAATAATGTTTTACATTCTGGGATTATGTAAACCAGGATATAATTAATAATATCAAGAACAACATGTTGAAACACGTATGATAAATGAAACGATTTTACCCAAAACGCTGCATTAACATGGAATTTACAAAATAATGGGTAATATAAAGTCATAAGTGAACCATATATGATATCATAAAATTGAATATGATTCTGTAATAAGTCAATGAAATTTTTTAAATCATTATACAGGAGGTTCGGATACGTACGAATCATATCAGACCTAAGGTAAGGGATAACTATTCCAATCTCGTTCTTATCTGAGATTGTTATTCATAAGTATTTGCTGGGGTTATTGTTATAATCCATGCCCATGTTTTCTAAAAATGTTTTCATGTATTTTTAAAGTCTTTCTTACCCATTTTTTACTTTTACTACATGGTATTTGAGGAATCTTTTTTTACCATACTAGGTACTTTTTGACTTTTCCGTCAAAAGTACGAGAAGAATGTTTTTTTACTTATACGGAATTAACGGATTTTTACGGTTTCATAATGCCTCATTTTCATGAATCATACTGTAAAAAATTTTATGAAAATTTTCGACAAAGTATTTTTTTTAATTTTCATGGAATTTTGTGAAAAGAAAATGATTTTTGAAAAAGAAATGATATTTTCCTCAAGAATTTATTTCAAGTGTTTTATCAAAACTATTTTTCATATAAGATGACTTTATTTCATATGTGTATGTTTAAAGTATAATATATCTATGATTTACATGGTTTCACTTTTCTTATGATGAATTGATATCCATTTTTTTATATGGATTATGTTATGATGTGATGATGTTTATGAAACCCATTTTATTCTTTGGGTAATGATGAATGATTTATGTTCATGTTGTGGCACACGTAAGAATGATTTAATTATGAGATGGGTGGGACCTATATGTCCCTCCAAATAATTGGGTAAATATTTTTATCTCATGAGATGGACATGGCCAGAACGGTAAGTTAATCTGGTTCAGTGTTACAGGACTGAAACGAGGAGTGAACTCGATTTAGAAAGGGACTTTGTCCACTATGATGGTCTTGGAAGCAAGGCCTTGGACACTATGGAAATCATGTCATGTGATTAATGGTTTCCACAATTACATGTTTTATTCCCATTCTGTTTTATCATGATTGATGTATCTATGCCTTATGTACTGCTATGTTTTATGTCATTGCTCAAGATTTTGATGTTTAAACATTATGTTCATGTTTTTAAGCTCAAAGGTATATAGTGTGTTATATTCTCTCTATGATTACCCTTACTGGGCATTTGAGATGTCCCTTAATCTGTTTTCTTTTCCCCAGGATATAGAGAAATGTTTTAGGTAAGAAAACCAAAGGGTAATATCTTTATGGGAGATGTTGAAGATCTTTCACAATGATTAGAAGATTTTGTTCCGAGTTTCCAAAGACACTAAACTATTACGATCCTTGAGTGTTGGTTTTTGTTATGTATTAAGTATTCTGAAAAAGGAATGTAATGTCCCTGTATGTCATGTTTGGGGTCTCTACAATGATCATCCATTGATATATCCTACATTAACACGTACTAAGAATTTGATCTCTCCCTTTCTTGTGTTTCCTTTCCCCAGGTTATGAAGAAAGGATTTAAGTAAGGTATTTTTGAGAAGGGTACTATGTATGAACTTTATGGGATATGTTAAAGATATTTATTGAAATAAGATTATTCTGTATCTAATCTCCAAAGATTCAAAACCTTTATAGTTATGGGGTATCTTATGTTAAGATATTTATTGAATATTCATCTAAAATTATGTAAGATTTTTATATGAAAATTTCAGGTCATGTTAGTCCCTATCATGAGAACACTGATGAAACCTTCCCTGGATCCTATTTTCTTATCTTGGCCACATAAGTGTCATGTTGGTATCCTTGATTCACTAAATGACTTATACACATCTAGGTCTCTTGCTTATATATGAGCCCCAACTATTTTACGATTAACAATGTCATATTTATGACTCATGAATGAGGGAAGACACACATATGGGTATCCTCCTGAGGTATAAGCTATGAACATGTCCCCATTGATAATATCATCCCTATGAATCATCAAGGAGACAAACATACAAGTTGGGCCTCTTGTTAGGTGTAATCCCCAAATTCTCCCTCATTTGTCCATATTCCCCATGATTTTAGAAATAATTTTCCATCTTGTTACCAACAGATAGGTGGTGGATGCACAAACATGACCCTTTTACTAAGTGTAAGCCCCAATCCATACCCATTAATGATCTCATCCATATGAATTGTTATGGAATTGTAGATAAAAAATGTGCCTCCTACAATGTGTAAACCCTAATTATAATTTCTCTTGTTTAGTTACCAATAAGAAGTATAAACCAATTATAGTTGTACATTTAATAATTCCTACACCATTTCTTATTTTAATTTTTTTCGTGCACATTAACTTTCCAGATGACATTAAAATGCATAGATTCACCCTATCACATGAATGTAAATTCTGAAACTCGAACTATATAAGATTTTATTCCTATTAACTAGGATATATAGGATGCCTCTTTAAGGTTAAAACCCATGATACAACCATATACTCATTGGGCCATATTCCCAGTGAAACTATATCCCCATTAGACATACTCATTGGGTTATATTCTCTATGAAACCATATCCTTATTAGGCTATATTCCCCATGTTACCATATCTTTACTAAGAGACATTCCCTATGAAACCTCATTGTATTTGGGATATATTACCATTGATTCTAACCACACCCTCTCCTGTTCAGTTAAAAAATAATGAGATGAAATAAAAAGGGAATCTCTTGTGTAATTTCCCCATAACCCATTACTAGGCACCTTTCCCCTAGTAGTTTTAACTAACTAACATTATAGTGAAAAGAACACATCCCTTACATATGATGTGAAACTACTTAGAATAGGTCCTATATATATGAAATTGAATTGAACCATGATAGTTCTAGAATGCATGACCTTAAAAGAAACTTCTTAAGGTCTTAAATGAAAAAAAATTAAAGGTAAATTCGCTTGGTTATGGATGAACGGCATTAATATACAGTACAATAGTCCTTTTAACAAGACCTTAAAAGGTATGGAATTTCCAATTAAGTGGAACTAAAATATACGAGTTCTTATTCCCTTTATAGTGATACATATGAATTCCCTCTCATTGGAATTATCCCAGCCTTATAATACCTATTGCATTCATGGATTCTAATAAATTCTAGAGTGCCCAATAGTGAAACATTAAACTATAATAACAACCTTATTAGTGTGAGATAGATATGGAGACTATAATATAAACATATTTTCTCATAAAATTCATTTTGCTTATCAATATCAAGAATAGAGGAAACTAGTCCTGCATTGGGATTTGGGAAGGATTAAATTATATTTCTCATATCCTTAGAAGAGTTCCAAAGTAGGAAATAATCCACCTAAAGGGTGTGGTGAGCTTGGCCTACCATCCTGTTGGCCAATGAAAACAAATTATATCACTGGATAGTCCCAATAACTATATCACTTTTAAAAGTAGGTCTACATTATCTCAAAAAATATAGTACCATTTCATGTTTTAAATAGAATGGTGAACCTAATGTGAATCCTCTACCCATGAGAGTGATCAATCGACCATGTTCGTACTTGTGATTCTTTATTAGTGAGATTATTATTCATGCTATTTGATCATATTATGACTTTAAATAATCCTCTTTGATCTTACTTCAATAAAAATATACTTATAAAGTGTAACATAAAAATATATATCCTATAGAATGATTAGAGGGATCCATAAGTCATATTACATTGCTACATGCCATCATCCAATGTATCTAACACATGATGCGACCATAATGAAGTATATAGCCCCAACATCCCAACATACACTATAAAAAATTCAGTGCCTCTAGCACTAGTTGGTGACCACCCCAATATATAATTATCCTTATAATGGATCCATTATGACCTTAGAGGCCACCCATGAAATCCTATAGGAGATGAATCAAGGGTGACCATCCAATGAATTATGGACCGTGAAGAAGCATGTGGCTTTAGTTTCCACCTCCAAATACTTCAAGAGCCTATCATTAGAGTGAAATTATGTATACCTACATCATATTAGGTAGGTGTAGGATGACATTGAATAATCCCCACAACTACTTAGGATATTCCCAAGAGGGATCCTATTGACTATCACCATTTTTAGCTCTGCATAGTCTCAGCTCCATGGGAGGACACCAAGGAGATCACTGTAGAGGTACATGTATTTTTTTATAAACCAGGGAACTTAGGAAGTGGTCTTGTTGAGGGTGATATACGATTGATGGAAATGAATAGGTTCATATTCGTGTTCCCTCTCAGGAGGTTCACTAGAATATCATGTTTATGATTATATGAAATTCTCATATCCCTATCCCCACATATAAATTACATAGGCATATTCTAGTGGAAACAACCAAGCCTTACCCACCATAAATATTCATGTAGGAATATTACAATAGTGATAATGGAGTAGGATCATATCTCATCTATCATAAAGGGGACTCATCATCATATTATAGTGGATGTACATGAGTATCCTTATATACCTTATCCCCTTACCTTTCTGAGATCTCATCAGTATATCTAGAAAAAAATTACATATTAAGAACATAATAATATATAATTTCTAGTCTACGAATCCTAGAATCATATTACAATAGTAAATCATGAATGGGATCAAATCTCCATCCCCATCCAAGTAGCACAAAGGCAGATTTTGATAGCAATATAGGGGAAGTCTTACATCTTTGTTCCTATTAAGAAAGTCCATTGAAATATTTTAGGGATAAATAGGGAGGCACCTAGGAGGGAACCCTTTCATGTAGGTCGTTTCCAACACTACGAGACTTAGATTATGATCAAGGATCTAATCCTGATCACCAATTCCTAGACTTATATAATAATAACTCACCAAGGGAGAGATCCAATTTTAGAATTGGATCATATAACTATTCCTGGTAATATTCAGAAGGTTCTTCAACAAATTTAAATAGTGGCCTAATAATTTGATGAATCCTTATAACAAAATGTTATGGTTTTGGAGGACCTCCTTATAATGTCATGATAAAAAACTATGGAGGTTGTCTAAAGATTACTCACTATATATTTCCTTCCCATGGTGACATAAAGATCAACCAAGGAGGTCACTCCTATAGTTTTTCTTGTGAATATCCTCTGTAAATCATGAGTATAAACTAGATAGAAGGTTATAACTTACTAAATCATCAGAAATTAGTGACCATGGAGGCCATCCCCAGGGTATGTGTTGCAAGTATGCTCTCTAAAATGAACAAAATAGTTGAACTTAAGGTCCTCTTTTTGATAGTGGTTCGATTATCTTATCTATGAAGTCCCTTCCATTGGTGATCATTGTAGTAAACCTCCTCAAAATTATTCATTTTCAAAACATTATTGAACTCACAAGGTAAAAGATACTTCTAGTTATATTTTATACCAAGAGGCACCTAATAAGTCAAGGAAATTTAAACTAAGTTCACTATCACTGATCGTTGAAATTTAATCCCAGTCAAAGTATAGTCTTAGGCAATACTTAGTATATCTACTTCCCCAAGATCAATAACTCTCTAATATGACTAAAGAGATTATGGATAATCTAGATCCTTTTGACAAATAACTTTATAATCATCCATTAAAGTTGGAATAGACCAAAGAAACCCACACAAAGGATGAGGAGAACATCTTAGTGATATGAGAAGAATTAAGCAAGAAGAATACCATCCTTGTACTAGACCACAAACACATATCAATATAACATTCCCAATGCACTTGAAAATGAATTTATGGACTATATACACCATGACTTGTAGGAGAATATCCATCATCTCGAGGATATATACTAATATGATGAGTAATATGTCAATCAACAAATGATACTAGAGGAGACCAAATACCATGTTGAAGTGGACATATTTTAAGCGGACTAAAGATTGAGATTCGTGAAATAAAGTGAGAATATATAACAAGAATATATCATCAATGTAAATTCTATTTTCCATATGATCACCTACACTCCACCAGATCTACATATCAATGGGTCGGGTGAATACAGTGCCCTATACTTTACCCCATCGTCGGCCAAAAAGGACCGGTAGGGAAGGCAACTTACAATGTCATTACTTTTTCCTAAGTATCATACCTTAGGTATGTATATTATAGTTTAATTTTCTAGTGGAATATCTATATTCCTAATCCCTAGTGGATGTTTAATTGATTATAATGAGTTATTGGATGGCTCCGGTATTACACTTACGAAAAGGTGATGCAGGATTCTCATTTAGGGGAAACGAATCCTATATCCATATATCAATCCTAAGTGGGAGGAATATCACACTTAGAACTATTAATTCACCCAAATAATTCCTGAATAAAGGGTTTAAAGGTGATTTAGTTCATTTTTAATTCTCTTCTCCACATCTTGTTTTATCATTTCTATTGAATTTTTAATTTGGAAATGTTATTTTTTTGTTAAATAAATAATATTTATTGTGATTTTGTTCATAATTTTCAAAATAATAATTATTTTTTTTCATAAATCTTGCATATTAGTGATGATGTTTTTTTTTTCAATTTGAATAATTTGTAAATTAATTATTTAATTATGTTTTAATAGTTACAATTTTTTAAGGTTTTTATTATTTCACATTTTATTTTATTTATCTTATAAATAATTAGTTTAATTAATTTACTCTCTTGTAAACAAATAAAATGTCACTTTTGTTTTGGACATTATAACATTAAAATTAATTTTATTAATTTAATTTAATTCTTTAATTTTTTGGTTTCCTTATTTTATTAATTCATTTAATTAATTAATCATAAAGTTAAAAAAATAAAAATCAAATATGTTCTTATTCAATTCAAATGTATAAAATGTTTTTGGCAATTAAATCATTGTTTATTAATTTTATTTCATTTAAATAAATTGTTTTATGAATTATATTTTTTAATTTAGTATTTTATATAGTAATTTAATTTATTTTGTTTACTTGATTGTTTATTTTTTTTGAAAAATAATTCATTGTTTTGTTTGATTTGTCTTTGATGCAAGTGATGCTATTCTAATTCCTGTCTCACCATTACCGTCTAGCCCCTGACTCAGTTTTCATCATGCCACCGCTTCAACCTCACAATGCCACCATTTTTAACTGGTGTCACAATTCATCCCACTCACTGTGTCACCATCTCTCCATCCACACTACCACCAGTTCCCTTAAATAGTGTCACTGCCATCGTTCACCACCCCTACACCCATCTGCAATAGTGACTGTCTCACCTCAATGCCTCACACCATTATCACTGCCATCAACACCAAACAACTTCAATATCATAATTTCACATAAAAAAATCAACCAAAAAACAAAATCCAGAAAAGAATCAATTTCAAAATACAAATCATTAGAAGAAACCCAAATAAATTTGTCTTATAGATCTGAATCCAATCTGGAAGATGAGTTCGAACCACTCAACTAATGAAGAACCTCACTTGTGCCGTTACTCCTCACCTAGGACTGAACTGTCACCAAACACCCGAGTAACCCTATGTCTGTGCCTTTTCATGGTTCTAGCAGCAAACCTTTCTATTTCAGAATCTTCCTGATTGGATCTTGACATGTTGAATCGCTGAACCAGTCTTAAGTCGAACCTCTTCACTATCGCACGAGATCCCCTAATTCATTCCACACACACTACTTTAGCCACTCCCATACCCCAAGAGCCAGGACCCTGCCTCCTTCTCCCTCTCCTTCTTGCGAACAAACCCTCATCCACCCCACCTCTGTTCTTTTTTTATTTTTATTTTTCTATATTATATTAATATAATATATAAGATTAATAACAACAGTAAAGTAAAATATAATTTATAAATAGTTATAATGGTTTTCATAGTTACTTTATGTAAATATTAGTATTACGTATTATAAAACATATATTTTTTATATAAACATTTTTTTCTTAATTTTATGTAGTGATATTAGTAAATAGTATATGTATATATATTATAATCATTTCATTTTATGTGAGTTATGTGTTATGTGTTTTTTTTCTATAACTTTGTGTAGGACGAGTTGGAGCAGATCATGGGGTCTAACATCAAAAATTATTCCCAGGTCATTGCTAGTGGAGATGTACAATCGCTAAAATTTCATTGAAAAGAGGGAGACAAGAATAACAGAGCATGCCACATGGATAGAAACTGCCTATTAGTTTAGTTTTCTATTTTATCTCTGAATAAGAGTGGGGCGACTCATCTCTTCTATGGGAGGGGGGGACTCCACAGTCCACTCCATCCACACCTCCTAGACTGAGGAATCAACTTCGACATCAGAGACAAGACCCTGCTCCTCTGTCACCTTCTCCATCTTCCATCCGCCACTCATTATCTATTTTCCTTCATTAAATTGTGTTTTTAAATTCTTGTGTTTCATGTTTTGAAATTTGAATTTTTATTTATGTTTCATTTTTTTGTAATTAATTCATCCTCAGTTTGTGTCATGATCTTCAATCTCCAAAAATTGATATCTAACCTTCGGGGACAGATTTTGGTTAAGAAACCTAGTGCAATCTGGATATTTGAGCATCAATGCAACCAATATTTTCTTCTTAGCCTTACTAAACGTTGGAAGGGAATAAGGGTGCATGTGACGACATACTTTCACTATATCAGGTTTCTACTATCTTGTCTGACTTCTTCTCCGCTTCCCATCTCTATTTCTCAAACGGAGAATCAAAATTAGTTCTGTGATTTGACGATCTCAGTAGGATCATTTTTCCTTGTGAAAATACTTAGCTGGAATGACCTTGCGGAGTGAATCACCTTATAGTTAGGAGGAATGCTTGAGCAATGATGAAATTCTATGTTTGAGTGTTCAATTTTTCGGTGAGATTGGTGTGTGATCTGAGTCATCAGACATGCACTGAGTGGATTAAATATTGTCGATTAATTTATTCAATAGATCTAGGATAGGGAGTATATGGTGGATTAACCGTGGTATGACCTTTGTCTCACATATTATTGTATTATGTGTCTTGGTGTCATTTTCATTGTTCTAAGTGTTTTTGTTCCTTGTGTTGTGCCTGTGTCTGCAGTCTTTTCTTGTTCCTTGTAGTTTTGTCCTATTATTTTTCTGTTGCTCTTATATCCATCCTATATTCCACACTTACTGTGTTTTCAAAACCAAGTATTTTTTTCTTAGGAGTTGTATTTTTATATTTTTAAAATATTTTAAAACACAAAAATATTTTCGGAATGACCACTTGTGCATTAGACACTTTTTCCTTGAGAGAGATCCCGAGGTTAGCCACTGTGCTATATCTTGGGGTTTATAAATGTAAAATTGGTCATCCTCATGATAAGGAATATTTCAAAAGGTCAATAAGATTATAATAATAGATGTGCCAGCTGTATTTTAGGAACAACCATAGCCTACAAGGCTAGGGGAATTTTCACAACCACAATTTCCTTTATGTTCATCAAATACACAATAGATCCAGGATGTGCTGGTAGTAGAGAAACATTAAACCCAAAATAAGGGGTTGGGTGAATTTTTACTCCAACCACCTCCAAGTAATTAAATTCTCATAATATTGAGGGAAACATCATAAGAAAAACTCTCTATATTCCTTCAACTTCACAATCCATCTCCCTTATTTTGTTCATTCTTGGTGATTGATGATGGATATTACTTCATGATTACCATACATAAATTTATCTCTAATAATCATGGGATAAAGAATTTTAATCCTTAAAAAATTCATAAGATGAATCCATCCACCAAGAAGAAAAACATCAAGAATGAATGTGATTTTCCCTCAGAAGATGTTTATAAGATAAAAAGTCCCTGTATAACATTGATAATGATATGATCAATAATAGTCATTATGAATTAGTGATTTTTATAGAGATATCCCTATAGATTTCATGAAACCTAAAATAAAAATATAAAAACACTATAAGGAAACTTCTTCTTGAACTATGGTATCCATCTAAACACATGAAGAAGTCTTATGCACCTAATATTAGAGGAAGAATGAAGACTTAGAAGATCCTCAAAATATTCAGCTAACACCTACATAATGCTATTTAACATTTTTTATTGGGAAATATTTTTCTATTACCCACCCACAACCCAATATAGCTAGACCCCTCCATATTAAGGAGAAGATAGCCCAATAAAAATTTGAGTTTGATATATTAAGGTGACTCAATGATGAATTAATTAGCAAAAATATTCCTATTGTGTACAACTTCTTAATAGAGTCTAATGTTTCCCCTCTAGTACACATCTATTAAAAATAAATTCTCAAATATTAAGACAAAATCTAAACAATCCAATTTAATTGAGTTTATAAAACCATTTTATCTAGCTTCCACAATCAAGAACTATCATGAATTTCATCCCATGGGGCGGAAACTACCACCATTTTTGGTATGCAATCCCAGGAAAACTCATGGTAGGTATAAAAAGCATACATAGTTGAGCTGAAAATATCAAGCTCCACTCACAACCTCTAGTTGGCCATCTTCTGAGGTGATGGTACTATCAGAGCTCCTTAAATCCATTGATTCCCTCGCTACTCAAATGGAAGAAATAGAAGGGAGATGTGCATTGGTGTATCATAATATAAAGTTATGTCCTATATAATTGGACTTTAATCTGATGCACCTAATTTTAAGAACCCCTATTTACCAATATTTAATGACATAAATGACCCAAAATTTTATCTCACATACTTTAAATATCAATGCATCCATGTGATGGAACACCTGAGAAATTGGAGGTAGTGAAACTCAAGTGTTTTATGAAGTCCCAAGAGGAAACAACATTTTTAGGTACAATAACATACAAGGTGGGTCTGTCTCCAATTGGGAATATCTAAGATGAAAATTAATCTACTAATTCAGTTCCTTATAGTGGAATGAAACAATACTTGACCCCTCAAACTGCAAACAATGTGAAAAATAGTGACTCTCAGACTTCATATCTAGGTGGGATGGATTGAAATATTCACTGAATATGTGTCTTTTATAATAGAAATTATTATAAATATGAATAGAAAACCTCTGAGATGAGTTTTAAATTCCAATCATTCACTTTAAGTATCCTAGTGGTTTCCAAGAGATTATTTCTATTTTATAATGACTGGAGGATTCCATTTAGTGTTTCGAGTCCAAGTCTAGGCTGACACCATTAGAACATGGGAATAATACTAGTAGAGCAGAGACCGTGATATTCATGCATAAACCCACACCACTGTTAGCTAAAGATATAAAGACCAATGAATATCATGTGGTGCCTCCCCTTAAATGTAATTAGTTGAAATAATTCTATCTTCAGGTGAGGTTGAATTAAAAAAGTCACATATGGTTTCAAGACCAATGGAATAAAGTTTATTCATTCCCAAAAGAACATGTTCCTGGGTATTTAATCAATTTCATGGATAGAAACTTACTTCGAGTACTAGATGTTAGAAAAAACAACAAAATTTATCTAAATGACCAGATTTATTATTTCCACTTCCTTCAGATTCTGAGGCCTAACACCCAAGGTTGATTTATATTCAAGTACATACACCAGAAGATGCTTTATTTTGACATTATCATGTTGGAAAAACCACCAACATAAGTGTCCTATGTATTCAACACGTCATAAAAAGAATAATAATAGTGGTAAAAATTTCTAAAAAGTAATCCAATGCAATTTTATTATTGGATGACCAGGAAATCAATCATATATGCACACACCATACATGTGTCTTAATTAAACTAGCTAGTTATTACCCGTGTTTCCCTATGATGTTATATTTTCGAATTTATTCATCATAATTGTCCAAGGGATGATGAAATCATAATTAATAGACAAAGTCACAAGAGGAAAAGATATTTATGATACATAATCCAATCCAAGATCTATTATATTCATTGACGTCATCATTAGAAGGATGGGAATTGTCCCTCCAAATGAGAGAACAAGCACCATGCCTCTAAACATTATTCTTATCAAATGAATATTTATAATATTTTCTAATAAATTTCAACCACTTGACAAACCCCTTACTTGATGATGAATAGTTGGATCCATAGATCTTTATAATTAATCAAGTAGGAGGTCACAAAGTCCCAAAATGTTGTGGAAAACACGGTTTGGTTGGACTCTAATTTTCACAAACCATTTCAACTAAATCCATATATGTGGCCAAAAACTGAAGGTATTCACTCTAGATAGAGTAACAAGAACATTGATTTGATCTTAAATTATCCAAGGGTTATTCAGATCTAATTATATTTGAATTATAACTAGAATACATAATATTTTCCTGTCAACCTTGAAGTGTGGGAATGTTATCTCTTCCCAGCCTGTAAATAAAAAAAATGACCCTAAATTTTTCATAGGTAAAGGATCCACGGGCTCATCCCACTTTTTCCCCAAGACCTAAATCTTTATAATAAAATCATGGAAGGAATCATTTTCCATTGGTCTAAAAATATGAAATCTTGAAACAACTTACTATCAACCCATAAATGATTTCTAACCTTGATTCACTTCATCTATCCATATAACATAAAGATGTAATCATTGAGTCCCTTTTAACACCTGAATATTTATAATATGAAGTCTTCACAGTGAAGACATACCATGCAAAGAATGAATTTTTTGAAATCAATATAGTCTTTCATTCATGGAACATGACTGATAGTCTTTCATACTAAAAACAATTAGACCCTGGTACACCTCTAGAAGGATTAATGACATTGATATATGTTGGGACCTAATTGATAATATTTTAGGGATAAATCTCGTCCTAATATAAATTCTCAGACGTTAGGGTTAAATAAATATGGTTTATCTCCCACTAACATGAAAATCTAGGTGTATGAAAAGAGTAAAAACCCCATTAGGATGATCAATCTATGGACTCAATTTAGAAAAATTATCCCTATGCATGAATTCATTTTCATTCACTAATCATGCATTTCAAAAAATTATTGAGAAGGATAGAAATCCACATGGAAGTAGAAGTCCTCTTGTAATACCACCAATGTCTAAAGTACTCTATCAATCGGAAAACTAGTTTATAGTAAAAACAATAATTCCCCCTTTATATTATATGAATCTCAATGCATCAATTAAAGGTTATATAAAAGGGAGGGGAAGCAATTGATGATAAATAATTTTATCCAAGTTTCTACGCTTAATGTCTTAAAAATTTCTCATATCTATCCATGGAGTGAGATCAAAATAACTATCTATTTTACATTAACTAAATTAAGTAAAAAAATTCCAATTTTGGAAGTTATTAAGTCATGTGAGTTTCATTAGAAAACAAACCAAATCATCCAATAAATTTCCTTTCATGTACTCGTTATGTAGATCTCTCTATTGAGAAAACACCACCATGGAAGGAAAATTCCACTATACTGTATATGTATATCAAGCTATCCCTTGAGAAAATTTATAAAAAAATTATGAAAAATATTCTATCCAAAAAAACTAAGAATCTTAAACCATTTTTATGTGAATCCAAATAAAAAGAGAGCATCTTCTTTAGGAATATTTCATCACATTATCATAGTATATGTTTTATCAAGTAAACCCAACCATTTGAAAGAAAGATATCATTTTGACGGTAATAATGAAAATATACTCATACTGTCTAAAAGATCAAAAAATTACCATCAATTTTATCCTTATAATAATAATTAAGTAGAAGAGGAAGAAAAAATAAGGAGTTCTCGATAATTCCTTTCTTGCATTTTATGAAGGTGTCTTAACCACTATCACTGAACTTGTATAGATTAATCTAGGTATATAGGAATATCTATGACCTATAATGATTAGTTCCCCCATAACCCATAAGGAATAGGATGTGAAAATATAATTCCTAAAATAGAATCGAGAGGTGTTCTCATGGAACAATACACAAATTCTTAGATTGGATCTTGATTTGGATACCCATTAATTGGCCCTTCCATATGACCACCATTGATATAAATTGGTAGATAAGAGAATGCATCCGACCATTGATTCCAAGGTTGAATTAAAATTTGTAAATATCATCAAATATAACTTCATTTGGTAAGTATAATACCTGAAATATCTAACCAATATATATATCATTAGGAAGAACATGAAAAATCAGAGTTTACATCAGATTAAGATCCTAAATTGAACTACCCTAAGGATAGTTTCCCAGTCTCAATAATAGAGATACCAATTAGTGAAACGAATGATTTTTAGGCCATTTACTTCATGGATGGATATTCTATATATAAAAATATCTTTATGGCCCTTGAAGATAAGGAATCCACTTCCTTTAGTGCACCATAAAGAGTATATTACTACTACGATATTCCTCTTTTCATGAAGAATGAAAAATCCATATATAAATGGGCCATGTATTATATATTCAAGATCATATTTTGGGAGTGTCCTGGTAATATAGATGGTCTGGTGGTCAAACCCCAATAACCCTTTGACCATAATTTTACTATTGACGTATTTTTTAATAAAATATGCTAGAAAAACATGATGATAATACACTGAATTGTTATTTTTGGGTAACATTAGAGAAATTCATCAGATTTTGTGTATTCTATTGTTTCATTGAATTCAACCCTAAAAATAACTAGGAGATATTCACATGCCACCTCTTTATAATGTTAAAGAGTTAAGGTGACTCCATGAGTGTCTCACATATATTAAATGATTTATATCTAATTTTCTAGAAAATTATTTCCCATCATAAAGATGATGAAGAAGAAGGACACTTATTAGTGGGATGAAAATTTCTAGAAGGCCTTCAATGGTCTCAAGTAGTATCTACTGAATGCAGATGTCTTAATACCTCATATAAAATTGCATCAACCTATAAACTATTTGGAAACCCAGGAGTGATTATTTTGCGCCCTAAATAATCATAAAAATGATATGATGAATGACAAAGCCTATATTATCTTATAAGAAAAATGTTTTGTATTGATACTCGATACTCTAATTTAAAAAATAACTAATTTTCATTGATTTTCACAAGCCTAGAATTTGAGGCACTACATGAATCACCATGAGGTCTACTAAATATCCCTTAATGACCAGCTCTAATATATCCTGACTTCTCTAATGTTAACCATACATTTGGAATAGTGGGTGGTCATCTTAGTACAATTTTATATCTAGTTATTTTCTTAGATCATAGTTAAATGGAATGAACTTTTATATTTCTTCATAGAACACCAAATCCATGAAATGTCACTATTGGATACAATGCTTCTAGAAAAGTAAGTTTCCTGTATTTGTGAGGCTTCCCAGACTTGGGAAATTTAATTTAATGGTGCCTCTATAATCCCAAGAGGGAGAAGAATAGAGAACCCTAGGCTCAAATAAATGGGATTGTGGATTGTACTTGTATCCCCTAGAAAATCTGTATTTCCTTGCATGTTCATTCTATTAGAGTGTTGTGCAAAAAATGATCCAAAATACCAGGCCCTTAATACAGTCCTTGAATTTTAATTACCACAATTAGTGTCCTGATTAAAAATAATGGTAGAATATATATTAGTTATGAATAAAATCAATGGTTAATATTCCATTAATAAGGAAGAGTATATTCCATTTCATGATTATGTATTGGGTATGATCGATGAATAAACATCTGAGGCATATTTATCTCACATTCTACATCCAAAAAATACCCAAGCTAATGCACCAACCAATGAACCTATGAACCTAGACAATTCAAACCAAGAAATAATGAATATTCACCCTACACATTGTTGGGTGATGTCTTTATTCATCAATAGTGATATTAAAGAGATCAATGAAGTCAAAACCACACCTAAACAAGGTGATCATGTATTCTCAATAACTAGTGAAATAATTGGATGGTTGCATACCATTATATGATACCTCTAAAATGTAATTCTTATACTGAATTAGGGAAAAAGGGATATTCTGATGGAACATCAGATATTTTATACTCTAAGATGGCTCAAATTCCTAGAAATTATTCTAAAAATAATCCTTTGATGGAGTACTCATTAGATGCATTGAAGGAGGAGAGAACCTTTTCATTATAAAAAAATTCCATGTTAGATATAATGGTTCACAGTAGTTATTAATAGAGCTCTCTAATAAAATCAAAATACTTGGATACTTTCGGATGTTATTAATTTTGGGATGTATAGAGTTCACAAATAAATGTGATGGTTTTTAAATAGATTCCAAATTTATTCATCAATCACAGAGTTATTTCATACCACAAAATACTCTTTTTCATTTTCCTTTTAGAGAAAAGTTGTTAGGCGGGTGTATCCTCCAAGTATATACATATATTTCAACAATTTCCTTACTACCACTTATTTATTCTTCAAGTGGGATAAGGATATATCCCTCAAGGAAATTAGAATAAAGAATATCATAAATTATAAAATAATTATCTGATTTTATATCCCTCACACAATAATGGTGGATAATGACACCAATTTATGTACTTATGAATTTAGGATGGTATACCAAGAATACAATTCCCATTCCAACCATTCATCCCATTATCATGTAGTAGATAACATAAATATAGAGGTATTTCAAAAAAACTCTCTAATTTTCCTTCAAAATATGGATTAAAAAGACAAAAAATGTTTT
Source organism: Viscum album (assembly GCA_963277665.1). Classification (NCBI taxonomy): domain Eukaryota; kingdom Viridiplantae; phylum Streptophyta; class Magnoliopsida; order Santalales; family Viscaceae; genus Viscum; species Viscum album. The sequence goes on along the minus strand of OY728165.1, from coordinate 1,772,853,742 downwards.
GATTAAAAACTCCTATATGATCTATGGGATTATTTAAAAAAACACATATTCCCATATAGAAGACACCATATTAACCTATATACAGGACATAGATTTTTCTTCCCATTAAATTCCAATTTAATTCACTTCTCATTTCCATATGAAACCAAATAAATATATATAATAAGTCTTAGATAAGGTTGGATGAGCTAGAGAGGCTTTATGTGAAAAATATAACACACTCAAAAAAACCATTAAATCCATCAGAGTCTGGTTTCATGAGTATTTAACAAAAATCATTTCCTCTTATATTTTATCTCAGGAGATCTATTACTGGTCCTGAGAAATACAATGTTACCTAGGACGAAACCTTTAAAGATTGCACTGGAATGTGATGGACATTATATCAAGCATACTATTTACTCTAATAGATACTATTACCTAATAATTATGGGTATATATCATATTAAACCTACCACTAAAGTTAGGTTTTTTAAGAAATAATTTTGATAATATCATGATGAGTTCAAAAAAACCATCGTTGTATGACTATAAACATCATGTCACTAAGGCCCTCCTCATATGTCATCAAGCTGAAGAAACCTTTCATCCTAATTTGAATATATAAAACTACACATTTGAAGTCCTAATAGTATAAATATAAACTACATAACACTAAGGTCCTTATAATACTACCTCAAACAACATTAAAACTTCATCCAAGTTGTATAATACTAAACTACACAGTCATAGTCCTAGATGTATAACTATAAATTGCAAGCATATAGGTCCTCATTATATGGACCTAAAACACAGAACAATTTCATAATAGTAGAAAGAATCCAAATATCATGGTTTTAGTCTGGGATATACAATTATAATCTACATTACACTAAGGTCCTTATCTTATAACCTTGAACAATAGAATTCTCTCATCCTTTCTCACAACGTTAAAGTCAATGACATATGGTCTATCCTACAAGACAATAAATTTCCTAGAGTGTTCCATCCCATGTGTAATTATTTCTCTACATGAGTTTATATCCAGGAAAGGGTCACCAATTTTTGGTTTTATATATAGAAACATATAATAAGGTAAAAATATCCAACTTTTTAGAACTATTATTTAGATTTTAATCCTCTGTAATTCACATTGAGTTTTTATATTCTATAGATTGAACATATAGTGGGATAATTATACCCATTACCTACAAATGATATTTATTTTTGAAGGATCAACCACTAGGAACTACATATGGATTCATTTTTATGTCCTATAGGATATGTTAAAGATTGGATTACTATAACAGTCCCGTCCATAGTGTGAATATCTATTATTGGTGTAACTTTGGTGGTAAAGAATTTCCTAATTCATGTTTGGTTTTTTCTATTTTCTGACTAGGGTAACTAATAATTACCGTATGTATGAGTTAGATCTGTGTAGATAAATTCCTCTTTATTAATAACTATTTGTGGATTTATTTCTATTATCATAGGATACATATTGATTCCTAGATCTCTTATCATAGGTATATTCAAAAATATTATCAATTTAATCCCTATCATAATTGTGTTTGGAACACATCATTTATATTTTTTTCATTCACATAATCTTAACATAAATATGTAACAATTTTTATAGTTGTGCATGAAATATATTTTCACAGAACTAGGATCCTCCCAACACAACCTTAAATGGTATAACACATTCATTCTAGTAGCATAATGTAAAAATTTATAGCCTTAGTAAATTATATTTGACTCTAAAATTATTAGAATAAATAATTTTCATATGAACTTAATCTTCAAGGCATAATAATCATATTCATATAACATTAAACTATATGACATGTGGTCCACCATACATGACCATTTCAATAGTTCATGATGTTCTTACTATGAGACCCATTTCTATCACATGATAACTAGATCCATGTAATAATTCTCATTATATGGTTTCCTCCATTTATCAACCTATAATGAGGTAAACCCCCCCCCCCCTTTAAAAGATATTGATATGTATAAGAGTTTTTTTTACTTATGGATTCAATGTTTATGGATATACAAGAAACTCCTATTTTTTTTGTTAACCTAACCAATGACTAAACTTGACCCTTATTAGAACTACATGTGGATGAATTCCTACTACCTCATCATAAGTAGTGGTACCTAGATCTCATATACAAGTCCTATCCACAAATTTTATCTTCTTCCTGGACCTATCCCAGGGTACATGACTCGAACTTGAACATGTCAAGTTTCCCCATGGTCATGTTTTATAATAGAACCAAATTAGGTTATCTTGGGGTTGAGAGCCCATTATCATTAGGTTTACTCCCTTATCACAGAGGGAAATCCATTTAATTCATTTTGATGTTCCCCTACATATTTTTTAGATCTATTTAGAGACATTTTATGAACTATGTGTAGTATGATTCTTTTCACTATTGGATATAATTCAATGTATGGATCAGATATCCTTGACCATATATCAAATTTAAATTTCATATAAACTCCCCTAGTGTATGGTATCCTAATTTATGTATGGTTTTCTACACCATACATACATTAAGGTAGTATATACAGAGGCTCAGGTCCTACCCTAGGTATCACCATGGGATCTACTATGATTTTAATCCCACCCTAGACTATAAAAACCCTTGTATTTCAATAACTATGTGTGGATTGATTTTTATCATTACAAGATATATAAATATATTTAGATTACATATATTTCACTCAACTATAAGTTTAATTGAATATAAAATCACATTTCATCTTGAAATATAAGTCTTTATCAATTATCATTGGGATTTCTCTCAATACACAACACTATGAAGAATATAGTTCACTTTGATTATAAGAAAAATATTTTCGAATACCCTTATATAATGTCCTCATTACGTGAATTTAAACTACACAACATCTATTTCCTTATCATATGAACAAAAAATTAACTTCATTTAGATCATCCTATATTACCTTAAATAACATTGAGTTTCCTACCCTGTATGGTTTAACCCCACACTAGGATAAAATTCCTTATTATCAAAATTTTGTGTCCAAATGTTTATAATATCATTATTCAAGCTGGAAATTTCTTAATTAGCTTGAAACTTGGATACAATCTTTTCATCTCTCCTACACATGATCCAGATCTATGTAGAGGTCTTATAAGAACTATGTGTGTCTTGATTCATACTATTTTAGGATACATATTGACTCTTAGAATCCATATTTTAGGCATGACCATAAATACCATTTTCTTTACTCCTAGTAATTAAGCTGTCACTCATTCACATTATGTTTCTAGAAATAACCTGGTACTATTAGGAATGCACATATTTTCCCTTTCACATATAATAACTATAGGTGGAATGATTATTATTATTGAAAGATATATAGTGATTCATATATTATTATGCCTAACAATATTCTTTATCCCTATCATCCATTATTTTTTACTTGTGTATGAGGTCTTACTCATGTGTGATGAGTTTTTACTCATGTGTTCAATTCAAAGATGAAGCCATTTAATTTTTTTTCATGATCTAGATCGATAAAAAAATACCCTTGTATAAAGGCCCTTATTATACTTCCTTAAACTATAAAACATCTGAGACCTTATCAATGATATTAAATTATACAATATATGGTCTTCCCAGCAAGACCATAAAATATTTAAAGTGGTGTATGATATATGACCTAACATCCTTGTATGAGAACCACATCCATATAAGGGTGCCTAACATGTGTATCTTTCCATGACCCCACACAAGGATAAAATTACCCTTTCTTCATAAAAATTAATTCCAAGTGTTTGGGATAACCATATTTATATTAGGTTTTCTAACTTGGATATGCATGCACTAACATATTTCCTGAGGAGCTACCATGAAGCCTCTTCTGGTTTGGATTTAAGAAACATATAAGAAAATGTATCAATTTTAAATATGAGTTAGATCTATGTGGAAACTCTTTGATAAGAACTACACATGTTTTATTTTCTTTTATTTTAGGATATGATCATACATTTTAACCATATATTTTGAGTAACTCTATAAATAATAACCCATTATACTTCTTTTAAATGGTATATAATACATCAACCATGAATTTTTTAGGGCTATAATGGCTCCAACACTTTTTGAATATGCCATTCCCATGAATAAAAATTTATACCAAGATTATTATGAAAAATGTAAATATTTCATTGATATTGGTAGTGATTTAATTTATCTATAAAGAAACCTCTTTTAGAAATGATATCAATGCCACCATATCTTACCCTTCCAAACAAAGGCACACTTCATCCTAAGGAGAGGGTCCTCTAAACACATGTACAATAAAAAAAGTGATATGGAACCCATTATTGACTATAGATAGTGGTCATCCTCAATATACTTATCCCATTTTACAACCTCCTAATTCAAATTCCCTAGGTCATGATTTTCATCAGTTGCACATTCTTGTTCAATTTTTATAGTTCACTATTATCTATTAAGACTTATTTTGTTTTTCATACCACAACCCAATCAATGGTTTTAGAGTCCTGAACTTAAATTATATACACATCTATAAGATGTCATATATTGGAATTGAACACTCAATCGCACCATGTTTTAACCTTTCCTATTCTATATAGGCTATCTCATATTTTGTTCCAAGAACTATGATATTAAACCAATAGCTCCACTCCTTACAACTGTCTACATTAGTGATTTTGGGATTTCATTCAAATTGGATTAAATTCTCTCATACCAAAAGGTAGACTACATAATATTTGGTTAAAAGACATACAACATTAAAATACTTCCATTTTTTTCAAAGCTATATTAACTCCAACATTATCCCTCAATGTTATATGTTTTAATACTCATAAATTGTAAGATAATGAGGCCTAAAGGTTTCCCAGGATGATATAACATAAATAGAGGTCTGAGAAAAAAATCAATTCTTCACTCACTAATCCACCTTAATTTATGTATCAGAAAAAATATAGATTGAAAGAAGATTAAGAAGGTATAAAACTTATGGGGTACACCATATGAACCTAGAAAAATAAAATCTATGATCATTGGACCCATAGGTTCCGAAAATGTTATCATAGAACCTATATCTTTTATCCATAACTCATGCTTAATAAATTTCACTCTATATCCAGTCATTAAAATAATTTTTATATTAAATGGTGGTGTAACATTTTGATTTCTTTAACCCTCCTCAAATATCCTTTTATCCACAAACATATCTTATTCCTCAAGTGTTTTAATATTCACAAACCCTTCATGACCACCTGTAATGGGTTAATTCTGCTCCAAGGTACTCCTCTTCTTGGTAATGATATTCATGCTTCGATATTTTACACTTCCAACTTAAGGCACATTTCATCATAAGGTGAATTTCTTATAACCCATTACACCCCTATAAACATTTTTGTGTATCCCTTTATTCTAATTTAGTCAATATTAAAGTAAAAAATACTAGTTTAATTGCATCATTTCCTGATTCAAATACATTGAGTTATGATCTACACATTCCATAGTCTAATTATTCAATTATATATGAATGTTCTTGATGTTATAGATTATTTCATAATACCCATTCTGAGAGAAAGACTATTCCATCCTACCCCTTCACCCCTTGTGGTCTATGTTCCATGACTCTAAACCGCATAACACAATGATCAGGGTAATGTAACCCCAAACTATGAGCACCCATCCAAGGGATCATCTATACTATCATTAGTATCCTTATTTAACATATGTTTTCTTAACCATTTATATGTAGACAAAATCACCCTTCGTTAATGGTTGTATGACCTTAATATTTAGCTTCCCATTCGATCTAATCCATGAACAATTAAATACAAACAACAATTGATCTAAGCACTATAAATTCAATCTATGTGAACCCATCCTTGAGGATTTAAATACTAGTGGAATTGAGCTTCCATTCAAATTTTATTAAATTATAGCTTACTATTAGTTAGACTACATCATCATTTTGTTAAATATGTCTGATGTAAAACCATGGAAATAGTATGGCTTGACTTACAAGGCCTTTAAACCACCCATGGAACACTCAGAAGGTTGAAAATTTGTTAAGGGTGACCTAGGAAAAACTGAGTCTCTACTCACTATGTATACACCTATAATAACCTATAAAAAATTAATGAATTTAAGAAAAAGAAAAAAGGGTTAAAAATTTTCAGGTTGAAAATCCACAAAGGGTGACCTATGAAAAAGATGAGTTCCTACTAACTAAGAATTTACCCTTTTAATACTTAAGGAAAAAATAACATTAGAGTTAAAAATACCAAAATATTTTAGGTCCCACCATATAGACCAAGAAAAAGAAATGTGATTCCCATTCCCTATCTCCCAAACCTATATGCACGATGCTCATTTTATGTAACATTCATGTCGAAGTCACATTAGCTTAAAATTAGACCCTCCTTTTCCTAATCAGACCTTATTTCGAGGGGGGGATTTGGTGATCTTTTTTTAAGTATGTAAACCATGTTTGGGTGAAGTAATGTTATGTTGAAGATATCCATCAATGTTACCATGGTCTACTAATTTTTATACGTACCTAGATGTGTAGGCCCTTGTACACACCCACCCTAGTACTTGTGTGAACTATCTTCCATACAAATAACTTGTGTTCCCCTATCCTTATATTTTATTATAAATATAAACCATGTGTCCTCATATTTAACACACATAGAAATGAATAATATTGATGAGAAAAAGAGTCTCTCTACATACCAAAGCCTTCCCATTTCCTTCAGATGAAAACCAAATTCAAAACCTAAAATTAATTTAAATTAGGAATATGAATTTTAGCATAATAATTCAATAGTTAAACATTAATGAAACCACTTACCCAATGATACTTAAGAAATTGGGTGAAGGACCCCATCCCATATACAACTTACTAGGGAGATACTTCTCTCTTCACTCCAATGTAGGGTGAAACTCAATCCTTCCTTCTAAACTAGGGTGACACTTATCCCTTCCCTCAATGTTAGGAAGTAATTTAACCCTTACCTATAAACTAGATAGATACATATCCTAGGTATATATATATAAATACACTTCATCCTAACTATCATACTAGGAATAAACTTCTACCTATCCTCCAATAGGGTGAAAATTATCATAGATACCTAGACCTGGGATCCAATTTCCCATGTCCCTATACCCAAATACTGGTTTTACCAAGTTTAAACTAGGGTTACATGCTTTCTTAGGTATCCTTTTTAGGAACATTCCTTGAAAAAGATACCTAATTGGGTATATCTGGGTGTTTACTTACCTAGGACTCTTCTGAGCCCTCTTGAATCAGATGATAAAATATCTATTCGTGGCCAATAAATTCCTATAGATTATGTATTTCTTTGATAGCTAGTTCTTCTTGGGTTTTCCTCCCTAATAGATAGGACCATATAAGAAATAATGATCATGTATTCCATTGATAATGAGGGTCCTCATCATGAGGATACTATCGAAACCTCCCCTAGACCGTATTTCTCATCATGAGTGCCTATGTATTGAGTTTTCCACATTATTTGACTCATGAGGCATGCATGTTTGGTTCTCCTACATAGGTGTAAGTCCAAACCATATTTTCATTGATAATTTCATTCATTTGATTCATTAATGATAAAGATATATAAGAAGATACTCCTATTATGTGTAAGCCCCAAATTCTCCCCCATTAGGCCATATTCCCATTGATTCTAATAATCATCACCTTTCTAGCTACCAATAGAAGAGAGGTGGAAAAGCACACATGAGCCTCCAACAAAGTTTAAGACCCAATCACATAACTATTAATGATCTCTACCATATGAATTTATAATGAACCAAAGATACAAAATAATCCCCCTACTAGGTGTAAAACCAATAATAATTTCTTCTATCTAGTTACCAAAAAATAGGATAATCTATATTGATAATACCTAATGTTTAATCCCCAATCAATCACATATTGTATTCCCCATTAATGATATCCACATCCTTGCTAAATGATTTTAAAACATAAGGTATAGTCTTGCCAAATAACCTTAAAATGTGCATCTTAAACTCTGTGGGACTTGATTCATATTAATTATAAAGCATAAGATTACTATTTGAGGTTCAAACCCAATATCCAACACCATATTCTCCCTTGTCCAAATTCCATATGGAAACCATATCTTCAGTGGTTTATATTCTCAATTAAACTATATCCCCAATGGGATTTATTCCCTATGATCCATATAGTCAATTATCACCAGGGTTATATTCCACATGTTTATGATAACACCTTATCCTATCTAGTTACCAATATAAAAGATGAACTATCAAGGGTTGATCTTTTTTAAGTATCATACCAACCATTAATGGTAACCTTTATCCTAGTAGTCCTAGATGCATAACATTAATCTTCAGTGAAAATATCCTTTCAATATGATGTTAAACTAATCTGAACAGGTCACAGACACATGAAATTGAAATTTATTTCACAAAATCATGGACATACGACCATAAATGGCACCACAATGTTCATTTTCATGTGATCTTAAAAGGAAAAACATGTGACATTAAGTGGAACCAATCTACCATGGTTCTGATTCTATTAATAGGGATTCCTAGGAATCCAAAATTATGGGTGAAATCCTAACTTCATAGCACCCACCACATCCTTAGATAGTGATACAAGTTAGAGTTCCTAGTTTTTAAGCTTTAAACCATAGTATAGTCTATAATTGTAGGATACGTATAAAGAATTTTCTACATATAAATGTTGACATCAATTCATGTTGATGATTAATCACTAGGATAGAGGTAACCAATACCACACTAGGATTTGTAAAGGATTCATGAATATATATTAGACCATTAAGAGAGTCATAGAGTTGTAAATAATTCCGCTAAAAGATGTAGTGAGCCAGAACTCCAATCCCCTTGACTAATACCCAACATAGAGTGTTGTTGACAATGTCCCCGTGATAGTCTACCTTGGGAAAGTAGTCCCGAACGAAATCAAAACCTATGTGAGAGTATATAGACATTTAAAATCATATCATCAAGATAAGTGACCATGTCATGCAAGGATATAGTAACAACAAAATTAATGTGTAGGTTATCCCACCCTCGAACAACATTTCAAATAATGGGCATATCATCCATGTTGTTACTAAATAATATAATTGAGAATAACACCTTAGTAAATAATAAAACCCATATAATAATAAATATATATCTCAATTAATTTTATATAAGAAATAACCAATTAGTTTGGAATTATTTCTAACTATCTACAGTCTAAATTAATTCATTCTCACATGAACAATCTAGATCCATTTATAAAACCAATGTATAACCTACTCGGTTTCCATAATCCATAAGGAGAGAAACACTCACTATATATTTCAGTTATATAGGTAAAATGGATAATTAGAAATTATTAATAATTCACTTAGGTCAAGCGTCACATTCTCCTTAAAAAACTCACACATCTCCTACTCAAGGGTGGCTATGTGAAGCAATTATAGGTCCACAATGTTATTGTTTATCACGAATAGATACCTATTGGTTTAAAATTCCATTATTAATATAATTAAATTCTCACCCTTGGAACTCAGTGTCCATGTAATCAAGCTATATCTCAAGGAAATCCAAGACATATCCCTAATATCATATACTTACTCTCAAGTAGAAAATAAAAACATCCTAGTTATGGGATCACACTTAACCCTCTTAATTTAACATCTCTCTTATATACAAGGGGGGTAATGAACCTAAAAATGATCCTCTACAACATACCATAACTCAAGGTAATCCCCTATGATGTCTTGAGTAATAATTTCAACACATTTCAATTTTATATGTTGATGAACGACGATAAAAAAATCAAGGCATAATAATAGGAAGGTCATAATGACCCAAAAAGTCCTTACATAACTCACACAAGTTAAAATAATAAAATTTATTTTGTAATTTCAATCACACATAATGATGATACTAAATACCACATGTCACATGAAACAATTAAAAAACCATTGAGACTGATATGGACACATACCTCAAAATAGTTTTAACCCCACAATCATGCTTGAACGCCATTTTTAAGCTCCTTTATGCTTCATGAAGCTCTATTATCCATCATCCACTCACATGAGGCCCTAACTCCTAATAAATTATTTAATTGATTATATAACAATTATAATAAATAAAAACAAAAAATATTTAATTAACCATAAAAAATTATTTATGAATAACAAAATAACAACTCATCAAGTGATCAATAATAGATAAATCCAAGAGGAATACAGCAAACACAAACCTCAACATCCATTAGAACCTATTGTATATAAAATATATATAATCCATTCAAAATTATCCACAAATATAATCCAAATTGATGATAATCCATAAATAATTCAATATAATGACATTCCTTAAAAAATAATGTAATACCTAGTGAGATCCTCCTCCTAGGATTCCCTCTATCCAAGGAAAAAAATCCCCATCATTGAGACCTAATTCCACTATGATATGGTGGAATCAGTATCCATAATGAAGTTTTATTTTTCTAAAATTAGACATAAGGAAATAGGGTAAGATAGATGATAAGATAAGGCAAATAATTCCCCTTATTGAAAAAAATACATCCTTAGTTACAGTCAATCAGAGGGATATGATCGAGGGGAGGAGATGGGGGAAGGATAGGGACCACCTTTTAATTGAATTAATTAATCATGAAAACCCTAAAATAAGTTTTAAAAATATAACTATCAAACCAGGTACCTGAAGGCATGCTTGAGCCACCTACCAACCCTTTTCCATATCCCGTACAGTCAAAACGAAACCTGAACCTCCTCCACATAATAAAAAATCTCAAAAAAATCCTCCAAAATATTTCAAACATGTAAAAAATAATCCAATTATAAATCCATATTAAAAATTCAAACCAATACCTAGTTCTATATTTAGTGAAACTTGACTTCCTCTAGGTCTAATAAGACAAACCGGTGTAGGGTGTTACAGTTCTGACATATTCTTATTTATGTGAGTTGGTTGATGATGGGATAAATCTTGTTATATATTGATATAAATTATTGTAATTATCTTTTTATACAATTATGCGGTTTTTTTAGAAGGGGTCAAGATTTCTTGATTTGAGACTGATATTGATAAGGGACACCTTCTCCCTTTATCTTTACTTTTTTATGCAGAGATCAGGAGGCCTATATGTTGAGATTATTATATAAATGAGATTACTATCACATATAATTTGTATTTTTATAATATGGATCAATATGGTATTGATCTATGATCATTATAGAAATGGTTGTGCCTTTCCCAACTGTCTTACATTCATATTTGTTGGGATTAAGATTCATGGGGGGATAATATCATTATAAACCTAGTCAAACATTCCAATTGGTGTTATTATATACATATCATTGGACAATATGCCTATGATATAAGATAGTTATAGACATTTGAGGCATTCGCTGTTTTCTTCATATTGATATTAGGGGTTGAGATGCCTTTGGGTTGATCTCATTATTGACACAAGACACTTTTCCCATTTGTATTATATTAAATAGAGCATGGATTGTGATTACTTAGGATTGAGATCATATAGGTAGGGGTTTATTTTCTACTTTTTACTCATATTATTATGTGGTAGTCAAGATAAATTATTGATTATACTAATATAGAAACGGGTCTTCCAATCCCATTGTCATTACATTACAATGAGTAATGTTTGAGATTCCCTATAGGTTGAGATACTTAAAAACATGGGAATTTACTAACCCATTGGAATTATGATCATATTTTAATATGTTTAGAGATACTCTAGAATTGGTCAAGGTTGGTATGGTTTCTCCTTGGATATACAGTTTATCACTAAAGTGTGTGACATTTATTGTTGTTGTTACATTCTTATCTTTAGTGGTATACCATTTAATTCATGCATTGTATATTTTTGAATTTTTAGAGACACCATTGGTTTTTTCTTATAGATTTATACTCACAAAATTCAGAATAATATCAGTGCACAAGAATATTTAATTTTTTATGAAATTGGTAAAGGTGAGGGATATATAGTGGATGGTTTAGAGGAGATGTGTGGTTAGAGTTGGTAAATGGAATTAGGTGATGAATCATGACCTGATTTTGAAGACTTCACTTCTCCTTATATTTTCTAGACCATAGTGTTTATCATTAGACCATTGGTGAAATTTTTTATTATATATGACACATGTGGAATTAGATTTGTTAATTTTTATTGAATCCGACATGTTATTTTCTTATGGCTGACCTCTTAATAGAATGTACTTATTCTAATTTTATATAGCGACATCTACTATTATTATTTATTTTACTATTATTTATGTATATCTATACACGATATGGAATAGTATCCCCATGTTATATGTAGATCTTAATCATTGGTTGATAAACTCTATCATACATGGAGGAAAGATTGAGGTATGTGACACTCCATTTTGTTCATGGTGGAGGTGAACCACGAAGGGGGTATTAAATGTATATATCCTGAATCAGTTCTTAATTCATCTCAATTTAGTGAATATGCCTTATAAGATATGGTTTGGGAAGAATCCCTGCATGAAAAGATTAATGGTATTCAATAGCATATGTTACACCATGATCAATAAAATTCATTTGAGAAAATTTGATAAAATATCCATTAAGAGGATATCATTGGATATAAAATTGGTGGATAAAATTATCGAGGTTACAATAAAAAAATGATGAAGATAATGACAACCTATTCTATAGAAACCTAGATTTAGTAGTTATATTACATTATTGTTATATTATACAAGATTTACTGAAGGATATAACATATTTTTAGTATTGGATGACTAGATAGATACATATTTTTTCCCATTACACTTAATAACATAAAAGAAGGAATAAATACTCTACGAGAAAATTATTGTCCCTTACAACAGATCCTTGAAAATTACACATAGTTATCTTCTAGTTTATCAGGTAAAGATTAAAAAATAAGGGTGTTTTTAGATGATTAGTAAGGAGTATCATAAAATGGGACATACAATAACATAATCATGACATAAATAATATAGTAAAAAAGAAAAATAAAAAAAGATAAAAATAATTCCATAATAAAATAAAATTGAGGGAATACAATATCTATGAAAATAAATAAAAATATATATTATAATTACTAACCTAAAACTGGTAGAATTCATAATGTTAGTCATTATAAACATACCATCAAATCCTTATGCTAATAAATCATACAGAAATGGGTAAAGAATATTCCAATAACCAAGCATGTTTGTCTCATGAGACCTACCTATGCATCAATGGTCTATCTATATCAGGCCATTCCCATTTCTAATAAATTATAATTCTTTCATCATATGAGTTAAAAGGAAATTTCATAACATTCCATAATGAAGTTGTCACTTAACCATGGAAAAATAGAATAATGTTTATCCATATGATGGAAAAAAAATACAAATATTTCTCCATTCAATGGAATAATGGGGCAATATAGGAGAATATATCTAAAATTTACTTAGAAACTATGGGTTATTGTCAATGTAATAGGAAGTAACATTTTTAAAAAATAAAGATTAAGTGGAGGAGAGGGTACTTTTAATGTGATGGGTAATCAATAGATGATAGTAATTGAGTTCATTAGTTTGAAATGGAAATACACTAATGAAATGGTAGGAAAATACTTCATTAAGATTTATAAAGATCATTTGAATTATCCAAAGAAAATATATTGAGAGTGTCTAGTTAGGTGCGTAGTATTAGGACCACTGATCATGCCCCATGTGAAGATTGAGTTAATACTCAAACAGTATTTTTCTAAGTGATTAACACTAGGTGAATCTATGAAATAACCATATCTACTTTCCAATATCAATTATGGGATGTAATTTCAAGGAAATTAAAACACACTTTACTTCAATTTTTTATATTATTTAGAATTATGACGGATTAGGTAACATTTCAATGAAAACCCATTTGAAATATAGATCTTGAGATTAAACATAAAATATCATGATTAGAATAAAATTCATTATATAGTAGATTGAATAGTTAGTATATACACCATATAATTGGAATTCATGGAACAATACAAAATATGTTTCAAGAAAAAGTATTTGAGATGAAAGGTCCCTTGTCTTAATTCCCAAATTCCACTAAAGTTATTGAATCTACAATATAAATAAATTAAATATATTAATCACATATTTAATAACCTTATTCATATATATAAACTTTTATAAACCTTATTAATAATAATTATGTATATTAGTTAGTTGTTATCTATTTTTAATATTTGGTGTATGTTATCTCAATCGTTTTGAACCAGTTTCATAATTACATGGTCATTATTTATTATTCTCCAAATGTTAATAATTTATAGATAATTTAATATACTATAATAGATAAGTTATGTTTCTTTATATATCTATTATCTTATCCAATAAGTTCTTTAGTTATGTTGCATGAAAGTGGAATCTGTGTCGGCTTATTTCGACAATTTTAGTTATCAAAGATGATATTTAAATAATAAGTTAAATACATAATATAACATATATATAAATATAAGAAAATAATGATTTTATTATTAAATTATAATAATATTATCATTTATGTTCCCAAATTCATCCATGATAGTGTTTTATATCATTGTTTATGTAGATGGTTAGACCAACCCAAACATGAACATACCATAATTGGATGGGTGAGTATGGTTAATAAATTATTTATTTTGACATAATATAATTATAAAATAATATTATTGATATTATTTTGGTTTTTTATGCCGTTGAATAAAATTTTATTTGAGATGTATAAAGTATTAAAATCAAAAATAAAAAATAAAAATATAACTTGACGGTGGTGGTAGTCCGCATAACACACAATCAACATTCTTCTATTTTTTCAAACTATATGGATATGAATAAATAAGGTGTTTTCCATCAATATAATAATAAATTTTAATAATAATAAAAATTATTTAATTATCTAAATATGGTTAGGATATGTTTTTAAGTAACATAATAAGGATAAATGGTTAATGATCAGATAATACTTACGTCGGGACATTGAACATGTTCTTAATGAATTACTTTGAATTCAAAGAAATATGATAAATCATAGTGGATAAGGGATTTATGTAACTCAATGAACTTATAAAAGAATTAAGTTAAGTAGGGTTTCAAGGATATTTATGAAGTAAATTTCAGTATTTAATTTGGGGAAGTGATCCCCTTTTATTTGAATAAAATGAATATTTTTTGAACACCCATTATTTTTAATTAATGAAATGACATTATTAAAGGGTCAATGGTTCCAAGAGATTGATATAATGCATTTTTGGGTTATATTGGATTTAATAATCCTAAAAAAGTGTTTATACACATGTTTTAATCATGTTGGAAGTAATTTTTTCTTATATTTTTAATTTTTCTATTTTTTTATTTTTACATCGGTAACTATTTTTTTACCCAAGTAACATATGTTTTACAAAAAAAATAAAATAACCCATATTAAAAAAATTGGATGTGATGAACATAAATTTATTATATATTTAATTTAATTAATTTTATAATTAGTGAAAATTAACTTTTAAATTATAATATTATATATATATAAAGTATTCTTTAGAAAATTGTAATTTTCAATATTAAGTGTCATTAATATTATATAGTATTTATAACCAATAAAATGGGTGATAATTTATTTAAATATTTTATTAGAAACTATATTTAATTAAATTTTGAGAAGTGATTATTTTTTATTAGATTATAATTACAAAATATTAACAAATCAATTATTTAAAAATAACACTTTTACTATTATCATGGTCATTAACCTTAATATTAGTAATCATAATTTTAAGACAAAAAATAAAATTTAACCTATTACATAAAATGATAATATTGATATAATATACGATATATATATTTTTTGGATTGAATTTCTTCAAATTATGAAACAATTTTTTTAATATAAGTTAATTAATCAGTTTTTAATGTAAAATATTATTTATGTTTCCAAAATGGTGAACTTGGGTTTTATAAATAAAACATAGTAATTTTAATGATTTATTTTTCCTATATATATATATATTATTAAAAAATTCTTCAAAGATATTTATCTATTCTTGTATTATGATATTATCATAAAATCGATGGATTTAACAATATCGTTATTTTTAACTATTCACCTAAAAATCAACTATCTTAGAAAAAACCCAAAAATTAATCTTAAGATAATATTTATATTATAAATCAAAAAATAAAGTTATTTTGGTAAAATATAAATATAAATTCAACTTTTAAATAAATTCATGAATAAAGTCTCTTTAGAGTGAAAATTATGTAATAATTTTTGGATGCTATGTTTACCTGATATAATTAGGTCTCATGATTTACATTATCCTACACTAAAATAAGTTTTTCATAAAAATTATATATATTCTATCTATTTAAAATATTTTGGTATTCAATGTTCATATATTATCAATGATCCCATTTTCTTCCTATAGTTTATGAATTCTCTTACGGACTTTCACCTACCGAGTTATCTGATTCTATAAAACATTCCATCTAATATTAAGAATCTGGACATGTTCATACTTAAAGGAAAATTAAGGCTCCAAATATATTCCATAATATGTGATTATATTCATTGGATAAAAAATTTATTTTATTAATAATGTAACATGGAAGACATATTGTACTTTAAAAATGTTGGATGGCATAACCAATCAATAATATAAAACTCCTATTCTCTCTAGAATTTCATAAGGGCTAATATAAAAGGGGATTCAATTCCCCTTTTTACTAAATCTGACAACTTCATTATATAGGGAGTAATGTAAGAATACATTACCCCATCTTGAAATTTGTATTCATTCCTTCATTTTTAAGTTTAAAGCTTCTGTTTACATTGATCCACTTTGATATGATTCTGAATATTTTATACTTTCTCAGTTGTATTCTCCAGAAGTTCTGGTCCAACTAGTTTCCCATCTATAACTTCTTCCCAACAAGTTGTTTTATGAAATATCTTCATATAAAATACCTAGTATGGTTTCATATGAATTATTTAATGAAAACGTTTATTGTATGAAAATTATAGTAGAGGTAGATATTGATCCCTTGATCCTTGGAAGTTAAGAGAACATGATCTGAACATGTCTTCTAGAGTTTGAATAGTTGTTTTAGACTGCTCATAAATTTAAAAAAGATAGGTTGTGCTTAAAGTTACCTCCGTGTCATGATCCTTTTGAACAATATTCTAGAATTTCGATGTTATCCAAGGGTTATGATCATATAAAATAGATAGAGGTTACCCATAAAGTATCACAATTTCATTAATATAGAGCTAGGATAGGAACTTGAGTGGTAGGTCTTCCCAAAATAATAATAAATGTTTATAATTTATATGGTGATCAACAATGACCTATATAGAATATTTTTTCATTGGATAATCTTGAAGTACAATGAGAAATTACATTGTAATATTGTCCTAATTCAGTATAGGTATAAGAAAATATTTCATGACTCCCTTATGATGTTGTTTTTTATCCATTACCCACTGACAAACTAAGAACCTGAACACATAATATATAATTTCCCACTTCATACATTCACACTAGAAATTTTCTATTATATTTCTATAGATCTTTGTGCTTAAAGGGTGTACATAGAAATTTGAGCTATGCACTTCATATAATAGATTTGTCTTCATTTGAATTATGGATAGAACAAATAAACTCTTTCCAAACATCAACATTCCATATTTATAGATGAAGTCTTTCATTTTCCCATAATTTATTTTTTATTCCTCCTTTATTGATCCTTATAATCTGATTGGAATTTTTATACCATTTCCAGTAAATATTTTTTCACAATTTCTTGGAAAAGAAATGACGGCTTACATTTTATAAAAATTACCATATCCATAATTACAATATCCTTAATATATTGGATCCTTATTAATATTAATATTTTTTAGAACTCCAGGTTCCCTAATAATAAATGCATCAAGAATCCTATTTTTCTTCCCAATGTGATATTGTATCATGAAATCATATTACTTTATTAGTTTTAATCATCTTTTTTGCCTCATGTTTATCACTTTTTGAGAGAAAATACTCTTTAAACTTTTATGGTCTGTATATTTGTTGAATCTTTCACCATAGAGATAATGCATCCATATCTTCAATAAAATGATTACAGATGCCAAATCAAGGTCATGAGTGATATAATTCTATTCATGAATCATCAATTGACTTGATGTATAAACAAGCACTTTATTATTCATTATAAGGACACAACCTAGTTATTTCTTTGATTCATCACATTATATAAGAAATATTTCCTTTTTCAATGGTAAATTCAATACCATTGAATTAATAAATCTATTATATACCTCTTTAAAGATTTATTCACTTTCCTTTGATCATGTAAATTTAACTCTTTTATGTGTCCACTTGGTTATTTGGTTGAAAAATAGGGAATGTTTTTTGAACAAACAACTGATAATACCTACTAAAAATAGGAGACAATGTATCTCAATTATATTCATATTTGTACGCCATTATTTCACTATCTATTTCTTTAAAGGACCAATATATATTCCATCCCTAGAGATAATATGGTGAAGAAAATAAATTTCATACAATCATAATTCAAACATTCTGAATTTACTATAGTATTTTTTATCTACGAGGATCTTAAAAATTATGTACAGATATTTCTCAGGATATTCATAGATTTTGGACTATGTCAAGATATAATCAATGAATACCACAATGGGGTAATCAAGATGACCAAAAATACTCTATTCATCATATCCAAAAAAATATAAGGTTAATTTTTTAATACAACGAGAATTACTATAAACTAATAATGTCCATATATAGTATGGAATGTTTTCTTTGGTATATCCCCTAATTAGACATTAATTTATGATAAAAATAGTGGATATTGATCTTTTAAAAATATTGATCTCCTTTAAGTTGATTAAAAAAATACATAAATACAGAGTAAAATATAATTGTTATTTATAGTAATGATAATGACCCCCTTTAATTGATGTACAATCTCATTAACCCATACTTTTTAAAAAAAAAATAAAACAGGGTCTCCCTGTAGTGTAACACTAGGGACTATAAATACCATATCAAATAAATCCTATAGTTGTTTCGTCAACTCTAAAAACTCTAATAGATTCATTTTAAAGGGAGTTTTAGATATGAAGTTTTCGTCAGAAATGAGTTCAATGGAAAAGCTAACTTCACATTCAGGTGGATGACCAGGTATTGTTTGTGGAAATACATCTATATATTTTTGTATAATGGGTAGATCGTATGTACTTAGTATTTATTTCCCATGCATATATAGTATTATCTATTATTATTCTCCCATAATTTCATTGAGGTGAGTTTTTTAAGGATGGCCTAGAAAAGACTTGAGAGGTGAAGTATATCCCTAGGATATATAGTATTCTATGATTCCTTTTGAAATAGAAATATCCTTCACCCAGTAACAAATTATTTCAATATACATTGAGAGGAAAATACATACCAAAGATTAATTCAAAATAAACCATATGTATAACAATCTTGTTTTCCACTAGGGGATATCTGTATATCTTAATAGAGACCACTTAGTAAATTTTTGTTACAATAATATTCCAATCACGTGTCTGTTCTAAACACTAATTTATCAGAGTTTTAGGGGATGATTCACTGTTTTTAGAAAATATTATTGATATAAAAGAGTCTATAGATCTGGAATCAAGTAAATCAGTAGCTGAAATTATGTTTATGATCAATGTACTTTCTATCATGCAATTTGGCACTTCAACCTCTAATACAATGATCAAATAATCTTGACATTTCTCCCTTGTAATTTTTGAGGATAATTTTCATGAAATATAGGGTATTGGGTTTCATATCCCTCATGTCCTTATAGTAAAATAATTGAAAATAAAAAACTTTTACCTTTAATTTAAATTTTTGAGGTTGATATACTTTTTATAGACACTTGAAACAACCTACCATTCCATTAAATAATGTCCATGAGTCTTTCTTTTCATAATCACTACATGTGAGAAATTATAATTATACTTTCTTCTACTTTGAAATAATTTTCTTTATACAGTGCTCAATAGAACTCTTATTCTCTATATTTCCCTTAATGACATAGGTATTGGAGATTTCCTTTTCCATTTTAATGGAACTAGAGATTATATTCTAATATGATGACAATGTACAAGAGACTATGAATTTCCAAGGATCGACATTATACCATCAAATAATTGTTCAATATTACATTTTTATCAATGCATATAGTCTAGAATGTGTCTAGATAACTTCTTAAAGGTACCCTCATACCCAAAAGCATTTTCCTACACCTCTAACTATTATTGAGTAATTTCCTTTCAATTTTAGACATTTTATCCACATATAACTTAATAAAATATACCAATTTTAAATCCTTTTCCCCTTAATTAATTCCCAAAGAGAGAAAAATAGTTTTTGGGACTTGATGTATAACCCAACATAAAATAGATTATTAGTTCCCAAAAATGATGGAGGTTGTTTTTGAATGAAGTGGTCTAATATAGTTACACCATGTAGTGGATGAGTATATTTATTTATAAAGGAGAGGTTATTTGTTATAACATGGATCAATTACCGTAATATGATTACTACCTAATCAAATTATACTCTTACCTCACCGACTTACTCTAGATGAACATATCTCAATTGACTACAAGTGTTGATATGGTTCCCTTTCCTTTTTTATTCCCTATATCTAAATAATGGGATACACATAACCGACACTTCATATGGAATTTTAAAATAGAATTACTATTAGGTTATCTAGAAAAAACATATTTGAAATATTATGTATTTTTCATAATATTTATGATATATGACTAGTTTTCTATAAATCTAATCCCTATAGTTTCTTCTAAACATTCTTATGATACCAATTATAACTATAAAGTCTCCAAAAATCCAGAGTATGTAGTTAGGATACATTATAGTTACAAAGAAGAAGAGTTCCCTAAGAATCAATGACTTAGATGTCTTGTTAGACTAGATACATACATATTTTACACATTAGACATGAGAACATAAAATATAGTATAACAAATATATGAGAACATTATAATATCTTCTAGAAAATGCTTTAAAATTACACCTAGTTTTCTTCTCGGTTTCCTAGGAAAAAAATAAGGGTGAGATCAGATTCTTAGTAAGGAGTAGCATACAATAGATAATATCATAACATAAATAAAATAAATAGTGTATAAACAAGAAATAAATAAATGATCAAAATAATTCCAAAATCAAATGAAACTAATGGCATAATATATCCCTGAAATTAAGTAAAAAATGGATTATTATTACCAATCTCATTCTTATTGAATGCATAATTCCCAAAATCATAAACATACCATCATAGTCTTTTTCTAAGATATCATACATAAATGGGTAAGGTAAATGCAAAAACCCAATCTAGTTTGTCTCATGAGACCTATCGAGGATTTTAAGGGATATCTATTCAATAATATACTCATTACTAATCAAGTCTAATACATTCATAATTTTAGTGAACAAGAATTTCCATAACATTACCTACATAACTTATTAATTATTAATTTAAAAATAGAAAAATAGAAATCTATATAATTAAAATACAAAAAAAATCCCAATTCACTAGAAAAATATGGAAATCTAGTAAAATATCCTTGAAATCAAGTTATAATCTACATGGTATTATTAATGTAATAGGAATCACCCTTTACAAATAAATAAATATAAGGTTATGTAGAGGGTAATTTAAAAGTGATGGTTTACAAATAGAATATATTAATCAAGTTTAATAGTATAAAATAGTAGGAGACCAATGAAATTGTTGTAAAATCCTTCATTAGGATAATAATGTTCATATGAATTATCCAATGCATATCATTAGTAGTGTCTATTCAGGTCTGAAATCTTAGGCGAACTCATTTTGTACTAAGTGAAGATTTGGTTGATACAAAAACAATCTTTTTCATATTGAATAACCCCATGTGAATTCATTCCAAAACAACATAAACATGCTAATATCCAAATAGAGACATAATTTCCTGGAAAACCACACACACATTACTTTCCAAAAATTAGAATTTTTAAGAATTATGATGAATTAACTTACATTTCAATCAAAATACCATTAAAATTTATATATTTTAATTGAAATTAAAATATCATGAAGGAAATAAAATTCATGATATAATATATCAAATAAGAAGCATATATACTCTATAATTTGAATTAGGTGGATAGTTCAAAATATTTCTCGTGAAGTAGAATTTGAGACAAAAGGACCATTACCATAATTCCCAAATTTTACTAAAGTGTTTGAATATATTGTATAAAAAACAACAATATTAGTCACTTATTTTATAACTTTATTCATATCTATTTTTTTGAAGGTTGAGGCTCACAACCTCTTTATTGAAATCATAAGTAAACAAAAGAGTTCAGGGAGTGTTGATACAAAATCTGAAGATCATTATAAGACACTAACCAGTTTTAGAACGGGTACTCATACTGTGGTAGGGGATCCGCCCACCTCTACCTCTGGGATGTCATCCTCTCTTCCCATACATGACTTGAGACTAGCCAGCATCAACATCATTTGCAGGGTCAGCCACAATGTGGGTGCATGGAGTAAATAGTCCAGCCTCAGAACTGGTATCCAGCAGATCAAAAGAGTTATATGTGCTTATATTGTTGAGAGATTACCTTTCTTTGTTATCAGTCATCAACATCACCTCCATGGATAGAGAAGTTTCCTCCTCCTTGGAAGAATTCACATTTAAGAAAGAATGGGGCTGATCATTCACTGGCCTCGTATGCTATAGCACTGAGTCTATAAGGAGTCGGTCACTTAGAGTATCCTGCATATCCCAGGGTCCATTACCATCAATATCTAAAGTAGAAGAACATGACATACCTCCAAAATTTGAGATATTGGCAGCTGAGATTACCTTATAATTGTCCATAGGAGACCTCTTATTTGAACAAGTCATCAGAGGGTCCTTCTTCTTAATCATATCTAGTGTAATAGAATCAATTTTTTTCTTACCTTTTCTTGACTTAGTAGCAAGGATCTTCTGACTGAATTTCTCATCAGCCTCTACTTGGGCAGATATTTCCTTCCCTACTTGACTGTCATCTGTTTCAGAATATGGTCTTTCCTCATCCATTCCCTTTATCAAAACCTCCTTAAAGGAAAAAATATTATAAACATGATCACATTCCTCTTCCAAGTCTGCCCAGGTCTTTTTGCACTCCAGTTGCAGATTTATAGCAGGCCTCTTCTGTTGGTCCTGTGTTTGAGCAACAATTTTCCTTCTGTTATGATCCATCCCTTCTGTAGCAATAACTTCATGTGGGGGTGCTAATCTTTAATCCTTCCTTGGGTCTTCCTTGATGTTTTGATCAGTAATTAGATTTTTCTTCCTCCTACAGTGAGCTTTATCGCGTCCTTTCAACAAAAAGTTGGAGCACTTAGTGTCTGCAAGACATCCAGAGTTTGAGTGTCCAATTATGCTATAGATATCACAGAATAAAGACATTTTTTCATAGAATAATTTCAAGTTGATGTCATCTTGAGGGGTATAAAGAATCACCTTGTCAATTAAAGTAGAACCTAAATCCAATTCAACCAGAATTTTAGCAAAATGGCCAAAACTAGCATTTTGAGTGTTTGAGTCCATTTGAATAGGGATCCTAATAGCAGAGGCAATGTCAAAAAGGTTATTCATATCTATAACCATTTATAAAATTCATTAATAATTATTATGTATATTAGTTAGTTATTATTTATTTTCAATATCAGGTGTGAGTTATCTTGATCGTTTTGAACTATTTTTCTAATAGTGGTGTTATTATTTATCCTTATCCCAAATTGCATCATTCCAAGATAATTTGTAGTATTTAAATATATAAATGATATTTATTTATAAATTGATCTCACCAAATAAGTATTTTAGTTATTTTGTGTCAAAGTAAAAAACAATGTTGGCTTATTTTTGTAATTTTAGCAATCAAATATGATACTTAAAAATTAAGTGAAATAATTAATATAAACTATTAAAAAGAATAATATGATTATTATTTTAGTAGTAAATATAATATTATTAGTATTTATGTTCCCATAATCATTCAGGACATATTTTTACAACATTTTTGAAGTAGGTGGTTATACCAACCAAAACATGGACATGCCATAATTTGATGGGTGAGTTTGGTTAAGATATTATTTATTTTCAAAAAATATCCTTATAATATAATCATAAGTATAGTAATTATATTTTTTTAATATTTTTAATCTAATTTTATGGGTAGTGTATAAATATTTAAAATAATGATGAAAAATAAAAAAATGTTACTTTATGGAGGTGGTATCTCACACACCGCACAATTTAAATTCTTCCATATTTTTATAAGTGGATGGACATGAATAAATAAGGGCTGTTAATTTAATATAATATCACTTTATTTTCCTATTTAAACTAATTTCCTTATGTAACCGTGTTTAACATTGTTTTTTAATATAGAGAATAAGAAGAAATGGTTAAATATTAAGTAATAATTACATTGAGACCATGGACTTCCTATTTATGATATCCTTAGAATTTAAGGACTTAGGATAACTTATAATGAATAGGGGATTTAGGAAATTAAAGGGAAATCTAGGATATTAATGTTTGGATGGTTTTCAAGGATATTTCTAAGGGATAGTGGATAATTGAGAGGTTGTAATTGATATTATTTTATAAGTGATGAAAAGTGATCTTTTATGAACACCAATTATTTTCAAATAATTAAATTACAATATTAAATGGTCAATGGTTCCATAATATTGAAATAAAAGAGTTTCATTGATATCGTGTTGATAAATCCTCAACAAAGTATTTTTATAGGCGTTTTTGACATTTTTAAGTCATTTGTTCTTATATTTGTTCTTTTTTTGTTTTTACTAAGGAAACAAGATTTTACCTAGGTAACTTATGTTTTAATAAAAATATAAAACAAAACCTATTAAAAATTTGTATATGATTAAACTAAATTAATTTTTTATTTAATCTAATTAAATTTCTAATTAATTGAATATTAAATTTTATATTTAAACATTATATATAGAGAAACTATTTTTTAGAAAAATGTTATTTTCCCCATTAAGTGATCTTATTATTATTTAGTATTGATTAAAAATTGAATGAGTGATAATTTATTTAAATATATGTTTAAAAATTATATTAAATTCAATTTTTTCTAATAGATTAATTTATTTATTAGATACATATTACAATATTTTAATAATACAATTCTTTGAGAACAAAAATTTATCCATTATCAAGGCCATTAACTATAATCATAGTAATGAAAAATTTATGCCAAAAAATTAAATTGAACCTATTAAATTATATGATAATTTTTATCTAATATATGAAATCAATTTTTTAGATTTAATTTATAAAAGTGATGAAAAATTAGTTTTTTAATATAAGAGAATAAATTTGTTTTTAGAGTATAATATTACATATATTTCAAAGATATAAAAATGGGAATTGTAAATAAAAAAAATATTAATTTTAAGTGATTTATTTTACATAAAAAAATATATTTTTATAGATTTTTTTATAAATATATATTCCATTATTGAATTATGATGATGTCATAAAAGTGATGGTTTTAGCAATATTTGTATTTTTACTATTCACTTAAAAATAAAATACTTTAGAAAAATCCAAAAAATTCATCTTAAGATAGCATTGAAATTATAAATAAAAAATGAAGATAATTTTGTAAAATTCAAATTCAAAAGATTAAATTTTAAATAAATTCATCAATAAAGGCTCTTTAGAGTGCAAATTATGTATCCATTTCTGAATTTTGTGTTTACATACTCTAGTAGGGTCTTGTGTGTTTCAATGATTGATGATAGTTTTTATCTAATTATTTTAGAAAATTAGAAATATATTCAAAAATATTTTGATGATGAGATGAATAATTGAAGGTGAATGTGAAGAAAAAAAAGTGAGATAATATGTTGCAAAATAATATTTTCATAATTTATATAATGGTTATATAAATTGTAGTGAGGTTGAAGGCCTATGGAAAGAAGGTTATAAGTTACAAATACTTATGATTTTTTTCTTCATTATCTTATTATAGATATTATCAATGCTGTTAAAACCAATAGAAATATGAGAATATCCAATCAAAAAACATTCTATTACAAGTTGAATTAGAGAGTGGTGATGAAGAATTATTACATGTGGAATGTATTACAGTGATGGAAGAAGCACTGAATTATGTTGAAAATAATTAATCTTGAGAATCTATTTCATGTACAATAGATAAGTATGTGATTGGTACAAAGTTGATTTTTAGGAATAAACTCAATGGGAAAGAGGATGTTGCGTTGATAAAATATCTTCTAATGTGAAAGGAATAAAATAAAATTTGGTGTATAGACTTTGATTAGTATTTTTATCAAGTCAAAAAACTTTAAATGATAAGGATATATCATTTTACATATGATCAAAAGAATTGAAATGTTTTACTATGGGATATGAAGTCACTATTCTTGATTGGTAAACTTAATGAAGACGTTTACGAAGGAAACATAGACGGTTTTATCCTTAATAGTAATGGTTGTTGAAAGCTAAAGCTAAAAAGGATTTACATGGGTTGAAGTTTGTTCCTTAATCATTGTATCCAATGATATATAACAACATTAAAATCATGAATTTCAATAATATCATGGCGGATAACAGTCTATATGTTAAGGGATACAATAATAACTCACTCTTCATGATTATGTTTTCTAGTTGGATTATTTTTCTAAGAAATAATGAGAAGCTATGTGAGGATTCTTCAACCAAAATGACTTAACACATTTATATTCCAATTATTAGTGATATAAATATATTTTTGGGATTACAAGTTACAAACACAAAAGGTTATATCTATTGCTCATAAAATATTCTTTTTCATGAGTTATTGAATATTTTTAGAATGAAATAATCAAGAGAGGTCTTTACTCCTATAACACAAGTTACCATGTTTTAAAAGGTGAAGGAGGTTGGAGTGTTGAAAAATAATATTTTAGAGGAATATTTTTATCCTATTATACATGATAGTTTTAAGACTAGAAATCATATTTGTAGATACTCTATGGGAATGAGTCCAAAGTACTCCCAAGGTGTGGAATTTTGAAGCATTTGAATATATATTTCACTACATTAACGAGACAATGAATTTTAGTTTGAGGTATGATAAGAACACATAATTTTTAATGAACCAAACATTTATTAATGAAAATTCATCTTGATATAAATAAACGTATTATTATGTAAAATGGTTATATAAAATATTAACTTCCTTGGTTTTATTGATTTAAAAATAACTTTAAGAATTGTTATTGTTTCTAATATATTCTTTTAAAAGTGATCACTTGAATAATATAAATATAGAGCTTTAACAATTCCAATTTACTTACAAAAAGGAAGTGATGGCCTCATCCAGTATAATTTCTCCTTATGAAGACCATTATTTAGAGCTCATAAAGGAGTTAGCTTCACTGGGCTTCTATCTTGATCAAGACCAATATGAGCTTCAACACGTTAAGCTTGAGTGGTACCACCTATGAGAGAAGTGACAGTTAATAGAGATTACCACTAAATAAATGTTTTCTGAGCCTCCCCAAGAGTCTGTCACCCTCCCACATCTTACCCTTTGGTACAATGCAGGTGTTATAAGGGTTCATGTAACAAGACCTTATCACTGCGATTATGTGCATTATTTTTTTATATTATAAAGAATATAAATTCATTTTATTATTTTTACTTAGTAAATGATTTTTAAAGCACAAATATTTTTTGATTAAGAAATATATTTTGATAAATTAATGGATTTTTAATTAAATAATATTTTAATAAAATATTATTAATAAATTAATTTTTATTAAATATAATTGATTGTATAATTTTTATGAATGCATTTTTAATTTTTATTAAGGTTCGAAAGCTGTTTTTGTAAAAACCAATGAATTTTAGATAAATGCCTTTTTTTATTTTAAAATAATAAATTCACATGTTTAGAAAATTATTTAGATAAAATTTATATTATTTTTTGAATCAGGATGTCTAAATTATCCAACGATGAATTTTTCATAATTTTCTGAGACAATCAAATTTTTTGGTAAAAATTAAATACCGATAAATTATATAATGTGTTTTATTACATAATAATGACCCAATAGTGGCGTAATAAAATAATATAAATGGGATGTTTGGCCAATATATGTTTTACTAATAAAATAATGTTATTTTAGGTTTGTTTGATTTATTTTACAAACCTTTTGTGGACCCTCAAAGAAGTATAAAACATTTTAAATTCTAAAAATGATTTCCAGGAGAGTCCGACTCACCTCCACATATGAAATACTAATTTTTTAATAAGTTCAGAAATTTTCCTGATAAAATAATATTTTTAATCCAATTTGGAAAAATCTATGGTATGGTTTGTGGTTTTGATTATTTTAATGTGAAGTGTCCAAAACCAAAATAATAAATAATTCCCACTTTGTTCCTATATAAGCCCACCCAAACTCCCACTACTATTCACTCAAAACCCTTAGAGCATGTCCCAAACATTCCATTCTCTCTCTAAAATCTTCCCAAGGTGTCCCAAGCTCCCAATAATACTCTCTCAAGCCTCTCCCAAGCCTTTGGGATCACACTTCCATGTAAGGGATTTCTTCCTCTCTCATTTGTATA
This sequence comes from Viscum album, assembly GCA_963277665.1. Classification (NCBI taxonomy): domain Eukaryota; kingdom Viridiplantae; phylum Streptophyta; class Magnoliopsida; order Santalales; family Viscaceae; genus Viscum; species Viscum album. The sequence goes on along the minus strand of OY728165.1, from coordinate 1,772,824,871 downwards.
TAGTATCTTTATGTTGATATACCCATGTATTTTCAATTAAAAAAGTTTGGGTATGATTTTTATCCTCCCACATACTTCCCTACATATGTTTGTAGGATTATATACCTCTTTGTCTCTCATTTATTCCTCCCATGTACACCCGTTACCATGCCAAAATTCCATAAGGAATCTCTCTCTTCGCATTTACATTCAAGAAATTATTTTATATTATGCATAAAAATTCCATTATATTTGTTGGTAAATGCATATATAATACCCCATTACTATCCATTTCATGTGCATATGACGAGACAACCATTTATCTATCATCTACCATTTTTTTGAATTCTTATGTCACGCCGTTATGCTGTCGAAATGGCACTGCGATTTTCAAAGAAGAAGTCATTGTGCAGTGAATATCATACCCATTTCTCTATCAATGGTATTAAACTTTATGCACATTTACTTATTAATAATAGAGTTTCATATATAAATTCAATATTCCTTTATCATGGAATAAATTATGTTGTTTTAATGAATCCATGTCATATGATCCTTGTGGCACATTTATGCATGAAATGAAACGATTAAGAATGGTGCACCCTGATAGCGCTCCAATGCATTCGGTAAAGATTAGTATCATGATACATCAAGGGAAATAAGGGCTTACTCATGATAATTAAAGTATAATGAGTGTTTAGTCCTTGGTCCATGTGCAATGATCTTGGCTCATGCTAATTTCATGTTAAATGTTGATGCCACATTTCCAAGTTATGATAATAATTCTATGTCATGACTTTATGTTCATGTTTCTATTATGCTCCATTGATATTATAATTTATAACATGTATTGTATTATTAATGTTATGCCTTGTTAAATCTCTTACTGTGATTTATAGAACACCCTTTTCTTATGAATGTCCTCAGGTTATGCCATACAATGCTAAGTACAAAATAATGTGTGCGGTTAGGTAAAAGAATTTTTCAATAAAGATGAGTATTTCATGTTTTAAGTTGTTATGTAATGTTCCTAAGCCCCAAAGACACTAGAACAATTGATCTTATATGTTGTATCAAGTGAATATTTTATGTAATAAATCATGTTTAAGTGTGTAATAAAGAGCAGGGTTGTTATACTTGGTATTAGAGGATAAATTTAGTTATTTTTGGGATTAGGATTAGAAAACTGTAGTAAAAGACATAGAAATAAGACTAATTATAATAAAAATATCCCTAAATTTTGGTGAGTATTGAGTAAGTGGTTTATCAAAAAAATAAATCTATTTTGGGATACGAGTAGGTAGAGGCGGCTATGGAATATATATATCTAGAAGAAAAACCCAAAAACACCGCTTTGAACTAGACTCGAACATGAACTAGTGCATGACAACTGGACTTACTGCACTCATGGATATGACACTCCCAGGGGATATGATTTGGAAAATTTTGGATCTTAGTGTGAACCAATATTAAGGAAAAAAATTCACCTCAGAATATATGTTAGGAAGTAGATCATGGGTAACATAGATTGAAGCCTAAGAATTCATAAGTTAAGAAAATAAGTGTAATTTATAAGTTATCTATTTTTTGTATTTGGATCACCCTTTATGCGTTACCCTTAACTTTAATTTTATTCCATTTCATGGCTGTAATAGGGGGACTCAAGCTAACAACTGACGTGAAGATCAATGTGATGACTATTCTAATGAGATAACCAATACGATGGGAGAGGGAATCAATTTTTTTCACAATACTCTCTCAGTTAACTCATGTTTTGAATAGAAACATGGGTCAAGGGGAACGTTCAACCCCCCCAAGAAAGAAAAAGTCTCAATCGAGAGCTTCATGGGACAAAGGCCTCATACTTTTAATTGATCATCTGATCCCTGAATCAACTATAAATGGATCAACTCCATTGAAAAGATCTTATCCATCATTCAATGTTCCAAAAAAGATAAGGTTCTTATGGATTCTTATCGTATAGTGGGTGAAGCTGATCAATGGTGGACATTGATAAAAAATTTGAAGCCTGAGGAAGATATTGAGGTGTTAGAATGGATGTATTTTCATAAAATGTTTTTTGATAAATATTTTCTATGCACACTCTGACTTAAGATGGAAAGGTAATTCTTTTCCCTCAAGAAAAAAGATGATGAATACATCGGAGTGTATGACGAAAACTTCACTAGGATTTCAGGATATGCCTCCTTCTTTGTCGTTACCACATAATTCAAGGTGACCACTTCATTGGTGGGATAAAACCTAGACTTGTAAATCCTTAATGATCTGTGACTTTGATATCTATGAGGAAATAGTCTATTGTTCCCTCAAAGTCTAAATATATATTGGAGAATCTCAGGGGTATCAAGAAGATAATAAGAAAAAGGTGGACTTTAATTTTGGAGGCCTGATGGATAAATCCAATAGTTCTAAGAAAATATTTCACCCCACTTTCCAAAGGTGTGGAATAAAGCACCCAATAAATTTCCTGAAGGTGATAAGGAAATGCTTTAGGTGTAGAAGTGAAGGAAACCTATACCTTAACTGCCATCAAGAAAAACTTGTGGCTATGATAGAGGAGAGGAACAATCATTTCGACCCTCAACGTGATGTTCATTGCATCAACTGCAAAGAATTAGGGAACTTTGCAAACTAGTTCCCTAAGCCAAGTGTTTTTGTAGGAAACCAACAACCTCCAAGGTAGCAAGAGAGAGCGTTTTCCATCACTACCACCAAAGTGAACCCCAACAATGAAGTGGTGATAGGTACACAAGTTATTCATTCCAGAATATAGAACATACTTTTTTATTCTATTTCTACGCATTCTTTTATATACTAAATGTTTATTAGAACAATCCCAACACCACCACAAATCATGTATGTTAAGATGTCGGTAAGAACGATAAATGGGAAAATCATTGCATCCCAAGAATGTAACTCCTACTCTATCATAATTTGTGGAATGAACTCCCCAGGGAACCTCATCATACTTCCTCTAGTGGAATTTGATGCAATTATTAGCAGGGATTGGATTTCCCTATATAGAGCTGACATAAATTTCTATGAGAGGGAAATCCCTCTCCATATATAGAATTAACCCCCAACTCTATACAATTTCAAGGAGGACGATGAATCTTCTTTAGAATCATCATCTCAAGAGTGGATATTATAGACCTATCAGAATGAATATCTTTCTCAGATGATTAGTCTAATGAAGAAACTATCCTTGAAGACATGCTTATTGTGAAGGAATTCTCAAAATTATTTCCAGAGGAATTGGATGGTCTTCCTAATAGAAGAGATTTTTAATTCTCAATTGATCTTATACCTGGGGAATTGCCAATATACAAGACTCTGTATAGAATGGATGTTGTGGAGATTGAGGAGATGAAGAAACAACTATAGGAGAATCTAGAAAAAGGGTTTATACACCCAAGTGCTTCACAATAGGGTGAACCCATCCTCTTCTTCAAGAAGATGGATTGGTCAATGCACGTTTACATTGATTATCATGAGCTCAACAAAACCAAGATAAAGAACAAGTATCCTCTTCCCTGAAGTGATGACTTGTTCAATCAGCTACGTGACGCACAATACTTCTACAAGGTGGATTTATGGTCGGGATATTACCAAGTAATGTGAAGAAGGAGGATATCCCCAAGATAACTTTTATTACAAGGTACGAGCACTATGAATTCATTGTAATTCCTTTCAAACTCACTAAATCTCAAAACATATTCATGGATTTGATGAACAAAGTATTTAGAGATTACTTCGATAAATTTTTTGTAGTCTTTATATATACAATATTCTAATAAACTCCAAAACCAAGGTGGATTGTGAGGAGAATTTGAGCACTATACTAGAGACCTTGTGAAAGGATAATATCTATGAAAATTAAAACAATATTGAGTTAGGGTTGAAGGATGTCTCATTCTTGGGTCATATTATCACAAGAAATGATATATCTATGGATCCCTCCAATATAGATTAAATTAAGGGATGGGCAAGGCCAACTTCGGAAATGGATATATGTAGCTTCTTGGGCTTAGCTGGATATTATCGCCGAATTTTGAGTAATGTCTCACGATTTTAAAACCCTTTTACCAAGATAAATCAATATGGAGTCATGTTTTCTTAGGATGATGAATGAAAAGAGAGATTTAAGGAGTTGAAAATGAGGCTTATCACTACACCCGTTCTCACATTACCCACAAGTGGAGAACTTTTTGTGGTATTTAATGATGCTTTAAATAAGGGAATGTGTTATCTATTAAAACAGAATGACAATGTAACTGTATATACTCAAGGAAATTTAAAGTTCATGAAAAAACTATCCAACACATGATCTGAAGTTGGATGCTGTAATATTTTCTTTAAAAATATGGCGACATTACATCTTTAGGGAAAAGTGTGAAATATACATGGACAAAAAAAGTCTCAAATATATATTCACATAGAAAGAGTTGAATATGCACCAAGGAAGATAGTTAGAGCTGATCAAACACTATGACTACTCAATCCATTACAACCTTGGGAAAGCAAACAAGGAGGTAGATGATCTAAGTAGAAAAGACCCAGCGATTCAATCATTGATGAGAATTGTAAAGGATATAATCTTCTTAGATTTGATGAAGATGGAAATGAGAATCATAAAGAAATAACATCATCAATCCATTCCCAAATGATTGCTCAACTGTCTCTTTTTTAAAGGTTAAATGACGATTAAAAGGATGATTTGGGAATTTAGAAGAAAGTGGAAACTATCAGAAAGGGAAATCCTTGGAGTTCAATATTAATGAAGAAGGAATTGTGTGATTTTATTTAGTACTATGTGTTACATAAAATCCAGAGTTAAAGAAAAAACTTTTGGATGATGTATATAGTTCAAATTTCTCCATTAACATAGGAAACACAATGATGTATCAAGATCTCTGAGAGCATTATTAGTGGGATAACATGAAGAAGGATATCACTGAGTATACATCAAAGTGTCTGGTATGTCAGCATGTGAAGACCGAGAGGAAGATGTTTAAGGGGATGAGGCATCCTTTACCCATACCATCATAGAAATGATAGTAAATCACCATGGACACTGTCACCAGACATCTGAAGACATCCAAAGGAAATAATTTTATCGGGGTTGTTGTGGATCATCTTACAAAGACTGGACACTTTATTGCAATTCATGAGTATTTATCATTGGATCAAATTACATGAATATACATTATAGATGTGGTAAGGCTTCATGGAGTACTACTATTGATTGTATCTGATTGTGATACAAGATTCACCTCTATGTTTTGGAAGAGTCTTCAACATGCTCTAAATACTGAGCTGAACTTCAGAACATCTTGTCATCCTTAAAATGATGGCCAATCTGATCAGACTATCCTAACACTTGGGGAGATGCTGAGAGGATACTCAATGGAATTAAAAGAGGGATGGGATAAAAATATTCCTCTAGTTGTGTTCTCTTACAATAATAATTTCTACTCAAGTATCCAAATGGATCCTTATGAAGAAATTTAGGTGAATAGGTGCAAGACACTGATATATTAGGATGAAGTTGGGGAGCGAAAACTCCAAGGTCCTGAAATGGTTGAAGAAATGGTGGAGATGGTTAAGACTATCCAGAAGCATATTAAAGCTACTCAAAGTCAACAAAAGAGCTATAATGATAATCGTCTACGAGACCTAGAGTTTGATGTTGGAGAGATGGTATTCCTCTACATATCACCATGGAAGAGAGTTATGATATTTGGGAAGAAGGGAAAGCTTAGTCCAAGGTACATATACCCTCTTTATATCCTTGATCGCATTGAAGCAGTCGCCTATCAACTAGATCTCCCATCAAACTTATCTCAAGTAAATGGTGTATTCCATGTATAACTATTGAGGAAGTTCAAACCTAACCCATCTCATGTACTCAATCCATAGGTGGTTCCATTGGAGAATGAAATCTCTTATGAAGAGAAGCCGGTGAAGATATTAGATCATAGGGAAAAATTTATATGAAATAATAAAATGCCCCACATCAAGGTGTTGTGGTGAAACCACAACTTCGAAGAGGAAACATGGGAATTAGAGGAAGTGATTAATTAGAGATACTTGCATCTGTTTTAGTGTGGGGAAAAAAATTTGGGGGAGCAATTTATTAAGGGGAGAATATTGTAACAACCCCAACTTTTATTAATGAAAATTCCTCTTGATCTAATTAAATTAATTATTATGTAAAATGGTTATATAAAATATGCACTTCTTTGGTATTATGGATTTTAAAATACCATTAAGAATTGTTACCATTACTAATATAGTCGTTGAACTGTGATCAAATGATTAGTATAAATATAGGGCTTTAACCAATACAATTTACTAATAAAAAGAAAGCGATGACCTCATCCAGTAGAATAGATCCATACAAAGCCCATTTGTCGAAGCTCATAATGGTGGTAGCGTCATTGGGCTTTGCTCTTAACCAAGTCCAAGTTGAGCTTCAACACATTAAGCTTGAGCATAACCGCCTATGGAAGAATTGAAATTTAATAGAGATTACTACCCAAGGGATGTTATCTAATCCTTACCAAGAGTATATCACAATTTCACACCTAAACCTTATGTGTTATGCGGGTGTTATAAGGGGTTATGTAATAAGACCTTATCACTATAATTATGTGCATGATTTTTTTATATAATAAATAATTTATGTTTATTTCATTATTGTTACTTTGTAAATGGGTTTTAAAGTACAAATAGTATTAAATTAAGAAATCTATTTTGTTGAATTATGGATTTATAAATTTAATAATATTTTAATAAAATTTTATTAATAAATAACTTCTTTTAAAATATAAATTAAAATATAATTTTTATGAATTCAATAGTAATTTTTATTACGGTTTGAAAGCCATTTTTGTCAAAACCCATGAATTTTTGATAAATATCGGTTTTTATTTTAAAAGAAAAAATTAAAATGTTTATAAAATTATTTAGATAAAAGGAATATTATTTTTGGAATCAGTATGTCAAAATTATCCAATGGTGAATTATTCATAATTTTCTGAGACAATCGATCTTTTTGGGTAAAAATTAAATATTGTTTAATTATATAATGTGTTTTATAACATCATAATGACCCAATAGTAGTGTAATAAAATACTAAAAATTGGATTTTCAGCCAATTAATGTTTTACCATAAAAATAATGTGAATTTTTGTTTGTTTTATTTATTTTAAAAAGATTTAGTGGACGTTTCCAAACATATAAAACATTTTAACTTTTAAAAATGATTTCCTTGAGAGTGTGACTAACATCCACATAAGAAAGAATAATATTTTTATAAGTTCAGTAATTTACCTAAAAAAATAATGGTTTAAAATAACTTTTGAAAAAATCATGGGAAAATCCCTATGATTGTTTGGGGTTTTGATTTGTTTAATGTGTAGTGTCCAAAACGTAAATAATAAATAATTACCTATATTTTTCTGTATAAACCCACCCATTCTCCCACTTTTCTTCACTAAAAAAACCTTTGATAATGTCTCTAACCTTCCCTCTTATCTATAAAAGTATCACATGTTTCCCCAACCTCCCATGAATCCTCTCTCAATCCTCTCCCAAGCCTTTGGGAATACACTTCCATGTAAGGGATTTCTTCCTCTCTCATTTTTTCCCAAGTTTATTTATGTTTCTATACCCATTAATTTTCAATTTAAAATGTTGGGGTATGTTTTTGAACCCCCCATATAGATTTAATAACTTTTTAATGATGATAGTATTTTTTCTCTTTCATTTATGCCTCCCATGTACACCCGTTACCATGCCAAAATTCTGTAAGGAATTTCTCTCTTCTCATTTACATTCAAAAAATTATTTTTTATTATGCATAAAAATTACATTAAATATGTTGGTACATGTATCTATAAGACCCCCTAACTATCTATTTCAGGTAAATATGATGATACACCCATTTCCCTGTCATCTACCATTATTATGAATTGTTATGTCACGTCATTATGCTTCCAAAAATTACACCACGATTTTCCAAGCCAAAGTTATTGTGTAGTGAATACCATTACCATTTCTCTATCAAGGGTATTCACCTTTATGAACATTTATTTATTGATTATATAGTTTCATGTATGAATTCCACAATCCTTTATCATGGAATAAATTATTTTGTTTTAATGAATCCATGTTATATGATTCATGTGGCACATTTATGCATTAAATGAAATGATTAAAAAGGGTGCACCATGGTAGCGCTCCAATGCATTAGGTAAATAGTAGTATCATGATAATTCAAATTAAATGAGGGTTTACTCTTGTTAATTTAAGTGCATTGATATCTTACTCATGCTCCACATGCACTGATCCTCGGCTCATACTAATTTCATGTTAAATGTTGATGCCACATTTCCAAGTTAAGATAATCATGATATGTCATGAATTTATGTTCATGTTTCTCTTATGCTCCATTGATATTATTATTTCCTAAACTGTATTGTATTATTAATGTTATGGCTTGTTTAGTCTCTTACTGTTCTTTATATCATACCCTTTTTTATGCATATCCTCATGTTATGCCATGCAATGCTAAGTAAGAAAAAATGTGTGTGGTCATGTAAAAGTAGTTTTCAATAAAGATGTGTATTTCATGTTTTAAGTTATTATGTAATGCTCCTAATCCCCAAATACACTAGACCAATTTATCTTATATGTTATATAATGTGAAGATTTTATGTAATAAATCATGTTTAAGTGTTTAATAAAGAGTAGGGTTTTTATAGTTGGTATTAGAGGATAAGTTTAGTTATTTATGGGATTAGGATTAGAAAACTCTAGTGAAAGATTTTTGGATAAGTCTGACTATAATATAAACATCTCTAAATTTTGGTGAGTATTGAGTAAGTGGTTTATCAATAAAATAAATCTCTATCGGGATACGATCATGTAGAGGCAGCTCTAGCACATATGTATCTAGGGGTAACACCCAAAAACACCGCTTTAAGCTAGACTTGAACGAGAACTAGTTTACGAAAACTTGCCTTACTACACAAATGGATACAACACAACTCGGGGATATTCTTTGGTAAATTCCTGAGCTTTGTGTGAACCATTATTAAAAAAAATTCCCCAAAGAATATATGTTGGGAAGTAGGTCATGGGTAACATATATTGAAGCCTAGGAATTCATAAGTTAAAGAAATAAGTTTAATTTATTAGTTATCCATTTGATTTATTTGTATTACCCTTTATGTGTTCCCCTAAATTTTCTTTTATTCCAGCCAATGGCTAGTAATAAGAGGAATCATGCTAACAACCAATGCGAAGATCAATGTGATGACTATTCTAATGAGATACCCAATTTGATGGGAGAGGGAATCAAAAACTTTGTCATGATACATTCTTAGTTAAATCATGTTTTGAATAGAAACATGGGTCAAGAAGAACGTTCAAACACCCCTAAAAAGAACAATTATCAATCAATATCTTCATGGGACAAATGCCTCCTACTTTTACTGGATCATCTCATCCCTCAATCGCTGAACAATGGATCAACTACTTGAAAAGATATTTTTTATCCCTTAATATTCCGAAAAAGATAAGGTTCTTTTGAATGCTTATCGTACGGAGGGTGAATCTGATCAATGGTGGACAATGATCAGGCATACAAAATCAGAGGAAGATATCAAAGAGTTGGAATGGAAGGATTTTCAGAAAATGTTTTTTGATAAATATTTTCTGCACACCCTCTGACTTAATATAGAAAGGGACATCTCTTCCCTCATGAAAAAAACGAAAAATACATTAGAATGTACGAGGAATACATAAAAAGGTTTCCATGATATGTCTCCAGCTTTGTTGTTTCCCCTGAATGAAAGTTTGACCGCTTCTTTGGTGGGGAAAAACCTAGCCTACAGAAAACCTGACGATCTGTGACTTCAATAGATATGAGAAAATATTCTGATTAGCCCCCAAAGTTGAAATATAGATTGGAGAATCTCAGGGGTATCAAGGGGATAATAAGAATAAGGTGGATTTTAATTTTGGTGGTCCGATGGATAAATCCAACATTGCTAAGGAAATATATAACCCCACTTTCCAAATGTGTGGAAAGAAGCACCCCATAAATTGACTGAAGGGGATGAGGAAATGCTTTATGTGTGGAAGTGAAGGGAACCTAGCCATTAACTGCCGTCAAGAAAAACCTGTGGCTACGATAGAGGAGAGGAGCACTCTGTTAGAACCTTAATGCATTTTTCAATGATTAAATTGGAAAGAAACATGGTACTTTGCAAACGAGTTCCCAAAGCCAAGGGTTTTCGGAGGAAACCAACAACCTCCAAGGTAGCAAGGGTGAGCTTATTCCATCATTACCGCCACAGTGAACCCCAAAAACGAAGTTGTGATAGGTAAACTAGTTAGTCATTCATGAATAGAGAACATACATTTTGATTCTAGTTTTATGTATTATTTTATATCTTAAAATATTATTATAACAATCCCAACACAACAAAAAATCATGTAAGTAAAGATGTTGGTGAGAACAAAAAATTGTGAAATCATTGCATCCCATGAATATAACTCCTCCCCTATCACAATTTGCCGAATGATCTTACCAGTGAACCTCTTTATACTTCATCTAGTGTAATTTTATGAAATTCTTGGCATGGATTGGCTTTACCTATATTTAACAGACATAAATTTCTGTGAGAGTGAAGTCACTCTCCATATGTTGAATAGACCCCTGATTCTATACAAGTTCATGGTGTAAGATGAATATTATTTAGCACCATCATCACAAGCATGGATATTACTTCCCTATGAGCATGGATATTTTTCTCAAATTATTGAGTCTAAGATTCAAATATCCTTGATACATGCCTATTGTGATGGAGTTATCTGAAGTGTTTCTAGAGTAATTTCATGGTCTTCCTCTTATAATAGATGTTTAATTCTCAATTTATCTTATACTTGGGGAATTTCCAATATCTAGGACTCTGTATTGAATGGCTATTGTGGAGCTTGAGGACCTGAAGAAATAACTACAAGAGAATCTAAATAAAGGGTTTATACACCCAAGTGCTTCTCCATGGGGTTCACTCATCCTCTTCATCATGAAGAAGGATGGGTCAATGTTCCTTTGCATTGATTAATGTGTGCTCAAAAAAATCACAATAAAGAACAAGTATCCTCTTCCCTGAATTGATGACTACTTTGATCAGCTATGTGGAGCATAAGACATATCCAAGGTTGATTTGTGGTTGGGATATTACCAAGTAATGGGGAAGAAGGAGGATATCCTTAAGACTACTTTTCTTATTAGGTACGAGAAAAATTAATTCATAGTAATGACTTTAGAACACACTAATTATCCAAAAATCTTCATGGACTTGATGAATAGAGTCTTTAGAGATTAAATCAAAAACATTGTGTTAGTCTTTATAGAAGATGTTCTAATATACTCCAAAACTATGGAGGATAATTAGGAGTATCTAAGAACTATACTAGAGACCTTGGGAAAGGATAAGATCTGTGGAAAGTACAACAAGTCTGAGTTCTAGTTGAAGGAAGTCTTATTCTTGGGTTATATCATCACAAGAAATAGGATATCTGTGGATCCCTCCAAGATAGCTTCAATTGAGGGATGGTCAAGGCTAACATCAGTAACGGGTATCCGTAGCTTCTTGGGGTTAGCTAGATATTATCTCTGATTTGTGAGAAATTTCTCACGATTGTCGAACCATCTTACCAAGCTAACTCGGAAGGGAGTCAAGTTTTCTTGGAGTGATGAATGCATAGAGAGCTTCAAGGAGTTGAAAAGGTGGCTTATCACTGCACCTATGCTCACATTACCCACAAGTGGAGAACTTTTTTGGAATTTAGTGATGATTCAAAGAAAAGAATTAATTTTTTGTTGATGTATAATGAAAAAGTTATTTCCTATGCTTCATGTCAATTGAATGTTCACGAGCAAGACTATCCAACACATGATCTAGAGTTGGCTGTAGTATTATTCTTTTAAAATAATTGGTGACATTAACTTTTTAGGGAGAAGTGTAAAATAGACACAGATCAAAAAAGCCTCATGTATATATTCACACCAAGATAGTTGAATATGCACCAACAATGATGGTTAGAGATGATCAAAGACTATGAGTACTGAATCCATTACCACCCTAGTAAATCAAACAAGGTGGTGGTGCTCCAAGTAAAAAGGACCCATCGATTCTATCATTGATGAGAATTGAAAAGGATCCAACCATCTTAGATTTTATGAAAATGGACATGGGAATCATAAAGAAGGAAACATCATAAATCCTTTCATAAATTATTGATCAACCATCTCTTTTGGAAAGGTTAAAGGATTCTCAAATGGATGATTTGGGAATTCAAAATAAAGTGGAAACTATCAAAAAATGGAAATCCTCATAGTTCAATGTTAATGAAGAAGGAATTGTGAGATTTTGGTTAGGACTATGTGTTCCATGAAATTCAAAGTTAAAGAAAGAAATTTTGGACGGTTCACATAGTTTAAATTTCCCCATTCATCTAGGAAACACAATGATGTATCGAGACCTTCGAGAGCATTGTTGGTGGGATAACATGAAGAAAGAGATCACTGAGTGCACATCAATGTTCCTGGTATGTCAGAAAGTGAAGACCAAGAGGTATAAGTCTAAGGGTATGATGCATAGATTACCCATAACAGTATAGAAATGTGAGAACATAAACATGGTCAATGTCACCAGACTTATGAATACATCCAAAGGAAACAATGCTATCTGGGTTGTTTTGGATTTTATTACAAATACTACGCACTTCATTGCAATTCAGAAGGATTTATCATTATATCAACTAGCAAAAAAATACATCAGAGATGTGGTAAGGCTGCATAGAGTACACCTATTAATGAATACTGATTTTTTTTCAGACTAAACAAAAACATAAATTAACCACGTGAATACATGATTAAGAGAGAAGAATGGAAAATATTTTTTATTTGAAAAAAACATTACTTATATTTTCAAACCATTAAGCATATATTTCAATGTTCACCATTAAAATTTTATATAAATTAAATTACTTATAATATATATTTGTTCTATTAAAAATGTTTCAAAATGTTTCAATTTATTCTTATATCATAATAATTTCATTAATGTGACTGTTTTTGTAAAAACAACATTTTTCACTAGTCACCCAAAAATAAACTATTTTAAAAAAATATAAATAATTCAACAAAATATATTTTTTTACTTTATTAATTTTATAATATAACTATCTACATTAATTTGAAATTATTAATTTTTTTTAATTTAGGGTTTAATCAAATTTTTTAATAAATCTATGTGCATTATGCTATAGTTTCTTTATAAAGAGAAGTTCACTTACTATAATTAAAGATAAAGCATTAAAAGTCTAGTATACTAGATTATCTTGGAATGCTTAACTATGAACAAATAATTATGAATCAAAACTATCACAAAAAAACTTTAAAGAAAAAAATAATAAAAATTTCATAAGACCCGTTAATGGAAATAAACTATAACTAAGTAATATATTTGTAATTGATTTTTATAAAAAGAATTTATAAAAGGTTTTAAATATGAGAATGTGGAGTTAATAAGGTTTCATTATGACTTTTATATTCTTCTATGTTTTTAAAATCACAACCACCTTATATTAAGGCAAATGATCTTTCCCTAAGGATTATTTTCTTAAGGAGGACTTCCCTTCTCTAAAGAATTTCTAACCTTAACTTGGTTATAATTACCTCAATTTAAGTTATCTCAAAACCAAGTTCATTTTATAACTAAGTCTCAAATTTGGATCCTTATCAGAAAACTCAGAATCTTATAGTCCCTTGGATATAGAGTCTTCTATTTTGAGACTCTGGATTCTCATAAATTCAGACTCTGAATTATTTCTAATTCAGACTCTTAATTCTCTGTAATTTAGATTTTTAATTCTATAAAATTTAGACTCAAAATTACTTAGAATTATAAAACCAAATTCCTTATAATTCAAACTTCAAATTGCTCAAAATTCAGACTCCAAATTCCTCAGAATTCAGAATCCAGAATCTATAGAATTCAGATTCCAAATTCTTTGAAAAACCGAATCAGAATATCCATGTTTTATAGAATCTGATTGTTTGTAAGATTAGACTCCAAATTCTATTTTTCCTTAGAATCCAGATATTCAGATTTGGTTATGCCAATTCATTTTCCCTACACATGTTGTTGTAACAATAAAATGGTGTTACACAATTTGTTTCTAACTAACCGTTGGTTGAGTGACACATGTATAAGATGCTCTGTGATTCAAAGAAAAATATGATCATTGGAGGAGGGAGCTGTATTTCAGAGTGTTGACTATAAATTAAAGATCATTTGAATGAGATCATTATCTATAAATCATTTCATCTATCAAGAGATTACATGATATGATTCTATGAAGTGATTTATAGAGAGAGGGACTCTTATGCCTTGTGCATTTTCATGAACATCATGTTCAGTCATGAACATATTATTTAGATTCCTTTTTGTGACTCTGATTGTTGCAGAGTACAATCGGGGGATTTTAGGTATAGGAAGATAGAGGTGTTGACTACCTTAATGTTCTAGGGATTGTGGGGATGGAAATATATATACCAATATTCTAATCGAGGGCTTACCCTGGTGTGGGTAAGACAGACTTTCTTGAATGTATAAATCAAGTGACCATTATCCATGGTTTTTGGATACCCTACTCTCTGGGTTAAAATATTTCATATTTGTTACCTATTATTGTTTCAATTTTATTTCCACTGCAATTTTTTTAAGATAGAATGTACTATTTTATTATAATTTCTTATAACTATATATATACTCTGATGAATAAGACTATATATGCTTTAAGGTAGAATCATTTGTTAAAAAACATTTCCTAATTTTCTTCTCTGGATTCATATTTAAGAACCTTAAATTTTATTTATTATAGTTAAGAACTAAAAGAGGGACAATGTGTTTACTTTGTTTAACTTTGTTAAACACAGTTTTTTCTTTAAGATTAAAAATGGAAGTTTTTAAACTTATAATTCACCCATCTGGTAATTGATCATCTACATGTACTATTTTGATCCTAAAATTAGTATTAGATGAGGTATATTAAATACTTATACATAAATAAAAGTTTACTTTCTCAAGTTTTCCTTGTTCTAAAATTTTCATGAATAACTTTCCTTATTCATGTTTTTCTTAAATATTTTTATCTTTGTTTATGAACAAGTATTGTGGAAAAGTAACTTATTATAGAATGGAAGGTATAAATGTTGGTTCCACTGATAATAATAATACTACCAAACCAACAATTTTTGATGGTAATGATTATGAGTACTGGAGAGATAGAATTAAGACATTTTTCTTCAATACTGGAGTAGATAATTTTTTCATGCTTACTGCAGATTACAAAATTCCTGATAAAAAAATAAGAACCTTTACAAACCAGGAAAATCAAGAATATCAACTTAAATTCAAGGTATGTAATACATTATTGTGTTCTATGACCAGGAATATATATAGTCAAACATCTTCATTCGAAGCTTCCAACTACATCTAGAAGAAACTTGAGGTTACTTATTTTGGGAGATCTAAAGTGATAGAGACTATAAGAGCAATGTCAAGAGCAGAATATCATTGATTTATTTTTCTTTACGGAGAACCGGTTTTCAAAGTGCAACAATGATTAATGACCATTGTAAATATTCATCAATTTTTAGGAGAGAAAGGTCTCGATGATGATGTTCCTGTAGATAAAATAATTGACATCATTGACAATGAGTGGGAATCCAAAATAACCACCATTAATGTTTATAGGGAAGTTTCCAATATTACTCTTGATGAAATTTTTGGAACTGTTATTCCACATGAGACAAGAATGAAAAGAGATGCTGGTATGAATAGGAAGAAGAATTGCAATGGATGTTTAGACTTTACTACTACTAAAGTCAAGAACCTGGAAAGGGTTACAAGATCTAAGTCTAATAAAGATACTATTATATATGAGTCTATGGATAGTGAACATTCTAAAACTTAGTTAGATAATATTTCTCAAAGATGAACAAGATAGTGGGAAAAGAATGATTTTCAGTATAGGTATAAGAAGAACAATATAAAGGAAATGAAATATTGTAATGTAACCTATTATTAATTTAAAAGGGATGAACATATCAGACCTAATTGTACTATTATTACGAGAAAAGAATGGAAGGAAAAGAATTCTGAGAGGAATATAAAGAAGTATTACAAGTCTAAAGCCAAAAATGTCTTAAAGGTTAATGATAAATGGAGTATCAGTGGTGGTGACTCATTTGATGAATCTTTAGAGTATGAATATTCTAGTAGGAGAATCTTGGTGTACTAACAAAACTACCCAATGAAAATCATTGTCTAATGGAAAAGGTACACAATGACAGATCTATCACAAATGTATCTTTGAATGAAAGTTATACTTATGGTAAATATTATATGTCTTCAAATAAAGAATATTCTTCTAATGAAGATATTTTTTTACCTTCTTATGAATAATTTTCTATGTTTTCCAAACATCTTGAAAATGAGAATTCTAAACTGAAGAAAAATCATGAGAAGTAAAATTCTAAAATTTCAATTTTAACTAAATTAGTATAATATCATTATAAGGATCTTGATAGGATAACTTTTTGTTATGAAAGTGTTTATAAAAACCTTAAGGAGGTTAATTATTATAAGGATAAACATTCAAAGGATCTAGAAGATTTTATTTCTAAGAGAATTATTTTATAGGATAACTCATGTTATTATACTAAGAACATTGAGGATTTGAACTTGGTTATTAAACTAAAGTCAAAAATATTTTATTTAAGGAAATTCCTGTCAAACTTCATGTCTGGTAAGGAAAATTTTGACAAGATGTATTCCCAAATTCATCCTTCAAGGAATAGTTCTTGATTTGGTTATACTCATTCAAAACCTCTTTTTAGTAGTAATTATTTTTTTCATCAAAGAGAACTATTTTGTAATAAGTGTCAATGTGGTGGAAATTGGGAGAAGAAATGTTCTTTTAATAAAACAAAATCATTATGTTTCCATAAAGTTTTTTTTACATGAAAATGTTGGTACATAAAATTTTACTTTCCAGTATTTTCGGATCCAAGAATGTTTGGATTCTGAATGTCTAACACTTTTATTTTCATGAAAATAAAGAAATTATCAACATAAATACATGGTACGTGGATAGTGGATGTTCAAAGAATATGACTGATAACAAAAACTTATTTGAATATACTATCAAGAAGAAATTAGGAAAAATAACTTTTTGAGAAAATTCTCATAGAGAATTTTATTTATAGGTAACAATGTTCCTCTTGGAAAAACTTTAATTTAAAATGTTTTATTTTTTAAGGGTCATAAAGACAACCAAATTAACATAAGTAAATTATGTGATGAATGTTACCTTGTGAGTTTTAGGAATGATAAATTATTATTATAAAATTCCAAGGAAGAGTTTATTCTTTATGCCCACAGGCACGAGAATGTATACAAACTAAACTTAGATGACCATAGAAGCCAGCATCTATATTGACTTAGTGAAATGGAATATCAATCATGGTTATGGAATAGAAGGTTATGACTATATTACCTTATAAACCTTTGAAATCCATCAATGAAAAGACTTTAAGGATCTACTAAAGCTTAGATTTGTTTCTTCATGAGTTTGTGATCTTCGTCAATATAGAAATAAACATAAATCATGTTTTAAATAAATCTATGAAGTATCAACATCTGATGCATTAAAGTTAGTGAATATGGATTTTTTTTGGTCCAACACAAACTGGATGTATTAAAATAAAATATTATGGATTTTTTTATTTGATGATTACACTAGATTCACATGGGTCTATTTTATATCAATGAAATATAATGTTTTTTCTCATTTCAAAATTTTTAGATCCCAATTTAAAAATGAAAAAACCTTCAATTGAAAAATATTCATAGTGATTATGGAGAAGAAGTTCAAAATTTTGATTTTGAAACTTTTTTTAGTATGAAAGGAATTACTCATAACTTCTCATCTCTAAGAACTCCTCCATAGAATGGTGTTGTTAATATAATAATTCTAATTCTTTAAGAAATTACTAGAACCATGTGGAGTGAATATTATATTTTTAAGCACTTTTGGGATGATGTTTTTAGTAATGCTTGTTATACTATAAATCGAGTTTTAATCACACATTTCCTTAACAAAACACCTTATGAATTGTGGAATGGCTGAAAACCTAGAATTTCTTACTTTAAAGTATTTGGTTGCAAAGTATTAATCCTATATACTAATGATAACTAACATAAATTTTCACTAAAATATGATGAAGGAATTTTCCTAGGCCACTCCAATACTTATGAGGATGACAAAGTTTATAATAAAAAAATGTGTATTATTGAAGAAAATGTTCATGTTAAATTCAATGAAACTGATCCTTTTATTTTTAAATAACATAGACCTATATCCATATATGTAATTTAAAAAACTAATTTTTAACCCTTGATAGAATATTCCTATAATAAGAAAAATGTTCCAGAAAATAATTTTGAAATGGTCACACAAGAATATTTTCTACCATATATTGATGAACAATTTTTCTAAAACCCAAATCAGTTGTTCCATAGAAATAATCACAATCATAGTATCATTCGTGATGTAAATGAACCTGTAAGGACTAGAAGTTCATTAAGAAAAGAAGTAGAACATCTATAATTCCTTTACCAATCAGAACCAAATATCAATGATGAATCTTTAGGTGATGATGATTGGATTAAAACCATATAAGATGAGCTAAATGAATTCTAAAAGAACAAAGTCTGGGCCTTGGTTGGAAGACCTAAGAAAACATCTGTAATTGGAGTAAAATGGGTCTTCATAAATAATTGTGATGAAAATGGAATCATTGTATAAAATAAATCTAGATTAGTTGGTAAAGTATATAATCAACAAGAAGGAATAGAATATAAAGAAACCTATGATCTAGTAGATAGACTTGAATCTATTCTAATTTTTCTTGCCTTTGCATAATTATTTAATTTAAAAAAATTTCAAATGGGTGTGAAGAGTTCTTTTCTTAATGGTTATGTTCAAGAGGAAATTTATGTTAAACAACATCCTGGTTTTGAAGACACAAAACTTTCTGAACATGTTTTCAAACTTACCAAAGCTTTATACAGTCTTAAACCAGCACATAGAACCTGGTAGAATAGACTTAGAGGATTTTTTGTTACAAAAAAATTATGTTAAGGGAACTGCTGATCCAACTCTTTTTATAAAGAAAGATAAGAAAAATGTTTTGATTGTTCAAATATATGTTAATGAAACTATATTCGGATCAACTTAGCAATATTAAACTGATTCATTTACAAATCTAATGAAATCTTAGTTTGAAATGAGTATGATGGGTGAGTTAACATTTTTCCTAGGATTTCAAATTTCCAAAAAACTAGAATGAACTTATATATCACAACAGAAGTATATTAAAGATCTTCCTAAAAGGTATGGATATGACAATAATAAAAGTATAATCACTCCAATTGGTACCTCAAATTATCTTGATCTTGAAGAAGCTGGGAAAGTAGTAGATCAAACATCATTATGAGGTATGATATAAAGTTTACTATAATTAACAACTAATCATCCAAAATTAATGCTTTCGGCATGATTATGTTCAAGATATTAATCTAATCCAAAGTAATCTCATATAAAAGTAGTGAAATTATTTTTTTTCAATTTAAAGGGAACCATGGATTTATGTCATTTCTATTCTTCTCGAAATGATTTTGTGTTAAAAAGAATTTCAGTTTCTGATTTTGGTGGATGTAGAATGGATATAAAAAGTACATATAGAACTTTTTATCTCTTAAAGATTTGTTAGTTTCTTGGTTATACAAGAAGCAACACTCAGTAGAACATTCCACTATTGAAGCTGAATATGTAGTAGTTGGAAGTTTTTGTGGCCAAGTTCTTTTGATGCAACACACACTCACAGACTATGGAATTAGTTTTACCAAAACATAGATTTTTTGTGATAACAATTGTTACATTTTTTTAAGATAAATCCATGCACATCACTCCCATGAAAAACACATTGATTTTAAGAATCATTTTCTTAGGGATCACACACTTAAAAGGGATATCATTCTTCAATTTATCAGAACAAAAGATCTACTTGCTGATATTTTTAAAAAATATTTACCCTTCGATAGATTTGAATACATTAAACAAAAGTTATGAATGATAACCATGAGGTAATCTTCCATATTAATTTCTTGTTGAAACACATCTCATTACATTAATAAATTCTTTTTCATAGGGGGAGTTAATTTTCTCATAACCAGAATTTTTTCTTAATAAACTTTTGCATAAACAAAATTTTTTTTAATCAAAATTTTCATAACCAATTTTTTTTTGTAACAAACTTTTTTTTCCGGAACTCCAAATTATGAAACCCAAATTTTCCACTACCTAATAATATTTTTAGAAATTAATGTTTTTACAGAAGAATATTCTTCTTTACTGATAATTTTTCCTCGAAATTTGGAAGAGATGCTTCCTTACTTAAGTTTTGGTAATTGAATTTTTTTACATATTGATATTTTAAAATTTTATCGTATTCACATTATTTAATTACAGATTTTCCTTGAAACCTTAAAATATTGTAATATACCAAATAATTCTTTAGATTTCATATCAAATATCAAATTATATTGATTTTTTCAACCGTTGGATCAAATTGGGAATTCAAACTGACACTTCGATACCAATATAAAGGCCCCCTATTTCTTGTCCCACATCGGGTTTTAAGGATTTCTATTCTGAAGCTTTTCCTATCTTCAAAAAGATAATTCTATTTTTTACTCATTTTCTTATACTCTGGATGTCTTTGGAAGTCTCCCCATAGACACAGATGTCTTAATCTAAGGATATCAAGGATAGGGAAATCTATAGGGAAAGGTTTTTTGACCCAAAATTATTCTCTAAGTATAATTCCTTTATTATGAAAAATATCAAGTTGAATGTGTGGGCGAGTTTTTTCATATCCAAACCAGAAACATAAGATCCAATAAACATGGAATTGTTCATCGAATTCTATGATATAGTTATTTTTTTATAACCAAGGTGGAAGAGACAAATTTTCATTCAAGATCTATGGGAAAACCTATTCCTTATCCATCAATATGTAATCAAATATTCTGGGAGTTTCGTATGAAGATGAAGAAAATTTCTATTCTCACAAGCAGTTAGATCAGTCAAGATGTTTTGAGAAGAAAAAGGAAATTCAGTTCCTTGAACTCAAAGGACTAAAATCACCAAAGATAAACCACCTTACAACAAACATTACATTGTTAGGATTATGTGTACATGGGTTTCTCATTCCGAAAAAAGAAGATAAGGGCTCCTTAATGAAAAGTGACATCTTTATTTTTGATTTTCTGGATAACCCAAGGATGATGAATCTTGTGATGTATATCCTTATGAAAATCACCAACATCAAGAATGGAGATAAAATTGTATAACTTTCAAATAGTGATCATGAATCTCCAAAGGCTGCATAGACTATTTCTAAAGTGGATAAAGTAAAACATGTGGTTGTTGATACACCTAATAAGGTTGTGGTTATAAAAGAGAAGAATGATGTTGGTGGTTCATCCAAGAGAAAAGATGAAGAGCTATAAAAATAATCTTCTCATTCAAGAGAACAAGATTCGGAATCATCTTCCATGGGTTCAAAATTTGTTGTGTAGTTTTTGAAGAAGTTAGTAAACACAATTTATTTGTTTCTGAGTATTGATTCAATATGTCAGTTTTTTTAAACATTCTTTCAATTAGAAATCAGATTCTATAAGCATACTCATGGAAAAATTCATCATGCTAGAGGAAGATTTCAAAACCTTCTATAACAGCTATGATGTTCATAGAAGATCATGTAAATAAATTAAAAAATTGTCTAAAACAACAACTAAAGACACTAGAATATTTTATGACTTCCATGATTAAGTTAAATATTCTTTTGATATGTTAGATGATAGAATAAAAAATCTTACAATGAGTTTTACAGAGAAGCTAAACCTTGATTTAGTATCCCAGAAGCAAGAGGATAAAGACATGAATGGGATGTTAATTTCAATGGAATTAAATATAAAGAGATAAAGGTAACCTAGGATAGAGTTTGAAGAAAAGTTCAATAAGAAAGAATAGATACTGAAGTCTCAATTAGAAACACTAACTCTCAGGATAAAAAAATAAAGGCTCTAGAAAAGAAGAATGGGGATTAAGAATTTTTTTTCAAAAGTTTTGAGGAAGATCATAAGGTGGTCATGAAGTTTAAGGATACCTTGTGGAAGATCATGCTGAAGAAAACGAAGGATGAAGAATTTTTTTTCTCAATTCCCATATTTTGTTATGATTTTTTACCCTGTTTTAATTTTTCTAATCGTAATTAAAATTTTGTTTTCCTTTACTTTTTTTGTTTTTTATAATTCTAATCTATCAAATACCATTATTTTCATTCTCTCAATTCCTTTTTGAAAATCAAAAAGAGGGAGAAAAAATGATAAAAATAATACTATGTATGAAAGAAGAGAAAGACTTATATAAGGGGGAGATTACTTAAAAATACTTTCTTATGGATGAAAATGTAAAATCTCTCTAAGGAAGTCAAGAATACGATCATTAGGGATTTTAAAAACTAATGGGGAGTTAGTCAGATTCATCATGTTTTATAAGTAAAGGGAGATAAGTTTTTCATTCAAATTCCATAAATAAAATTCTTATTCCTTATATTATTTTTCGTAAGGTTGTTTTTGCTTCCCAAAAAGGGGGATATTATTGATTTAATAAGGTTTCCTTATGACTTTTCCATTCCTCTATGTTTTGAAAATCACAAACACCATTTATTAAGGACAATTATCTTTCCCTATGTATTATTTTCTTAAGGAAAATTTCCCTTCTCTAATAATTTTTTTATCCTTACCTTTTTTTTCATTACCTCATTTTATGTTCTCTCATAACCAAGTTCATTTTATTACTAATTCTAAAATTCAGATCCTTATAAAAAACCTCCAAATCTTGTAGTTTCTTTTATATAGAGTCTTCTATTTTGAGACTTCAAATTCTATTAAATTTAGACTCTAAATTCTTTGAACTTCCGACTCTAAATTCACTGAAATTCAGACTCTGAATTCTATGAAAATCAGACTCAGGATTCTCTAAAAATCAGACACCAAATTATATGAAATTAAGACATTGAATTCTCTAAAATTCAGACTCTGAATTCCTCAGAATTCAAACTCTAAATCTCTCCAAATTTAGTGTCTGAATTAACTAGAATTTAGGCTCAGGAATCTATAGAATTCAGATTCTAAATTATTTGAAAACAGAATCCGAATATGTATGTTTTACAGAATCTGATTGTTTATATGACCAGACTCTAAATTATATTTTTTAATAGACTACAGATATTCAAATTTTATTAAGCTAATAACTTTTCCTTACACATTATATTGTAACAATAATATGGTGTCGCACAATTTGTTTCTAGCTGACCCTTGGTTAAGTGAAACTTGTACAGGTCCCTCCAAGATTCAAGGAAAAATATGACCGTTGGAGGAGGGAGCTAACTATTGGAGTTTTTACTATAAATAAAAGCTCATTTGAATGAGGTCAATATCTATGAATCATTTCATTGATCTAGAGATTACATTTTGTGATGCCGTGAAGTGATTTCTAGATGGAGAGACTCTCATGCCTTGTGTGTTTTCATGAATATCTTTTTCATTTTTGAACATATTGTTCAGATTTCTTTGTGCAACTCTGATTTTTCCTGAGTACAATTGAGGGATTTAAAAGATAGTAAGACAGAGGTGCCGACTACATTAAATTTTGAGGTCTTGTAGGGATAGGAATAAATATGATAATATTGCTATAGAGGGTATACCCTGGTGTGGGTAAGATAGACTTTCTTGAAATTACAAATCAAGGGACCTTTATTCATGGGTGTAGGATACCTTACTTTTTAGGTTAAAATATTTCTTACTTGTCAATTGTTATTGTTTCAAGTTTTATTTCCATTGCAATTTTATTAAAGAAAGAAATTATTGTTTTCATATACTTTATTAGACCTATATACTATGCTAAATTTGATTATATACGCTTTATGGTAAAATCTTTTGTTAAGAATTTTTTTTCTAAGTTTATTTTTCGGATTCATATTTTTGGACCCTAAACAAGTTTATCTTATAGTTATGTACTAAAAGAGGCTTTGTGTGTTTAATTTTTTTAACTTTTTTAAACATAGTTTTTTCCTTAAGATTAAAAATGAATGTTTTTAAACTTACAATTCACCCCTCTTGTAATTGAGAATCTACATATACTTTTTCAATCATATAGAGAAATCTTCTAAAGTATGTGATTAAGATATGTATTTTGATTATACCAGAGATTATATCTATTTCATTAAATATAAGAATAATGTTAAGGGTTTTTAATCTCAATATTGATTCATTGAGATATGATTTATATTCAATACCCATTTCACTTGTTTGGTGTATACATTTATGTTAATGTCATTTTATCACATTGAACATGGATTTAAAGAGATTTATGAGTCTATATCGTCACCCCTCCCTCATATTATATTTAGTTAAGAGTTACTAAAACTGTTTTAAAACTAATAATTTCCCATAGTGATGTCCTAAATTTTGGTATTGTAAAATTTTTTCTAGTTTCCTAGATATTATATATGTATCTAGATACTATAAAGTGGATTTGGCTATGATTAATATGTAGCTAGGGGTAATAAAAATGTAAATCCAAGTTGAGTATCTACTCAATCTTCACTCAATACATGATGAGGGGGATTATGACTATACACCTAACTACACACTCCTGAGGGATATGTTCTAGGTATTTACACAATATTATAAACCTTAATGATGGATTTAACTACCATTTTTATGGTGTCCTACCATTTTAATCTTTTTAACTCAACCACTTTGTTCTATTGATAATCCAACACTCTGAAAATATACCTTTCCATTACCTTATATTTATATCTTTAATAAGGGTACTTAAAAAGAATTATATATGTTCATATGGGTGCATATTCACCTAGTCAGCCACATTTTTCATTTAAAAGGGAATTATTAATAATTTGTAAGTCAACAATTTCAATATTGATAACTATTTATTAAAAAGTTATGATTATGGAAAAGTTTACTTAGTCAACATCAAGATATGTATTTTATATCCAACAACATTGTTTATCTAGATAAGTTATGATCATGTTATCCCTTTTATTGACTTGGGAAAAATTATTACTAATCCTTATGTTGTTACTATAATATTAATGTCAATGAACAAAATTTTATTATTCAGGGTATTTCTATTAATATAATTTATATATAGAATTCATTAGACATAAATATGTGATGATTTGGGCCTAGGATTATATATCCCCTTAATGCATCAATTGGTCTCATGAGACCAATGTTTTGAATTTTTGGTGTATGCCTAACCAATGCATGAATGATGTCTTCGGTATAGCCATGATGATACGAATAGTGAATTGGTTGAATGCATGGTGATAAGAATAACATTTTGTTTGAGGAAATTATGGTAAAGATTAACATGAATGTGTAACATCCCAGGTAAATAATTAATAATTTTTTTCATATTTATTAATATTTACGAATTAAATATTAATTTTACTTTAAAAGGGTTTCTATGTTTGATAGCATACTAGATACGCAATAAAGAGTTTCATTGAAATCTTTCATTGCACACTAGTAATAAAATAATATTATTTTAAATGGTAGTTAACACATAGCCGTTTTGTTGGTGGGAATGGATAGAAATAACTAAAATATGATTATATATGTTTTTAAATGTTTTTACTTTTATCTAATAAATGATAAAGGCTTAAAAAACGGAAAGAATTCAATTTTAGGCCTATATGCCCTAGTTTTCACTAAAGGTTCACTTATCTCCTTTTGATGGGGAACCGTCATTAAATATAGTTTTGTTCACTCTTATACATTCTATTTGACCAAATAAAAGTCTTCTTTAGAATTGTGACATCAAAATTTACTTTGTGTTAATTTTTGGTATTTTTCCGATAAAGTTCATTTTTAATGAATAGTATAAAATGTTGTATTTTAATTCAAAACCTCTTTTTAATCTAATTTATTTATATGATTAGATTATCTTTTGAATTTGTTTTATAGTTAAATTATAATATATTTTTACCATTAAATCCAATAGTGGTCATTGGAATTAATTTCACTTTGAAATCGGACTTAAACTAGTGTCAATCTTTTGATACTTATTGTTTCATAAAAGCACGCTATTTGCTTTGACAACGGGAATTATTTTTAAATTAATTTTTGCAATTTATGTGTTTGGAATTTGGTAAAATGGATTACATATTTGGAATCATAAGGTCAAAATTATGTAATTAAGACTCTTTTATTTTTGGACATTATGAATAGTAATGACGGTTATTATCTTTAATTATCTTGATTAATGAGTACTCAGGTAGTTAAAGATAATAAAATAATATCATAATAATAAAAAATGACCACAACATGTGTACTAAGGCTACTGGTTGTCTCATGGCCGACCATGGGATGTCTTGTGCCAAACTTGGGGGCCCCATGGAATCACTTTTGTGAGAAAGTGATTTTTTATCTTTTTATTTTTAAAGAATGTTAAATGTAACAAAGAATGTATCAGCTAAGTAAAATATTTTTAATTTTGTCTAAATAAATGATCTTTTGGAATATAAATATTCATTAGACATCTAAAAATATTTCCTATATCATTATATTTTTTTATAATTTTTAGACATTAAATTTATTAAATTAGTTATGACATCATGATGATGCAGCGATTACCTCATTAATAAAAGATTTAAATAAAATGGATTGATAATGTAAAATCTAAGACCTAAACATGTCCAAGACCTATTGTATGTATGGATATAGAACCCTTATCACCATACCCTCGAATTATATCAACGTGGGACCTTTTGAATCCGAAACAAATTTTAAAATAAAGTAACATTTCTTTACTTTCCAAGAGTGCCCCTCCTCTCCTCTTATAAAAGGATCCCACCTCTACCACCTTACCCACACCTCAAAAGACTTTGTCTCAGCCAACCCCTGCCCATTTTGCCTCTACACATCCATCTCTTACTCCTTGAAGCCTCACATTGGACAGAAGTCTTCCCAAGGAAGCCTTTGAGCTCAAATCTAAGAGAGTTACCCGATTTTAAGGTAAGGTGTTCACTTGTGTTCTTTTGTTTTATTTTGCTTCTCCAACCCCCTAAACTCTTTTTATTAATTTCTTTTGTAACAAATCCAGTATCATCAATATAATAGTATGTTTTTATAATAATCATTTGAGCTACACTTACCCACATCTACATCTAATAATTACAGAACGTACCGTTTCTGTGGTTGGTGAATTTCTGCCTCACGAAACGATGATTATTCAATATTCTTTTAAACACCTTTAATGGTGGCCATTAAGTTGTCACTATATTTATATATGATATATATTATCTTTATGTTTTCCTTATGCTTGTGTATTTTACATTTGTGGTATACCTTTATGGTTTCTATTGTGGGTAAACACGATAATTTCATTTTAGGAAGTTTGGACTACCTCCCCCTCAAAGTGATTTGATTCGTTAATGCCATATGTGGGACGTATAAAGGATGTATTTAAAGTTATTATATATGATGTTATAATGTAATTATAATATACATCTTTATCATTATTATTTCATTCCCTTAAAGTATGATATAGAAATGAAAGTAGCGTTCTTGCGTACGTACGACTTACCGTCTCCATGAACGGTGCATTTCATTTCTTATCCCTAAATGTAATGTACTATTATAATTACATGTATATAATGGATGTATATGATTAATGATACATCTAAATGATGAATATAATTCTGGGATTAAAATATACATACCTATCATTTAGTTTTCATTCCATTAATATGACAATGAAATGAAAGTAGCGTTCATGCGTACGTACGGCTTACCGTCTCCATGAACGGTGCATTTCATTTCTTACCTCTAAATGATTATTCAATATTATAAATACATGTATATGCT
Source organism: Viscum album (assembly GCA_963277665.1). NCBI lineage: Eukaryota > Viridiplantae > Streptophyta > Magnoliopsida > Santalales > Viscaceae > Viscum > Viscum album. Next base: position 1,772,796,696 of record OY728165.1, on the reverse strand, counting down.
GGATATATATGATATATATGATATCCAAATCAGGAATGTCATTTTGGATATAAAGAACCTTTGACCACACGAACAACATGTAATTGTAAGAAGTCCACTTTTGACTTAAGAACCAAATATCGACAAAACAAACATTATTAACTTAATGAATACATAATGTTTATAACATGGAAATAAGTGATATAAAAGGAATAATAAGCTTGAAAAATTTTCTTAAGCAAGTAGAAATTAACTCAAGTTTATTATTCAGGACGTTAAAGAACGATCGAGTCAAGTCGGACCCAAGGTAAGGGACTTCATCTCAATCTCCTTTCATTGAGGTATATTTCGTTTTATACACAACTTTCTTTTATACGTTGTATAAACCCCTTTGAATTTTACTTTTATACAAAAGTAATCTTTTTCTACGAAGCATTTTACAAAATGAGAAAAAGGAATGTTTCTTTTAACGTACGCGGTGACAATGACCTTTTCCGCCGCCACGAGTATTATTTGGTCTTTGGTTTCCTGAACAAGCTTTAATGTTTTTTTAAAATGAAATAAATACCATATACTCTTTCATGTATTTTGGTATTGAAAATGGTTTTTATAATGGATTTGTTTTGTCAATATATTTAAGTGATATATTGTGATCAAAGTGTGGAAATGTTTTCTTTCCATTATATTTGTTTTATGTCTTATGATTTTTATAATAGTACTTGTTCATTTGACGGGTGGTTACGTGATAAACCATAAGATGGGTGGTGCCGTGAATACTAGGACGGGTGGTTACGTTATAACCTCCAATGCATTGGGTATGGAAGTCGGCCTTATGGCTATTCCATTAAGTATGTATGGAAGTTGGCCGTATGGCTATTCCATTAAGTGATATGTGTGGAAGTCGACCGTATGGTTATTCCACTTAAGTATGTTTATGTCCCAAGTTACCTTTATATGTTATGTGTTCTTTATATGGGTTTTATGGTAATCCTTTGGTTACAAGAGGGTAAGTAACGATATTTTATTCAGTGAATAGTTTTTACTACTTCATGAAGGTGAATGTATTACTTTTATAAAGTATACATGGTTTACTTGATGTTTGAAAAACTAACAGTTTTCATTCTTTGTGTATCCCTTAATGAGCTTTTTATGCTCAACCCAAGTTTTTTTGAAATGTTTTTCACAGGACTTAATGTGGAATAGGGTCAAGGATGGGATCAAGGTAAAGTGATGCTATACAAAACATGTAACTAGACATGTTTCTTTTTAAGAGTTTTTTATTCTATGGAAACTTAGTAGAAGTGTCTACTTTGTAATCTTTTGAGATGTAAGAGTTTTGTCCTAATTCTCTAAAACTCTAAACCTGAAAAGATCGTCAATGTGAATTATTCATTTAATTCAATATTAAGTAATGTTTAAGGCTGGTGCCTTATAGTATGACATTATTACTTCCATCATTATAAATTTATTTTTTGTAATAAATATGATTATTTTAATTGGCAGTCCATTCAAGGCTATTTTCATTGTCATGATATAGATTATATGAAATTTTTATTGATTAACAAAAGCATAATTTATATTCTAGTTATGATATATTATTCTATACTTATAAGGTCCTAGCTCTAAAAATTACATAATATTGAGTTAATAAAATAATTCGACATTGAGGATCTTTTCAGGATTAGGGTTTTAGAGAATTAGGCCATAATTATTACATTACATCTCAAAAAAATAATAAGTATACACTTCTACCCAGTTCAATTTTTTTGACAATAATAAAACTTCTTAAATAAAACAATAACTCTTTTCTTGATATAAATCTTCTTGAATTCTTTCATTCTCTTACCCTTCCGTATACCCTATGAAAAACATTTAAAAAACATGGGATGAGAATAAAAATATCTTTATGGGATATAAAATGAGGGAAGAAAACATTGGTCCCTGAATACATAAAAAAAGAAATCATACTTTTCAATCATGAAACATAATCTCTTTAAAATACCTCATGAAATCATAATATTTTTGAATAACACATAGAAATCATAAATCAAAAAGGTAACTTGTGGAATCCAAAACAAACTTACATTGTAGATTTCATTGCTACATAGGCAGTTACATTTGGAATAACCATCATAGAATATTTCCTAAATCTATTAGGAGAAATAGTAATGTTTAGCTCATTCACTTTATCCAATGCATTAGAGATCTATCTCGGGCTCTCCCGCCCTTGATTTATAATGGAACCACTCGTATATGTAAATAATTCCCAATAACCATAAGATAATAATAACACATAAAACAAGCATAAATGAAAAATTAAATTTCCACATTCTAATCACAATATTACATTTCATGATATTGACATAATAAATACTTTGTCAAAAAGAATTTCAATACTAAAATACATAAAAAGTGTATAGGGTATTTATTTTCCTTTTAAAAACATCATGACTTGTTAAGAAAGCCCAATATCCAATAATTATAACGGCTACGGAACACGTACATTAAAAGGAACCATTACTTTTTCCGTTTAGTAAAACAATTCATAGAAAAAAAGATTCCCTTTGAATGTAATTAAAAGTAAATGGGGTTTATACAATACATAACATACATTTGTGTATAAATCAAAATTTTCCTCAGTGGAAGGAGATTGAGACGAAGTCCCTTACCTTGAGTCCGACTTGTCTTGTTCATTCTTTATATCCTTTAATAATAAAAATAAGTTAATTTATAATTGTTTTAGAACCTTTTTAATGTTTATAATTATTTTTATATCACTTATTATCTTGTTATAACAATCATATATTTATTCATGTTCATATTGTTCGTTTTGTCGATGTTCAATACTTGAGTCAAAAATAAACTTGTTATAATTACAAATTGTCTTTGTTGTCAGAAATAAATAATGTCAATAATAGTATTCATGATTTAAATATCATATATTTCCATTATATATGTATTTATAATAGTCCCTAATGTTTGGAAACAATAAATGAAATGCACTGTTCATGGAGACAGTAGGTTGTACGTACGCATGAACGCAAATTTCATTTCACTTTCATATTAAAGGAATGAAAACTAAATGATTCATAGGTATAATAGAATTAAATTATAATATATATGTTATATATGTTAAATAATTTCATTAATTATATCCTTTATTTGTTCCATGTATGGCATAAACGAGTCATATCACTTTGAGGGGGAGGTAGTCCACACTTCCTCAAATGAAATTATCATATTTACATATTATGGAATTCATAAAGGTATGCTGTAAATTAAAAATAAAAAAGAATAAAGACAAAATTAATATATTTTATATCATATATAGATACAGTTCCATCATAATGGCCACCATGATAGGTGGTTGGTGAAAATTGAACAATCATTGTCTCGTGAGGCAGTAGTTCACCATACATAGAAAGAGTATGTTCATATCCATTAGATAGAGGAGTGTGCAAGTGTAGTTAAAATAATTATCATAAAAACATCAGGCAATTTCTTTTGATTGAGAGAAGATGTTACCTCTAAATCAGGCAATTTCTTTTGATTTTAGCCAAAAGGATTTATTGAATTTACTTCTGCCCAATTTAAGGATTCTTGGAGGAAGCGAAAGATGTTGGGAGACTAATAGGACATAATTCGGATGATTCAGGAGTCTTGAGAGGTGTGGGTTATGTGGGTAATGGTGGCGGCCTTTTATAAGAGGGACGAGGGGCACTTTAGGAAAGTTTGAAATATTAATTTATTATAAATTCAATTTAGATTAAAAATGAGTATAAATTTAGTTAGTTATAATATAAGTTGAATATAAGTCTAAATATAATCTTCCAATAATAATTAGACAGGTTTTTGGATATTTTTTAATCCTTATCTTTTTGATTTAACCCCTTTTTACTCTTACTCTTTTATAAAGTATTCAAGACTTTGAGAATCAAAATAGTTAACAAATCCTCAAAAATGTCAAATTAAAGAGTTATTAATAAAATTTTATACTTATCATAACCATTTTTCTGAAGCATATAATTTTAAGAATTTAATTTCTTATAATAAACTCTTTGATATTTTAAAATATGAATTATGTCAATTTTGACACAATTCATATCAGGACTTTAAAAAAAATCCATATAAAATTGATTCATTTGAAAACATTTCATCAATACCAAGATAAAATTTCATATTAATCCATAAAATTCATGGATGTAATAGAAATGATCAAATTACATTTATTTTAATATTTATAATATCATTTATTTTAATCCTTTATTAATGAAGCAATCACTACGTCATCATTGTGGCATAATTAAATTTATTTATTTAATGTCTAAAAATTATACAAAAAATATAATGATGTAAAAAATATTTTTATATTTATATTGACTATTTATAGTCTAATATATAACTTATATTACACCATATAAAAATTGATTTAGTAAAAAATACATGTTTATGTTACATTTCTCTTTACTTTAAATTAATTCTTTTAAAATGTCATTTTCACACCCATGTGGCTCTATGGGGTCCCAAAATAGACCCAAGTATGACCATGGTTAAATATATATCATCCAATATGATTAGAACACATGTTAAGTTTGTTTAATATTATTATACTATTCTTTTTTACTCTTATTTTCCAAATTTACCCTTTAACCATGTTAAATAAAATAATTACCGAAGTTACTATTCATAATTTCTAAAAATAAAAGGTACATGTTTAAAAAATTTTGAGCTATTGATTCCAAATATAAAATCCATTTTTTCAAATTCAAAACATATAATTTTTAGAAATTAATTTAAAATTAAATCCTATTGTCAAAACCATAAAGCGTGTTTTTAAGAAGTAACAACTACCAAAAGATTGACATGTGTTTATGTCCAATTAAAATGTGAAATTACTTCCAATGACCATCATTAGATTAAATTATAAAAAAATAATCCAATTAAAATTTAAAACAAATTAAAATGATAATCCAACAATATAAATAAATTATATGAAAATGTTGTTTTGACTTATAATACGGTATTTTTCACTATTCATTAAAAAATGAACTTTATAAAAAATTACCAAAAAATTACCCAAATTAAATTTTTATGTCCCTATTCTATAGAATATGTTTATTTTTTCAAATAGTACATATAAAAGTGAAAAAATCTATATTTAAAGAATGGTTCTCCATCAATAGGTAGTCAACCGACCATTTAAAAATATTAGAGTATATAATGCTTAAAATCAGATTCATTATTATTTTAAGCCTCTAAAATTTATGGATTAAATGTAAAAACATCTATCAAACATCTGTAATAATATTTTAGTTAGTTTTGTTCATTCTCGCTGATATAATGGATTGGCATAAACTACAATTTAAAGTAATAATAATATTATTGTATTACTTTTTGGTATTAACTCAACATTGCATGAAACATGATATTTCAGAGAAAACCATTGTTTCATGTTGAGTACACTATCTGAAAAAGTAGTTCATTAAAACATAAAATTCATATTTTATTTATAAATATTATTAGAAAATAAAATATATTATTATATAAATACCTGGGTTGTTACATCATTCCACCCTTTTGGGAATTGCGTCCCCACAATTTTATTCACTTATCAAATAAGTGGGGGTATTTATCCCTCATAGAATATTTATATTCCCATGTAGTCTCTTAAACCATATGGTTTTTTCACAAAACCATTACCTGATTAATTACCTTATTCCACAACACATGCTCTCTCTGGTCAAGAATCTGGACTGGTTGTTCCTGATAAGAAAGATTGTCATCCAAATAAACAACTTATAGACTCAAAACATGGGATAGATCCAGCATATACTTTCTCAACATTGAAACATAAAAAACATTGTGTACCTGTGATAAACATGGAGGTAAATCCACTATATAGGAAACATAGCTTAATTTCTCTACGATTTCATAGAGTTCAATGAACCTCTAAATCAGCTTTCCCTTCTTACCAAATCACGTCACACATTTCCATGGAGAAACATTGAGAAAGACATGATCACCTACATTGATAGAAATATCCTTCCTCTAGTTATACACTCAACTTTTCTGCCTCCTCTTAGAAGTTCTCAAGTGATTCTAAATCAAAATTTTTTTTTCTTCCATATCATCGACCAATTTGGGTCTCATCAACTTCGTTTCACATACTTCATCCCAAAAAGATGGAGTTAAACACCTATTTATATATAATGCTTCAAATGGTTCCATATATTTACTGGAATGAAAACTGTAATTATAAGAATACTCAACCGAAGAATGATGTTGGTCCACAAATCCATGTAAATCCATTCCACATGTACATAACATATATTCCAATGTCTGAATAGTTCCTTCTGACTGCCCATCTTATTGTAGATGAAAAATTGTATTAAAATTTAATTTAATACCAAAATAATTCTGAATGACCTTCCAAATTTTATAAGTAAACCTAGGATTATGATTAGATACAATGGTGAGGGGATCTCTATTTAACTTGACTATCTATTCAATATAAAATCGAGAAAGTTGATCTAAAGACAAAGTATCTCGAATAGGAAGAAAATGAGAATATTTTGTCAATCAATCAACAATAATCCAAATTGCATTGTTTCCTCGATAAGTAGTTGGTAATCCCACTACGAAATCCATGGAAACATTTTCCCATTTCCACTTTGGAATTATAAATGAATAAAGAATCCATTTTGGTCACTTCCATTCTGCTTTAACCTATTGACAATACAAACACTTCATAGTACAGTAAAAAATATCTCTTCTCATTCCATCCCACCAGTAATACCCCCGAAGATCTCTATAAATTTTAGTAATTATAGGGTGAAATGAAAATGGAGAACTCTGAGATTGACTTAACAACCCTTTATTAAATTGTGAATCACAATGCACACATAATTTCTTCCAAAACCTCAAAACATAGTCTTTTTCAATGTGAAATTCAGGTAACATACCCTTTTAATCCAATTCTACTTTTTTTGGAAACTTACTGTCTTCTTTCTGCACTTTATTTATTTTGTCTGATAGAGATGATTATACTGAAATATAAAACAAAATAAAGGAATTCTATACACTAACAACTTCTATTCCAAAATTCATCAAATTAGAAACCAAATGATCTCATTCTAAAAGTATGAAGGGTAATGTTGCATTATTATTTTGACTCAAATCATTAGCCACCTTATTTTATATTCTTGGATGGTAATGAATCATGAAATCATAATATTTGATTAATTATATTCGTCACCTCTTTCCCATGTTTAATTATTTCTGAGTGAATATATACTTCATAATTTTATGGTCAGTATATATTTCACATTTTACTCCATACAGATGATGACTCCCAATTTTTAAAGGAAAAACAACATCATCTTATTCCAAATCATGTGTAGTGTAATTTAACTCAATATTTTTCAACTATCGTGAAGCATAAAAAATTCCCTGATCATTCTACATTTGGACACAACCAATTCATTTCAATTAAGCATCATTATAGATTAAATATTAACCATTTATGGAAGGCGGTGCCAAAACTGGGGAATTTACGATTATTCTTTTCAATTCCTAAAAACATTCATCACATTATTTGGTCTAGATGAATATAACAGTGTTTAAAGTTAACTTATTCATTGGGAAAGATAACCATGAAAATTTTATACAAAACCTCTGGTAATAACCTAATAAACCAAGAAAAATACGAATCTTAGTTATATTCGTGGGTCTTTTCCATTGTTTAAAAACTTTTGTTTTTGTTGGATCAACAATTATGCCATATTTAGAAAAAAATGAGTCAATAGAATGAAATTTGTTTTAACCAAAACTCACACTTGCTGAATATAACATTCAGTTTTATTTCTTTTATGGTTTTAGAGACAACCCTTAATGAATTTCATGCTCCTATGTACATTTAGAATACAAAAAAATACCATCAACAAACACTACCACAAAATTATCCAAGAACCCACTGAAAATTATTTTCATAAGATTCATGAATACAACTGGTGAATTTGTTAAACCAGAAGCCATAAATAAAAATTCATAATGGCCATATCTAGTATGAAATATGATATTTATAATGTATACTTCCTTTAATTTCAACTGATGGTACCCTAACCTCAAGTTAATCTTCTAAAAATAATGAGCTCCCTGGAGTAGATTAAAAAATTACTTATATGAGGCAATGGAAACTTTTTCTTAACCGTTATGTTATTCAAGGCTCTATATTCAATGAAAAGTATCATTGAAACATATTTATTTTTAACAAACAAGACTGGAGCACCCCATGGGGATGTGCTGGGTCGAATTACACCTTTATCTAATAACTCATGCAATTGCTTCATCAACTCTAAAATTTCAATTTGATCCATTCTATAAGGGGTTTTGAAATTAGCTTAACATCTGGAAACAATGCAAAAATAAATTCAACTTCAAGATTAGGTATTTTACCAGGAAAATCATCAAGAAAATCATCAAGATACTCATTTACCACTGGCAGATCATTAATTTGAACAGTTCCTTTGTTTTTAAAAATATGTGCAAGGTAACATTTATTTGAATCTTTTACTAGTTTCTCAGCTTCCTGATATGTTATCAAATGTAATGGTTCATTATTGTACACAAATTGAATTTATTTATAAAAAGAAACCTCTTTTACACTGTATTGAATATTATCATGATAAATGGAATGCCAATCTATACCCAAAATAACATCAAACTCTACTAGAGGAAAAAAATATGGGTTTTAGGTTGATTCTTTCCACACACAAGAATAGGAAGGTTCTTATAATATATTTTTGTCTCAAAAATTATTCCAGGTTGTTCTACAAGAAGTTCAGGATGCATATATTGAGATGGAAATGCCAATTTTCTAGAAAATTTCTTAGAAATGAAAGAATGTGTACACCCTGAATGAAACAACACATTGAAAAAATATGAATAAACAAACAGTGTACCCGATACTACTTCATTTGATGGCCTAATATCTGATGAAGTAGTTTCTAAGGATTTAACCACCCCTTTCTGCAGGTAGTCCAACTGATTTCCCTCATTTGAGTTATTTGTTGGACACTCATTTTTATAATGACCCATTTTATTGCACCTAAAATATTTTTCTGACAGTAAATTAGATATTTTCTTACCACTCCCATGATCCTTTTCAGTGCAATTACGATCCTTATGTCCCATTTTACCACATTTAAAGCACTTAACAGAATTCAAAAGTCATTCCCCAGTGTTCTTTTTATCACAATTTTCACAAACAGTAAACTTAAGTTTCTTACTATCAAACATTTCTTAAGAGTTATTCCCTTTCATATTATACCTCGAACTCTTATTATATTATTTTTCAAAGAACACCTGATCATCAAAAAACTCATTTTCGACCTTCTCCGCACATCAAAATAGTTTTTCATAACTTTTAAACTCATGATAATCCAATGCCCTTCGATACATTGGTTGTAATCCTGAGTAAAAATGACTGATCTTATTATCAAGATCCCATATAAAATTTGGACCATAAATTTCTAGTTGAGTGAATTTTTCTTCATAAAAATTCACTTAGTCATCATCCTACATCAATTCCAAGAATTGTTTTTCCATCCGAAGTCTAACCACCTTAGGAAAATATTTCTCTTAAAATATACCTTTGAATTCATCCAAATCAAGATAATAAATATCCTAACTATCTGTAATATTTTTAACCATCAACCACCACTGATCGACTTCACCTTAAAAATGGTTAACAACAAGACTTACCTTTTGATGTTTTGAACACCCCATGAAATCGATAATATTTTCCACCACTTTAATCTATCCTTTAGCTAGCACAAGTTCAGATGATCCTCTAAATGATGGGGGATGTTGCCTCATTAAATGATCCACTACTGACATGTTTCTCTGTGGTTGATCAAGATAATCTCGTGCATGGGTACCACCACCATTTATAGCCAGAGTCAAATGTTCCATCACTGCAACAAGCTATTCAGTTCAAATTCTGACCATCTCAAGTTACTGATTGGAAGGTCCATTTCTTATTGATTTTGTCCCATCATAGCTGCCCTATTTCCTCTATGGAAAACCATTCTGAACATAAACATATCATAGATGAAGAAACATGGTAGTATTCAAATTCTATATCATTTCAATTTGACCATAAAGTAAAAATAATTTTTGTATATTCATATAACAGTATCCTTACCCCTAATGTTATGTAAATTGACATCTGACACCAACTAAAAGGCCCCAACCATAAACATTACATAATCTTGAGTTATGTTAAGAATTTTACATTGAGGATCTTTTCAGATTTAATGTTTTAGATAATTAGGCCATAATTATTACATTACATATAAAAAAATTCAAAGTAGACATTTCTACTCAATCCATTTTTTTTCAAAATAATAAAACTTCTTAAATAAAAAAATGAATTATTTAATTGATATAAATCTTCTTGAAATATTATTTTCTTTTACCCTTCCTTATATCATGTGAATTTTTTTCCAAAACATGGAATGTTAATAAACAGATCAATAAGGGATATAAAATGAGGGAAGAAAACATTAGTCCATGAATACATACAAATCATGAAATCATAATTTGCAACCATAAAATATAAGCTCTTTAACATACCCCATGATATCATAAGATTTATTAATAACACATAGAAATCATTAATCATAAAGGTAACTTATGGAATTAGCAATATAATTATATTGTAGATTTCAAATAAACATAGGGAGTTAACTTTGGAATACCCATCATATTATCCTAAATCTCTTAGGAGAAACATTAATTTTTACCTCCGTCAAATTAACCAATTCATTGGAGAGTTATTTTGGGCTTACCCACCCCCGATTTAACATGGAACCATTGAATACCCAAAAAATTTCCAAGAACCATAACATAATCATAACACCATCCAAAGGCCATAAGGCCTTCATTTTTTATTTATTTTGATAATCCACCATTCAATGGGTGGGGTGGAACCCTTACAATGCCCATAGGTGTAAGTATTACATGGGCCGTAGTCCTTAGAGGTATCCATTTCCCGTAGGCTTAAAACATTAAATACAACCAAGAATAACTACATGGAACTACTCCTCCCCAGCATCTTCATCTTGAAATCAGCTCTCCACCTTCGCATCGCTATTCGGATAGGTTATCCCATGCATGCACAGGCTTGTCCCGATGGCAGGTGCCATACCCACTCATTCTTGCAATCAGTGTAGCTTCTACTTTAGTGAAATCTCCTTGCGCATCCAACTATTGATCTTTTTCATTGTAGGTTTTTTGGTTTGCATCTGTACTTATGGAGTCCCGGAGGCCTTGAGGTGGCCTGAAGGCATTACTGGATCGAAGGCTTGGGTGGCCCGAATTCCTTAAAGGGCTCGATGACCAAATCAGTGGCGTCGTGTAAGTTAAAAAGAAACATTCATTTTTTCATTTAGTAAAATGAATCATGAAAAAATTTTCACTTTGAATGTAATTAAAGTCAATGTGGTTAATAAACCATATAAAATAAGTTCGTGTATAAATCATAATATGCCACAATGGAAGGAGATTGAGATGAAGTCCCATAACTTGAGTCCGACCTGTCTTGTTCATTCTTTATCTCCCAAAATAATAAATATATGATAATTTATTTACTTTCTTACAAATATATTTCATGTTTATTATTAATTTTATATCACTTATTATATTTTCATAACCATCCTATAATTATTCAAGTTCATATCAATCATTTTGTCAATGTTCAGTACATGAGTAAAACATAAACATGTTATAATTACAAATTTTCCAAATTGATAGAATTGAATTATCTATAGAATATTATTCACAATTTAAAAATCATATATATCTAGTATATATTTATTTATAATATTCCATAAAATATGGAGATATGAAATGAAATACACTATTAATGGGGATGGTAGGCCGTACAAATGCATGAACGCCACTTTCTTTTATTTTTCATATTAAAGGAATAAAAAATAAATGATATATATGTATATTATAATTCCATTATAATATCAAGTTATATATGTTACTTAATTTCATTAATTAAATCCTTTATATGATCCATGTGTGGCATGAACTAGTCATATCACATTGAGTGGGAAGTAGTCTGCACAACCTCAAATGAAATTATCATATTTACAGATTATGGAAAGAATAAAGTTATGATGTAAATGAAAAATACAGAAACATATAGAAAATATTAATATAATATATATCATATATAAATATATTTCCATAATTATAGACACCATGAGAGGTGGTATTATAAAATTGAACAATCATCATCTCGTGAGGGAGTAGTTCACCGTACACAGAAACAGTATGTTTATATCCATTAGATGGATGTGGGTGTAAGTGTAGTTAAAATACTTTGCATAAAAAGTATTAGTATATTTAGGATACTTTTTATGTAATAAAAGATGAATAATATCATAGGGATTGGATAAGGCAAGTAAAATAAAAGAACATGAGTGAAGAAGTTACCTCTAAATCAGGTAACTTATTTTGATTTGAACCAAAAGGCTCTCTTGAATTTTCTTATTCCCTAGGTAAAGATTATAAGAGAAATGTATGGTTTTTGGGAGATTATTTGGGTAGAATTTTTATGATCCAAGTCTCTTGAGAGGTGTGAGTTATGTGGGTAGAGGTGGTGGCCTTTTATAAGAGGGATGATCAGAACTTTAAGAATGTTTGAAATATTAATTTATTATAAATTCAATTTACAATAAAAATGAATCCAAATTTATTTATTTATAAGATAAGATGCATATAAGTATAAATAAAATCATCCAATAATAATTAGTTTCGATTTGGATATTTTGTAATCCTTATCGTTTTGATTTAACCATTTTTTATTCTTACTGTTTTGTCAATCATTTAACACTTTGAGAATCAAAATAGTTACAAAAATATGAAAAATGTCTAATTAAAGACTCATTAATAACTTTTTAGACTTATCATATCCATTTGAAGAAATATTATATTTTTAGGAATTTAATATCATTCAATAAACTATTTTATATTTTAAAATATGAATTATGTCATTTTTGACACTACTCATATCAAGAGTTTTGAAAAAATCAATAACAAATTTATTCCTTCAAAAAACATAATTAATACAAAGATAAAATTTCATATTAATCATTAAAATTCTTGGATTACATCAAAATAATCAAATTATATTTATTTTAATATTTACAATATCATTTATTTGAATCCTTTATTAATGATGTAATCACTGCGTCATCATTGTGTCATAATTAAATTTATTTATTTAATGTGAAAATTAAAAATAAATTATCATGATGTAGGAAATATTTTTATATTTATTATGAATATTTAGAGTTGAATATATCACTTATATAACCCCATATAAAAATTTATTTAGTAAAAGATACATGTTTATTTTATATTTTTCTTTAATTTAAATTAATTCTTAAAAAATGTCATTTTCACCCCCAGGTGGCTCCATGGGGTTCCCAAATAGACCCAACGATGACCATGGTCGGAATTATCACATACAATAAGATTTAGACACGTTTAGGGTAGTTTAATATTATTAAAATATTATTTTTTTACCCTTATTTACCAGATTTTTCTTTTAACCATGTTTAAAAAAATAATTACTAAAGTTACAATTCATAATGTCTAAAAATGAAAGATACCTATTTAAACAATTTGAAACTCATAATTACAAATATGGAATCCATTTTTACAAATTCAATACACAGAATATTCTGAAATTAATTTAAAATAAAATCCCATTGTTAAAACTAAAAAGCGCGTTTTTAAGAAGTAAAAACCAAAAAATATTGACATGTGTTTATTTCCAATTTAAATGTGAAATTTATTAAAATGAACATAATTGAGTTAAATTATAAAAAAATAATCTAATTAAACATTAAAACTAATTAAAAGAACAACCTAACATTATAAATAAAATATATGAAAAGGCAGTTTTGACTTAAAATGCTGTATTTTTCACTATTCATTAAAAAAAATGAACATTATAATAAAATTACAAAAAATTTATCCAAAGTAATTTTTTAGGTCCCTATTCTATAGAAGAAGATATTTTGTCAAATAGAATATATAAAAGTGAAAAAAAAAGATTTAAAAAATTTTCTCCATCAAATGGCGGTAAACTAACCTTTTAGAAATATTAGAGTATTTCTGGCTTAAAATTGGATTCATTCTTATTTTAAGCCTCTAAAATTTATTGTATAAATTTAAAAAAATGTACCCAGGATGTTTAATCATATATATATTTTTTTCATTACTTCCAGTATAATAGATAGGCGTTAGTTAGAATTTAAAAAAATAATAACATTATTGTATTGTTTTAATGTATTAACTCAACATTGGGTGCAACATAAGATTTTGGAGAAACACTTTGTTGAATGTTGATTACGCTACCAAACAACGAGTAATTTTTAACATAAAATTAATATCTTATTCACAAATATTAATGGAAAAGAAAAATTATTATTCTATAAATACTATGTTTTTTATAATACTTGTACCCTAATTGAGAATTTGAGCTCACCCTTATTATGTTTCCATTTCCCCAAGGTACTAAGAACTGAACTATGAATAAACTCATGGATAAACTAAAAGGAATAAAAGAGTTTCTTGAATTTATACTATATTTTTATGTTCCAATGTATTATAGATGTTATGCATTTATATATTATCCCAATACTTCTAAAATATTTATTCCATTGTGATGTGATTCTTGTATATTATACCAATGTAATAAAGTAATCATATAATATGGGTTACCAGAGCCGAGTTGTTATAGTTTTAATCAAAGGAATTTTATTAGAAACCCTTGTAACATGATTTTATAATAACATATTAATCACAAGAATTATGATAAACCCTTTAGAGGCCCAAAAATGTTTACGTTCATTTGGATTTTTGTGGCTCAATACTCCAAATGTTACGAATAAGTAAATTATATTCCATTCATAATGGGAGGAAGGGAAATAATATAAACCCACATAATCAATGTAGGTATTTATTCTAGAGTAACTCAATAAATTTGGTGTTGGAATTGAACATATTATAAATACATTAGAGTAGTTGACTTCGGTTATACCTAATAACCTTTCCCATATAGAGAAACCTATAACATCCCAACTTTTATTTGAGGAATATAACCTTTAGGTTCCTATTTAATTCCTTATATTTATCCTATTATGAATTACTAAATAGTTCATGGAGGTTATCAGGGTTTCTAAGGCTTGTTCGGAGCTTGAAACCCCAATTTTTGGGAAGCACCATTGAGGTACACCATTAGAGAACGATTATTACTAACACTAAAACTCAAACCATGTGGCCATGAAAGGGTGTTGCACATATTTTATAAACCACAAATAGGATACCCATGCTATATTGGGCTATACTAGATGGTTTTCATAGTCTACACCTAGTTTTTCTAACTATGCGTTGTAGTTTGTGTGTGGTGTGTCACCTGGATAGTGGGGTGCACATGGTTGGGACACAGTTTGGCCAACCATGTAGCCTACCCATGACACCTTTATATTTTTGTGGGAAAAAACATTTTCCCTTATTCTAATTTGACTCACCTTCTATTATTCTTCCTCCATGGTCAATAGCCTCTCCCAAATTTAGATCCTTCACCATGGACCTCCCTAGGATTTGAAGTAACTCTCTCTTTCAAAACAAAATTCCTTCACTATTTGTTGCATTGGATAAATAAATGTAAGTTCTATAATCCACTTCTTTCATATCATTAATTACCTCACCATCTTCTGTGTTATTTTGGTGAAAGAACCTATAACATATTTTCTTGATGTTCATCTATTCTCTTAATTTTTTCAATTAAATCTTGAATTGAAGGACGACAATCGATGCGGGGACATCTAAAAACCTAAGGTAGGTGGGTTTATTATTTTCCCTTAGAGACGTATTGTATTTTATAATGTTCCATTCTTCTATGAGCCAGAATAATATTGTGTCACCTCCATAAAGTATTTTTTAATTAAACTAAGGGTTGTTATCATGTGTAATATATCCCTAGATACCCATGAATTAATGTTGTAGTTTGATTTTCCCAATATGAGACACCCATATGGGTGTGACCCTCTTGAAGGATTAATAAACATATATATTGGAATTAAACTTCATTTTATCTCGAGTGTGTGAATCACCATGTAATAAATATAGTGTAATAAGAAATGAGCTAAAGGATATTAAAGGCCATGTGTTCAAGACCTTGTGCCTTATTCCATAGATTCTTTTATTTAAATTAAATGAATTTTCCAACATGATTGAAAGTGTTAATAATTTAATTCATTGTTAAATGGTTTTAGTTCTTGATAGATAACCATACCTTCATATCATGTCGAGGGCCATAAAAGGGTCCCAAGTTAAGGAAACCCTGGATGTTACAACATGATTTGTAATTATACTTGAAAATATATTATAATGCACCATAAATGATAATGGGATTCAATATAGGATTCCATGAATGGAATCACCAGAAGGATCAACTAGCTACCCATGAGCGATACTAGTTCCCTTGGGGAGTAACATATGATTGGTTCGATAGGAAATATGGTTGTACCATGCCACGAGTGATACATGGTCCCTAATGTGGTATACCGTGGATGAGATCATAGGTTCATGCATACACCATGTTGAGACTGATACATGGGATTCCTTTTAGGTATTTCCATGGAATGACTCTTATGGTGATGTGTATTTATAGCATTCCAAGAGTAACACTTAGGTTTCTTTTTCAGATCACAATAAATTGTCTCAGGATTCCATTTATTAAATTACAAGGATTTACTTTATATGAAAATTAATAATGCAAGTCTATTATCCTTGGGATGAATTCAAAAATCCAAATAACATGATTGGGTTTGGTCAATTCTTGATACTTTATTTATAATGACCCAATAATACACCATATCATATCTATATAGGTTTCCCTTGGTTCATAGATATCTAGATTATTACGAAGTAGGTAATTTTGGTTGATTATCCAATGAGGATCCCAGTCTGATGTGTTTTATTTACTTATAGCCTTGAATTTATTGTGTACATGTAGACTTCTCATTTTATATGCACTGAATTGATAGTTTTAGACACCGTTGGTGGTGGAATACGGAGTAAAAATATTACCATGTTAGGACTGCTTATGGTACCCAAATAGAATTCATATATTTAGGTATATACAATGGGACGTAGAAAACATTTAATGTTTTATTATTTTAGTACTGGGATAGAGTACGAGAGAATAAGAATGAGCCTATGCTCATGATACAAGTGGAGGAATCTCTTGGTATTTTTTTTTCTTTTTTTAACTTGTTGTATATGTCAGACTCCCTATATCTTATGTACCTTAATTTTGTAAATCATCATTACATGATTATCATTTTGAGTCTAACATTGATTTAGTTTCCTCCTATTTATTTTTCTAGATGGGTTTTTATTTTTTGTTGGTAATTTGTTTCTATTTCATCTTGATATCATCATTATTTCATGTTTTTATACACTTTGATCATTAGGGTAAAATATACCCATGGACACACTATAGGCCCTTAATTTTATTCACCAGCCACTAGAATATAGGGAGGTGCAATTGAGGTCATGTGGCCAATTGGCTTGGTGCACCACTTAATGGGTTTGGGTTGGTATGCTACAAAGTATTATTAGATTCTACTTTTTACTTTTTTTCTTGGGTATTAGAGAAAAGAATAGGAACATGTTGGGATTTCCTAAAGAATCAATACCTAGGAGTAGCTGACCCACATAGAGGGGAAACCCAAATTACATAGGATGGGTTATTATTGTTACTGGTTTTGGATTATTACGATTGTACTGATTTCACCATTGGGTGAAACACATGTTTTTTATTTAATTATCAATGATATTATTATTATGGTTTTCCTTTTTCTTAGCCAATTATGTTAGGGAATTATCATATCATGAATAATTATTAGAACTTAAGTATTCACATGTGAAGTATTATGCCATGCCATATTTATATTACCACATACATTTCCTATATTTCCTGTGATTGATGTGAGTTCCTGGATTTTTATATAATGAAATGTGATGAATTTTCTTGTAGGGACAATATAATTGGATTAAATAATGGTTCTACATCAATAAAAATAGCATTTTACCATAGAGATTGTTTATTCATCTTTAATTAACCAATATTTCCATGTTTGAGCCTTGAACGAATGGTTATATTGGCTGTAACATTAAATATTTTTGATTACATGAATTCCAACTGTAATTTATGAAGTATTTTGTTCTATAAATTTAGAATGGTAATTAATTTAATCAAATAATTTTACATTACCAGTGATATCCTGATACTAAATGTAAAGCTTAGGTCAATGTTACTTTACATACCAATTTTAATTTATAATGTGCATGGAACTTTATAAATTGGTAATGTTGATGCATCTAATTGGACTACAATAACATTATATAAATAAATAAGTTTGAATCTAAATAATTTTAAACTTTAAAATGAAATAGATACCATTAAATTGGAATTCCAGTTACAAAGTAAAGGTTGTTTTCATTTATATCATGCAATTGGAAATCTATATACTAGAACCACTGTGGTATTCTATGAGACATTGAACCTAA
The DNA here is from genome assembly GCA_963277665.1 of Viscum album. NCBI lineage: Eukaryota > Viridiplantae > Streptophyta > Magnoliopsida > Santalales > Viscaceae > Viscum > Viscum album. The sequence continues at coordinate 1,772,778,054 of OY728165.1, read as the reverse complement.
ACTGAACTTCATAGTGGGTAGTAGGTAGTGTATCTTATGATCTATAGGGATCATTCTTATCACATAGACCAATATTTAGGAGTATGCAGAGTGGTGTTTCTCATTTATAAGAAATCTATGCTCAACTCCTTTTTTATCGTTGATCCTATTATTTATTAAATATTATATGAGCCATGTGTTTGGTAATTGTAGGGCAAGGTTGTTGTGGAATCCTTGAGTGGTGCGTCAGGAGGGTGGAAATGACCATGATCTGGAGGTGGTGGGCCTTGAGCCACCTTTATCAACTCTTGAAGTTCCAGGAGAGACCAATACTATTCATCTTCTACTAGGAACTGATGCACAATTTTGAGATAGTGTCTTATGTTTCATGTGTTATATATGGGAAAATTATTGACCTGCTTGTTCTATAGCAGAGTTGATGTGGGAATTCAAACAACAACAGACTCACAAATTCATGTGGGATGGTGTTCCTCAGGATACAGAGTAATTGATAAAGTCCATGTTATTTATCTTTGAGAATATTGAGATAACTCCAGATTAGAGGGTCAAGATTTCTACATATATTCTCCATGAATCTATGAAGAGTTTGTTGGATGTTATCTCTCTTGATGATCAATATTAGTTTTTGATCTGGGAAGTCATCCAGATAGCCTTCTATGACTATTTCATTCCATAAAAATTTAGAGCGGATCATGCTTGAGATTTTATTCAAATACAGTAAGGATCTATGTCCATAATGAAGTATTCAAACCATTTTACTGAACCTCATCATTTTTCACTGACATTAAATGAAGATTAGTTGAAAACTGTGAGATAGTTTAAGTATGGTATTTTATATTCCATCCATTTTTAGGTGAATGTTTTTTGGATAACCCCCAGTTTTGTGATAGTGAACTAATGACTAATCATAGAGAAGAATATAAGGGAATAAGAAAATGTGGGCCATGAAATTTCATCTTTTGGGCAGGGATATGATTCCTCCAGTGTCACGAAATTTCATTTCGAGGTTGATCATGATGGTAAAACCAATAATATGACATGTACTGATAGTTATGTGGTATGTCACTTGTGTGATGAGATAGTTCAAAATAAGACCCAGTGTATGAGGATCCCAATCAATTGAAAATATTATTGTTGGATGTCCAACCTTAATGATTCTGAGAAATTTTTCCACCTGTCCCTAGTGACAAGGGATCTTTATCGGCACTACACTTGGTTGCATCATCTGTAACTCTACACCAGGTAGGGATATAGTCTACTTCTAGCCACTCAGGTCAAGGTGGTGGATGTGGCCTAGGTAGTTAGGCCTCATAGGTTCAGTGATAGCAGAGTGAAACTACTCAGGTTAGTCAGGTTGTATCTTAGGGCCAAAGATCAAGCTATATTTATGTAGTGCCACTTACCCCTATAGGGCTGAGTCCAGGCACTTCTATAGTTTGAGGTACTGATCTAGCAGCCTCTACATTAGTATCTACCTTATTTTATGCTATCTCATTACACTCTATATTACCTATATAAATTTTTGAATGTGTGTATTATAAAAGGATGTATTCTATGGAATAACGACTCATGGAACACCAATAGGGGTTTGATCATATAGTATAAAATAGTAAAATGATTTACCACATGATCTGGGAAGATTTCCCTTCCTTTAGAATATTTTTTTCCGTAAGATAATAAGGTTTGATGTGATCCTAAACATGGGCTAGTTGATTCCATTTGACACCCATGTTGATTACTATCACTAAGGGGTGTATTTTACACCACTTGATGGTTTCACCTACAATCATAAGGGAAAATGGTTTGTCCATCCAAGTCAAGTTATACCCAAGATTCATGGGATGAGTGGAGTGAAAAACTAGATGGATAGTATCGTTATGTGGTATTTGGGAATGTGGATCATAAAATTCTTTACTTTTGTTGATCATTCTTGGGATGTATTCCCTAAAACATTTTCTGGATTACCACCATTGAGACAGGTGGAGTGAAACATTAAGCTAGTTCCATGCATGACTCTAGTATTTATTCCTTCTAATAGGATGGAACTTATATATCTCTAGGAACTCAAGATTTATTAAGAGGACTTGAAAGTAAATGGTTTTATTTAATCCATTAATTCAACTTGGGCTTTACCTATCCTTTTCTCTAAGAAAGTTTATGGTTCCCTCAGTTTGTGTATGGAATACCATTGATTTGACTAAATTACTATAATGAACTGAAATCCACTACACTTGATAGAAAAATTATTTAACTATGTATGAGGAGTGGATTGTTTTCTAAGATCGATTTTAGGTCATGCTACCATCTAGTGCATGTGAGACCATCATAAATACCATGTATAACATTCTGATGTAGATATAGATTCCATGAGTATTTGGTTATGTCATTTGTCCTTAATAAGACACTAGTAGTTTTCATGTATTTGATGACTTTGGTTTCAATCTATTTTGGAGTCAGTTATGGTAGTGTTCATGGATGATATTTCGGTATATTCTCGTACATGAACCGACAATGCCACACATCTTGAGATCATGATGAATAAATTTTGATATCATAAAAAATATGATGATCTCAACAAATAAAACTTTTTGATTGACGAGTTCCACTTCTTGGGTTATATCATACTGGAGGTGGTTGTATCTGTTTACCTAGAGAAGGTGAGTTCCATAGATTCCTAGGAAAAACCCATGAATTTATTTTGAATACAAAGTTAATTAAGGATGATTGGATATTATAGGGGTATCATTCAAGAATTCTCATACTAATAATCATCTATTATAATCCGGACTAAAAAGGGTGTTGAAATCATATAGATTGAAGATAGTGAGACAACCTTTCAGGAGTTGAAAGGGAGAATGAAATACGCATTGATACTGAATCTTCGAGAAATGGGTAGAGGCTATACAATTTATTATGATGCTTTAGGAATTGTACTAGGAGTATTTATGATATTGGGAGATTGATCTGTAGCATATGGGTCTTTATAGTTGAGACTTCATGAGAAGTGTTACCCTATGCACAACCTCATGTTTGAAATCACAGTTCATGCATTCTGATATTTGAGACATTATATTTTAGGGGAAGAGTTTTTTATTAACTTGTCCCATAAAAGTCTCAAATACATTTCCATATACCATGACTTGAAACAAAGTCAACACAACTGGGTAGAATACTTGTAGTAATTTGAATTTGATATTTATTATACACTCGGAATGGAAAATGTAGTAGCTCACTCCCTGAGCCAAAAGAAATACAAATAGGTTATATTAGAGTCTAGTTTTGACTACTAACTAATGGAATTATTTTTTGAGATACACATTAAGTATCAAAAATATAATATGAATCCTATTTTAGTATATGTGACAATGACATCCTTATTTTAGGAATGGGTATGGATGGAAAAAAATTTACATTACGAGGAATTAGTCCTAAGGGAAAGTGTTTCAGGTGAGGACCCACCACCTATTTAGGATATCGATAAGGGTTATATCATTCACATTCATGAATGTTTCTAGGTCCCCATAGACATAAAGGAAATAATGATGTAGGAATATCATGCATATATTTGGGAAGTTCACCTTGGTATTTCAAAGATTTACCAAGACAAATGTCATCATTATTGGTGGCTAGGTATATAATAAAAGATTATAGGTCTTATCCCATGATGTTCCGCCTGTTAGTAGGTGAGGGCGAGTAACAGTGGTTTGTTGGAATTTTCCAAAAAAATATGATTCTTGAGTGGAAATGAGATGATGTAACTATAGATTTTGTGATGGGTTTTATGATATCCCCTCAAATAAGTTATGGTTTATTGGTGATCATTAACAAATTAACTAGGTTTTAACACATATTACATATTCAAGAGACTTTTTCAATTGATGAGATCAAGAGTATTTATATTGGGGGGATTTTATTCCCTGATGGTGTTTCCTATTATGTCTTATCATATAGGGATTCTTGTTTTACATCATGTTTCTTATAGGGGTTGAAAAAATCACAGATTTCATAGGTACTTAAGAGTACAAAATATCACCATTAAACTATTGGGTAGTCAAATTTTATGATATGGGTGTTAGAAGGAATGATGTAAGAATGATTACATGACTTTGAAAGTTCTTGGGAGATGCACATACCTATTATTGAGTTTTCTTATAACAATATTTTTCATGAAACTATTCAGATGGCTCCATATGAGGCCCTTTATAGTAGGCCATGTCGTTCACCCCTATGTTGGTTAGAGAAAGGTAAGGTAGAACTATTGGGTCCTAATATTATTAAGGAGACTTAAGATAAGGTATAATTGATTCAGAAACATATGGCTATAGCTCAGTCCATGAATAATTATTATACCAATCATCACTACTGACCACTGGAGTTCAAGGTGGGACATCATGTCTTTATACTAGTTTTACAAATATTGTGTCATAGATGGATTTTAAGGGAGGGAAAGATATCACCTCATTACATAGATACTTTTGAGATCATAGAGAGTGTCATTATGGTAGTCTATCGATTCACATTACCTCAAAGTTACTAGGCTATGAATGAAATATTCTATGCATCTCAAATGTTTTGTTATAATTCTGACCCATCTCATACATTTGTTCCTAAGGATATTGAGCTTGATATAGATGAATCCTTTTAGGTGAATCTAATAAATATTATTGAGTAGATCGTAAAGTCTCTCTAAGGTAGGTCAGTACCTATGGAATGGTTGTTATGGAGGCATGACCATGTGTAAGATAAGACCTGGGAGTGAGAGGACATCGACGTAAGTTCCTTGTATCTAGAACATTTCTCAGACAATACTTCATCACCCTCAAAAGGGAAACTCGATGATTATTTTTTAAGGAGGAGAGGTTGTAACATCCTAATTTTTTAGGTATAAAACCTTTATTTTTTAGTTTAATTACATATATTTTCCCTATTATGAAGACCTAAGGAGGCCACAAAGGATACAATGGTTTAAAGGTCTTGTTTAGAGACCAGAGGCCTAGTTTTAGGGAATCACCATTAAGGCACACAATTAGCTCATGATTACTGATAACCATGAAATTCAAACCATGAGGTCCTATATGGGTTCCACATAGTTTTTATAAACCATGCATAAATTTCCCTTATTTTGTGAGGCAGCACCAGAGGGTGCACATAGTCTATGCAATGTTTTTCTAATTTTGTGTTGTAGGCCATGAAAGGCATGGCACTTGGATAATGGGGTGTGAATGGTTGTTTCATGATTTACCAAAACATTTTTCTAACCATGTACCCTTTAAATTTTAGGGAAAATAACCATTTCCATTCTTCTATTTTAACTCACCCCTCCATTAATCTTCTACCACCGACAATAGCCTCTCCTGAATGAAGCTCCTCCTCCATGTCTCTTCTTATGGTTTGAAGAAACTCTATAATCCCGAATCCATTTACTTCCCCGCCAGTTATGTCACATAGATTTTTGTAATCTCCCCACCCCCTTCCTTATTATCATTGTTTATGTTTCCTTATTATTTATTGTTTTTTTGTGAGATCATATGCACCATTTTCAGGGTGTTCATATATTCTTCTAATTTCTTCTGTTCTTACTTGATTCAATGTTTGACAACAGAAGTGGCGTTATCTACCAACATAAGACATGTAGTCTTGTTATTTGCATTAAATATCTTACCATATTATATTATGATCTATTTTTCCACAATACAAACTCTTCTAGTGTCACCTCCATAAAGACGAAATAGTAAAACTAAATACTGTTCTCTTGTGTAATAGATCCATATCTACCCACAATTTAATTCCACGAGGCTATTAAATTGACATGATCCACACCTATGGGTGTGACCCTATTGAAGGATCATGATATTTATACATTGGAACTAAAACTAATTGATTTTATATTAGGCATGTGAATCACTGTGTAATAAATGTAGAGGAATCTGGAATGAGCTAAAGGAAATGATCGGCCATGTGTTTAGGCTCTTATTCTTTATTTGATAGAATGTTTTATATGATTTAAATGGTTTTTCAAACATGATTTAATGTTTTAATAATGAAATTTCTAGATAAGTGGTATGAGTTCTTGATATAAAACCATACATTCATATCAATCCAAGGTTGATACAAGGATCCAGACTTAATGACACCATAAATGAAATTTTCAGGGAAAATTAACATTGAAAATAAATTTTAAAGTGATAGGAGTGATACTTATATTTTTATAGGATTCCGTGGATGTTCTAACCATAAAAATCACTTACCTACCCATGGGAGATACTAGTTCCCTAGGGAAGTTAACATTAATAGGATTGATGTTAAATATGGCTGTACCATGACATAAGCGATATGTGGTCCCCTTTGTGGTTTACCTAGGATGACATCATAGGGTCATGGTTAGACTATGCCAAGAGTGATACATGGGATTAATTTTAGGGATCTCCTTGGATGAAATCTGATTGTGATGGTTATTTGTAGTGCTTAAGGAGTGATACTTCAGTTCCTTTTTCAAATGGCTCTGGATGGGTCCAGTATCACATTTATTAAATTCCAAGGATGTCTTTTATAATAAAATTCTGAATTAAAAACTATAATCCCAGGGATGCTTCCACCCATCCAAATAAAATTATTGGTTTTGGTTTATTCTTGATAATTGATTTATTTTGATCCATTAATACAGCCATATAAATTCTATACATGTTGAACATGGTTTAGATATATCCAGTTTTGGCTGAAGAAAGTAGTGTTGGTTTGGGAGCCCTTGAGGAACTTGATTCGATGTGTTTACTTAGTTATATATATTATGTACTTGCACACTGCTCATTTTATATATAGAGAATAGATAATTTTATAAACTTTTATTGGTGGACTACTGAGTATATCTCACTCCCTATTTAGGCCACCTATGCTACCTGAATAGACTTTATGAATGTAGGTATTGACAAAGGAAAGTGGCTTTATTTTGATGTTTGATTTTTCTTTAGTACTGGGATGGAGTATGGGAGTAGAATACTGAGCTTATGATCATTATTCTAGTAGAATAATCTCTGGGTATTTATGTTATTTTGTTTAAAATTTTTTATTTTCCTATCTTCTTGTATCCCATGTACCTTATTTTTCTATATCATCATGACATGATCATCATTTTGTATATGAAATTGATTTAGCTTCCTCCGATTTACTTATCTAGATGATTGTTTGATCTACTTCTCATTATTTATTACTTTTTCTAATGAATAATAATTTTTTTATTTATTATTGTTATGAACTATGATCATGAGGTAATAGTCTCACCATGAACAAACCGTAAGACCTTACCACTAGTCGGAAGCCTCTAGAATATGAGGAGACCCTCTTGAGTTCATGCCGCCAACTAGCTCGAGGAATTTATTAGTCAATTCTAGTTCCGGATGATACAATACCGGATAATCCAAAACATGGTGAATCAATATTGGAATGATACATATAAAAACAACCTCCATAATTCAATGGGACCACTAATAAATCAGTATCTAAATAATTTATCATGTCATTATACATGATATTTATCACTAAGGAAATTAATGAAATAGAAAAATTTGTATTGTAATTTTATGATCTAAGTGGATATTCATAAGAGATGTGACTATTGATTTAAAATAAAAAGGATGAGAGGGAGTTAGAAAATATTTAATGAAATAATTCTAAGGTGATATTCAATGATAAATACTTCCTTTTAGAGTAGATAAATGACATGTAAATAAATTCCTTAATTTGAAGTAAAAGGATGAGTAGACTGTTTCTGAGTACGATGATACTTTTACAATATTTTCTAGACTTGCTACAAACATGGTATGCAAACCACAAATAACGATAAACCATTTTTTGATGGTATTATGTTTATCTGTTGAAGGAAATTGGTCTATAAAGAGTTTCCATCATAAAATGATATAATATCAATCTCTATAAGGTTATAAATAATATTCTCTAAGACTTAAATCTTTAAAGTTTGTTAAGATTAGAATATAGAAATAAACAACTGTGGAAAAAGAAATATGTCCATAAAGATGAAGGAAAATACAGTAAATACAACATGTGATAATTTTGGAATGGAACTCCCATATACTTTCTTAAAGGTAACATGAGTTTTTTACATGTATAGAGATAATACCTATCTAGATCTTGAATTCAAGGGAATGAAGGAAGCCACTAATATCTAGTGATTCAACTTTAATGAGATGGGTAATTACACAAACCAAATCCGCAAGCATCAAGGGAATCCACCTAAAAAGTAGCTTCATGGTATGGTCAATATTATTCATTTACCATATCTTATGTCAATGTTTCTAAAGATGTGATATCATGTACATTGATCATAAACTCAAAGTGAGATAATTATTTATTTTATTATGGGTCTCCATACTCTTTTATATCCTAGATTTTTTGAGAACATAAACAAATTACCCAACACCCTGAGAAATTAGGTTTCTATCAAGACACCTTATAGAATGATTATGGAAATTAGGGTCGGTGATTCAATTAGTTTTATGATGGAGAAAGACACCGTATTTGTAGTAATGATTATCACACATATGGTTGAATTTATGTTAATCTTGGATATTTATTGGGTTTTGAAGTATAATGAAAATTATTATTACTAATAGAAGGATTTTACAATTCATGAAGGGTATATGGAGTTTATTTTATTTATAGAAGACACCTCATTATCAACTTCATAGATAGATCCACCTCTAGTACATGCCTTAATCAAATTCATAGATTAGAAAATATGACGCAACATTTGATTGGAAAAGAAAACTTATGAATGGGGAATACAAATTTTTTTAATTAATTCATTAATTTCTTTACTGAATAACAAACATGTTATCTACTAGGGAGTGAAGTATAGTTTTCTATTGAACTCATCATTGAAGAAAATCATATATCTAATAATTGTTATATAATGGACTAAGTGGAATTAGTAGATATGAAGAAAAAACTATTGTATTAGTGTGATAAGAGACTAATCCATCATAGTGTTTCACCTTTGGGACCCCTTTCCAGTTTTGTTAAGAATAAATATCGGTCTATGAGTTTATTAATCAATTATAGAGAGGTAAATGGCCTTAATATAAAGAACATGTATCCTCTTTTATGCATTGGAGACTTATTTGATCAACTCCTGGGATCCCAAAATTTTTGAAAGATCGATATACAATTGGTTTATCATCAATCATGTGTGAATAAGGATAATATATCAAAGTATTCCTTTCATACATGATATAGACAATATTATTTTATAGTGATGAACTATATAATGAATAATTAACCCTCTATATTTATGGATTTTATAGAAATTGTATTCAAGGATTATCAAAATGATTTTATGGTGATATTCATTTATGATATATTGATATACTCAAAAATCTATGACATACATGAGAATCAGTTGGAAATCATTTTGGATACTCTCAAAGAAAATAAATTATATGGAAAATAAATTAATTCTAATTTTTTTTTGAATACATTTCATTTCATATTTATATTTTCACTAAGGATAGAATATGTGTTGATCCATAAAAGATAAAGGAAATGATGTAATGTATGCTACTTAAGAATATAAATGATATATGTAGTTTCCTTGGGTTCATAGGTTACTCTATATGGTTTATTAAGATTTTTTTTATTATCCAACCGATTAACCAAGTTGAAATATAAAGGGGTAAAATTATCATTATAGAAGGAATATAAGGAGTGTTTTGAGGATCTAAAAAGGATATTGGTCAATGGATTTATATTGACTCTACCATCAGGAAAATAAGGATTTGTAAAATATTGTAACATATAGAAGAATGTATTGAACTTTATCCTAATGAAAAATGATTTAGTAGTTTCTTACGCATCAAATACATTAAAAATCCATTAGCATTACTGTCCAATTCATGATATTGAATTGAAAATTATAATCATTTCCTTGAGGAAATGTAATCACTATCTTTATGGTGTGTGTTGTGAGATATATTCAAATCACAAGAGTATGAAATATATTTTCTCTCAAAAGGAGAAAAAATGAGAAAAAAGTGATGGATAGAACTACTCATGTACTATTATTACTTGGTATTCTACAACTATGGTAAAGAAAAAAATTTGGTAGATTCCTTGAGTAGAAAAGATCATGAAGCTTCGACCAACACGAGGATGTATAATGATCCTACATTTAGGGAGATAGTAAATCTTTATATAAGAATAATTAATGAAGTGGAAAATCCTTATTAATACAAATAATTTTAAAAACATATCTACTATAGAATATAATGAAATTATAACATGAATATGATGGTATTAAAAAGATATTTAAATCCATGAATGATAGGGAAATAATAGACTTCACCTATGAAGATGATATGTTAATAGTTTTAAAGATGCTATGTATTCCGTCTATACATGATCTGAAAATGGAATTATTAGAAGAAGAATATATCTTAAATTTATCTATACACATAGGTATAAAAAAATATGTAAATTGATTTAAGAGAAAATTTCAAGTGGGATTGTATAAAGTAAGAAATTGTGGAATGTTGTTCTAGATTCTAATCATTCCATCTAGTAAAGGATGAATGAAAACAACTAAAAGGAGTAATATATCCACTCCCAATACCAATGTGGATGTGGGGAAAAGGTATAATTGAATTTTTTATTATAATTACCAAAAATTGAAAATGGAGTAAAGTTATATGGGTCATTATGGATCACCTTACCATGTCATCAAATTTCATAACAATGAGGTAGGAATCACACATTAATGTTTTTGAATGGATCTATATCAATAAATTAGGGAGACCTCATGGGGAAACTCTATCAATTGTATTTGATCATGACCATCAATTCACATCATAATTTTGGGGGATTAATAATAAGGCACTCAAAACCGAGATACATTGGAGCACCGCCTATCATCCTCAGAAAAATGGGAAGTCTCAGAGGACTATTTATGCATTAGAAGACATGATATATTCATACCCTCTTAAAATTCAAGGTATGTGGGATCAATATCTAACTCTAGTAGAATTTTCAAATAACAATACCCTATATTCAAGAATTAATACAGAACCATATGAAGTATTGTAGGGGAAGATGTTTCGTAGTAAAAATTTCTAGGATGAGGCAATTGAGTAGAAGCTAGTAGGCCAAAACTTTTTGAGGAGACAAAAATTAAAGTGAGAACTATTCAGAATAAAATTAAGAGGACTCAAAGAATAAATAATATTTGTGATGATAATTTGATAAAGTATTTTTACTTTAAATAGGGGGATCATGTCTTCTAAAAAGTATTTTCCTAGAAGGGAGTTAAAAGGTTTTGTAAAAAGGGAAAAATAAATCCTCGGTATATTAGTCCTTTTGAAATTTTTTAATGAATTGGATTTTTGGTATATTGTCTCAATATGAAATTAAAAATATCTAAAGTATACGATGTTTTACATGTTTAAATTTTGAGGAAATACATTCTAGACCTAACTCATATAACCACCATTGAAAGAATATAATTATAAAATTACTTGTCTTATAAAGAATATGTTGTCCAAATGTTTTACATAATATATCAAGTGTTGCAGAATCAAAGAACCTAACTAGTGAACATGCTTTGGAGAAATCATAAGTTAGAGGAAGAAATAAAGGGATTAGAAGAGGAAAATTTGAATAATTACCTACATTTTTTATGATATTATATACTTAAAACTTCAAGGGAAAACTATTTTGGTGGGAGAATGTAATACCTAAGGCCAACTAGAGAAGGTAAACACCATATCCAAAATTTAACATGTAATACACACTCTATCATAATAGAATGAGTATTTATTCATGTTTACAAGATAAATTTTTAAATATAAGAATTTATATTTAGGAAAATTAGGTCATATTTGAATTCAGAAATTCAAAATTATCATAGGGTAATTTTTTAAAAAAATTATATAATGATTGTTTTTTTGGTGAATAATGAAAAATACAGTTTTTACTAAAACCACATAATTTATGAATATAAAAATAATTAAGTATTACTTAAATATTTACAAAAATATTTTCCATGTTCAATGTCTTATTTGAGTATTAAAACTATATATTACAAAATTGTATTATTAATTTATAAAATATATGTTTAAAATTTTATAAACATAAGTAATATTTTATAATAAAAGAAACTGTTTTATTCTTTTATTTTAATTGAATATTGTTTTGGTCAAATTATTTTTTTTGATTAATTAAATGGGAAAATAAATTTTATAATGAAATAATTTATATTTATAAAATATAAAACATTTATAATTTAATGGAATACATAAATTTTATGTATAAACTATTTTCTTTCTAAAAACAGGTTTTTACGTGTTATATGCACTATTGTTAAAAATAAATTCTAATAAAAAATTTTATACTATTTTATAAAGTGTATTAAATATTTATAATCATTAGTTTAAAATTATTTTATAACAACCTAGTAATTTTATCCATTAAAATTAAACTAATTTGTTAAAAATTAATAACCTTGGTAATAAAGAAACAAGATAAATGTGAAAAATATAATTGAAAAAGGCTTGAAACATGATTAAAACACATTTAAAGATGAATTTAATATTATTTATCAAACTTATCTTACCCCAAAATTCATTATTCCCCACCATTTTTCCATTCATAGTTTAATAGTGTTAATCGATCATTGAAAAATTATTTGGTATTTACAAGAAATGCTATTTTATTCACTTATAAAAAAGGATCACTTCCACCACATCCTGATACAACTAAAAAATATAATATAATAATAAAAAATTAAATTTTTATATTATAATAATCCTTTATCAATATAATAATCCTAATATATCAATAATATAGCCTAAAAACTCCATTTATAGGGATATCTCCACGTGAAATCTGAAGTTCTAATAACGGGTATTTCTTATTCCTTAATTTTCTCATCTTAGTATTCCTATTAGAATTTGTTTAGAATGTATAATATAATGAAATAATTATTATTAATATAATATAATGTTATTATATTTTTATATAGACCATTATTCAATCATTTCCATACACTAATAATAAATAAACAAAATTGATTATTCATACATGCAGACTACTGCCACCACGAAGCGATCTGGTTAATTTTTCAACATAGCTTCTCAGGGTTAGTAAAAGGATAAATTTAATGAATTAATATGCTTCCTATGTGAAAATATTTATTATTAAATAATAACATACAATATAACTTAATTCCATCACATTTTTGGAGAAATGGAAACCTTAATCGTGTGAATGTGAGGACTATCCCCTCCACGAATAATGAATTCCATTTATAATCACCATCATTCATGTATGATACTAAAAATGAATTTAATGAAGTTAAGTTATATTTATTAAATGTTTAATATATTTATATATTCATATTATCATTATATAAAAAGACATCCTCACCCATTAAATCATTATAAAACTCTCTTTATTGGGTCTGTTTTACAACTTATGATAAGGATGTTATAATATTTACTTCAAGAATGATTAAGGAATATTATATAATGATAAAATCACATAACAATAATTTATTTAGTATTATTTAATTATTTTAAAAATGTATATTTATATTTAATACATTTATTAATATATGTCATTTTGATCATTAAACACGCAAATACTAGTTCTTCTTAATTTCCTTTTTCAAAAAACCATAACATTTTCATTCATTAAATGAAAATATATGATGAATAATTAAAACAAATTGATTATATTACCTTTTTTTGTCTTTGATTTATTAAATTTGAACCAATAAGTAATAATCAACATGATCACCATGGTAATTGTACAAAACAAATAATTAAAATTTCCCAAGCCATGATGATAGAAACAAACTATAATAGATTATTATATATTTAATATATAGTTATAAAACAATATTATAAAATTTTATAGAAATTATTTAGGTTCCAAATTAAGTGATTAATATATTTATTTGTATCATATAGTAGATTCAATAAAATTATTGGAAATCGAGAATTAAGGATAGGGTTTTTATATCTCAATTTTGATTCACCTCTTATTTATTTTTTGGTGTATAAAATTAAATTTTTGGTCTATTGTTATATTAAATGAAAATTTAATGGGATTTATGGGTCTGTATCATTATCCCTCTCATAATATTTAGAATTAAAAGTTACCAAAACCATTATAAAATTCAATGTTTTTCATAGGGGAATCCTAATGTTTTGGTGAAATAAAATTTTGTGTAGTTCTCAATGAATTAAATCTTTTCTTCAATACTATAAAGTTGATGTGGTTGTGGAAAGAATCGCCTAGGGGTAATAATCTTAAAAAAAGATGTTTGAGTATCAACTAAATCCTAACTCGGTGCATGATGAGTGTCCCTAGGACTACACATTCGACTAGAAATTCATAGGCAATATTATTTGGATAATTTACATTACCTTAAAAATATTAATGAAGGATTTTATTACCATTAATATGTATCCTTCCATTTCAAACTACTAAACTCAATTCATATATTATTCATATAACCCAACACCTTATGAGTATTATTCACCAATACCTTATCTTTATTTCTTTGAGAAGGATACTTACCATTACATTGTGAATGTTCCTATGATTAGATATTCACATAGTGATCCACACTATTCTTTTGAATAAAGAAAATTTTAATATTATATATATGTAGTTTCAATAATGATAACGATCATTAATGATGCTTTACTATAGATGTGGTTACTTATATAACATCAAGATATTTATATTTTAACCGTATATTTTGTTTCTATGGATCAGTTATAATCATGTTATTTTTTATTTACAAGAATAGAAAGAACTAAAATTTCATATATTTTTATTAAAATATGAATTTTTTTGAATGATATTTTATTAATAATGATATTGTTAATCTTATTTTATATGGTTAATACATTGGACTTAAAGAAGTGACAAGTGTGATCTACGATTATAAATCCCCTAGATGATTTGATTGGTCTCATGAGACAATAGGTTTAGGTATTTGGTGGCCTTGATAGATATAATTATGTCTTGTTTATGACCATGAAGAAAAGAATAATATATTGGATGATGCCTTGATGGTAATGATCAAGATGCATGACATTATACCTTCCATCACCATGTATTCAGTTATTGTTATCAATGTGATTATTTTCATATATGTGCTATACATAAATATTTTTAATGCTAAATATAATTATTATCTGGCATGTCTATAGGTTATTCAATATAATTTAATGCATATGCATGTTACGAACACATTTATTTTACTTATACCATAACTGTGTGTTTGATTTCACCCTTATTATGTTTCCACTTCCCTAGGGTACCGAGAAGTGATCTTAGAATAAATTAATGGAACAGTAAATGGAAAATAGAATGATTCAAGAAGTTTTTATGAAATATAATGATGTTATAATATGATATAGAAATCATGTATATATCTAGTCTCCTATGGTTGATAAATTGTTTGGTCCTTTGTGATTTAATTCATTGTATCTTAAACCAATGTATTAAAGTAACCACTAACTCCAAGTTTCTGAATCCAGGGCATTATGGTTAGAATCAAAGTAAGTTTATTAATAGCCATTAGAACTAGATTTTAGAAGAACTTAACTATCAAAAACATCATGATATACAAATATAATTACCATGATGTGTTACTTGTATATGAATTTTTATGGCTTAATATGAAACATTTTATGAATTAATTAATCATATTCCGTTGTTCATATCCTAAAAGGATGATTATAAATCATATTAGAACTCAAATGTAATTTATGGTTTTTTCAGAGCAATTCAACGTGGTTGGTGTTAGAACATTATTATTAATAACCTTTTCAATATGGTAAATCTTATTAATAAAAAAATGGTGCAATAATTTTGGTATGTTTTCCATGAAAAAAACATCATAATTCAATGGGTACACTAATCCCTTAGTAGATGAATAATTGATCAAGTCACCTGAGAAGGTATTTTTATCCTTATGAATTAATGAAATAGAGAATGTTTTCATAAGATTTTATCAACTATTGGGAGATTCTGATCAATTATGGTCATTGGATCAAAATAATAAGGAGGAGGATGAGATAAAAACATGGAATAAAACACTTTAATAGTGATATTATTTGAGAAATAGTTCCCTCGAGTGAAGATGGATGGAATGGAAAATAAAATTCCTTAATCTAAATTAGAAGGAAGAGGATAGTCTTGTTGAGTCTATGTAAAATTTTACAGGATTTTATAGGAATTCTGTGAAAAAAATATGTAAATCAGAATGTAGGATTGATAATTTATTCGATGGGTTTAAGAAGATCCTTTGAAGGAAACTAGTCTAAATTGTTATTATCATAAAATTATATTGTATCATGTTCAATAAAGATTGAAAAATAATTTTATAAGTCTTATATTTTCAAAGTGAGTGAGTTTAAGAAGTGAGAAGTCGATAATCATAAAAAAATAAGTGTGGAAATGAAGAAAAATGGAAACATGGGACATCCAACATATGATAATTTTTGAAATAAACACCCTAGTACATTATTAAAGGTAACATAAATTTCTTACTTATGTGTAGATAAGGTTCATATAGATCATGAATTCAAGGTAAATAATAAATAATCTAATTTTTAGTGTTTAAAAATAATTATATAGGGAATTTCCCAAACCAATGCCCCTAGCGTCAATGGAATCCACCTTTGAATTGGGAAAAGTGGAGAGACCAACTTAAATAAATTATCATAGATGAAGTAGAACTTCTTAAATATGTGATAATAGGTAAAAATATTGTAAAATCAAATATAGATAACTATTTAACAAATTTTTGATCATAATAATCCTTTTTATCTAACTTATTTATTGAAAATATTAAAAAATAATCTTGCACCATGTGAAATGAGTTATCAATCTAGACACCTAATGCAAATATCATGGAAATGGGGGTATGTGAGTTAGTTACCATTAATCTTCATAGACACACCCAACATTAAAACATGATTGTTGTACCTTTGGTTGAATTTGACATAATCCTAGGAGTGGATTTGATTTTGAAGTATAATTAAAAACTTTTTTTTACCAAAAGAAGGATATTACAATTTATAAAGGGTGAATCGAGTTTTTTATATTTAGATGTGAGGTATCATTTTCTAATTCATACCTAGATAAACCTATATTATTCCACCTTAAAGACATTATTATATAAGAAAAAAAGATGAAAACAAGCATTGAAAATTAAAACTATAGAATTAAGAATGTACCCATTGTGCATGAATACATCAATGGGTTTCCGGAGGAACCACCTAGTTGTCTACTTGAGTGTGAATTAGAGTTTTATTTTAAACTCATTCTATAATAGAAACATATATCTAAGAATCCCGAAATAATGGACTGAATAAAATTAGTGGAGCTAATAAAACATGTGCATGAGTTGTGTGATTAGAGATTCGTCTACCCAAGTGTTTCACCATGTGGAGAACATGTCCATTTTTTTAAGAAGAAGGATGATGTTATGAGGATATGCATTGATTGTTGGGAGATAAATTCCATTATTTTAAATAATATATATTATCATTCACATGTTGATGACATATTTGACCAACTTTAGGGATGAAAATATTTTTTAAAAATTGATATTTTCTATGGTTATCTCCAATTAAGGGTGTATAAGGATGGTATATCAAAGACCAAATTTTTTATATGGTATTGACTTCATGAGTATATAGTGATGCCCTATCGATTGACTAATGAACCCTTTGTGTTTATGGATCTAATTAATACAATATTAAATTATTATCTAGATGATTTTATAGTGGTTTTAATTAATGATATATTGATATACTATAAAATATTTTAGGGACATGAGAATCATTTGTGAATCATTCTAGAGACTCGCTGAAAAAGGAATTATAGGATAAATTTAGTAAGTGTAATTTTAAGTTGTAGGACATTTATTTTATTTCCAAAATTATCTCTAACTATGGAAAATGTATTGATCCTTAATAGATTAAGGAAACCATGGAATATAGCACATCAAATAATATAACAAAGATACATATTTTAATTTTCTTAGTAGGTTATTATCTATGATTTATTAAAAAAAATTCTATAATATTATTAAAACTGTTAACCAATTTGACAGGTAATGGGTCACAATTTACACGGTCAAAGGAATGTTAGGAATATTTTTAGGAGATACTAAAGATATTTTTTTAATGAAATAATATTTAATTTACCAATATGAATAGAAGGATTTTTAATATATAGTGACGCGTTGAAGAAAGGATTGAGTTAAATCCTAATAAAAAATGATGGAGTGGTTTCTTATGCATCTTGGAAAATGATAATCCATGAATAGAATCATCAAAATCATGTACATAAATTGGAAGATATAATTGTTTCCTTGAATATATGAAGAAACTATCTCTATGGTGAGATATTTGAGATATATACTGATAAAAATAGTTTAAAATAAATTTTCCATAAAAGGTGATCAACATGAGACAAATAGTATAGATAGAACTACTAATGGACTACTATTTCTTAATGAACTACCACATTAGAAAATCAAACATAGTGAACAATGTCTTAAACAGGAAAGATCATAGATTTTTAATCACGATGAGGATAGAGTAGGATCCTATATTCATGGAGTTAGTAAAGTTGGATATGTGAATTATTAATGATGGGGAAACATCATTCTAATTATAAATGATTTTATAACCATATTTTAGATAAGAAAAAGAAATTCCAATATAACATTTTAGGATTGAAACCAATATTTAAATCCTTAAATGATGGGAGGTTAACAAATTTTTTGAATGAAAATGGCATGTTAATGTTTTGAAAGAGACTATGTGTTCCATCCATACTTGATTTGAAGATGTAATTACTAGATAAATTATAAAATTATAATTTCTCTTTTATCCTTGGTATAAAAAATGTACATGGATTTAAGAGAAAATTTATGATTGGGTGGTATGAAGAAAATAATTATAGACTATGTGTCTGGATAAATATTATACTATAATGTAAAGACTAAAAGAGAACATCCTTAATGAGTCATTCAAATTATCCCTAAAACAATATGGAATTTGGAAAATGTTGCAATATACTTCTTCACTGGACATCCAATGACTCTTAAAGGGAATAATGCTATACAGATCATTATGGACTGACTTACCATGTCTACACAGTTCATAGAAATAAGGTATAAATGACCCATAAAATGTGTTTCCAAATGAACTATAAATTTTTTAGTGAGACTTTATAGTCCACACATATTAACTATATTTGATTCTGAATTTTAGTTCATATCAAAATTTTGGTAGTCCTTAGGTGTCACCCAAAACTGATATAAAATTTTACACCACCTATCACCCTAAAAAATATGGGTAGTTTGAAAGGAATCTTCCAATATTATAATACGTTATATGTTCATTCTCTCTTCAATTTAAACTTATATGGGATCAATATATACCATTGGTGGAAATACATACAAAAATAGATTAATTTCAAGTATCAAGATGACACCGTATAAAGAATTATATGGAAAGATATATTATACTCAAACATGATTGGATGTAGTTAGATAGAGGAATTTAGTAGGAACCAAACATGTTAAGGAGGCAACAATATGGTGATAACTATTTAAAATCACATTAAGATAGATCAAACCAAATAGAAGAGATATTTATATAACCGGAGAAAGGATTTAGAATTTCAAATGGGCGATCACATATTCATAAAGCTATCTCCATGGAATGTACATATAAGGTTTGGGGAAAAGGGGAAACTAAATAATAGGTACATCATTGTAACACCCCAAGCTTCCACAATACATTTCCCTATGAATAATGCAGTATCTTGCGTTGTACACAACATGGAGTTTTTACACACCATGACCAATCAAACTAGTTGCTATGTATAGTTATACCCTCTTTTTGAAATTTTAAAAATTTTATTTTTCAAAATAGACTTCATTTTTTAGTTCAGAATATTGAAATTAGCTTAGTGTGATTTTTTTTGTATTTTTCTAAAAACATTCAATTTTTGATGAATAGTGAAAACACAACATTATTATTTTAAATTGAATTTTTATTTAAGTAATTAGTTATTTTATTTCATTTTATTTTAGGTCAAAATAGATACATAATACCTATATATGTTCAATGCAATTCGTTGGAGTCATTTTATAATAAGTTTATATATATAAAATTTTATTGAACTTTTTACCGTCTTTTACCCACCTTCTAGGAGCATTTGCAAATTTGCATAAAACATAATTTTGAAACTTTTGTGAGTTTAATTTCAAAAATAAAAGAGACATGGTATATATTATTAAGTAAAATGTTGTTCAATACGATTAAAATAATCCTTGATGAATAGTAACTTTTGACTTTTATTTACCACGGTTAAAACTAAATAGGGTAATTACAGGTAAAAATTATATTATAATTACCCTAAAACATGACCTAATTCTATTGGATAAGTGTAATTCGACCAAGAAAAAATATAGTAATAAAATATTATCCTCTTTGGTCCAATTGAATAGGATTAGGACATTTATTATTATTTTATTTAAAGGGGAGTTAAAAGAGTAAAATTCAAAGTTTAATAACTAAACCAGTTTTAATATAGGGTTTCACACAATATAAATTGGACTATAAATATTCATTATAAAGATAAAAATATTTCCTACATAATGGTATTTTATATATAATTTTTAGAAAATAAATAATTTAATTTATTTATGACACAATTATTATGTTGTAATTACCTTAATAATGGAATATTAAAATAATGGATATTATAAATATCCAAATAAATTTAAATTGAGACTTATGATGAATAAAATAATTTTCTATGTTAATATGAAATTTTAGAGTTGATTATATAAATTTAATTCTAAGCGATAAAGTTTTATGTCTTTCAAAAAAATCAAATACTAAATAGTGTCAGAATTGACATAATTGAGTTTTTAAAACAAATACTATATTATTAATTGATATAATATTCCTAAAAATATACGGTTCATCCAAAGTACTTATATTTGGTTATATATATTAATAATGACGCACTTTGGGTTCTATTTTCTTGTTATTGTATGTTTATTAAGCATATAATATAAAAATACAATGAGACATGGTAAATGTCAATCTATTTACCTAAGAGTTAAATCTAAAAGATAAGGTTAATATGGTGACATAAACCTATCTAAAACCTATTGGTTGAGAGGTTTTAGACCCATACCTAACTTGAACTAGAAATATATCATTTTGGATTCACTAGAAACCAAAATTATTTTATTATTAATTAATATTTCAATCTTTTCCTAAAGTGACCCTCACCTCTCTTATAAATGGTATTTCCCTTCTCTTAATTTCACACCTCCAAAGACATTTGGATCATAAAAACCCTTCCCAAATATCCTCTAAACTATCCTCCCTTCAACCTAGAGGCCATACATTGATCAGAAATCCAACTTAAGGATCCCTTTTGATTTACTCAAAAGGAAACACCTGAAGAAGAGGTAATAATTTCACCACCCTCTTTCAAGTACTTTTGTTCTTCCACTTCCTCTTTCTATATTGTTTCCATACCAAAATAATAACTCCAGTTCCTGTCATATTCTATGATGTTACTATAAATATGTTATAACCATATTCTTTATTATATCCATCATATAAATGAAAAAGTCACCATATGTGTGTACGTACGGCTCACCGTCTCCACGTCATGGTGTAGTTTGTAATTCAAACACTACATTATTTGGATGGATATAATAATGAGTATAAATAATGTAAATAATAAATATAACATGTTAATTATTATTTATATATGATATACCATCCAATTACATTTGATTTCCCCATCAATATAATAATATTTTTGCTCGTGCATATGTACGGATTACCGTCTCCATGAACGCAATGAGATTCATTCCCCCATTGTAATAATTTAAGAATAATTTTCAATTTATCATTAACAATAATGTTTATGAACATAATATAATTCTATATATTAATCAAATACATCATATTAAAAATAAACACGGCTTATGTAACCAAGAATATAAAGTAAAATGAATAAGTTAACACCCGAAACGATGATACTACTAAAATATTATTAACAAAGCAATATTAGAAGATCATATATGATATCATATTTATGTATATTATTCTTGTATAATTTAGAAAAATTATTTAACTATTTTACATGAGGTTAACGTACCCTCGAATAAGGAAAATTACAAGGTTAGGGTTAATTCTATAATCTCTTTACTTATCCGAGGTTGTTAATACTTAAGTATCAACTAGGACCTCTTTATCATCCACATTCGTGTTTTCATAAAAATGTAATTCAATTTTTTTTACTATTTACTAGACTATGGGCTAAAGTAATTTATACCCTTATTTTACCACATATGTTTTGAAAGGAATCTTTCCATCGTTTTCCAAACAAGGTACATTATGACCTTCTCGATAAAATTAAGGTAAGAATGTCTTTTTTAACTTATATGGAGGGTGCATCTATTTTCCACCATTATAACATCATCGAAGCATCCCAAAGAAAATTATAAGAATATTCTCAAAATAAATATTTTATTTTATAAATATATGACTTTTAAATTATTTCAAAATAGAAAGAGATATTTTTCTACAAAAGTTTTTTACATATGTCAACATCTTTTGATAGATTTAAATATTGTTTGAAGTTGATTATTATGACACAAATATTCCATATTTTATTGAAGGTTTTGTGATATTTTTGACTTTGGATGTGTTATTTTTACACCATTAAAGGTTTATGGATAAATTATTGATATTTTTATGCTAGTTTTAATATGAATTTTTATGTTTTGTTTTAACCTTTTCATATGAGGAACGCATTGGACTTAGAAAGTGATGGGTTTGTCCCACTATAGCTCCTTGATGAATCAGTAGGTCTCATTAGACAAACTAGTGCCTTGGAACAAGGCCTTTGCAAAATCTTATTTGTAGTCTTGGAACAAGTCCTTGAATATGTGGTTATGAAGTATGGAATTA
The DNA here is from genome assembly GCA_963277665.1 of Viscum album. Classification (NCBI taxonomy): domain Eukaryota; kingdom Viridiplantae; phylum Streptophyta; class Magnoliopsida; order Santalales; family Viscaceae; genus Viscum; species Viscum album. The sequence continues at coordinate 1,772,755,006 of OY728165.1, read as the reverse complement.
TGCATTCCAACATTATGAAATTGGCTATTGATATTACATGTGATTATTCGACTATTAGAATATCTACATGAATAATTAAATGACATTATTTGATTAATCTTTTCCATATTATGATGAATATTAGGTTTAAAGGGCTTGTGTTTTAGTCTTATACATTGCCATAAATGTTTGTTATTATTAATGAATGTTTCCACTATATTTTAATCATTACCGAGCATCTGAGCTCACCCATTTTTATGTTTTATTTTCCCCAGGATGCAAAGAAGTATATTATGACTGACTTGTAGGGATAGTATAAGTGGTTAATGTGGTCAATTAAGACAATGTTTTTGTTGTTTTCCATTTTATAATGTAATGTAAAACTTATAAATATATCTAGTACTTACAATGCTAATAAACTGATAAGTCTTTCGGGAGTTTGATCCCTTGTGATCAAGGAAATGTTATGTAATAATGCACTGAATCTGGGTAACTGGGGTCAGGGTGTTACAATCATTCCTTTTAATATTTTGGAATTAATTAATGTTTTGTCCTACTATCTCACTATACGACCCATCCTCTCTAAAGTATATAACGCTTTACATGTTTCAATTTTGATGAAATACATTCCAGAACTAATTATTGTACTCATCAATAGGGGAATAAAATTGGAAACTTAATTTTATTATAATAAAGATCCTATCCAAATTATTTATACTAGAGAGAAAGTGTTTCCAAATACAAAAACTCAATATGTGAATATGATTTAGAGACATAAAATGTTTGAGAAGGTAATATGAGAATCAAAAGAGGAAATGATGAAGTATTAACAACATTTTTTATGATCATATGTATATAAAAATTTAAGAATTAAATTATTTATGGGGGAATATAATACCTTAGACCCACACATGCTCATATACAATATATCCAAAAATTAATTGAACAATAAGCACTATATCACAATAGTAAGAGCATTTATTAATATTTATAAGATAAATTTATAAATATGATAATTCATATTTTATAAAAAATAGTTTATTTTTTTAATTTTCCATGAAAATATTATCTTTGGGTGATTTTTTGATATTTTTCAAAAATATATTATTTTTAGGTGAACAGTGTAAAAATAGTTTTTTACTAAAACCATAGAATTATTAATATACCATGAAGTAAGTATAAATTAAATACTTAATTTTTTTCTTTTATTAGATATATCTTTAAGTATAAAAACTATTCATTAAAAAAATAATATTATGAATTTATAATACATATGTATAAAATTTTATAAACTAATGTAATATTTTCCAATAAAATAAATTTATTTTAGTATATTCCTTTAATTAAATTTTATTTTGGTATAATTAATTTATTTCTTTATTTTAATGACATATTAGTTTTATAATAAACCAATTTCTAATATGAAATTATAAAAAAATGATAATTTTATCCAATAAAAAACATTTAAACTTAAAAATACATTTTGTTTTTCTAAAAAATGGTTTTTATGAGTTAAATTATTTAATATTGAAATTATTTTATTACCCATAGAAATATTATTTGACAAAATATATATCATATTTATAATAATTATGTCCATGTTTTTTATAAATCCAAAATAATTTTTATTCATTAAAAGTAATCTACTTAGGTAAAAATCAATTACCATGCTAAAAACCCAACCCAGTACAAGTGAAAAATAATTGAGTAAAAGGATTAAAACATGTGTTAAAATGAATTTTATAGGATTTATAAATATTATAACACCCCAAAATTCATTATTTTCCATATTTGATCCATTTTCCCTTTAATAGTGTAATGCGATCATTGAGAAATTAATGGGTATTTATAAAAATTCAATTTTCTTCACAAAAAAAGGGGATCACTTCCACCACTTAATGATAAACCTATCACTTATAATTTAATCATAAAAATATTATTTTTTCTAATATTATAATTCTATCTCAATTTACTGAGCTTCTAGTGTTAACTAAATATATTATTCCTTCTATTTATAATGATATTCTCTGGAGAAATAATATGTTCTCAACATGAGTATTTCTTACTCATCCTTTTCATCATAATCATCTAATTTATAATTTTTATAGGCACACTAATTTAATGAAATAATATTTAATTATATAACATAATATTATTTTATTAATGTATCAAAAAGTATTCATTCCCTTACATCTAATAACAAAATATGCATACGTTCAGATTAAATCCTCCATGAAGTGATGTGGTTTGTTTTTCACCACCACCTCTTAGGGTTGGTAATAAAGATAAATTTGATTTATTAATATGTTTAAAATGTTAAAATTTTTATTTTTAAATTATAATTTATTATATTCCTTTATTCTATATTACCCATTAATAAATGGTAATGTTAATCGTATGAACATGCAGAGTACCACCTTCATGAATGACACATTTCTTTCATCATCACTACACATCATGGATGGTTCTAAAGATGAACCAAATGAATATAAGTTATATTTATATCAATTTTGATATTTTTTTAATTATATATTAAAATTATATTAAAATACATCCTTACTCCATAAATCATTATAAGATGATCTTGAATGGATCTTTTTTACCACATATGAGAATGATGTTATAATATTATTTCAGGAATGATTACAAAATATTATATAATGATAATATTGTGTAATAAAAATTCATATATGTTTTGTTAAATATTACGGAAATTTTTTATAAATATTTAATATGTAACACCCCCAGTATCATGTAATTTACCATTTTACTATGTAATCTGATGTTATATAAAAACCTGAGTTGAGTTTTAGTAGTTTTTGATTAGTTTTATCCTTTTTTGGATGAAATTTTATGGGTTAATGGTTTGAGAATGGTTGGGGTAAAGAATGAGTCTTCTCTAAAAAACATACTAGATATTCAAGGAGTTATTGGGTATGTTCATGGTTGGCACATGGTTTGAACAAACTGATTTGGTGTTAGGATAAACCTTTAAAGTGAAGGTAACAGGTAAAATCATGGTTAGTGGATGGTTTTTTAATCATTTGAACCAACCTTATGAGGTACTAGTTTGAATGTAGTATCATATGTACGTTTTGTATATGGTTTAACAACCATGTGACCTTTCTATACAACATGCATTAAATACTCTAAAAAATATAGTTTAACTCAGTTTTCACCCTAGATCCCTCATTTTACCTCTTCTATTAGGATCATGAACTCTTCTCATTTCATAAGAATTCTTGATTATTATTTTATATAGTGGCTAGTTTTGATATATTTAAGTGTGTTGGATCTCTATTTTATGTTTTCATTTAAAATATTATTTAGTATGAATTAAAAAGTTCATTATTCTTGTTTATTAAAAATTTTGTATCTTAAAGAAATTTTTTTGATCCTTGTGAAGAGTGTTTTAAATGGTTTGAGAATGATATTTTTATTTTAGTGCATTTTTTGAAAAATAATAAATTTTTTATTTTTATAAAATGTATTGTGAAATATTTTCTTGGAATACTTTGTGGTGTGTGTTCATATTTAATATTATGAGAGCATTTTCAGGTAGACTTGGTACTCAATGCCTCACTGAGGGTTCATTGGATTATCACCATATAAAAACTTGGTGAAGGAAATATCATCACTTGTGAGTGTTGGGATTATCATTCAGTATTCATGTGGCATAGATAGATAGATATTCCTGATATGTGTATTCCATGTGGAATGGAATAGTGTGAAAAGTGATTTAGTTCAATTGTTTTTCATAAACAATTTTCTTATGGAATTTTTTAATATTATCACCCTCTATTTGATGTAAACCAAAATCTAACTTGTTTTAGGTCATTATGGAATGTGTGGGAAGTATCTTAGGAAAATAATACTAGGTATGATTACATATTCATTTCATATAAACTTTGGTGCATATAAAGATGTTATAATTCAATACATAGGCAATGGAATGGTCTCATATTTCAATTGTGTATCATCTTGATGCTAGTGTCTCCGGATGTAGTTGGATCTTAAAATTTCTATTTGGGGTTAGATAAATTTATTCTACTTTGGTGTTTCTACATCAAGATTTTCTTTTTTTAATGAGTTTTCTTATTATAATTTTTTATTTCTACTCTCATATTTTTATTTTAATAATCTATATTTTGATTTTTTTTCATTTATACTAATGCATCATATAATTGGTTTGGTATTTTTTATTTTCACATGACATGTTGTTTTTCATCTAATGGTATAATTTTCCTCTAAATATTAGGTAAGACATTGTCATTAATTTATAGTCTTAGGTTACATGGGGAGGTCACTGAAGGTTAGTTGAAACACAAACCTAGCACAAGAAAATGGGTTGGTGAGGATGTTATAAATTACATCAGTATTAGATGGTTGATCATATTGGGAGGAATTCATAGATATAAGAATGTTATATCCTTAAATTTATACCATAAAAATATGTATCTGACCTATTTATGTTTAACTCTATATCACATGGGTGTTCAAGATATAAAAGTGTTCTATGACACTTCTTGGTGTTTTTATCTCATAATTGGTGGTTTTGTGGATGAGAATAAAATATCATGAATCAATACAAAAACATTCCACTTGGAATGAATTATTCATGTCATGTATAATTTATTTTGTTAAATGGTTATAATAGTTGTTTATTCTGATAATATTTTAAATTTTAATCTTAATGATTGTAGCTTTGATTATTAGGAAAATTATAAGAATTTAGTTACTGGTGAGTAGTGAATATGTGGTGTTTATTTTGGTTGCAAAGAAATAGTACTAGTTAGATGTCATACAACCCACAAGATGAGGCTATAGAAAACGTGGTTTTACCTAAGTCACAGGTGACCCAACATCTTATTCATAGAATTGTGCAATCCTTTTAGGCTATTGATAATGGAAATATAAATGATGAACCTTTAAAAGTGGCTCATAATATGTAATATTAGAAATAGAATTCACCAATAGTTTTGGGGGATTCCGAACATGAAAAGAAGTATGGCTTAATAATAAGAAATATATTTTTTATTTCTTGGGAACCCCAAATAATCTAAAAGTGCAGTTAATAGTATACATGCTGGAGGATCTTTCCTGCAAATGGTTAGATTTATATATCTAAGCTGAAGTAGACCAATAACTTATATTTGAGGACTTTGAAGAATTGTTAAACAAAACATTATATGCTCACACATCTAAGATATCTATAATGATATATTTATTCATCCTAATGAATATAAATATATCAACAATTAAATATGGAGATAAATTTATGAACTTATTGTTTTTTATCTAGAATTACTAGATAGTACATACTTGAAGTCACACATCATTGATTATGGGCTATGAAAAAAAATTAATTCTGATATAGGTTTCCACTATATTGCAGATAATAAGAAGATGGCTAATAGAACTATAGTGGTGGAATGTTTTATCCCACAAAATATGACTAGAGGAATTATTTTGGACTATATAGGAATAGGTGGGCACTATAATGATGAGAATAATTTGAATTGGGACACCTACCCCTAAGGATGAAAACACCAATTACTAAGACTGAATATTTATAATGAGGATTGTTCAAGCATATCAACTAGTATAGTATGGTTCTGGCTAGAGTAAGTCACAAATATAATAATATGAGACATAAAATGTTTTATTTTCATAGTTATCTAGATTCATCTCCTGGAAATACCTCACATTTTTCTTACACATATTTTTCTTTAATGAGATGATATTATCAGAATAGTTCTCTTCCTAATGAAATATCCAATGAAGTTTATTCTAGGAACACCTTAACTCTATAGATAATGAAACCTTATTATGTAATTTAGGAATAAGGGGGAGTGAGTAGGTAGTTGTATGGTGCTGAGAAGATGATCACAAAAGACTAATCATGAATTTTGACAGTATGAGGTAAAAATATACTTAACTAAACTCTTATGAAAGTTATGTTTGATATCAATGAATCCATATATTTTATTACATAATTTTTTTTGATAAAATTATATTTCATGTTGAGATTATACTACATGTTATTAGTATCTAGAAACTTATTAGTTAACAAGATTATAAAGGATTTAAATGTAAAAACTATTCTATAAAACTCATCAAAGTCTAGTTTGATTGGAAATTTTCTATTTTGGACAATAATTTCACGGAATTGACCTTGGGGATAGATTGATTAGTTTCTTTTAAGGACCATATCAATAGTTATTCATGATGTTAATGTTTACATATTCTAATTGAATGGTGCACCTTCTTAAAGGATGATGGTTTGTGACGGATGGAAGAAAAAGGCCATTAACACTAAAGGTGTGAATATTTTCTTATAAATTATTAAAATTCACCTTGGGAAGTAATGAAATAATGTAGGCAAGAAATTTTCCTATCAGATTGGATCAATATCCAGACATGTTCCTTAAATATTTTACCTATTTTACACATGAATGTGAAGAGAAATTTTCTGTAACACCCTGATATTTTATGAGAATTATATTTCATTTATGTCTTATTCTATACGCAACATCAAAGTAATCTTTCACTGCATACAACACTAGCTTGGCTTGCGTTACATGCAATCACGACCTTCCTCGATAACATGTGTATTACGCAATACCGAGTTTCACTAAACAAAAATATATTATTATAATATTATAAACTAGCCATTATGAATATTATAAACTGAATTTTAAATTTTATAACATTATTATTCATCTTACATATTTTCTAGAACATGGTATGAGAACAAAATTAAATTTTCAGGTAAAATAAGTATTTTAAAAAAAATGCAGTTTTGCTGCCTTTTGATGGCACACCAAATTTAAATCTAGTTTTGACATGTTTACAAGTTCAATTTCACAGAATAAAATTCTTCTTTGGAATCAGGATATAAAAATTTACTTTGGATAAAATTTTTATATTATCCTGATAACTTTCATATTTTAATGAATAGTAAAAACACGCTATATTTTAATTAAAAACATCTTTTTTCATCGTAATAATTTATATGGTTTAATTATCATATTTAATGGTTTTAAAGTATAAATAGAATATATTTTTTCCATTTAATATAATGTATTTCATTACCATTAATTTTACATTTAATTCATAGGTAAAAACATTTCAATCTTTGGCAATGTTTTAACTTTTAAAACCCGTTTTCATAACAATGGGATTGATTTTAAATTAATTACTGAAAATTATGTGTTTTGAATTTTGAAAAATGGATTCTATATTTGAATTCAGTTGGTCCAAAGTATGTTAATAGGTTACTTTTTTTTGATATTATACTAACTACGGTAATTTTTATTTACTACAGTTAAAGGTAAATCTGGTAATTAAGGGTAAAAATAAGATTATAAAATTACCCTAACAATTGAGAAAATCCTATTGAATGAATAAAAGACGACCATATCATCTAAGTCTTGGACTAGATTCATTTCATGGATTTTTGACCATGAAATAATATAATTATTATTAAAACCAAAGAAACTGACAACATGTCACTCTCTTAAATCTTGTAAGTGTAATAATTTTAATTTAGTGATAAACATCATAAAACTTTGGATATAAATAGTCCCTATAAAGATAATAAAATTATATATATCATATTAATTTATTTATTATTTTTAGGGATAAAATAATTATCATTAATTATGACACAATAGTGATGTTGAAATTATTTTATCGATTGAAATATCAAATAAATGATTTTAAAAGTATTAAAATAAATATTAAATCAACTATTTAATGTGCTTCACTAATTTTATAGTTAAATATGAGATTTTATGAGTCTATTAAATCTTTTATTTCAAACATATCTTCTGTGTATATTTTATTTAAATTCAAATAAATGAATAGTGTCAAAATTGACACTATTGTTATTTTATAAACATTACATATTATAAAATCGTTTAAAAATCACAAAAATATTTAAAAATTATAAATTAAAATTTATATGTTCTAAAATGTAATAAATTATACAATTATTTTCAATTAACAACATATAAGTAATTATTTATAATGATTTAAAATTTAGAATATTATTACCAAAAATAAAATTAAATAGATTATATAAGGATAAATCATGTTGTTAATGTCTAAAATAAATTACCAACTTGTCTAAATTTTATTGGTTCAGAAGATTACAAACCTATCTCATCTAATATTCTTATTTGAGTAATTTTTGGAGGTTTTTAAGTGGGTTTGGAGTTTAATATAAATTAATATTTCCTATAATTCCAAAGGTGCCCCTCTCCTCCCTTATAAAAGGGAACCTTCTCCCTCTCCTCCTCACACCACTTTGAGCCTTCAATATCAGCCAAACCCTACCAATTTCTCTTCTAAACTTACCTAGAAACATCCTAGAGGTCCTGGTCTTCTTCAAAGACCAATCTTAGTGCCCTAAGAGGAGGTTTCAAAGTGGCGTGTCGAAGAAGAGGTAATATGTGTTACCGATTCTTTCAAATTTATTTCTTCTTCTACTTCTTCTTATTTAGTTGTTTCATTATGAAGTAATAACATCAGTATCAATAATATACTAATATGTTATTATAACTATTAAAAACCCTATTTCACCTTCTATCCATCCTACGGAAAATGAAATCACTGCGCGTGCGTACGTACGAAATACCGTCTCCACGCCGTGGTGTAATATGTTTTCCACCACCAGCTTACTTGGATGGGTATAATGGTGTAAATAATAACTATATATGATCATGTTAAAATGATATTAATTCTGAAATAGTATACATTCACTTAAGTACAATTCCATGATCATGGGAACGATATCATCGCTCATGCGTACGTACGGCCTACCGTCTCCACGATGTGATGTGACTCGTTGTACATGAACTTCATTGAAAAATGATTATATAAATGAATTTTATGAGTATATATGATATATATTACACTAATACCATTATGGAAATGAGGTATCTACAACCTAAAAAGAAGAATAAGAATTTATTCGACAAAACACGCATAAGAAGAAAAAGCAATAAACACCCAAATAACAAGTAGCAATGAAATATTACTAATAAGAAGCTAAGAATATGACCATATATGATATCATAACAATGAGTATGATTATGGAATAAGTCAATGAAATTATATAAATCATTATACAAGAGGTTCAGAATCGTAAAAAGCATATCAGACCTAAGGTAAGAGGGAATCTCACAATCTCAATTTTATCCGAGATTGGTTATACTTCGGTAATTACTAGGGAATATTTATCATCCACATCCATGTTTACTCAATATGTAATATTATTTCTATCATCCAAAAATTTTTTAAATCCAATATTACCTATTGGTGAATTTTTAGTAAATGATATGAAAGGAATCTTTTGTCGTTTTTAGTACGAGATACCTTTTGACTTTTCCAGCTAAAGTACGAGAAGAATGTTTTTTAACATATACGGTATGAATGGATTTTTATGATTTCATAGAACATTATTTCCATGAAACTTCCTTTAAAAGTTTTCATGTTTATTTTTAATCAACTTTTTTTAGTTTAAAATTGCATGACATGTTAAGAATGAAAAAATGTTTTTGAAGTAGAAAGGATACTTTCCTCGAGAATGGAGTTCAAGTGTTTTATCAAAATTATTTTCCATCTAAGATAATATAGGTTTATGTTTCTATCCCTATTATTACATTGATTTGATTATATTGTGATGGAATAATATTTTTGAAGTCCTTTATCTTATATGAATTGTTTTATGATATCATGTTGTTTAAGAATCCAATTTTTATTACATGGGTTATGCTATGATGTATGAATTATAATTTTGTGGCACACATAAGAATGGTTTCATTATGAGATGGGTGGGACCTATATATACCTCCCATGCATTGGGTAAAGATTTATATCTCATGAGATATACATGGATGGAACAGCAGGTTAATCTGGTTCAGTGACATAGGACTGGAACGAGGAGTGAACTCGGTTCAGTAATGGACTTTGTACGCTATGATGGTATTGGAAAAGAGCCTTGACTAATATGAAATGATTTTCTATGATTATGTGTGTATGACACAAAGTTTCATGTTTTATGTTATGATAATTTGGATTACATTTCACCACTATGATTTATCCCATGTTATGATATTATGATCTCTTTTGCAGGATAAGATATTCACAATGTTATGTTCTTGTGAATATGATATGATTGATATTTCTTTTGATTACCTTTACTGAGCATTTGAGCTCACCCTATTGTATGTTTTATTTTCCCCAGGTCAGGAAGAAGGGTATTAAGTAGGATATGCCAAATGAGACTCTATATATGATTAAATAAATGAGAGACAACGTAGATGATTTATGAACCAGTTGTTTATGTTTCCCACTTTATAAAGACACTATAACTATACAGTCCTTTAATGGTTTTGTTATATATTGTAATAAGTATGTTTCAATTTTGAAGTAATAATAATGTATGTAGAGTATGGGTCGTTATAGTTGGTGTCAGAGGAAATGTATAGTCAACCTTTGGAAACTAGGATGTGAAAGCCTTAGTAAGAACCCTAAAGATATGTCTATGCAAAGAACACAATATTAGTGTTTTAGAAATGGCCATGAATAACCTATGATAAGACCTTAAGTGTAAAATTTTATTCTTTATTATGTGGTTTTACTATTATGATTAGTGTTTCTCACACTATTTTTATTGCTTTTAGTCAATGGCTGGAACCCGAAGGAACCGTGTTAGTGATGAATGCGACGGGCAATGTAATGATTGTCCCCCTGAGCAACCAAACGTTATGGGAGTTGGAATGAAAAATCCGGTAGCCCTGATCACACAAATTTCTCAAGCTATGAATCATGCATGACTTCCAAAAGAGCAAAGGAAGGAGAAAAATTCTGTTGAATCCTTAATGAGGCAGTGTCCACCTTCATTCAGCAGGTCTTCTGATCCATTAGTGGCTGAACAATGGATCAGTACCACTGAAAAGATATTTTCAGTCCTTCAATGTTTTGAGCATGATAAATTTATCTTAGCAGTATATCGTTTGGAAGGTGAAGTTGATCAATGGTGGGATCTTATCAAGAATACGAGGAAAATGGATGAAATTGAGTCCATGGAATGGGAAGAGTTCAAGAACTTATTTTTCAATAAGTACTTACCTTGTAATCTTCAAACAAATATGGAGAAGGATTTTCTTGCACTAAATCAAAAGGATGATTAATATATTGGTACTTACGAAGAAAAGTTTACAAGACTTGCAAGGTGCGCTTCCTGAATTATTATCCAACCTAAGAGTAAGATCGATCAATTCATTAGTGTCGTAAACCAAGTCTTTAAAGGTCATTAGCCATAAAGGACTTCAATAACTATGAGGAAATTGTTCAATGTGCTCTCAAGGTTTAGATGAAAATTGGAGTAACCCATCAATCATACGGGTTTGATAAGAAGAGGAAAATGAAATTCAATGGAAAATCTAATGACCACACTGGAAAGAAAATGAGTTTTTAATTATGCTCAAATTTTGGAAAGAAACATGGAGGGAATTTTCTTAAAGGGACAAACAAATGTTTTAAGTGTGGAAAAGAAGGTCATCGGGAAATTGAATGTCGAAATAATGGGAAGAAGATGTCTAATGATGCGAACAAAGAATGGGATACACAGAATGAACCTCCAAAACTTCAATGTTTCAAGTGCAAGGAGATGGGGTATTATGCCAATCAATGCCCTAATCCAAGGGTTTTTGATGATGATCGATGTCAAAAATATCTTAAGGACAAAGACAAAGTAATTTCACATGCAATTACTATTGGTGATGTGGAGTACGATAACAAAGTGGTGAAAGGTACACTTACCATCCACTCTAAAGTAGAAAATGTTTTATTTTATTATGGATCCACCCACTCTTTTATTTATGAAATCTTTTCTAAGGGTATCTCCATACTACCTCAACAATTAGATGTTGAGTTAGCTGTGACAACTCCTAATGGCACAACAGTCACATCAAAAGTTTACAATTCTTCTCCGATTGAAGTTTGTGGGAAAGTGCATCCTGCAAATCCTGTGATCCTTACTATTATGGAATTTGATGTGATTCATGGCATGGATTAGATTTCTTTATATGGATCTCATATCAATTTACAATGAAGGGAAATCACATTTAATATTCCCGATCAATCTACTATCATTTATCGATGCAAGGATGAATATAACATTCTAGTGGAAATTTCTTCCATCTTATGGGTCTTGATTCCAATAAATGAAGGTTATTTATCTCAAATGGTTGGAGATAAACTCACGAATAAGAATATTCCCATTGTATGGGAGTTTGATGATGTCTTTCCATAGTAATTTCTAGGTCTTCCACCAAATCGTGAAGTTGAGTTTTCAATAGAACTCATACCGGGTGCTATGCCCATTTCAAAGGAACCTTATAGAATAGCCCCAATTGAGTTGTAGGGATTGAAGAAGCAACTCCAAGAGAATATTGATAAAGGATTCATACACCCTAGTGCATCACCTTGGGGAGCACCTATTCTGTTTGTTAAGAAGAAAGATGGATCAATGAGACTCTACATTGATTATCGTGAACTTAAAATGATCACTATCAAAACAAATATCCTCTCCTGCGCATTGATGACTTATTTGACCTACTATGTGGAGCTCAATACTTTTCCAAGATTGATCTTCGTTCAGGGTATCATCAATTAAGGGTCAAAAAAGAGGATATACCAAAGACGTTTTTCCGTACAAGGTATGGACACTAGGAATTTATAGTGATTTCATTTGGTCTTACTAATGCCCCTTCTATCTTTATAGATCTAATGAATAGAGTCTTGAAGGACTATCTTGATCAGTTTTTGGTAGTATTTATAGATGATATTGTTGTCTATTCAAAGAGTAAGGAAGAACATTAAGATCACTTGAGAATTGTATTAAAGACCCCAAGAAAGGAGAAGCTTTATGCCAAATTTACCAAGTGTGAATTTTGGATTAAAAAATTTCATTTTTGGGTCACATAATCTCAAAAGAGGGGATATTTGTGGATCCAGAAAAGACAGAGGTTATCGAAAGATGTTCGAGATCAACAACAGTAACTGAGATCCAAAGATTTCTTGGTTTGGCTGGATATTATCGACATTTTGTGAAAGATTTCTCACGATTATCTAACACACTCACCAGGTTGAGTCGAAAAGGAGTTAAGTTCATGTGGATGGAGGAGTGTGAAGATAATTTCAAGGAGTTGAAAATAAGGTTATCCAGTGCACCTGTGCTCACACTTCCTTGTAGTGGAGAAAGGTTTGTGATCTACAGTGATGCATCCAAAAAGGGATTGGGGTGTGTTCTCATGAAAAACAATATGGTGATAGCTTATGCCTCAAGACAGTTGAAAATCCATGAGCAAAATTACCCAACTCATGATTTGGAGTTAGCTGCAGTACTCTTTGCATTAAAGATTTGGAGGAATTATTTTTATGGTGAAACGTGTGATATTTATACTGATCATAAAAGTTTATAGTATATTTTCACACAAAAGTAGCTGAATATGGACCAAAGAAGATGGTTGGAGATGATTAAGGATTACGACAACTCAATTCATTATCACCCTGGGAAATCAAACAAGGTGGCAGAGACATTAAGTTGAAAATACCATGCCAACTTATCCATGATGAGGATCACAAAAGATCCAATATTTATGGATTTATGAAGAATGGATCTTGGAATTATAATGGAAGGAGAAAAATATTATCTTTCTCAAATAAATGTTCAACCACCTATGCATGTGAAGATTAAAGTGGCACAAAAAGAATATGTATGGTTACAAAAGTAGGTGATAAATGTTCCTGAATTCAACCTTGATTGTGATGGGATAATAAGGTTCAGGAATTGGGTTTATGTTCCTCCCATCCCAGAATTAAAGAAGGAGCTACAGGATGATTCTCATAGTTCTTCATTCTCTATTCAACCTGCAAGCACGAAGATGTATAGGGACCTGAAAGAGCACTTCTGGTGGGATGGCATGAAAAGAGATGTTTCTGAATATTTCACTTGATGCTTGGTTTGTCAGCAAGTTAAAGCTGAGAGACAGAAGTCTAAGGGGATGCTACAACCATTACCCATACTCAAATGGAAATGGGAAAACATCACTATGGACTTTGTCACTGGACTTCCTAAAACATCCAAACGCAATAATGCTATCTGGGCCATAGTTGATCGTCTTACGAAGTCGGAACACTTCATTGCTATCAGAGAAGATTTCTCTCTTGATCAGCTTGCCAGAATATATGTAAAATAAGTGGTAAGATTGCATGGATTACCACTTTCCATTATATCTGATCGGGATCTGAGATTTACATCGAGGTTTTGGTGAAGTCTTCAGCACACTCCAGATACAGAGTTGAGTTTGAGCACTACTTATCATCCTCAGACAGAAATTCATTCTGAGAGAACAATTCAAACTCTAGAAGATATGTTAAGAGATTTCTCTATGGATTTAAAAGGTGGTTGGGATCAATGCCTACCTTTGGTGTAATTTTCTTATAATAATAGCTTTCACTCTAGTATTCAGATGGATCCTTATAAAGCTCTCTATGGAAAGAAATGTCGAACTCCAACTTGCTGGGATGAAGTTGGGGAAACAAAGCTATTAGGACCTGATCTTGTTGATGAGATGACAGAAATGGTCCGATCTATTCAGCAACAAATAAGATCAGCTTAGAGTTGACAAAAAAGTTATGCCGATAACCAAAGAAAAGACCTAGAGTTTGAAGTGGGTGATAAATTTTTCTTACGAATATCTCCTTGGAAGAGAGTAATGAGATTTGAAAAGAAGGGAAAGCTGAGCCCTAGGAATATCGATCCTTGCAAAATACTAGATCATGTTGGGAAGGTAGCTTAGCGATTGGCGCTTCCACCGAATCTCTCTCAATTTCACGATGTGTTCCATGTATCTCTCATGAGAAAGTACATACCTGATCCTTCACATATACTAAGCTCAGAAGTTGTACCACTGGAGCAAGATATTTTTTATGAAGAACAGCCGATAGAGATTCTGGATCATAGGGAAAAATTTCTACGAAACAAGACCACTCACTTGGTTAAAGTTTTATGGAGGAACCACCAATTAGAAGAAGCTACAAGGGATCTTGAGGATATGATGAGGGAGAGGTATCCTCATCTATTTGTTATGAAGTGATGAATTTCGAGGGAGAAATTCATTTTAAGGGGGGGTAGAATGTAACACCCTACTATTTTATGAGAAGTATATTTTTTTATGTCTTATGTTATATGAAACATTAGAGGAATCTTTCATTGCACAAAACAGTAGCTTGGCTTGTGTTACACGCAATCACGACCTTCCTCGATAGCATGTGTAGTACGCAATACCGAGTTTCACTAAACAACAATATATTATTATAATATTATAAAATAGACATTATCAATAGTATTAACTGAATTTTGAATTTTATAACATTATTATTCACCATACATATTTTCTAGAACATGGTATGAGAACAAAAAAAATTTTCGGGTAAAATAAGTATTTTTAAAAAAAAGCAGTTTTGCCACCTTTTGATGGCATACCAACTTTTAATCATGTTTTTGACATGTTTACAAGTTCAATTTCACAAAATAAAATTCCTCTTGGGAATCAGGATATAATAATTAAATTTGGATAAATTTTTCATATTATTCTGAAAACTTTCATATTTTAATGAATAGTAAAAACACGCTATATTTTAATTAAAAACAACTTTTTTCATCATAATAATTTATATGGATTAATTATAATATTTCATGGTTTTAAAGTATAAATAGAGTATATTTTTACCATTTAATATAATTTATGTCCTTACCATTAATTTTACACTGAATTCATAGGTTAAAACATTTCAATCATTGGAATTGTTTTTACTTTTAAAACCCGTTTTCTTAAAAACAGGATTAATTTTAAATTAATTACTGAAACATCTATGTTTTGAATTTTGAAAAATGGATTCCATATTTGAATTACGTGGGTCAAAATTATGTTAATAGGTTACTTTTTTATATATTATAAAAACTACAATAACTTTTATTTACTACAGTTAAAGGTAAATATGGAAATTAAGGGTAAAAATAAGATATAAAATTACCATACCACTTGATAAAATCCTATTGGATGAATAAAAGTCGACCCATATCACTTAATGGTCGGACTAGGTTCATTTCATGGACTTTTGACCATGAAATAATATAATTATTATTAAAACCAAAGAAAGTGGCAACATGTCACTATCTTAAATATAATAAGTGTAATAATTTTAATTTAGTGATAAACATCAAAAAACTTCAGATATAAATAGTCCCTAGAAAGCTAATAAAATTATAAAAATCATATGAATTTATTTAAAATTTTTAGGGATTATATAATTATCATTAATTATGACATAATAGTGATGTTGAAATTATTTTATCGATTAAAATATCAAATAAATGATTTTAAAAGTATTAAAATTAATATTATATGAACTATTTAATGTGATAAACTAAATTTCTAGATAAATATGAAATGTTATGAATATATTAAATCTTTTAGTTTGAAAATATCTTCTGTGTATATTTTATTTAAATTTAAATAATTAAATAGTGTCAAAATTAAAACTATTGTTATTTTATAAAAATTACATAGTATAAAATTGTTTAAAAATCAAAAAAAAAAATTTAAAAATTATAATTTAAAATTTATATGGTCTAAAATGGAATAAAGTATACAATTATGGACAATTCACAACATATAAGCAATTATTTATAATTATTTAAAATTTAGAATATTATTACCACAAATAAAATTAAATAGATTATATAAGGACAAATCATGTTGATAATGTTTAAAATGAATTTCCAACTTGTCTAAATTTTATTGGTTGATAATATTAAAACCCTATATCATATAATATTCTGATTTGAGTCATTTTTGGAGGTTTTTAAGTGGGGTTGGAATTTAATATAAATTAATATTTCTTATAATTCCAAAGGTGCCCCTCTCCTCCCTTATAAAAGAGCACCTCCTCCCTATCCTCCTCACACCACATTAAGCCTTCAAGATCAGTCAAACCCTGAAAATTTCTCTTCTAAACAGCAATAGAAACATTCTAGAGGTTTTGATCTTCTTCAAAGACCTATCTTAGTTCCCTAAGAGGAGGTTTCAAAGAGGCGTGTCGAAGAAGAGGTAATATCCGTTACCGATTCTTTCAAATTTATTTCTTCTTATAGTTCTTCTTCTTTAGTTTTTTCACTATGAAGTAATAACATCAGTATCACTAATATACTGATATGTTATTATAAATATTAAAAAACTCTATTTCACCTTCTATCCATCCTACGGAAAACGAAATCACCGCGTGTGCGTACGTACGGAATACTGTCTCAATGCCGTGGTGTAATCTATTTTCTACCACCACCTTACTTGGATGGGTATAATGGTGTGAATAATAACTAAATATTATTATTGTAAAATTATATTGATTCTGAAATAGTATACATACACTTCAATACAATTCCATGATCATGAGAATGATATCATCGCTCGAGCGTATGTAGGGCCTACCGTCTCCACGATGTGATGCGACTCGTTCTACATGATCATCATTGAATAATGATTATATAAATGAATTTAATGAGTAAATATTATATATATTACATTAATACCATTATGTAAATGAGGTATCTATAACCTAAAAAGAAGAATAAGAATTTATTCGACAAAACACGCATAAGAACATAAAGCAATAAACACCCGAAAAACAAGTAGCAATGAAATATTACTAATAAAAAGCTAATAATATGACCATATATGATATCATAAAAAATGAGTATGATTCTGTAATAAGTCAATGACATTATTTAAATCATTATACTAGAGGATCGGATACGTACAATGCACATCGGACCTAAGGTAAGGGAGAATCTCACAATCTCAATTTTTATCCAATATTGTTTATACTTCGGTAATTACAGGGGCATATTTATCATCCACATCCATTTTTACTCAATATGTAATATTATTTTTATCCACCAAAAATTGTTTAAATCCAATTTTACCTATTGGTGAATTTTTAGTAAAAGATATGAAAGGAATCTCTTGTCATTTTCAGTATGAGATACTTTTTGACTTTTCTGGCCAAAGTATGAGAAGAATGTTTTTTTAACTTATACAGTATGAATGGATTTTTATGATTTCATAGAACATTATTTCTATGAAGCTTACTTTACAAGTTTTCAAGTTTATTTTTAATCAACTTCTTTTAGTTTAAAATTTTATGACATGTTAAGAAAGGAAAAATGTTTTTGAAGTAGAAGGGATACTTTTCTCAAGAATAGAGTTCAAGTGTTTTATCAAAATTACTTTCCATCTAATATTATATAGGGTTCTATTTATATCCCTATTATTACATTGATTTGATTATGTTGTGATGGAATTATTTTTATGAAGTCATTTATCTTATATGAATTTTTTATGATTTCATGATGTTTAAGAATCCCATTTTTATTACATGGGTTATGCTATGATGTATGAATTATAATTTTGTGGAACACATAATAATGGTTTCATTATGAGATGGGTGGGACCTATATATCCCTCCAATGCATTGAGTAAAGATGTATATCTCATGAGATAGACATTACTGGAATGGATGGTTAATCCGGTTCAGTGACATAGGACTGGAACGAGGAGTGAACTTGGTTCAGTAATGGACTTTGTCCGCTATGATGGTCTTGGCAATGAGACTTGACTAATATGAAATGATTTTCTATGATTATGTGTGTATGACATAATGTTTCATATATTAAGTTATGATTATTGGGATTACATTGCACCCCTATTATTTCTCCCATGTTATGATATTATGATCTCTTTTGCAGGATAAAATATTCAAAAGGTTATGTTCTTATGAATATGATATGATTGATATTTCTTTTGTTTACCCTTACTGAGCATTTGAGCTCACCCTTTTGTATGTTTTCTTTTCCCCAGGTCAGGAAGTAGGGTATTATGTAGGATATTCCAAAAGGGACTCCAGATATGATGAAATAAATGGGAGACAATGTAAATGATTTATGAACCAGTTGTTTGTGTTTCCCAGTTTCCAAAGACACTATACCTATACGGTCCTTTCATGGTTTTGTTATATGTTGTAATAAGTATGCTTCAATTTTGAATTAATAATATTGTATGTAGTGTATGGGTCATTCTATTTTCAATGTATCTCCTTATAATAAAAATACTATTTCAATTCCATAATGTACAATGGATTCAATAGAATTGATGAAGTGTAAAATCTAATTAGAATAATTTGAAAGTAAAGGGTTCATAAGAAAAATTATCTCACCATGGGATACTCTAGTTATTTTTTCATGAAAAAAGATTGTTCATTAAAAAAATATGTTGGTTATTATTAGATAAATAGCGTTATGATAAAGAATATTTATCCACTATATTAGATTGATAAACTATCTAATCAATTTAAGTGAGACGAACAGTTCTCTTAAATTGATCTCTGCTTTAGGTTTGAACAACCCCATTTTAGGAAAAAGTATATACCCAAAAAACATTTAGGATTTTTTATGGTCATTATGAATATGTGTTCAAACCCTTTAGCCTTAAAAAAACCCTAGTAGTTTTAATGTAATTTATGATTCATGACTTTTATATGTACCTAGACTCATTCATTGCAGTCTTTATGGATGAAATTATAATATATTCTCGAATGTAGAAGGATCATGATGGGAATTTAGAGTTTTTTTTTAAATTTTATGAGACCACCAATTATATGGAAAATTATCTAAATGAAATTTTTAGATATAATAATTTCAATTCCATGTCCATGTAAAATCCATGAAAGAATTATCATTTGATCCTGAAAAAATATGCATTGTCTCTTAGAAACCATAACATCATTGAGATAAAAAATATTCTAAGCTTAGTAGGTCAGTATCATCACTTTCTATAGGTATTTTCATGAATAAAATAACTTATAAAAATTTTCACAATAATATGTACTTAATTTTATTAGATTCAGTACCATCAACAATCCTTTATGGAGATTAAAGTGTGGCTCAATTTCACACCGATTCTTAATTTTTTTCATAACTTGGGATGGGTTATGTGGCCTATTATGACACATATTGATATAGACTCAGCTATATTATTATTAATGGAGATCATTTTGTAGCTTAAATATTATGAAAATTATGAATTTATGAGAATTATTATTTGACCCATGATTTGGAATTGGTCATGGTAGTGCATTATTTGAAAATATGGTTTCATTAATTCTTAATTGGGAAATTCACTATGATTTCAGACCATAAAATTAAGAAATACATCTTTGAAAAAATGTATTTAAACTAATTAAGAATATAATAGATGAAATATATATAGTTTTTTTACTTTGTCTTGGTTTATACATCGGTTAAATAGAAATATATGAAATATTATATAAGGATATATTCATAAAATCAATTATCTAAATAATATTTTGATCAATTTAAATTTTTTACTATGATTGCAGATATGCATTTGGATTTCATTGAGAAAAATGGAGTTTCACTTTTCTATTCGGTGACTCTTATTCCTTGTATGGCTGAACATGATAATAATTCTCAATGATATGATTCTACTTGCCTTTCCATCATGTCAAAATTTAATGGGGGTGATCATTTATTGATGAAAGAAATGGGAGATTTTGGTTTCTTTTTCATGATCAAATAGTTTTTCCACCATTTTTTAGGAACAAATAATTTTTACTTGTACCCACATAAAATGGGATATTCATCCTAGAATTTAAAATATGTATAAGGTGTTTAAAAATAATTTTTAGTGGGATGGAATGGAATATAAAGTGGTAGATTATTTCTCAGGATGCCTCACTTCTCAATAGGCCAAGGCTGGCTAGAAAAAATTTGATTGTATGATTCAATATTTATATTTAACCATCTAAAAATTTGAACAAATAATGATGTATTTTGTCAGATGTCTAATGGTGATGGTTTATAAACATGATTTCGTATGGGTGATTTTTGATCTACTCACAAATTCTCCCCACATCATTCATATTCATGAATCCTATGTGGTGGAACACTTGGTAAAAATATATATTCAAGATGTCATAAAGTATCATAGAATACTATTCTCAATATCTTCAACTGAGATCCTCATTTTACCTTTCTTATTCAAAATATAACATCAAGAAGATTTGGGTACCCTATTGACCATGAGTATAGATTACCATCCTCAAATAAATAGAAAATATAAATGGATAATACAAAAGTTACAATACATTCTTTGAGCTTATGTTATGGATTTAAGAAACTCATGGGAGGATCATATATAGTTATTAGTATTCTGGTATAATAATATTTTTTATTCGTTAATACAAATGAAACCTTTAAAACAATTTACGGCTATTCTTGTAGATCAACACTTTGTTTGGAAGAGGCTGGTGAAACGTTACTATTGGGACGTTGTTTTGTTCTGGAGAAGATTGAGAAAATTCAAATGATCTTGAAAAGGATGGATACGGCCTAAAGTTAGTAAAAATATTATGTGGATAATTTTCATTAGTTGTTATCATTTGATATATAAATCATATGTTCTTGATTATCTTTCCAAGTCTAGGTCATCAATGTTAGGGTAAGAAAGTTAAATTTTATTGTTATCACATCAATGATTTTGAAATACTTAAATGGATTAGTGATGTCTCTTATCAATTATATTTTCCACTATGATTCACCTCTGTATATAATATATTTCATGTATCTCAATTGAAAAATTATCATCTTGATCCTAACCTTGTGATTCGATGTGACCATGTTGAACTTGCGGTAGATGTTACATTGATGCACAATCCGATATAGATTGTGGATAAGAAAGAGAATTTTTTACATGGAATGAGTAATAGTTTTTTTCATGTTTTATGGAAGCATGGAATGATTCATGAGGAGATTTGGTAATATGAGAAATAAATTCATGAGCAATGTATTTTTCTTTTCCAATGCACAGAAAATACCCAACATTCATAGGATGGAAAGCTTAATGGTGGGGAGAATTCACACCCTCAGTTTCAGATCAATTATACTAATATTATGTATTTTTTGTTATATAATACATAGTTTAAGTTTTAGGAGTTTTTAATTGGTTTTGATGAGTTTCAGAAGGGGTTCTATGGGTGTAAAACTTAAGCTTTGTTAGCAAAAACCATGCATATTCTCAAAGAAATAAGGAAAGTGGATGTCACTGAGCATAAATACATTTAGAACATTGTTATTCCAAACCTTGTGTTTTTCATGAGAAACTACTAATGGGGAAATAGTGGGTAAGTTTTTTTGGAACACGGTTTTTCATAACACGCTAACCAACCATTTAAAGGGATAGTTGGTAAACAGTAGTAGGTACCCAATTCTCAAACCGTTTCCAAAATTTTTTAGTTTAATTGTTTGATAAATTAAATGCTCTAAAAATCAAATTTTAACTCAAATTTAAGCTATGAAATCATCATTTTCACATATTATCCCAAGAAATCTTACTCTTCTCTTTTCTAAACAATTCATAAATATTCACTTTGATCTAATGGATGGTTTTGATAGATCTTAGTGCATTAGATCTATTAAATCAACAATAAGTCTACATTTTCTCTCTTACTATTTTGATATTGTCATATTCTATAACCTTTAAGGATATATATAATTATCTATGGATAAATATATGATATATAATGTTTTTTATAAGTTCCTTATTGGATATATTGAAGGAAAGAGTTTGAGATCCAATATCTAGTGGTTTCATAGTTATATATCTATTTTAATCATTTGTTGAGTAGTAGTTGGCTTCTCTATCACACTATTATTTCTATAATTTTGAGGATTTAATTTCTAAATTAAATTTCTTGAATTTTAAAAAGAAACCTAGTATTTTAATTTTGTAAATATAGGTTTCCAAGGATTTAAGTACTCTTTACTTCTTATTTATTAAATGGTTTTCACCTAAAAAAAATATTCATAAACGTTTTGAAGCCTTGTTTGGTTTGAAAATGAAATTTGTTTTTCGATGCTTCTGTGAAAACCAAGAAATGTTTTTTATGTTTTTTATTAAATAATTATGGACTATATCTTGGAATACATGGTGGTATTTTTCCATAATGAACATTACAATACCTTGTTTATGTAGACTTGGTTCTTAGATCTTGACGGGTGGGATTATCACCTTTTAATAATTTAGTGAGGGACAAATCACCTCTTGTGAGTATTGGTATTTTTAATTCAGAATTCCTGAGAGGGAGAGAGATGGGAAGGTTATTCCATGTCGAAAAGGAGAATAAAAAAGTAATCTAGCTCAATTATTTATCTTAAACTATTTTCTTGTGTAAAATATTTTTGATATTCTCCCACGCCATTCTATATGAACCATGAGATAAATTATTTTTAATATTGGTGGCATGCATGGGAATCATATTGGGGATAGTCTCCTAGTTATGATTTTTCACCCCCTACATATACACTTTGGTGTGAATAAAGATACTATTTTTAATGATACATATAAAAGAAAGGACTAATATTTCTATAGTGCAGCATCTTGATTCTGGTTTCTCTGGAAGGAGTTAGAGCTTGTAGTTTCTCTTTTGGAGTCTTAAGAGTAATTACACATTGGTGCTTGTACATCTATACATCCTTTAGTTTTCATGACTTTTTTTGTTATAATTTATCACTATTACTATGATATTGTTGTATTATCAGTTCATTTTTTATTTGAATCATTTATATTAACACGTCATATATTCTGTTTAGTTATTATTAAATTTTTCGATAGGTTGTTTTACTTCTAAAGATAAAGTAACCAAAAATTATTAGGTAGGATCTCAACATTTATTTCTAGACTTCGGTGTATTGGTAATGTCACCTAAGGTTATTATGACCTAGAAAATCCAATGGGTTGGATCGGGATTTCTTATAATACAGTGATTAATATATAACCTTCCAATTTTTAATAATCCCAAAAATAGTTCTTCACTATTTCATTTTAAAAAAAACCATAATTTTATCATTAAGAAAATATAAATGGGATAAGATGAATCATTGAAACACCATGATATATATATATTTGATTAATTCGGAATTATTATATTTAAACTAATAAGTAAAAATCATCCCCATCATCATGGTGCTGGTATGAAATAAATAATTGAAACTTTCCAATACTCAATGATAGAAATAATATATAATTGAGAAATATATTGGTAATAGATGGTCATAAATGATATGTATAAAAAGTTTTATATATGAATAGTCTCTTAAGTAATTAAGGTATTTACTTTTATTATTCATGAGATTCCAGAACATTTGTATAAGCCAAGAATTAAGGATAGGGTTTTTTCATCTCAATTGTGATTCATTAAGATATGATTTTTATTCACCACTTGTATCCCTTGTATGCTGTATACATTTAAATGGATATACTTTTATCATATTCCATATAAATTTAATGATATTTTTAGGTCTATATCATTATGAATCCCTCCTATTCTTTTAATAAAGAGTTACCAAAACCGTTTTTAAACTTGAACTTTTCCATAATGATATCTTAATGTTTTGGTAATGTAAAAGTCTGTGTATTTTTCAAGATATTAAATCCATATTTTGATATTAGAAAGTGGATATAGATATTATAGAGATGAACCTATGGGTAGTCACCCCATAAATGGTTGGTTGATTCCCAACTCAATCTGCACTAAACACATGATGAGTTGGCCTAAGACTGTATAGTCAGCTATAAACTCTCAATAGATATTTTTTAATAATTCACATTCTTTTAAGAAAGTGAATAAATTATTTCCCTACCATTTCTCTAGAATCCTACCATTTAAAACAATTGAGGTCAAATACCATATTTTATTAATAACATAACACTTTGAAATTACCCTTCGACACTACTATATCATTATTTCTTAAATATGGATACTTTCTTTTGCATCATGAATTTCCATATGGATATATATTAACTTAGTGAGCCACATTATTCCCTTAAATATGTAACTTTTGTTAATAAATATATCTAATATTTATATATATAACCATTGATTACTCATCCATGATTATAGATGTGGTTCATTCAAGAAAATTAAGATATGTATTTTTTAAACACCAATATTATTTCAATGGATTGGTCATTATAATGTTATGACTTTTATTAACATTGGGAAAAGTATTGACGAAATGTATGATGTTATTTAAATATTATTTTTATGAATTAAATTTGAATATTCATGTTATTGTTATTCATATATTTCATATGGTGAATTCAGTGTACTTAAACAAGCTATAGGTGGGGCCCATGATTATATTTTCCCTCAAATCATTGGTTGGTCTCATGAAAAAAAGTTTGGGGTATTTGGTGTATGCCTAACCAATACAATAATGATGCCTTAGATATGAACTTAATGGTAAGAGTGATTTCTTATCTATGACCAAGAGTACAAGAATATTTTTTTTGGCTGAGGCTATGATGGTAATGATGACGATGGATGACATTATGAATTTTGTCACCATGAATTCAGTTATTATTATCCATGTGATTATTTTAATTTATAAAATATCCATGAATTTTTTAATGCTAAATATAACGATTATATAGCAGGTTTATTGATTATTCAATCTTCTAAAATGCATAATCATGTTAAGATAACTTCTGTTATAGTTGTATGATCATTTGAGCTAACCATTCTTATGTTTCTATTTCTCCAAGGTACTATGAAGTGAAATATGAAATTTTTTTCATACCCTAAAATGGAAAATAATGTTTCAAGAATTTCATATGATATGTTTTTATGTTCCAATGTAATATGAAAATTATATATGTATCTTGTAAGTCTGCCAAAAATTGTAAACTATTTGGTATTTTGTGATGTGATTCTTTATATCTTGTACCAATTTAATAAAGTATCCACTGACTCTAGTTTATTGGATTCAATGGTTTTAATACAAAATAAATCACTGAAATAGATGAAAATGAATAAAAAAATAATAATTTAATAAAATATTAAATCATAAAAAAGAATATTCCAAAAACATTTTTAATAAAAATAATATAAAGAAAAAAGTTATGGAATAAAAAGACCAAGTCAAGATAGAGGTTAATAAAATTATATTTTCAAAATTTAAATGGGTGATATATGAATAAATCAGGGTAAAATAATAAAATGAATTTCTATTTCACAAAATGGCCATAATTAAAGTAACTTTTTATTTTTATAGATATTAAATCAATTATTTAAAGTAACGTTAATCTTACTGAATCTCAACACATAAGGGTAATCCTGTAAAAACTATATGAAAATCATAAATCATAAGTTATTAAAGATCAATAAAAGTGTAATTCCAAAAAGGAAGTAGAATAATCAAAATTTAGTGGTAATTAGAATTATTTAATCATATAGGTTATAACATTATACATAAAATACTAATGGGTATGAAGAATGAATTCTAACCCCAGAAGAGTAACTATTATTAGAGATAACCATTAGTGTTTGGTTCAAAATACAATAAAAGAGAGAATATAAAATAATAATTTAAATATGATTAATAAAATTTATGTTATGATTCAATATTCTCATGGGTTATAATATACATCATATAAAATAAATTGGTGCAGATTGTGAGATGATCTTCAATGAAAGAAAATTGAGATAAGAATCTCTTACCATTTTCTCCTGACTTTCTTGAACACACTATATCCCCTATAAAATCAACCCACACATATTAATAATATATATCATAACATAATTAATATTTATTTATTTTAATAATAAACAATTATTCATCTTTAAATTTATTTATTAAATTATTGTGATTTTTTATTGGTCATCAAGTGTTCTTAGTTCTAGGTATACCATACATATTATGGTATGACAACCTCAATAACCCTTCCTTTCTAATGAGTTCATCACTTCCAAAATAGTTGGGGTAAATGAAATATTATGTAATAAATAGGTTAAAATTTCAATTTTCATTTCATATATGTTGTGTGGATTTTTATTCAAGAGGAAGCCTATAAATCGCTTATTTTAGGTAGTTTTACCAAATTTCAGGTATTACTTACCAAGGAATATTCATTTGACATTTAAAAATTATAGAACCATATTAATTTATGAAATTTATATTAATTATAATAAATATATATTTCAAATGTTTTTTAACCCTCTATAATTACAATTAATATAAAAATAATAACATCAATCATGTGGGTGGTAGAATTGAACATAAGACGAATATGCTACAAATAATGAATCATTATATACTAATAAATGTAAAATTATTATGAAATTATTATGTCAATATATTTATTTTTATTTGATATTATAAATTTGATAAATCGTAATTATGAATTGTTATATGATAAAGATAAAAAATATAGTATGTGAAGAGTGGGTTACCTAATTTGAAGATACTTCTTCCTCGATTAGTATATTTAATTGTTTTAATGTCCTTGGGACCTTGTCTTATGGGAAAGGGATATAATAGATGGAAAATAATTCTATGGGAAGGATTTTGGGTAGGGTAAGGGTGGAATTTTTTTTTTGATCGGTAGAGGGAATTCTCTTTTATAAGTGAAAATGAGGGAGATTTCTTTTCAAACATGAGGATGGTGTAGGGAGACTAGGGAAACACATGAGGGTTTGGTGATGAAATTTTTTATAGTATGATTTAATTCTAATCCTTCAAAATGTATTATATATAATTTAAAATTTAATTTAGTTATTTAATATATGTTTCATGTCTTATTTACCCTCTTTTCCCACACATTACCTTATATCATTATTTAATATATATTGTTTTGAAAAAAATTTAATATATACCCTCTTATCAAATTTAGACATATTGATTCAAAATTTAGAATCTATTAATCAAATTTAAACCCCATTTATGATAAATTAATTTTTTTAAATAAAGAAATTCTATATATAAAATTATTTTTCTAGATGGAAACTATTTATTTTTCAATGAATGGTTATATATATATTCTCTTAATTATTCCATGGATGTTAAATATTTATTAATACACTATATTATTAGTATTATAACAATAAATTTAATTAGTATGTTTATAAAATATTTATAATAAAATAAATTTGAACATAAGTTTTTATAAAATTAATAATTATATATTGAAATCACTCTATCTTAGACTTATTGTAACACCCCGAGATTTTATGAAGAATATTTTTTTTAATTTCGTTTATGTCTTGTGTTGTACGCTACACCAAAATTAGCTTGTGCTATACGCGACACCGTATTAGCTTGCAGTATAAACAACACTATTCTTGGCTCGTGTTACACACAATCTCAAGTTTGTTTTGTAGAAATTATTCTACCCAACATTATGTATAGATTTTGTTTAACGTATAAATGAAATAAGTTTTGAATTATGTTATACGCAACACCAAAGGGATATTTCACTACACGCAACCCTGACCTGGCTTGCATTACACGCAATCACGACCTTCTTCGATAGCGTGTGTTGTACACAATACCAGGTTTCACTAAACAACGATATATGGTTATAATATTATCAAGAACAAGCCATTATGAATAGTATTAACAGTATTTTGAATTTTATAACATTATTATTCATCTTACTCATTTTCTAGAACATGGTATGAGAATAAAATAAATTTTTCGGGTAAAATAAGTATTTTTAAAAAAATGTAGTTTTGATGCCTTTTGGTGGCGTTCCCACACTAAATCTAGTTTTTTACATGTTTATAAGTTTAATTTTAAAAAATCAAATAATTATTTGGAATCAGGATATAAAATCTTACCTTGGATAAATTTTTCATATTATTCTAATAGCTTTCATATTTTAATGAATTGTAAAAACACGCTATATTTTAATTAAAAACAATTTTTTTCATTGTAATAATTTATGTGGTTAAATTATAATATTGAATGGTTTTAAATTATAAATAGAATATATTTTTACCATTTAATATAATGTATGTCATTATCATTGATTTTACATTGAATTCGTAGGTTAAATCAATTCAATCGTTTGCAATGTTTTAAACAAAAACCCGATTTCTTTCGACAACGAGATTAATTTTAATTTAATTTCTGCAACTTCTGTGTATTGAATTTGGAAAAATGGAATCCATATTTGAAAACAGTGGGTCCAAAATATATTAATAGACTACTTTTTATTTCCGGGCATTATGAATAGTAACTACGGTAAGTTTTATTTACCATAGTAAAATGTAAATCGGGTAATTAAGGGTAAATATAATATTATAAAATTACCCTAACACTTGTCTTAATATAATTGGATAATTATATTTCGTCTTAAGTGATATTTGGTTCGAAATGTAATCCATTAGAACCCACTTGGAGGTGATTAAGACCTTTAGTTTATTTTATTTAAAGGAAAGTGAAATATGTCTCACTCAAACTTTAATAATTAAAGTATATTTAATATAAGGTTATACAGAATATAAATTCTGTTATAAATACTTATTTGAAAGCTAAAATGTTTTTCTTTATCATGGTAATTTATTTTAAATATTTAAGAGTTATTTAATTACCTTATTAGCTTATACATTAATGATGCAGAAATTATTTATTTAGTAAAAAAAATCAATAATATTGTTTTTATTGAAATAGTAATACATATTAAAGGGCTCAAAAACCTGACTAAAACTTATTGGTAGTGTATATATACACCATAATCATCCAATTATTGAATATATAAACGTTTGGAGTCTTATAAAATTAATTATAACACTTATATTATTTTATTTTATATGATGTCAAAGTTGTCACCTTCATATTTTAATAAATATAACATTTTAAAAATTAGGTGTTTTAGAAGATAAATACTACTAAATGTATTATTATGAAATATATAATATTTATATTCATCCTAGTATTTTATTTTTAAATTTTATGCAACAAGTATGTATATTTAATAATTTTACAAAAATGTTGTAGTAATTATTTTATTAAGAGAATTATAAAATAAATGGTTTTACAAATAGTAAAATAAATATTATATGAACTATTTAATGTTCTCCACTGATTTTATAGATTACTATGAATTGTTTGTAACCTATTAAATATTTTAGTTTGAATATATCATCTGTGTGGATTTTATTTAAATTCAAATAAATGAATAGTGTCAAAATTGACACTATTGTTATTTTATAGAAAGAACATATTATTAAATTGTTTAAAAGTCACAAAAATATTTAAAAATTATAAATTTAAATATATATAGTCTAAAATGTCTGAAATTATCTAATTATGGATAATTCACAGCTCAAAAGTAATTATTTATTACAATTTAAAATTTAGAATCTTATTACCACAAATAAAATTTAATAGATTAAATAAGGATAAATCAAGTTGATAATCTTTAAAATAAATTCCCAACATGCCTAAATTTTATTGGTTGATGCTATTACAAACCTTTCACATCTAATCTTTAAATATGAGTCATTTTTGGAGGGTTTTAAGTGGGGTTAGATTTATTATAAATTAATATTTTTTAGATTTCCAAAGGTGCCCCTCTCCTCCCTTATAAAAAGGGAACCCCTTCCCACATCTCTACACACCCTTTTGAGCATTGAAGCTCTGACAAACCCTGAAATTTACTCTTCTAAACCACTCTAGTTATATCATATAGGTTCTGGTATTCTCAAAAAACCAACCCTAGTGCCCTAAGAAGAAGTTTAAATGAGGTGCGTCGAAGAAGAGGTAATCTCTTCTACCTATTCATTCAAGATTCTTTCTTCTTCAACTTATTATTATTTAGTTTTTTAATTATAAATTAATAACATTAGTATCAAAAATATACTGATATGTTATTATAAATATTAAACAACCCCATTTCACCTTTTATTCATCCTACGGAAAATGAAATCACCGCGCGTGCGTACGTATGGAATACCGTCTCCACGTTGTGGTGTAATCTGTTTTCGACCACCAAAATACTTGGATGGGTATAATAGTGTAAATAAATAAAAGTAAATGATTATTGTAAAGTTATATTGATTCTGAAATATTATACATACACTTCAATACAATTCCACGATCATGGGAATGATATCATCGCTCGTGCGTACGTACGGACTACCGTCTCCACGACGCGATGAGATTCATTCTCCATGTTAACCATTCATGAATGATTATAAAGTATATATAATGAATAATAATGAGATATATGACATAATAATGAAACTTGATTTATGTATATATATGTATGTCATCTACTTAATTACATTCAATTCAATACAGAAACAAAAACAGCGTTCATTCGTACGTACAACCTACCGTCTCCATGAACGGTGTATTTCATTCCATTTATCAATATATCATATATATATATATGTATATGATGAATATATATTATATATAAATCATGTTTTACATTCTAGGAATTAAGTAAATCAGGATATAAGTAATAATATCAAGAACAATAAGTCAAAACACATATAGTAAATGAAACAATTTTACCCAAATCGCTGTTTTACATCGAATTTAGAAAAGAACGGGAAATATAAAGTCATAAGTAAACTATATATGATATCATAACAATGAAAATGATTCTTTAATAAGTCAATGACATTATTTAAATCATTATACAAGAGTTTCGGATGCATATAATGCATATCAGACATAAGGTAAGGGATAATTTAACAATCACATTTTTATCCGAGATTGCTTATTCGTAAGTATTTACTAGGGTTATATTTTTCATCCATGTCCATAAAAATGTTTTCATAAAGTGTTTAATATTATTCCATGTATGTTTAAAGTCATTTTTACCCATCTTGACTTTTACTTTGTGCTATCGTAGGAATCTTGCTTTTGTTTACCATACGTGGTACTTTTTGACTTTTCTATTAAAAGTACAAGGAGAATGTTATCTTTAACATATACGTCATGAACAGATTTATAAGAATTTATAAAGCCTTATTTTCATGAAACTTAATCTAAAAGAGTTCATGACTATTTTCAACAAAATATTTTTCTTTTAAAATTACATGTCATTTTGTGAAATGAAAACGATTTTGAATAAGAAAGGATATTTTCCTCAATAATTCATTTCAAATATTTTATCAAAACCATTTTCCATATAAGGTAAAATTATTTCATATGTGTATGTTTAAATTATAATGTCTCTATTATTTCCATGGTTTCACATTTCTTATGATGAGATATCAATTTGATTTATATGGATTATGTGATGATGGGATGATGTTTATGAAACCCATTTTATTCTTTGGGTTATGATGAATGTTTTATGTTTATTTTGTGGCACAAGAATGATTTCATTATGAGATGGGTGGGACCTATATCTACCTCTAATTCATTGGGTAAAGATTTATATCTCACAAGATAGACATGGTCGGAACGGTAAGTTAATCCAGTTCAGTGTTACAGGACTGAAATGAGGAGTGAACTCGATTCAGAAAGGGACTTTGTCCACTAAGATGGTCTTGGAAGCAATGAATTGGATACTATGGAAATCATAACATGTGATTAATGGTTTCCATAATTACATGTTTTATTCCCATGCAATTTTATCATTATTAATGTTTCTTTATGATCTATTCCTTATGTACTGCCATGTTTTATGTCATTCCTCAAGATTTTGGTGTTTAAACATTATGTTCATGTTTTTATGTTCAAATGTATATGATTTGTTTTATTTTATCCATGCATACCCTTACTGAGCATTTGATCTCACCCTTTATATGTTTTCTTTTCCCCAGGATTTAAAGAAAGGTTTTAGGTAAGAAAACAAAAGGGGAAGATCTTTATGGGAGATGTTGAAGATCTTTCACCATGATTAGAAGATTATGTTTCGAGTTTCCAAAGACACTAAACTATTATGGTCCTTGAGTGTTGGTTCTTATTATGTATTAAGTACTTCCAAAAAATTAATGTAATTTCCATGTACGTCAAGCTTTGGGTCTCTATAGTTGGTATTAGAGGAAAGGTTTAGTTAACCTTTGGAAACTAGGATGAGAATACTTTAGTGAGATCCCTAGAGATATTTCTAAGGTATGTCTAGGGATGTTTCTAAGGTTAAGTATACATATAGGTTATAGTCCAAGAATTACGGTGATGATATTAGAATTAAACCTAGATGTTAGATATTGAAGTTACTCCCCCTTGATTATGATTTTTCCCTCTCACACTATTCTTTTTGGGTTTTAGAAAATGGCTGGAAATCAGAAGATTCACGATTATGGAGGATATGATAGACAATGGAATGATATTCTTCATGAGAAACAAAATTAAATTTGATCTAGAAGTCCACATATCGTTATTATGCCAAATCAGAAATCTCATAATATGATCAATAATCTCAACTTTGGTAAGTACCCCGACATAGCTAATAAGAGAAAGATTGAGTTTCATGAGGATCATAGAGGAAAGAAAGTTCAATTCCCCTCATATAAATAATGTGGGAAGAGGCATCGGGGAGAATGTTTCAAAGGAACTGGTAGATGCTTTGGGTGTGGAAAGGAAGGAACCAAATCTAGTAAGTGAAAACTAAAAGGTTCAGTTAACACCATGGACAAGGATAATGGTATTGTTATGACATCAACAATGATTAAATGTTTTAAATGTGGAATGTATGGGCATTATGCAAACCAATACCCTAAGGGAAAGTCTCATGAAGAGAATCAGCATGGTCATATGGGTAGTATTTATGTTGATGATGATGAAGAGACTACAAATGATATGTGAGATGAAAGAATTGTTCAAGATCGGTCAATGGTTTAAGAAGGTAGTGGAATGACTTCATGTTTATCAAGAGCAATATTGTATAAGTAATCTCATGGTACTATGGAATAAAGAGACACCTAAGGATTATTACACTATTTTTTTCCTAGAGTATTTGAAAGTATATGTTGAATGGTACCGGTAACCATGAAAGGATATTCAGATATTTTGGGAAAGCACCTAATATGCACATAATGAATGGATAAGGAGAAAATAATATGTTTGATACTATTCATTAGCTCATGACTGATATAAGGACAAAGTGATACCATGGTTTGAGTATATTGTAATTTTTATATTTTGGTAGGTGGAAAGAGTTAAATTTTTACAGAATTCATGTTTTCAGTAAGGTTAAATGGGTATTCATTTTTCACGAGAATAAAAGATTAAGTTATTCACATGTTTGGAATGTGATCAAAAGATATATCTTGCGATATAAGAGGGATAAATGATGGTATTCACGTGCTTGTTATATGATCTTTTTAGTAATCATTATCTTTATACTATAAGATTAGAAAGAAGTATTTTCAAAAATCCTAAAGATTGGAATGAATTAAGTTGGACATCAGATAGTATTGTTTAAGGATAGAGATTTTTGATGTTATTATAGTATTGTTTTAGAAAGAAGGAAAACCTTCAGGACATGCGACAACCCGTCGTGTTGGACAAGGTTGCGGAAATCGATCCCACAACCAAAGTGCGACAGGACTTCATCGCCTACCACTGGCCTACAGGAAGTCCCTGGTTTGTAGAAATTAGTTTTATTTTATTACATGGTATGATAGATGATGTATAAGTCCATTTTTGGAACCATGTATGATTAGCCTCACCATAGATGGACTTATGTATATTTAATAACATATACTCACCTTTTATTATGATAAAGATAGATGTAATGACCTATCATTCTATTGTGTGATCTTATAATACTTTAGGAATTTCAAATTCAACTTCATATCATTAAATAAGAGATGAAGCAGAAATTGTTCATGGAATGACCAATGATGATTTCACACTGAAATCAAGTAAGTATTTATCCTTATACAAAAAATCATAAACATTAGAGAAATGATCTTGAAAACCAAAACTGTTGTCCTAGTACTCTTATATCTGATGAATCTGATGGTACCTTAGATCATCACAAATTTATGGCTTTGTGATTGTTGGATTTTTCATAGCCATGTTCTCTACAACTCTCTATTAGAACATGATGGTTAGATTTCTCTTCCATATATATATTTTTCACCTATGTTCTCCTATGTAGAAAACCAGTGATTAGTTAATTTGGGTAATCGTTACGTTTTATAATTTAGTATTTAAAGTTAATTTTTGGTATTCCTTTGTACGATGTGGGTTTCTTTTAAAGAAACTTTCAAGTAGTAAACCATTTATAACCCCGTCAAATTTCGAGGGAGAAATTCATTTTAAAGGGGGTAGAATGTAACACCTCGAGATTTTATGAAGAATATTCTTTTAATTTCATTGATGTCTTGTGTTTTACGCTACACCAAAATTAGCTTGTGCTATATGCGACACTGTATTAGCTTGCAGTATACGCAACACTAATCTTAGCTCTTGTTACACACAATTTCGAGTTTATTTTGTAGAAATTATTCTAGGAAACATTAAGTATTGAGTTTGTTTAATGTATAAATGAAATAAGTTTTGAATTTTGTTATATGTAAAGACAAAGGGAGATTTCACTACACACAACCCTTACCTGGCTTGAATTACACGCAATCGCCACCTTCCTCGATAGCGTTTGTTGTACGCAATACTGGGTTTCACTAAACAACGATATATGGTTATAATATTATCACGAACTAGCCGTTTTGAATAGTATTAACTACTTTTTGAATTTTATAACATTATTATTCATCTTACTCATTTTCTAGGACATGGTATGAGAATAAAATAAATTTTTCGGGTAAAATATGTATTTTTCAAAAAATGCAGTTTTGCCGCCTTTTGATGGCGCACCCCCATTAAATCTAGTTTTGGACATGTTTATAAGTTCATGTTTACAAAATAAAATTATTCTTTCGAATCAGGATATAAAATTTTAACATGTATAAAATTTTCATATTATTCTGATAACTTTCATATTTTAATGAATAGTAAAAACACGCTATATTTTAATTAAAAACAATTTTTTTCATCGTAATAATTTATGTGGTTAAATTATAATATTGAATGGTTTTAAAATATAAATAGAATATATATTTACCATTTAATATAATTTATGTCATTAGCATTGATTTTACATTGAATTTGTAGGTTAAATCAATTCAATCTTTTGCAATGTTTTAAACAAAAACCCGATTTCTTTCGACAAAGGGATTAATTTTAATTTAATTTCTGCAACTTATGTGTATTGAATTTGGAAAAATGGATTCCATATTTGAAATCATTGGGTCCAAATTATATTAATTGACTACTTTTTATTTTTGGGCATTATGAATAGTAACTACGATAAATTTTATTTACCATAGTAAAAGGTAAATTGGGTAATTAAGGGTAAATTTAATATTATAAAATTAACATAACACTTGTATTAATAAAATTGGATAATTATATTTCGTCCTAAGTCATATTTGGGTCGAAATGAAATTCATTAGAACCCACTTGGAGGTGATTAAGACCTTTAATTTATTTTATTTAAAGGAAAGTGAAATATGTCTCACTCAAACAATAATAATTAATGTATTTTTAATATATGGTTATATAGAATATAAATTCGGTTATAAATAGTTATTTTAAATTTAAAATGTTTTTATTTATCATGGTAATTTATTTGTAATTTTTAAGAGTTATTTAATTACCTTATTTGCTTATACATTAATGATGCAGAAATTATTTATTTAGTAAATGAATCAATAATATCGTTTTTATTGAAATAGTAATACATATTTAAGGGCTCAAAAACATGACCAAAACTTATTTTTAGTGTATATATACACCATAATCATCCAATTAATGAATATATGACCGTTTGGAGTCTTATCAAAGTGATTATG
This sequence comes from Viscum album, assembly GCA_963277665.1. Lineage (NCBI taxonomy): Eukaryota > Viridiplantae > Streptophyta > Magnoliopsida > Santalales > Viscaceae > Viscum > Viscum album. The sequence continues at coordinate 1,772,718,211 of OY728165.1, read as the reverse complement.
ACACTTATATTATTTTATTTTATATGATGTCAAAGTTGCCACCTTCATAATTTAATAAATATAACATTTTAAAAATTGGTTGTTTTAGAAGATAAATCAGACTAAATTTATTATTACAAAATATATAAGATTTATATTCCTCCTAGTATTTTATTTTTAATTTTTAGGCAACAAATAAGTATATTTATTAATTATACAAAAATGTTGTAGTAATTATTTTATTAAGATAAATATCAAATAAATGGTTTACAAATAGTAAAATAAATATTATATGAACTATTTAATGTGCTCCACTAATATTATAGATTACTATGACATGTTAGGAACCTATTAAATATTTTATATTAAATATATCCTTTGTGTGGATTTTATTTAAATTCAAATAAATGAATAGTGTCAAAATTGACACTATTGTTATTTTAGAAAAATAAAATATTATAAAATTGTTTATAAATCACAAAAATATTTAAAAATTACAAATTGAAATTTATACAGTCTAAAATGTCTGAAATTATCTAATTATTGATAATTCACATCACGTATTTAATTATTTATTACAATTTAAAATTTAGAATCTTATTACCACAAATAAAATTTAATAGATTATTAAGGATAAATCAAGTTGATAATGTTTAAAATAAATACCCTACATGTCTAAATTTTATTTGTTGATTAGATTCGAACTTTATATCACCTAATCTTTGAATATGAGTCATTTTTGGAGGTTTTTAATTGGGTTTATACTTATTATAAATTAATGTTTTTAAGATTTCCAAAGGTGCCCCTCTCCTCCTTTATATAAAAGGAACCCCTTCCCACTTCTCTTCACACTCTTTTGAGCCTTGGAGCTCTGAAAATACCTGCCAATTCCTATTCTCAACCTATATCATTATATCATATAGGTTATGGTCTTCTCAAAAGACCAACCCTAGTTCCCTAAGAAGAAGTTTAAAGGAGGTGCGTCGAAGAAGAGGTAATCTCTTCTACCGATTCTTTCAAGCTTCTTTCTTCTTCAAATTCTTCCTATTTAGTTCTTTAATTATAAAGTAATAACATCAGTATCACTAATATACTGATATATTATTATAATTATGAAACAAAACCATTTCACCTTCTATCCATCCTACGGAAAACGAAATCACCGCGCGAGCGTACGTACAGAATACCATCTCCACACCGTGGTGTAATCTGTTTTCGACCACCACCTTAATTGGATGGGTATAATGGTGTAAATAAATAACTATATATGATTATTGTAAATTTATATTGATTATGAAATATTATACATACACTTCAATACAATTCCACAATCATGAGAATTATATCATCGCTCGTGCGTACGTACGGACTACCGTCTCCACGACGCTATGAGATTCATTCTCCAAGTTAACCATTCATGAATGATTATAAAGTATATATAATGAATAATAATGAGATATATGACATAATAATGAAACTATATTTATGTATATATATATATGTATATTTATGTCATCTACTTAATTCCATTCAATTCAATAAGGAAACGAAAACAACGTTCATGCGTACGTATGACCTACCGTCTCCATGAATGGTGTATTTCATTCCATTTATCGATATATCAAATATATATGTATATGATGAATATATATTATATATAAATCATGTTTTACATTCTGGAATAAAGTAAATCAGGATATAAGTAATAATATCAAGAACAACAAGTCAAAACACGTACAATAAATGAAACGATTTTACCCAAATCGCTGCTTTTACATATAATTTAGAAAAGAACGGGTAATATAAAGTCATAAGTAAACTATATATGATATCATAACAATTAATATGATTTTTTAATTAGTCAATGACATTTTTTAAATCATTATACAGGAGGTTCGGATATAGACAAAGCATATCGGACATAAGGTAAGGGATAATTTAACAATCTCATTTTTATCTAAGATTGCTTATTCGTAAGTATTTACTGGGGTTATATTTTTCATCAATGTCTCTAAAAATGTTTTCATAAAGTGTTTAATATTCTTCCATGTATGTTTAAAGTCATGTTTACCCATCTTGACTTTTAATTTTTGTTATCGAAGGAATCTTTCTTTTGTTTACCATATGTGGTACTTTTTGACTTTTCTATTAGAAGTACGAGGAGAATGTTTTCTTTAGCTTATAAGGCATGAACAATTTTTTACAGTTTTATAACGCCTTATTTTCATGAAGCTTAATCTACAAGATTTCATGACTATTTTCAAAAAAATCTTTTTCTTTTAAAATTGCATGTCATTTTGTGAAATGAAAAGGATTTTTAATAAGAAAGGATATTTTCCTCCAGAATTCATTTCAAATGTTTTATCAAAACCATTTTCCATATAAGATAACATTATTTCATATGTGTATGTTTCAAGTATAATGTCTCTATGATTTCCATGGTTTTACTTTTCTTATGATTAAATATCCATTTGTTTTATATGGATTATGTGATGATGGGATGATGTTTATGAAACCCATTTTATTCTTTGGGTTATGATGAATGTTTTAAGTTTATTTTATGGCACAAGAATGATTTCATTATATAATTGGGGGGACCTATATCTCCCTCCAATGCATTGGGTAAATATTTATATCTCATGAGATAGACATGGATGGAATGGTAAGTTAATCTGGTTCAATGTTACAGGACTGAAACGAGGAGTGAACTCGATTCAAAAAGGTACTTTGTCCACTAAGATGGTCTTGGCAGAAATGCCTTAGGTACTATGGAAATAATAACATGTGCCTAATGGTTTCCACAATTACATGTTTTATTCCCATGCTATTTTATCATTATTAATGTTTCTTTAGGATCTATTCCTTATGTACTGCCATGTTTTATGTCATTTCTCAAGATTTTGATGTTTAAACATTATGTTCATGTTTTTATGTTCAAATGTATATGATTTGTTTTATTTTATCCATGATTACCCTTACTGAGCATTTGAGATCACCCTTTATATGTTTTCTTTTCCCCAATATTTAAAGAAACGTTTTAGGTAAGAAATCAAAAGGGGAATATCTTTATGGGCGATGTTGAAGATCTTTCCCCACGATTAAAAGATTATGTTCCGAGTTTCCAAAGACACTAAACTATTACGGTCCTTGTGTGTTGTTTCTTATTATGTATTAATTATTCTGCAAATGAAATGTAATGTCCATATACGTCATGTTTTGGGTCTCTGCACTTACCTAACACCTCAAGATATCCACAAGATCCCCAATCTTGATATAATCCATAGTGGTGTTTTTAGATGGTGACTAGCAATATCCACCACCTTGAACTTAACCTGTAAATGTTATTTTTTCAATCCAAAATTGTTGGTGTTTGACTTGGGGTTGGTCAATGAAAACCCCTACTGATGCTACTCTTTCCTAATTTTTATTAAATGATCCTCATATATAATACTTGTACTACTTTATTGACAATTATTATAAAAAAGAATTAAAAAATTACCCCTTTTTATACCCATCACATCATTGACTAAATTATAACATCTATATTTCATAATTACATTTTTACGTACCAAATATTTCCAAGAACATAATAAAATATCTTTCCCATCAATTACATTTACAAAATGGTTATATGTACAATGAAAATACATTCAACAACCATATTACTATCCAATTTATCTTTTTTATTCTTATTTATAACCTTAATTCTCTAAAATAATTCATCTTATTCCCTTTTATATTTTTTACCATATTTTTAGTAATTTTAATAGTAATACCTGATGTTATTTTTTTCATTAGAAACTAAGAGTAAGATTATTTAAAACATGTATTATTTTTATTTTTTATCCAATTTAAATTGTGGTAATCTTATCGATTGTATTCATCCTTCTTTATAATGTTAAATTTTTAGGAATTAAAATTATAGTCATTTATTTTTATGTTGCATATAATTTATTTTTATACATATGTTCTATTTTACACAAGGTAAATAAAAAATTAATTTCATTAGGTGAGAGAGAAAATTTATACTAATATCTAGGGTGTTACAACAATAGTGTTTTTAAAATTCACTTTTTGTTAACATATAATGCTCAATTTGACAAATTAAAAGCCAATAAATCACTATACCCATAAAAACATCAAGGTTAAATCTAATATTCTCCAAAAATGAAAAAAACACACATCCCAAATACTTGGAGTTAAAATATATTGTATACAAAACAATTCAACGTCTTATGTGATATAAGAAACATAATTGTATAACTAAATAGAAAATGAAGAGAGAAATGCTAAATTAAACACAAGTCATATTGAAATATGGATCATAATACACTAATATATATGATATATGGGGTTGACATTTTAGTGGGGGTGAGTTCAATAAAGGACCTTATTTTATAATTTTTAGGACATGATACTCACTCTATAACTATTTTTTTATATTGGTGGGAAATTAAAAACAAATTTTAATGTAATAATCATTATATATTGGTATTATAATTTGAGGTGAACTTTTATCTATACATAGATGAAAAAAACAAAGATAATCAAATTTTTTATAAATCTATACTTATAATTATAACCCATGGATATTGGATATGTGTTATACTTCTCACATTTATGCCGATGAATGTAGACATATAAATAAAAAAGAATTAGTTTAAGGGAAATTATTTCTATGTGTAACAAATGAAGCAATTTTTTTTGTATTAGTACTAAAAACATATGATCTACCCTTATCCAGTGGATTATTTATGGAACTAAAAAACTATTACTATATTCTATCAATAAATAAAATTTTAATTTTTTAATTTTTTGGATAATAAATGATATTTTTTCACTATTAAAAACAATAATTGTTCTTTACAAATGAATAAAATAATTTAAATCATGAGAAATATGGTCAATGGTTTATAATATATATATGGTTAATCTTGTGTATAACTTTAAAAATGGTTATTTAAATGTGAATGATTAAAATATCAGTTATTTAATGAACCAAATATATTAAAACCCCTCTAGGTTTAGTAGTGATGCCAAGGGTTACCCCTGAAGCTTCCCTCACATAGTCCATGGGTTGGAAACTAGATTAAAAGTTATATAACATAGAAAATTGAAGGAATTATCCACTTTAATATTAAGAAAGTAAATAAACCATTAATAAACTCTTAACACAATAGATGAAACTAAAATAATATCCTAATAATATTAAATGCATGTAATGTAAATCAACCATAAAAAACATAAAATAAAATACAAGGAAAAGAAGTATGATCTTAAGAAGGAAACTCCTCTAGGATTGATTGATCAACATTTCATAAGCTAGTATGGCTGATCCTTCTCTCTAACACTATCATAAAAATATATAAAAACAATAAATAGAATTATGGGTGAGTGTAAAAGTATACTCAATTGGTTCAACCCTAGAAATTAGCGTTCTAATGTAGAAGAAGTATACTAATGGTTTGGTTAATAAACTATGAAGCCTACCAATGTGATAGCCAAAGTCATATACAAACCCATATAAGTAAAGGAGAAATCTAAAAAATCCCCAAATAATATAATTATCTTAAATTAGGGTGATATAATAAAGGGGTTACCTCACACCAACTTCCGAGATGAGGTAGTTACCCTCTTACAGTAATGAAATATGTCATGGTGATCCCATACCATTACACTTCTATATACCATACCTTATACCATATCAACACATGAGCACCATATAAAAAAAACATACCACAACCTCTTACCACTTATATGTATGTAAGGGAAAATGGGAGAGGGATATTATTTATTCATCCATTCCCATCATATCCTAGATGATAGGGGTAAATTTGTTACCCAAAAACCTCATATGGGTGTCATTTAGTTTACTCAACTCAATTTGATGAGTGTGAAAAATAATAGAACATAAGATTACATATAATAAATCACAATACCACCCTAGGGTATACATTTTATCAAGACAACTCTACTCCATATCCCACCAGCCAAGACATTACTACCATACTACTACTACTACCACCTCTAACTACATAATATGTAAATCACAACAACACAAAAATGAATTAAAAATTCACAAAACATTCCATCACAGTTCATAAACCATTATGAATTACTACATCATTTATTTTTTTTATTTTCTTTTCAAAATTAAATCAACTTATTCAATACTAATTTTTAAGACAAAATATAAAATTAAATAATTAATTCAACACCTTATTTATAAATTTTATTTCAGTTATCATCTTCCTATCCCATTATTTATCTTTTATGTTTATCCATTTTTACATTTCACATCCATATATAAGGAATAACTATCCATTAAATTTTAAATGCACCATTCTCATTACATAACCAACTCACCATTACTATACCATAACTTTTTCACCACCATTTCATTTCTACCACAATAAAGAATACTATTATAGTCAAAATAATGAAAAAAATAAATCATGTATTTATTCATTTAATATCTATTTTCATCTATTATTTTAGGTTCTATTTACTATATATGATTAATCAATCTCATAATAAACTCAAATAATTATAAGGAATGAAAAATTACATATTAAAAAAATAAGGATAGCATCCAAATCATCTACCTCAATTCAATACTTTAACAATCATGTCATCAAAGAGTTAATCTCAAAGCTCAAACCTCAAAATACCTATAAATATCTCCTAATAAATCTATAAACAACCAATCCATTTTTCAGTCCTCTATCATCCATGTTTGTATATCCTTGAGTATGATTTAGGATGAAAAAAAGAAGGAATCAATGATATTTTACCATTATTCCAAAATTTAGATTCATGAAAATGATTAATTCAAAAGTTACCAATTAACTGATATATGAAATATGTTAATCCCCCTGAGTCACTAAATTTCAAGAAAATGAAGAATAAAATGATTGTAAAATGAGAAACAACATGATTTAGTAAATAAAAAAATAAGTCTAAAAACTTATCATAATGAATTTCATTATGGGGAAACCTTATCCAGCTTGTTGGTAATCCAAAAATCACAAAACAAGTCATTTTTATTTTATCTTAAAATATTTTTTATGGAAACTATAAAATTTCATGATATCAAGGAGTATTGCTGTTTCACGATGAATCAGATGTAGTGGACTAACACGCCCGACTATCGATCTCACAGAGGGATGAGCTCCGCTCAATCTCTAAGGTTGGGTATATCGGTCTTTGATTCAAAACACCCAACTATTCCATATCCAATGATACGTGGACCTTCTTTCCAAATGTAGGCGTTCGCCAAGTGATTTGGTCAGTGATGCTTAATAACTCACATTGGTCGAGAGGATGGGAAGTCGGGCTCATCACACCCATTTAGGGGGTGAATTATTACATGTTCCAGGACTCTCTTATAGATTTAGGGCGTGTTCATATGTTCGCGAATATTTGGTTGAAAACCAAGCACACTATCCATGGATTACTCATGGTTGGAAATGGTTAGCTGAACGCAGGGATTCAGAATCATTTAGGCTCAATGTTTACCATCCCTCATTGGATTAATGATTCCGAGGACTTTAGACCCATTGAGACAGCGCTGGTTTGAAGCCTCATAACTGGGAAATTGGGAGTTTATTGTCATCCAGGGGGATAGATAATGACTTGATCATTCAGATAGAACCTGTAATACGGGATTCCTACGTATCCTCATGGGAGGAATTAGAATCCACGTAGTTCAGTAGTGCAGTTTAACATCATATGGGATGAAGGATGGGGCTTTCACTCTGAGGTGGCCCATGATGGTGGGGCTTGGCGCACTGACACGGTGATGGTCGGGTCCAATGGTTTTTTGGGCTTGAACCTCATGGAGACTTCCTACGTACCATGGCTTGACATGGATCAAAGTCCTCATAGTTCGGGATGGATTGGGGATACAATTTAATGTTATGCGGGACAGGGGTGAAACGATGTGAAGCTGGTCAGAACGAACAAGTGGTGGATTTGAACCTCCTGGAGGCTTCCTATGTACCATGCCCTGATAAGGGTCTATTTCTTCATAGTTCACATGAGGTTGGGGTTGGGATCTGTGTTTAATCTAAGCCCACATGAGTTGTGCTCAGTGTGAGAAACAAGAGGCAGTAGAGACCTAACTATCACATTGTGAATGGTGCGTCTGTGTGAAGTGGAGTGGGGCTTACACATGGAGCGGCCCACAAAGATGGGGATTACTCCAAGATGGATGCTCGTGTGCCGCTATGAAGCGTCAATAGTGAATGGGGGCTTACGCATGGAAGCTTCCCAGGTGGCTTTCTCATGTCTGGCCATGAGGGCATCCCAACCCACTGGTGGGTTGAGGCCTTCCCCTATGCACTAGTGCACAAGAGGTATAATGCCAAGGGGCACTGGGATCGGTCCGAACAAAGGGATATGAGAAGTGTCAATCACATGCCAAACATTCTGAATGAAATGAGGATGGCGTGGTGATGGATGATAACTGTTGACCATGTTCAAAACACAGAATCCATATCATGCTAGCCTCAAATGGGAACAAACAAATGAGGTTTTACTACTGACTGTTTTCGAAATACAGGACCCAACTCGAGGTGTTATCCAAAGTCTTCTGGGGCGTTGGCCCAGGATAGTAGGTGAGCCGATGCGGCATGGGACCTGGCCGTTAGGGGGCCCCTTCAGACATGGAAGAGTATGAAGATCTGAATGAAGGACACGCAAAGCGTGAGGTGAGTGATGGAATGTTTGAATGGATTCCAATGCTCTTGAAACAACGCCACTGTGATCATGGCATTAGGCATCTTACTCTTCGAGCATAAGGCATCTCTTTTTTGGAGCAAGATGTATCCTATGTTTGGAACATACGGATTACTACAGTTTAAAGTCATATAGATATGACTATTGGGCATAAGGTTCTGAGCATTGGTTGGTGTTTGGACTTACGCAGGGGCGGTCCTCTCTGGTTCATCCTGGCATGAGAGCCATGGGATAGGGTTTCGATGAGTTCCCTGAGGAATGGTTCGACTCAAGGTACTCAGGGAATTGATGATGAGAATATCAACTCACAACATGGGAATTGTGCCAAGAGGAAAAAGTTGACTCAAGGTGATCCATGGTGTGTGGAGGGGTATCGCAAATTATGGTACTCCATAGGTGGAAGGTGGATGCGCGTAAGGGCGCGATGGAAAATCCCGACGTCCTGGCCTAAAAAGATCGGGGTGCGACTCTATATTTTTCATGGGGCTCTATGATGATAGAGAAAGGACCGGCCCGGAGGGCCGGGACCGCAGCCTGGCATTGTCCCCCCGAGTGGGGGGTGCAGGGGTGCATCCACTGCGATATGAACTGGCTAGCTCATGGGGCATTCAGCATGGGGCACTCCATGTAGGATCTGGCTGTGGAGGAGCTGACCACGAGGGACTGACCACGAAAGAGTGAGCCGTGTAGGAGATGGATGCATAGGAGATGGCCGCGGAGGGTATTTGTAGAGGATCTGGCCATGTAGAAGTAGTCATGGAGAGGCGGTTCGTGAAGGGTGTCTGCGGATGAGATAGCCGCGGAGGAGGTGGGCCACCTAGGATGTACGCAAAGGAAATGGCCGCTAAGGGCTGGCTGTAGAGGAGCTGGCCGCATGTGGTTCGCGGTTTGGTTTCTCCTTTATGCGGAAGAGTGTATCCACAAACGATATGGGGTCTGCCGATGGTCGCGGAACTTTACTACTGTGAGCGATTTCTCCAGCATCTCCCCATGGGCTTTCACCCATCCTTTCATCCCTCCATTTTTGCGGCCCCTTGGTGACTATTTATAGAGTCGTGAAGAGCCTGTATTGAAGGGAACTCAAAACCTTTTGCGGAAGCCCATGAAGGAATCCCCACCCATGGACAACTCAGTCAACTAGGGATTTTTGGAACCGACATTCGTGGAATTGCTTCGCGGCCGTGCACCTCTCCACTTCTGTTCTGTGAACGACGAGGTTCAATGCCGCATATGGCTTCGACCACTATTTTACGAACGACGACGTGTGTGGCATGGGCCAGTTGGTGCGGTTCGCGGCGGTGGACTGGCCTGACATCCATCCTGTGTCGCACCCGCGGAGGGGTTCTCGCCTCCGTTTCGTGAACGATTCTAGTCCACTGGGGGGGGGGTCTTTCTAAACAGGTCGTGTACCGTCAACGTCGGACCGGTACGCGGACCGATGGGTCCTTTGCTAATCTTGAGTATTGGCTACATTTTTATCTAATTCCTTGGGGGAAATTGGGTATAATCCTTTCTCAAGTAAGGGGGATTCTCATTCTTCTTTGCGGATTTTTTAGGACCCTATAAATGTTGTTTAATTTATAGTATTACATAGAAATGTTGTAACACCCCAGGTATAAAAATATGTTTTATGTTTTTTCAATGTTCCAAAATTGAATAAAATACATAAACTTCTGAACGTAGAGATATACGAAGCACACACTTTATTTATTCCAAGACCATAATACATCATTGAAACAAAAGAACCAACCCATTAAACATACTAAAATTGATAATAAAATAATTTTAATTCCTCTGAAAAACACAATGATGCCAATCAAGTAGTTCACATATTTTGGATCTGATAGAAGCACCAAAGTTATAGCAAGAAAAATAACAATGAAACTAAGAATAAAAGGAACATATAAAACAATTTCTGAATACTGTGGCGTGAGCATTGCAATATTATTTTTCTATGTGTTATAACATCCCTTAGACATAAATATTTATAACATTTTATCCGACTGTTAAAAAAACTATCTGTTAGAACTTGTAATATTTAAAAACAACATATGACAACTGTTAATATATATATAAAATAAATAGACAATGTTTATTTTAATATTTTAACATTTAATTGATATAAAATAAACAAACATTGTGTATTTAATTAATTTTCTTATATATATATTTATATATTCTAATAAATAAAGAATGTTTTAAGCATTCAAATGAATATTTAATTTTTTTTGTAAATTATACTATGAAATATTTAGTATTACGATATTAGTATGAGTATAATATATACATATATATATATAAGAATACCCTTTTAAATTATAAAATTAAATGATATAAGATAAAACAATATTAATTATTTTTTTAAATGAATGAAATGATATAAAAATAATTATAAATTTAAATGAAATATAAAAATTTGAAGATGAAATTGAGTTTTGAGGGTTCCGATTTCACGGATATCACATCTTCCTTTTTCCTCAATGCCTTGGGGTTGAGCATAGGTCACATGGTTGGGAGTGCGAGAATGACCATGAGCCGAGGCGATGGTGAGGGTTCATCTTCGTCGAGTTTGAGTGGCGGTCAAGGCACATCCAAGAGTCTAGCATGAAGGATTGCAGTTAGTGATGGTTGCGGACCAAGATCAGTTGTTGGAGTTCTTCCTCATTTGGGGTTTACGATTTCTGGCATTGGGTAACAGATCTATATCACTTTTAGGGCTCCAAACTTTGGTTATGTGGTCCGAACCAGATTTCAGGAGGAAATGTCCTCCGATTTATTCGAAACTACATGTATGTGTTATTTAATTGTTTAATTATTATCTGAATGTCCTAGAATCATCTTAATAGTATCCTATTATGTCAATATTCATCCAATTTCTTATATCATGTAAGATTGCTTTAAATTTCTTCAACTGGCTGTCCTTATTTGTCTTGGATCTGGATTCGTTGTTTAAAAAAAATGTTAATTGTTTTGTGTATCAGTTTTCTTATTTTTTGTTCGATTATGATTATTATATTCTGTGAAAAAATAATTTGTTGGAAAATTACACATCATGTCATTTTTTGGAAACTATTTCTTTATTTCAATTATTTTCATACATGGAATCAATTCATCATTTTGTTTTTATTCCTTTATTTATGATATTTTAAAATACTTTAATTATGATTTCAAAATTATATCTGTGTCGTTTTTCCATTTTAGTCGACAATAACTTGTTTAAAAATTACAACGAACCAACAAATCCAACTAAATTATACAATATAAAATATATCAATAATTTTTTAACAATCAATACATTATTTTTTTCTTTCCAGTCACAACAACATAAGAATAGAATATATTATGATTTCTCAACAAGTGTTTCATTCGAACCAACTTGCGAAGCAATTTCATTAATTACATTTAAGAGTGACTTAGACTATTTTTTCCTTTTGATATTATAAATAGAGTTGGTATTTCCAGTGTCCATTTTAAGGCACTGCATGCTTGCTTCATAGAGAGGAAACAATTCCTCAATAAAAAAAAATTTTTAAGGGTTTTTTATTTTTCAAATTCATTCTATGCAATTTCCATTTATATTTTCATAAGGGAGATTTAATAGATTTTAATCATTTTCATATTTTGATTTATGTTTTTGAAATGGATTTTATAAATCAAATTATATTTCTTATTATTATAATTTGAAAAATTATATTAAAATTTTGTTTAAAAATTATTCTACCTTATGTTCATAAATTCTTATTTGTTAAGGGAAATTATGTTTTTTAATGATATGTCAGGTAAAAATTTTATTTGATTTCTTTGTTGAAAAACCTTTTTTTTAAATTTAATAACTTATTGTGATTTTTTAATTTAATTTTTAATGGAATTTATTTTCAATGAAGTGTTTATATATAAAATTCTTTGGTTTATTTTCAATATACATGTATGAAATATTCTTCATAACTCATAATTTATTTCAATGTCATGTAAGAATTATTTTTATGGATTATGATATACCAACAAGCATATATAAGTATATTAATCTAACTAAGTATAAAAAATTTCATTAAAATTAATCTATGAGTGTATATGTACTTAATCAATTATTTAATCAGGTTTCATAATTAATTTTGCTAATGAATAGTTTTCATTTATCAACGATTTTATGAACCATGTATTTAAATTGTGATTGATGAATTTTGTATGTTCCATGTCAATACGAAAACATATATATCTGTATATGTTTATAGATGGATGAAATGGTGATTTTATTGTCAATTTATCATCATTATTCAAAAAATGCTCCAAGCATATCATAATATTTTATTAACATTATAGGAATCGTGTTTGCACATATACACGGCCATGCATTGTGCATTACATCGACACCCACAGAATTTATAACATGTTAATGTTTTAATTTAAATTTTTAAGGCTTAGTGAAAAAATTAATAAAGAAATGGATATCATAAAAATTATTTTTATTGTTTTCCCATAAAATTTTATTTATATAATTTTATTAGTCGTTATGGTTAAATTATGAAAATTGAGTTGCTCATATGAGCATCAAAGTTGATTCGTGAAATAAATAATGATAGTATGCAAGGCCTAGCTGATAAAAGTTTTGGTAGTAACCAAACTTGAAAACAATGAGATAGAAATCATATATATATATATTTATATAAATTCTTACATAAATATATGTATATGTATATAAGTAAGAATGTTTATTTTAATACATTGATGTATTTAAAAATAAAAACTTTAGTGACAAACACAGATATATATATATATATATTATATTTGTAAAGAAAACTTTAAATGTTTTTGAAAAATCCTAGCGATTATTCATTGTAAAAATTGAAGGTCGTTGGGGAGTGAACCCATCCTTCGTTAAGTGGGTAGTCCCAAGAAAACCTAAAATGAATTAATTTTCCTCAAAATAATGTTTTGTTTTCACGATGTTTGCTTAATATTTTCCAAATAAAATCACTGGATTAGTTTTAAATCAATTTCAAAGTATGACTATCTTCAAAATGAATATATTTTATTAAAGTATTAATATGTAAGTATTTGAATAATATTTTCGTTTGAGTTCTAAAAAATAATTTCAATGTTATTTATCCAAAAGTTATTTTCAGAAGATTGATTTCTCAGAAACTAAATGAACGGTTTTAAAACCACTTATTGGGGAATTAAATTCTCACCCTTTGTTCTAAAATGATTTTTTCACAGGTATCATAGATGTTTATTTTCTGATGTCATCGATATCAATGTTAGTGCAAGGAAAGTGTAGCGGACATTTGTTTTCTTTCAGCTCTGATAAAATTAGAAATTTACTCTAATATCTCTAGAACCTAGAACGGTTTATGATATTATTTTGTGTTAAGTGTTTTGTAATTGTTATGATTCTTTTTTTGAAAAAACTTCAGAGCATTTTTCAAGTACTGAGTCTGGAAGAGCGGTCTCGGGGCATTATAAATGTGCTTGATTAGAGGCTAGATATGAGATTCAAAATAAAATTAATTCTATCTCTAATCCAATATATGATTTCATTATTAAATTTTTATTCACTTATAAATAATCATGGTGCAATGAAAGGTAACTTTGATACATGAAAAACCTACCTAAAAGTCATGTCTTAAAACCAAAACCAAATCCTTTGACTCTAATGACTAGCCACAACACTAAAAATCTTCCCAACAATGCATTATGATGAAATTTAAAAGGATATTCCATAATAATGGATATTATAGTTAAATACCCATGATATAATGAAAATAATGATGATTTCCTTCAACTAAAACATATATAAAAAGTCATATACCATAGATAAAAATCATTTCATAATGAATGTTTTTATGAGTTTATTTTTTTACATTAGCCAAAAATTTACCTCAATTGAACTCCCCACATTTATCTTCTCCTATAACACACTGAAATCTATAAAATACTAAAATATATATTGAATTTAAAATAAATTCTTTCATATTAAGTATCCACTAAAATTATTTTTATCCTCACAAATCAAAGAAAAAAATAGAATAAAAAACAAAAACTTTCAAAATTAACTATCACATGAGATACCTCTATAATTTGAATCTTACCACTAGAAAAGATTAAAACATAACAACATAATAAAAAATGAGAAAATTAAATATCAATTTCCTAATTTCAAAATCAAATATCATCACAAAAAAATCATTGTTTTAAATAGTACATATAATTTAGGCAATATATGTGACTTTTTCCCCTGTATATAATACTATAAACCACCAAGATTCAACAAAATGTGAACTAATGGAATACATCATCAGTGAAATACCTTCGTTTAAGAGTTCTAAATCTATATATTTCTCTCAACAAAGATAAAGAATACCATAATATCTAACATTACACACTCAATTACATGAAAGTTAATGTAATTATATTTTCAAAACTATGAAAAATGGGTAACTTCACTGATTTGATCCATTGAGGGTGGGGAATACCAACCTGTACACCACTTATATAATTTTCTATAACACCTCAAAAGGATAAATGATTTGTTAATAAATCTTTCTTACTTAGAATAAACTTCACTACCCATAATGATGAGAAACCATTTAGAACACATGATCACTAACTCTAAACTCTTAAGGATTCATTCTCTAATAAACATATGGATTATAGAAATATTTATATAATGGATTGAACCGGATTAAATATTGACCCTACCCTATAATCTATAATTCCTCAGGCATTCTTCATAATTTTTAAAGGCTAGAGAAATACTATGTGACATGGGATGATAAAGTGAGAAGTGATTTTTTATATTTAAAAACTATTTTCCCCAATAACATTTCCAATACCACTATAAAACTTATATGATCAATTTTTATAAATGACTATTCAAAAATGAATGAAACATGTCTTCCATGGAAGTAACTTATACCCCAATGATACATATTTTATATATAGTTATTAAACAAAATAAAAATAAATATATTTATAACAACTCAATAGGTATAAACTAAAACATACATAGAAACTATTTAACAAATATAACAAAACTTTCCCAAAATATACAAGTCTAAGTGAACAAAATGAAACACTAAAGAGTTCAAAGAGTTGTCTCAAACACAAGTTTTCTCAAAATGAAAACTCAAGGATATTCTATAACATCCTCTCTTAAACTTTCCATCAAATGCTAAAAAAAGTTTAATCACATCTCCAAACTCAATGTTCTATGAACCACCAAGATCTAGGATCTTACCCTTATTTGGATAATAAATAATTTTATCTATATGAATCTTAAAGGGGAACATGTATGATATAAGTAAATATTGACCAATAAATGATTACCACCAGATCCTTACCAAATTTTATCAAAAACAAGTATGTATAATAAAGAAATCAAGTACACAAGTTATAAAAATAATCAACCTTCCCATTATGTAAGTGAAAAAAATTAATGATAAAGATCTTAACAGAGTGTCACATCTCCCATGCCATTTTATTTACAGTGGAACCTATCATGCTTACTTTTTACATAAATAATAATCTACTATATAGATGATATTCATCTTAGGGAATCATATATACCTTCCCAATGGAAAAGGAAATGATAAAAAAGATTCTTGGTAAATTTAATCCCATCTCACAGGGAAGGGGAAAATTAGAAAAGGGTTAAGGAACCATGATACAATCCCATTGTTAATAATTAATCCATCAATAACATGGGTACCTACTAATAATTTCATTACAATAACCTTTAACTTCACCCTACTTATCCTAATAGGACAACATATATATACATATATTCAATAATAATTAAAATACTATAAATCAATTTTCCAATATTCCATACACATAGAAATTATCTTGTAAGCTAGAAAATGTCGAACTTTAGAAATGGAGAGTAATAAAGGAATGAAGTTAATGAATCATAAATCACTAAAATAAATAAAAATTCATGTTTAGTATATAATTTATATAAAATAATTATTATGTGAAAATGATTAATTTAATGTTAATGTTTGTGAGTTATATATTTCACTAGACTTAAAACTATGAAAATATAGAATAAAGGGGGTGTCCCTTACCACATATTGTTTTATTATAAATAATTTAGATAAAATTAAGAAGCACATATCAAATTAAATAATCACACAACATTAGCGAAAGAAAAGTCATGTCTTTATTCACTTCCCTAATAAATAAGACAAATATAGAAAGGAAAATTATCATATGAGATTTGATTCACTATGGATTAAATTATACAAAACTATTGTTCTAATAATGATCAAAGTAAAATACCATCTACAAAATATAATTAATTATTTTATTTAGGGAATATATAAACTAAATATCAATGAACCAAGAAATAAAGTGAGAAATATATACTCACCATAAAATCACTAACGAAATGATATTTGGAATGAATAATAGATATCAAAATAAATATATGCAATATTAATTACATGACGGTTATTAGAAGGAAGTGGAGAGCATCTAAAAGAGTGTTCCATTGTTGCAATTAATGAAACACTAATGAAAAATGATTTTCAGGGTTTAATTTTTGGTTTTAAAAGACCATATTATCCCCTCAAAAAAATATGGCTGATCTATATTAGGTACATTATACAAGGACATTGGGTAACTGATGGATACTGCGGTATCCCCTGTAATCCATACCAGATAACAAAAATTACTTAATACCTAGACATGAGGTACTTTTTGATTCTAATACACCTACACTATCTCCTTATCTTTCAATGTTCCTAATATTTTCTTTTAATACCTCATAAAATACTAATTTATTCATTTTAATAAATAAATTTCTAAATATTAATAGAAATACTATCCTAAAATGAAATGGGATATTAAAAACTTCCCTCCATCAATATTCTATTCCTTATAATCCTTAATGATATTCTTAAGGAAATTAGTTTGACCGTTAATCTTTAATCTCAACCTCCCGTTCACGGGTGTCATATTATATTACCAATTTTACTAACATGCATGAATAATAGTAATGACATTCCCTCACAACACCTTTTTACTATGATCAATGATATAGATTGGTTATTTTGGACTGGAGACATCCAATTATAACTAAATATCATCAAACATATCACTTCCCTAGGTTCTAGTATATATCTCTTTAATTATGATATATGATATAAATTATATATAACATTGAATTTATAAGGAGAAAATGTTGGTAAGTCATTTTTTCAATACAGTCTATATTGAGAAAATTCTAACTAAATCTAGTTGTTATCTTTTATTATTACCTTATCCATTAGTGGCCCAGTAATGAAGAAAATTCAGATGAAATAATGATCAATGAATATAAATTACAAGGGTCATCTCAAACAATAAACATATAAATTTTTGAATATATGAGTAGTGATAAGTCATTTTTGAAATGTTAACATTACTAGTTCTATATTATTCTAAACAATGGTAGCCCTAATCCATGACTATTCACTAATATTAGTCTTATATAATAGAGAAAAAAAGATTATTATAGAGGTCTTAAAAGGGAACCATGTCTATGGATGATTGATAATTATTTTTATAGGAAACGAAAATAATTTTTGGTGATATCATCATAAACCAAAATGTCCATAAATATGATAATGTGACATATTTTTATGAGTACGAATGGTTCACTCGGACTAGCCATCCATTCAAGGGTAATCGTTTATACTCAATTTTATATAAGTAACAAGTGACCATTAAAACCCTTTACCAATTAGATATATAATCCCGGGGTCCTAATTAAACATGATATAGATCAATAACTAATAAACCATCAAAATATTATAGACCTATAACATTCCAAGAACATCCACCAAAGAGGAAAATATAGTGACAAAATATGTTGTCACTTATATGTGGTCTAAAATCACCCAAATAGTTCCCAAAACATTGTTGATCGAAATTATGTTTTTACAAAAATCTATTTTTATATCATGACATATAAATTCTTAGTGAAATATAGGGAAATCTTAGCTATTTACTACATTAGTCCATACTCTTCCTTCTCATCCAACACATTCTGAGATTGGGATATCCTACCCAGAGTATCACACACTATATTTCCCTTCCCACATGGATATAAGAGATAAAAATTGAATAGTTAATGTTATCAAACCCAATTAATTTACCTTATAATTAAACCCCCCCAAAGAAATGATATTCATCATGCTTTTATAGAAACTATATAAAATAAATCACTAACAAAAATGATAGTACTTACAGGACTTTAAAACATGAACAATAATGACCCATTATAGTTTATGGATTGGATAGTTCTTCTCATGATAGTAAAGCTATCAAAAGATATAATCTATAATCTAATGATATTTTATGATAATTTAACCCAATATCACCAAATATCTATCACAATAATCCTCAACCCCTTCACTTGGTTGAGGTAAGATCAAAATAAGAGAAGTGTTAAACCTTCTTTTAAACTCATGAAATAATTTTTTACAACGTCCGTTCAATACAAACATTAATCACTTATATTAAAAATTCATAATTAGAGAAATAATCTTAAAAAATACCTGGATAAAATGATAATAATATCCCATAGGCCATAGAAAACTACTAATCTGAAATACTTTCATATGAATATTCCAAACATCACCAATTCCACCACTTGATGATATAGTAAGATTCTTGTTTATGAGACCAAATTTATATGAAATTTGGATTCCTATATCAATAAGGATAATTTAGAAAGTAATTATATAGCTAGTTCTCCCATAGAAACTCCAAGATGACTTGATAATCCATGTTAAGATCTTCATGATATATTGAATATAAAAATATATCACCCCTAAAGACAACTATCTTGGAGTCTAAGAATGGATAAAATATCATGTTCATTATATCAATAAGAACATCAGGATAATTATTCATTTCTAATGGATGCAAAAAGAAAAACCTAAAGTATCAATGTAAACTTTGAAAACTAATCCTTATAATTCCCTTTAGTCCCAATTAAATTTTATGATAACCAAAACATAGGTTATTGTTTTAGATAATAATTGAAAAAATTAAATTGATTAAATAATCAATTGATTTAGGGAAAATGATAATGTTTCTTAATAGTCACCTAATTGAGGATTTTGTAGTCAATACAAAATCTTAAAAATCTATAGTCTTTTTTGGTGAAAATAACAGAGGTACTATAAATATATGTTTTGGGGGAGATAAATTCCATCCCCATAAGATAATTGAATTTCAAACTCTATTAGCTTAATTGGTACCATTCTACACAGAAGAATATAAATTAATTTAGTTATATAAAATTACTCAATATAAGAATCCACTTCTTATTCATAAGAAGACACTAGGATGTTTTAATGAACAAAATCATGTGAATGGTCCACCCAAGAAGTCAAGATATTCTTCTCTATATAATTCACTACTTTCAGTTCCAAATATTTTATTTTAGAGGTATTATAACACCCTTACCTTTTATCTAGCCCATATTGACTTACTTTTAATTCCCAATCTCCAATAAAGGCATACCGAGTAATAGTCTGAGAGGAGAAAGTGACCCAAATTTAGTATTAATTAACAAGATATGTGCTCTTTGATGACCAATTCAGAACCAAAAATAATTTAACATATCTTCACATTAAGGATAAATAACTTAAATTAACACCCATAAATTCCAATTTAAATAGAGAAATATATAAATTTCTTAGTCCTTTCCACATACGTACCTCAAGGAGTTCTAAAACTCATCAACATTGAGGTTGCCTTCACTTTTAAAGGTTGAATAGATTATAATTTATTATATATAATGGATTTATAAGTTCTTGTATCAAATAAAATATAATACATTATAGGATATACTAAAATAGTACCTATAATAGTAAAATATTCCTCTACATAATCAGTGATATAATGCTAATTGTATAAACATTTTCTGAGCCCTTGTAAAGACTATAATGTTGAAAATATTTCTCAGAAGATGATATTAATATCTTTTAGTTATGAAAAAATTATCTACATACATGAATAGGTAACTTATTAGTTGGTTGGATACCCAAGATTTCCTATATAATAGACCGATCATGAGTTACCTAGATCCAATGAGGTTGTTCCCTAACACAATATGATGTATTCCTCCTATTAAATATTCATAGATTCCCAAACTAACCATATAAGTCGAGTTATGTTACCTAAAAATAATAGTTGGGCCTAGTCTAATCGAGGCATTTATACTAGTAATGTTATATAATATTCACCCTTGAGAAATTATTAAAAATATAACTACTATATTTTCTTCTCTAGAGGGATCCACCACTACTTATCTCCACTTAATATTTATTCAACCCACCAGATGTTCCCTTAGATATTTTTTATCTAAGTAATTATCCAACATCTCCCAAACCTCCATTAAATTCTATCTCATCTAAAAAATATTTTTTACTAATAGAAAGAATCTTTAGATTTTAAATAGAATCACTTTGGTCTATAAAGTTTTCTTCAAACCCATCTTAAAATTTTTAGACTTTGATTCCACTTCTTTTCTCATGAATAGAGTGAAGAAAAGTAAGATGATGATTTCGGAAGAATACTCCATCACCATTATCAATCCTTTACTAATATCCACAAAATTAGGATCCTTTAATCATCATAGGGTTTCAAGATAATGCTTATCAAAGAATAATTAATGATTAATATTCCAGGTAACCCTTTGGTTATTTATATTCTAAATCATGTCAATGAGTAATGATTTAAATTATAAAGGTCTCAAACCACATAATGTACTATGTAGTGATATCAATTCTATTAAATATATGTTATATATGAATATATATATTTTATCTTCCTATAGGAATAAATTCCCCTATAATATTTTGGGTGATGGAACTATATATCATCTTTGATATGTACAATAGTGGGCTATCGTAGAGGTAATCCCTACCCCACATTCTAGAGTAGAAAGGAAAGATCCTATAAAACCCATTGATCTACAAAAAACCCTAACTAGGGGATAAATATCATCCAACAATTACTATATACCTATAGGTGGTTATCATTAGGTCACAAATACCATTTAAGTAAATAACCACATTATATTCTATTTCTAAGAATATAAAACATCGAATTTTCAAAAAAAAAAAGGAATTGTTATGTCACAACCCATACCCATATCTCATTTTTAACATTTTAATTAAATAATTTAATGCTTTTAATCATAGTAAATATTTTTTTAAAACCATACATTAAATATATTTATTAAAGTTTTAACAAATTGTATTAACAAAGGTAGTTCTTGAAAAATGAATTTATTGAAAATTTATATTAACCAAATACATACTAATAAATTGGTAGATAAAATATTTATTTATTATTTGTTTTTTAGTTAATATAATTCTCTAAATTATTCCAACAATTAATTTAACAAACATAAAGGAAAATAAAATATATCATGTATTCTTATATATATTTACCTATAGATTCCTACTTATGATATATGAGACTTGAAAGAATAATTTTAAATACCAAATGAAACAAAAAACAACCAAGGATACAACAGATTAATCAAGATTCAACTATAATTAGGTTTTCTATGAATATTTATAGATTAATTATTAATTGATGTTGGTCCCATCTCTTGGATAGTCCCAAACCCAATGCCCCTAATTGGGCTCTCATACAATTCTATTATAACCTAAATTAAATCACCAATTTACATATCTCATAATTAAAAACACCTTATGAATGATTTATTTTCACAAAGGGATGGAATAAATATATGGGTATACGTGTAGAAAATTTTGGAATATATTTACTATATTTAAAATCAGACTAGTTCAATAACATGAAATTTCCTCTATATTAAGTTGGGGTGGAGCCTGAGTCGTAAACCTCATTATCCTACACCCAAAATATAAGGGTTCTAATCTTGGAAATTCGCTTGTGGGATTCATGATATAGGTGATGATATAGGCATGATGTAGTTAGGCGGGTATGCAAGAATAATATAGGCCTAATAAAAAAGGTAGGATGATGCAGACATGATGAAACACTGTGCCTTCATGCCATGTTTTGGGCCACCTAGCTTTGGTATTATAATCTATGGAATCAATCTTATTCTAACAAAATAAAAATAGGTCTTTGATTTCATAAAAAAGATACTTTGGTCCCAAATTCAAAAAAATGAAAAAATGAAATTTCATTTAGGAAATCCCAAATAACCCATTCTTATATAGAAATATTTAAAAATAAAAGAATCCTATTAACCAAGGAAGTAAATTTTATACCAAGGATACCTTTTTTATTTTTTGGTATTAATATAAAACACACACAAATACACTATATATATATATATTTATGAAAAATAATCATACATAAACTAAAACATACATACACAAAATTTACACGAATATGAAAATATACTCATCATATATAAGTACAAGTAAAAAAATTTCAACACTTAAGGGTACAAAGTGGGATAAAAAATATGTGGTGTCTCAAAAATAAAACCCAAGTATAACTAATAATATACTATCTTGATTAGTCCATCAGAATCTTAAATATGTATGTCACAACACCAAACTTAAATTCCTTAGAACCGCTAAGATCCAATGGATTCTCATTACAAAGATCATATAAAATCTCTACATAAATACCAAGGTGACACAAGTAGGGTGTGAGTACACTTTACTGACTAGATGGTCACCACCTAAGCCCTAATTATTAGTAGTAAAAACTAGTTTATTCTGTAGCAGCATAAATAAAGTATAAAATAATGTAAATAAATCAACATTTTTATTTCATAAGTGCTAAACATAAATGAGACAATTATTAACACATTTTAGTTCCCATATTCAGTCTTTTATTAGTAGAACATACCGTACTTTCTTTGACCATAGCTCAAAATATTTGATAGAGAAAATATATGATTCATGGAACTTTAATTCTCTTCCCATTGTAAAAATGAACAGAGAGAAAGGGTCATGGTATCTTTAATCACATCCCATGGGAAAAGAAAAAAATGTGAAAAGGGTTATGGTACCATGTGCACATTCCATCTCTAAATACCTATCCATCAGTGACATGGGTACCTACTTAAGAACTTTATAAAAAAAAACCATTCCCATTAATTTACTTATAATAAAAAGAAAACAAATTATTACATGTTTCTAATAACAATCACACTTATATTTATTCATATTCTAATATTCCATACATGAATAACGTGTCTAGTAACCTAGAAAAACTATAACAAGTTTTATGGTGAGTAATCAAGGAATTTTAGTAATAAAAAATTTGTTAATCAACTATATAATAATTATTTTTTTGTATATATTTAATAATTTTTTTTAATATTTATGGTTAATATCAATCATCCTAGTTCCATTTCTAGACTGAACATTGTAAAAATATTAAGGAGTGTTGGGGTTACATACCAAGGAGTATGTTGAACCTGATCATTATGATCAAAAGAATATGTACACCAACACTTGTAAAATTTCAGAAAACTAAAAAAAATATTTGGGATTTAATTAATTCCTTGAAAAATAAGAGAAAAATGGAATGTTTAATGATGGTATTACCTTATATTTACTCTAATTATATCTTTATATAGTAATGATTACATGAAAATAATTATTTGAGAACCAAGAAGGACGGGGGATTTATGTATAAAATTTACTAAAACATAAATAAATTTAAAATAAATAGATAATGATATAATCACTTTAGAAATGTTAAAGGTATAACATATTTTAGGCTTGAAGTAGAGACAAATCAACTTAAGAGAGTAAAATAACATGAAGGTTTTGATAAGGAAGATGAGTACTACCAATGGAGGTTGATATAACTACAATGATTGAAACTTAGAAGGATAGCGGGTTTAAGGTGATTTTTTGAGAAGTCCATATTACCCT
This sequence comes from Viscum album, assembly GCA_963277665.1. NCBI lineage: Eukaryota > Viridiplantae > Streptophyta > Magnoliopsida > Santalales > Viscaceae > Viscum > Viscum album. Next base: position 1,772,693,600 of record OY728165.1, on the reverse strand, counting down.
TATTTAAAAAACTTAGTTGTTTTTTTCTTGGTACCTAATAAAGGCCTATTAGGTATACAGTGGCTATGCTAGTAGCTAATATAGACCACACAAGATAAAACTGGGTGGATTGGGATTCTACTCCACCCACACCCTTTACTCTTCCTTGAAACCTCATTGAATTTTTCTCTAATCCCACATAAACTCAAACATTCATTATTTAATCAGCTATAGAGATTATAATTAAGGAAAAATCAAACTTTTAAAAATATAGTTAATTATTCTTGTGTGTCCTTTATCTACAATCGAATCACCTGAAATTTTATGTTTTACTCAGCACTAAATACATTACCGTGACTACTTATTCAATAATCTCCTTCTATCACAATGGATATTTAAATTATTTCTTTTAAAATTCCTCAAATTATTCAATATCAATGGATTAGTGGAAATTTTTATTATAATAAAAATCATCCAAATAAAAAACCATCACATAGGGACATCTAAAATAGAGGATATGTACTTGAAAATAGTCCACTATTGCAGAGATTTTCTATCTATAATTATGAGAATGAAATTTTTTAGTAAGAAATAATTAATATATGAAAAAATACTGCAAATATTATAACCATGGGAAGTAAACCAAAGATCTCAATCTAAGATGATCATCTATCTAGTTTTATAAATCTTCCCCACCTCTTCCATATAGATATTCACTAACATTTCCACCTCACATGAATCATTAATAATTAGAAAGGGAGAAAATTTCATTAATCTATAAAAAACTGGATGATATCATATCCTCCAAAATATCACGAAAACAAATTATAACACCCATGGTTGTATCCCCCATTTCCATTGAGTGACATGGGACACCCCTAGTTCACTAATTTGATCTACATTGAGTTTTTTTATTTATTTTTTGGCTATTAAATCATTCTAGTATTAGAGGTAATAAATCTATATTTTTTGTGGAATAGCTCTTAGAACATAGTTAAATTATAGTTTTGAGTAATTGTGCAGATAAATGTGCGATATTGGAGTTTTGGGGATAGTGTTGTTTTGCACGGTTTATGCATGGTTTTTCTAACCATGGGAATTATTCCAAATACCATGCATCCATGGTTTTGGGTGATAATGACTACTGCATAGTTGGTACATGTTTTTCCAAAATTTTCATCCAAACCATGCATCCGTGTATAAAACATAAAAAAGTTTTGTTTTCAATTTTTAATCTTTATATATTCTAAACAAAATAACCCATTATTATTCCTCATGTTTCCACAAATTTTTACCCTTATGTTAGAAATTCTTTAAACTTCATTCTGTATTTATTTCTCAATGGATACTTGGTATGTTCTCTGGAGGTAATAATTTTTCTCCATGATTTATTTATCCTTATTCATTGTTCTCTTCTTCTTCTTCCATTATGATGGATTTTTGATACCCTAGAAAGACATATAGTTGAATATAACATTATGAGTAGGGTATTTATATTTTTTCTTTGGTTGTTTATGTGTGTGAGGATTCTTCTATCTTGATCCAAGTAGTATATTTTGATGGAAAATATTTTTCATTTGGTTATGATGCATGTGTAACACCATTCAAACCCATACCACCAATCAGTTCTAGAACTGAAATTTTCTACATGGTATCATGAGAACCACCCCATAAAATAATAGATTTAGTCTAGTATCTTGGGTTTAGGATGATGCGATGTGGAGAAAATAACCACATATATTATTAAAAAAACTACATAGATATAACATCCAAGTAACTGTTGAAAATTAAACATATACCCATAGTGTAATAAAGTATCTATCAATAAAAGTCAAGAAAGGTATACATCAAGAGAAGAAAAATAAAATATCTCAAGGACCAAAATAAAAAATTCTAGTAGTCTAACAAAATAGACAAGACTTCTATCCTGATCACAACTCTCAATATATATCCTAAAAACCTTGAGATCAGCTACATCAGGTTCTTTCCTATACCTAAACCTAAAATTCAATAATATTAGTTTCTCGGGTATGTAATTACCATGGAAACCCATTCTTGGTGTCCGTATAACTCATTAGGACACCATTGATGGCATCCCAAAAATAACTAGTCAATAAAAAATTGATTGAAAATGCACCATAAATAATCATTTACATAGTTATCCAATGAGTAGTTTTATATAAAATAGAAGTAGCACAACAACAACCAATGACTAGGAGTTGTGATAACACCAAACATTGATCAATACCTTCCTTATCAATTATTGGTACGTCCCTGTTCAATTAACATATCAAAACCTTACTAGTTCCAAGGCATACGACTTAGGAAATCATAGTCAAGAAATCACATGGGAATCTGTGGGGGATATAGTAGGAATTCCCATAAACTATCCATTCATAATCTATGAAATTCAGCCAGGGTATTCTTGTCAGTGAAAACATTGAAAATCCTAGGAGTCCAACCTTATGATCCTCTAAACAGAATCCAAGGGAACACATGTCTAAGACATTCAGTGAATCCTTTTTGACGAAAATCCAGGCCCACATCGATGGAATTTAGTCTTATATAATCAAGTCAAATATGGGGAACTCATCTTGTTACATTCACTAGGTTACTTATAGAGAATCCATGAAATTAATCCATGATATTCAATACATAATTAATTACAAAATTTCAAGGGGAGACACCATGAGGCATTCATAGTGATGAATCAATGAGGAATCAATGGTGGATCATGGAATTTTTTAGCCTTTTTATATCCTTGAATACAATGAGGAATCCTCCCATGGAATTCAAGTGATTCCCATAATCGAATCCATTATCACTCATATAATTCCACCCATTTCATATCCAAAAATGATGTCCAAGGGATGAAACCCAAGTAATTCCATCCATTTCCATAATTCACCTAAGACATATCATATACCAAAAACCATAATTATCATTATATACCATTACATTATAAATAAACACATCCATTACATAATGGTCATTCAATTTACTAAGGCTTGATCAAATAGGGTTTCATTTACAATCTATAAGGGAAAAAACTAGTAGGTTTTAATACCGGAACCTTATTTAACTAACACCTTCATTTAACAATTTTCCTAGTTTCATTATTTTAGTGTGTAACTAAGTCCCCTTGTTACCATTTAAACCATTAAATTTTAACACATCACCCATGGTCCTCTTAATGGGATATTTTACTAAGAATTTAAAATAATTAAACACCAAAATAATATTTAAACATGGATTAAAATTTTTCCAAAACAAGAGAGCACATTCCCTAGGGTCACAAATCCATTATTAAGAGTTATGGTATTCCTTTAGGGAGAAGATTTGGTGAAATGATATAGAGAGGTATGATTGAAAAATTCTAATATAATGGGCCTATAGCATAATTAAAAAGTGACAGAATTAGTTTATGTTTTCATCACCTAGATGTCTGATGAGACAGTATAACTGATGAAATTTAATGATAAATAAAGACTGTGGGTTAATTATAAGGACCACCAACCTCATGTATAAAGCCTTTCCCATTCAACTCTATAATGGAAATTTTCAGCCTGAGCTCATTGAAGACCGATGGCCAACACCCAACCACCCATAGACCAAACTTAGAACAAAATAACCAATATTAATTAATCACAATATAATTATTCATAATTTTAAACTTATAGTTAATTAACCAAAACAATTTAGCAATTTGTTGGTGGCAATTCACTCATTGGGTATACCCACCACACCTAAATTGAGACAAACCTATTCCAGAGGCCCATTCCATGCTTCCAAACATAATATTGGAAAAATACATAACATTTTAAACTAAAACTAAAATTAATAATATTTCATTTAACTCAAACCCTATAAAAATTCACACGGTAAGTTACCTTCTTCAAAATAATGGGTGAAGGTGTGAAAATGTTGTCTGGGGATAACCTATTTATAGGAATCATGCAAGCACTATCATGTTAGGATGATTCCTCCATTATCCAGTGGTATAATAATTCAAATACAAAATTATAATTATTCAAAATTTAGAGGAATAAGATGCATATAGGAAATGAGTTGTAGGATTACCATAATCTTGAGATTGATCTCGATTAAATGAGAACAATCAATGAAAAGAGGGAGATTCACCATTAATGAGAGTGAGGATAAAGGGTGCATGTGTAGGGATGATGGGATGAAAAATTCAAGAGGATGGGAGGGTTTGACATAAAAAAATAAAAAAGTTATATGTCTAATAAAAATCATTAAAAAGGGAACATTGTTTTTTTATATAATTTTATAATCCACATGAAAACCATATAGTCAGTACTATCCCAAAAACACCACCTCACATGATTATACAACACAGATTGAAAAACATTAAATTTTTCTATTAAATCTCTGGTAATAATGTGCATTTTTTAAACATGACCAAATAATGTTCCAAACCCCATATCAAAACCACCTTGAACAGTTTTCCCTAAATCTCACATAGTTTACCATAAACGAGGCCATAATAATGAAAATATACTATGAACTATACAAACTGAACTAGAAAGTGCTCCATTCTTAAGGTGTTTCATGATTTCTCTGAAATCATGCACACCAAATTGTGAAAATTCTACATAAAACTAAAAAAATATCCAAAACCCATTCTCAATCCCCCAAAACTTATCTAATCACCTACGCACCAATCGGGCACCAAAACATATAAAAAACACTTTAGGATGTGAAAACATTATTTATTCAATTCAAAACCAAGAATCATAATCTATCCCACCCATCAAATGTAATTTAAAATTTCCTTTCAAATTCAACCCCATTTGTACACATTGGGTATTAGAAAAACCCCACCATAAAACTTATTAAATATGAAAAGTCTCAATGGGTATCTAATTTGAACTTTTTTTGTTTGTTTGTTACCAAATTCTGAACAAAGGCCATGTTCCAACCCCAAGTGAACATCATGCATCATGGGTGAAACTTTGAATATGATTACATAAACGACTACTCACCTACCACCACATGATTTCACCATGAAAACAATGAGATGATATTTACAAATTTTGTATATACAAATACACCTAGGGTGCCTATATCCAACTTATTAAACAAATTATGGTGTTATACAACATAGGAATCGACCCACATTGGTCAATTCCGAGCCACATTGACACCTGACTCTAGAATTACCCATTGAAACATGATCCTCACATTCCATGATTTTTATGATACTATTTACAATCCATTTCACCCAACATATGTGAAAATAATTGTTTAACTCTAGTACCCATCATCATTTTTAGATTTTGAAAGAACCAGATGATCCTATATCATCCATTTACATCTTTAAAAACCACTCTTTTTCTCCAACAATCTTGGTTCCCTCTATAAAATTTTGCATCATACCAATATGATGCTACCTCTAAAGTTTGTGATCAACCAAGTCCCAATACACACTACAATGAAAGAAAACTCTCCTATATTTAACACTTTTCAAAACACTTCACTCCACATACTGACAAGTCACTAACACTTCTGATTATGATTTATTAACTCTCATAGGTATCCCACAATTTTCCTGATATTCCATCTCACGTTATTTCCTTAAATCCAATGTTATTCAATGAAAAAACACATAAATTATACATTACTATAATCATGTCACACATTGAGTACCAATCCACCATCATCCTAATTATGCTTGGCTCATCTCAAACCATCCTAAGCCTAAGGACAACATTTAAAACTATCTAATAACACATCTAAGATCACTCCTAGAATTCACCAAGGAATACATTGAACTTACTTTACTTATCTAATAAATTTATAATAATTTAATGATGATCATATGATCCAAATCACACACCCAAGACCACCTCACATAAGGGTTATAAATACATGACCAAGCTCATTCTCACCACAATAGGAGCATCTATTTAATCACATAACTGAACCATTTTCTAACATCTTAGGCCCACACCCCATTCACTACCAAAATAGATGGATAGACATGGATTAGACTAGTCCCCCCCAAGAACCACCATGAAATCTATGTCATCATCCATTACTAGTATGCAGAAATGTTGTTCCCAATTTTCACCAAAGCCTACAAAAAATTAGGGCCTCACCTTAAACAAATGATGGTGTACTCCACACTACCCAACTCACTCCTTACCATTCCTAGAGCTTTGACACAAAGGGTTTTAATTATGAACTACATGTGTTTCCCTCCTCTTGATCCATTCGCCCACAACTATCACATCAATCTCTTCCTCCTCCATCAAGGTTTATCTATGGTTTAGTTTTATCATCATATCAGATAATTCTATATTTTCATTCCCCTACTAGAACATCTTGATTCTCAAAAAATGTCCTAATTTTCTATTACCACATTCACGTTATTGATTTGAGACTCTTTTTAAGCCCATGGAAATGGTGTCTTGGTTACAACATCATGGGTTCATTCTTTTGCTTAACCCAAACATCAATCCAAATGGAATAGTGAAACAATGATACACTCTTTCATTTGATGATTCCCCCAATTCCCAATGGTATCACTCTCTATTTCAATCAAATCACAAATACCTGCCTCAATCTATAGCGATCTAGTTTACTCCAAGACTCAGTTTACACATCCAATAAACTAGCTATTCCTTTACCACATGAAAATATCTTAAGAGAAGACCACCCTATTTACTTCTTGAAAATTGAGGAATCTCACCAATCCAAAAAAAATCACACGATAACTCAAAAGATGAGTATTATTCTAAATTTATAGGTTCTAAAAACAATCCACTCATCCTTGATTCAGTAAAGCAAGGTTTCAATTTTCAAACCCCTCATAACCACTTAAAGAAAAGACAAGGCTCAATATACAAATGATCATTCATTTTAAACTGGTCTTAACACTAACAATAGCTCATGTAATCAACATAAACCATAGTTAACCTCATCTAATGGAATTCCAATAAACCACAACAAATTATTAACATCCTTATGGAGTCTCACTAACCATACATCATACAAAATTCACTACCCATGAATCGATCTATAACAGTGAATTTTCATACACCATACTAGTTCTTGTACTACAATCCACAATCATAATTGATCAACCCACTACATTACACACCCAGGATTCAGTAGGTCTAGGATTATAAATGATCCCTCCCTTCCCGAGATTAATATCAAACCAATATAACTCACATACAATGATTATTTCGAAATCTCCAAGCCATTTAACATGCCTCAACCGAATTCCTGACAAAACTCTTCATGAATTGATCTTATATACTAAATGATGCACATAATCTTTAAGCCTCTATAGAAAATCAAAAACTTGGAAGACCCCTCTCACATATGAGCCTCACTTGTCACCATGAACCAAATACTAAATCTTGAGTCATGTTCAAGGAAGATCACTTATCTCTCCCACCATGCCCCTACACATCAAACCTCTTATAAATCACATATCCCAAGATGAAACTCACCTCCCATTTTAAGGTCACATACATCCTACAAGATAGAACCAACAAACCACTATAAGTTCTCCTACAAATGTGTATATCCTTTTCATCTATACCATTTTTGTGTTAGGCATAAATCACTGGGGTAATGAGTAGTCATGAAATATGCCAAACTCAAGTTCACCACTCTAACAAATTTGCATCATGACATAAATTAAATGATCCCATTCACTCTTTATCACAATTCCTTAATGAAAAATGGAATCACATGAACCAGGTGATCTAACAACCTTAACGACCCATATACATGGTCAGCTTTAAAAACCCGCAAGGTCCACATCATATACACAAACATGTTTAAAAAAATTATATTTTATTTACATTAACTGGTACATCAAGAAAAAGTAATAGATAAATGGAAATTCATGTACAAGTTATTGAATAAAATTATTTATAAGTTATACATGAATATTAATTAGCTAACAACACATACCAATCAAGGTAAATTATCAGGTAATTTACTTTTTAATCATTTAATTAATCTAGAAATTTTCACAATAGAGGAACAATTAAAGAAAATGAAAACTATATAATATATAGAAAAGACTCTTTAAGAATTAATTGGAATTTTAATTAGATGAAACATTATAACAATCAATCCAAAATTAGAATAGAATATGTAATATATCATTTAAAGGGGTTATTTGAGTAATATGAAACTATACAATTATATAGGAAAATTATGTATAAATGGTTATATACCCTTTAAATAACCGACCCATATAAAAGTATAGGTAAGAAAAATCATCCACAGGAAATCCCAAAAATGTAATGTGAATCCTATATTCCAGATATGATGCATTGAAACACCTTTTTTTTCCATACTAGTCCAATAGATAAATCCCATAAATAAATACCCCATAATTTGGTGCACTACTCAAGGTAAAATTAGATCAACCATAAAAGTGAAAAACATAAAAACAATCCTTACTATGGTGACATAATCTACCCTCATACATGGGTTGGATAGTCCTAATAATTGGTTCGGTATCACATTCTGACACATTCTTATCCTTCTATTTTAACAACTTAATATTTTGTGATTTTTTTTAATTAATTTAATATTATTGATAATTTTCATTTCACACAACACCATGTTAATCTTGAACAATACACAACAATTATATTATCTTCTGGTATATGTAAAACTATTTTTGGATTTTTTTATACATAATACTGAGTTCATTTGTTAGGTTGTGTTGCACGCAAGACTTAGTTTTTGTCAAACTATAACGTTCTATTGATATTGTGATTAAAATATTATTATAGCTACCACATAACCTTTTTAATGGAAGTTAAGAATAAAATTAACTAAAATGTGAAAATACTGTATAAAAATTTATATATAATGATTCCCTTGGTTTTAAATTGTTTATAAATTAATGTAATAACTATATGAAATTAATTCATTTTTATGAATACAATTTTTCTCTGTACAAACATGTTTTACCCTAATAAATTAAACAAACCACATTTGATAAATGTTTTAAATGATATATATATATATTATTAAATAATTAATTTTTACAACTATCAAATATATTTTATAGGAATAATATATGAATTTTAATGACCCGAACATTCCATGGAATTTTTTTAATACACAGAAATTTTACGAGTCCGCAGTTTCTGACGGTGCTTGATTCCGAAGCCCGGTGTGCCCAGAATCAATTTCTGATGTTTTGTTCGGGTATGTTGAGTAAACATATGTGAGGGATTTTATATCTTTCGAACTGGTTCTCGGAATAGAAATCCGAGGACACTGATGAACTCGCAGCGCCGATATTCACTTAAGGAGACTTTTACCGCAGTTGTGTTTTATCAAGGATGGGATTTAATTTATGGGGATTCTTAATAAATTAAATAAAAATTATGTGTGACATAATTTTATTTAAGTGGTGGTTTAATCCTCCATGGGGAAGTTGTAGGTGGGTCCCACCCCCACATAACCTCCCAAGGGAGGATATTATATGGTGGGGCCCACACGAGCATCAAACACCTCAACTACCACTGAACCTCTTTTAACTCTTGGAACTCCCCATAAATGTTTGGGAGCCTCTTCAATTTCCAAATTCCCTATTTATGGTGCCATCACACCAAATTAATTAATTCTAATTAATGAATTTGAAAAAGTTTGAAATATTTTTGCATGGAAACATATAAAATAATGGAGTAGCTATTATTTTATTTTTGGCTTGGAGATTATTCTTTGGGGGAGCTTGGGAGAACTCTTGGAAGAAAACCATCCTCTCGATGAAGAACGCTCCTCGTCTCTGAAGAACATGAAGCAAAACCTTCTACATTATTCAACCGGAGTAAGGAATGGAAGCACCACCGCCCACGAAGTACACCGAGGGCATCATCTCAAACCGACTTCACTGAGCTGTACTCCCTTCGACATTGACGAAACAACTTCCGTCTTCTGCAATGATCATCATACGCAAATCGTCAATGTGCAACAAAAAATACGAGGTAGGGGGTTTTGATTATTTTAATTTATAAATTATACCCGCTTTCCTCGTTGTTTGTTTGGGATCAATGATGGACATTTGTTATTTCCTAATGCGGATGGTGCAAGCCGAACCTACATGGCCCGACGCCCCTCCATTGGTTTTTGTTGATTGACGTCGGAGGTGAAGTTGAAAGGGCATGGTGCCATCGCAGCGCGCTAGAGAAGTACCATGAGATGGAAGAGGCGGCGACCTTGGCAACCGGAGGCAGTGGCGGAAGTGGCGGCCGCGTGCCGGCCATGTGGAGGGAGACCGGCGGCCGCTCGGGCTGCCCAGACCACGGGAAAAGTGGCCAGCTAATCTGGACGGTCCGCGTGTAGGACCCATGGTGCATGAAGGCATCGCGAGGAAGGATACCTCGGACCGCATCCGTAGACTGCTCGGCTGGGCAAATCGGCTGGCCGCGTGCGCCAGGCTGAACTGGCCGACTACGATAGGCCGGCCAGAGGAGGAGGTGGCACCGCCGGGCGAACCGGACCGGCCCATAGCACGGGCTGAGTCCGTAGGTGGGCCACACCCCGCCGGGCCTGGCCGATCCCGAGCTGGGTTGGACATGCCGAGCTGGGTTGGGCCGACCCACCAGCCCTCTAGGCTTGACGGGCCGGGCCCGTCTTCGCATAAATGAAAATATCTCCTAGAGCACATGTCTAATTGAAACGTCTTCTGTGGAATTGGTACCCTCACAATGAGGTGGTCTTTTTAGGATACTCTAAGTGTGTTTTGAAAAAATATTGAAAACGGCCGGGTATGGATCGAGCATAAATCCAACCGGGCCCCTGGAACAGAAATGTCAATAACTCTCAGACTGGGCATCTGATTGATGCTACGTTTATAGTGTTGGGTTCCTTTTGATGAGACAGAACTATTGGATACATCAACTCAAGACTTCATGGAAGTTGATGTATCCACACTTGGCTCGAGGAGCAGACCCTTCCAGAATAGAGCGTGTTGTGTGCGGAAACCCTAGGGCGAGCTGCGACTACGATGACTACTGTACCAGAATCCTCCGTGGGTTTGACAATGACGACTACTGTACCGGAATCCTCCGTGGGTTCGACAACGAGTAATACTGAACCGGGATCCTTCATGGGTCTGACAGTTCTGACTTCTGTTCATGTATCCTATGTGGGTCCGACAGAATAGGTCGTCATGTATCTTGTGTGGGTCCGATAGCTTAGCTGCTCCTGTATCCTGTGTGGGTTCGACAACTTATATGAATCAGTGACTACATCTAATCATCACTATCTCCCTACGAAATATGTATATCTGCATGAGCTGAGTCTTGTATTTCAATCATTATCATCGATGTGATTGAATTTACTTACTTTGGGGACTCAGTTGTGTTTGGGATCGAGAGTTGTAGCCAGACTTTGACTGGTAACTTAGGTATATGTATGGGAATATACCTAAGTAGGGTTGGTTGATACTTCATGATTTTATGTCTCTACAATGGTTTATTCTTTTTGGATTTTGGGAGACCTTTGGGTGTCTCGGGGTCCCCTACTGATTATTTTTATACTCACCCATGTACGGGCTTCACCCACACCTTTTTGTGTTCTATGCAGATGACAGACAGCAGTGATCGAGGCTGAGGGTGACAGATGGAAGGATTCTTGGAGTTGGACTAGACAACACGTACCATAGGGACAAGTTGTTTGTGTTCTATACCTACCCTTCAGGTAGGATTTCTTGGCAGACGATCCAGGAGTTGTTTTCACTTTTTTACTTGTACTTGTTGTTCAGTTGGGTTTGTATACTGGCCCACTTACTTTCAACACAACTTAATTTTCTATTTTTAACTCTTGTTACCTCTACTACTTGTGTTCATGCTATGTGTGTGTTACAAGTTAAAATGAAATACCTTCCCTTTTTATAGGGATTACACCTTTGGTTCTAGTCGCCAGCCCCTGGCCTATGGAAGGCGGGCTTGGGATAGTCACGACACGGGCCCCGAGGACGGGTCATGACAAATTGGACTCAGAGGAGTCGGTTCTACTGCAGAACTTGGACTCTGATTCTTTTAATGACAATAATGTTATGTGTTTTGGGTGTGGTTATCAATTTATGGAAACTGGTGTTGGTGCGGCGGCCGACGTATCGATACACTAGGACTATGACTTCTGGTCTCCGACTCAGTGCACGAAAACACTGATTGCGTGTGTGTTTCCATTGAAAAAAAGATTTCTTCATGATTACATTATGTCAGCTCACCAGGTATACTATTGTAACCGTGGCACACCTGTTTCTTTTCAGGACGACCCCACGAAGGCAGCCGACTAGGGTTCTAAGTTTTGTATGAGATGGTAGGCTCACGAACGACGAGGCCTCAGTGCAAGGCCCCATCACAATGGAGATACCAATAGTAACACTACCCACTGGGCCACCGATACCACCAGCTCCAGCTGTAGAGAGTGCACGCCGCCTGAGTGTGTTGCACGAGTTCCAGTGCCAGAGGCCACCCAGGTTTCAGGGAGAGATGAACCCATAGGCAGCTGAGGATTGGCTGGAGGCTATCGTGAGAGTTTTCATATTGGTAGGGACACAAGCCGACCTCATGGTGATCCTTACCGCGAGTCTCCTGCAGGGAGCAACAGGAAGATGGTGGAGCCTGATGCTCCAGGTTCATGACAAGGCATCTTTACTTTGGATAGACTTCGAGAGTCTCTTCCATTCAGAGATTGTTCCAGCCAACCTTCGAGCGGTGTTGATTCAGGAGTTACTTCATCTGCAGTAGGACAATATGATAGTAGCTCAGTACTCTGCATGGTTCACGGACCTCTCGCGCTACTCCATGGATATGGTACGAGACCCGTTCTTCAGGGCCCGGACCTTCAAGCAGGGGCTCAGGCATGAGATCAGGTCTTCGATGATTTCCCTCAACATCCCAACACAGGAGGGGTACTAGAGGGAGCCCTTTTAGTGGAGATTATTCTCACTGAGTAGTCACTAGTGGAGAGACCCACCACAGGGTGACACGTAGCGGAGTCTTCTGTAGCCGGCAGTAGACAGATGACATAGAGGTCCAAGCGGACCAGGCCATTAGGTGGGAGACCCCAGGATATAGGTTCGGTTATGCGGGGCACACGAGATAGATCCATCTTTTCAAGGAGCAGACAGTGCTATGAATGCGGCGGGTAGGGCCACATGGCTCATGACTACTCGACCATCCATGAAGATGAGCAGAAAACAGTAGAGGGACCTCCCAGGAAGAGGTAGAGGTTTGACTGTGGTGGTCCACCAGGAGAAGGCATACGGGGCAGAGGATCTGGCCGAGCAGCGGGTGGTGGATGACGTTTTGAGTCTCTTCCACCACCACCACCAGGAGGTCCACCCCCAACCATAGGGAGCTGGGGGATAGAGGCAGCCTCAGCTCCAGGCAGTCGAGGCCTCCAACCACGGCGCACCAGAGATGATTCGAGGTACTATCTATGTCTACTCCATCATTGCTGTAGTATATATAGACATAGGTGAGAGTCATTATTTAATTTCCACTACCCTTTTTCGGAGCTCAGAGATTCCGACGGAGCTATTGGATCGATCTTTACAGCTAGAGACTCCTACAGGAGAAGACTCGATGATTACACACTAGTGCCGCAAGTGTATGCTTTCTCTAGGAGGTGAGAGATTTGGCTGGGATCTTCTTGTAGCAGCGTCTAGGCCTTACGATGTCATCTTGGGTATGGAATGGTAATCCAAAGTTCATGCTTAGATTGACTGTATTAAGCACATAGTGTGGTGTATTTTCCTGTATGAGACCAGGTTGACCTTCACCGGTGAGAAGGGAGCCTTTTCAGTGTAGGATGGACGTACACAAAGTAGGGGGCAGTCGATCGCACATCAGTTGGCTAGTCTCATCCTCAGAGTAGTTGATGTGTGGAGTTCTAGTTTTCCTATTATGGTGGATCAGTACGTGGATGTTTTCTTTGATGAAGTTTCATGACTACCTCCTCATAGATTGATATACTTCTACATTGACCTGTACCCCGGGGCAACACCGATATCTACTCTAGCATATTAGATGGCTCCCACCGAGCTTCGTGAGTTGCTGTTATAGCAGGAGGACATGCAGGGGAAGGGATTTATCTGACCCAATGATTCACCTTAGGCATCTCTGATTTTTTTTGCCAAGATGGCGGATGGGAGCTTGGGACTATGTGTTGACTACCGTCGCCTGAATCAGGTGACTGTGAAGAACATGTACCCAATCCTGAGGATTGAAGACCTCTTCGATCAGCTCAAGGGAGCACGATGGTTCTTGAAGATAGACCTTAGGTCAGGTTATCACCAACTCAGAGTTTGAGATGAGGATGTGCAGAAGACGACCTTCAGGTGTCGGTATGACCTTTACGAGTTCTTGGTTATTCCCTTCGGTGTAACCAACACTCTAGCAGTGTTCATGAGTCTCATGAATAGAATCTTCCAGCCTTACCTCAATCGGTTTGTCGTAGTTTTCATCGACGACATACTGATCTACTCGACTACTGAGGATGAGCATGCCATCATTTGTAAGTAGTACTGGAAACACACCGAGAGCACTAAATTTATGGTAAGCTCTTGAAGTCCCAGTTCTCGATTCAAGACGTTCACTTCTTAGGACATGTCATCTTAGAGGCTGGAGTTGTAGTGGATCCAGTGAAGATCGAGAGTGTAATTTCTTGGGAGCAACCCAGGAGTGTGACAGAGGTGCGGAGTTTCTTGGGACTTGCTGAGTACTATAAGATATTTGTGTTAGAATTATCCAGAGTTTCAGCTCTACATTCAGCATTGAAGAAGAAGGGTAAACCCTTCGTGTGGTCAGATAGATGCCAGCAGTGCTTTCAGGAGTTGATGCAGAGGTTGAACAGTGTACCCATCTTGAGGCTACCGGAGGAGGGCATAGAGTACGTAGTTCACTATGACACATCAGGGACCAGACTCGGGTGTGTCCTGATGTTGGAGCGAGTATTGATTGCATATGGTTCACACCACTTGAGACAACATGAGCAGAACTATGCTACCCATGACCTGGAGTTAGCAGTAGCGGTCTTATCCTTGAAGATGTGGAGGCACTACCTGATGGGTGAGAGTTTTACAGTCTACTCTTACCACCAGAGTCTCAGGTACATCTTCTCACACAAGGACTTGAACCTAAGACAGTGACAATGGCTCGAGTTCGTCCAGGACTATGAATTTGAGATAGTCTATAATCCTAGGAAGGGGAACATTGTAGCAGATTCTCTCAAAATAAGATCAAGAATTCATCTGCTAGGAGAGGCAACAGAGCCACTGGCCGCGTTACAGATATCCTTTGTGGATATAGATGGAGTAACCTTTCTGTTGTCTCTCACAATCACTCTTCCACTTCTTCAGTGAGTCAGAGAGGCAGAGCATGGGGACATTGACAGTGAGATGTGACGTGCTCAGTTATCCTCAGGGCAAGAAACAGATGGGTTTTCTATAGGTGGGGAGCACATTATCATCTTTAAAGGACATACCATGGTACTAGTTGTACTATATGAGAAGGTGTTGTGGGAGTTCCACACTTCCCCTCTAGCACTATATTCAGGGGTGGTGAGGATGTATCAGGACATCAGACGCCAGCACAGGTGGCTGGGTATGAAGAATGGATTAGAAGATTTTGTCTCATGATGCCTCACTTGTCAGTAAGTGAAGGTGGATCACCAGGTTCCAGCAGGCTTGGTTCATCCCTTAGAGGTCTCAGAGTGGAAGTGGGACAGGATAACCATGGATTTTGTGACGGGACTTCCACATACATCCAGAGGACACGACTCTATTTGGGTGATTTTTGACCGACTCACCAAGTCATCCCACATTCTACTGATCAGAGAGTAGGTCTCAGTAGAGAGCTTTGGACGCCTCTACATACAATAAATTTTATGACTACATGGTGTTCCATCGATGATCGTCTCCAATTGAGATGACCGTTTCACTTCCCGGCTATGGAAGGGGTTGCAGGAGGATTTTGGGAAGCAGCTTCGCTTAAGAACCGCATTCCATCCTTAGAAGGATGGCCAGACTGGGAGAAGCATTCAGACACTCGAGGACATGCTCCGTGCATGTGTCCTAAACTTTGGTAGCATCTGGTAAGATCACTTACCCTTGGTAGTGTTGCGTATAAAAACAACTACCACTCCACCATCAGGATGACACCTTACGAGGCACTTTATAACCGACATTGCAGATCACCTATGTGCTGGACTAACCCAGGGGAGTCAGCGTTTGTAGGACCAGAGATGGTGCATGATACAAAAGATAAGGTTTATATCATCCAAGAGCAGATGGAGACTGTACAGAGCAACCAGAAGTCCTATGCAGATATGAGATGAATACCACTGGAGTTCGAGGATGGAGACCACGTCTTCCTATACGTCTCACCTTGATGAGGTCTTCGGAGACTTTGAAGAGGCGGCAAGTTATATCCACAATTCATTGGACCATTCCAGGTCCTCAGCAGTGTAGGCGAGGTGGCTTACTACCTCGCCCTTCCATCTCAATTGCACCAGGTGCACGACGTCTTCCACGTATCTTAGCTAAGGAAATAAGTGCATGACCTATCCCACATCATTGACCACGGGGAGTTGGAAATCAATGACAAGGAGTCATTCACGGAGGTTCCAGTGGAGATTGAGGATCGACAGGAGTGAGTCCTGCATGGATGGTCGATTCCTCTGGTGCGTGTTCGCGGGCAGCACAAGAATCTCTAGGAGAGAACATGGGAGAGGGAGGCTCAGATGTGTGCTCAGTACCCGCTTTTGTTCCCTTAGTGTGTGTTATAGCTTACGGTGATGTAAATCTCTGAGGTGTAGAGAATGTAAAGACTCAGAAATTTTGTGTTTTTTTTAAATACATGGGAATTTTACGAGTCCCCAGTTTCTAACAGTGCCAGATTCCGAAGCCCGGTGTGTCTGGAATCAATTTCTGATGTTTTCTTCAGGTATGTTTAGTAAACATACGTGCACGATTTTATATCTTTTGAACTGGTGCTCAGAATTGAAATCTGAGGACTCCGATGAACTCGCAGTGCCGGTATTCACTTAAGGAGACCTTTACCACAGTTTCACTTTATCAAGGATGGAAGTAAATATTTGGGGATTCTTAATAAATTAAATAAAAATTATGTGTGACATAATTTTATTGAAGTGGTGGTTTAATCCTCCATGGGGAAGTTGGAGGTGGGTCCCACCCCCACATAACCACCCAAGGTAGGATATTTTGTGGTGGGGCCCACATGAGCATCAAACTCCTCAACTCTCCTTGAACCCCCTTTAACTCTTGGAACTCCATATAAATGTTTGGGATCCTATTCACTTTCCACCTTCCAACTTTATGGTGCCATCAAACCAAATTCAATAATGAAAATTAATTAATTTGAAAAAGTTTGAATTATTTTTTCATGGAAACAAATAAAATAATGGAGCAACCATTATTTTATTTTTGGCTTTGTGAATATTCTTTGGGGGAGCTTGGGAGAACTATTAAAAGAACACCATCCTCTCGACGAAGAACGCTCCTCTTCTCTGAAGTAAGTGAAGCAACACATTCTACTTTCTTCAACCGAAGCAAGGAAGGGAAGCAACGCCACCAAAAAAGTACACTGAGGGAATCTTATGGACGCGACTTCATAGAGCTCTACTCCCTCTAAATTGACAGAATGATGTCTGTCTTCCGTGACGCCCGTCTTCCGCGATTCGTCAACGTACAACGACAAATATGAGGTAGGGAGTTTTGACTATTTTAATGCATAAAGTGTACCCTCATTCCTCTTTGTTTGTTTGGGATCAATGATGGCCACTTTTTATTTCATAATGCAGAGGGTGCGGGCCAAACCAACACGGCCCGACTCCTCTACGTTGGTTTTTGTTGATTGACGTCAGAGGTGAAGATGAAAGGGTGCAGTGCAGTCGCACCACGCTGGAGAAGAACCACGGGATGGAAGAGGCAGTGACGTCAGAAATCGGAGGTGTCGGGGATAGAAGAAGCTATATGGAGGGAGACCGATGGCTGTTTGGGCTGCCCGGATAGTGGGACAACTGGCCGGCCGATCCGGCCGATCTGTGTGTAGGAGCCACAGCGCACGAAGGCGCCCCATGGAGAGAGACCGTGGCCCGCATCCACAGGCCGCTCGGCTAGGTGAACCGGTCGGCCGCTTGCCTGCCTAGATGGAGAACCATGGTGCTTGCAGGTGCCATATGGAGAGAACCATGGCCTGCAACATGGGACACGTGTGCTGGGCCGAACCGGCCGACGAGAGGAAGAGGCAGCGCCGCTTGGCACTGCCGGGCGAACCAGACCGGCCCGCCGCGCGGGCTGAGTCCCCAGGTGGGCCGTGCCACACCAGGCTAGGATGAACCCCAGCTAGGTCAGACCCACTGAACCAGGTTGGGATGACCCGCCAGCCCACTGGGCTTGACGGGTTGGGCCCGTGTTCGGTTAAATGTACATATCTCCTAGAACGCTCGTCCGATTGACGCGTCATCTGCGGCCCCAGGACCCTCACAATGAGGCAATTATTTTGGGATACTCTAAGTGAGTTTTGTAAATATGTGTAAAGCATCTAGGTTTGGATCGACCGTAAATCCAATCGATCCCCTGTAATAGAAATGCCAATAAATCTCAGACCAGGCGTCCGATTGACGCACCGTCTGTCGCGTTGGGTTACTTTTGGTGAGACGGAACTAAGAGATACATAAACTCAGGACTTAGTGGCAGTTGAAGTATCAAAACTTGGCTTGAGTAGTGGACCCTCCCAGAATCAAGCGTGCTGTGTGCGGAAACCCTAGGGCTGGCTGCGACTACAATGACTACTATACTAGAATCCACCATGGGTTCGACAACGATGACTACTATACCAAAATCCCTTGTGGATTCGAAAATGATGACTACTAAACCAGTATCATCTGTGGGTCCGACAGTTCTGAATTCTATTTTTGTATCCTATGTGGGTCCGATAGAATAGCTGGTCCTGTATCCTATGTGGGTCTGACAGCTTAGCTGGTCTTGTATCCTGTGTGGGTCTGACAGCATAGATGAATCTATGACTACATCTGATCATCTCTATCTCTCTACAAATGATGTATACCTCTGTGAGCTGAGTCTTTCCTTTCAATCATTATCATCGATTTTATTGGCTTTACTTCCTTTGAGGACTAGGTCATGTTGGGGCTCCATGGTTGGAGTTGGACTATGGATGGTAACTTAGGTACATGTATGAGTATATATCAAAGTAGGTTTGGTTGATACTTCATGGATGTATTTTTATATTGTTGATTATCATTTGTGGATTCTGGGAGACATTCAGTGGTCTTGGTTTCCCCTACTGAGTATTGTTATACTCAACCCAGCATGGGATTTGCCTGCACCTTGTTGTCTTCTGTGCAGAGGATGGAAAATAGTGATCGAGGCTAAGGGTGACAGACGGAAGGTTGCTTAGAGATGGACTAGACGGGACGTACCAAAGGGACGAGTTATTTGAGTTTTGTACCTACCATTCAGGCAGGATTTCCTGGTGGACGATTGAGGGTTTGTTTCCCTTTTTACTTGTACTTTTTGTTTATTTGTCTTTGTATACTGGCCCACATAATTTCATCACACCGTACATTTCTATTTTTAGTACTTGTTACCACTATTGCTTGGGTTTAGGCTGTGTGTGTTTTATAAGATTAAAGGCAATGACTTCCCTTTTTATAAGGATTATGCCATTGGTGAAAGTCACCAGCCCCTAGCCTATGGAAGGCGGGCTTGGTGTAGTCACGACATGAGCCTCGAGGATAGGTCGTGACAAGAATAAATCAAATTATATTAATAAAAAGAGGTATTTTTTTAGAAGGTAATTTTACATAATTTTAGTAGAGAAACAAATTTAAATATAATTATTAAAACATTTATGATTTTTATTTGGAAAAATAAACATAATATTTGGAATATAAATGTCAAAATTTTATTTGGGTGGAATTTTTTTATTTTTTATAGAATATTCATATTTTGATGATTAATTTATAATACTGAATTTTAGTTCCAAAATGCATTTTCATCCAATTTATTTATATATTAAAAAATTGTTTATTATTGGGTTTTAAGTATAAATATATAAATTTTATATCATTAAAATCATTTGAGTTCAGTGCAAAAAATTTGACATTAAATTTACATGTAAAAACGTAACAAATGTTTGAATATGTTTACTTTTAAAACCCTCTTTGTCATCGAATCTACGGGAATAACTTTAAATTAATTAATTCCATATATGTGATTAGAATTTGGAAAAATGGATTGCATATTTAGAATAATAATAATTTCTAATTTCTAATATGTTCAACATCGTTTTTACCAAAAATATTACTGAAAGTTATTAAAATTAACTACAAATGTTAAAAGAAAAATTAGCTTAACAAAGGGATAAACCTTAAAATTAAGGGAATAAATAACCAAAAAATGTGAAAAAAATATATTATAAGGATAAATTTCATCCAAGTAATATATTTTCTAGAATTTTATTAATTATAGGTTTCACATGATTTATGGGAGACCTCCCAATAGTGTTTACCTTTTTATATTTACAAGAATGTCACTCCTCCACCTCTATAAAAGGGAACTCACCCCTCACATCCTTACACCTCTCAAGAAACATTGTATATATCAAAAATGATCAAAATATCTTCCAAATATACCTCCCTTCAGTCTATAATCCTCCCTTTTGGAATAAATAAAAAAAATGACTTCCATTAGTGTAAACCAAGAGGAGTTACACAAATAAGAGGTGACATCATTCCTCAAGATCCTTTGTTTTATGTTAATGTTCCACCACATAAACTCTTATCATTAAATTATTATATAATAAAATATGTATAATAAATAAAATATTATGTTTCTACTATAAGGGTTATACTTACACATACACAAACTTCCATATAACAGTTTAACGAACTTACAATTTTTGTGTAAGGTGAACCACCGGCTCGCGAAACGATGTTGTTCGTTTTTCCTTTACCACCTATCATAGGTGGTATTTATGATGGAAAATATATTTTTATATTATACATATTTTATATAAGATTTATTTTGCCTTTTTTAATTATTTTATAAAATATCCATTTATTTATTTATTTTTTAAATACAACAACTTTGTTTGAGGAAGTGTGCACTACTGCCTCCTCAAAGGGATGTGATTCATTCATAGTTTTCACAGAATGTATTAAGGATAGATTTACTATAATTATATGATATATGTGACTTAATAACTATATTGGAATGGTATTATATATATAAATATATTTCATTATTTCTTTCTTTAAATACTACCTTAAAATAGAAACAACTTTCATCCATACATATGGAATACTGTCTCCATAAATGGTGAATTAAAGTTCATTAATATATATTTTATAGATTTTTATAGATATATATATATAATGAATATATGGGATATTTATATCATGTTTTAAATTATTTAAATAATAAAATCATGATCTAATTAAGAGTATCCAAAATAAAAAGTCAAAACATATATGAAAAAGAATGTAGATATTACCTGAATCTTAACATTAACATGTAGTTGTTAATAAATTGGTTATATAATGTAATAAAATATTAATATATGGAATTATATTTAATAATATGGTTATGTGGTAGATTTATAATAAAATTATATTTTTTATTCATGAATATTTAAAGTCTATGAATAATGTCAATACTTAAGGCAAGGTAATTTCATTTCGCTTTTTTATTTTCCTGAGATACATTCCATATTCACCACTTGATTATTTTATGAGGTATATATATGAACGTGGAAATTTTATATAGTTAATTTAATTTATTTAATCATATAAAATGTTTTAATTTATGTTATTCCTTCAAGGGGATGGTGATTCTAATGTAACTCAAGTTGTAGGGGGTTTGTCATATCACTTTTATTATCCCTGAGATAAAAGCCATGTTCATCTTCTATTTCTTCCATGCGGTGCATATACTACCCACAGACTTATTCTATTACTATTATTCTTAAATTTATGGGTATTTACATATCCATTTTATGATATTTATTTTATGTGGTGTATGTTACAAAAGTTACCTAATCGGTGAAGTTATTTTGTATCAATTTTCCTACTTTGAGACACATGCCATGATATAAGCTTATATTATTACACGAGATGTATATACAAAATTTCACATATTATCTAATAAATATAGTTATTGTAATGATATTTTAATATTCATTTACTGGTTTTATATCCATTGTATTATTATTTAATGTTAACAATGTAGTAACAATTTTTTGCTACAATCTCATCGTTTATCATGATTGTTTATTATTATGATTACTTTAATAAAATATTATGACCCATATCTCAATAAATCTCATGAAATTTATAAAATATGTTTATTAATGTTATATACACATAATGAAACCATTTTTATATGCATTGGAACATAATATAATTAAAGAAATAAATTTTCAGAAAATCATACTTTATTTCCCCTTTTGGTCGAAATCAATGTTATTTAAAAAATGTGTTTTCTAAAAATATTTTTAATTTTTTTACTATTATAAATTGTTTTTTAATTGAAATTTTACCCATGTAATAACATCTAAAAAATGTTTTTAAAGGTATACTCATGTCATTTTCTGATTAAGGCTTTTTTCTAAACTTTTAAGTTTCAAAAGGAATGTTCAGCATGTATGGACTTACCTGATGTCCTGACCTTCATTTCCTTGATTCAAACATTGCATGTTTATATATATTTTATAATATGATGTGTTAATAAATTTATAAAATTATATTGTTATTCATAAATTGTTTTAAAACATTTTTTTTCATAAATTGTTTCATGTGTAAAAAGTGTTTTAAAAGATTTTCAAATATTTATTTTTCTATTTTAAAAAGGTTTTTTCCAATGAAAAATGATTTCAATTATTTCAAATATTTTGTAAAACTTTTCAAATTATTTTCAAAGAAAAAGGTTCTCAAATATTTTTCAATATTTTTATATGTTTTAATGGTCATTTTAATGTGAAATGGTCTTCAAAATGATTTATGTTTTAAAAACCGTTTTTGAAAGTGTAAAAGATTTTTTTCCCTAGACATTCTGTAAACTTTTTAATGATTTATTTA
This sequence comes from Viscum album, assembly GCA_963277665.1. Lineage (NCBI taxonomy): Eukaryota > Viridiplantae > Streptophyta > Magnoliopsida > Santalales > Viscaceae > Viscum > Viscum album. The sequence goes on along the minus strand of OY728165.1, from coordinate 1,772,670,482 downwards.
TATTTTATCAATGTGGTTTCAAGGAAAATGGTCTTGAAATTGTTATATATTTTAAAATTTTATTTTCAAAGATAATCTTTTTTTAAGTGATCTTTCAAAATCATTTTTCATATAAGATAACATACTTAGTTACAATTTATTCTTTACAAGGAATATGATCCCAAGGATACAATTCAAAATATTTCTATGAATATTCAATGTTTTGATAGATTTATATTTATAAAACACATATTTATTCGATGGGTTATACCATGATATATGATTATTAAACATACATCATTTAATAGGTTATTATAAGATTAAATGATTATAAAACCTATCTATTTTATATAGGTTATGATATGATTAAATATTAATAATACCCATTTCATTTTAGGGGTTATGATATGATGTTTATGAAAACCATATCATTTTATAGGTCATGATAAGATTAATGTTTTATTGAAAATGTATCTATGAATACATTATGAGATGTGTGAGACCTATATATTTATCCAATTTAATGGGTAAATATTTATATCTCACAATATAATGATGGGAAACAAGTAAAAGGTCTTGATACTCAATGGGAAATAGGTTTCTCTTGATCTACTATGGGAAACGGGTGTGTCCTGATCAACTATAGGAAACACATGTGTCCTGATCCACTATAGGAAATAGGTGTGTTCAGATCCACAATAAGAAATAAGTGTCTCTTGATCCACTTTAGAAAAAAGGTGTGTCCAGATCGACTATAGGAAATAAGCGTGTCTTGATCCACATTTTTGATGGTCTCGGTAGTTATCCTTGAAATATAAAATATTTTTCAACATGTATGATAGTGCCAAACTTTTATGAGATAAGCATATGGTTCATGATTGATTTATGATTATTTATCACCCGTATTATTTATGTATTTTGAACTACCAATATTTATTCCAGGATTAATTTTTTTGATATTTTATATGTAGGGTATGATCTTATAATGTTATGATCACATTCTAATATCTTTATGCTCATGATTATGTTTAAATATCTCCCTTGTTTAACCTTACCGAGTATCTAAGATTCCCAATATTTATGTTTCTTCTCCCTAGGTTTTGAAGATATGTGTTATGTATGATGTGTCTAAAAAGGCTACTAGTTATGAATAACACAGTGGTAGATAATGTAGTTCACTTATATACTAGTGTTTATGTTTCTATGTTTCCAAAGGAACTTATGTACTTGAGTATTTGGGCATCCATTTGTGTGATTTATTGATTATTTTTGAAAAAAATAATGAAATTTCTATATAAGTTAATCCTAGGTCACTATAAAAACTTACTAATTCCAAATTATAAGAAAAAATAAAAATAGATTTCATACCATTTTTTCATACCCCACTGCCCTGATGATCACTACATGGCATCAAGTGCACCTACCCATACACTAGAGTCTTTTGACTATAATAACAGGTCTAGGAACATGAAATAGGGAGACTATACCTCCATATTATAATAAAACCAATAGTATAAATAAGATGAATAGATATAACATGATGATAAGTGGAAATAAATAAATAAATACCCTTGCAGTAACAAATGAGGTAATATTACATGTCATGAAAGTCATACATCAATCGAATGAAAAAAAATATCAAAGAAAAAAAGATAAAATATTCGCAGACCACAAAAAAACATTATTCCTAACTTAGTAACTGTAGATACCCAAATCATAACATACATGGACGTTACATTAATTTTTGGGAATACTTAATACATAACAAAAACAGACACCCAAGGACCATAATAGTTTAGTGTCTTTGGAAACTCGGAACATAATCTTCTAATTAGGGTGAAAGATCTTCAACATCTCCAATAAAGATCATCCCCTTTTGTTTACTTACCTAAAAACTTTCTTTATATCCGGTGGAAAATAAATCATATAAATGTTGAGCTAAAATGCTCAGTAAGGGTAAACATGGCGAACATCAAACAATCCATAAACATTTGAACATAAAGACATGAACATAAAACATGAGTAATGATATAAATATTTGAAGTACATAAGAGATAAATCACAAAGGAACATTAATCATGATAAAATATAATGGTAATAAAACATGTAATTGTGGAAAACCATTAAGAACCTGATATGATTTCCATAGTAGTCGAGGCATTTTTTCCAAGACCATCATAGTGGACAAAATCCATTACTGAACCGGGTTTACCAGCCATTCTAGCCCTGTATTACTGAACCGGATTTTACTTACTGTTCTAGCCATGTCTATCTCCTAAGATATAAATCTTTACTCAATGCATTGGAGGGAGATATAGGTCCCACCCATCTCATAATGAAAACATTCTTATGTGTGCCACAAAATCATAAATCATATATCATAGCATAACCCATATAATAAAAATGAGATTCTTAAACATCATTCCATCATAACATAATCCATATAAGATAAAAAGACATCATAAAAATAATTCCATAATAATCAAATAAATGTAATAATAGGGATAGAAACATAACGCTGTATCATCTTATAAGGAAAATAATTTTGATAAAATACTCGAAATCAGTTGTTGATAAAAATATCTTTTCTTCTTCAACATCATTTTATTTTCTAAAGATGACATGAAATTTTAAAAGAAAATAATTTTTTTTGAAAATAATCCCGAAATATTGTAGAGGAATATTAATGTAAATAAGGATTTATGAAACTATAAAAATCCATTCATTCCATATAAGTTAAAAAAATATTCTTCTCGTACTTTTGCTGTAAAAGACAAAAAGTGGCTCATATGGTAAACAAAAGAAAGATTCCTTCCATACAATGTGGTAAAAGTAAAAAAAAAAGGATAAAAATGACTTTAAAAATACATTGAATAATATTGAATATTTTCTTAATACATTTTTAGAAACTATTGACATGGATGATAAATATAACCCCAGTAAATACTTATGAATAAACAATCTCGGATAAGAATGAGATTGGAATAATTATCCCTTACCTTATGTCCAATTTCTTGTGTATATATCTGAGACTCCTGTATAGTGGGTTTTAAACATATTATTAACTTGTAACAGAACTGTAATAATATTTATGATATCATATATGATTTACTTACAACTTTATATTACCTATTCATTTGTCAATTCCATGTTAAAGAAGCGTTTTGGGTAAAATCGTTTCATTTATCGTACGTGTTTTGACTTGTAATTATTAATATGATTACTTAGATCATGATTAATTACATAGATAATGTAAAACATGATTTATATATAATATATATTCAATATATATATATATATAATAGATTGATAAATGGAATGAAATACATTGTTCTTAGAGACGGTAGGTCGGACGTACGCATGAACGCTGTTTTCGTTTCCTTATTAAATTAAATGGAAGTAAATGAAATATATATACATAAATAAAGTAGAATTATTATTTAATATACTTTATTATTACTTATTATATATACTTTATAATCATTCATGAATGGTTAACATAGAGAATGAATCTCATCGCATCGTGGGGACAGTAATCCGTATGTACTCATGAGAAATGATATCGTTCCCATAATTATTGAATGGAATTGGAGTGGATGATATGATATATCATAATTAGAATAATGTTATAATAATCATATATAGTTATTATTTTCAGCATTATACCCTTCCAAGTAATGTGGTGGAAAAACAGATTACACCACAGCGTGGAGACAGTATTTTGTACGTAAGCACGTGCAGTGATTTCGTTTCTCATAGGATGGATAGAAGGTGAAATAGGGCTGTTTCATATTTATAATAACACATAAATATATTAGTTATACTTATGTTATTACTTTATAATGAAACAACAAAATAAGAGTAAGTAGAAGAAGAAATAAATTTTAAAGAATCGGTAAAGGATATTACCTGTTCTTCAACGTGCCTCTTCTAAACCTCCTCTTAGGGCACTAAAGTGGGTCTTTGAAGAAAACCAGTACCTATAGTATGTTTCTCGTGAAGTGGAGAAAAGAAATGGATAGGGTTTGGCCGAGATTTAATGCTCAAAATGTTTTGAAGGGGAGAGGGAGTAGGTTTCCTTTTATAAGAGAGGAGAGGGGCACATTTGGAAACCTCTAAAATATTAATTTATAATAAACACAAACCCAAATAAAAAACATCCAAAATGATTCAAACTAAAAGATGAGATGATATAAGGTTGTAATCTCATAATCCAATGAAATTTAGACATGTTTGGAATTTATTTTAAACCTTATCAACATGATTTATCCTTATTTAATCTAATTAATTATATTTGTAATAATAATATTCTAAATTTTAAATTGTTATAAATAATTACATATGTGTTTTGAATTGTCCATAATTGGATACATTATGAAATTTTAGAAGATATAAATTTTATTTTATAATTTTTAAACATTTTTGAGATTTTTAATCAATTTAATAATATGTTATTTTTATAAAATATAAATAGTGTCAATTTTTACACTATTCAATTATTTGAATATAAATAAAATCCACAAAGAAGATATATTCAAACCAAAAATATTTAATGGATCCCTAGCATGTAATATTCAGCCTTAAAATTCGTGTATCACATTATATAGTACATAAAATATTTATTTTAATCTTTTTAAAACCATTTATTTGATATTTCAATCAATAAAATAATTTCTACATCACTATTGTGTCAACATTAATGATAATTATTTAATTCTATAAAAATTCTAATTAAATTTACATGATTTTGAAAATTTTATTATATTTTTGGGGACTATTGATGTTCAATGTTTTATGAATTTTATCACTAAATTAAAATTATTACTCTTAAAAGATATAAGAGAGTGACATGTTGTCACTTTCTTCGGTTTTAATAATAATTACATCATTTTCTTGTTCAAAAGTCCATGAAATGAATCTATTCTGACCCTTAGGTGATATGGGTCTAATTTTATTCATCCAATAGAATATTTGCAGGTGATAGGGTAATTTTATAATATATTTTTACCCTTAATTACCCGATTTACCTTTAACTATAGTAAATAAAATTTACCGTAGTTACTATTCATAATGTCTAAAAATAAAAAGTAGTCTATTAACATAATTTGGACCTACTGATTATAAATATGGAATCCATTTTTTTAAATTCAAAACAAAGAATTTTCAGTATTTAATTTAAAACTAATCCCACAATTGAGAAACCGAGTTCTAAAAGTTAAAACATTCCAAAAGAATGAAATGTTTTTACCTATGAATTCAATGTAAAATTAATGATAATGACTTGAATTAAATGGTAAAAATATATTATATTTATACTTTGAAACAATTAAATATTATAATTTAACCATATAAATTATCTTGATGAAAAAAGTTGTTTTTTATTAATATTTCGCATATTTTTACTATTCATAAAAATATGAAAGTTAAGAGAAAAATATTATAAAATTATCCAAAGTAAATTTTTATATAATTATAAAAATTAATATGTTTATTTTCTCAAATTCAACTCATAAACGTATCAAAAACTATATTTAATGTTGGTGCTCCATCAAAAGGCGGAAAAACTGCATTTTTTTTTGAAAAATACTTATTTTACCCGAAAAAAATATTTTGTTCTCATAACATGTTCTAGAATATGTGTAAGATGAATGATAATGTTATAAAATTCAAAATGTGGTTAATAATATTCATAAAATCTAGTTCATAATAATATATCATTGTTTAGTGAAACTCGGTATTGCGTACAATACTTGCTTTTAAGGAAGGGGGCTCTTGCGTGTAACACAAGCCAAGAATAGTGTTGTATATACTAAAAGCTAATACAGTGTTGTGTATAGCGCAAGCTAATCTTGGTGTAACTCAAAACACAAGAAATCAAAGAAATTAAAAATAATATTTCTCATAAAATCTCAAGGTGTTACATTAAACCCCCCTTAAAATGAAATTCACCCTAAAAATTCGTCGGGGATATAAATGGTTTACTACATGAAAGTTTCTTTCATAGAAACCCACATCGTAAAAAGGAATAATAAATCTTAATTTTAAAAACTAAAGTATTAAACGTAATGGTTACCCAAATTAACTCATCACTGGGATTCCACATAGAAGAACATATGTGAAATTATGGATATAGAATTGAAATATAACTATCATGTCATAATGGAGACTGGTAGAGAACATGGCTATGAAAAATCCTATTATTATAAATCCATAAATTTGTGTTGATCTAAGGTACCATCTGATTCATCGGATATGAGGGTACTAGGACAACGTTTTTGGTTTTCAATATCATTTCCTTAAAGTTGATGAATTTTTTCATAAGGATAAATACTTACTTGATTTAAGTGTAATATCATCATTAGTCATTCCATGATAAATTTCCAATTAATCTCTTATTTAAATAAATGAAGTTGAATTTGTACTTCTTGAAATGTTTGCAGATCATGCGATATAATGATAGGTTATTCAATCTGTCTCAAAAGTTAGAAAATGTTATTAAATGTACTTAAGTCTATATATGGTGAGATTAAACATATATGATTCCCAAAATGGGCTAATATCTACTAATATCTGCTTTATGGGACTTTCTATAGTATAGTGGTAGGCGATAAAGGCATGTCATACTTCGGTTGTGGGTTTGATTCCCGCATCCTTGTCCCATACGATGGGTTGTCGCCTGTCCTATGGGTTGTCCTTTTTCTAAAACTATAATATCATAATATCAAATAGTTCTAGCCTTAAACAATACTATCTGATGTCTAACCTAATCCATTCCAATCTTTAGGATTATCCAAAATACTTCTATCCAATCTCATAGTATAAATAAAAAGATTACTAGAGAGGTCATATACAAATAATATGATTACCATCATTTATCCCCCATATATCATAAGATATATCTTGTTGGTCATATTCCAAACATTTTAATACCTTAATCATGTATTCTCTTGAAACACGAGTTACCATAGAACCTTAGTGAAAACATGACTACTATAAAAAGTTAACTCTTTCCACATACCAAAATCCCAAAAATTCAATATACTCAAATCATGATATCACTTTGTCCTTATATCAGTCATGAGATCATCAATAATATCCAACATATTAGTTTCTACTTATCCCTTCATTATGCGCATATCAACTGATTTCCAAAAATATTTGAATCCCTTTTCATGGTTACCGATACCATATTCTTATAGAAAACCACAATGGACTAATACAATGATATTTCAATATACCATAAAAGTACCTCAACAACATTATTCTTTTTATTCCAATACATAATCCATTCAATCCATCCTCTTCAATTATTGACATGGAATAGGTCCTTCCTTGATTTAGAAGTATCCTTTTAGGTTAGGGAATTGAGTTGGGTAATGCCCATGTTCTCCACAGATAAGACATTGAACACCATAACAGTGCGTCACTCTATGACCCTTTTACCCACACACATAACATCTTCCCCTCCATTTGAGGTATTCCTCAAGGTTCTTATTCCATTATTCTTGATATTTAGAAAGCTTAATCTTCCTTCCTATATTTTCCTCACCATTTGACCATGCATAAAATTCTATCTTCCACTTATTTGATAACATAAGAATACAATTAATGTCCACCTTGTTAATCATATATCGCGATGACTGATTCAACGTAATCACAATATCTTTCCCTCCAGGAATTACTCAATTTCATTGATCATAGTCACCAATTTGTCCATTATAATCAATGTTAACTGAATTTCTTCTTGTTACCTCCATTGACTAAAACCAGAAACCATAGTGTAAGAAATAGTTAAAATAATGAGCAACCACATAATCATAAAAAGTCACATATGGGATGTCTAACTTATCCAAAATTCTTTAATCCATGACACCTTAGGGTCACCCTTGGTTTTTAATGATCATCAACATAATTCTAGGATAGTAACATCTAGTTATACAAAACCTTAGGAACATCCCTAGGCATACATTCAAAATATCTCTAGGGATCTCACTAAATATTTCACATCCTTGTTTCCAAAGGTTAACTAATCCTTTTCTATGATAAAAACTTTAGAGACCCAAAGTTTGAAATACATGTATGTTACATTAATTTTGCTGAATACTTAATATATACTGAAAGCAAACACCCAAGGACCGTAATAGTTTAGTGTCTTTGGAAACACAAAACATATTCTTCTAATCATGGTGAAAGATATTCAAAATCTCCAATAAAGATATTCCCCTTTTGTTTTCTTACCCAAAACCTTTCTTTATATCCTAGGGAAAATAAATCATATAAAGTGTGAGATCAAATTCTCTATAAGGGTAAACATGGAGAACATCAAACAATCCTTATACATTTGAACGTAAAAACATGAACATAAAACACAAGTAATGACATAAATCACTGCAGTATATAAGGAATAGATCACAAAAAAACATTAATCATGATAAAATAGCAGGGGAATAAAACTTGTAATTGTAGAAAACCATTAAGAACATGATCTTATTTCTATATTAGCCAAATCATTTCTACCAAGGCCATTATAGTGGACAAAGTCCATTATTGAACCGGGCTTACCAGCGATTCCATCCCTGTATTACTGAACTAGATTTTACCTTCCGTTCCAGCCATGTCTATCTCATGAGATACAAATCTTTACCCAATGCATTAGAGGGAGATATAGGTCTCACCCATATCATAATGAAACCATTCTTATGTGTGCCTCAAAATCATTAATCATATATCATAGCATAACCCATATAATAAAATGGGATTCTTAAACATCATGCCATCATAACATAATCCATATAAGATAAAATAACTTCATAAAAATAATTCCATCATAATAAAATCAATGTAATAATAGGGATATAAACATAACCCTGTATCATCTTATATGGTAAATAATTTTGATAAAACACTTGAAATCAGTTCTTGAGGAAAATATCCTTTCTTCTTCAAAATCATTTTCTTTTCTCAAAATGACATGAAATTTTAAAAGGAAAGAGTTTTGTTTAAAATTAACCTGAAATATTTTAGAGGTATCTTCATGGAAATAAGGAGTTATGAAACCATAAAAATCCATTCATTCTATATAATTTTAAAAAAAAATTCTCCTCGTACTTGTGGCGGAAAAGACAAAAATTACCTCGTATGGTAAACAAAAGAAAGATTCCTTCCATACCTTATTGTTAAAGTCCAAAAAGGACAAAATGAATTTAAACATACATGAAATAATAGTAAAAATTTTATGAATACATTGTTAGAAAACATGTACATGGATGATAAATATAACCCCAATAAATACTTAAGAATAAACTATCTCGGATAAGAATGAGATTGGAATAATTATCCCTTACCTTATGTACAATTTCTTGCATATGTGTTGAGACTCCTGCATAGTGGGTTTTAAACATATTATTAAATTTTAATAGAACCATAATAATATTTATGATATCATATATGATTCACTTACGACTTTATAATACCCGTTCATTTTCCAATTCCATGTTAAAGCAACGTTTTGTGTAAAATCGTTTCATTTATCGTACGTGTTTTGACTTGTAATTATACATATGATTACTTAGATCATTATTAATTACTTACAGAATTTAAAACATGATTTATATATAATATATATTCAGAATATATATATATATATAATAGATTGATAAATGGAATTAAATACACCATTCATGGAGACGGTAGGACGTACGTACCCAAGAAAGTTGTTTTCGCTTCCTTATTAAATTGAATGGAAGTAGATGACATATATATAAATATATAAATCTAGTATAATTATTATGTCATATATTTCTTTATTACTAATTATATATACTTTATAATAATTCTTGAATGGTTAACATGGAGAATGAATCTCATCGCATCGTGGAGATGGTAATCTGTACGTACGCACGAGTGATGATATCATTCCCATAATTATTGAATGGAATTGGAGTGGATTATATAATATCTCATAATTAGAATTATTTTATAATAATAATATATTGTTATTATTTCCACCATTATACCCATCCATTTAAGGTGGTGGAAAAACAGATTACACCACAGCATGGAGACGGTATTCCGTACACACGCACGTGCGGTGATTTCGTTTTTCATAGGATGGATTGAAGGTAAAATATGGATATTTCAAATTTATAATAACATATAAGTATATTAGTTATACTCATGTTATTACTTTATAATAAAACAACTAAATAAGTGGAAGTAGAATAAGAAATAAATTTGAAAGAATTAGTAAAGGATATTAACAATTCTTCGACGCGCCTCTTCTAAACATCCTCTTAGGGCACTAAAGATGGTATTTGAAGAAAACCAGAACCTATAGTATGTTTCTAGTGAAGTGGATAAGAGAAATATATAGGGTTTGACCGATCTTGATGGATCAAAATGTTTTGAAGATGAGAGGGAGGAGGTACCCTTTTATAAGAGAAGAGAGGGGCACTTTTAAAAACCTCTAAAATATTAATTTATAATAAACCCAAAGCACACATAAAAGTTCCAAAATGACTCAAATTCGAATATTAGATGAGATTGAATTGTAATATTATTAGATAAGAAAATTTAGTCATGTTGGTTAATTATTTTAATCCTTATCAACTTGATTTATCCTTATTTAATCTATTTAATTTTATTTGTGGTAATAATATTCTAAATTTTAAATTGTCATACATAATTACTTATGTGTTTTCAATTGTCCATAATTTGATAAATTATGAAATTTTAGGACATATAAATTTATTTTTATAATTTTTAAATATTTTTTTGATTTTTAAACAATTTAATAATTTATTATTTTTATAAAATATCAATAGTGTCAATTTTGACAATATTCAATTATTTGAATTTAAATAAAATCCACAGAAAAAAAAATATTAGAACAAGAATATTTAATAGATCCCTATAATTTAATATTTATCTTTAAAATTAGTTTATCACAATAAATAGATCATGTAATATTTATTTTAATATTTTCAAAACCATTTATCTGATATTTAACTTAATAAAATAATTTCTACGTCACTATTGTGTCACCATTAATGATAATTATTTAATACCGAAAAATTATAAATAAATTCAAATTATGTAGATAATTTTATTATTTTTCTGAGGACTATTTATGTTAGAAGTTTTATGTTGTTTATCACTAAATTAAAATTATTACACTTATAAGATATAAGAGAGTGACATGTTGTCACTTTCTTTGGTTTTAATAATAATTACATCCTTTTCATTGTAAAAGTCCATGAAATGAATCTACTATGACCCTTAGGAGATATGGGTTTACCTTTATTCATCCAATAGAATTTTGGCAGGTGTTAGGGTAATCTTATAATTTTCCCCCTTAATTACCCAATTTACCTTTAATTGTAGTAAATAAAATTTACCATAGTTACTATTTATAATGCCTAAAAATAAAAATAATCCTATTAAAATTATTTGGACCTACTTATTCCAAATATGGAATCCATTTTTCCAAATTTGAAACACAGAAGTTGTAGTATTTAATTTAAAATTAATCCTACTATTAAGAAAACGGGTTTTAAAAGTTAAAACATTGCAAAAGATTAAAATATTTTACCTAGGAATTAAATGTAAAATTAATGATAATGACTTGAATTAAATAGTAAAAATATATTCTATTTATACTTTAATACCATTAAATATTATATTTTAACCATATAAATTATCTTCGTGAAAAATGTTGTTTTTAATTAAACTTTATCGTATTTTTAATATTTATCAAAATATGAATGTTAACCGAAGAATATTAAAAATTTATCCAAAGTAAATTTTTATATAATTATTTTTTTGAATAAGTTTATTTTGTCAAATTGAACTCATAAATGTTTAGAAAACTATATTTATAGTGGGTGCGCCATCAAAAGGTGACAAAACTGCATTTTTTGATAAAAACTTATTTTACACGAAAAATTTATTTTGTTTCATACCGTGTTTTAGAATATGTGTAAGATGAATGATATTGTTATAAAAATCAAAAATTGGTTAATACTATTCATAACGGCTAGTTCATAATAACATATCATTTTTTAATGAAACTCAGTATTGTGTACAACACACGCTATTGAGGAAGGTCTCTCTTGCATGTAACAGAAGCCAAGAATAGTGTTACATATACTACAAGCTAATACAGTATTGCATATAGTGCAATCTAATCTTGGTGTAACTTACAACACAAGACATCAAAGAAATTAAAAATAATATTTCTCATAAAATCTGAGGATGTTACAGTACCAACTCTTAAGATCCATCCTTATAACTACATAATGAACAACATCAAGAAATTATCCATAACCAAACCTATAATTAAATAATAATAGCTCCATGGGTACCAATGTGAATTTGAAACCCAAGAAGGCTGTGAGTATAACTCATTAGTGCACCCCAAATAATGTCCCTTTACTAACAATTCAATAATATGGTGCATGTGGGGATACTACTGATAAAAATTTAATCAGTTATCCAAATCGATATTTTATATAAAAAGGAAATACCAAAAAAATTGATCCTCAAGATCCACAATGATAGTCAACATCAATCTAAACCTATACCATCCATTTATAGTAATTATATGGTTATCAATCAAATTATATCTTAATTGGTTTCAAGGTATAAAACCAAGGAAACCATAATTAATAGAGCACATTAGAATCCATTGGGGATCCATCATGAATTCCCATCAACTATCCATCCAATATATATGGAATTTACCCATCGTATTCTTCTCAATGTCATGTGGGAGAATCTAAAATATCCAACAACATAATTCTCAAAATTGAATCCAAGGGGCCACATGTCCATGGAATTTAGAGTATCTAGATTGACTATAATTTTAACCCACACACATGGAATTCTATCTTCTAAAATCAAGTCAAATTTAGGGAGCTCATTACACAACATTAACAAGGATACCCTATGTAAATCCATTCCTTTAATACATGTAATTAAAATACAGAATACTTCACCCAAATCCAACGGGGTTCTCCCCAAAGCATTTACATTGATGAATCAATTAGTAATCCAAGGTGGATCATGGTATTCTTTATCTTGAGACATGATTGACCAAAGGAATTATCCTCCAAAGACAATTAATAAAGTACTAAAATTAAATCTAGACTCACTAAATATATTCCAACCATTTTTATCCAAAACTAAATCCAGGGTATGAAACCCAAGTCATTCCATCCATTTCCATCATTCACACAAGAAATATCATTTACCAAAAACTATAATAATTATTAGATCTCATTTACTTGGAAAACCCACATCTATTTAATTAAGGTCATGCCATTTACCTTGTCTTGATAAAATTGGGTGACATTCAAAAGATATAATCCAAAACTCTTTATAGTTTTCTTATTGGAACTCTATTTAACCAAAACTATCATTTAAAATTTAATTGAGTTTTATTTTTAAATTTGTAAATGATAAACTTTTTTACTTCTAAAACATTCACTTTTACATTTTATATGAAAACCTTACCATTTAAATCAAGCCTAATGACCCGCCACCTAGTCTTGTCCAAGACAGACAAATAATTCCTAACAATCCATGACCCTAACTCACAACCAATATACCAATACTAAATAATAATTATTTATTAACTTAGTTTTAATTAATAAAAAAATTTACATAGGAATAATCATTAATTTAATCAATATGTACTCCTCCCACACCAAAATTGAGTACAACATCCCTTTGAAGACCCATTCCATTCTACTAAAACTAATCTTGACCAAATAACTATCATTTGAACCAAAACCATAGGAAATAGTTTATAATATAGATAAAAAAACTATAAATAATTGACACAATGATTACCTTCATCAAAATTAGGGGTGAAAACGTGAGAACAATATCTCATGAAACCCACTAACTAGGTACCACATAAGCACTATCATCTTGAGGAAATTTCTTCCTTATCTTGTAGATTAATCATTAAAATACCTAATTAAAACAACATAAAAATCATAATAATAATGATTAGAGATAAAATTAGTCATATGCTTACTATAAGTTTACTAAAACATTATATTTAAGGAGAATAAAATAAAATAGAGGTATATTCAATGTGGAGGAGAGAGAGGAGAATGAGAGAACATATAGGGATGTCAGGTAGACAAAGGGAGATGGAGTGGAGGGTTTGAGTTAATGAAATTTAAGGGTATTAGTGTAAAAAGACACTTTTAAAGGGGAAACTATTTTGAATCATGGTTTGCTAAATTCTTTTCCAAGTGTATAGCCATAACTTTTATGGAACCCCCACATTGGATGATTATGCCATATGGTTTGCAAGAAATTCAGAAATCCGTGAAATTTGGATTTGGAACCCTTTACAATAATTCACATGACCATTCTGCAACAATGAAAAAATTGTGTGCTATGCCCCATACTAAAACCACCTCACCTAGTTTGCCTTGAAGCTCAAATTGTTTACGTTAAACCTTGTTCTAATCATGAAACTCAACCATTCACTATTGAAAATAAACTAGAAATAACCTCATTCATAGGGTACTACATGGTTTTTCCAAAATTGTGAACACTGAATCATTCACCTTGGATAGGAAACATCGCAAACTGTAAAAACTTATCCCTAAGATTTCATGACTTATTCGGACACCAGATTCACCTTACGGGTCCCAATACATATCCAAAATCCTCACATTATGACTTCTAAACTTTCATAATTTCAATCCGAGACCTAATTCAAAATCCATCCTGTCCATAAAAAATTAAATTTCCTTTGAAATTATAACCCATCTATATTCATATGGTATTAAAGTAGGTTTATATATTTAATGATTCTTCTCCATTGATTAGTTTTGGTTATTTATTTACATTGTTCATTATTTATTATATTTCCATTAAATTATGTTTTTTATTAATGGTTTACCCATTTTTTCTTGGTATTCAATGTTGAAAGGAAATTTTATGGTTCCAAATGGATTTTATGAAGGATGTGTATTTGATTCATGCAATGTGCTTGATATAATATTGAAATGTAGATTTCTATTTTCAAATATATTTATAAATGAGTTTATAATTTTTTTTTACTTTATGATATATATTTAAATTATTTTGGGCATGTGTGGTTTATGAAATTATGATTTGCTAAAGATTTATGTGTTTTGAAATTTATGACACAATGAATACCTTGGGTGTGGGAGTAACTTAGATGATTTAAGTCCTCACATAGGTTTTGAACTAGCCGGGGAATATTTTCCATGTGATCAAAGATAAAATATAAAGGAAATAATATCCGAGGGACCAAAATAGCCCATGAGAGGAATATAGTTCTCAAGGATGATTAGGGGGAATATAATCATTTTGTACTCCCATAGCTGGCTTGTGAACAATGCTGTAGAATAGGTCAAGCTTAACCCCATTGGTTAAACCCAATTATGCATATTACATGGGTTAGGATTGATTTGGATATCTTATACTTTATTCCATAGTTATATTAGTTAAATATATGATGATATTATTCATATACACATTCCATATTTGGATAAGTTTAATGTATTTATGTCATGTGGGTTCTCTTCCTTTAATTTGAACCAGGATCACTCATGTTTTTGGAATATTTTTTTTGGAAAAGCATAAAATATTTATTGAAAAATATTTTCAATGTAAATCGTGTTAAATTTGGTTTTCAAAATAGATTTACTTGTTTTCATGGAGAAATAACTTATTTAGATTCATAGTGGTATCCAATTGGGATTTTACCTCACAGAATACATATGAATTTGGTTGTATGAAGACATGGTTTTGTATGAAATAATTAAAGGTAAGGGAATAATGTCTTTTAGTGTCACCTTCAAATTACTATCATCCCTAGTTAGCTTGGGATGGTGGATAAAATTGCCTCAAGTGTATTAACTATTATCGAGGAATTTTTTGATTTTAGATCATTCAACATGTTATGTATTATCCTCTTTGTCCTTAATCATGCTATCAGTTTTTTATTATATTGACTAATGGATATTTTATATGTACTATTTATAAATATAAAGTGATATTGGATATGATACCTACTTCTTGTTTTTACAAAAAATGCAATGTTGGTTTTTTATATTTATTGATGTAGTTTATCGGATGGAGAATAAATCAAATTTATGGGTGGGTGATGCATGATTTTGAATGGTAAAACCATTACCCAATGGTTGTATGTGATACTCTGATACATGTCTCCAAACTCTGGAAATCAGGAACATGTTTTGAGATATTTAGTAGGATGGGTCAGTTCAAACTTGGGTGATTCATTAAGAAATGGTATTAGAGACCTCTTTTTTATTTATAGGTTAGTAGTATACATGATATAGGACCCTCAATGCTCAAGTGGTTGGTAAAAAGGAGTGGTTAGATAGCTCTCTATAGTACCAAACCTTTATTTAACATATTATTGGGTTTTTGAGGATATTTTATGTCTTTTATCAATGATTATTGGTTTTGACAACAACCCACGAGTGTTTTTTAGAGACATTGATTTTTGGGGTAAAACTGGGGAGGAAAACAGAGGCACATGGTCCAAAGGAACCACGAATAGGCTATAGAACCAGTCCTGGAATCCTAAAATTCTTTTTAACATTATTAGTGTGCATTTTGTGAAACTGTGTAGAAAAAACAAATATAATAAAAAATATCATTTTTATTTTTGAATGATTTTTGATTTTAAGGTGATTGTTTGAGATTTATAAGAAGTGTTTATTGTGATTTAATTGATGTTTTGGGACTTTGTTTTTGTATTTAATGAGTTTGTGTCTTGTGTTGTCTAGATAATGCCTCCCAGAAGATCCTCCACTAATTGAAGAGATGGATATGTAGATAATGATCCATAAGTTAATGCTCTAGTTAGAATTTCCAATATCTATGCCAAGAGTGTAAAAGAAACCTGGAATGGATAGTAGACCATTCTCAAGAGTTCACAAAGAAGAATAAGCAGGTTTTAAATAGAGATAATGGAACCTAGGATTTCAAGGGATGTATTTAAATTACCAATCATATAATTATCTTCTTAAAGACCATTTATACCTATAAAATTTCATTAATAACTTATATATTGGAAGGATTATCTATTAAGTAGTGTGAATCCATAGTGAAAGAAAAGTTGTCCGAGGACCTCACATGGGCGACCTTAAATAAGGATTTCAATCATTAATTATATATTGGGAAACAAACAAGTGTGAAGATCTATGAATTTATAATGGTGGATTGTGAAGACCATTCAATGAAGGAGTATACTACTTGGTTTCCCGAGTTGGTTCATTTTCCCCCCAATCTCATCATGAATAACTATTATAAGGCTCAATGTTTCTAAATGTGGATAAATACTAAGATAAAATCAATGATTATTCTAATTTTCCTACTGAAATATGATGATGTGGTTGATAAATACATTATGAGTAATGTATATTTAGCTAGGAAGATGGGCCTCATTAGGGTTCATCTAGAAGCAAGAGGTATCTATAACACTTACTCAATTCAGAAGAGGATGAAACAAGAATATCATTGGGTTATGGGTAGAGGTTATCAATATTCGTTATGTTCATTTACATTGGTATCTTTATGTAATAATCTTAAGGCCAATTATCTATATGGGAAGTTTAGAGAAACGTGTCCTATTTTTTGCAAGGCTGTAACACCCCGAGATTTTATGAGAAGTATTCTTTTTAATTTATTTGATGTCTTGTGTTGTATGCTACACCAAGATTATCTTTTTCTATACGCAACATCATTTTAGCTTGCAGTATATGCAACAATATTCTTGGATCGTGTTACACAAAATTTCAAGTTTGTTTTAAGTTATTGTACATAACATTGAGTGTGTATATATATATATTCAATATATAAATGAAATATGGTTGTATTTTATTATACGCAACAACAAAATAATCTTTCACTATATGAAACCCTAACTTGGCTTGCATTACACGCAATGACGACCTTCCCCGATAGCGTGTGTTGTACGCAATACCGAGTTTCACTAAAGAACGATATGTTATACAAACTATCCGTTATGAATTGTAATACCCACTTTTGGAAATTTTATTTTTCAAAATGGACTTCATATTTGGATCGTAATATCGAAATTAGCCTAGGGTGATTTTTTTTGTATTTTTCGGAAAGCATTCAATTTTTGATGAATAGTGAAAACACTGGGTTACTATTTAAAAACCGACTTTTTAAATAAATAATTATTTATTTTATTTAAATTTATTTTAGTTCAAAATTGATACATAATACCTATATAAGTTCAATTTAATTCATTGGTGTCATTTTATAATAATTGTAGACATATAAAAATTTTATTGAACTTTTCACCGTTTTTTACCCACCTCCTAGGAGAATTTGAAAATTTACATAAAACATAATTTTTCCGCTTCTGTGAGTGGAATTTCTAAAATTTGAGAGACACAGTTAATATCATGGAGTAAAATGTGGTTCGATAAGATAAAAATAATTTTTGGTGAATAGTAACTTTTTACCTTTATTTGCCACAGTTAAAAGTAAATAGGATAATTATGGGTAAAAATGATATTATTATTACCCTAACACATGTCATCATTCTATTGGATAAGTGTAATTCGACCAAAAACAACCTTAGGAATAAATTATTACCCTTTAGGTCCACTTGGATTAGATTAGGACACTTATTATTATTTTATTTAAAGAAAAGTTAAAATAGTTAAAATCAAAGTTTAATATCTAAAACATTTTTAATATAGGGTTATACATAAGATAAGTTCAACTATAAATATTCATTAGAAATCTAAAACTATTTCCTACATAATTGTATTTTATTTATAATTTTTAGACATTATATAATTTAATTTATTTATGACATAATGATGATGCAGTAATTACCTTATTAATGAAATATTAACATAATTGATTTTATAAATACCCAAATAAATGTAATTTGAGACTTTTTATGAATTAAAAAAATTTTATAGGTTAATATTACTTGTTATTATTGATTTAATTAACTTTTTTTGAACGGATAATTCTTTTATAAGTTTCACAAAAATCAAGTACAAAATAGTGTCAAAATTGACATTAAATAGTTTTTAGAACAAATATTATATTATTAATTGTTATTTTATTCCTAAAAATATATGGTTTGTCCAAATGACTTTGATAAGGATATATATATTAATAATGAACCACTTTGGGTTCTTTTGTCTTGTTATAGTACGTTTATTAACCATATATTGTAAGAAAACAAAAAGACACGGTAAAAGATAAATTATTTAACATAGAGTTAAATCTAAATGATAATGAAAAAACAGTAACCTAAACTTGTCTAAAACCTATTGGATGAGGGTATTTGGACCCATAACTACGTTATCTTATAAATAAATCAATTTATATCTATTATAAACTGAATATGACTTTATTATAAAATAATATTTTATGTTTTTCCTAAGGTGCCTCTCTCCTCCCTTATAAAAAGGGCACCCCTTCCCTCTTCTCTTCACATTCTTTTGATCCTTGAAGCTCGACCAACCCCTTCCCATTTCCCTTTCATCTTACCTAGAAACATTATAGAGGTTCTGGTCTCCTCAAAAGTCCAACCCTAGTGCCTTAAGAGGAGGTTAAGAAGAGGCGCATCAAAGAAGAGGTAATATCCTTTACCGATTCCTTCCAATTTATTTCTTCTTCTACTTCTTATTATTTATTTGTTTCATCATAAATTAATAACATCAGTGTCACTAATATACTGATATGTTATTATAAATATGAAACAACCCAATTTCATTTTGTATTCATGCTATGGAAACGAAATCACCGCACATGCGTACGTACAGAATACCGTCTCCACGCCATGGTGTAATCTGTTTTCCACCACCGCCTTACTTGGATGGGTATAATGGTGTAAATAAATAACCATATATGATTTTATTAAAGTGATATTGATTCTCAAATACTATACATACACTTCAATACAATTCCACGATCATGGGAATGATATCATCGCTCGTGCGTACGCAAGGACTACCGTCTCCATGAACACGATGAGATTCATTTTCCATGATTTACCATTCAAGTATGATTATAAAGTATATATAATAAATAATTGTGAATGATATTACATAATAATGATACTTTATTTATGTAAATATCTGTTTCATTTACTTAATTCCATTTAATTCAATAAGGAAATGAAAACATCGTCTGTGCGTACGTACGGTCTACCGTCTCCACGAACGGGGTACTTCATTTCATTTATATATCTATTATATATATATATATATACTGAATATATATATGATATATAAATCATGATTTAAATTCTTGAAGTAAGTAAATGAATATATAAGTAATAATAATATCAATAACAACAAGTCCAAACACGTACAATAAATAAAACGATTTTACCCAAAATGGTGATTTAACATGGAACTCACAAAAGAACGTGTAATATAAAGTCATAAGTGAACCATATATGATATCATAAGAATGAATATTATTCTGTAATAAGTCAATGACATTATTTAAATCATTATACTGGTGGTTCGGATACGTACGAAGCATATCAGACCTAAGGTAGGGGATAATTTTGAAAATCTCATTTTTATCCGAGATTTATTATACGTAAGTATTTACTGGGGTTGTATTTTTCATCCATGCCCATAAAATGTTTTCATAATGTGTTTAATATTCTTCCATATATGTTTAATGTCATGATTTCTCCTCTTTGAATTTTACTTTGTGTTATGGAAGGAATCTTTCTTTTTTTACCATACGAGGAACTTTTTGACTTTTCCGAAAAAAGTACGAGAAGAATGTTATTTTTAACTTATATGGTGTGAATGGATTTTTATGATTTTATAACGAATTATTTCAATGAATTTTCCTCTACAAAATTTTTAGGACTATTTTCAACAAAATACTTTTCTTTAAAAATTGCATGTCATTTTCTGAAAAGAAAATGATTTTGAAGAATAAAGGATATTTTCATCAAGAATTCTTTTCAAGTGTTTTATTAAAACCATTTTCCATCTAATATGACATTATTTAATATGTGTATGTTTCAAGTATAATTTATCTATGATTTACATGGTTTCACTTTTCTTATGATTAAATGATATCCATTTGTTTTATATGGATTATGTTATGATGAAATGATGTTTATGAAACCCATTTTATTCGTTGAGTTATTATGAATGATGTATGTTTATTTTGTGGCACACGAAAGAATGATTTAATTATGAGATGGGTGGGACCTATATCTCCCTCCAATGAATTGGGTAATGATTTATATCCCATGAGATAGAAATAGTTGGAACGGTAAGTTAATCTGGTTCAAAAGAGGAGTGAACTCGATTCAGAAAGGGACTTTGTCCACTAATATGGTCTTGGCAGCAATGCCTTGGCTACTATGGAAATCATATCATGTTCTTAATGGATGCCACAATTACATGTTTTCTTCCCATGCTATTTTATCATTATTTTTGTTCCATTATGATATATGCCTTATGTACTTCCATGATTTATGTCTTTGCTCAATATTTTTATGTTTTCATTTTATGTTCAAGTTTTTGCATTCAAATGTTTATGAGTTGTTTTATGTTCTCTATGTTTACCCTTACTGAGCATTTGAGTTCACCCTTTTTATGTTTTATTTTCCTTAGGATATAAATAAAGGATTTAGGTAATAAAACAAAATGGAAAGATCTTTATGGGAGATGTTGAAGATATTTCACCAAGATTAGAAGATTATATTCTAAGTTTTCAAAGACACTAAACTATTACGGTCTTTTGGTGTATGTTTTTGTTATGTATTAAGTATTCTGAAAATGTAATGTAATGTCCATGTACGTCAAGCTTTGGGTCTCTACAGTTGGTATCATAGGTTCGGTTTAGTCAACCTTTGGAAACTAGGATGCGAGAACTTTATTGAGATCCCTAGAGATATTTCTAATTAATGTATAGGGATGTCCCTAAGGTTAAGTATAAGTATAGGTTATAGTCCTAGAATTACGGTAACGATATAAGAATTAAACCTAAGATGTTAGATATTGAATTTAATCCCCCTTGATTATGATTTTCTCCTCCCACACTATTCTTTTTGGTTTTTAGAAAATGGTTGGAAACCGGAAGATTCACGATAATGGAGGGTATGATGGACAATGGAATGATATTCTTCATAAGCAACCAAATGAAATTAGATCTGGAATTCCACATATCGTTATTATGCCTAATCGGAAATCTCATAATATGACCAATAATCTAAACTTTGTTAAGTTTCCTGACTTAGATAATAAGAGAAAGATGGAGTTTCATGATGATCATAGAGGAAAGAAAGTTCAATTTCCCTCATGTATATCATGTTGGAAGAGGAATTAGGGAGAATGTTTCAAAGGAACTGGAAGATTATTTGGGTGGGGAAAATAAGGACACAAAGCTAGTAATTGTAAAGGAAAAGTTTTGGTTAACACCACAGACAAGGATAATGGTATTTCTAAGACATCAACAATGGTTAAGTGTTTTACATGTGGAATGTACGGGCATTATGCAAACCAATTCCCTAAGGGGAAATCTCATAAAGAGAATCAGCATGGTCATATGGGTAGTATTTATGTGGATGATGATGGAGAGACTACAAATGATATATGATATGGAATAAATGATGAAGCTCAGTCAGTGGTTTAATAAGGTAGTGTAATGACTGTATGTTTATCAAGAATAATGTATGGTACTATGAAATAAAGAAAAATCTAAGGATTGTTACACTATTGCTTTTGCTTGAGTTTTGAAAGTATATGTTGAATGGTACTGGTATCCATGAAATGTTATTCAAATATTTTTTTAAATCACCTAATATGCGGATAAATAATGGATAAATAATTAATGAAATGTTTGATAGTATTAATGAGATCATGACTGATATAAGGACTAAGTGATATCATGGTTTGAGTATATTGAATTTTTGGGATTTTGGTATGTGGAAAGAGTTAACTTTTGACAGCACTCATGTTTTCACTAAGGTTATATGGTAATACATGTTTCAAAAGAATACATGTTTGGAATGCAATCAAAAAGACATATCTTATGATATATGGGGGATAAATGGTGGAATTCACATGCTTGGTTAATGACATTTCTAGTAATTGTTTTCATTATACTATGAGATTGGACAGATGTATTTTGGATAAGACTAATGACTGGAATGGATTATGTTAGAAATCAGATAGTATTGTTTAAGGTTATAACTTTTTTTTGATATTATTTATAGAATGTTATAATCATGTAGTTTTAGAAAAGGACAACCCGTAGGATGGGTGACAACCCATCGCGTCGGATAAGGCTATGGGAATCGAACCCACAACTGAAGTGCGATAGGCCTTTATCACCTACCACTGGCCTACAGGAAGTCCCTGGTTAGTAGAAACTAGTTTTATTATTTTAAGGGTTATGATATATGAAGTATAAGTCCATTCTTGGATCCATATACATTTAATATCGCCATATATGGACGTATGTATATTGAATAACTTTTTCTAACATTTAGTTTGAGAATGATGGAATGACCCATCATTCTATCACATGATCTGCTACCACTTCACAAAAGACACATTCAACTTCATTTTTTAAGAGATGAAGGGGAAATTTTTCAAGGAAAAACAATAGTATGATTGTACCAAAAATCAAGTAAGTATTTCTTTTAATTCAACAATTCTTCAACATTAGGGAAATGATCTTGGAAACGAAAAATGTTGTTCTAGTGCCCTTATATCCGATGAATCAGATGTTACCTTAGATCATCAGAAATTTATTGCTTTGTGATTGTTGGATTTTTCATAGCCATGTTCTCTACCACTCTCCATCAGAACTTGATGGTTAGATTTATCTTCCATATCCATATTTCACCTATGTTCTCCAATGTGGAAACCCAGTGAATAGTTAATTTGGGTAACCTTTATGTTTCATACTTTAGATTTTGAAGATAAGTTTTGGTATTCCTTTTTACGATTTGGGTTTCTATTAAAACTTTTGAGTAGTAAACCAATTATGACCCCGACGAATTTTGTGGGCGAAATTCATTTTAAGGGGGGTAGAATGTAACACCCTATGATTTTATGAGAAGTATTATTTTTAATTTATTTTATGTCTTGAGTTTTGTGCTACACCAAGATTATCTTTCACTATACACAACACCGTTTTAGCTTGCAGTATATGCAACACTATTCTTGGATCATGTTACACACAATTTCAAGTTCGTTTGAAGTTATTGTATGCAACATTGAGTATATATATATATATATATTCAATGTATAAATGAAATATGGTTGGATTCTATTATACGCAACAACAAAATAATCTTGCACTACACACAACCCTGACTTGGCTTTCATTACACGCTTTCACGACCTTCTCAAATAACGTGTGTTGTACAGAATACCGAGTTTCACTAAATAATGATATGTTATATAAACTAGCCATTATGAATAGTAATAACCACTTTTTGAAATTTTAATTTTCAAAATGGACTTCATTTTTGGATTCGGAATATCGAAATTAGCCTAGGGTGAATCTTTAGTATTTTTCTGAAAACTTTCAATTTTTATGAATAGTGAAAACACTGGGTTACAAATTAAAAACTGACTTTTTATATAAATAATTATTTATATTATTTAAATTTATTTTAGGTCAAAATTGATTTATAATACCTATATAATTTCATTTTAATTCATTGGAGTCATTTTATAAAAATTTTAGACATATAAAAATTTTATTGAACTTGTCACCGTCTTTTACCCCCCTCCAAGGAGAATTTGAAAATTTACATAAAATTTAATTTTACCACTTTTGTGAGTGGAATTTCCAAAATAAGAGAGACACGGTTAATATAAAGGAGTAAAATGTTGTTCAATAAGATAAAAATAATTTTTGGTGAATAGTAACTTTTTACTTTTATTTACCACGGTTAAAAGTAAATAGGGTAATTAAGGGTAAAAATGATATTATTATTACCCTTAAACATGTCCTAATTCTATTATATATGTGTAATTAGAACAAAAACAACCTTAGGTATAATTTATTACCCTTTAGGTTCACTTGGATTAGATTAGGACACATATTATTAATTTATTTAAAGAAGAGTTAAAATAGTAAAAATCAAAGTTTAATAACTAAAACATTTTTAATATTGGGTTATACATAATATAAATTCGACTATAAATATTTATTAGAAATATAAAAATATTTCCTACATAATGGTAATTTATTTATAATTTTTACAGATTAAATAATTTAATTTATTTATGACACAATGATGATGCGATAATTACATTTTGAATGAAATATTAACATAATTGCTGTTATAAATATCCAAATAAATGTAATTTGAGACTTTTTATGAATTAAACTAATTTAATAGGTTAATATGACATGTTAGTATTGATTAAATTAACTTCTTTAGAACTAATAATTCTGTTATGATTTTCACAAAAATCATGTACCAAATAGTGTCAAAATTGACATAAAATAGTCGTTAAAACAAATATTATATAATTAATTTTTATTTTATTCCAAAAAATATAAGGTTCGGCCAAATTACGTATATAAGGATATATATATTAATAATGAACCATTTAGGGTTCTTTCGGCTTGTTATAGTATGTTTATTAACCATATTGTGTAAGAAAACTAAAAGACATGGTAAAAGTTAAATTATTTAACAAAGAGTTAAATCTAAATGATAAGAATAAAACAATATCCTAAACTTGTCTAAAACTAATTGGTTGAGATTATTTCGACCCATAACCACTTTATCTTCGAAATAAATCAATTTAGAGCTATTATAAACCAAATATGAATTTATTATAAAATAATATTTTATGTTTTTTCTAAGGTGCCCCTCTCCTCCCTCATAAAAAGGGCACCCCTTCCCTCTTCTCTTCACACCCTTTTGAGCCTTGAATATCAGAAAAACCCTACCCATTTACCTTATAATATTCCCTAGAAACATTATAGAGGTTTTGGTCTCCTCAAAAGACCAACCCTAGTGCCTTAAGAGGAGGTTAAGAAGAGGCTCATCAAGGAAGAGGTAATATCCTTTACCGATTCTTTCCAATTTATTTCTTCTTATAATTCTTCTTCTTTATTTGTTTCATCATAAATTTATAACATCAGTATCACTAATATAATTATATGTTATTATAAATATGAAACAACCCAATATCATCTTCTTTCCATCCTACGGAAACGAAATCACTGCGCGTGCGTACGTACGGAATACCGTCTCCACGCCGTGGTGTAATATGTTTTCCACCACCACCCTACTTGGATGGGTATAATGGTGTAAATAAATAACTATATATGATTATTGTAAAGTTATATTTATTCTGAAATATTATACATACACTTAAATACATTTCCACGATAATGGGAATGATATCACCGCTCGTGCTTACGTACGGACTACCGTCTCCACGAACGCGATGCGATTCATTTTACATGATTAACCATTCAAGTATGAATAATTAGTATATATAATAAATAATCATGAAAGATATTACATAATAATGATACTGGATTTATGTACATATATGTTTCATTTACTTAATTCCATTTAATTCAATAAGGAAATGAAAACAACGTTCATGCGTATGTACGGTCTGCCGTCTCCATGAAAGGTGTATTTCATTTCATTTATATATATATATACTGAATATATATATGATATATAAATAATGATTTATATTTTTTTAGTATGTAAATTATGATATAAGTAATAATAATATCAAGAACAACAAGTCCAAACACGTACGATAAATAAAACAATTTTACCCAAAACACTGCTTTAACATGGAACTAACAAAAGAACGGGTAATATAAAGTCATAAGTGAATCATATAGGATATCATAACAATGAATATGATTCTTTAATAAGTCAATTAAATTATTTAAATCTTTTTACAGGAGGTTTGGATATGTACAAATCATATCGCACCTAAGGTTGGTGATAATTTTGCAAATCTCTTTTTTTTCCGAGATTGCTTATACATAAGTATTTACTGTGGTTATATTTTTCATCCATGCCCATAAAATGTTTTTCATAAAGTGTTTAATATTCTTCCATGTATGTTTAATTTCATTTTTACCCCTCTTTTACTTTTACTTTTTGTTATGTAAGGAATCTTTCTTTTGTTTACCATACATGGCACTTTTTGACTTTTTTGACAAAAGTATGAGAAGAATGTTATTTTTAACTTATACGAAATTAATGGATTTTTACATTTTCATAACGACATATTTCAATGAAGTTTCCTCTAAAAAATTTTTATTACTATTTTCAACAAAATACCATTCTTTTAAAATTTCATGGCATTTTGTGAAAAAAAAAATGATTTTGAAGAAGAAAGGATATTTTCATCAAGAATTATTTTCAAGTGTTTTATCAAAACCATTTTCCATATAAGATTACATTATTTCATATGTGTATGTTTCATGTATAATGTATCTAGGATTTACATGGTCTCACTTTTCTTATGATGAAATGATACCCATTTGTTTTATATGGATTATCTAATGATGGAATGATTTTTATGAAACCCATTTTATTCGTTGGGTTATTATGAATGATGTATGTTTATTTTGTGGCACATGAAAGAATGATTTAATTATGAGATTGATGGGACCTATATCTCCCTCCTATTAATTGGGTAAATATTTATATCTCATGAGATAGACATGGCTGGAACGGTAAGTTAATCTGGTTCATTGTTACAGGACTGAAACGAGGACTGAACTCGATTCAGAAAGGGACTTTGTCCACTAAGATGGTCTTGGGAGAAATGCCTTGGCTACTATAGAAATCATATCATGTGAAGAATGTATTCCACAATTACTTGTTTTCTTCCCATTCTATTTTAATTTTATTGATGCTCCATTATGAAATATGCCTTACGTACTTCCAAGATTTATATCTTTGGTCAATATTTTTATGTTTAGATTTTATGTTCAAGTTTTTTCATTCAAATGTATATGGATTGTTTTATGTTCTCTATGTTTACCTTTTCTGAGCATTTGAGCTCACCCTTTTTATGTTTTCTTTTCCCTAGGATATAAAGAAAGTTTTTAGGTAAGAAAACAAAAGGGGAATATCTTTATGGGAGATGTTGAAGATCTTCCACCAAGATTAGAAGATTATATTCCGAGTTTCCAAAGACAGTAAACTATTACGGTCCTTTGGTGTCTGTTTTTGCTACGTATTAAGTATTCCTAAAAAGTAATGTAATGTCCATGTACTTCATGCTTTGGGTCTCTAGAAAGTCTCTGTGATATTTCAATCAATGTGGGTGTTTGGGCCATTTTTTATCATTTCAATAGAAACCCCGCTTAAGATAATGGTGCTGGATCCTTATTCTATAAGTGTTTACTAGTGACATATCATTATTATAGGTTTGTAGGTTCTCACCCTTAGTCTAAATTTTATTATGTTATAGTTAAGAATACATAGGGTGGCCTCGAGTAAGGATGACTTTGTACAGTAAATATGGAACACAAGAACTCTAAATCCAATCTAGATAACTTGAGAGATAAAATTTTTATTTCTTATTTCATAGGGTTCTATTTTTTTAACATGATTACGTCCCATTATTTTATCTCATTAAAGTCTCCTAATATTCTTGGATATGTGAGTAGAGTTTTTTCATTTATATTGGATCTATATATCCCATTGCAAGGGAAGAAGAAGGAAGGCTTTATGAACATAGTGTACCATGTTTTAATATTCATCATAAATGTTGTGTACATATTTCTTATGTTGGACCTAGAAGTTTTATACCTCATCATAAAAATTTATTGGGTTATTTGTTTTGAATATCAAGTTTCTATTATCGCAATTGGGTCTAATTTTTATCTCTTGATGAGATTAGTTACATCTTTTAGGGTATGTGGGAATTGATGTTAGGAAGGGTTAGAACCATTATTCAAATTATGATATTTATTTTAGGCTAGTTGTATAGGTTATTCATTTATTATTTGATGTAGGGTGTGGATGATAAATTTTCATTGGTAGTAAACTAGTACCCTGAGGTATTTCCGGATGATTTATATGGGCTTCCTCCCTAGGGAGAGGTCACTTTTATTATTGAACCAACTCCTAAGTCGAGACCTATTTCATTACCAATACACTAGATAGACCACCCTGAGTTAATGAAGTGATAACATAAATTAAAATATTTTGAATAAAATTGACATATTTTTATGATCATGTCACCTTGGATGTCACAAGTTCTATTTACAAAGAAGGTAAACAAGAGCCTTTTATTTTTTATAGATAATAACAAAAAGTAATCTGGTGATCACTAGGAATTGATGCCACTTTCTCTAAATCAATGATATTTTTTATTATCTCAAGTGATCCTAGTAGTTATCAAAGATTGATATGTGTATAGGGGACCACCAATTAAGGCTTTGGTAAGGGGTTTTTCATAAAAATACATTCTAGGGATAGTATAATTTATTATCTATTTATGTAATTTGGACTTTCCAATGTCCCAATATTTTTTATAGATTTTGTGAATTAAATTTCTCATCACTTTATAGACTCTTTAATATTTGTGTTAGTGGAGGATATATTGGTCTATTCCATGATGGATGAGGATCATGGAAACTATCTGGATGATTATTTTTGAACCTTGAGGTAGCATGAACTGTATGCTAAGATATCCAAATTCTAGTTCTGGATCCATGAGGTAATGCTCTTTGGCTATGTGTTTTCAATGAATGTTATTTTGGTAAATCCTAAGAAAATAAAAGCGTTTCTGTCATGGGAGAGTCATAAGAATGAGTTTGATATCAGGTGCTTATTCGGGTTTTCAATGGATTATAGGCCTTTAGTTCAGGACTTCCCCATGCCAGATTTACCATTTATAACTCTAAATCAGAAATTGGTTATGTTTTATTTGAGTGAGAAGTTCCATAACTATTTTATGGAGTTATAATTCCGGTTTAAATCAACCCCATTTTGAATCTTCTTAATCCTAGAATAGGTTTTGTAGTTTATTTCAATTCCAATGAGATGAGGTTAGGGAGTGTGCTGATGTAAGATGATCATGTGGTAGTTTATGGATCTCATTAGATACACTGATATGAAATTAATTACCAAACCCATGAATTAGAATTGGGATCTATGAGGCATGGATTTAAGACTTGGTTCTATTACCTCTTTATGTAAAAGTTTGTAGTTTTTTCAAATAATAATAGCCTAAACTATATATTCACCTAGAGGGAATCAAATATAATGTAGAGACATTGGGTGGAATATCATTATATCTTTGATTTAATTATATATTATAACCCCATGAAAGGGAATGTTGTCATTGGTGCCTTGAGAAGGAAGTTTCTGATCTATTTATTGAAATAATATATGGGTGAGTGGAATCTAATGAGTTTGTTTACTAATCCATGTTTGGATGTGTTGGAGGATGGGGAATGGGTGTTCGTGAATATTTTTCACATCACACCCTATCTTGATGATCTAGTTTGATTTGAGTAGGCATTTAACTCTAATCTATAGTAGATTAAGAGATCATTAAATGGTGGTGAAGCTTTATGTAATTGTTCTCAATCTTCCAATTGGATTTTTTTCTTTTGGAAGAGTCTGGTGGTTCCTTTGATCATTGTGTATAAGGTATTACATGAGGAAAATTATTCTAGTTGGGTCATTCAACCTAGGGATTCCAAGATGTTATATAATCTAAAATGTTTTTATTTTTCGGCCAAGATAGGGAAACCAATTTCTGGATTTTTAATGCCACTATTTTACTAGAAAGGGGATTAAAATGGATAATTAAAGGCTTTAAGGGTTAGTAAAACCTCTTTTAATTATTGTGTGGAAGTGGGATATAATTTCCATGGATTTTTAGATTAGTCTATGTAAAAATCATAGTGGAAAAAACACTGTTTGGGTGTTTATAGATCATTTAACTAAATCATCCCATTTTATTCTAAGGAGTCAACTAATGTTCATGAACTCAAGAACCTATATGTCCCAGAGGTTTTAAAGCTTCATAGAGTTCCATTAGATATATTTCTAGACTAGGATACCCATTTAATTTATTATTTTTGGAAAGTTCTCTAGGATGTTTTGGGAACATTTATAAAGTTAAGAAAAATATATCAACCATAAATGGATGGAGAAAATGAGCCATACATGTTTATTTTGGATGAAATATGTTGTTTTTTTATGCTTGAATTTGGGGATTCTTATGAGAGACATCTACTATTTAGTATGTTTTCATATATTTTTTTATCAAGACTCTATCAGGATGGATCATTTTGAATAAATACATTGGTGGTTGTGAATATCCCCTTTCTATTAGACTAAGCTGGGTGTTAATTTTTGGGAACAATCCTTATCCAAGAGATGATATAAAAAGTATAGCTGACCAAGAATAGGTTGGTGATAGATCAGGGTCACCAGAAATCATATATCGATGATCATTATTACCCATTAGAGTTTTAGGTTAATGAGTAGGTGTTTCTTCAGGTGTCAATTTGATTAGGTCATCATGTCTTGGGAAAGTAATAGAAATTGGTGACATATTATGTTGTGATAATTGAGATTATTGATCATTTTGTGAAGGTAGCCTATTGGTTATATATTTCACCATGTATGAACTTGATTCATGATGTTTTATAAGTTTCCCATTTAGTAAATACGAATGATACCCATATATTGTGATAGAGTTATAAAATTTGTATTTGAATCCTGGCACATCAATTATAGAGAAGCATATTTGTATCTTAGATTAATATAATAAGGAGATACATTGTAAATGGATCATGATAGTCCATGTTATTTATTATCATAGTGGTGATAAACATGAAAAGTGGGATCATTATGCTTTGGCGAGGGAGAAAAAACCTCACATGATTTCAAATATAGATCCTTGAGGACATTCGTGAGGTAGAAAGTGGTATGGTGGGAAGAATTGTGGAAGTCACCATGTCGCTCATATGTTTTAATATTAATTTTATTAATTTTTTATTTTTTCATGAATTTTATAATACTTTAAGATTGAAAATATATGTTCTTAGGGATGGAGGACTTGACGCATAGTTGACACACGGTTAGGAGTAACCATGTGGTTAACTATGTGAGAGAGGTGTTTGTGGGACAGTGCAATTTTTCAGGATTTTTGAATGATTTTTCTAATAGTGAAAATTTATATGGAAACCATGTGGCCTTATTTTGGAAAGATAGTGACACTTAAATTGTTGGCAAATGTTTTTTCAAACTGTGTGACTAAACAATGTAGAATTTTCTATATCCATGAAAGTGAAGTTTTTCATTTTTACCCAGGGTGGATGTTTATAAAAATCCACACATCCTCCACCCTATTCAAATGGATCCCTCTCTCCTTATCTTGGATTTTCTTCCCACCTTATTTCATTGGTAATTTATCATTGGATCCTTAGTGTTTTATCATGTGGTAAGCATTCTTTTACTTCATCACATCATCCTCCAACCATGTTCTTCCTTCCTTCTTCTATTATCATGGAGTTGTAAAATCCAAGCATTCCATATAGATGAATATAGGGTTGAGAATGGTGAATGTTTTTTTTCATGGTGGTTTATTTGTATGAGTACCATTATCTCTTGATTCACGTAGTATTTTGGGAAATGGATGTGTTCAGATTTGGTTTCATGGTATATGTCTCTATTTGAGAGTTATTTCACATGGTTTACATTTGGTTGTTAAATTACATTAGTTATTATCAATTAAATATAAATTAAATTTTATTGATATTAATTTTTTATCAATGTTTGGCTTTTTATTTTAGGTATCAAGGCGATTTGATGTTTCCAAATGGCATTTAAAAAGTAATTTTCTTTTATGAATGCATTGTATTTTATAAATTTCATCAAGGAGGAATTATGGTTATAAATGGATTTATAAAGGGGGATTAATAAAGGTTTTCCTTTTGATGAATGTTTAAATTATTATGGCCATTTGAGGTTTATTAATTTAACATTTTATATGGATTTATATGTCTGGAATTTTATGGAACAGGGGAGGCCTTTGGTGTTTGAGTGACATAGAAAATTGTTTTTCTACCCTATATTGTTAATTAATAGATAATATTATCCTTGGGGACCGAGGAAGACCATAGAGGAAATTGATTCTAATGGAATAAAATATCACATAAAATAATATAGGGATATGGGTATAGTTATTCCAATATTATTATGCTCACATAGTCAGCCAGTGAACAAATGTCTTAGACTTAGTCATGCTAGACCCCACTAGTTGGATTTCAGGATGCATATTTCTTATGCCTTGATTTATTGAGATATATTGTACATTATTCCTAATTGATATTATTTAGATAAATAATGATATATGATTATTCTAAGTCCATGTTTTTTTGAGTTGATAATAGTTATTTCATGCAGCCTCTTTTCCATTTATTTGATCTTGGATAACTAATTTTTTGAAACATAGTTTGTATGATAAAAGGAAATATTATTTCAAGATAAATATTTTCAAATTGAAATGGGTTTGAATACGAGTTTCAAACTAGATTTATTGGTTTTTAGGGTTAAATACCTTATTTATATTCATACTGTAATCCTGGTAGTCTTTTTCCCCACACCCAACATATGCCTATGGGTGTATGAAGACATTATTATAGGAAAAAGGAAAATTAAATGGAACCACTTTGTTTAGTTACTATTCTTGATTAACATCATACATGGTAGGTTTGGGATAATTTAGATGATGGTATCATGGTGTTTATCTAATATAGGGGGTTTTTGGATTTTGGATCATTTTGGATGTATGTATCATTCTCTTTAGACTCCACCATATTTTGAGATTTTTCCTATATTAACTATTGGATATTGTATATGTCCTATTTATAAATTGAAAAATGATTTTGGTTATGATACCTAATTTTGTGTTTTTTATGTATGATCTATTGATGATTTTATCAAATATTTATTATAATCTAATGGAATGGGAATCCAACTCATTAATGGGTCTTGCTATATTTTAAAGGGTGTATCCATTCATAAATGGTTAAATGTGATACCCTGATACTTTTTTTTTCCAAACTGTGAAGATTAAGAACACACTTTAGGACTTATGGAGAGATGGGAAGGGTGATGAGTCAGATCAACCTAGGCTAGTTCATTACAGATTATTTAATGGCTATAATAAACAAGCTATGATAGGATTATAAGATTTTACCCATAGATAGAAACGACATTGATATAAATAATTTTACACTTAATTATTCATATTAAGACACAAATGTGTCACCATTAAATATTGATTCAACTTGGAATTACTAGGATATATTATGAGAGGTGAGCTATGGAAACTCACATAAAACTATTCTCCCATCCCCCATAGAAAAAATAGATTCCCATGAAATGAAACCAAATGTTTTCTATCATTTTCCATATATATAAATCATCTCAATGAATAATACTATAAATTGACACCTCTAACTTTGGATTTACCACATCATACTCTTCCACCCACTGAATCAAAGAAGCATACACCATTATTTGGTACAAATATAATCCATTTCCAATACATTCTATATCTAGATAAAAAAAAGAATGATCTTCCATTATCCTCCACTCCTAACAAGAATCATGAGAAACATAAAAAACTGTTTCCTACCTCATATAATCACAAATAAATTTACATTTACCCAAAGTGTAGGATACATCTATATCATAATTACTCAATAACATCACCCATATAAGTTAATAAAAAATTAATTCCCACTATGAGAGAACACCTACATCATTTTTGTGATATGTGGAGAGCATAAAGATCTATATAATGAGGAAATTATACCATATATTATTAAAAAAACATAATTAGTAGATCAATTCCATGAGTGTTATAATTGTTGAGCAAAGTATTTTTTTCAACAATACATATTAATGTTATTTAAAGGGGGAGATTATTGAAAATAATACTCTGTCTCTTTATGATAATTTTGATGCTCACAAATACCCTTAATAATTTTATAATGATTTTATTTAGTATTCTGCCAGAATTTATTAATTTATTCTACTCTTAAAATAATGACAATTTATTACTTATGCGGAAACAGCTTTAGTGCGTTTTGGAATCACTGTTCATACCTTACATGGATAAATGTAGCACGAAATCTGCTTTAGTGCATTCTGGAGTCACTGTTCATACCTTATGTGGATAAATATAGCGCATAATCTGCTTTAGTGTGTTCTAGAATCATTGTTCATACCCTACATGGATAAACATAGCATAAGGATGAAAAGCGTGTATACTTTTTGAGATAAGATAAAAGTATGGTTAAACCACCATACGTTTTCAGAAAAGTATGGATAAAGAAACTTACATTAGGAAGGAACCTTACGTTTTGGTTATCAGCAAAGTATGGAAGGAGAACCGTACGTAAATACGAAACGTTACATTTGTTTCTCAAATGTTTGGTTCATCAACCTTACTTTTGTAAACAACCATACGTTCTTGGAAAAGTATTGATCAAGTAAAAGTATGGATATTTTACTGTACGATTGAAAGTTGAAGAAAATGTATTGATGATCAACCATACGTTTGTGTTCAACCTTACGTTGTCAACTATATGTTTGGTGGCCACGTTATCAACCTTATGTTTGGCATCAGAAATTTTGACAGATGACACTTTTATGCGGCGATCAACAAGTTGATTATTGGGCGGATTTCATGCCGGATTTAAAGTCGTTTTTAAAATATTACTTTGACTGATTCAAATCTGTTTTATCAATGGATTTAAGATCGAATTAAAAGGATATTTTTATGCCGAGTCTTAAGGGAAGTTACGAATTATCTATAAATTCAAATTTTTGAATATCACGAGTCAGAAGGAGAATTTTATGGATCTAATTGTGAAGGAGATATGCTTACCTTTATTATATATTTTCTCTCTAAAACACTAGGTATATGTGTGTATGGTGATCGATCTATTATTAAAAATGTGGAAAACAGAGACTGCAAAAATTCACGATTGATCTGCTGATTCAAAAAGGAGCGTCAAATCTCTGTTTGTTGAAGAAGAAGGAACTCGATAGAAGATTCACCTATTCTGCATCGAATATCTACTGTGGATATAGTACTGCTGAACTTGTGAACTATATCTTTATATCTATTGCAACTGTATTGACTCAGAACTTCTTTGACTTGAAAATCAATATTTCTAGAGATGAAGATCCATCTACTATCAATTGCATTCTGTTGCAATTGTGAAGATCAACTGGAAAACTTCTTTCTGAAATTATTTTTATTCTTGAGTAACCAGCTTCTCATTCTGGGCTGTGTTGGTTCAGGTTTGACCAGAAGGCTTTGTTAGCCTGAAGATTTTAAAGGTGTCAATTACCTATACTCAGTTGTGAACCAGTCTGTTGAAACGAGGACCTGATAGTGAAAATCACCAATCTCATGGTGTTGAGCATTGGTGGAGTGGGATAGGGGCCTTCTATTCCCCGAACCACTATACATATTTGTGTTATTGTTTTTACTTATTTCCACTTCATGATAAAATATGATAAAGTATAGAGGATAGAACTTGTTCAATCAAAGAGTTACTGAAAAATTGAAAAAGACACAATTCACTCCCCTCTTGTGTATAATCTGTAGATTTAGATCCAACAATTGGTATCAGAGGTGGAGCTTCTGATAAAGCCTTAGCAAGCTAGAAGCATTTAATGATTATACAACAGAGCATCATGACTGATACAAGAGAAGGGATGTCAATGGTCAGAGCTCCATATTTTAATGGAGACAACTATGGTTGCTGTAAATCACGCACGATAATATATCTGATAAACCTCAGATATAAAGTCTATTCAATGATTCTGACTCCTTATGGAATTCCTAAAAATCCTGAGACATGGAGTGTTGCTACAGAGGCAGAGTACGATATGAATTTGGAGGCTATGAATGAAATTATCTGTGGTCTAGGACCAGATGAATTTAACAGAGTATCTCAGTTCCCGACAGCATATAAGATGTGGTAGATATTTGCCGTGGCATATGAAGGAACAGAAAATGTGAGACAAATGGGATATGCAACTGCAAAACTGAAATTCGATATTTTCAGAATGTTTGAAGGTGAATGAATTACCCAAATTAATGGGATATTGACAAAAATTTTCAAAAATATAACAGCTCTAGGAGAACCTATCAAGCAGGCTGATCAAGAATTAAATGTTCTGAGGGCACTCCCTACTCGATGGAATGGTATCTCTGCTGCAATCAGACAATCAAATCCTGTCAAAAATCTAACCATGAGAGAGCTGATTGGTACACTGATGATGTATGAAGTTCAAATGCAAGATGATGCTAATGAACATAAAGTTCTTATCAATGGAGAAGATACTGCCTTGAAAGCAACTTCACAAAAAAAGAATAGAAAGCTGAAGAATAGAAAAGTCAAAGCTAAATCAAAGAGCTCTAACTCATCAAACTTAGATGAAGAGCTGGCTCAGCATGCCAGGAAATTTAAAAAGGTCTACAGTAAGAAAAGAGGCTTCAAAAAATATTTTATGAGAGTTGATAAAGAAGTAAGAGGCTATAAATGCAAGAATATGGGGCATATCAGACCAAATTTCCCACAATTGATGGATGAAAAGAAGAAGAAATTCTTCAAAAGAAATGACTATGAGTAGAATGATAAGAAAGCTATGAAAGCCACTTTGAGTGTATCTGAAGACTCCATTAGCTCCCTTGAATCAAGCTCAGAGACAAAAGAAGTCAATATAAAACCAAACATGTGTTTTATGGAAGAAACTGATGAGGTACACTCATATTACTCCTCTGACTCAAACAATAAATCAAATTTTGAATCAAGATATACAAATGAAAAACTTGAAGCCTACTGCAATATCCTTGAATAAAGATATGACTCATTACTTAAGAAATATAAGTCACTAAAAAATAAAAATAAAGCTGTTCCAGATGAAAGAGATACAATGCTGAAACAATATATGGAATTAAATGCTAAATACAATTCTATTAACACTAACTATATTAATTTTAAATCATGACTAAAAACACTGCAGGATGAAGTAGAATCTTACAAACAGGCTGCATTGGTTTTTACAAATTGATAGAATTCATTAAATGAAATTCTGGGAAAAACTGTCATTAAAAAGGATAGAATTGGAATTTTCAGTAAAGGAGAAAAACCGAAGCTATATAAAAATTATTTTATTCCTAGCTCTAAAAAGGTTAATTGTAACTTTTGTTGGACAAAGGGACATATAGCTAAAAACTTTTTCTTAAGACAACCTCAAATTTGTGGTATTAAGAAAGCCTATGTTTCAAAATACTTATATGATTCATCTGATTTTAAAAGAACAAAACAAATCTGGATACCCAGATCATTGCTAGCTAACACCCCTAGACCTAACAAAATATGGGTACTAAAGCAATTTGTTTGAATGTCTTTGCAGGTAGCAGGCCACTAGAGAAAAAAAGATATATGGTACATGGACAGTGGCTTCT
The DNA here is from genome assembly GCA_963277665.1 of Viscum album. Taxonomy (NCBI): domain Eukaryota; kingdom Viridiplantae; phylum Streptophyta; class Magnoliopsida; order Santalales; family Viscaceae; genus Viscum; species Viscum album. The sequence continues at coordinate 1,772,631,966 of OY728165.1, read as the reverse complement.
CAAGACATATGAGTGGAAACTCATTGAATTATTCTTCACTCACTCAAAAGGAAGGAGGACTTATCACATTTGGTGACAATGGAAAAGGAAAAATCATTGGCATTGGAACTGTTGGAGATCCAAAAATAGTCTCAATCAACAAAGTACTTTATGTACAAGGATTAAAACACAACCTGATAAGTATCTCTCAACTCTATGATGATGGATATACTATTGATTTTACTAACAATTGTTATACTCTTTCTAAAGATTAACTGCTTAAATTTAAAGCACCAAGAACTGAAAATGTCTATATATTGGATTTAAATTACTTGTTTAAACAACAAGTAAACTACTTGACTACTAAAGTATGTGAATCCTGGATCTGGCATAGGAGACTTGGACATTACAACGTATATGTGTTACATAAGTTATCTAAGAAACATTTAGTTTCTGATTTACCTTATCTCAAATTTGAAAGTGACAGATTTTGTGATGCATGTCAACTTGGCAGGCAACACAAATCATCCTTCAAATATGTTAATAAGGTTGCTACATATAAACCTCTAGAACTTATTCATATTGATTTGTTTGGACCCTCAAGAGTAGAAAGCTTAGCTGGCAAATTATATGTATATGTTTTAGTTGATGACTATTATAGATTTACATGGATTTTCTTTTTGAAATTTAAAAATGAAGCTTTTACATTATATGAAAGTTTCTGCAAATCTGTTCAAAATGAAAAATGTTTCAATATAATCTCATTGAGAAGTGATCATGGTGGAGAATTTGTTAATCTAGAATATAATTCATTTTTCTCAAACATGGGTAGTAAACATACCTTTTCTGCACCTAGAACACCTCAACAGAATAGTATTGTAGAAAGGAGAAATAGAACAATTCATGAAATGGCTAGAACTATGTTAAATGAATATAGCTTACCTATATATTTCTGGGCAGAAGCTATGAATACAACTTTCTATATAATTAATAGAGTTTTAATTAGACTTATTTTGACAAAGACACCCTATGAACTATGGAATAACAGAAAACCTAAAGTAAATTACTTTATTGTTTTTGGATGCAAGGTTTACATCTTTAACACCAAAGATAATCTTAGTAATTTCTATCCAAAATCTGATGAAGGTATTTTCTTAGGATATTCAGCTAACTATAAAGATTATAGAGTTTATAATAAGAAGTCGAGGATTATTGAAGAATCAGTTCATGTGAAATTTGATGAATCTGACCCCTTTGAGATAAGGAAAGATCAAATGGATGAACTTGACTCTAATGATAACATGAGACTTGAGAACTTAATGAATTATTTTGAAAATGATATAAAAGAAATTCAGTCCATTTTAGAGGAACATGATACTAAAGAACCATTAAATATATTACCTAGACAGTCTATAACCCTAAATAATAACCCTTTAGAATCTATTATAGGTGATCTAGAAACTGGTGTTCAAACTAGAAAAAACATAGGAAACCTACTGGAATTTTCTGCCTTTATATCTCAACAAGAAACCAAGTCTATAGAAGAAGCATTAGATGATGAAAGCTGGGTAACAATAATTCAAGATGAATTAAACCAGTTCAAAAGAAATGAAGTTTGGGAATTAGTGGAAAGACCTAAGAATTATCCTGTAATAGGAACCAAATGGGTCTTTAGAAATAAACAGGACGACCAAGGCACAATAACTTGAAATAAAGCAAGATTAGTAGCTAAAGGATACAATCAAGAAGAAGGAATAGATTATGATGAGAATTTTTCACCTGTAGCTAGGTTAGAAGCCATTAGAATCCTTTTATCCCATGCACCTTATATGAATTTTAAATTATTTCAGATGAATGTTAAATCTGACTTTTTAAATGGTTATTTAACGGAGAAAGATTATGTTGAGAAACCTCCTGGTTTTGAAAATGCTCAAAAACCTGATTCTGTTTTAAAACATACTAAAGCTCTTTGTGGCCTTAAACAAGCACCTAGAGCTTGGTATGAATGATTAAGTTATTTTCTTCTGAAGAAAAATTTTACTGTTTGAATTGCAGACCCAACACTCTTTAAAAAAACTGTGAAAAATAATTTTTTATTGGTTCAAATTTATATTGATGATGTAATCTTTGGATCAACTAATAAAATTATTTATCATGAATTTTCAAAATTAATTCAAGAAAAATTTAAAATGAGTATGATGGGAGAATTAAATTTATTTTTGGGACTTCAAACAATTCAAAAAGATTTTGGAAATGTTTTAAATCAATGAAAATACATTACTAATTTACTTAAGAAATTTGGACTTGAAAACCGCAAGCCATTTAAAACTCCTATGTGTACTAATATAAAACATGACTTGGATGAAACTGGGATATCATTTGACAAAAAGTTATATAGAGGTATGATTGGTAGTTTGCTATATCTTACTGCTAGCAGGACAGATATAATGTATTCAGTATGTATTTGTGCTAGATTTCAATCAAATCCTAAGTAATCTCATTTAACTGCTGTTAAAAGAATTTTTAGATATTTAAAAGGAACTATTTTTCAATCTCTTCTTTATCCTAAAAATTCTTATTTTAATTTTATTTTATATTCAAATAATGACTTTGGAAGTTTTAGATTAGATAGAAAAAGCACATCAGGTACATGTTAGTTTTAGGAAAGTCTTTATTATCATGGTCTAATAAGAAACAAAATTCAGGTGCCCTGTCAACAGCTAAGGCAGAATATGTTTCTGCTGGCAGTTGCTGTGCACAAGTGTTGTGGATTAAAAACACTCTTATGGACATTGGATTGAATTTTAATAGTACACCTATTTTATGTGATAATACAAGGGCAATTAATATTTCAAAAAAATCCTATTAGTCATTCTATAACTAAACACATTGATATAAGTCATCACTTTTAAAGAGATCATGTTATTAAAAAGGATATATTTTTAGAATTTATAAATACAGAAATTCAATTAGAAGATATTTTTATTAAACCACTTCCCACTGCAAGGTTTAAATTTTTTAAGGGGGAGTTAGGGTTATTTAATTTTAAATAATTTTAATTTTTATTTACATTTATTTATTTTTGTAAATTTTATTTTCTTTTTTGAATTCTGTTTAAGATTTTTTTCCATATGAAAATTTTATTTGTTTTAAATATATGTAATGATTGGTGATTACATGGGAATCAAGGATGTTAGAGCCTTTTCTTCTTCTATACCATTTGACTTCTATTGAAACCCTTTGGAAATCCGAAAATCGCTCTTCTGCTCCTAAAATATAATCTTCTATCCTCTGATACCCTAACCTTCAAACCTTCAGAGATTCTCAAAGAGATTGTAAGAACTAAAAGAGCCAGTGAAGCCGAGCCAAGCAATGACAAGAGATAACGCTCCGAGGGAAGAAATATCTTACAGGGCCAGGTAATCAATCTCAACTGGTTATTTCATAAAAATTTGCTGTTGAAGCAAGCGATATCATTTCAGAATCTTGAACAGATGTTCAACAGTGAAAATATGGAATTTCTGTAAGAAGTAGAACTTAGATGCTTCTTCAAATCTGTACAGTTTAGCCTGGGGGATACTAAGGATAGTATGATAGCTAAGATAGAGGATAGGGATTTCTCAATCTCATCAGTAGAGATTGGTCAGATTCTCAACTGCCCTCATGAGGGAGTATTTTATTTAGATTTCAAAAATATTGGAGATTCTGTGCATAAATCTAAAGACATCATGTCTTTTTTTGGTACTAAAACAATAAAGAAAATTTTTATCAAGGATTTAGAGCCTGATCAGAAAATTTTGGTCAAATTTATTAATACTATAATAGCTCCATGAATGGCAGAAATGGAAAAGATTTTGTACCTTGATATGTATATAATGTTTCTTCTATTAAGTGATATTATGTTAAACTTCACAAGGTACATGATAAGGTATCTCAATTACTGCTATCAAAGAAATGCTCGTATGAACTTCTATCCTTTCGATCGATTTATTTCTAAACTACTATTTAAGAAAGACATGGTGAGATTAGTGGATGCCCGAGTTAACTATCATCACAGTAATACGTTTAATGATGGAACATTAATGAAGGTTGGATATTTCTGGAGCATAATTAAAGGAAAACTTTTGCCAGTAAGAGCTGAGGAAGACTACGAAAGTGCCCAGGCTCAACCTGCTATGTCCAAGGAAGGACACGATGAATCCAGAGTCAGCAATGCAGCAATAAGGATTTTCTTTGAAGTAGAAGATGTTGAGAAAGACAGAAGTTAGGAGGGACTTCAATCAAAAAGAAAGAGACCTGTTAATGAGGAAGTTACTTCCCCTTCTTTGGAAACATCAAAATAACCTTTATTTTCTTATACTTTTGTAAGAGAGGATATTGTTGATAAGATCATGGAAGATGTTAGTGAAAGGAAAACACCAGTAGATGGATCAGGAGCTTAAGAAGAAGATCAATGGAAGAATCAGGAACAGATTGTAGCTGATGTTGAAGTTTCACTTCAACAGGAACAAGAGACAGAGGCAGTTCCTGGTGAAGAAGTGACCAGACCTCAGGAAACTACTAAAGATATTGTTCTTGAAAACCCAGTGGAAGGCAAAGATGCTGATGTTTGTGGTGAGAATACTTCTAAAGCTCACACAGAGGTACTTCAAGGGGATTTTTATGTTGAGGAGTTTGAAAAATGTAAGGAAAAATCTGTGGACCAACCTCCTCAGGACAGAGAAAAAGAAAAATCTGATGATGAATCATTACCTTTGGTACTGCTACATCAATCAGAGCATGTGAATATGAATCAAGCACTGGGTGCATCTGATTCAAGGAAAGAAGAAATTGAAGAACTGTACAGAAAATTATCTCAGTTGGAACCTAAGAATATCATTCTGAGAAATGCCTTAGACTTAGAAAATTTGAAATTTCAAAAGCTAAAGGAGTGTACAGTCTCAAGGAAAGAAGTTGAAATGTTTAAAGAGGATATGCTGACTGTATTAGCATAATTGAAATCTAAAATGGTGATGATGTCAGATTTATCAGATCTGAAGTCATTTATATAGAACCCATTTGCGTCAATTGCAAATAATACTGTTAGTGGATCAGGTTGTTCACCTGATTTAATCAAAAGGTTTCAAGCTATCACAACTGCTATGAGAAACGTGAATGACATGTTAAATAATCTTCAATGTAACAGTGCTCATCTATCAATGTTGTTGGACAATCAGAAGTTTGTAGTGGATCAATTGACATCTAGTGAGCCATCAGTCAGAATCTTGTTAAATCAGTTATTAGAGAAACTGTCAGGGTTTGTTGAAAAAGAGGAAAGGATGCATGAGTTTTTCAGAGTCAATTTAATCAAGGATATTCATATGACTCAATAGAATAGAGAGCTCATTATCAATCTTGGAGATGGGATGATGAAAAGACTCCAGGAATAGTTCAATGAAATCAAGTCTGCAATCCAGAGGAGATAGAACCTATTGCCTATCTTACCCAAACCATTATTCCTGTGTATATCATTTTCATGTATATACTCCTATTTTTGAATGAAAATTTCCTTCATTGTTTATTTGTCTATTTCTCTATTTTTTTACTAACTTTATTTCTAATATGCCAGTACTCCAGATTTACTTATTGATAAACAGTTAATAATAAACATTTACCTACAGTTCAGTGCAACATTAAATGTGTTAAAATGCATGATTTTTTATTCTATTTGATATCACAAAAGGTGGAGACTTTGGATAAACATCAACATTTTATTTAGGGGCAGAATTAAAGGAGAAATTTGGATAAGCACAACATTTTATTTTACAAAACTTTATTTCAATAGATTTTTTTATATTTATTATTTATTATAAAGGTTATTCAAAAGGAGAAATTTTTCTAAAATTAAATATTGTTTCATACTCTCAAAATTATAAAACTTTATGTAACTAATTTTGAATGTTAATTTCATTTAAATAATTTTATTATTTTATGGGGTTTGTGATCATCAAAATGGGGGAGATTGTTGAGAAAAGTAATGTTTTAAACAATACATATTAATGTTATTTAAAGGGGGAGATTATTGAAAATAATAATCTCTCTCCTTATGATAATTTTGATTCTCACAAATACCCTTAATTATTATCTAATGATTTTATTTAGTATTCTACAAGAATTTATTAATTTATTTTACTCTTGAAATAACGATAATTTATTACTTATGCAGAATCATATTTAGTGTATTCTAGAATCATTGTTCATACCTTACGTGGATAAATATAGCACGGAATCTACATTAGTGCATTCTAGAATCATTCTTCATACCTTACATGGATTAAAGTAGTGCGGAATCTCCTTTAGTGTGTTCTGGAATTACTATTCATACCCTACATGGATAAACATAGCGTAAGGATGAAAAGTGTGTATAATTTTTGAGATAAGAGAAATGTATGGTTAAACAAGAATACGTTTTCAGCAAAGTATGGAAGAAGAACCTTAGGTTTTGGTTATCAGCAAAGTATGGAAGGAGAACCGTACATAAATACTAAATGTTACGTTTGATTCTCAAAATTATAGTTCATCAACCTTACTTTTGTAAACAACCACATGTTCTTGGAAAAGTATGGATCAAGTAAAAGTATGGATCTTTTACCGTACATTTGAAAGTTGAAGAAAAGGTATGAATGATCAAACCTACATTTGTGTTCAACCTTACATTTTCAACTCTACGTTTGGAGGCCACGTCATCAACCTTAAGTTTGGCGTCCGAAATTTTGACAGACGATATTTTTATGCAGCGATCACCATACTGATTAATGGGAGGATTTCAAGCTGGATTTAAAGTTGTTTTTAAAATACGACTATGACTGATTCAAAGCCATTTTATCAATGGATTTAAGATCGAATTTAAATGAGCTTTTTATGCTGAGTCTTAATGGAAGTTAAGACTTCTCTGAAAATTCAAAATTTTGAATATCGCGAGTCAGAAGGGGACTTTTATGGATCTAAATGTGTAAGAGATATGCCCAACTTTATTATATATGTTCTCTCTAAAACACCAGGTACATGCATGTATGGTGATCGATCTATTATTAAAAAGGTGGAAAATAGAGACTGCAGAAATTCACGATTGATCTACAGATTCAAAAAGGAGCATCAAAGCTCTGTTTGTTTAAGAAGAAGAAACTCGATAGAAGATTCACCTATTCTGCATTGAATATCTACTGTGGATCTACTACTGCTGAAGTTGTGGACTTTATCTTTATATCTATTTCAACTAGATTGACTCAGAACTGCTTCAACTTGAAAATAAATATTTCTAGAAACAACGACCCATCTGCTATCAATTGCATTATGTTGCAATTTTGAAGATCAACTGGAAAACTTCTTTCTGAAATTATTTTTCTTCTTGAGTAACCAGCTTTTCGTTCTAAGCTGTGTTGGTTCGTGTTTGAACCAGAAGGCTTTGTTAGCCTGAATATTGTAAAGGTGTCAGCTTCTTGTACTTAGTTGGGAACCGGTCTATTGAAATGAGGACCAGATAGTGAAAATCACCAAGCTCGTGGAGTTGAGTGTTGGTGGAGTGGACTAGGGGCCTTCTGTTCCCCGAACCACTATACATATTTGTGTTCTTGTTTTTACCTATTTCCGCTACATGATCAAATCTAATAAATCATAGAGGACAGAACTCATTCAATCAAATAGTTACCGAAAAATTGCAAAAGACACAATTCACCCCCTCTTGTGTATAATCTTATGATTCAGATCCAACAATAATAACATTTGTGAGGATGTAGTTTCCAAGACCCAAAGAATATCACCACCAACTCATGCATCAAAAAATATCTGAAACTAAAATTATATGTTACAATAAACCTTAAACATGACTTATTCCTTATGAATGTAATGGTTATGTGGACCAGTAAAATTATCCAATAGGCATTTTAATAACACTCTACACTGATATTTACACCCAATGTCACGATCCATCTTGGTCAAAGTGGTCATAGGTTCCATAATTTAAGATAAATCACTCACAATACTCCTATAACAACCTACCAGACTAAGAACGTTACACAATGTTGAAACACTCTTGGGTTATACTTAAGAAATGACCACCATAATATTTTAAAGATATATAATTATGGTATGTTGAGATAAAATATACCTATGAAAAGTTACCCCATTTTCCCGTAACTTACATATATAAAAATTTCTATAAAAATGATTTCCCTGAAGGATATTCAAGATAGTATTAAAATTATCAACATACTCCTACTCTATACCTAAATATATTAGGACATCGTCAATGAACAAAACCTTGAACTAATACAAGAGCTCATAGAGCATTGAATTGATCATCCTTATAAATATTATCAGTGTATTTATGAATATAAAGGAAGTATTTTGAAAATATTCCACATTCAAACACATATTATGATATCATGACTAAAGATGAATATTTATGAACCAACATTATCCATTAAGTTGATTTAACAAGTCATCAATATTTATGAGTATACAAAAGTTCTTTACTATAACACAATTCATCCAATGATAATCTTAGGAAATCCAAAATTTTATATATAGTTTCTTTATAAGAAAAACATAGGTTCCCGAAGGAGGAACATTAGCTTAAATGAATCTATTCTAAAAAAAATCATTTATCTGAATTGATAAATATTGTAACACTGAAGGTGAAATATTTTAAGGATACATGGAAATCCAGTAGATTATTTACTATAAATCTATCTTAAACCCAATTCATATCAAGGGTTAGATTCAACCTTAATTTAGTTAAAACTTCCATGCAATACTTGACAAATAACATGGAGTCAATTTATTTAACTTCTAAAAAACTCAATATCAACCCTACAAACAATGAATAATTAGATTCCAAACATCTATGATCTATCTAAGGATCTCCATCTCAAAATAATGTAAGATATTCAACTTCAAAATCAGCGAAAACCTCTCATATACTATATAAAGCAATAATGTAGTAAATATTATATGACTAATACACACCAAGAATGAAATCATTGGTTTGTAATTATAGAATAATGATATACCCAATCAATCAACACCATCTTATCATTAGCTCTCAACCATGATAAACCTCTGTCAAACTAGAATAACCTCCAACTGGAATAAAAAACACCATGGTTTAAGGAATCTTATACACATTAATTCCAAAAATTTTAAAAAATGTGGGTGTAATAGAGGATTTAAAATCTTCTATGTTGATCAATGTAAAATCCAAAATGGTATATAAATTGAAATTACCATGAATGATCTATAGCTTTATTTATGATAGTAACTTTATAATATATATCATTCCAAATAATTATCCTTCAATTAATCATCCATTATGCATTTTATCACATGACTATCTTAGTTTGGGATCCATTTAGATGGGAAAAATATCTGTCTTACTCTCTACCTACTTCATCATATAACCATGGTCAGAATTTCTGATGAAATAACTATCACTAATAAGGTTGAGGAGGAAAATTTTTATTAGGGTTGTATCTAAAACTATTGGGGCCCATCCAATATCACCCAACCTATTAAAATTTGACAATTGGGAATGGTAATATATATATATTAAATGTTTTTATGTATATAGAAAAAATAACACATGACACCGAATTTCATGACAAAAGTTATGAAACTACCTACTCTTGAGAAATGAGAGAATTATGGCTGAGGTCAAATCCTATCTTGTAAAAACTTCAATTGTACGAACAACTATGATCTAAAATTTACAGAATGACTAATAAATAAGTTTCAATGGGGTTACTAAAAAAATTAATGCATAATTTAGAAGTTATTTTTTGTCTCCTCATCTTTCATTAACACATCAATATTGGTTGTTAGCGTGAAAATATTAACATGTCATAAGTTCTTCAGATTAAAATACTTCCCAAATGACTCATTCTCACAATGTAATCTGGGAAAATATTAGGGGAATTATATAGGAGTTTTATAAAACCAACTCTATATTTTTACCAAATAAAATTATCCCATCAAATAAAAATAATCTTCTATAATCATTCTTCCTTTAGTGTCAAATATATAAACTCTACCCAAAAATAACTCTTGAACTTATCCCAAGTAGCCTTTGATCATAAAATGTCATATAAAGAAAGTCTCAATTATTCCAAAGTTGTATATTTTAGAAAAATCACTAATAAAGGAATCTAATTCTTTTTCTATGAATTATTCAATCCAAAAGAAATCTCATTATCTTATAACCACATCTCTATCTCCAGATAAAAAATAGTTCCCTCATACCTTAGAATGTTCTACCATTGAAACCCAAGAACGGTCATCCCCTATGAATCATCATCCCTAGGGTTAATAAATTTATGATTATCTATTGTTTTTTACTATTCTTATTCTAGTTAATCAATATGAGTTCACCCTCCACTAGCTGTGCCTCTAAATGATAAAAACCCTAATCCTAAGAAATGAAATTAATTGAAATGCATTAATTAAATTCATTTTAATTTACATATAAATATCCCATTTTCAGAAATAATCAATCCACCATACCCATGTTTATACCCTAAGATCATTACTCTATTTCTTAATTAAATTCCGTAGAGTATATAGTTCCTTGTATCTATCAATATGGTCCCATATACATCCTAACCGATATCCGTGACCTATATCACATTCATTGACCAAATGATACAATTTTCCTATAAAACCAACATAGTAATTTCTTATTCTAATTAAAAAAACACATTATTAAAATGAAACATTGACTTTGATACAATTCTATTCAAAAAATGACTATGTGAAAACCCCTTCTAGGTCGATAGTGAAGCTAATGTTGATACTTTAATCCCACCACAAATTCGTCACAAGTTAGTGACCAGTGCTGATGGTATATAAAAAAATGGGAGGCATTATAATTTTAGTACTACGAAATAAAAGAAACAACCAATCAACTCAAAACACCATATATGAAACAAATTCAATATCGTAATAATATACAATTCATATATTACCATAATACCATAACAACCACAGAAGTAAATACTAAGAAAACAATACAGATATTAAGAAGATAATAACTCCTCAAATGTTAATGAATACCCACCTCATATGCTAGTAACTCATATCCAATTTTCATATATTATCATATAAATATAAAAAAACATATAGAAGTATGATTTATCCAACAAGTATACTTAGTAGGTTCCTTTTAACACCCATCTATTTTAATATAAAACACCCTTTAACTAAATACCATGTTCAATAGATTTTTCACCATGAAAAAACTAAAAGGAACCTCAATATATTATATTTATAGAAAATACATCAATGAGAGATAAACATTAATAAATTAAGATATTATAATATGAAGAATAATTAATAAAATTACAAGAGAAATGAAACACCATGTAAATAAAAATTCCACAAAAATAAAATCATTATCTTTTTGGTTTTCCATGAAGATCAAAATACAAAATTTAACTATGTAAATAAATAAAATAATTTAAAATATAATATACATGTTTATAGAGACGTAAATGAATAAAATGAATGATTCTAAGAATGTATATAAGGATATATAAAAGAAGGAATTTTTTTTCATTTTGTATCCATGTATAAAAAATGTTTATTGATGTTTAATTTTCGGTAAAAAAATCAAAAAATATAATTCACAATTGATAAATAATTCTTGAATGAAACAAAATGATAACATTTCATTAAAATATTATTTTTATAAAGATATTTTTTATGTGTTACATATTATTGTTATTATTATTATTTCATAGAAAATTTTTATCTATTTATAAAATTTGAAGAATGATTCGAATACTTATGAGTTGATTCAAATTAATTTTTATAATATAAACAATTAATTTTAAAGGAATGCAATTAAAATAATATAATGTTAAAAAATGGGTATTTTTGAAATAACTATTTTTAAAGTTACATCATAATAAATAATATTAAATTATTTTTAATTATTAATATTATGTAAATTTTCAATTAATAAAAAAATTTATTAACACTTATTTAATTATTAATTGATATCAAATAGGATAGAGTACACTTACGTTTATAAAATTCATTTTTCTATATATTTTATATTTTTATTAAAAATTGGAATTTATAATATTTTGATATTGAATTAGAATAAATGGAGTTTAATTTTTTAATCATTATATTTAAATTAAGTAGGAGGGTGAATTTCATTTTTAGGAATAAAAGTAAGTTACTTAGGTGAATTGTGCTTGTCATTGATAAATCATAAAAATAATAAAATAACATTCCTTTTTAAAATGGTGTAAAAATATTATTAAAAAATAGTAAAATTTTTTAAATGTGTGATTATCATTCCGTGTAGGATTTTAACACTTATTTGTCCAATTTCCACTAGAAAATTACCGTTACTTACTATTAAGTAAGGTGAAATTGAAAAAATGCCACTCAAACTATTTTATAAAAGGACCTGTCCAACAAACACTAGTATAATTTTTTTCACATCAATTTTTTATTTTAACTTATGTTTTTAAATGATGTTTTTTTATTTCTGTTAAAAGTGAAACTTTCAATGTTGGGTTTTATAAACCAATAAAAAAATTAAAATTTCCCCCTTTTTCCGTCATTTTTTTTTGAAAACTGATGTTGAAAGTATGATTCTATAATATTTAACATCATTTTTTGATAAAAACATACATTAAAAGTCTTCATGTAAGGGTTTTAACATTGGTTATTAATTATTATTTTTTAATTATTTTTTTAACATTAGTTCCTGAAAAAGAAATCCTAGAATTGCCCATAGAATATTTTAACATTGGGTTTTTTATGAACAGATGTTAAATGTATGTTTATTTAGATATTTCAAAACACCTATGATAAAATGTTTTCCATGATTTAGTTAATTTTATAGTCATTGATTTGACTGTCCATAGAGATAAAACAGAGTTACAGATCATATGATATATCTGTTGGAATTTGGAATTCTCTATATTTCGATAGATACCACTCGTTTAAATGAAAACATGAGAAACATGAATGAAAATTATATACACCAAATGACAAATAAACATATATAATTCAACATAATTAGATAATTTTAGGATTTTCCTTTGAATATGTATGTTTTTATCGTAATTTCTCTTATTTTTAGGGTAGAACACATGTGGCACTGAAAACAGTTATCAATAAGGATTTTCACCTTAGTTGGTAAATATCATGAAGATGTTTTATCTTCATAACAATACCAAAATAAGAACTCATCATTGAAATGAAAAATTATCATTATTTTTATCAATGAAGTAAATTAATAATAAAGAAATTACTGGATTAAAATAGATACTATATTCAAATCTAAATTAAAGTCATGTTAAGAAACTGATTAAATTGAAGAGGTTAAAAATGATCAAATAAATATAATATGGTTATATATATATACAATATTTTTAGTGACATTTTATTATAATTTATTCCGAATTGAAAAAATATAAAATATGTATTGTGAAAACAATTGATATAACGATCCTGTGTATTTGATGTTTTATTTTTAATGATGGGAAAATATATATCGGAATTTAATAACCATCATGTATTAGGGTTTTAAGGTCAGTTTTTTATAAAACTGAAGTTAATGGATCAAGAAATTACTTTTAATGTTTTTTATTTAGTAATCGATGTTAAAATTATTCTTTAAACATTGATTCATGAAAAACCTATGGTTAATTAACTTTTAAAATATTTTATTTATAAATTAGATGAAAAATACCTAGTTGTATATTACTTCCCAATATTTAATTTTATTGGTCATGGAGCTAAAACGAATATATGAATCAAAATTTACAGACTTCGAATGATGAATTTCATTAAGAGAAGCCATAGATAATTCCAATATTCCATGACCATAATGTTTGATTCGTAACTCTATTTGAGCTCCATGACTAGTAAAATCAGATATTAATAAATTATATAAACATGGTAATATTATTTATTATTTATCATTTTAAATCCTAATGTGAAAAACAGATTTTAACATAGATTATTAAAAAAAATACATCACTAAATATATTCTTAAGATCAACTTCTAATGTCCATAACCATGGATCTGTAATTCCTTTTTTCCTCCATGATAAGTCAAATTAAATCTTGAGAAATGAGCTAAAATTTTGACATCATTTTAAACATTATTGTTTTGAAAAACCAACACCAATAATGACTTTTAACATCAGTTCTTGAAAAAAACCAATGTTAAAAGTCTTATATAAGGACTTTTAACATCTTTTTTTAAGAAATCATGTTAAAATTAAGATTCTAATATCAGTTTATAAATAAATGATGTTTTATGTAATCTATGAGAACATTTAACAGTGGGTTTTCTAGAAAAATAATTAAAAGTCCTCGTGGAATACTTTTAGCATCAATCAAGATGAACAAATGTTAAAATTATGACATTAAAATTATTTTTTCTAATAGTGAACCCTCCAAAAACATTAAAAAAATTTGTTCTCACTTTATTACCATCCAATTTTTACTCTCATGAAGACTTAATTTTTAAGTCCAAATAATCGGGCCTAAATAAATCATTTCTAAGGAACTCTTTTTGAGAAGGATTGAATTCATCAAGTAAGTATATATGTTATTATATAATATTTCCAACTACCTTATCATCTCCACTGAATATAAATATTATTTTCCACTATAATGATTTTATTTTTAAATTATTTTTCTTCTGAGAAGGTGATAATACTATTATATAACTTTAATATGTTACTCATTCACTAGTATGTCATGCTCTTGTTTGTTTTTGTTCATCCACCAACATGGATGATCCTATATTATCTTCATAATTTACAAAATTAATAAGTATAAATAAATTGATAATGGTAATATATAATATCATGTTTTAATAAATTTTATAAATATGTTTTTGGAAGGATGAAATAGAAATTAATGATCAATATTATACAACTCATTGTAGTTCATAAATTACCTAAAAAATGTTTTCATGGATTCTGTTTTCTTGAATCATACCCATGATTTCTATAAAAAAATGCAGGACTAAATAAATAATTGAACAAAAAAATTATAGTACCTTGAGTAATCGTGGAATGATTAACTTGGTATCAAAAAATAGTTATCGACAATTCCATTTCTATACCTGCATGAAATATTCAATGTTACTAACATATGATGAAGAAAATAAACCACAACTATATAATATATGTGTAGTCAATGACTATAATGGATAAATATAAAAGGTAATAGATATGAATACATTTTTAGATAAGTTATTAATATGGTTATGGTTATTATTCAATGGGTTAAAGCGCTTTTATGAATGTCAATTGTAAGGGTAAGGATTTATCATCTAAATATCCTAATCATTGAGATATGATACATATTCACCAATTTTTTATTTATATAATGTTTATAATTCATATGGATGTATTGATATCATAAATATCATAAAATTTTATGGATTTAAAAGTCCATACCATGTTCACCCATTAAAGGTATTTTGATTCAAAAGATCCACAAATGTAAGGGTTGGTTTACAACTCATGTTAAATTGAGATTGAAAATGTTTGAACTTTTATATGGGGAATTTATATGTTTTCCCCATAAAACCACTATATTTTATTCACTTATGATTATTAGTTCGGCTTTATTACCTATTATAATTTCAATTTTGTTTTAGTTTATAATTTACCAAATGTGATGTTGTGAAGAGAAACCAACCACACCTATTATTTTTAATCTGGAAACATTATCCTATATATATATCTTCTTTATTTTATTTTATGTTTGTCCTTATTTCTAGTTATATGGGGTTTTTTGTTATTTTTCGATGTACTTGAATTTATTTAAAAAATAAATCTTCTTTTATCATTTTTAGTGTGGTTGTTTCCCCCCAACATTGACTCTCTTCAAAAAAGTGTAAACACATTCCTCACTTTTAACGCTCTCAACATGAATGACTTTTCCAGATTTTATAATAATTTTTCATAATGAATATTCCCCTATATTTTTTATTATTTTTCAATATAATATATCTTCTCATGGTATTTTTTTCAATTTTATTTTGAAATAAATACAATTAAAATAAAATACTACTTTTTATTTTTCAATGAAATTATCAAATGATCTTATTAAAGGGGATTTCAATTATGTTGGTATCATTTAATGTTTTTTATGGTTCACTAGTGATATTTTGTAATTATAGAATCAACATTATTTCATTATATGTATTATGATTATGTTATGTAAAATTTTTCACGATAAGTGTATCTTTTTTATTTGTTAATAAATATTATATTAAATTAGGAATATTTTCATGATTATGTGATAAACAAATATATATTTCATCATTATATGATGGGTGGGTACATTATAAAATTCAAATTCATTGTGTTCGGTTTTATATATCATGATATAATATATATGAGACTAGGGAGTGAACTAAACACACCATGGGACTCTGTCCACTATGTGTATGGGAACATTGAGAGAACCTAATAAACTATAGGACTTTGTGTACTATGTTTATAAGAATGTGGAGTGAACCCAATCCATTATGGGGCTCTTTCCACTTTTTAATGATGTTATTGGAAATGAGTGATGGTATAAGGAATGATTTTCTATACTTATGTCTTTTAAACATTATTATTCCAATATTATGATTATTGAATGATTTTTCAACATCCATACATATCATTAATGAAGTCATGAAAAAATCCTTATGTCACAACATATTAGTATATATTGGGTATCATTATCTTAAATTTTGTCCATGCACCTTGATTATATTCCCATACCCATATTTTTATCTTATACTCACTAGTGATCTTCAAATTCATTCTTTATAAATTTACTCTTAATAAGAATCATATCTCACCATTTCTGACATTTCCATTCCCCAGTTCCTAATGAAGAATGTTTTTTATGATATGTTTAAAGGATATCATGTTAGAAGAATATTTTTTGGATATATTGAAGATGTGTTTAAATAAGTTGGTTATGTATCTAATATCCAATGTCACCAATTTTTTAGGTTATGGTGTGTGATTTATTATGATATGTAATGAATATTCATGTAGAATGATGTAATATGTATGTATATTGTGATCATGTTGACTTTTTTCTCTTAAAGAACTATTATTTAAATATGGAAGATGTATATGAAAGCTCCAGTGAATAAAAAATGAAACCAAATCATGCCCTACCAATGGTTATATATAAACCCACATCACCATAGGATAACTATATAATTTTTCATAAAATATAATTATATTAAATCAATACAATATAAAAGAGGATTTACCCCACACACACTTCCCCACCGAGTCAGTTATCCACACATGATAAAGTCATAGTTATGTAATTCACATCCCTATCCACATATAAAAACCTTATTCCAAATCTATATAACATAACAAAATACTGAAGTCACATACCAAAATCACATATAATTACCATTATTACAACAATTTATTTATGGAAGGAAAAGACAGGGGGAGTTGTTAGCCATTAATTCCCACATCATTTAAGATATTAAGGGCACTCTCAGTAGCTAAAACATCTTTTGGGTGTTATTCAACTTATCCACTTGGGTGGTGGCGCATAAGAAATAAAAAAACATAAGATTATATATAATAACTCAAAATCACATCTTAGGGACCATATTATATAGAGTATCCTTTACAACCATATCCCATATCCCATGATTTCACTTACATACAACAACCATTACTTCCACAACTATACCATAAGAAAATTAAAACAATTACATGATTCATTTTGAATTCATATTATTGTCTACCAAATTTCACCACACTTTATCAATTAATGCATTATTATTTTAATTATTTTATTTTTCATCATTAAATAAAATTATTTTATGTCAATTTTAAAATCATAAATATACATAAATAATTAATTTAACAGCTTAATTATTCATTTCGTTTTTGTTATTGTCATATACATCTTATCCCACACTTTCTCTTTTATGTTTATCAATTCATCCATTTCACATCCAAATCCATATAATTACAATCCATTAGGATCTAGCCTCTCTATTCTCACTATACAACCACCTCATATATACCACACCACCTTATGTTCTACACTATTAGGAATCTATTATATAATACAACACCACAATATCTACAAGAAAGGTATAACAATAAGAATTAAATTTATTATGTCTATATCATCTCAATTTCACTATGATCCTCGATTACAATAAATTTTTATGATTAATCAATATTATAATATATTAAAATAAATCTTAGGAAATAAAATTCCAAATTAATAATGGTAAAATAAAAAAACTCCCCAAATTACATACACAATTCTGATGATTAACCATCACTACACCAAAGACAAAATATTGGTAATCAAAACTTCATATACCCATGGATAACCAATGAAAAATTCATGAACAATTAATTTGAATGTCAACCCTCCATAAACAATGTTCCTATAATCTCAAAGAAGAATCGGTATGTAAAAGAAAAATAATTAAAGGAATGTTTTCTTGATTCATGGTGATTTAGCTTCATTAAAAAGAAAAATACAATGGTTACAAATAATGTTCACAAAGATGTTTAAGAAACTCCCTTAGTTAGGAAAGTTTTTGAACCAAAACTAAAAAAATATAAATCATGAAACCACTAAAGTTTATAACTAAAATGGGAATTATAACAAATAAAATCAAGCTATAGAAACATTCATCATGGAGAATCCTTAGTTATACAATTGAAAACTAGAAAATCACAACTCAAATTCCCATTATCTCCTCCATAGATATCCTAAACACCATGTTTCCAATTTGATTATATTAATTAACATTATGAAATAATATATAAAATTACACCTTAATATGTCCGATCAAAGGTTTTATTCAAAATTTAAATCATAATTAATTCTATGTCAATTAAAATAGCTAATTTTAATTATAATTTCTTATTACTCTAGAAAGAATAACTATATATTGGTAAATTCCATGATATAAAGAATAAACACTCTTGAAAAATAATGACATAAAACAAAAACCACATCATTTTCTTACAAAGACTATAAATGATCCTAAAATTATTCCTTACTATATGCTACAACATATTTTAACAAACTATGTCATAATGATAGAAACCGTGAAAAAATCTATTGACCATAATGACCATTGGTGATGTTATCCTTCATCTCCAATCCTCAAAATAATATTCTAACATGGAGATAGAACACACCATAATGAATGTTTTTATGATATATTTTTTACTTTAGTAAGAGATTCAGCACAAATATATTACCTTAGCATTATATAATTCATTAACACACTAAAATACATAAAAAACAAAAGTGGAAGAAATTGAAAATTGAATCCTTTATAACTCATTTTATCACTATGTACATGTATAAATAATCAAAAATGATATTCAAAGTCTCTATAGGTATATGTTATTTGAATAATTTTATTTTTAATTACTTGATACATGTAAATCTTGTTTAAAATAAAAATAAATAAAAACCCATTTAGAGGAAAATATAAAAATGGAATTTTTATTATTAGACTAAATACCTAGTCAAATACATAGATCAATGAGTTATAAGAAAGTGGGGTTCATATATAATTTATAACATTAATTTATGAATTGATTCAATATGATTAATTTTGTTTTATAATAACATGCTTTAAAACTTCGAATCATTCATAGTGTTTAAAATGATGTAAAAATCAATATATTAGAAGTATTAAAATACTTCAATTATTTCATGGTAGAGAATAATTATTGGAATAGTTTCTTGATCTTATAAGAGATCATAAAATTATTCCACAACTTACACCTTAAGTAGCATTTTAGTGAATTAGTGTATCTAAAAGTAGTAATCATACATTATTAGACATGGATTTATCAAAGGTGAGTTAATATGCCATTCTTATATATTTCAAAGATTATTACCTTAAATATTTTCCCTTTTATATTCAGTTATATTCTCTTTAGGTTATTTTTTAATACACAATATGATATATGAATTATAAAACAGTCTACTTTATATTTTGGGAAAATTTGTGGTTTTGAAGCATATTGTAACATTTAATTTTAAATAAACATATCCTCCAAATCTGGAAAATTATTATATATTGGTATCCATAGAAGCTAAATGATCCTATTCCAATAATCCAATTAGTTGTAAAATGTTTTTTTGGATCAGACTATAATATTTAATATGAATTAATATATTACTCAATAAGTTAATATGAGTTATTATTTACTGAGTGAAGTTCATTGAATACATGTCTGAATAGTTCATGAGATAGAATGTTAGTTGGTACCATGATATATTGTGAAAATTAGACTAACTTGAATATCATTAAAGCCAATTTTTTTTTGGTATAATTTATTAAGAACACTAGAAACATGGATTTAGTGATTCAAATTATGATTATTATTATGTGTTTATGGTATATGAACCAACTACCAACCAATAAGTTATCTAAATTTTTTATGTCATGAACTATATAGATTCGAAGAAATTTAAAAGGTATTCCTTGTGCAAGAATATAATTTAGAACTTTATTGAACCACTTAAAGGGGTAATAATCATAATATGTATGTGGGTAATATAAAAGAAATATTAAATTAATTTTATGTTATCAACCTATATATCTATGTTGTTCAAAAAAATTTATATGAAAATTTATGGCATTGATAATAAAAAACATTTTCACCGGTAAAAATGATAATGTCTATTAAAATTTTAATTACCAAAAAATAAGTATGATTGTGATATTTTCTAGATCAATTCCAAAACTTGTTTTTTAGTGGTAATATAATATAAGATGACTATATGATACAACCCAAAGGTTTTGAGCATACAAATGGTGTTGATAAGGAATTTAATAATTAACATTATATCCATGAAACATTGGATGATTATCAATTTAAAATGTACATTATGATAATTTAATCAAATATCTTTATTTTATAAAAAATAAGGATTAATTTTATGTATATAAGTGGGAGAGTGAGATATCTATAATATATATGGTATTATATGTTGATGAATCACTACGCATTAAAAATCATATTTTTTTTAATTCTATAATATTTTGGTTGGGAAAACTCATATGAATAAAATATATTGGTAAAGTATCATTTAAACTGGGTAAGAATATATAAAGATAGAGATATATGAATTTTCTAAATCTGAGTCAAAATAATCATATTAGTAAAGTGATAAATAGGTTTAGTATAGAGAAATAAAAAATGGTTTTACTTGTGTCATATAGTGCAAGTCTAACAAAGGATCAATGTATTTATTTGAAGATATGATGGAAGTGAATGATGGATATTCCTTATGATTCAAGAGTACAATAAATCATACATTTCTTGATTTTTACTAAAACAAATGTCTCCTATACATTATGAATAACCATTCGATACCAATAAAATCATAAGGAGAGTCACTAAATCAGTATGAAGAATATCCTTTAGTACCTGAGAGGGACTAAAAATATTTTATTTGTATTTTGAGATGCGTAAGAGGTCATCATTAAAGGTTACACTAATTCATGCATCCAAATTAATAAATTTTATTTTAAAATCTCTATATTTATTTTTTGAATAAATCAACTTACTGGAACTGATATAAGATATATCGTTATCCGATTTATTATATAAAATAAAAACAAGTTTATATATATATATATATATATATATATATATATATATGTATTTTTACAAATTATTCATGAAAAATTTGGACTATTAAGCCAATTAATTTAAAACGAATATGAGATCAAATTTGTTTTTTGATATAATATTAAATTTGTGTGTAACTGAACAAAAATATTTTTGGGTCTATTCTATGTGGGTTTTGATTTAATATGGTTTAGTTTAACCCATTAAGCACCCTTGTATCTAAATAAACATATCTAATAGGTTAAATTTGATTTTATACATTAATCTAACGAATTTATTTAAACATTAATTTTTATGTATATAATGAATCCCACTATTTTAATAGAAAATATTAATACCACATACATTTATTTAATTATTTCAAAATATATTAAATTATATATATATTTAAAATGTGTTTTAAAAATTAAAATAAATTTAATTAGAAAATGATGTTGTTATTTATGGATCCCTTCTCAAATTCTGTTATCCCTCAACGATGTGAGGTTCTCACTCTTTCTTATTCATCTATATTTTCGGTGAAGGTGATATATCACCTTAACCTATTATCTTCCTCATTATATCATATAACAATATTTATTATTTTCTTATCTTTTCATAGATTCCTTACTTTCATGTATCTTTCCTTGGATTTATATTCTAGTTCCTTTGATTTTTGTAATATATTAATTGGTTTTATGATTTTTTTTCATTGGTTTACTACTGAGTTGGGGTATGATTTTCTTCTTCCTAGATACATTACTTATTTATATTTCCTCTTATCTCTATTTATCTTCATAAGGTCTCCCAGTTTCCTAAAAGGAGTTCCACAGTTCTGGATACTTGGGACTTATTAGAAATCTGGTTTCATTATCGGTGGTTTAGAGATGGTTTTGATGGCTATTGAAGGTTGTTTTTTCTTTTAGTTTTTCTGTTATGGTCATTTTATTGGTTTTATTTTAATGGGTGTTTTGACAATTATTTGATCTTGGTGGTGCATCCTCAGTTTATATCTAGTTATGTACCCATTTTCAATAGCATAGGTGGATAATAATGCTCTAACATGTAGTTCATTGCTTAATTTTTATATGTCTAGGTTTAATGGACCACTGTGGGTGAATAAATGGACTATTTTTATGATTTATTTAAATTTAATTCAACCCCCTATAATTTTTTGGATCGCTGCTCACTATTATATTTGTCTCGCTACATTACGAAAATGTGTAGAATGTCTTGGAAGAAGATACAAAGATTCACATTGTCTGACCTTGATGCCCTACACCATTCCATGATTGGTAAGTCCCCCATACTAGATATTTTTCCTTTCTTTTACGTGAAATTGATACACATAATGTTCTTATGCTTTACTTCATATAAATTCCCCTATTAGCTCAAAAGTACCATTGGATGGTCTTTATACTAATTCACATATATTCCACCTGATTCCTATAGGACGATGTTTTCTCCTATATCCAGATACTCCTGATTGGCCTTGAAATAATCACATAATCCTTGAATGGATCTCCATCAAACCCTTGAGTATGACTTCAACAAATCATCCTTCCTGATTTGGAACACAATAATATTACTCTACTTATGAATTTAGTTTGTTAGGACTCAATAATCAATCATCAACCACCAAGAATAAAATCATCTCCTTTATATTCATATTGGTTTTCTTTCTTCTTTTAAAAAGTTCTCTTTTATGTTACAGGTTTATTGTAAGCCTCCTCCACCTCAACCTTCTTCTGTTTTATCAATTAAATTATGTTTTATTCTCAAAAATATAGTATCATGTTCTCTCAACTCTTCAATTATATATATATTTTTAGAGAATAGTAGTTTTGAGATATATCTTAACATCTTCTCCTCGTTTTATTTATATTCACAAAGTCATGAATATTTTGTTTCTATATCCTATTTGAAAACTCCTCATAATTTTGAATCGGGTAATACTATCTCTAAAACTGGAAGATATTCCTATGTTATAAATTCTCCTTCAAACCCATCAAAAATCCCGACCAAATATTACTTTTGAATCTCTAAAAGACTAAGGTATTTAACTCCTATTATTATTCCATTAAACTGGTTGCACTACACTCCTTTTAAATCTATATATATATATATATTTGAAACTCATGCACTTTGACATGGTATTCATACTTATGGTAAGGGTATCATCTAAATCTATAACATCATCATAAAAAAATTATTATTTTATCTTGAATTGAATCATGATCCACTTGAATTGATCATGATGTTTGAATCCTTGATTATTAAATTTTGAATCATCTGAATTATTCCCCATTTATCTAAAGTATTAATTCTATAATTCCCAGATAGTTCATAAGGATCATAGGCACCATAAAATGACATTATTCAACCTTATGATGCATTTTATCATCCATATAAAGCTACTATCTCATCCTTATGCATATATATATCAACAATACACAAATATTTTCTATATTATCTCAAACTTATGATTACTCTTATTAACCATATGATTTGTTTGTCCCAACCTTATGAATAATCTGTATTAACCATATGAAATTTTTTGTCTCAACCTTATAACTAGTGTATCTTAACTTTATGAAAATGTTTTTCTCATCATTGCGATGATAGGACTTCTGAACTTTCTATACATTAGTCTATACCACTTTAAATATATTCCAAACCACTTCCATTCGTCAAAGGGATTACATAAACAAATTATAAAGTATTATAAACAATGAATAAAAAATAAAAATACTTTTACCTTATTTTATGAAGAATATGACAAAAAACCTCACATATAAGTGGTTTCCACAATTAATCTACCTAGATGAGCTACTCCAGTAGCAACCTTGATTTTATTTAAATTAATAGTGGTAACCACTCATACTTACAAGTAGATATTAAATTTTCTTCTTCAAAGACTTATTGAAAAAAATACAATTAATTCTTTTGGGGACATCAATCTCTCATTTATGTTTGGTTATTAACAACCCTTTCCCATTTTACTAATGTAAATGGTATTCTCCTCCCCATTATTGACAATAAATACAATATAAAATGGGATCCATATCATCTCATAAGAATTATTTTAGAAAAAACTTCTTTTAATTTATTTTTTGGAATAATAATGTGATCTTCTAATATGATAATAATTTCACCGAATTATTTTTTTTGAAAATAAAATTTATTAATTAAAATCTAAGTATACGTGGGAAATATCAGTGTAGAAAATAATATTGATTTTACTATAGATTTTAGTGTTATTTATAAACATAAATACGTATAAACAATTCTCAACACCTTCATTTGGGTATATTCAAAAAAATATTTAGCAAAAAGTCATAATGATACACATTTCATAGTAAATAAATAAAAATAATTCATGTGAAATATAAATAAATACCCCATATTCTCATTATTTATTTAACTAACTCTACCCTTTTTAAATTTGTTAATGTAATAAAAAAATACAGATGTACTTTGGACTGAAGAACCTCATTCTCTAGTTTGGTAAAGCATTCTAAAATTTATATATTCACTAAAAAGGTGCAATATGATAGATCCATCTGCATTTCCTCCCTTAAGGGATGTACTCATTTTTACCTCTTCAAGGTAGTTTAGAAACTATATAAAAGAAAAAATATTGACTTCACAGTGTGTACAATTCCTCATCTAGCTCTTAATTTGTTATTCACCTTCAACTAATTGTATGAACATTTTTATAAACAAATAAAATATAAAATACATGGTTTTTAGATTTATCTTTATGGATAATATAAAG
Source organism: Viscum album (assembly GCA_963277665.1). Classification (NCBI taxonomy): domain Eukaryota; kingdom Viridiplantae; phylum Streptophyta; class Magnoliopsida; order Santalales; family Viscaceae; genus Viscum; species Viscum album. The sequence goes on along the minus strand of OY728165.1, from coordinate 1,772,606,553 downwards.
GATGATAATTATCTCTCAACCATGATTTTGCTTTACTTTCCTTTTTCATTTAAAGAGATCTTCATGATAGGTATTGATTTTATTTTAAAATTAAGATCATTTCCTGACATCAGGGACTTTGTCAAAACTATCAAGATATTGTTCTTAGGTAACATGATCATATCCTAATATATAATGTCTTTATGAATCTAATATTCATATTTTTCTCCGGGAGGGATTCAGTTTGCAGATTCAACTATCTTTCTATAATATTTATCTCTACAGAATATTTAAAATGATCCATGATGTGTACCTTTTACCATAATATAATAACATCTTTTTGGGATTTAAAACTACTACAACATTTTTATTAGACTCCTTAGATGTTCCATGATCATATTTATTATTTTTTTCACACGATTACTTCATAAGGGAGACTCAAATTTACTTCTATACATTTTTTTTGATGGTAGGTATTCTTTCTCCATTAGCTATAACCCTTTGTTTCTAGCCTTATATGATCTTTATAAATTCATATGCTTTGACAAAAATTAGTGGACCTATTCTTGAATTTATAGCTGGACCAAAAATAACCTATAAATATTCTTTTCATGGGGATGAAATTTGGACAAAATATTTTACCTACTATTTTTTGGTGAGGCCACCATAATTTTATTACCTTCATGGGGGTATTATTTTCATAGCTGTGTTGAAATTAACCCTTGATGTGGTGGTTAATTTTTTACTCTTTTTATCTACCCATATTCACAGTGTTTTTGGAAATTAAATCTGTATAATCATATCAAACAACATTATTATAGTAAATATTTTTGTGGCTATGGGTTACATTTTTCTTGGAGTTTGTTTCATTTAGATCAAAATATAATTTCAAATTAATCTTCATACTGATATTAGTCAAATTTGAGACCTAAAACTCAACAAATACTTGTGTGGTTTATCATTTGTTTTCATCAATATTGGATGATCCTACATTGTACTAGTTCTAGATTTCTTAGTATCCACTCAAGATGAATAAACATCATAATGATGGATTTCCTATCATACTCATCCAATCTTAGGTTATCTTCCCATACACTTTTCAACTACACTATTTTTAATGGATATTTTATGATTTTTTAATTAATTATCAATATACTTGAACAATTATCCATCCAAGAATCTTTAATAAAGATGGTGGGTATGTACAATTTTTCTAATTCCTGGATCACTTCCATAAGTAAAATTTTACATAGCAATTTCTTAAAAACATAAATTTTAAAATATTATTTTTATATAGAAAATCCTATATTGATAAGTGTTATCAATTTAGCCTTTGTATTAATAAGTCCAACAAGAGTAACTCACTTTCAAAACTTATTAATTAGTGCATTTTCTATTTCTTTAAATCTCATAAATGTGATTTTTCATTATGAATTCCCTTGATAGTAAAACATATACAAGTAATTACTTCTTTAATAACATTCATCAAATGATCCTGGATTTCATAACGAAGATCACTATGTGAAAAAGAATAACCAGTACAAGAAATAACTTCCATATAATATTTATAATCAATATAATTATCAATACTTTTTATAATTATATTACATTTTTCTTGTATTTTTTGTTTATTGTATATTAAATTATTCTTCATGTCCCTTTCCTCTATTCTTTTTCTATTATTTCAATAATTGATATAAACCTCTTGTTTTTTATAAACATAAGTATATAACTTTCTTTCTGCATGATATTTCTCAAAATATTCTTGTAATACTCACTTTATATATAGAAATTTTTAACCAATAAAAAAGATTTGTATCTAATTAGAGGATACATGGGTTTTTATGATAGAATGTGTCATTCCAAGGTTTGGTGGATCCCTAAGAGGGTGGGGGTGAATCAATGGTTTATTTTTTGTAAATCATCAAATTTAATCCATCCATATATAGAAGTGAAGATATTATTATACTCTTATTTTTTATCAAAATATTATATAAATACACGGAAAGTAAAAGGAATGATACATAAGGATTTAAATGGTTTGATATTGAAATATTACTCTATTCCATGATTGGTTAATACACCAATAATGGATTTCTCTACTATTTCATGTGAAGTATTTAAATGGAATGGTCTCACACTATACTTCTATAGATTACCACTATGGGATCCATAGTCTCACATGAGAGTTAGTATACTACTCAACAAATTTTTCGTATGATTCTTACAAGATCACACTATCTCCCACAACACAGTCCTCAAAACTGGTAATAGATTCATCACACATTCCTTGAATGGATCTTCCTCAAACCATAATGCAATGATTTAGTTTAACATATTTCTTGGTTTGGAACAATCCAACAGTGATCATATTCTCATTATGGTTTTGATGACCTTAAGAATAGAACTTTAAATTCCAAAAATATGATCAGATAATCGACATGAATGTTGTATTTTTCATTCTTATTAATGATTTAATTATTTAATTAATATAGGTGTATTATAGGCCACCTCCTTCTCATCCTCTTCTCCATCCTTGATACCAACATCTGTTTATATTTTATGTATAATATCAGGCTATCTTTTCTATTTGAGTAGATATATACTTATTCAAGTAATAAATTTGTTGACATAAATATTTTCTTCATTTCCTCATGATTTTTATATTGAAAATTTTCTCAATATTTAGTTTCAATAAATTATTTGTAAACTCCTCATAATCAGTAGTAGGAGATATTATATCTGAAATTAGAAGATATTACCTATTTATGATTCCATATTCAAACCTCTCTAAATCCAAGTAAAGTATTCCTTTTTAATCCTTAAAATACTTAGGGTCTTCCCTCTTATTATTCTTCCATGAAATTCAAAACATTAAATGAGATAAATATCTTTATCCGTGTGTGCATGAACTCATAAACTATGATGTGGTAGTCCAGCATGTTGTGTGGATTTCATCATAAGCTCCAATATCATCCTTAGTGGTCATCTCCTATTACCATGGATTGTATCATGATCCACTTAGATTTATCCTGATGTTTGAATAATTTAATACTAACTTATGCATCATTTGAATTATTCAAAATTTATTTATAATAATAATTATGGAATTATTATATTATTTATATGGTTCATGTGATCCTTATGATGACCTAATTAAACATTAATAGGCCTTGAATCAACCTTACAATGATAATATCTCAACCTTACATGAAACTATCTCAAAATTACATGAAACTTTTATTTTATATATTGTCAACATTATGATGGATTTAATCAACCTTATAAAAAAATTTTCATAACCTTATGGACAAACTATTTTAACCGTATGATAAAGGGGGTTTCAGCCTCATAAAAAGCATATATAAATTATATAGATATGTTTTTATTGCCCTTATGATGAAATAATTTAACCACTTTCAATACATTAGTCGAACAATTATAAAAAAACTTCATAACCTCTTCCAATATCCCCAAGTACTGATTAAACTCACTACAAACATTGTAAGAGAGCATCCTTATAAGAATTAAAACTTTTATTTAATTTCTGTGAAGAAAAAAAATGAATCACAAAATTTAATGTGATAATACTTAGAATCTTTCCAAACCTGACCTTTAAGAAACTGTTATTCTTACTTTTCCATTTATAATTTAAATCATTCATCTTTTGAGGTATAATTTGTCATTAATTACTCATCTAATTATTGTAAAAAATACAGTACATTCATTTAGGAACATAAATTTTCATCAATCATATGATTTTGATATGATTTTAGGGTGATAGTGAATGTCAATTTAGTTATTTTATAATGGAACATGTGTGCTGATTATGGTGAAAATTTTTTAGAGGAGTTAATACTTGGTGAGGGTGGTCATGATTTTGGTTTAATGAGAGAATATACATCGAATATGTATGTTTTATGTGGTTTCATTTTTTACTTTAGGTGTCTATTACCACATTTATTTTGATGTCTTAATGGGATTGGTTGTAATTATATTTTATACTAACCTAACTAGTCTTTGTGTTATTCATTCCGTATGGTGGGAATGTTCTATGTTGAACATCCCTTGAGTCACTCCTTATATGGTTTTATGTGGTTATTATTCTAGGTTTTGTATTATTATACTCGACCATGTTAGTGGGAGTGTATTTTTGGTTAATTTTTTTGATGATATTGGCTATTGTAATGTATCTAATAGAGTGGATGATCCTCAATAGTGGTTCATTTTTATACTATTTTGGTGATTGATCAATACTATGGTTTCAATTTTGGTACCTGGTGAATTTAATGAGTGGGATACTAGTGCTTATTTTCATTTCATAAAACATCCATAACAATGGATGATAGTTTATGGTTTGTTCTATTGGTGTTTCTTTATTCGGGTTATTGGTTGGTGGTGGTGTTTTTAGTTTCATGGTCATTTGTGGAGATTGAATGATGTTTATTTCAATGAGGAATGTTTCTAATCGATAAAGGTCCATATGGTAATAGATGATGGGATGCTCGAGGGTGTGGTACATGATGGAAAAATTCTAAATATTGTGTCATGATTAGATCGAGGGTGAAAAAGTTTTTGTGACAAGGTGCCTAAGGGGAGTGGTTGGTGTCTTCTTGTTATAGGATTTTCAGCAAGATCACATTTTCCATGTCATCCACTTTTTTCTCGAGGTCAATTGATTTATTTTGTGTAATTTCCTTAGTATTTTGGTATTTTTTGAGTTTGTCACCATAAAATTCCAATTAGTGTTCTTATTTAATGGTTGGGTCACTAGAAAATATTGTTTTTACGTGTTTTCACTTAAAACTCAAAGGCGGTCCTATTTATAATAATTTAGAATAATGTTTACTATAATGAAAAAAATTAGAGAAATATTATAAAATTAAATTGAAACTTGATATTAATTTAATAATAATTTGAAATAGATATTTAATATACAGTTTTAAATAAATCCACTAAGAAAAGTTTATTAGTCAAATCCTTGCAAATTAAGACAGTTTACCATTATAAATATATAATGAAAATAATTTTTATCAAATGAATATGTGTATTCAATAACACTACATATAATTAAATACTTATTATATGATGTTTCACATAAAAAATATATTTTTACCTCATTTTTAAAGTCTATATGATAAGAATATAGTCTTTAAATTTGTTTAAATAAGAATAATTTCAATATACATAAACAATTGAAAAAAATATAGGGATTGAATCAATAAAAAACATAACAAACAAGAATGTGTTAAAATACTATGATAATATTTTTTCTATAAAGTTTACCCAATAGGTTGGCATGATTATATAAATAAATACAATTGGGGTATTATAAATACCACATGGAGTTGGTGAGAGCCATAAATTTTGGATTTCAGGCTATAGAAAATTGTATAAAGGTTAATATGTTGATATTGGTTTAGTAAAACTATCTCAATTTTTGATGAATAGTGAAACACACTGCCATATTGTTTAAAATAAAATTTTATTTAAATAATTATTATTTTTATTAATATTTATTTTAGAGATAAAATATATACATAATATAGATATTATTCCAATGTAATTCATTGGATTCATTTTATAAAAATATTAGATATATAATATTTTATTTAACATTTAAACTTCTTTTACGCACCTTTTAGTCACATTTGAAAATTTGAATGAAACATAATTTTATCACCTCTGTGAGTTGAATTTTAAAAATTCGAGTAAAACAGTCAACATCAATAAGTAAAATGTGGTTCAATAGGATAAAAATAGTTTTTGGTGAATAATAACTTTTTAATTTTATTTACCACAGTTAAAAGTAAATAGGGTAATTAAACATAAAAAATGATAGTATAATTACATTAACATATGTCCTAATTCTATTTGATCAGTTTATTTTTACCTAAATCAACCTTAGGAATAAAATATAATCCCTTTTTATCAAAATTTATTAGATTAGGGCATTTGTTATTATTTTATTTAAAGAAGAGTTAAAAGTGTTAAATTCATATTTTAATAGCTTAAACATTATTAATATAGGGTTATATATAAGATAATTTAGAATATAAATATTCATTATAAATATAAAAATATTTCTTATATCAGGATATTTTATTTATAAATTTTAGACATTAAATAATTAAATTTATTTATGATACAATGATGATGAAATAATTACCTTGTTAGTAAAATATTAAGATAATTAAACTTATAAATATCCAAATAAATGTATATTTATACTTTTTAAGTAATAATGTTTTGCTTACTTTTACAAAAACCAAATGGATTTGGATTTAATCTAGTTTTTTTTACTTTCACAAAAACCAAATACTAAATAGTGTCAAAATTGACTTAGATGAGTTTTTAAAACAAGTACTATATTATTAAATGATACAGTATTCCTAAAAATATACTGTTAGGTTGAAGGACCTATATCAGGTTAGATATTTTAGTAAGGAACCACCTTGGTTTCTCTTGTATTTTTATAGTATTTTTATTAACCATTTATTATAATAATACAAGAATACATGGTAAAAGTTAAACTATTTAACTAAATGTTAAACTAAAAGATAAGGATAATATGGTGACCTAAAATTGTCTAAAACCTATTTTCTGGGAGGTTTTTTACCCTTCCCTGCATTATCCTTGATATAAATCCATTTTGAGCCATTATAAACCGAAAATTATTCTATAATAAGATAATCTTTCAAGCTTTTCCTAAAGTGACCCTCACCTCTTTTATTAAAGGGTACTTACCCTTCTCTTAATTTCACACATCCAATGCCATTTTTCTAAGCCAAACCCTGGTCATATATCCTCCCAAATACCCTCAATTAAATATAGAGGTGATACTTTGATCATAAAGACAACATAAGGATCCATTTGTTCAAATCAAAAGGAAGAACCCGAAGCATAGGTAATTATTTTATCACGCCTTTTAAGTACTTTTCTTCTTGCACCTCCTCATTTGTAGTTTCCATAAAAAAATAATAACTACAACAGATAATTCATACTGTGATGTTATTATAAATATGGAACAACCATATTTTTTATTCTATCCATCATATGAATGATAATGTTACCAAATGTGCGTACGTACAACTTACCGTCTCCACATCATGGTGTAGTATGTTATTCAACGATTCATGATTTGGATGGGTATAATAATGAGTACAATTGATGTAAATAATAAATATAACAATTTATTTTTTATTTATATATAATATAAAATCCAACTACATGGTATTTAACCATCAATAGAATGACATTGTTTCTTGTGCAAACGTATGGCCTACCATCTCCACAATGTGATGAAATGTAATCCCCCATCATAACCATTCAAGAATAATAATTATTTGATGATTAAAAATAATGTTTAAAGAACATAATATAATTATAGATATGAATCAAACACATCCTATTCATAAGAAACATGACTTACATAACAAAACATATAAAGGAAAATGAATCATTTATCTCCCGAAACAATGATACTACTGACATATTATTAATATATCAATATTAAAAGATCAAATATGATATCATATTTATGTATGTGAATTTTTGTATAATTTAATAACAATTATTTAAACATTATAAAAGATTTTTACATACCCTCAACAAATGAATAATATAAGGTAAGGTTTAATTTTAATATTTATTTATTATTTGAGGTTGTTTATATGTGAGAATCTACTAGGACCTCTTTATCATCCACATTCATGTTTCTTAAAAATGTATTTCAACTTTTTTTACTATTTATTAGACTATGGGATAAATTCATTTATACCCTTGTTTGAATTTCTATAAAATGATTTCAATGTAATATTTCTGTCGCTTTCCAAACAAGGTACTTTATAACCTTTTCGACAAATTAAGGAAAGAATTTTTTTTACTTAGACGGTGAGTGAAACTATTTTCCACTATTTGAACACCTTTGATGATTCCCTTACAATCTTATAAGTATATTTTCGAAATAAATGTTTTCTTTACTTTTTAATGATTTAAATTTTGGAGAAACATTTTACTCAAATGTTTTTTGTATTGATTTCATCTATGTCAACATCCTTTAATGGATTTTACATTTTTTTGATGTTGATTTATTATGATAAAATATTCTCTATTGTATTGAAGACTTTGTGATATGTTTGACTATGTATGTGATATTTTTATACCATTCATGTTTTATGGTTAATGTATTTACATTTCACATGATAGTTTTAATACGAATGTTTATAATATGTTTCAACCATTTCATATGAGAAATGCATTGGACTTAGTAAGTGATGGGTGGAGCCCACTATAGCTCCTCGATGCATCAGTATGTCTTATGAGACAAACTAGTGTCTTGGCACAATTCCTTGACTAAATATTATTGGTAGTCTTTCCATGAGGCCTTGACTATGTGGTTATGATGTCAATAATTATGCATTCCAACATTATAAAATTAGATATTGATATTACATGTGATTATTCAACTAGTAGAATATCCATGTGAATAAGTAAACAGAATTATTTGATTTATATTTTCCATATTATGCTGATGTTTAAGTTTAAAAGGATTATGGTTTTTTCTTATACATTGAATTAAATGATTATTCTTATTTATGATAGTTTCTTCTCTATTGTTATCCTTACTGAGCATTTGAGATCACCGATTTTTTGTTTTATTTTTCCAAGGATGTGAAGAAATATATTAGGACTGAACTATAAGGATAGTATAAAATATATTAATGTGTTCAAAGGGGACACAATGTTGTTGTTTTCATTTCATAATGTTATGTAAAACTTATGTATGTATCTAGTACTTCCAACGAAACTAAACCGATCAGTCTTCCGGGACATGATTCCTTGTATCATGCCAATGTTATGTAATATTATAGTGACTCTAGGTAAATGGGGTCATGGTGTTATAGTTGGTATCAGAGGAATATTTGTACAAACCTTGGATACCAGATTTAGAAAACCTTTGATTAGAGAACATTAACCTAAGATAGACTTTCAGGATTAATATAGAAGAACTTCCTAGAATTTTGGTAATGTAAGTATTTTGTGAAATTTCCAAGAAATACATCCGTGTATGGATACAAGCAGGTAGATATGGCTCTAGCACAGATGTAACTGGGAGTTAAAACTTCGACAATGAGTTTTGGGTTTGACCTTGGGTATCTTGGTACACGACAATGTGCCTTTCAGCAGTCTTGGTTATGACACTCCCGTGGGATATGATTAAGATAATTCACATTTTCCTTACAAAACATTATAAAGGATATATGATTAAATACATCCTCAAAGGATTTTTTTATGATTATGGATTATATCCATAAAATGTTCAATTTATGTTAAGTGCTTTACATGTTTGGAATTATGTATTGCGATTCATAAACTATTCTAGTGTATTTCATTGTTTAGTATTAGCACCTAGTGGAAGGAATGGAAACAATATAAACACACATAATCCATGTATGGATTTCCCTTCTACTAAAGTTAATTATATTGGATCTAGTGATGAAACTAGTGCCGATTATATTGTAACCACACTGGGACAACTCAATCAGGTTATGAATATTAACTTTACCCTTATAGAGCATCCTGATCCACAATGCGGAGGATCAATGCTAGAACTCTTCATGAAAAAACAACCACCAACATTCAATCAGACTACAAATCCATTTTTAGCTGAGAAATGGATAATTTCCTTACCAAAAAATATTTCATTCTATGGGGAGTAGTGAAAGGGAAAAAGTTTTAATGGTAGTTTATCGCCCCACAGGAGATGCAGGTCAATGGTGGTCATTAATTTAAAACTCAAGGAAGGATGAAGAATTTTAAAATATGTAATGGAGGTAGTTCAAAGAGATTTTATTAGAAAAATAATTTCCTCATGACCATCAAGTGGATATGGAAATTCAATCTCTAAGTCTGAGGAAAAAGGAGGACGCAAATTTCATGAAGTATGATGCTAACATTACATGGTTAGAAATGCATGCATCATATTATATGCGTAACCCAAAGAGTAAGATAGATCTATTATTTGATGGGATAAAACCATTTTCTATCGAGAAATAGTCTCACAATCCTTCTCATTGTATGTATATATATTCTCACGTGTTATCAAGACAAAAAGGAATTATCTAAGTCTTAAGACATTAAAGAGGAGAAACAGAAGAAGAGATTTTCTAAACTCTCTAGAAAATGAAATAAGGGGAAGAAGTAATGGTTGAATTTCAATCCTGTAGTAAATGTGGGAAGAAACACCCTGTTACATTCATGAAAGGTATGAGAGTCTGTTACAAGTGTGGTGAAAAAGTCCACTAAGCTCGTAATTGTAAGGGAAATAAAGAGGATGTCAATATTGAATGCTACAATAGTATAGAAATAAAGCATTATGAAAATGAATATCCTATATGTTAGGAAAACTTACCTCTGAAAAGTCCAAGGGAGAAATTCCAAGATTATATGACCACTACTACTGAGGTTGAAGCTCCAAATGAGGTGGTGGCATGTTCATTAATCGTTTTCGCAAAATTAGGAAAATATTTATTTGATTCTAGATCATAGAATTCTTTCATATCATCCCAGTTTTCTAAGAAAATTAGATATTTCCAATTTGACATAACAAAGTGAGTTGTTAGTAAAAAATATTAGGGGAAGTATCATTGCAACAATGTGTTTTCAATCTGTTACCATTTTGACTTATAAATTTTCTTTATCATATGATATTATTGTCACACCCATGATTGAATTTGATGTAATCCTCGGTATGGATTGTCTTACAAACCATGATGAAAAAATTTATTTTAAGAACTAAGAGTTTAGAATATTTGATGAAGATAATGAATACCTTATCATTAGAGTAGAAACATAACCATATAATTATCATCTACACCCAGCCCCAGTTCCTCTACTAAATTAAATTATTGGGGAGGAAAATAGTGAAATAACTCTCGGAAAGGAAAAGGATGTTCAAATAGGGGATGTACCTGTTGTGCAAGAATATGTTGATGTGTTTCCATAGGATTTACCTAGATATCCTCCAGAACAAGAAATTGAGTTTTCCATTGACATAATTCTTGGTTCAAGGCCCATATCAAAGACCCCTTATAGAATTTCCATAGTGGAATTAGTGGAACTAAATAATCCACTAGAGGAATCAAGTAAAAAGGGATTTATTCACCCAAGTGTTTCTCCATGGGGATCCCATGTTCTTTTTGTTAAGAAGAAAGATGTATCTAGGAGGTTGTGCAATTAATACATGGAGATCAATGCTATAACAATGAAGAACAAGTATCCCCTACCTCACATTGATGATTTATTTGACTGACTTCATGGTGATCTATATTTTTCAAAGATCGACCTTCGATCTGGATACCATCAGTTGTGCATGAAAAAGTAAGACTTTCCAAAGACCTCATTTCGAACTAGGTACGGGCAATATTTGTTTACAGTAATGCCTTTTAGACTGACTAATGCAATCTATGTTTTCCTGGATCTAATGAATAAGGTTTTTAACAAATATCATGATGACTTATTAGAGGTATTTATTGATGATATCTTATTATACTCCAAAAGCTATGAAGATCAGAAAAATCACTTGTCCACTATTATGAGGACTCTTAGAAGAAATGAATTATACGGGAAGTTTAGCAAGTGTGATTTCTGGCTTCAAGATATTTTTTTCCTTTTCCATATTATATCTAATGATGGAATATCTATTGATCCTTCAAAGATAAGAGCAATACAAGAGTTTCTTGCACCGACAAGTATAACAAAGTTACACAGTTTTATTAGTTTAGAAAGTTATTATCGGAGTTTCATCCAGAATTTTAACTGATTGGCTCAACTATTAACCAAGATCACACATAAAGAGGTTAAATTTGTTTGGAAAAAGAGTGTGAATAATTTTTTTAAGAACTGTTGATAAGATTAGTCAATGCTCCTATCTTGAATGTACCATCGAGGAATGATGGGTTTGTTTGTTATAGTTATGCATCAATGAAAGGAAATGGTTGTGTCATTATATAGAATGATAGAGTTATTGCCTATGAATCACGATAGCTAAAAATTTATGAAAAAACTATCATACTCATGATATTGATTTAGAAGCTATAATCTATGTTTGAAGATATAGAGACACCATCTCTATGATGAAAAATGTTTGATATATACTGATCACGAGAGATTGAAGTATATTTTCTCACAGAAATATCTCAACATGAGGCAAAGTTGATGTCTTGAATAACACAATGATTATGATTTCATTATACAATACCACCAGGTAAGGAAAATAAAGTGTCAAATACATTGATAAGAAAGGATCATGGAGTTCTGAACAAGACGAGAGTTGAAGGGGATCCTATGTTCATGGATATAGTAAAGATGGATATGGGAATAATCAAGGAAGGTGAAACATCAATACTTTTTAAAATGGTTTCCAAACCATCTTTACTAGAAAGGATAAAAAGTTATTAGACTGATTATGAGGAGTTTCCAAAGAAAAGTGAAGTTGTGAATGATGGGAGATTGATCGACATCATATATGAAGATGGAATTTTGAAATTTTGGAAAAGGATTTGTGTGCCTGATATACCTAATATAAAAATAGAATTATTGGATGATGCTCATAGCTATAATTTCTCTATAAACCCATGTTGCCCTAATATTTATAGATATTTTAAGGAACATTTTTTGTGGGATGACATGGATAAGGTTATTGCTAATTATTTTTTGAAATGTATTTTTTTCAATAGGTTAGGGCTGGAAGTGAACATCCAGGTGGAGTCATGCAACCTCTTCCCATACCGGAGTGGAAATGGGATGATATTATGAATTAATTTATCATGGGTCTACTAAAAACTCCTAGTTGGAATAATGAAATAAGGTTCATTATTGAGTCTATTACAAAGTCAACCCATTTTCATGATATAAGAGAAGATTTACCACTTGAACATTTAGAAAGACTATATATTAATGAAGTTGTAAGGCTTCATAGTACCCCTATTGATTTTTTTCTGATCGTGATCCCCATTTTACATCATGATTATGGAAGAGTCTTAAAAAATCCCAAGATAGTGAACTTTTATTGAGCACTGCCTACCACCCTCAAACTGATGGACGATCATAACAGACTATTCAAACCTTATAAGACATGTTGAAATCTTTCTCACTTTACTTTCAAGGTATGTGGGATCGATATTTACACCTGGTAGAATTTTCCTATAACAATAACTTCCATTAAATTATTCAAATGGTACCATATGAAGCGTTATATGGAAAAAGGAATCATACACAAAATTGATGGGATAATGTTGGTGAATGAAAACTTATAGTCAAAAAACATAATGAGGAAACAATGGAAATGCTGATGATTATCCAAACATGCATCAAAGAAGCTCAATGTAGGAAAAAGAGTTATGCCGATAACCAAAGGAAGGATTAAGAATTTCATGTAGGTGGTCATGTTTTCTTGAAGGTATCTCCATGGAAGGCTATTATACGATTCAGTAAGAAGGGTAAATTAAGTCCCATGTACATTAGACCTTTTTAAATTATAGAACGAATTGGAGTTATAGCTTACATTTTGATAATACCTCCATGTTTCTCAAATGTAAAGGATGTGTTCCACGTATCACTATTGAAAAAAAACATGCCTGACCCAAAGCATGTACTCACTTATGATGAATTAAAATCGGAACTTGATCTGTCTTATTGTGAAGAGCCTATCAAGATTCCTGATACCAGATAACAAGTGTTAAGAAACCAGATGACTCACTTGGTAAAATTTCTTTGGAGAAACTATAAAATGGAAGAGGCAACGTGGAAACCTGAGAAATTTATGATGAAGAACCACCTGAATCTTTTTATGTAGTAGTATTATAGAAATTTAAAAGATGAAATTATTTGACATATGGGAAAATGTAACACCCCAAGTTTCCGCAGTACGTTTCTCATTGAATAATACAATAACTTGCGATGTACACAACTTCGAGTTCTAGCACACCATGACAAATCAAAATAGCCATTTTAAATGCAGCTATGAATAGTAATAAACACATTTTTAAATTTTATAAAATTTAATTTTCAAAATGGATATCATTTTTGGATTCGGAATATCAAAATTATCTTAGGGTGAATTTTTGGTATTTTTTAGGAAAATTTCAAATTTTGATGAATAGTGAAAAAACACTGGGTTATTGTTTAAAACTAAATTTTATTTAAATAATTATTATTTAATTTAAATTTATTTTAAATTCAAAATAAGTACATCATATATATATTATTCTAATGTAATTTTTTGGGGTCATTTTATATATGGTTAGATATATAAAATTTTATTGATATTTTTAACGTCTTTTACCAACCTTCTAGGCACATGTGCATATTTTCATAAAATGTAATTTTACTGCTTCTCTAAATTTAATTTCAAAAATATGAGATACACGATTGACATTAGTAAGTAAAATTTAGTTCAATAGGATGAAACTAATTTTTGGTGACTAGTAAATTTGTAATTTTATTTACCACGGTTAAAATAAAATAGGGTAATTAATGATAATAAAATGATATAATAATTACCCAAACACATGTACTAAATCAATTTGATAAGTTTATTTCAACCTAAATAAAACTTAGGAATAAAATATGATCCTTTATTATCCAATTAGATTAGATTAGGACATTTATTACTATCTTATTTAAAGAAGAGTTAAAAGTGTTAAATTCAAATTTTAATAACTAAAACATTTTTAATATAGGGTTATACATAAGATAATTTCAACTTTAAATATTCATTATAAATATAAAATAATTTCCAAAATCATGGTATTTTATTTATAAATTTTATTCATTAAATAATTAAATGTATTTTTGATATAATGAGGATGCCATAATTACATTATTAATATAGGATTAAAATAATTGATATTATAATTTTACAAATAAATATATATTGATACTTTTGATGCCATACATGAATTTTCTAGGTGAATATTACATTTTAGGGTGGATTTATTGTATTTTTTTCTAAGTAATAATGTTTTTTGGCTTTCACAAAAACCAAATACTAAATAGTGTCAAAATTGACATTAATGTGTTCTTAAAACAAATACAATATTTAAATGATATAATATTCCTAAAAATATAAATATTCTCAAAAGGACCTAGATAAAGTTATATATGTCAATAATTAACCACTTGGGGTTATATTGGGGTTTTATAGTAAGTTTATTAACCATTTATTATTATAATACAAGGAGACATGGTAAAATTTAAACTATTAAACTAAGAGTTGAAAATAAAATATAAGGATAATATGTTGACCTAAACTTGTCTAAAACCTATTGGTTGAGAAGTTTACAACTCATAACCACCTTAGCCTCGAAATAAATCCATTTGGATCTTATAGAGACTTAAAATGATTTTATAATAAAATAATATTTCAAGCTTTTCCTAAAGTGACCATCCCCACTCTTATAAAAGGGTACTTCACTTTCTCTTTATTTCACACCTCCAAATCCATTTGAGTCAGAAAAAACCTACTAAAATCTCCTCCCAACTACCCTCAATTTAACCTAGAGGCATTAATTTGATCATAAATCCAATATAGGGATCCATTTCTTCAAATCAAAGGAAAACCCGAATAAGAGGTAATTATTTATCACCTCTTTCAAGTTCTTTTCTTCTTCCACCTCCTCCTTCTTTGTTATTTCCATAACAAAATAATAACTAATAAATAATGTGATGTTATTATAAATATGGTACAACCATGTTCATTATTCAATCTATCATATTAATGACAAAGTCACCATATGTGCGTACATACAACTAACCGTCTCCACATCGTGGTGTAGTTTGTTATTCAACGCTTCATTATTTAGATGGGTTTAATAAGGAGTATAATTGATGTAAATAATACATATAACTTTATAATGATTTTTTATATATAATATACCATCAAAATACATATGATTTTACTATCAATAGAATTATATTGTCTCTTGTGCGTACATACGGTGTGCCGTCTCTAGGACGCGATAAACTTTTATTCCCCATCGTAACTATTCAAGAAAAATTTTCATTTTATGATTAAAAATAATGATTAAATAACATAATGTAATTATGGATATGAATCAAATAAATCCTATCCATAACAATCTTTACTTATATAACAAAACATATAATGGAAAATGAATTAGTTAACACTCGAAACAATAATACCACTAAAATATTATTAACAAAGCAATATTAGAAGATCATATATGATATAATATTTTTGTATGTGGATTCCTATATAATTTAAATACAATTATTTATCCATTATAAAAGAGGTTAACATGCCCTCGACTAAATAAGAATACAAGATAAGGGTGAATTTTACAATCTATTTATTATCTGAGGTTGTTTATACGTGAGTATCTACTGCGACCTCTTTATCATTCACATTCATGTTTCTTAAAAATGTATTTCAAAAAAAATTATTGTTTACTATAAAATAGTTTAAAGTCATTTATACATTTTTTTTAATTTTTATAATTTTTTTTGAAATTAATCTTTCCATCTCCTTCCAAACAAGTTAATATTTGGCGTTTTCAACAAATTAAGGAAATAGTATTTTTTTAACTTATATGGTGGGTACATATATTTTCCACTGTTATAAAACCTTAGAAGATTCAATTACAAGATTATAAGAATATTTTAAAAATAAAAATTTCCTTTATTTTTTAATGATTTCATTGTAGAAAGAAATATTTCACCCAAATAATTTTTGGATTGATTTCATCTATGTCCACATCCTTCATTGGATTTTACATTTGTTTGAAGTTGATTTATTATGATACAATTTTATATATTGTATTGAAGGCTTTTTGATATGTTTGACTGTGGATGTGTTATTTTTATACCATTCATGACCTATGGTTAACGCATTGACATTTCTTATGCTAGTTTTAATATGATTTTTTATATTATTCTTCTTCTTTTTCATACGAGGAATGAATTGGAATTAATAAGTGACAAGTGGAGACCATTATAGCTCATCGATGCATGAATGGGTATAATGAGGCAAACTAGTGTCTTGGAACAACACCTTGACAAAAACTTATTTGTAGTCTTTGCATGAGTCCTTGACTATATGGTTATGATGTCTGGTATTATGCATTCCAACATTATGATATTAGCTATTGAGATTACATGTGATTTTTACACTAGTAGAATATCCATGTGAATAATAAATAGAAATATTTGATTTATATTTTCAATATTATGATGAAGTTTAAGTTTAAAAGGATTATGTTTTAGTCTTATACATTTCCTTAAATGTTTATGCTTATTTATGATAGTTTCTTCTATAATGTTATCCTTACAGAGAATTTGATATCAAACCTTTCTATGTTTTATTTTTTCCAGGATGCGAATTATATTATCACTAACATGCATGGATAGTATAAGGGATATGAATGTGTTCAATGGAGACACAAGGTTTTTGTTTTTAATTTCATAATATAATGTAAAACATATGTATGTATCTAGTACATCCAAGGTTTCTAAATTGATCGGTCATTCGAAAAAATGATTCCCTGTTACATGCCAATGACAGGTAATAATGCAACAACTCTGGGTAACTGGGGTAATGGTATTATATTTAGTCCCTTAGAAAAAATCATTAATAACAAAAGATGACATTTGGAAAAAATTACCTTCGTCATCATATTGGCCCTAACAATCCCCCTTTTAGATTTTTTATCAACCAAGTTTCCTAAATCACTAAAATTTGTATCCTTAAGAAATGGGTTAATGATAAACAATTATAATCCGATGTGGGATAAACCATTTTAGGAAAGAAGAATCATTGATAGAAAAACCATGGAATCTAAAATAGGTGATCATAAACACATCCTTATCTTATCTTCCATTATTTCTTAGCTTCTTCACCTTTCATAGAATTCAAAAAAATTTGTTCCTATAACTACTCTATCAGATAGTTATAATAGTTCACACATAATACAAGGTTGAATTCAAAAATTACCCACAACTCCCCCCTTTTATAGGTATTCAAGAAGATAGAATTATTAAAAAATTCCCCCCCTTGGAAATAAAATCCAAATGTAAGATGAGAGGGTGGACAGAAACACATACCTAAACCTTGATGAAAAAGAGGTTCAAAGACCATGGTAAACCTCAGTTTATAAAAGTATTCATTCGGTAAAGGTTTCTTGAAAATTTCAATAACTTGTTGTGATGTTGGAACATACTCCTACTTCAATTCATTCTTCTCCACATTCTATTTGAAGAAATTATATTTGATATCAATATGTTTTTAATAATAATGTTTGACTAGATTTCTAGTGAGGTTGATTTTAATTTGTTTATCACAACCCAAGAGCATGGGTAACATCAAATAAATAAGTAAGTCTTATAATTGAGTTTTCATTCACATAAGTTGAGTAGGGGCTTGAGTGGAAGCAACACATTTAGCTTCAACCATACTGAGAGTTACTGAGTTATTTTAATTTGAATGCCTACTAACACAATTCATTCCTAGAATGAATACTCTGAAATATGTGGATATTCTACCATCAACATTTCTTACCAAATAAACATATTAATAACCAAATAAATCAATACTTTCTGAGAAGTCATATCTGATTCCAAAATATTTTGTGCTTTTAATGTATTTGATAATTCATTTTCCAATAATTAATTGTGATTATTTTGGAGCACTATGAAATTTTAAACATAATGTAACCACATAAACAATATCGGGTCTTAAAGAAGTAAAATATAATAAACTTATAATCAAATTCTAAATTCATTATGATTAACTTTTTTTCCATCACAATATTTTGGGAACTTTTTTCCTTTGAAATAGGTTTGGAAATATTTTTTTTTGTGTTTTCCATGTTGAACCTCTTCAGAAGTTCCTTATCATAATTTTCTAGACAAAGGAAATGATATTTCTTCCATTATAGAAATCTTAACCAAGGAAAGTATTTCATTTCCCCATCATGGACATTTCAAAAACCCTTTTCATCCCTTTATAGAATCTTTCAAAACATCTTTAATTTCTCCTATCAATGATAATTCCATCAACATAAACAATTACGATGATGGATTACTCTTGAATTTATTTAACATAATGATTAAAATCAACTATTCCTGTACTAAAACTCATCTTTCTTAAGAAAGTATCCAATTTTTAATACCATTATCTCAAGGATGGATTTATCCCATATAATTACTTATTCAATATACACAAAAAACATCCATATTTCCCCACAACAAAGCCATTGTGGTGGTCAATGTAAACTTCCTCATCAAGATCACCATTCTTGAATGAAAAATTAACATCCATATGAAAGATATTGTAACCTCGTTGTGCAGTAATAGAAACATAGATTCTAATTATTTCCAACAATAACACCAAAGAAAAGGGTTTATCAAAATAGTAACCATTAATTTTTTAATATCCTTTGAAAACAAATATTGATTTGTTTTATATTACATAACCTTATTTATTTAGATTGTTTCAGAAAACCCATTTTGTGCCAATAATGTTTTTGTTGTCTGGGTTGAATATGAGTTCCCATGTATCATTATTTTCAATCTAATCTATTTATTCATTCTTGTAAAAAACCAGTTTCTGATATTTAAATTATTCTTTCAGATCATTCGACTCTATTTTTGAATACAATAAAGTATGTGTAATAGCATTTGTTTTTATTCTTGTTGGAATATTCTAATGTTTATCCCCAAATATATTCTAAGAATAGACTTGATTCCTTTTACTAGGATTATATTTTTAAGTATCTTCCTCATCACTAGAAATAGTTGAGTATGATTCTTCACCTTGATTATTAAGACCATTATCTGTATCCTTATCAGCATTATTTTCAAAAAGATCTTTATCATGCTCAAATTATTTATCTTCCCAAATAAACATGTATTCCTCAGATATTAAAATTACTTTTACATCAACTAAATCAACAATTATTTCTATTTATTTTTTGAATTATCAATATCCTCTTCCTTATAGAGAATAACCAAGAAAAATTATATCTTTAATGTTCTGATCAATCTTTCTAAACATTTGAACTTTCTTTTTTATATTACATAGACTCCCAAATACTCTTAAATAATTTAAACATGTATTTATTCCATAAAACAATTCACATGGATTTATACTGACATTTCCTTAAAGAAAAATCAGTTTTGAATATAAATAGCCATAATCGTGGCTAACCTCTAATAGAAATGAGAATGGTCATGATCAAGTAACATAGTTCTACCCATTTACACCAAACTACTATTCATTCATTCAGAAACCCCATTTTTGGGGGTATACGGGTAACTATACTCAATAATAATTCAATTATTCTTAATATAACATTAAAATTATTCACTTCTATATTCACCAACATTATTAGTTCACAACTTCTTCACCAAATACTCACAATCCCTATCATTTTCCTTCTATAAATTTTACACATTTTCAATGAATCTGATTTATATTTCATATACATAACAAAAGTAGTGTGAGAAATGTAATAAATTAAGGAGATGAAGAACTTATTTCTATTTAATTATTGTTTTCTAATTGTCCAATAGATATTAGAATGAATAATCTCTAGGGGTTTTTTCAGAAAATCTCAACTTTCTTATGCACGGAGTTTGTAATCATTCCTTTCTAAAAAATAGTACAACAAAAATATCTTATTCATAGAAAACCATGATTTTCTTGAACACTATATCACCTTTTCAATATGATTATATTATTTGACACAAGTTTCTTATACTTTTATTCCATAATTTATTCTCTTCTTCCATAGTCATGTAACAAGAGTTTTGAATTTCACGAGCCTAAAAATAGTTTTCTTATGTAAGTTGGCCTCTTGTAACAATGTTTCCATCTTGTTTTATTTTTATAAGAAATAAATATTTTCTGAATATAAATTTTTTATCCTCATCATATAATTTTGAAATAGATAGATTTTTTTTCATCCCATCAACATAAAAATATTTCTTGGATTTTAACATTTCTTCTCAAATGATGGATGATCTAACACCTTTGATTCTTAGATTTTTATTGTCATAAAATGTAACTATTACATCTTGAAAATCTTTTACATTCCTAAAAATTCAAAATATCACATCATATGAGAATAATTACCACTATCAATAATCTAATGCAATTCTTCTTTCATAGTTTTGAAAGTAGTTTCAACAACAAGATATTTTTCTTATTTATTTTCATTTCACCACTTTCGACTTATGTGAATTGTTAAGAATATTTTTCTATGTCATTAACAATATAAGACATCACTTTTCAATGGGTATAGGTTTTCAACATCTTTCAAAAATAGTTTACAAAGTTCATAACCTATTTTCAATCTTCATCCTTCTCAAATTTCTTATATTGAGGGAATTGACCCCAAACCTTTTCCTTTCATAAACTGTGGAGTAATAATAATGTTTTTTGTAGAACCATCACATATTATCCATGTGTCTAAATCCACAATAATACCAATAGTAGCCATAGAAATAGTATTTTCCTCTAAAATATCTATATTGCCTACAATTGTAAATCTATTTCCCATAAACATTATTTTATTTATTTTCCAAGCCACCAAATTTAATGTTTTCAATAGTAATCTTCCTTTTATTTTCATCTATATCAGGAAAAAAAAGTATTAGAAAATTTTTTGGATTTAGAATTTTTGAATTTATGATTTTTAGAAACTTATGAATTCATAACTATGTTGTTTTTTTCCACATACCAAACTTTACCAGCTTTATTTATTTCAAAAACACTTCCATATTTCATCTTACCCATTTAAGGTAACTTTTATTAATACGTTATAGTTTTCTCTATTTGATAACATTCACCAACGTTAAAGATAGATTTTTTTGAAACTTAAATTTCTCATCTCGGCATTAAATTACTTTTGTTGGATATGTTACAAATATTCTTATTTTGTTTTCAAATTTTCATCCATATGTTCATTATGATTCTTTTCTTTATCATGTTATTTCATCAAATCATAAATTTCATTTACCAGCTTCACCTTCTCATTAGAAAAAAATTATTGATTACTTGCTGAGGAACATTCATCTTTAAAATTTTTGTTTTTCTTTTCCATCCTTCTTATATTTGTCAGAAATTCATTCAACTATTCATTAAAATGAAATTCAATTTGAGTTTATTCTTCCTCAGAGCAGCTGCTTCCAAATTATTTATCATTAAGTATTACAATAAATGTATTCTCAATACCATACTCAATAGATTTTTCAGATTTAGATTTACTGAATTATTCTTATTTAGCTTTAGATAAGAAACCTATTCTTTTGGATTGGAATAATTTTCTATTTTTCTCTATGGAATATGATTTTCCTTTTTCTTCTTGTTTCCTCCACGATATTATTGGCCTTACTTTATGTTCATCACTATACTATTCTTTCAGTCATTTAGGAAAATTAGCCACAAAATTCCCAACGGATCCTCATTCAAAACATCCAATGAAAGCTTCCCATTTTATTTCCATATACCTAATTAAATATTTTCAGAAAACAAGGATAAAATTTTATCAAAAATTTTACATACCTCATCTATATAATTGGATTCCCAAGCTTCGTATTTAATAAGAATATTGTTCTAGTTTTCTTTCTTCATATCCTTGAAAGAAATTTATCTATAATCATTTGTTTTTATTTTAATATATTTCTCCCTTCTCATTTCATAAGTGATGGGAGTTCTTTGTAAATAATCAAAAGAAAATGTTTTAGGATCTCAGTCTTCCAATGAAGAATCATTTTCATCAAATGTTTCCATAATAATTCTCAAGATCTTCTCAAAAAACTGTAGAATATTATAACTTTTCACCAATACATCTGATAGTGCTAAGAATTTCATTTAATCTAGCAAACAGTCCCCAACCAATTCAGGATCACCCATCATTAAATATTCATACATCAGCCTTTAGATTTTTAACTTTTCCTTTTCACCTTTTTGATTTCCTTCATATATTTTTTCCAATTTATCCTATATATTGTTGGCTGTGGAAATAACTTTAACCCTCCAAAATTAAATTTCATAATGTGATGACAATAATGAATTCTTGGCCCTTGTATAATTCTCACGATTCTTCTTATCAATAAATGTTCGAGGAACATTATCATCACTGGGATCAAACCCAACTATTATAGCTTCAAGAACATCATGAATTACTGACATGAGATAATGAAAAATTCTATCTTTCTAGATATGATAATTATCTCCATCAAACATTTGAAGACCTTTAGTATTCACAGAATCTAAATTCTCCATCAGCAAATAATAAACAAAGGAAACCTTCAAATTTGACATCACATAAAAGTGCCAAGTAAGTTTATTTTTATCACTGAGAGAGGGATGGGGTAAGTTAGTGATAATTTTTCTTTTATGTTTCCTTGAAACATCCTTCATATCCTATAAAAAATTTACTTCCCTACTGAAAAAAAATCAAACACCAATCTATATGAACACACATATTTATAAGTTTCACTATTCAATAAGTATATCTACATCCATTGTATAGTTTGGAAAAAATCCAATACCATACAATACACTATAAATATATCCTTGAAATAAAATAAGTTAGATATACCCTTTCTATTGTGTATCACTTTTATGACAATAAAAAAGTTCATGTTCACCCTATTATCAAAAATATGGTAAAAAATGTTTTTCAAATGACTCATGTTATGTGTTATTCATTTAAAATTATAAAAATACTATATTTGAAATAAAATTCTTCAGTTTCTTACCTAGAAGATGTAATGAACTTCAAGGACGTAGATATATAATTCAAATCTGACTGTCTAGTCAACTCTTATAACTCTAATTTTCTAGATCCAATTTCTCATTCCGATCATCAAACTCTGGCCATCAAATTCCATCTCCCAATTTGATAGATGTATATCTTCCTATAATGTTGAGAAAATTCATAATTATTTCTTCCTTAGTCGGGAAACCCCAATAAAGAAGTCTCGATTCGTTTATCCATCCTGATATAATGACCAGCTAAATAAAATGACAAGAAGAATCCAATAGACATCAGAATAATATAGTCACTACATATGATGATCATTTTAATACAATGTTTCAATCTTTTCTCTTCTCCTTTCACTTATCACCATCAAAACTTCTTAAACAAAGGCTTAATATATAAAATTTATCTTCTCCTTAGAATGTTTCATCTTATCTCTCTTCACATGAACAATACATTTGTATCAGTGATCAGTGAATGTACAATGTACCTCTCCCATTTATTGGTGGCCCAAATATGGTTTTAAAGAGAATCCAGAAAACATTTCTGCTCACACAAATTTTTGGATTTTTCTCATTTACGTAGAATTTAGAGTGAATCTTGACTTCATCAAATCTTCTTGAATCTTTTTAATCATTCTTAAATATTCTATCACATTTATCTCCTCCTTCATCTTTAATTTTAATAACCAATAAAAATTAAATTTTTTTATCCAATTTTCTTAGTACAATTTATTAGATACAATGCTCTATACCAATTGAAGTAAACTAAAAAATTTAATTTCAAGCTCCCCCTTGATAACTTATCCATATATGTTCTTCATTAATTCTACAGATACACTAGATCGATAAACCGAATAAATAAAAACTTTTTAAATGGTTGAATACATTATTGATTAGGCTCTGAAATTCCACATTATATTGTATACTTCATTATTATTTTTTCTTTTCATTCATCGCAACTGAAACAATTCCTTTTCTGAATACAATGTCAGACCAATTCTAATTATTAGCTTTGCTCTCTTCTGAATACGATGAAAATCAACTGTTGTAGTGCCTTTAGAAAAATAATTCTTTCCCATTAATCCTAAAAACCATTGTTCCTAAAACAATTGACCTGAATATGACCAGGCTAAATACAATATTCCACAACCTTTTCCTCTTCCCATCTAGATCTAATCAATTTTAATACGATTGGCATAATATATTTTGCGTAATTATTCTTCCATTAATCTTGAATCATATGTTTCAAAACATAATTTTGATTTATGGTAATTCCAAGAGTAGCAATGCATCACCACATTTGTTTTATTGTAGTAATGCAGACTCCGATTCTCCCATTACTAACAATTCATACAAATCAGATTCACAGTGAATCTGATGACATTTACATCCTTTATGTTTCATTTTAAATACAATCAAACATTTCATTTAAGATTTAGTGTGAATATGATGAGACTTTTATCCCATCCAACATTACCCGAATATGATAGTCCTTTTCAAACAATGTGAGTTAGATTCTCCTAAATATGATAGTCAGTACAAATGTCACCAAAATAAAAAGTGAGGTGATTTTTCCTTTCTTCTAAAACTTCTTTAATAAAAAAATACAACACATGAATACAATCACCTTAATCATATTCTTGGTCCTAAAAATAACTTATTAGTTATTTGTAATACTAAATATTTAAAATTAAAAATATGTAACAAAATATTCATAATATAATGATCAAAGAACACATAATACACCTATCTAAATGGGAATAATTTTCATTAATACATTAAATAATCAAATAAAGATTATAATATATAATGTATATGTAAAAATTTATTATATAAAACATGGTTCATCTTTTTAACACTACACCAATTGAAGTAAAACACTATGTACTATGTAGAAAGGAAGAATACTTGAACATCAAAGTAGTTTATAAGGACTAACTAGGGCTTCAATCTAGTGTTTCACTCTTATTAAAACATGAAAACGTGACGAAGAAATTAACATGATATATTTTTTATAAATCTATATAACATAATAATAAGAATATTTTAAAATATTGAAAATTCAAATATAGAACCCCAAATCAAATGAATGGTATGAAAAAAACCATCTTGAATGAAGTCATGCAAGTTATAATAGTTCGATTGGGAATGATCAAAACAGAATCCACACTATATCTCCAGTTATATTTATCAATGGTCATATTTATAAATCTAAATGAATTTGTGAAGTGAAACCATTTTAAGTTGAAATTTATCTTTTAAAAGAGATATTTATATTGAGATTATAATGAGAAACTCAGAGCTAAGAATATATCATTCATCCTAAAACTTACATTTATTATTCTTAATCCCTATTTAAAGTAAAAAATAATTTATTCTTGTATTTCATATCTTGATTTTGAATACATTATGAATTATATTCCCTTTTTCATTTA
Organism: Viscum album; assembly: GCA_963277665.1. Taxonomy (NCBI): domain Eukaryota; kingdom Viridiplantae; phylum Streptophyta; class Magnoliopsida; order Santalales; family Viscaceae; genus Viscum; species Viscum album. The sequence goes on along the minus strand of OY728165.1, from coordinate 1,772,580,348 downwards.
AAAATAGCACATGTACCACATCATTATTCTCACAACATTCCATCATATGTTCTCTATAAATCAATAAGCCTCAAGGGAAAAGACTTATCTTACATTGATCTTCTATTTAAAGAATTCCTCAACATAAGGATCTGACCTGTTTTGATAATTTGATCAATGATGTTCTAGGGATAAGGAATTATATATTTATTTATTAGAATTTGGTAATTGCAAGTACTTAGTATTTTCTAGATCTAGTAATATGAACGTCCTACCGATTTGGGTTAAAAAGGGAGAAATTAAGCGGTTAAGATGTTTTTTATTTATATAAATTTTCGGACATTGGGATTTTTATCCTAAACCTATTTAAAATTCTCTATGACCTTTAATTGTGGAATTTCTATTAATTTTTTTAAATGATTTTATTCATCATTTCAATTTATTGACCTAATTTATAAATATTTTACAGTATAAACTATTCCAAAAAGAGGGCTTATTGTTTTTACACATTATCCACATGATTTTACTTTAATATCCATGTTGTTTATTACAAATTTATTTTTTTAGATAGTTGTTTAAAAGAACATATATAATTAGAACGCATGTATTTTATTTTCCAAAAATTCTTTTCTGAGAGGTTATTATCCAACTGATTTTTGAGCTTATTTTTTCATTATTAATTTTTTTCATGATTCAAATTACTCATTATATACATTATTTTATATTATAAATTATTAATTTAAGAATGGATGTTTAATAAAGGGTCTTGCAGCCAATTTTTATAAATTTATCCCCTCTCAACTATCACCATACTAGAGTTAGTATCATTTCCTCTCAAGGGTGACTCATGGTATTATATTATGATCTTAAAAGATTATATATTAACCACATATAACCCTATAGAGATTAAATATCCAATTAGAAACCTATATTATCTTACTGAATCCTAAAATATGGTATCAAAACATTTTTAAAATTCCCCCTCTATTATTATTACAGGAAACATATTATTTTTTAGATGAAATATATATTCCTAATTGAAAATAATAGATATAATTCATTCCCATATTTATATGATTTCTGAGTTGGAGTATAATTCTAAAAATTATTGCATTCCCATTAAGTAGTTAAATTCCATTACATATAAATTTTTTTAAATTTTTTTTTAAAAAATCCCATCTATAATATTTTATTTTTTAACATGATTAGTTATGTAAGAAAACAACCTTAATATATTTACATTGGTCATGAAATATATAAAATAATAATGTTTACCTATGATATGAATCAAATAGAGAGAAATAATCTTTTTGAGATTGAACTTCTTCAATAGATGCCTACAGAAATATTGAATGATTAAAATCTGTGTGATATAAACATTAAATAATCAATAATAGAATAATATGATGAATGGATGTGATCCATGAATAATATAAAACTATAATATCAAATGAATGAATATATTAACTAAATGTTTCTTTTTTAAAAAATTTCATCAACATACCCTTATAAATAATCATGGAATAAAGGAAATTATTTTCTGATAATCTCATTATGTTTTTTGGAATGTTCAGATCCTATAAATTTGGATAATAATAAAATGAGAATTGTTTAATGTATTTCTTTTGATTAGTTAAATCTATAAATGGAAATTCAAAGATCCATTGAATACATTCATTTTTATATTCAAGTGGAGAATAAAAAAAATTCTAGTAGAATCATATATAGAAGGATCATAATCCTATGTACAAGATTATCATGAATCTTTCTCTAATATATCAAAACCCACAAGATATACTAATGATATAGAGTCTCAATAAATTTTAGGAAAATAATCCTGATGCATTTAAGGAATTATAATTAAAATATGAGAAAAACATGGTACTATCATCTTATCTAAACAATAATTCTTCCAATCAGTATTCAAACATTAGTCAATAAAGGGTAATTTAAGAGAAATCCCATGAAATATCATACTTTAGATATCAAAAGGAAATAAAAACATAGAATTTAGTAGATTAAGAAATTCATATGTATTTATATACATTTGAAGATCGATGATAAAAATTGAAAACACCTCTTTTATAATGACCAATACTTTTTATATATAGATATTAAATCTAAATGGACGAATGTTCATTAAATAACATATCAAGAAGACATCATAATCAAATGGGTTTAGTGTCTTTGGAAATTTTGAAACATTAAGAGTTATTACATAAATCATTTAATCATATTATTCTTATTCCTACATAATTAAAACCTTCTGTTGTCTTCTCATACTTAATACATTCCTTCCTATCATAGGGAAAATAAAGGTAAGAAAATGGAGAGATCAGCTGATCAGTAAGGGTAAATGAGGAAGATATCAATCATAACACACATATAAGAACATGTACATGACATTTGAAAAATATACCATGTATATCAGAGATCATAATCTTATGTCATGGAATAAATAACAGAAGGTCATAAGACACAAATAATAATAAATTGTATGCTATGATAGAATAATATTTCCATAATAAATTAAATGCTGCATACCCATAATCTTATAAAATCATTTCCTTAAAATTACTGTCTATTTTCCAAGAATATCATAGTAGAATAGGTTCAATTCATAAACCATCAGAGTATTAAAGCTTCACTACCAAGACTATCTTAGTGGATTGGGTCCACTCCCCAAACCATCATAGAGGAAAAAGTCCTTCACTGAACCAGTTTCACTTTCTATTATAGTCCTATCTATATGATGAGATATAATTTATTACCCAATAAATTCTAGGGAGATATATGTCCCACCCATCACATAATGAAACCATACATATGCATTCCATAAGAACATAAATCATATCAGAACCCCTGAAAAGAAATTGGGTTCTGTATATATTTATTATAACATAACACATGGAAAAGAAATAGGTTTCATAAATATCATACCATACTAAACATAAAACATCCATAAAAATAATAATGGTTTTATTCATGAAAAATATCCATATTAAATCATAAGTAACATCAAATAATTTTATTTTATATTTTAAATAATTTTGAATTATTTCTTAAAATAATGTTTTTGGAAAATATACTTTCAGTTCTCAAAACATTTTTTTTAAAACTCTCTACAATTAAAAAAAATATTTCTTTGAAAATAATCTTGTAAGTTTCTAAAAGAATCTTCAAGGAATTAATGAATCATTATTGTTGGAAAATATGCACATTCAATATAAGTTAAAAAATATCCCTTAGTTATTTTTTCTAGAAAATTCATAAAGAAAATAACTTAGAAAATGGAAAAAAATAATCCGTTCAACCCATTTTGTAATAAGTCAAAAATGAGTAAAATTTTATTTAAATAATAATAATATAATTGTAAAAAAATTGGATTTTTTTTGAAAAACTATGGCATTGAAGAAAATCAGAGTTTTAAGGGAAACTTAAAAAAGATAATTTTGAAAAGAAAATCCCATATAAATATCACATCGTTGAAGTGATTATTAATAAAATTAATTGATTATATGTATTAATTGTAAATTAAGTTAAAAAAATTGAAAATGAATCATAATATAATTAAAATCCATCCAACAAATAAACATTAAATGACACAATCAATGAATTACAAGGTTAACCCATAGAATAGAAATTGGGTTAAGAATGCCCTGATTACTGTATAATTAGTCAAATTGTATACACCATAAAAGTAGTAATTATAAAATGAAACATTTAATAACATTAAGATAATAATATTAATGATATTATATATCAAAATTCATTATTTACACAACACATAATAAATTATAGGTTAATAAGTCATATATCTTATAAAAAATGTTAGATGAGAAACCCTTACCTAGCACTTTTAGTTTTTGCATACTTTAACCTCTTATATAAATTTTGAGTAATGAAAATAATTAATTCCCAAATAATTATAATAATTATAACATATTATATGAAATTATTATAGCATCTTACAACCCTTTTATAAATAGTATTTCATTTTTTGATTGTTTCGGGTGGATTCTTATCATGGTTTCATGATCAGTTCATTTTTGTATAATTATGGATTTTATTGTAAAATTGAAATAAAACTATAGAAGTGTAATGAAATGGTATTAATGCATATAAATAGTTTTAAATTTTCCCATATATCATTTTTCATTCTTATATGAGGATAATTCATTTGATAGGATGTTAATGATAAATTTTTAGTTTAATTTGATTGTTTTTAAAATTTTCATGAACAAATGTCATTTTATTTAATATCATATCTATATTTTATTTATATATCATGAAATGGTTTACAATATGCATATTAATATTTTATTTCAATATATTAATAATTTTATGAACAACCATCAAGGTGGTAATAGAAAATGAAAAATCATTTTTCACGGAGACGGTTGACCGCCACTACTACAAAACAACCCTTTAATGGAACTTGAATTCGCCTTTATCAATGAAAAAAAAGAGATTACTACTGAAGTACGATTAAAATACATATAAATTTATCAGTGTTATAAAATCACAAATAAATAAATCCATTACCAATGCAAAAAAAATTCTGATAAAGGATTCCTTTATTAGAGATTTTAGAAGTACTAACAAAAAACCCATTTATGATTGTTTTTAAGATAATAAAATTTACATTTATTATTGATAATAAATTCTTTGCTAAAGATTTATTTAAACATGATTTTAAATGTTCTATTTTTCCATTTTACTAAATGTACTAATAAATGGGTCTTTTATTTTCACTTCTAAATGAAGTGATAATGGAATCTTTTATCAGCATTTATAAATGTGTTGATAAAGGGACCCTTTATTTGTGAATTTATTAGTGATGATAATGGGGTATATTATAGTGTGTTGGAACAACACAATGTAATATACAGAAGAACACCATAAAGTACAAAAATAAGGTATAAATACAGAATTTAAATGGAATAAAATTTATAACACAAATACATGAAAAACACAATATTAGAGATATATATAATATTAGTTTATAAAATTAAAAGAGTAAGTAAAAATTATCACATACACTCAAAATTTTTAATGTTTCATTGTTATTTTCTACTAAACCTGACTCATGCTATTACCAAACAGACCACCCTTGCTCGAGAAAAAGAACATAATTTTATAATAAAGAAATTATTATGTTAGTAATTATATGAGGAGATAAATTAAATATAAAGTGTTAATTTTAAACTAAATATTTATTCATACAAGGAACATTGTCTATCTAATTGAGTTGTGGTTGATTTTTTCATGTCACATAATTTCTTGTCCCACTTCAAAAATTATCTCTAAAAAAATTATATTAATAGTTATAATATAATAATGATAAGTAAGTTAATAATGTAACTCCCAATAGAATTATGAGAAAATAATCTAGGCTTGTTGTCCCGATTTTGGTAATGTGATGTGTGTTTTACCCTGAAATGACACTTAAATATTGAAAATATGCACAGACAGCCATACCAGTCACACTGTACATTAGATTGAGGTTCATATGACTCCTTCATGTCCTAAATTGCTTATTAATCAATTTCTTAATGTTTAAAAATATTCCAAAAGAGTTTTTCCAAACCTGAGTACGTCACTTGTGTTTTTATGAGAATGTTATTTTAAATTGGAAACACGCTTTTTGAGTTATACTAGTCACATTGTGTGTCAGTTTGAAATGAGGCATATTCTTATATGTCAAAAATGTCTTATAAATAATTATCCAAAATTATCAATATAATCCAATAATTTTTTCACAGTTTTTAGTGAGTGACACATATTGATCGAAAATGACAATTTTAAACATATAATAGACACTTTGAGTCATACTGGGCACATCATATATTGGATTAAGGTGAGGATGATTCATATATTTCATATATTAATTATGGATCCTTTTTTGAAAGTATAAAAACAATCCTAATGTGTTTTCTTAGTTTTTAGTATGTTAGATGTATTTGATTTCCTAAAATTAAAGTGAATTTTAAATAAAATGATGCAATTGGAGTCATACCGGTCACAAAATGCATTTTATTGAGGTTTGGATTATTCCTAATCATACCAAATGACTTATTGATAATTTTTAATGTATCACAACAATCCAAATGTGTTTTCTATATTTTGAGTATGTCACTTATTGTTTTTACTAAAAATTCATTTTGAACTAGAAACACACAATTTGACTCATAATAGTAACATCATGTGTCAGTTGGATGTGAGAATAATTCATACACATCAAAAATTACATATTAATCATTTTCCTTAATTATCAAGACAATATAATCATGTTTGGTAAGTTTTCATTGAGTGACACTTTTTGAACTAAAATATCAATTTTAAACCGATAACAGACACATTGAGTCTTATCGGTAACTTCATACTTATGATTGAGGTGCGACTGATTCCTACAATCCAAGAAAAGTTATTGATCATTTTTCTAGTTCAAAATTGACAAGCTATTGTAAATTGTAAATAAAAATATGCACTTGGAGTCATATGTGTCACACCATGAATCGTACTGAGGTTTAAATGATTCATACACTTCCCAAATTTCATATGTATCATTTTGAAAATTTTTAAAGACAATCCAAATTCATATTCATGTTTTTGAGTATGTCACTTGTGCTTTTTTCTAAGATGTCATTTTAAACTGAAAACACACACTTTGAGTCATATCGGTCACATTATGTTTCATGTTGATAGGAGAATGTTTCTACAGATGAAAAATTAATTACAAATTATTTTCCTAAATTATAAAACAAATCCGAGTATTTTTCCATAGTTTTCAGTGAGTGAATCTTTTTTGATCTGAAATATCATCTTGAAACTAATAATAAAGTCTTTGAGTCATACCGGGCACATAATGTATTATATTGAGGTAGAGATGATTTCTACACATCAAAAATGACATATGGATCGTCTTCTAAATGTATAAATAAATATTAATACAATTTCATGTTTTTGAGTATGTTAGTTTTTTTATTAAAATTAATGTCAATTTTGAACAAAAATATGCATTTTAAGTCATAATGGTCACACATGGAATGGAGTGAGGTGTGTCTAATTCATAGACATACTAAATAAATTATGTATCATTTTCTTATATTGTATAAATAATTTGAATGTGTTTTATTGGTTTTGAGTATGTCACCTATATTTTTTTTCTAAAGTGTCATTTTGAAATGGAAACATGCAATTTGAGTCATAACGATCACATCGTGTGTTAGTTTGACATGATACTGACTCCCCTATGTCCAAAATTACTTATGAATTTTTCCCTAAATTATCAATAAAATACAAGTTATATTTCTTGTTTTTCTGTGAGTGAATCTTATTAAAATAAAATGTCAATTTTAAACTGATAATGGACACTTTGAATTATACTAAGAACATCATGTATTAGAATGAGGTGTGGCTGATTCATACACATGGAATATTACATTTGGATAATTTACATAAATTATAAAAACAACCCAAATTTTTTTTTCTTCTTTTTATGTATGTTAATTTCCTTTTAATAAAATTAATGTCAATTTTAAATAAAAAGATTTACTTGGAGTCATACTTATCACACTATATATAATATTGAGATAAAGATTATTCTTAAACATTAAAAATGACTTATGGATCTTTTTTATGATTTATAAAAACATTATGAATGTGTTTTCTTGGTTTTGAGTCCGTCACTTAGGTTTTTTACTAAAATGTAATTCTAAAAAGGACGTATGTGCTTTGATTCATACAAATCACATCATGTGTTGGTTTGAAATGAGAATGATTCCTATATGTCACAAGTGACTTATTAATCATTTTAATAAATTATTAAGACAATTCGATGATGTTTTCATTGTTTTTAGTATGTTACTTGTCTTTTTTACATAAATTAATGTCAATTTTAAATAAAAAGACACAGATGGAGTCATACTAGGAACATCATTCATTCGATTGAGGTGAGGATGATTCCTTACTAGAAAAAATAACTTAATTTTTTATCCCAATGTATCAAAACATTCATAATGTGTTTTCTTGGTTTTGAACATGTGATATGTGTTTTGAAGTAAAATATTTATTATAACCAAAAAACATATAGTCCAAGTCCTACCGAGAACACTATGTATCTGTTTGAGATGTAGATGATTGAGTATTCTATATGTGTTTTTCATTAAAATATATGAAAATATCCATATAAGAGGGATTGTGTTCCATTTTAATAGAAGATAAACTCCATCCTCCTTGAATCACTTAACATTTTAGGTATTATGGGGTTTCCCCTTCCATCAGAAATGAACATTTTATATCTTTATTGGATTTTTCTAGATAGTCTAAAGAAAATTAGGACTTCCCAAAAGATAAATGAAAAAAATTACCATTAAATAAAATTATATGGAAAATAACTTACAAATTTTATATAAAATGATGAAAAAATTAATGAAATTTGTAGAAGGAATTAAAATTTTCATTATGGGTATATAAATTCATAACCCATTTCCATGTTTTCATTATCTTAGTTGTATCTCAAAGTCCAATATCTCACAAGATTGAAAATATTTAGAAAAAACCACCCCAAATCGATTTAATGAATCTGACTATACATGAAAACCAATCTTATGTGAGTACTAATTAAAATAAATAAATTAAACATAAATATGAAACTATACATTACTTATATGGACAATTAATTTATTGTGAAAACATCAAGATTGGAAAGTCTGTACAAGAGAATATGTTTCTTGAAATATTTAGGAAGAACAAACCAACCATGTAGTATTTTAAATAACAAAATTTCATTAATAAAATATAGATATAGGTGAAATTAGTTTGGATCATGGGAAATATGTCTGATCATTTTTGAGTATGTGATGTTTTTTATCTAAAATGTAAATTATAAAATAAAAAATATTGTTTGAGTCATACCACACACACTATGTATCAGATTATGTTGTAAATGATTGAATATGTGATGTTAAATTTTCGTTCAACCTTCTGAAAAAATAAATAAAAGAGAGAAATGTTCTATTTTGATGGAAGATAGAACCTCAAGCTGCCTGAAACACCTCATCCAAAAGAAATATGTTTTTTTTTAGTCTACTGTAGATAGTTGATGGGAAATTATGACTACCAAAAGGATAATTGGAAAAAAATTATTATATAAAATTTATAGGGAAATTAACATAAAAATAGAAGAAAACATTGTGATAAAATAAACTAAATAAGTAGTAGGAATTGAAATTTTTATTATTATAGTAAAAGAGTGACTCAAACATTTTCAAAAAATCTTTTCCTTCTGATATCTGTGTAAAATAAAAAAAATTATATAAAAATGAAGAGGAAATTTACTAAAGATAGTAGATAAAATGATGATAAAATTAAATAAAAGTAATTTTTTCTAGTTATACATCATTAAACTATAATATAATTATTATTGATCCTATGAAACTAAAATATAAATTTTTTTTTTCAATCCTACAAGAAACGAAAATAATATATTTTAAAATATCAATCGCAACCACATGATATATTTAACCACATTAAAATAAAATTTATTTAACATATTACCAAACATTTTCATAAAAAAATTTGTCCTACTGGGTTGGCGTAAATGTCATATATAAACATTTTCTGTATTGTTTTATAAAAAAATAGGATAACACATTATATATTCATCTACTATACAAAAAATTATTTTATCCCTTTTTTATTCTAGAAAACATTAACCATTAGTGTGAACCTATTAATATTCATTAATTGAGCTAAAATAAATATTTACATTTGATTTTATGTGGAATATAATAAAATCTATCTTTCCCTTTCACCATCATTGATAGTACTAACTCCATGATAAACCAAGAAAATCTTCCTAGATTTTTATACATTTTAGTATATCCCTTTCAATATTCTGGGTGATGATAAACTCTAACAGAACATCATCATTATTTCTTCATCAAAACATGGTTATCCCTATTCTCATGTATTTTTATTGAGAATGTTGTGAAGTTTTTTGTTAATGCAAAGGTGAACATGGATCATTTTATATAATTAATGTGCATGTGTATTTTAGTGATTAACAAGTGGACACATTCTTTGACGGTGATCTGGTGAACAAGTATTTATATTCATAACAAGGATTGGTTAAACACCTCTACTCAAGAAATGATTTTGAAATTTTATGTGATATAAATATGTGATAATTTAATTCCACATCACATGAATTCAAAAGAATCAATTTCAGTCAATCCATTTCAGTAATGTCAAATTTAAATGTTACTTGTATAGATTTCATAAGCATTTGCAGTATTATATCATTAATCTAATTGATTATCAAATAAACTAAATAATTCCACCACACACCAAAGTGATGAACTGTATTTTTTTTCTAGAAACTCATGATAAAATTAACGAATTTTTTTATTCTTTATAGGTTCTGGATTTAGTTTCAATCTTATTTTTAAAAGTGGCCATCAATTGTATTTTTAGTGCTTTAAGATTTCGTTGTATGTGGGTTTTTGTTTTTAAATTATTTCTTAATATAATAGTTTCTTTTCATTTGATTCCATGTTTACATTGAAACTATCCCTCCTCGAAAACCATGATCTCTAATTGATAATTATCCTCCTATAGTTCTTTTATACACCTGTTGGATATAGTGGTTCACTACACACATATTTATTCAAACATTTGATATCGATATTATACCTATTTGATGACTGTATTAGTGTTTTATGACTCTCAAGTGACTATTAACTCCACTACTAAGACCATTTCTTTGCATTGAATAGAATTCATGTGAAATAATTACATCTGTTTTTGTTATTGCTGTTTATATTGTTTTTTATTTCGGATTTCTTTTACACTTTAGTAATACTTGACCGTACATATAATGTGATAATATAAATTATTTCCTATGATAATTAGTTTGAAAAAAAAAAACGATGCTTGTTTTTTTCTGAAAAAATTCATCCACTTAAATTCCTATACAAAATTACTTAAAAAAGTGGTGAAATACATTATTTTAATAATAAACCTAAAACCATTGAAAAATGGAAATTATATCAAGTGATAACTATTGTTCAACCTTTTCAAAAATTGTTCTCATACTCAACCTTGATATGATCCCCATTATACTCAATTTCAAAATAATTATATTGTTTGTTGACTAGTGCTTCATATCCTCCTCCACCTCCTACTCCAACATGGTCTCCAAATATTTCACTTCCTCACCCATTTCCCAAAAATTGTATTGTTTGTAGGTAATATCTTTTAGCTAGATTATTTCCTCTATTATACATATTCTTGAGAAATAGATAAAAAATAATGTATATGAATTCTGTCACTAATGATTTACACCCGAAATATATTTTTATAGTTATAGATTATACTATATCACAAAAATAATAGCGAATCAGAAAAAAAAAATTTGTTGGAAAAAATACTCAATTCCATTTATGATATTCCCAAGTGGTATCATTTTCTTATCCCTCTTTCCCTAGGGTTCCACTCGGTTGTAAGTTATAGGGGGAGGTTTTTATGGGTCTTCACCTATTTCATACCCCCCTTCCCCTTTTCACTACGTATTTTCTTATCCTTTCCTTCATCTCTCACCTCTTTATAATTTCAGTTGGATCTGTTCTTCTTAGTGATTTCTCCAATGATATGTTTTGATGGTTCCAATAAATATTTTTTTCTTCTTAAGCCCCTGGATTCCCTAACCCAGCTCGGAACTCGTTTTCACCCACACCTCTCCAAGTAGGATCTAAAGAAAGGGTATGGATGTGGTTTTGGTTTTTGTGGTTTGGTGGTTGATGGTTTCTAATGTTCTCGCACATTGGATTATTTTTTGTCTTTTGGATTCAGTCTTGTTGATGATGTCATCACTTGGAGCCCTTAGCCACTCTAATCCATAATTGGACACCCAAGTTCATATGCTCTTCTCCCAGTAGAATATGGGGAGGTGGTAACTATGAGGTTTTGGGATATTTTATTTAGTGGCTTATTATATTTTGAGCATGAATTGAGTCAATTTTAACTAATGACGACTATTCAGATCTCTGTATATTTGAAAATATTTTCCATCAAAGGTGTCAATGAGAAAACAATTTATTTTTTTGGAATATTTATATTTTTAGTGTTTACTCCCCAAAGGCATCAATGAGGTTGTTTATTACTCAAGGCTATTAATATTTTTATTTACTCTCTCATCAATGATGTTCTTTATATTTGAATTCTATTATGATGTTTTTTTGGGATAAACATAGAGTTCTATGACATTGAATTGTAAAAAAGATGGTTAATGTTGATAGAGAGGTTGACCGATTGAAGGGTTCTTCTGTATTTTGATTTCTCTAATCATTACCTCCATTAGTGAAGGGTGGAAATGATGATGTTGTTGTACCTACGATGATGATGGTAAAGGATGGAAACATGAACCTAACTAACATAGGTGACCCATAGATCGAGGTCTTGATTACAATGTTGTGTTTTCAAATTTTAAATTTCATTTCTAGTTGTTCATAAATTTGCAATTTGACTATATTTATAGCTCAACCATAAAGTAGATATTTTGAAAATCAAAAAAATACAAATTTCGAGTATGTATGATGTCGACTCTTCTATAAAAAAATTTACTTCTTCTTTTGAGTGTGAATGATTTTTGAAATTTTGGTTGTACTAAAAAAATATTGAAAAGAAAATGTTTAATATACTATTTTAATGAAATTGTAATTACATTTTAAAATTACTTGTTTGGGGATGCTGGTATTTTTATGGTTTATGATCTCACTCATATATTTCTAAACATAACATTCATAAAATTTTCCATTATCTAACATCAAACAATGTATAAACATTGACCAAATAAATTAAATTATTTGAAATATGTTTTTATAGTTAAATATTTCTATATATACCATAATATATTTCCATTTAAAGTGATCAACATGTTTTTTATGTTCCGTAACCAAATGTATTCCAAGATTTATTCTATATTTAATGATGACCCTATCATTATAAAATATTCTTTAATACCCAGAATGAAACATATAATTATTATTTTATCAATATAATGTTGTTTGATGTGTAATAAAAATTCATAATACACATCATGTGTGGTTGGATTGTTTGATATTCATGAATTGGATAAAAGAAATAAATATTTAGGGTATTATGATTTTCTATGACTAGCAACAAGTGTTTCAAAAAAAAATAGTAATGAATAAAATTAAAAATATATTTTATGATTTCAGATTGTAGAGTTTTAACTCTATATTGTATGTATTAAAAAGAGTCTTTCATCAGTTATTATTTTCTCAAATTCAATATATATCTAATCTTTTTTATTCTCAATTTATTCTTTCTATAATGTAGTTTTTCTATATAAATGATACATGGATTAATGAATCCAAATCATTATTCCCATGGTCATCCCTTTATATAGAAATAATATAAATATTTTTTGAAAATATGAATATTTATTAACTTCAATTAAAATATTATCTCAATATCTACTTAAAAAAAATTATGAAAATTTACTTTATATATGTATTCAAAACTGAGACTCGCAACCATTCCTAACTGAGAATCACATTTATACTTTCAAGATCAACTATGCCTGTCATGAAAGTTACATATATTTATTATTAATATTGAGAGTATGACATATTTTTATCTTTAACTCCAGTCTCATCATGAAGTTGTATCAATAAAATATGTTGGGTTAGAACTAGTATGGATAAGCCACTCTTGAATGGTCCATTTCATTTCTTCGTAGATTCAGTAGATTGTTCTAAATAGGCCTTCTGTTTCCCCATCACATTATCCATATGTAATGTCATACCTCACACTAGACCATTTTCATCAACCGTTATAGGGTTTTCATATGAGAAAATTTGTTGAATACATTTCTCATATATCTTTATAATATTAGGAGGCCATGCTACAAAAGTTTCAATAGAATAACTGTCCATTGTAATAATTGGATAATCAATTCGAATAAGAAACACAGTAGTCAGATCATGACCTACCTCAATACCCACTCTCATTTGATCATTTGCGATTTATTTTTGTTATAGCTTATCTCCTGGGATATTAAACCCTATATGCATTGCAAAAAGGTGGTGCATGGGTGTTAAGAGATAGAAATCACATACCAAGATACTCTATAGAATTTTTGTAATATTAAGTTATTAGAAGTTGTTTGATTCACATTTTAGATAATGATTAATTGAAAAATTGGTTACATCAGGTAATATATGTGGTTGATGGGAATGATTTGCCTCATATATTATGGGGTCATTTGGTTCTTAATGTGTGGATCTTCGTTCCACCAAAAGTTCACTTTGATCCTTTATCATACATTGGACTTCAAATCCAGACCAGAAAATAATATCTTGAAAATCCAATATTTCTTAATAAAACCATTTCACTATCTTATATGTATCTTCATGTTGGTTTATTTTCTTGAAATATGATCAAGGGGACACTTAAAAACCTATTACACTTATGTGACTATATTATTATGTCCGCTTCAAAGCTATAGAAAGTATTTTTTTGTACGATCCCTGTTGATTCTTATATCTAAACTATATAAATAAATATGAACATAAATAGATATTCATATTTAATATAATTATAAAAAATAACAAATTACTATTATGTTTTTGTTACACATGTTTCCCATTATGATTTTGTATTTTCATCAATTAGTTTACCTTCTTTAGTTATGTGATCCTCTTTCTATAGAACATGACGTGGGATGGAAGTGGATTTTAAGTTTTTATTCATCAAATTTCATATAAAAAAGGAACATTTGTGGTTTTATATTACATAAAACATTTACTATTTTATTAAAATTCATACCAATTTTTCTCTATTTAATTGTACCCAATCTGTAATTTTTAATTGGGATGTATTGGTTTTTATGAACATTATTTATTCTCATAACTCTTTTAATGTTTCATAAATTAATGATTTTAATAAAATTGATTAAAATAAATAAGGTCAAATAATATATTATAGACCAAAATGAACCTAAAATGATTTTTCATCATGAAGACTGATGAAATAATTCTTTTTTCCAACATTATAATGAGTGTATAACTAACTAGTGGGTACCGTTTACTTTCCCTTCATCATATATAAGATTTAACTTGGTAAGAAGAGTTTAAAATCCTATTTGGGGTTTTCCAAAATCAATTAAGATAGGTTTATTACATAAATCATCTAAAATAAATGAAATATAAAAGGAATAATGAAAAATTAAATCAATATTTCATTATATATAATTTTCATTAAAATATAGAATGCATACCGTAACATTACCTTTATGTCACCCCAAAGGGGTTCCTACATTATAAGATGGACATGGAAACATGAATCAATATCAATCGGCACATTCATCCCCATTATGCCCCAATATAACTAATGAACATTGAATTTTTGGGGTGAACAGGTTGGTCGTGTTTATTCCAAAAAACCTTAAATTTTATACCATTACTTCTTCCCTTGAAAATTGTATTCATACCATGATGCTGAATTTCTCTTGTTTTTTCATCAACATTCTATTAATCCCCTAATAATTTTTCAGTTTTAGCATCAACACCATTCTTCCCCAAGATTGGTAACATCATCATGTTTCAAATACATTATCTTCATGAGTAGTCAAAAATTTAATTTAGATTATATTAATGTAGTAAATAATAGATAATATTATGAGTAAAACACTGTACATTATAAAAACTATAATATTCTTATTGAACTCTATTTAATTTTTATTATTTTTAGGGATTTTGATCCCCTCGTGAGAATAAAAATCCCCTCTTTGTGGCCCCATATAACAAAAAATACATTGTATATATTTGGATTCCCATGAAGAAATTGTGATCTCCCAATGAAAGGTTCATCCATGATCAAATTTCTATCTAACCATATAGTTGTTTTATTAACCAATAAGACAATTAAACAATTCATTTTTTATCAATCTGAAATATAATTTACACTGGTATTCATATCAAATGATCCATAATCCACAATATCATTATAATCAGTCTTCACGTTCAGTTTTACCCCATGTTTAGTCTGAAATTTATAGATCTAATCTATTTAATGACAAATAAAATGATTTTCCAATACTTCCAGACTACTTTTCCTATAATAACAACAACATTAATATATAAAAATGACATGATAAGGGTCTTATGCATGCATTTTTTCAAACATGATGAAATATTTAATTCCTTTTTCATACTCTTTTGATAAATTATTAGCATGCATATATTTTTGATTTGTATTTGTCCTATTAGGTTCATAAAATATTCATTTTGAATAATAAATTAATAAATACACATCAGATATTCATTATTAAAGGTGAAAGTTATATATTATTCTAATAAGGGGAACCCAATATTTTATTATTTCAAATAATCTTAGTTTTATTTGAAGGGAATAGATAGTTGAATCTAAGAAAATAATTACACCACTATAGCAAGGTTATCCTATGAATTCATCCCATGGTGAAAGTTATAGAAAACTGTCATCCTCATCAACTTAATTTCTTGAATAGTTAATTATTGCATTTTGTTTCATGAGACTCATTTTCCATCTCTTCTTAACATAAAATTGTCTTAGTTGAACTACAATGAATAGTAGTCATCCCATACTAGGTACTGACGATCATTTTAGATGAATACTACTAAAATTAGTTCATGCAACAAAGAAGACTAGAGTGATGAGTCTCAACAAACAAAATGAAATAATACATTTTTGGGAGATGAAGCAGATGAGGATGATAGTTGTCTCCTTATATTTTTTTAAATTACAATATCTTAATTTCAAATTTCAAGTATCATATCAGAATGTTAAGAGTTCCTTGAAACTACCATGATAACATAAAATCATCCCCTTCATGCTATATCAAATCTTATCTATGTCACTAGTCCTTTCCCGTCACATGTATCTATAATTTAATATTTCTATGTCCACTAAGGTTCATGTGAAGGGTGTGTGTTTAAAAATCAACATGTAAAGACTAATAGGGACCATAAAAATTACAAAAATGATTATATTTGATTATATATTCAAAAATATTAACACTCAAAAACACATGTATGTCAAGTCATTATGCCCTAAACAGGACACCATGATGATCAGATGTACCTACTGAATTTCTTACAAGTGAATTACACTAATCAAACCATATGTTTATACCATGGTTGTTCCCACACATTCAAATTAAATAACTAATAAAAGTTTTTCAATTGAATCATAGTAGGAGAAATGATTATTTATCTCTCTCTAGAAATAACCACATCACACATACCATGACATTTGACCTCAGACTCATAGCATCAAAGACTACCCATTATAAATAACCATCACATGTACTTATTTCATTCAAACAAGGAAATTTGTATAACATAGACATTTTTCTTAGGAAGTGATTTTCAAATATGGGGTATTCTTATCATAATTGGAACCTTAGGAAATAACCACACAATGGGTGCTATAGTACATTAGTTAAGCCTAACATCTGAAAAATCAAAAAGAAAAACAAGCAAAAACAAAAATATTGCGTCACCAACACCCTTTCCCTAAATGAATCACTAAAATGTCTATAGTAACTCACATTATAACATAACATACGTAGCCATCACATAATACCCATGAAATTATATTAGAAGACAATCAAAGATCAATTATTTAGGCATTGATCATCTTTCTCAATGAACACTCATTATATAATCTCATAGGCTGTAGGGAAAAATTCATCACTCGCACACCTCAAATATCAAGACAAATTAAGATATATGGAAAACTAATCTATACCACCATTAATATGTTATCTCAAAAGGTTTCATGGGACTATAATCAATTGTATACTACATATCTAATCATCACAATATTGATCATTTAATCTGTCTTAGCACATCACTACCCTAAAAAAAAGTTATAGGGAAATTCACACATTATTCAACCCTTATGGGCTACATCTAATAACCATGATTAAGCTCACAAGGACATCCATAATCTATCCAAATATACTACTAGATATAAACCCCAATGGTGATATCCTATGTTTTAATCCCATGTCTCACTTTATTTATGAACCATGGCCCATAAGGAAACCATTTATAACTTTCAATCACACAATCCACTCTCAAAGGTACCTCTCACACAATCATACATGAATATCATAGGTTCACCCCCTTCATTTTTTATTTTAATATCCCTTTGGATATTCCCAATTTACCAACCCATGTATTATAATGTGAGGAAGCCACTGTTTAAGACTGTAATCATCCCAAACAAATATGGAATGAATTTTTTATTCCAAGTCATTGTTAAATATTGTACATAATGATCATAAACCGATATCAAAACTCACTATGGTCTTCTTTCCATGATTATCTCTTCCTACATATCAAATTTCACACCAAAAACATATTAAATATTTCATGGTATGTTTGGGACCACCCACCTATTTAATGAAGTCAACCATATGTGATATAATTTTCTCATTCCATGTAATCCTGGCACATAGATCCTAAACCACATGTTCAGATATATAATCAATAAAATAGTATAATAAATAATTATAAAATAATTATTAATAATTTTATAATTACTTTACCTTGTATGATCTTAAGAATACCCACCAAGGAATTCCACAAAATCGAAACCAAAACCCAGATCATAGTAATGAACCAAGGAATTCTCTAAATAATATTATGAAAAAAATACCATTTATAAAAATAGAAATTAGTTTCAATTTAATGAAAAATGGAAATATCAATAGAATAATTCACCAGGAAGTTTACCAATTATGCAAATGAAACAATTGATTGCAGATGGAGAAGCCTAGTTAGTGTTATATATATATATATATATTAAATAGTAGGTCACCCTCTAGGGTAGGGGTTTTCCTGTATGTTCTTTATCATTGGGTGAAGAGAGAAATATATTATACATCCTTGTAGTGATGGGGTTTCATCCAGTTTTTAAATATCATAAGAGCTAATCCCTAACTCTCTATGTGATAAAATGAAGGCATTTATGCCTAGAAACAAACATCTAAACATATATATTAGACTATTTGATGGTCAGTAACTCACAAACAAGAATATACATACTTCTTCATAAAGTCAAAAACCTACAACCATTTAGTGAAATCAAACCAACTTTGATACGCCCAAAAATCCCAGGTTCACTCATCAAAAAACAATGACCGAAGTCAAAAGAACCGTATGCAAAACCCAAACATGAAATCAATGTTTGTGGAGTAGAAAGTAACATACCATAGATTCAAGCTTTGATTTGTCCGAGAGAATGTAGAGAAATCACACATGAAATCTTGTATTCGTTCGAGCCTTGGATTCAATCCTTGGATGTGTTAGAGACTTGATTTCAGACTAGATTCAGTCATGGATTCAAAGATTGTTGGCATCAAGTGGAGTCTACAGAACACTTTATATATCGTGACCGAAACATTTGCGGTTAGGGTTCTTCAAATAGATCGAGAGACTTTTATCCGTGGTCTCAAAAAGGAGTTGATAAAGATACCTTTTTTATCAGCCCTAAATTAATAAGTGTTGATAAAATGTATCTTTATTAGTGTTTTTTTACCACCAATAAAAGATCAATCATTATCATTACTAAATATATGCTAGTAAAAGCCATCGTTATCAGTACTAAAACTTTTGCAGTGATAACATATTTATAATTATAATTATAAATAGAAAAATTAGGGAATAATTTTTATATAATTAAATATTTATATACTTTAATTTTATAATTATATAAATATAAAATTATTTATTTCTAATTATATAAATGGTATTTTTAATTTTTTTTATGTATGAGTATAAATATAGTAAAAATACATTTATAAACATATTTGTGAAAAAATTAATAATTATTTATTTCTAATTATTAATTTATTTATAACAATATATATATATAATTATATATATAATTAATAAATATATATAAATAATAATATAGTAAATAATTTTTTTTTATAATTTCATAATTACAAATATATTTATACAATTGTATGTTTTTATATAATTATATAAAAATATAATAAATATAAATATAGATATAAATATTGTAAATATATTCATTATTTAAATATATTTATTTTAATTGTATAGTTACCTAAATATATAATTATTTATTTGTAATAATATAAATACGTAAAAGAAATATTTATATATTCCTATCATACTATATATATATATAATTATATATATTAAATATAAATATAAATATAAATATAAATATAAATAAAAATAACAATACAAATACAAAAACAAATACAAATAGAAATAGAAATAGAAATAGAAATAGAAATAGAAATAGAAATAAAAATAGAAATAAAAATAGAAATAAAAATAGAAATAGAAATAGAAATATAAATATAAATATATATATATATATATATATATTAAATATATTATTTATTTAAATTAATTTATTTTATATTTCTAATTATTTAAATATATATAATTGTTTATTTAAAATAATATAAATACTTATTTTAACATACAATTTATTTATTTATAGTTATAAATATATGTATTTATTAATATAGATAATGTACATTTATAAATACATTTATTTATAAATATTTATTTACAAATATATTTTTAACATTATTAATGAATATATAATCATAAATGCATGCATGTTGAAAATGTGGGAAATTGAATGATTCAAAAAGAGCATATTTTAAAAATATTGGTAAAATAGATATGTTTTATTAATTAAATATAAATTATTAAAAAAAATATATGTATATATAATGAAATAAATATAAATAAAAATTGAAAATATTAAAACGTAGTAAATTAATATATATAAATAAATAATGAAAAATGATTAAATTTAAAAAATATTAAAAACGAATTAATACCAGACTATAATAATATTAGAAATAAATAAATAAAATTTAATTGTTAAAAACATAATATATTAAATGTATCAAGTTATAACGAAATTATAAAATTAATAAAAAATTTTGAATAAATTACATAAATATTAGGCATATGTGTTTATATATATGCACAAGATTTCATTAATTACATAAATATTTGTGTGTGCATATCCTATATAAATATTAAATAATTACGTATATGTGTGTGAAATCAATGAGACACACCTTTGATATATATTTAATTGAAAAATAAAAGGATATTCGATTCTGTCCATTACTCATTTTATTTATTAAATATTTTTGATTAATGTTAATTTTTAATTATAAAACACTCTTCACTAAATATATGAGTTATTTAATATGTAAGAATAAATATTTATTTAATATATAAATCATATTTTAGGGAATATTATACATTAATATATATAGAAATATCTATGAATATATTTGTATATTAAATGTATTAATGAATAATTATGTATAAAAACCATTTTAAATGTATAAGACATTATATTTTTTTATCATTATTACATTTTAGTAATTTTCTATATTTATATTTAATATATATATTATATATTATTATTTATAAAATATATATATATTTAACGTATTAAATTTTAATTAACAACTATTTTATTAATATTTTTTTAATTTATCAATTTTTAATTTTTTTATTTAATTATTAAAATTTATTCCAAAGGACTATCCGCTTTGTTAAAAAAAGAAAAGTAAGAAAAGAAAACCCCTTCGATCTGGGATGAGGGAGAACCCATCACATGCTCGAAGGATTGAGGCTAGTAACCTTATATAGGATTAACAAAACCCAAATGATACATAGCATATTATAATTGAGCCTCATAAAAATGTCTAAACTAGCTTGTCAGGCCCATCAGACTCTATGATCACAAAGGAAACCCTAACCTACGCAATGCCATCCGGCTTACCGATACTGCCAAGTGCCACCATGATCTTCCATCACTACCAGAGAACCTGCACACCGCCATATCCCGATTGCCTCAACAAACTGCCGCTAACCTAAAGCAATCCACCGAAGCCTCATCGCAACCCTGAGGGACCCGATCTAATTGAAAAACCTTCCGTTAAGCCATCTGATGAGGACTATCAGAGAACCTCACCCGACACCGATAGTATCCACCATCATAACTAGGAGACCTTCTATATAAACTACCACGAAACTAGATCTACTGAAGTAGCCTCACTAGAAACAAGGCAACATCTTCCAAAAGAAGAAACTATATCCGGAAAAGAGGGATAGATCACCAACAAAGAGAGTCACTCCAACAGAAAAGGGCTCGTCCGAGACTTGAAAAATGTCACATTGTCATGTTGTGCTTCTACTGAGGTCTATTTCTAATCATGATCACAGATCTACCACTACTATTGGCCATTGAACCGAAACCACCTCTAATCAGATCTGAAGGGTTGTCCAAGATGAGTTGGTCTGCCACTAGGTGAAGCACCACTGATCACCACTAGCCTCTGTCATCAAACCCGAGGCTTCCAAATGTTGGAGTCACTGAAGGCACCACTGAAGAAAATTTTTAATATTTTTTTATTTCACTGTATTTTAATTTTTATTTGTTTAACTATTTTATTTTATTCAAGACCTTTATCAATGATACTGAAAAGCATTGATAATTGTTACTCATTATCTATGAAAAAAACCTGATAAAGGGTACCTTTTATGAGATCTTTTCTATAACTTATATGCAGTACCCATTATCAATGATTTTTTAACCCTAATAAAGGGAACTTGAATCAGCATTTTTTGCTTGAGATGGTAAATGCCATCATATTTAAAAGTATACTTTTTGTAGTGCACCATAATTTGGAGAATTTTTTTTATTTCTGTGAACAAGATGAGGTAATAAAAAATATTGATATAAGATATACCATTAGAAATATAACAATCTATAATATAAATGATACTATATTTATTATTCCTTGATAGATGAAGGAGTTTTGGGGAATGTTGAAAAATAAAAATAAATAAGAGAGGTGGTTTAAGAAATTTACCTCTTGAATATTAACTCATTGAAGGACCCCTTAAATACCTTGGAATTGTTCATTGGGTGAGATGAGAAGAAAATCGATATGGGTAGAGTAGGGAGGAGAGGGTTTGTTAGAGATTTGAGAATATTCAAGGCTTATGAGGACAAATAGGGTGGTATATATACCTGTGGAAAGGTGGGTTTAAGTGATTAAATAATGATTATTTTATAGTCATTAATTTCAAGGAATTTGAATGATAATTAATGCTGAACATTTTGGTTAGGGTTGAGAAATAAATCAATCACCCATTTAATTTTGTATTTTATACAATGTTTAAGATTTTACTATTTAAATTTAACCCGATACATAATTATATGTACAGTGTGGAAAATGATTATTCAACCATGATAAATTTTTTATTATTAAAAATTAAAATGACCTTATAACCTAATTTAGACATCTTGATCTCAAAAATGAAATATATTTTTAATAATTAAAAACAAAAAAGATCAAAAATTACATGTAAAGATAAACCGTTAAAAGAAAATAGAAAATAGTTTATTTGGGAAAATTTGTTTTTAATATAAAAAATTTACTTATAATAAAATATGGATTAAAAATTGTTAAAATGTAATTAATAAAATTATATTTATCTAAAAAATAAATAAGTAAATTTTAAATCAATTTAATTTCATTATAATGAATATAAAATATAACGAAATAGAGATTTTTATAAAAATCATAATTTTCTTTATATTCTCTAAAAAATTAGACTTTTTAGAAAATTATAATAAATTCATCATATAATAACTTTTTCATGTTGAATCAAAAAATTATTTTCATTTGATGAAATACATTTTTGAAAAGATTCAAAAATTAATTATATTTATTTTCTCATAGAAATAAATAAAAATTCTTTTTGGAGAATAAATTTATTTGAATAATAAAATGTCTTTACTAAAATTTATGTATTTATTTCATAAAAATAAGTAAATATATTAACAATGTGTTAGAAAATTAGATATTTCATATTATGGTTAATACTACTCATTTCCCCCAATTTTATGGCTAAGTTATATTAATCATATTAAAATTATAATATTTTAGAGTTCCCTTAAGCTCGATGTTCTGTGAAAATACTGCTATCAAAGTGATTAAATTAATTGAAAAAGTGAAATACCAAATAATATTGGGGTGTTACCTTATAACCCCCTTAAACTAAATTTCTCCTATAATTGTTTTTCTCCATTAAAAATAGATAAGGTTACCTATTCCTCGCCACATCCTCAGATTCCCACACATATTCCACAAATTGGTGGTTTTTTCACAAGGATTTAACTTGGTGAGTGATCTTATTTCATATAACTATGTTCTATATTCCATAATCTCTATTAGTTTCTCTTTAGAAGAATGAATATCTCTATTATTATGAACTATGAGTTTATATATGTGAAGGACCATGTATGTACTTTCTCAGAAGAGATACATAAAACACATCACAAACTTGAGATTGATTCAGTGGAAGATCTAATCGATAATATAGTATCATGATATGATCGAGAATTTTAAATAAAATTATGTCATTTAAATTTTAAATTCTACACTACTAATCAACGGTTAATATTTTATAATCCCACTACGGGAAACCCACATCGTTAAAAGGGTTAATATAAAAACATGGAAATGTAAGAGAATTATAAATTATAAGTCTTGATGGAGAATGATATAGAACATGGTCATCATAATGTTAATGGACAAAAAAACATAGACCAAATTGGTCTGGAAATGGCAATTGATGTCATTATAAATGATAATAGTAGTACAAAATTTTATTTAAAATTCATTTTATAAGATATAATTACTTGATTCCATCTATTATGTACAATCTCAATCTTTGGTTATGCCTTGAACAATCTTCTCTACATTTCATAAACCAAAAACTAATGTTTAAATTTTAATTCCTACATAACTAGTGGATCACAAGATCTATAATAAGATGAAAAGTCATTTCTTTTATCTCCAGTTATCTTAACAAAATGGTTATCATAGATAATCGAGTATGAAAATATATTCATATTGTTATGTAATAAATTAATCTCTAAAACCTCATCCAAATTCAAACATAAATAATTTGATAAATTATTATTCTTATGAAACTTCCAAAAAATTAAAATATATAAATTTCAAAATAAGTTTATTAAATTTTAAAAAGAAAATTATCAATAATCAACTAAAAACATTATGTTGATCATAAATGTAACACACCAAACATGTGAAGATAATGTTCATCATATTAAATTTTACTAAAGGATTAATAAAAATATTTTCATGTGTCTCACCCAATCCATAAACCACATTGTCATAATACTACCAAAATATACAAGGAAATCAATACTATAGAATTATTTTAACACAAAAAAAATATCTCTTTATCACATTATTATCCCACCATAATGTATATATTAAGGGCTATCATTCCTTTAATCCTGTGTTCCCTAAAAATATAAACTCACCACCTCAATAAATTTTCATGGTTTTTAACACCGTTCGATAAATACATTCAAATAGTTATGGAAAAACAATAGTTGTACAATCCTTATATGTATCATTATCCATGAATCTATGTAGAGGGATATAATCACATTAAAATTCAAAAAAGGATGATTAATAATATTTTCCTGGATCATACTCATAAAAAATAGGGATGAAATTACCAACTATGTAGGGGAGGATAAATCGACCATAATTAACATGTTTTAGTTTATCCATTGTGATTACAGAATTTTTTCTTTTGTCCTTTTCCTACAAATATTATTATGGATTATCATCTATATTATTCCTTTGTATCACCCTGAGATTCTGTGAATTGTTTTTTTTTCTAATTAATGAAATCTTTTTATATTTCCTATTTTACACAAAACTGAAAATATTTATTATTATTAAATCACTAAGTAAAAAATTCATTTCACACAAAATCGATTTTTCTAGCATTACACGCAAAACCAACTCAGTGTATGTTACACTCAACACTATTTTTCTATGAAGCATCATTTTATCATTATAATTATTTAAATTAGATAATTGAAAATTATCCATTAAACTTATTAATATTAAATAGGAAATATATCTCAAATATTTTTTGTAACCATTTTATATAAATAAACATATTGATAATGAAAGATATAGTTTTTGGTAAAGTCATATATGTTTAAAAATACTATTTTAATTCCCTTATGTGAAAAATTAAAAATAATTTTAGACACATTTATAAATTTAATTTGAAAAAATAAACATCATTTTTGAATTAATTATTTCAAATTTATCTTAGGGATACTTTTGGGATTTTTCTGATAAAATTCATTTTTGGATAAAGAGTGAAATATATCGGATTTTAAAGCAAAATTTATTTTTCATCTAATTTATTTGTAATGTTAAATTATATTTTAAATTGGTTTAAAATTTTAACTAGATGATATTTTTATGAATATATACAATGTAGGTCTTTGAGATCAATTCCAATTTAAACTTGGGTAAAAGAATTCGCAAACTTTTGAATATTTTTTCTTTAAAAACACATATTATTGACCCGACCATGGAGTTAATTTTAAATTAGTTTCTTCTAATTAAGTGATTATAATTTTAAATAACCAATTCCATATTTGTAATAAATATAATTTTTAATTTTTAATATGGTCATCATATTTTGTTACCCAAAATATTTGTGGAAGTGGTTAAAATTAATTGCAACAATTAAGGGAAAAACAAGGATAAACATAAGTTTAAGACCCAAAAAGACCAAGAAACTTTTCAAAAAAAAATTTTATGGACACTAATATGCCATTTAACTTCAATTATAGAGTTATATTTTTCAAGACTTATTTTATGTAAAAATATGGGTACAACCTAAATTGTTTTAAAAAATTATAAATGTGTCTGTTCTCTTCTATATAAAAAGCCACCACCTCTCCCTCATATTCCAACCTCTTAAAAAACATAGTTTCAACCAATAGCTACCCAATAAAATTTCCAAAATCCATACCTTACTCCTAGAATCCTTCCCATTGGTGGAATGTAAACCAAGGAAGCCTTTTTTCACAAACCAAAAGGAGTTACCCGATTAAGAAGCAACGTCTTCTCTCAAGGCCATTTATTTTATTTTCATTATCCACCCCCTCCAAAATCCTTATTCTCTAATTTTATAAAAAAATAAGTATCTTAAAAATTCTAGGTTTTTTATTTATAACATTTCTACCTAAACTTACACACACCTCCACTTAATGGGTAAAAAACATATTGTTTATGTGTACAACGAACTACCACCTCACTAAATGATGATTGTTCATTTTTCCTTTACCACCTCTCAAGTGGAAATTATTATAGAATATCTATTTACATATTTTATAGATTATATTTATTATTTCTTTAAACTTATTTATTCATTTTACAAAAAATATCATATTTACTTTCCATTTGGTGTAAATATGATAATTTCATTTCAAGATGTGTGTACTACCCCCCCAATGTGATGTGATTCATTCACACACTACACAAAATGTATTATGGATAAGTTTAGTTAAGTTATATGATATATATAAAATTAAAATTCAACTTTAAAAATATTATATAAATATATACATATACGTCATTTTAATTCAATCTTTCAATACGAAAATGCAAACAGAAACAACGTTTTTGAATACGTTCGGCTTACCATATCCATGAATGACTTATTACATTTCATAATTCTATATTTTATAGATTATTATAATAAAATAATAATCAATATACATTATATTTATATCATTTTTTATATTCTGGACATTATTATATAATTATAAGCACCAAATATATAATAAATTAATACATATGTGAGGAACAAAGTGAATATTACCCAAAGAGAAACCTTAACATTGGATTGTTAACAAGTGGGTAATATAATTTCATAATCCAAATATATATGGTATTAGATACAATAATAATGTTATTTAAAAGATTTTTAATAAATATATTTTTATTATTTTGGGGGATTTATTGAGTGCGATGAAATTCAAGACCCAAGGTAATGGAATTTCATCTCACCTTTTTTCCATGAGATACATGCTTCACCCACCACCCATTATTTTTTTTGGTGTGTATACTTCTAAAGGATTTATTATATGATTATTATATTTCAATTTATGGGTATTTACATAATAAGTTTTTAATATTTCCCTCAGGAGGTTTATGTTTCAAAATTTACCAAATCAAAAAACTTAATTTTTAACAATTTTTCTTCCTTGGGTCACATTCCATGTTATGAAACTATATATATTAATGGAGTGTATATACATCAATTAAAATGTAATATAATGAATATTTTATTTTAATTATATTTTAGGATTCATGTTATTTAATTTTCATAATTAAGGAGTATGGTTCAATGTTACCAAGTTGGAAGAGTCTATTGAAACATTCTCATCACTTTTCATGATTGTCGATGTTTTGGATTCCTTTGATGAAATCATATGATCAATCACTTAAGAACAGTCACAAATTTTATCATCATCATGGTTATTCGAAATATATTCATGTATTTTTAGAATTTTCCCACTCTTTGGTACATAATATTGTTATCAAATTATCTTTAAGAAAGCCTGAATTTACCCTCTCTTCAGTCAGAAATCTATGTTCCTTCCAAAAAATGTTTTCTAAAAACGGTTTCCATGAATATTATATTATTCTACTAAAATAAATAAAATAATTTTTAAATAATTTTTCCATTTACCAATTTTTTCAAATAAATATTCTTGTAGCTTTCTGAATGTGGAATTTGTCTATTCAAAAGGATAATTCTTTTTTTACCTCGAACACCATTTATAGATTTACACAATATCAATTATATGAATATTTATTTTTTATGTTTAAATGGTTAATATTTAAGAATTTTTTTAAATATATCTTTAAGGAAATATTTTTAAAATTCTTTTCAATATTCTTTTATATGTTTTTAAGAAAAATGGTTATCAAAATGTTTTATGTTTTAATGATACTTTTCCAATAAGAATAGATATTTATCTCAAAATTTGTTTTCAAAATATCCATTAGTTTCATTTTCTATATAAGATAACATTTATTGATGTTACTCATTCCAATCTAGGTAATAATCCAAATGACCCATTAATATTCTTTTTTTATATCTCTATTTTTTGATAGAATAATTCTTAAGATAGTCGTTCCACTTCCACAAGTTTTATTCTTTTGAAACCTGATTCTTTTTACAGGTTATGCTTTCATGAAGTGATTTTTAAACCTATAACTTTTTAGAGGTTATAATGTGATGAACTATTAATGAAACCCATTTCATTTCATAGGATATGATTTTATTTTTATAAATCTTATCTCTTTTTATGGGTCATGATTTGATGATGGTTTTATTATCTTATGGCACATGTATGAATGATTTTATTATGGAATGGGTGGGAAATAAATCTCCCTCCAATGAATTGGGTAATGATATGTTTTATATAATATGAAAGGGTAAATAGGTTGTAGCCGAAGACAAAAAAAAATAAAGGACATGGGTTTTATCCCAAACCTAAAAAAAGTAGGTACATGGGTTGTAGCTGAAGCCTGAAATTAAGATGGTACATGGGTTGTAGGATAATACTAAAAATAATAAGGTACATGGGTTATAGGACAATCCTAAAAATCAAAAGGTACAAGTGTTGTGGTCAAAGATAAAAAAGAAGAAGGTACATGGGTTGTTTTTCATTCCAAAAAATAAGAAGGTACATGAGTTGTACCCCAACCCAAAAAGTATGTTGGTACATGAGCTGTTAGCCCAAGCCTACAGAATGTACACGGGTCATATAACATGCTGAAAATTTTGTAATGTTCATGGTAGGTATCTTTGAAAGAAGATTTTTTATTCTTATATGAATTTTAAGAAATCTATATCTTATTCTTCGGTTATGATTTCATGAATCGTGATGTTTATTTCCTTATGATTCATGTGTTATAAACTACCAAGATTTATAACATAAATTATTTTTTTGATATTTGATATGAAGAGTATGATCTTTTAATGTTATGATCACATTCTAATACCCATATATTAATTTTTATGCTTATATGTCTCCCTTGTATACACTTACTGAGCATCTTAGATCACCCGATTTTATATTTACTTCCCCAGTATATGAATATATATTTCATGTTTGATATATCTAAGAGAGGTGGTATTCAGGGAGAACCTAGTAGGAGAAAAATTAAGTCCCTTATATACTAGCGTTTATCTTTCCATATTTCCAATGGAAATAAACTAATAATGTATTTGGGAATCCATTTGAATTTTTTTAAGTATTCTGTAAAAGATTTGTAATTTCAATGTATATCAAAACTAGGTCACTATATTTGGAATAAGAGAAAAGGTTCAATACAAAATTATTATCCTTTATAGGCAGTATTTTAGCATCGATTTATTAAACCGATTTTAAATTTTTTTAAATAAATTAGCTGTAGTTTTTAATAAACCACCATTAAACATGGTTTTTTTACAGTGGTGAAACTTCTCTTCTCCCTGACTCCTCTGACTCCTCTGATACCCAAACCCACTTACTCCCGTTATAACATCCCCATTTTTTATAACATAACTTTTCATTACATTTTACACAACCGAGGATCTTTAAGGTTTAGTGTCTTGGAAACCAGTAACTTATTATATTAGAAATAAACATTCTTCTTAAACACTTGAAAGGCTTCTTCATTTGTTCGTCCTAAGTTCATTACATCATCTCATATCATGGGAGCATACATCAAAGGAAAGGGTGAGAAAAATTCCCAGTAAGGGACACAATGGAAACATTTTACATGAGAACTTGAGATACATCAAAAGTCATGAAAAATAACTTTAAGGCATGAGAAAGAGATCATGAGGCATATCATAATAAAAATAACGTATATCATAACTTGAAGATGTGGCTACAACATTTAACATAAAAAATTATGAACATATCATCAAGGTCCATCCCCAAGGTTTCATTTGGGAATTACCAAGGTAAACCCCAAGGTATCGTTAAAATTGTAATCTCAAGTGGTTACATCATTACCCAATGCAATGGGGTGCTATCATGGCGAACCCTTAAATTTGTAATCTCTAGTGGTTACATCATTACCCAATGCATTAGAACGCTATCAGGGTGCACCGTTAAATTTGTATTTATTATATTGTGAGCCACATATATCATCATACAAAATTTCATAAATATCCCATATATCATAAAAGAAATGGGTTTCCTTTCATAATCAGAACGTTTTAAAAACTACATTAAGAGATGATCTTTATGTCACTTTAAACCCACAGAAAAGGAAATAAGGTTTTATGTATGTAAGTCTCAGAATAATAATAGAACAATTTGATATATATGTGAATACCCATATTGAAGAAAGATCTTTGAGTATTCACTTAATAAAATAAAATAGTTTGAGAAAAAAAGAGACACATTTTGAGAAGAAAATTCGGCAACAAAACGACTTTGTTACAGGGTTTTAGAAGACATTGAAAAGAGAGGGGACATGGGTCACCCACTCATATGATCCATATAACATTAGGGGGATATAATATAAATGATTTAAGAACATGGTAAAGAATTTTTAAATATATACCATATGAAATGAAAAACATGGAAGGAAGAAAAAAATAAGATTTCTCTAATGAATATTCGGCAGCCTAACGGTGTCACTTAGAATTTCAAAAAAATGAATTGATGAGATCAAATAGGGTCTCTCATCATATGAATATAAAATATCAGTATGATATATATATATATCATACCCCAACATAATATAAATAATCTTGAATGAAATGACAAGAAAATAGAATTTGAAAATGAGAAGGGTGAAAGAATCCCTTAAACATTCGGCAGCTTAACAGCGTCACTTAAACATAAAAAAAAGAATTGGCGAGATCAAATTGGGTCTCTCATAATATGAACATAAAATATCAGTATTATATATATAGATATCATACCCCAAAATTATTTAAAGGATCTTGAAATACTTGACATGAAAATCGAACTTGAAAATGAGAAGGGTGAAAGAATCCCTTAAAAATTCGGCAGCCTAACAGTGTCACTTAAACATAAAAAACAAAGAATTGACGAGATCAAATAGGGTCTCTCATCATATGAACATAAAAGATCATTATTATAGATATATAGATCATAACCCAACATAATAAAAAAGAAATTGAGATACTTGACAAGAAAATAGAACTTGAAAATGAGAAGGGTGAAAGAATCAGTTACAAAAATTTCAGCAGCCTAATAGCGCCACTTAAACATTCATAAAATGAAATGATGAGAGTAAGATGGGACCTGTCATCATATGAACATGAAAAGGGAATTAAGAGAAATATAAAAAAACATCCTCCAACATAAGAACATGGAGCATAAATGAAATCACTTAAAAGAGAGTATTGGAAAAGAAAGAGAGTGGTTGTATCCCTTACCTTAAAATGTAACTCTTAAAACTCAAATGTTGGGACCTTGAGGGCCTGGGGGCACCTTGGGAGGACTCGTTGGGAGGTAATGAGACTAGAGATTCGTTGGGGGAGAGTTTGGAGTGAAAAATAAAGGAGGAAAGGGTGGATATTTATAGGGAATATGAGGGGACAAGGCATCAATGGCCAAAGGACACCTCATTGGTTGTATTGGCAAAACCATGGGCTTGCCCATGGTTTTTTCCCATGGTATTGGCCACTTGGGAAACCTCATACCTTATCTTACTATTCATAAGTCGAAAATATTGATTACATACTTAATATGACATTGAATGATGTCATTAAACACCCGTAACTTAAAAACTGTATTTTCATTATTCATCAAAAATTCAACTTTCTCAGAAAAATCCCAAAACTTCACCTTAACCAAATATCAATGCTATGATTTCCAAAATGAACTCCATTTTATGAAAATAATTTTTTAAATATTTTTAATTTAATTTTTAAATAAATACACTATTCACCAAAAATTCATTTTTTTCAGAAAAATCCCCAAAAATCACCTTAACATAATATCGATGCACTCAGTTCAAAAATGAAATCCATTTTATAATAATAATTTTCTACATATTTTTAATTTGATTTTTAATTAAAAAACACTATTCACTTGAAAAAACTAATACTTGACTAATAATATCTGAAACAGTTATTTACCTATTTTATTGAATCACATTACTTAATCAAGGTGCCTAGATTATATTTATACTTTCATTAAGTGAGATTACTATTCAATTTGTTCACATTACTAATCCTAAGCATAAAATCAGTATTCACAATTTACTATTCATCAAAAATTATGTTGATCTTATTAGAATCTAAATTTCGTACTGAGCATAATTGTAGAAGACCATTTTTTGAAAATCATTAATTTTTATAATTATTTAAGGTTTACATATACATTTTTAAATGTACTTTTTCTAGAATTAATAAAAAATAAGTATACTATATTTATCCGGACATTTTAAAATTCACAAACTCCATCATAATAAGAAAACAAAATTTTATTTATCTCAGATGATTACACAAAGTAGTTACGGTCTCCTTACATAACCCCTTTATAACCCCAGCATAGAACCTAAGTGTAAGGTGTTCTAAGGTGAGAGAATCTGAGGGCGACTCGGTCAACATTGCATGAGTAGTAATTTCTATAAGTTTGAACTTCTCGTGAAGGAGATTCTGTTATAGCTTTACACGATGAAGTTTGACTTGGGTTTGGTCCAGATAAAATCCCAGTTGTGCTACCTCATTCCCAAGTTCCGTTAGATGGGCTTTGATTGGCCTGAGACTACTGGATGAGGCCATTGAATCTTCTTTATATATTAATTAACCAAGATCACATGTATTTAGAGACAATAATCGAAACGTTTAGTTTCCAGCGGTCATATTGACCAATGGTAATATAACAGTCGAAACCCAATGGTCTAATTTTAATTATACTCATGTTATCAAATGAAACCATTTTGTTTAGTGTAAAATAAAATAACACACAAAATTAGTAAATGAGATTTATTCAAAATTTCAGGTCGTTATAATCTTCCCCCCTTAAGAAATTTCCTCCTTGCAATTTTAAAAAAAAATTGGGTTTGGAAATTTCATTGAAAGTCCTACATCGGAAAAGGAGTCAGTAAAACTATTTCTTTAGTTGAAATAAAGGGATGTAAAAAGGTCACCCGATTTAACCCACACTAGGATTCCATGTAGGAAAACATGGACATGGAGGAGAAAACAAAGGGTCATGTTCTAAGGGAGAGTGATACAAAACATGATTAAGAGAAAGTTAACCACAAGAAAATCAAAAACTTATAATGTGTGTAAACAGTCTTTGATTACCCAGTAGGAAACGTAAACCAACAATGTTTTTGTTTTAAATTCCTTTTAATAATTTCGAGGAATTCATTACTACATATAATAAAAACATAAGCAAATATACCTACCTTCAAGTAGAGTTTCATCCTTTAATAAGTTTCTACCAAAACTAATCTTTTCTCCAAACGCCGAGCATTCAAAAACACTTGGTCTCATCAAAAGAATAAGAATTATTTTCTAGAGAATTAGATAATCCACAAAATATTAACTATCTATTTATCTTTAAACATTATCCCAAAAACAGAAGGGGTATTATAAATCAACTCTTCAAAAAGAAAGAATCCCATAGGAAGGGAAAATTATTTAAATCTTCAAAATTCCATAGTACTACCCAAAGTTCATCATAGACCATTTCATAAATAACTGTCCTTAAAATTCCTCACAATAAACCAAAATAACATTGAAACCCAATCATAAGAACGATCTTATAACATAATCTTCCAAGATAGACTTTATCATTCATCTCCAAACAACATCAACCACTCTTATCATCTTATAACAAAAGTAACTAACCTAATCACATTTTCCCCAAGATATGTTAATAATTTTCATAAGTAACCTAAATTACCATAAGTTCACCTTAAATTCATTTATTCTTCAAAATATATGACAAACTTTACTCCACAAAGAAAATACCATAGTAATCTATTTACCTCGATCAAATAGGGTTCCCAAAATAGTGAACATCTTCCAAAATAATAATCATCTTTAAATCCCCTAATCATCATTATCATATGAACATCTTTGAGACATCATCTTCTTCTTCCTTGATGAATTTGGTCATTCAACTAGGTACAAATTGTTAATTGTGAGTTTTGATAGCTAGTTTGGCATAATCACAATATGTTCAACATGATCTCTCGTCATCTAAGTCATATTAATAGGGAAATCATCAAATTTCCTATAACATTGGTTGTTTGGATATGTTCTTCCATTTCCTGCCATTAAATAAGAATAGAAAGTATAATTATGGGGCTTAAATACATATCCAATCATCATGAAAAGGAAACTTAATGAATAGAAGGATAAACATGTAGAAGAAAAGTGTACCCTTACTTTTGATCTCCTAGGTTCCAAT
Organism: Viscum album; assembly: GCA_963277665.1. Classification (NCBI taxonomy): domain Eukaryota; kingdom Viridiplantae; phylum Streptophyta; class Magnoliopsida; order Santalales; family Viscaceae; genus Viscum; species Viscum album. The sequence goes on along the minus strand of OY728165.1, from coordinate 1,772,544,945 downwards.
CTATGTTATCCATGATCATATATTCTTATGTGAATCTTTATTTTATTTTTATCTTTATCCCTTTAATAATGGTTCATACTAAGCATATGAATTTACCAAAGCATATCTCTCGGGGGTGTCGTAACCAAGAGTGCAGCAAGGCCCGTTGTCATGTACCAGTTCCCATTCGAGTCTAGCTCAAAGCTGTGTTTTCGGGTTTTACCCCTATGTACATATGTGCCAGAGCCACCTCTACCTGCTCATATCTAGAAAGGGATGTATTTCTTTGGAAACCCCTTACTCAATACTCACCAAAATACCAGGAAGATATCGTATATTTAAACATTTATATAGGGTTCCTCCATAAGTTCACATATCCTAATTTCCACCAATAACTAAACCATCCGTTGATACCAACTATAAAATCCCGTCTTTTTATAACATAAATTTTCATTACATTTTACAAAACTGAGGATCTTTAAGGTTTAGTATCTTAGAAACCCGGAACTTATTACATGAGAAAAAAAACATTCTTCTTAAACACATGAAAGGTTTCTACATTTTTTCATCCTAAGTTCATTACAACATTTCATAACCTGGGAGCATACATCAAAGGAAAGGGTGAGAAAAATGCCCAGTAAGGGAAATAGAGGAAAGATTTTACATGAGAACTTGAGATACATCAAAAGTCATGAAAAATAACTTTTAAGGCATGTGAACAAGATCATGAGGCATATCATTATAAAAATAACGTATTTCATAACTTGAAGATGTGGCTACAAAATTTAACATAGACAATCATGAACATATCATCAAGGCCCATCCCCAAGGCTTCATTTGAAAATTAACAAGGTAAACCCCAAGGTATCGTTAAAATTGTAATCTCTAGTTCTTATAACATTACCCAATGCAATGGGGCACTATCAGGGCGCACCTTTAAATTTGTAATCTATAGTGGTAACATCATTACCCAATGAATTGGAGCGCTATCAGGGTGCACCCTTAAATTTGTATTTATTATCATGTTAGCCACTTATATCATCATCAAAAATTTCAAAAATAACCCATATAGCATAAAAGAAATGGGTTTCCTTTCATAATCACAACGTTTTAAAAACATGATCTTTATATCACTTTAAACCCATGGAAAAGGAAAGCGGGTTTTATGTATGTAAGTCCAAGAATAAAAATAGAAAATTTCTATATATATGTGAATAAACCTATAGAAAAAAGACCTTTGAGTATTCACTTAATAAAATAAAATAGTTTCATAAAAAAAGAGACACATTTTGAGATGAAAATTCTGGAGCATAACGACTATGTTACAAGGTTTTAGAAAACATTGAAAAGAGAGGGGAAATGGGTAACCCACTCATAAATGATCCATAAAACAGTACTGGGACATAATATAAAGGATTTAAGAACATGGTAAAGAATTTTTAAATATATACCATATGAAATGAACAACATAGAAGGAAGATAAAAATAAGATTTCTCTTATGAAAATTCAGCAGCCTAATGGCATCACATAAATTTCAAAAAAATGAATTGATGAGATCAAATAGGATCTCGTATCATATAAAAAAAAAATATTAGTATGATAGATATAGAGATCATACCCCAACATAATAAAAATTAACTTGAAAGACTTGACAAGAAAATAGAACTTGAAAATGAGAAGGGTGAAAGAATCACTTAAAAATTCGGCAATCTAACGACGTCACATAAACTTCAAAAAAAGGAATTGATGAGATAAAATAGGGAGAATCTTCAAATAAACATAAAATATAAGTATGATAGATATAGAGATCATACCCCTACATAATAAAAAGGAACTTTAATGACTTGACAAGAAAATAGAACTTGAAAATGGGAAGGGTGAAAGAATCCCTTAAAAATTCGGCAGCCTAACAGTGTAACTTAAACTCAAAAAAAAGAATTAATGAGATCAAATAGGGTCTCTCATCATATGAACATAAACGATAATTATGATAGATATAGAGATCACACCCCAACATAATAAAAAGGGACTTGAAAGACTTAACAAGAAAATAGAACATGAAAATGAGAAGGGTGAAAGAATCCGTTACAAATATTTCTGCAGCATAACGGCACCAATTAAACATTCATAAAATTAAATGATGAGAATAAGTGGGGATATCTCATCATAAAAAATTAAAAGGGAAGTAATAGTAATATAAATGAACACCCTATAACATAGGAACATCGAGCATAAAAGAAATGACTTAAAAGAGAGTATTTGAAAAGAAAGAGAGTGGTTGGATCTCTTACCTTAAAATGTAACTCTTAAAACTCAAAATTTGGGACCTTGAGGGCTTTGGGGCACCGTGGGAGGACTCTTTGGGAGGTAATGAGACCAGATCTTCGTTTGGGGAGAGCAGGGAGTGAAAAATAAAGGAGGAAAGGGTGGGTATTTATAGGGAAAGTGAGGGGACAAGGCATTAATGGCCAAGGGACACCTCATTGGTGGTATTGGCAAAACCATGGGCTTGCCCATGGTATTTTCCAATGGTATTTGCCACATGGGACACCTCATACCTTATATTACTATTCAAAAGTCGACCATATTGATTACATACTTAATACATCATTTAATTATGTCATTAAACACACGTAACTTAAAAACTGTATTTTCACTATTCATCGAAAATTCAACTTTCTCAGAAAAATCACAAAATTTCACCTTAACAAAATGTCAATGCTCTGATTTCAAAAATTAACTCCATTTTATAAAAATAATTTTACAAATAGTTTTAATTTAATTTTTAAATAAATACAATATTCATCGAAAGTTCATTTTATTTAGAAAAATCCACAAAAATCACCATAACATAATATCGATGCACTGAGTTCAAAAATGAAATCCATTTTATAAAAATAATTTTCTAAATATTTTTAATTTAATTTTTAATTTAAAAACACTATTCACCCAAAAAAACTAATACTTGACTAATAATCTCTAAAACAGTTATTTACCTATTTTATTGAATCACATTACTTAATCAAGGTGCCTTGATTATATTAAAACTTTATTAAAGTGAGATTACTAATCCATTTGGTCACATTACTAAAACTAATCATAAAATAACTATTAATAATTTACTAATCATCAAAAATTAATTTGATCTTATTAGACTCTAAATTTAGTACTGAACATAATTGTAGAAGACCATTTTTTAAAATCATTACATATTTTGAATTATTTATGGTTTACATAAACATATTTAAATATACTTTTTCTAGAATTCATCAAAAATATGCATACAGTATTTATCCGGACATTTTAAAATTCAAAAACTCCATCATAATAAAAAAACACAATATTATTTATCTCAAAATATTACACAAAGTAGTTACCGTCTCCTTACATAGCCCCTTATAACCCCAGAATAGGACCTATGTGATAATGTGATAAGGTCAGAGAATCTGAGGGCAGCTTGACCAACATTGCACGAGTAGTAATTTCTATCAGTTTGAACTTCTCGTGAAGGAGATTCCGTTCTAGCATTACACGATGAAGTTCGGCTTGGTTTTGCTCTAGAGAAAAGCCCAGTGGTGCTACCTCCTTCCCAAGTTCTGTTAGATGGGCTTTGATTGGCCCGAGACTACTGGATGAGGCCATCGAATCTTCTTTTAGTATTAATTAAACAAGATCACTTGTATTTATAGAAAATAATCAAAACGTTTAGTTTCCAGTGGTCATATTGACAAATGGTCATATAACAGTCGAAACCCAACGTTCTCATTTTAATTATACTCATGTTATAAAATGAAATAGTTTTGTTGAGTATAAAATAAAATAACACACAAAATTAGGAAACAAGATTTATTCAAAATTTCAGGTCATTACTCCCGTGACCCCCCAAAACCCAGAATCCCAGAGACCCGCACGACCTCAGTGACACCCCAAAGCCCTCATCGTGCCTCGCTGCCTCTCACCACGCCTCTCTTCCCATCGTGACTCCCACGAACCCCCTATTCCCTAGTAGGCCGCAACCCCTACAACCCCTGTGACACCAGCGACCCCCATGAACCCTTGATTCCCTAGCAGGCCGAAACCCCTATAACCCCTGTGACACCAGCGACCCCCTAGAGCCCCCACCGTGCCTCTCCACCCCTCATCGTTCCTCGCCACCCATCGTGTCCCTCTGTTGCCCTAGGAGCCATCAACCCCAACAACCCCCACAACCTCAACAACCCCCAGAAGCCCTTGACAGGGTAAAACTATATCATTAGTTTATGTCATCTGTATTACTATTTTTATCAGTATTTTTAGTATAATTTAGTTCATTAACATCATCAGCCTATTGATTTTTTAAGATTCATTAGGGTTTTTAGTGTCACCCATGTCGTTTATGCATTATGTTTAATTAGGTAAAACTATATTATTATCTTGGTTACTATATGCTATATAATCAATGTAATCAGTGTCCTAAATGTCACCCATGTCATCATTTTTATTGGTTTTAGAATTGATGGAGATGTACTCAGACTCTTCTATCTCATCAATATCATCAGTTTGTCCATAATCATTGGGTTCATTAGTTTTTCTTGAAATTATGGTTTCATTTGAGTCATCAACATCATTGATGCAATCAATGTTGTCTGATTCATTGTCATATTTTTTTATGTTGATGTGATCATGGTTATATGTTTTATCATTGTGATCTATGTCATTAAATTCTTTAGATTTAGTGATTTCACATGTTTTAATTGTTTCAAGAGTTTATTTGGTATGGTTCATCTCATAGGTGTCAGTGATATTTTTTGTCTCATAGATGTATTCAATTTCATTGGCATCATTGAAATTATTTATGTTATAATTTCCATTGGTATGGTTCATGTCATCAATTTCATTGGTATGATCAATGTATTTAGTGTCATTGTGGTTATTAGTTTTTTAATCAACATCATTTTTTCCTTGGTTCTTTAGTTAATTGGGGTCTTCATCATAAAAAGTTTTTACTACATAACCACTATCATTGTATTTGTTTTTGTTCTTGGAATCATCAACATTGTCAGTGTTGTTTTCCATTACCAAGTCATCCATGTCATCCATTTAATTAGGGCTATCTGTTTCTTTGATGTCATCCAATGCATCAATGTTTTTAGTTTCATTTTCATCATATATACTCTTAGTTTCAACAATGTCATTGGTTTCTTCTATGATTTTTTTATCATTAGTGTGATCTATAATGCATTAAATATTATTATCATCAGTGAAATGTATCTCATCCATATATTCATTACATTTTCTTTCATAGGGGGTATTTTTTTCATCAGTTCCTTAGGTTTCATCACAGAGCCCGATTATTAGTGGTTATTTACTGACTGAATTAAATTATTATTATTTTATTTTTACCACCAATACATCTACATTATTATAGTCATGTTTTATTTAAAGATATAATTGGTGGTGGCCTATTTAATTATAGTCACACCATTCTTAGGATACCACGGAACGTGGTACCCATGTTGATGCTACTTGATTGTAGGCATGGGTTTGGGCAATTCTAAATGCTTGATGATTAGATTAATAGGAAAAAGAATGGGATTTTGGGACTAGGATTGGACTTTGGAACCTCTTCAATGTTTTTCTTAGTTTTTTATTTAGGAATTTTGGTTTCTGATGTATATGATATGTGACTGATGTATTCATTTCCTGACATGTAGTATATAGTTCATTGGTTATAGCATGGTTTGTTTTTTATTATCACTATATTCTTTAATAGATCTTTTTAATTTTCATGCTTTAGTTTTCTAGTGGGTGGGTTCATTATTAACCATATATATTTATATAGGCAAACCTTATTTAATATATTAATAATTTTTTTCAACTAGTTTTTATGAATATTTTTCCTATTTAGTAGTAGTTAGGTTTTTTAAATTTTTTTAATATTTTGTAGGCACATTGTGATATAAATAGATAAAATCTAGATCACATTACTGAGGTAAACAACTCAGTATGATAAAGGTTTGGAGGATTTTTTAGATTTTATAACTTCCAACAGTTCCTTTAAAGGGAGAATAAGATGTCCATGTCCTAAATGTGAATTTAGAAGATGGTGGAACAGAGATGATGTTTATGATCATTTTACATTGAATCAATCTCCCTAATCAATATTTTTGTTGGATTTGAAATAGAGAATCAAACGTTACAGAAAGGTTGATAACTGATGTCAATCCACATAATGATCTCCCCACATCGTCTACAATGGAAAATAAAAAGAAAAACCATATAAATGATGCATTTGGAAATGCAAGACCCCTCCATCAATACAAAAACATATCAGAACAACCAGATAAGGGTGCTATAAATAGAAATGTGAAAAGTGATGTTTTTGAGACTATAGGGAATCCAGATAAAGATTATAACATATCATAGTATCCTCCTATTGATTCTTTGGAGACAAATGTAAGATAAAACTTCACTGAGGAAAACATGTTTCATGGTTTAGTTGGTGATGGAAATAAAAACTCATATAGTGGATGTTTGAAATATTCAAAAATTTAATTTCTACTGAAGTTATACCATATCAAATTTCTATGTGGAATTACAAATAAGGTGATGTACATGATATTGGTATTGTTTCATGATGAATTTCCAGAAGAAAACATTCCCATGTATTTTTATGATATGACAAAAGTTTTTAACATACTTAGTCAGAATTATACAAAAATACATGCAAGCCCAATTGATTGTATGCTATATTGAAGAGAGGATACAAGTAGATAGGTTTGAAAAAAATATTCGTCTAGATGGAAGTCAATGGGAAATGTTGGAGGTATAAATCAAGATACTACCATGAAGCTGATGAAAAGGAATATACTTGAAAAAGTGTTTCATTATATTCCATTAAAGCTTAAATTGAAAAGATTATTCATGTCATCGAAAACTGCCAAACACATGAAGTGGAATTCAACAGATAATAACAATGAGGGGTTAATGTGACATCCATGAGATTTAAAATTATGGAATACATTTGATTCATTACATCTAAATTTTCTATCTGATTCTAGGAAATTTTGGTTGGGATTGGTTACTGTTGGATTCAACCCATTTGGGACTTTGAGTACTAGTTATAACATTTGGCGAGTTTTTTTGATCCCTTACAATCTACCACTGTGGATGTGTATGAAACAAATTTCATTTATCATTTCGATGATTTTTTTTGGGAAAAAATTCTTGGGAATGATATTGATGTATACTTTATAAATTTATTTGTAAAATTACAGGAGTTGTGTAGCAACGATGTTGATTCATATGATTCATATTCTAAAAAAATGTTCAAAATGAAAGATGATTTAATGTATACCATTAATGACTTCCCTAAACATGAGAATTTATTTGGTTGGAGCACTTAAATGGGATTGACTTGACCAATTTGTAAGTTTTATTTTAAGGCTAAAAAGATAACTAACTGTAAAAAATTGGGTTTCTTGTTCTATTGAAGATTTCTTGATGCATCTCATATATTTGATCTGAATAGAGTAAAATTTAACAATTTCATTGATCGTAGACCACCTCAAAAGTTGTTGAATGGTTTTGAAATATTTTCACAACTTGGGAATTTTAAAATAGAATATGGGAAGGTTTATAATTTTAATTATAGTGGGAAATGAGTTCAAAGTGCATTTTCAACCAAAATCGGAAGGCAACAATGAAAGAAAAAAATATACTCTTCAAACATCCATATTATAAATTTAATTTGTTACGACATAATCCTAATGTGATTCATATTGAGAAGAATGTCTATGAAAATTTGATCTTCACATTGCTTAATGATCATGGAAAATGGTAGGATCATCTCAATGCCTTGAGTGACTGACATGTAATGAAAATAAAATGTGATCTCTAGACAGATGAGAATGAAAAAATGTTCTGGTAAATTTTTCAATGAAAAATAGGAATAAAGATACATTACATCATATTTTAAAGCATGTAAAGGTATCTGATGGGTATTAAAATAACATCTATAGGTGTTTTGATATAATTAATTGTAGGTTACATGGATTAAAAATTCATTATTCTCATATTTTGTTACAATAGTTACTACCATTGGCATTGAGTACATTGTTACCTAAAAACGTTACTGCTATTTTACTCGAATTATATACATTTTTTAGAAAACTATGTGAGAAATCCCTACATATATTTTATATTTAAAACCTTCAAGAGAGGTTTATATTGACACTTTGTGAAATTAAGATGATATTACCTCCATCGTTTTTAATGTCATGATGCATTTAACTGTCCATTTGTTTGAGAAATCTAAATTAGGAGGCCTCGTACATTATCAATGCATGTATAAAATTGAGAGGTACTTTATTTATATGTTTTTTCAGTTAAGTAAACAATTCATTACACTTAACTAATTGAAAAATTATGTTTTTTATTATATTTCATAGATATCTTGGTCCTTTAAAATCATACGTGAGAAATAATGCTAAAATAGAAGGCTCTATTGTTGAAGGCTATTTGGAAGAAGAGTGACTTAATTTTTTTTTCTCGAATCATGGATGATATTGAGACAAGATTTAATCAAGTTGGAACTATTTACGACACATAGACTAAATCTAAAATACATGGGAAATCAAAATTATTTTCTACTATTGATCGATCAGTTGAGAGGACATGAAATGATACACAAAAAGAAATAGAATTATTACAGGAACATAGATTTGTGCTTCTGTATAGTGAAATTGTAGATCCATTTATTTAAGAGTTTAGGATTAAAACAAAGTGACAAATGATAGCATGAACATGAAATGAGAAATATATAATGAAGGCTATTAATAAAGAGCTTGTAAGTGGTTTGGATGACGTGTAAGTTCATAAATATTCCAATAAATACGAATATTAGGATGAAACACATATTTTTTAAATCTAATAATGTATATTTTTTAGATCATGAATATTTATACTCGAACAGAATTGTAAAAATATTTGATGTTTCTTGTTTAAGGCCCTCTAAAACAAGTTATATTGTTCGATGCTTACAATGTGAATGGCTTTAGATTTCGTACAGTCGATCGATAAGAGGGTTTGAAAACATTTGTTAGTAGCATATTTACATTTTATGATGTGGGATACTATTCAAAGATGGATGATATTATTGAGTTAAAAGAATAAAAAAATTTCAGTTGTTTTATTTTAATGAAATTGGGTCCATATTATCAGAGGTGTTAAAATAAATTCCTTACAATTTACTTCTGTGAATTTATCTCACTTTATGGATGTTGATGATTGTGAAATGCACGATCTTTATATCTTATCATTTCAATAGGAAATGGTATATTATGTAAATGATGTTGTAGATGAAGGGTGGAGTTTATTTTCTCACGTAAGACAAAGATATTTGAATGATATGGGTGATAAAATGAGATATTTTCCCTCTGACATTGAATCTCATCAACATCAATAACTAGACTTGTTTTCCCCCCTGATAATGAAAATGTTAGTCTAGAAATGATGAATGAAGTGGAAGAATTAATGGAGTCGGAAACTGACATGATTGAAGTGGAAAATGATTGTATGTACAGTTATGCATTCATTTTGAAATCTTTTATTTAATTTATGGAGTCATTCATTATCCTTGTTATGTATATTTTGTCTGCTAGTACTAGGAATATGTTATAAATTTTAATTTTTTATGCATATTTTTTTAGCAATTTTTGTTCTAAACTTAATTTTATTTGATTAAATGACATGAATTCCAAGGATTAAGCATTATATTATATGGAATCTGACTAGGGAGTAGATAGTTATCCCATTTAATTCATATGGGGTCCCTATGGATTACACCGGAGAATTACGTGTCCATATTGCAATCCAGCTAGAGGTAGAGCCGGTTTCCTGTCCTATTTTGTATAATGATTTGAGTTGGATATCTACTATGCAAAATGTGTTGATTGATTCATATTAGAAGATGAATATATCTATCCTTGGTGGTATTGCAATGACTAGTGGTGAGTAGGTAAATCACAAAAATTCAAAATCATTTATTTTGGAAACATTTATTTGTTTTAGAATTAAATATAAATATACAAATGTTTTTAATTTTGAATACAATGTTCATACTGGTGGTAGAAAGATGTAGATATGGAGGTGGATATGGTGACGATCTATGTTCATCATTGGATTGTGACTAGTTTTATTGTTGATATGTTGGAAAAAAATGGTAACAGTCAGTTTGTATATTTATCATGTGTGGCCTATAGTTTCCACCAAAAAATTTCTTGACCTAACATTTTCTTGATTTATCTTTTTTTTATTTTATGTATTATGAACCCATTATTCCAAATACACTAGGAATTTACAATCATTTATTGTTATAATGGATATTTATATTTATGAATCATATAATAATCTGTAAAAATTTCACCAGGATTATATGATCCACCAGTGTCATGATATGAATACAATAGAGAATTTAATGCATGTAGCCATATATGGTGCATACCACACTCGATATCATCCCAATGGATCATTATTCTGTCATCCTAATAATTACATAATTGTAGAGAAAAAAACAAAGATCCCTTCACCAGTATGGCATAACGCAGGTATTGAAAAGAGGTATAATGAACAGTTTCAGCATGGCTGCCCAATTGTTTCTCATGAACTGTACAAACACAAACCATAATTAGTGGCATGATAATGGTTGGCACACAGTATGGATAACCATGTAGAAAAATTTTTTCACCTCATTAAACATGCTAGAAATTACAAAAGTTCCCCTCTGTCCTTATTTTGTTTCACCCGATCATTATTTCTCATTCGTGTGCTCAAGGGGGGGGGGGGTTCTGCCAATGATCCTCATATACTATCCTCTCAAAGGGATGGATTGATCCCCATTTTATGGTGTTGAATTCAAAATATTTCTAGTGAGTTTCATATCACTCAGTGAGTCTAAGAATCTTTTTTCCTTCTATCTACATTTATCTGTTCTCTAGATGCATTATTTGGTGCAAATAAATTTACCATATTATCAGGGCATTCATCTTCTTACATATTTTCTCTTAATAAAGATATAATCAGGCCTTGATATTTGTCATGTATGTCATCTATGATATTTGGTAGGTGGTCTTTAGAATTTCCCATAGTTTCTTGATGCTTTATACATTGTGTCAATATGATTTCTATCGGGACTTCCATGTAGAGACTTCTGCATTTGTTGATTAATTTGTTGAACATAGTTCATTAGGATTAATATCCTTTTCGTATTAAATTGTACATGTTATGGACCATGAAACTCGAATTTTAATTGCACATAATGGTGTAATCCTTGAATGACAGAATATAATTAGTTTTTATCTAATAAACCCCCTTTTCATGAGTATTTTTTTTTCTAAACTATCAATGTAAAGTTCAAAAGAATTGTGGGAATACACGACAAACCCCTATGTATGCCTTAGTGACCAACACATATTTTAGGTGGTTAGGGACTAAGTCTTCTTTAGGGAACAAGATGTTCTCAAAACGAATTCATGCTTTCATGGACTACCACATACCTTTGAATGTATGGTGTTAACTGCCATGGGTAGTCCACATGGACCTATTACTTTTATTTAATTCTCAGAAACCCTTAATTATTTAATGTACTACCTAATTAATTAAATGAAATGGTATGAGTTATGTCTTTATTAATAAATTCCCCTTATGAATTTATAATTGAAATGGATTACAGGTGTGAACCTCATTAAATCCACTTGATTTGTAATATGGCATAGCTCTACACGTGGCATCATTAGTATTAAAAACAAAATGAGAATCAATTTATTAGTTACACCTTGAAATGAACTTGTTTTCATCTATTGTGAACACTAAGGGTGTGAGCATATTTTGTTGATACTTTTTATGTCAGGGGTGATATATGTTATATCTTGGATGATCACACTATTCGGGTTACTTAGCTTTATATGCGTAACACTAGTTCCAAAGGGGGAACCGGTGGATGGCCTCGGTGCCAAGATTATAACACCATGAAATGATTGATACTTAGATAAGTGTGTGTGGATTTGAAAGTGATTTTTCTTATGAAAATCTATGTTTCCACATATTCTATTGGATGTAGGATGTATGTGCACGTGAAATTGGAATGTGTTTTTTTAGGGCACTAGTACTGGGGCTGTAGAAACAGTTTTGTTTTTTAGTAAATATAGAATTAGCAGTGGTTTAAACCACCACCATGTAAATGGATCATATTTTGCGGTGGACAAAACTACTGCTATAATTTGGTATTTTACTATATATGATGGTTAAAACAGCATCAACACGTTTTTCATCATCCATTATCATTTCATAGCGGTTATCTTGGTTTTCTTAGTGGTTTTCCTAGAGAAAGTGAAATAATAATTTAGCGGCGGTGTAAACCACCATGAAAAAAACCATTTTCTGCAAGGAAAATTTCCGCTAAAACATCAAAAAACCACCACGAAATGCATTCACTATGAAGGTTTCCATAAACCACATATAAATTGAAGAAACTTTCATGTATTTTATGTTGAAACAAAATTTAGCAGTTGTCTTTTGAAACCGCCACAACACCATATTGTGGTGGTTTAAACCACCTCCATATCAAAAAAAAACCACTACTATGTGGTGATTTTCCTATCGTGGTTTAGTTATCCTTTTTAATCTCGGATGATAAAACCATAGTGATAACCCGATGTTAATGTCTAGGGAGAAGTGTATATATAAGAAAATGTATTGGAATATTTCCTATAATTTTGGTAAATGATATAGTGAGGGGTTTAAATGAAATACATCCATGTCTAGATACTATAAGTGGATGTGTCTCTGAAACAGATTTACCTAGGGGTAACAACTCTGGAAAGATGTTTGAGGCCTGACTCAGGGTAATTTGTTACATAACACTAGGCCATTTCTACACACTAGTTTTGAAACTCCTGAGGGATATGATTTTGGAATTCAAAAACTCTTCATGAACCACGATGATGGATTTAAATAGAATTTGGTTTTTAATAACCTAGGATAAACCTATAGTTTCATAGATTAAGGAAGGTGTAATGATATAGAAATCCTGTAAGTTACCATTCATGATTATTTGGTCCCTCTCTATGATAATTGTTTCTTGCTCTGTACATTTTATATTTAGTCGGTGGATGGAACTCAAAGGAATGAAATTAATGTTGACTATGATGAACAATGAAATGATTGTTCTCCAAATGATCTAAATGACTGGGGGCTTGGAATGAGAAACCTCATTGCTATGATCAAAAAATATTCTATATAAATGAATATTGGTGATCTTAAAAATGATGATAGGTGGGAAAAATGTTTTTTTGAGTTCCTTTATGAGACAATGTCCCCATTCTTTTAGCGGGTCTTCTGATCCACTAGTTCCCAAGCCCTTGAGCAGTACCACTGAAAATATAGTCTCTATTCTCTAGTGTTCAGATCATGAGAAATTCATTATGACTGTCTAATGGTTATAAGGTGAAGTAGACCAATGGTGGACTCTAATTAAGAATTTGATGAAGTAATATTTAATTGAATCTTTGGATTGGGATGTGTTTAAGAACATATTATTTAATAATTACTTTCATCATTTTTTTCATATGAAGATGAAAAGGGGTTCATTGATTTGAAGTAAAATTATAATGAATATGTCAGTGCCAACGAGGATAATTCCACAAGACGTACTAGGTACACTTTTTTAATTGTTACCCAACTATATAGTATGGTTGATAGGCTCTTCAATGGCTTAAATCCAAGTCTCAGAAGGGCGTTGTCTATAAGATATTTTGGTAGCAATAAAGATATTGTGTGTTGTTAAACCCAAGTTGAATTGAATGATGGAGTTATGTATCAATATCATTTTTTAACAATAATATGAATATGGAGTTCAAAGTAAAATAAACAAACCATGTAGATAAGAAGATCAACATTCATTTTTCTCCATGCGTGGAAAGAACTATTGGGGGGATTGTCTTAATGAGAATAGTAAATCTTTCAAGTGTTGAAATAAAGGACATAGATTATCCAATGAATGATTTGATTGGAAAATGTTATATAATGATGAAAATAATGATAAAACTCTATAGGATTGAGCACACACACATTAGTGTTTCAATTACAGAGAGTTTGTGAATTTCTCCAAAATGTGCCTAAATCCAAGGGTTAATAATGGTGATTAGCTCCAAAAACAAATGAAGACAAAGGAAAAAAGGAACATATATGAAATAAAAATATATAAAATGAACCATGATATCTAGGGAACTCTATTGTGGAGAATTTCATATGTGATTTTGGAAAAAATAAGGTCTATCAAAATCTTGTTTATCGTTTAGTTGAACTTGTTATAAGTCTAAGAATTTACTGTCTTTACCTAGATGAATTTTGGATTAATAAAATCATGTCAATTTTATATATTTACAAGGATGAACCCAATATTATAATATAAAAGTTTATAAATCCAAGAGCCTATTTATGGAATAAAGGGTGAATTATTTTTTTGAAGCATGTATGTTTTCAAAATGGATTTATGAAAATTCAGATTATGAAAATGTTTTCAAAAGAATATATGATGAATGTATTCACTTTGTGGGCATGTGATAGCACACAAGGGATCAAATATAAGATGATTTCATGGCCCTATTTCTGTTGTTTTGGTTTTTTATCTTTTAGAAGGGTTATAAGGTTAACCATTCATGAAAATTTAAATTTAAACATCAGATGGAGTATTTATGTATTAAGGTTGTCTTGAAAACTTTAGTTTAATGTATATTTAGTGTTTAAACTTATTTCAAGGATGTAAATCATGCCTTGAAAACTATATCAGTTTGGTTTTAGAAAAGGACATCATTTATTTTAGGTGACAACCAATCTTGTCTGACAAGGCTGTGGGTCTTGAACCCATGACTGAAGGATGATAAGCATTTCATGCTTACCACTTTCTTATATGATGTCCTGGTTAATGTATAATTATTTTTTATTAACAATTATTTATGATTAAATAGTAGTTCTACTTTTTATGTTTAGATATTAATGTACAAAACATATTTATTTTTAAGAATAGTAATATATAAATAGTTATACATTTTATTCTTTTATGGGCCTTAAGACCTATTAAAGTGAATTTTATCAACTTCGACATCAAAGTTAATTTTTGTATGTCCATTACACAAAGTTATGGATGAATTGGAAATTTATATAATCACAACTAAAGAATGGGATTTTGTTTATAGAAATATATGATGTAAGTATATTTCTTTATATTTGTGGTTAATAAAATAATTACTCAATGTTAGTATAGTGATAAAAAATGTTTTGTCCTAATACCTTAATTTTATTGAACCGATGGAATTTTAAATAATAAAATATTTATGAATTTGGGGCCCTCTGCTTTTATTTTTTTGATTCACTTGTTTTTGAGTGATGAACTCAATCACTTTCTAAAAATATTAATGATTTTCCTCCATATATAATCATTATTCCCAAACTATGTTCTCCACTATAGAAACCAAGTTATATATTACAATGGGTAACCATTATAGTTCCAACATTCCCTTTTTAAGGGATGTTTTAGTACATATTTTTTTATACGTGTTTATATGAATCAAACATTCATTTATTAAACCTCTGATAACCGAGATGAATTCCATGGGTGAAATTCATCTTAAAGGGGGGTAGAATGTAGCACCTTGAGATTTTGTGAATTATTTTTTTGAATAAATTTAATTTTTTGATAACTTGAATTTCACACAACATTGAAAATAGTTTATTATTATTAAATCACTTATTTAAATATTTCTTCCACACAGAACTGACATGGCTTGCGCTACACACAACACCAACTTGACATACGATACACACAATACTAAGTTTCTAAAAAGCATCATTTTATTGTTATAGTTATTTATATGAGTTAATTGTAACCTAGCCATTAATATTATAAATATTAATAGAAATAAATAATTTAAAAAAACTATATGACTTATTTATAAAAATAAAATAGATTGATAATGAAATAAATAATTTTTGGTTAATCCGTTATATGTTTAAAAATACTATTTTAATTTTCTTTTTTTTTTGAAAAAAAATAAAATAACTTTTTTTAAAATTAGGAAACTTAATTTGATAAAATAAACTTATTTTTTTAATTTATAATGTTGAAATCATATTAAGAATTTTTTTTGGGAATTTTATGACAAACATTATTTTATTAATAATAATGAAAAACACCATATTTTAATTAAAAACTCTCTTTTATATAATTTATTTATAATGTTAAATTATATTTTAAACTTGTTTAAAATTTTAATTAGATAATATATTTATCATTTAATACCATTTAATTCATTGAGATCAATTTCTTTTTAAACTTTGGTATAAAAACAAACCAAACTTTTGAATGTTTTTATTTAAAAAACCCCCATTCTCAACCCGACAACGAGATAAATTGTAATTAATTTCTAGAACATATCTGGCTATAGTTTTTAAAAATGGATTACATATATAAAATCATAATAATTTATAATTTCTAAAAATTTCATGTTAGTTTTTTACCAAAAATATTAGTGAATGTGATTAAAAATAATTATAATGATTAATAGAAAATTTTGGATAACCTAAAATTTAAGACACAAAACAACCTAGAATGTTTTCAAAAACCCATTTTATGGAAATTATACAGAAATTAAATTTAAATTATTTAGTTTTTTATGACTTTTTTTGGTAAAAATGTGGGCACATGTAACTTGTTTTTGAAAAGGCCAAGTGTGTCATTTCCCTTCCCTATAAAGGCCACCACCTATCCCTATTCTTCACACCTCTAAATCCACTTATTTTCATCCAAGATCAGCCCAATAAACTTCCCAAAATACATAAATTACACTTATATTCCTCTTCTTCATAATAGATCTATCGAAAGAAGCCTTTTGGCATAAACCAAAAGGAGTTACCCAATTAAGAGGCAATTTATTTTCTCAAACTCATTTTATTTTCTTTCTCCACCACATCCACTCACCATATTCCATGATTTTATAAAAAGAGTTTCTTAAATTTAAATTGATTTTTTTATTCTATGTTTTTAACCTAAAATTTTAAACATATCCATCTAATGGGTAACAAACATACTGTTTATGTTTATGGTGAACTACCACCTCACTAATCGATGATTGTTCATTTTTCCTTTACCACATCTCAAGGTAGACATTTTAATGGAAAATATTTTTATATAATTCATATATTATAGTTTTTAAATCCTAAATATATTTTATTACTTTTACAAAAAATATCTTTTAACATTCTATTTGGTGTAAATATGATAATTTTGTTTGATGAAGTGTGGATTGCCTCCCCCTCAAAGCGATGTGATTCATTCCTACACTACATGGAATGTATTAAGAATGGTTTTAGTGAACATAAATTATATATATATAACTATAACTATACATTAAGGATATTATATACATATTTACATATATTTCATTTTCTTTCATTCTTTTAATACGAAAATAAAAATAGTAACAACGTTCCTGGAATCTAACGACTCACCATCCCCATGAATGATGTATTCCATTTCATAATTATATATTATATAGATTATTATAATATAAATATACTGAATATTTATGATATTTATATCCTAGTTTAAATTTTTTAATCCATGATATAAGTATAAGGACCAATGATAAAACAAATTAAGACACATGCGTCAAACAAAGTGAATATTACCTGAAGTGAAACCATGACATATGATTGTTAACAAGAAGGTAATATAATGTCATAATCAGACCATATTTGGTATTAAATATAATAATATGGTTCTGTAAAATATTTTTAATAAATTAATATTTATTATAAAGGAGGTTTGGATGAGTATAACGAGAGTCAAGGCATAAGGTAAGAGAATTTCATGTTACTTTTTATTTCCATGAGATAAATACTTTACTCACCAATAATTTTTTTTGGTGGTGTGTATACTGATCATGGATGAATTTTTTGATTCTTATAAATAAATTAATTTTATTTGCATATCCATTTTATGATATTTCTCTCATGGGTTTTATGTTTCTAAAGATACGATATTGGTAAAGTAATTTTTCACAATTTTCCTTCCTTGGGTCACAAGCCATGTTATGCATTTATATTCTTCCATGAGGTGTATATAATTACTTTTAAATGTTATATCATGAATATTATTATATTAATTATATTTTATGATTTATTTTATTTTATTTTCTAAAATAGGGAGTATGATCTATAGTTACCATGTGGTAATATTTTATAGAAACAATCTCTTCACTTTTTGAGATTGTTTATGTTTATGCTTCCTTTGATGATATATTCTGATCCATATCTTAAAAAACACTCATTAATTTTCTTTTCATCTTTTTATTAGAGAAATAATCATGTATTGGTACAATTTTTCCACTATTTGGTTCATAATATAATTAATAATGTGTTTTTATGAAAGACTAACTTTACACTCTATTCTATTAGAAATCTATGTTCTATAAAGGCAATGTTTTCTAACAGGGATTTGAAGAATATTTTACTATTCACATGAAATATTAATAAAAATTAACCATTTTTTCTTTTACCAATGTTTTCAAATGAATATTCTTGTCACTCCCTAAACAATTAATTTTTCTTCTATTTTTACCATAAAAAATGAATATTCTTTTTACCTCATATTACATGTAGAGATTTACCCACTTTCAATTCCTAAAAGATTTGTTTTCATATTTAAAAGTATAAATTTTAATAAAATGTTTTTAATAGTGATTTTAAAGGAATTTTTTTTTCAAAAGAATTTCAATATTATTTTATAAGTTTTTAAGGAAATTTTTTGACAAAACTTTTTATGTTTTAAAGATAATTTTTTAAATAGGAAAGGACATTTTCTTTAAAAAATGTTTTCAAAATAAAATTCCATGTTATTTTCCATATAAGATAAGAGTCATTGATGTTACACATTACCTTCTATTAAATGATTTAATGGTTTCATTAAAATTCATTCTTTAATGGTTTATGTTTTTATACAAATATGCTTAAGAAACCCATTTAACTTCTATGGGATTTATGCTTTTGATACCGAGTTGTTTTCATGTGGTATGATTTAACAATGTGATTATGAATATTATTTATTTTAATAGGTTATTATGTGATGAAATTTTAATGATACCAATATCATTTCATGGGTTATGATTTTTTGTTTATAAAAGCTATATATTTTTATGGACCATGATATGATGAATGTTTTATTATCATGTAAATCATGTTTGGAGGATTTTATTATGTGATGGTTTGGATCAATATCTCCCTATAATTAATTGGGTAATGATAAGTTGTATATGAGATCAAAGGTTACATGGGTTTTAGACCAAGCCCGAAAACAAGATGGTACGTTAATTGTAACCTAATACTTAAAACAAAAAGGTACACATGTTGTATCTCAAGCCCAAAAATTAGATGTTATATGGGTTGTATCCCAAGATTGAAAACAATAAGATACATGGGTTGTATCTCAAGAATAAAAAAAATAATTTACACCGGTTTTAGCAAAATCTTGAAAACAATATGGTAGATGAGTTATAGCCCAAGCCCAAAAATAAGGGCATACATGGGATCTAGGTAATGCCTTAAAGTAATAGGGTACATGGGTTGTCAGCCCAAGCCTGAAGTAGGTTCATGAGTCATAGACCAAGCCTAACATGTTATAATGGTTAAGGTAGGTAGCCTTGACATAAGATTTTATATACTTATATGCATGCCAAAAATGATATGTCTTATTCTTTAGTTACGGTTTAATGAATTTTAATGAATATTTTCTTATCATTCATGTCTAATGAACTGCCATGATTTATCCCATAAATCAGGTTTATGATCTTTGATATGCAGCGTTTGACCATCTAATGTTATTATAACATTCTCAATCCCCTATTATCATGTTTATAAATACATGAATCTATTGTTTACCCATACTAAGCATTTGATATCACTGTTTTTTGTTTACATCCCATTGTTATGAAGATATATTTCACGTATGATATGTCTAAGAATGTTTATAGTATAAGATAACCTAGTGGGAGAAAATGTAGCTCGCTTATATACATGTGTTTATGTTTCCATGTTTCTAAAGGTACTAAACTAATACCGCCATTGGGAATCCATTTGTAAAATATTTTCATGTATTCCATAAAAGTTTTATAATGTTTATATATTAAATGTGATGGTCTCTATACACTTGTATTGGGGAATTGATTTTAATAATGACCAAAATCATTACATTTCAAACACTAGAGAGTGACTGGTTCATTTCATACATTTTTATATCTATTTTAATCATTAGATAACATCTTTTTATCACTTTGGAATTCATCTACCTGATGAACTTCCTTTCAACACATGAAACATTTAACATTCCCCATAAGAAAAATTATTCCATGTTTCTTCCCACGTATTAAGTATAAAGAAAATATAATCACCTTATTTTCATTGTTTTTCGAATTGCATTTGAATTCCATTTTTCATTTCTTATCAAAACCATGAGATTGATGGGTAACACTAATTTCCCAATACACATTGAGATTAGATACAAAAATTTATTCATAGATACTAATGTTTCTTATAGGTAATTCCCTTCAAATAATTGTGTTTAATCAACCAAATAATTGATCAATTTTACTTTTAAGACTGATAATTAAACCATAAGTATACCTTAAAAACCCAGTAATATTTTACACATATGTACCAATGTATTAATCATCCTTTTTCTTCATCTCATGATAATTATACTCTATATTTTCAAATAGAATAAGAGGACGTACTTGATGAGAAATGACCCCTTGAACTCATCCCATTACATTAAGCCAATTTGTTTTTTCTTTCCTTCTTTTGATGATAATATTCCACTGTTGATATGTGTTTCCTTCCATATGATAAAAATCTAAGAAAATTTTTCATGACCCCATCATTGAATAATATAACATATTTTCTCTTTGGTGTTGATCAATTTATTAACCATTAGTAGATCAGAATACTCACTGAATGAAGGTGGACATTTCCTCATTAAAGACTCAATAGAATGTTGTTGTAACGCCACGACCCTAGAAGCCCAGAGTCAGTGCATTATTACATATCATTGGCATGATCATAAAAGATAAAGTCTCTAAAGACTGATTAGTTTAGTTTCCTTGTAAGTACAATATACATTCATAAGGTTTACATTCCATCATAAAATGGAAAACTACAACAACATTGTTTCCATTGAAAACACTGAGATCTCATAGACTATCCCTACAAGTCAGTCATATTATACTTCTTTGCATCCTGGAAAAAATAAAACATAGAAAGGGGTGAGCTCAGATGCTTAGTAAGGATAAAATTATAGCATAAACTTTCATAAATAAGCATAAACATTTAAAGCAGTGTATAAGACTAAAACAAAAGCCTTTTAAACTTGAACTTCAGAATAATATGGCAAAGATACAATCAAATACTGCTATTTACTTATTAACATGGATATTCTACTAGTATAATAATCACATGCAATATCAATATCCACTTTCGTAATGATGGAATGCATAATTCCAGACATTCATAACCCCGTAGTCCAGGCCTTGGGCCAAGACTAAAAATAAGATTTCGTCAAGGCCTTGTGCCAAGACACTAGTTTGTCTCCTGAGACCAACCGATACATCGAGGAGCTATAGCGGGCTACACCCGTCACTTACTATGTCTAATGCATTCCTCATATGAAAACTTTGAAACATAACATAAAAATTCATATTAAAACTAGCATACGAAATGTCAATACTTTATCCAGAAACCATGAATGGTATTAAAAATAACACATCCACAGTAAAACATAACTCATTCAATACAATATAAAATACTGTATTGTAACAGATTAACATCAATCGAAAATAATGAAGGATGTTGACATAGATAAAAATAATCATCAAAACTATTTGAGAGAAATATCCCCCTTTTGCTTGATAACATTTAAAAGTCACACTCTTTGTGAAGAATCTCTTTAAAAATATATTTTTGAATCTATGTCTCCCAGAAAACATCGAAACATTTAAAAGAAATTTTAATTTTAAAACTTTATTTTCCATATAAATAAATCCTTAAAACAATTTTTAAAACATGGACATTAATGAGAAAGATTTAGATTAATAAATCTTTAAAACATTTAAAATGATATTTTTGTTAGTGTTCCTAACAAATGAGAGACACTTGAATAAAAATAATTGAGGTAATCAAAACATTATAATATCATGAGAATAAATGGATTCATGATATACTATGTCAAGGTACAATATATATACACCAAACAAAAGTGAGTTGGCACATAACAACAAAGAAGACTCAATGGAATGTAAGTTGAGATGAAATCCATTATAAAGATTGTATCCTTAGGATAAGGATAAATAAATGGAATATTTATGTTTGAAAAATATAAATACAGTCAATATTATTGTATATTCAGTGTAAATAAATCATAGGACATTCATACATATTCTTGTAAAAACAACACTAATGAATTGGACATTTTACTCAACAAATAGAGATTGAGTTAAAATTACTTTTATCAAGTTCATATCAATGACTTGTGAATTTATTAATGGAGTGATTATGTTTGTAAAAAGTATATTCACTGAAATGGGAGTGGAAATTATAACATAATGAAATTAATAGTGATTCCACACATGATCTTGGAGTAAAAAATCAATGGAGTATGTGTAATGTCGAATGAGTGGAAATTGAAATTTGTAATTCCATTACCAATTTGGTGACATACGAAACATACATCCCATGAAATACAGATTATACAATGATGTTGTAAATATCCATAAATTAATTTATATTACACAATGAGTATAATCTTGGGCAGTACACATAGCACATGAAATAAATAATTGGTGAACAATGGAAATCTCACGATATTAAAAGTTAGATAAGAACCCCCTTACATTGTACTTTTTCCTTGATCGAGGGTAGGTTAACCTTCTTTATAATGTTGAAATAATTGTTATTAAATTATGCAAGAATAATATATGTTAATATGAAATCAGATATGATCTTTTAACATTTCTTTGTAAATAATATATTAGTATTATCGTCGTTTCAGGTGTTAAAGGATTCGTTTTCCTTTATATTATTTTTTATGTGAGTCATATTTGTTATGTATGGGATGTATGTTATTTATATCCATAATTAAATAATGTCTATAAACATTATTTTTTATCATCACATAAAATTTAGTCTTGAATGGATACGATGGGGAATTAATCTCATCACGTTCGTGGAGACGGTAATCCGTACATACGCATGTGCGACAATATCATTGTTTTAATATTAAAATAATATATAATTGGATGTTATATCATATATAACGAATCATTATCCTTTTATATTTATTATTTACATCAATTACACTTCATTATTATACCCATACAAATAATAATGTATTGAATAACAATTATACCACGACGCGGAGACTGAAAGTCGTACGTACACACGTACGGTGACATGTCATTCAAAGGATGGGTAGAATAATGAATATGGTTATACCATATTCATAATAAAATCACAGTATATATAATAAAATAGATTTATTAATTTATAATGGAACAACAAATAAAGAGGAAGTGGAATAAGAAAGAAACTTGAAGGATGCGATGAGATATTTACCTCTTCTTTGGGTTCTTACTTTGGATTTGATCAAAAGAGCTCCTTAGGTTGACTTTATGACTAAATTATGTCCTATAGGAATAATGGAAGACAATTGAGAGGGTATTTGGGCAGAGTTTTGCCAAGCCAAAAGGCTTTTTAAGGTGTGAATTTGAGGGAAGGCGGAGTGCCCTTTTATAAGAGGGGTGAGGGGCACCTTAGGAAAAACTAGAAATATTATTTTATAATAAAATCAAATTCCGATTATAATGACTCCAAACTGGATTATTTAAATTATAAGGTGTTTATGGGTAGAAACACACTCAACCAATAGGTTTCCAATAGTTTTGGGTTACTATGTTAACCTTATCTTTTATATTAAACTCTTAGATAAATAGTTTTACATTTTCCATGTATCTTTATATTTTTATATTATATGGCTAACAAACATACTATATACTTCCAAAAAAACCCAAGTGGTTCATTAAGGATATAAATATAATTATTTAAGTCTTTATTCCAAACCTTATATTTTTAATAATAGAATATTAATTAATAATATAATATATTTTTTAACAACTCGTTTATGTCAATTTTGACACTATTTGGTATTTCATTTTTTTAATTCATAAAAGCATTATTACTTTAAAAAAGATTCATCTAACCAACCCTTATATTCTATATTAACCTATAAAATTAATGTAATTCATAAAAAGTCTCAAATTACATTTATTTGGATATTTATAGTATCAATTAGTTTAATATTTCATTAATTAAGTAATCTGTGCATCATTATTGTGTCATTAATAAATTAAATTATTTAATGTATAAAAAATTAAAATAAAATAAAAGTTTGTAGGAAATATATTTATATTTCTAATGAATATTTATAGACGAATTTATCTTATGTGTAACCCTATATTAAATTTTTTTAGTTATTAAACTTTGATTTTAACTCTTTTAACTCTTCTTTGAATCAAATAATAATAAATTTCATAATATAATTAATGTGGATCAAAAAGGTTAATATTTTATTCCTAAGGTTTCTTTTGATCGATTTATATTTATCCAATAGAATTAGGACATGTTTTAGGGTAATAATAATACCATTTTTACCCTTAATTACCCTATTTACTTTTAACCGTGGTAAATAAAAGTAAAAAGATACAATTCACAACAAATTATTTTCATCTTATTGAACCACATTTTTAATTACTGATACCAAATTCCTCTCTCAAATTTTTGAAATTCCATTCACAAAATTGGTAAAATTATATTTTATGTGAATTTGCAAATTTTCCTACGAGTTGGGTAAAAGACGGTGACAAGTTCTATAAACTTTTTATATATCTAAAATTACTATAAACTGACTCTAATGAATTACATTGAAATTATATAGGTATTATGCATCTATTTTTACCAAAAATAAATTTAAATAAAATAAATAAGTTTTAAATAAAAATTCGGTTTTAAATAATAACTCTTTGTTTTTCACTATTCATCAAAAATTAAATGTTTTCAGAAATATACCAAAAAATAACCCTAAGATAATTTTGATTTTATTAATTCAAAAATAAAGTTTATTTTACCAAACTCAAATCATAGATATGACATTTATTAGTTTAAAACTAATTCTCATTGTCAAAACAAAAAATCGTATTTTTATGAAATAATAACTACCAAAAGACTGACATTTGTTTTTGTCAAATTTATAAATGAAACTACTTCCAATGACCAACATTGGATTAAATGATAAAAATGTAATTTAATTATACATCCAACCCATTCATATTCACAATTGAATACTGTAAATTATTTTGATTAAAAAAGTTTTTTTTCAGTTAAAATATATTATTTTTCACTATTCACCGAAATATGAATGTTATAAGAAAAACCCCAAAAAATTATTGAAACTAAATTCTTATGTCCTGATACCAAATATGTGGTTTATTTTTTCATATTGAATATAAAAAAGTTTCAAATATTGGATTTAAAAGGTGCTCGCCATTAAAGGGTGGTAAAATTTCATTTTTTGAAAAATACTTCCTTTACGTGAAAAAAATGAATTTGTCCTTACATTAGGTCCAAGAAACTCATAATATGGATTCTAAAATTATAAGGGTTATATAAATTTTAATATTCTATTAATACTATTCATAGCCACATTTGAACGACATGTTGGGTAAGTTGTGGTGCGCTTGAACTCGATGTTGCGTGTAGTGTATGTTATTGAATTAAATTAAAGAACTAACGTACTATGAAACCTTAAGGTGTTACATTATTCCCTGCTTCAATAAATTGAATCCTCATAATTTTTAAAATTGGGCTTGGGATTATAATTGAAATCCCTATATCGATAAAATATTCAATAAAACTATCACATCAAATGAAAGAAAGAGAAGTACAAGGGTCACCCAAGATAACCCATACTAGGATTCCATGTAGGAAAACATGGATATGAAAGATAAACTAAGTGTCAAGTTCTGATGGAGAGGGATAGAATACATGATCTTGGTAAAGTTAACAACAATAAAACCACAAACTTGTGATGGGAAAAATGGTTATTAGTTTCCCAATAGGAAAAGTTAACAGACAACATTTTTTTGTTTTAAGTTACATTTCTTAAATATAAGGAATTTATTTATGAGATTGACTAAGAACATAAAGAGATATACCTTCATTTTAATTATAGTTTCATTCATTAATAAATTTCTACCACTAACTCATTTTTTTCAACGATGAGTATTCAAGAAGACATGGTCACACTAGAAGAGCTAGAATAAACTTCTAGAGAATCACATTATCCACAAAGGATAAACTATATATTTACCTTGCCTTTAGAGATTAATCGAAACTGAAATGGTTAGTACAAGATCTGATGATCCCCCAAAAGGATATTCCTTTAGAGAATGAAATAACAATTATAATTTCTAAAATAAAACCAACAATACCAAAAAGTTAAATAAATACCATTCAATAAACAATTTTCCTTAAAACCCTTCAATATAATCCAAACTAATATTGAAACCCAAAACTTAGTAGAATTTGGTTATTTAGTCTTCCACGTTAAATAGTATCTCTAAATTACATAAACTACTCTTAAATTCACATACTTAAAATTAATTATCCTAATCATATATTCTCTATTATAGGTTAATCATTTCCATAAATAACCTAAATCACTATAAATCTACAATAAAAATGTAGATAAAAATCCACCATTACTCCTAAAATAAAATCCCATAGTATTATATTTTCCTTGGTCATATTGTTTTCCAAACAAAGGGAACATCTTCCAAAATAACATTTATCACTTAATAATCAAATCATTTTCCCATACGAAGGGTATTCATTTGATAAGACATAAGATCCAAAATAAACCTATTATTTATCAATAAAATCATTTAACTAAAAATAATTAGTCACACTGACTATGGACTTCATGTAGATCATTGGTAGGCGATAAATCCCAATTTCACTCTGGTTGGGGGTTCGATTCCCACAACTTTGTTAAACAAGACGGGTTGTCACACGGTCTGCGTGTTTTCCTTTCTAAAAACTATATTTTATATCATTACCAAAATTAGATAAATTCCTCCAAATAACCATAACATAATTTAACAAAAAAATTTATCTCATACCTTTCATTTTCATCCCAAAATATAATAACCTGTAATTTCATCAAACCCAATGATCATATAAAACCAAATGGTTATTTATAACTATATCCACAAGAGAAAAGTTATGTCTTCCTCAAATATCATTTTCACATGACAAACCGCAGGGTTACAAATACAAGAAAAAATTATTCCAATGTAATCCCATCAACAAGGACTAATGAATATTTTAAACATTTATCCAACCATTTATTTCCACATAGCTTCTTCTTTGACCAAGAAAATATCCCATAGAATAGGGAATTCACTTAGGTAATGGCCAGGTCCCCTACATTTATGGAAAATGACTATAAATGGATTCTTGGGACCTTTTTTATTTTCTTCCATAATACTCTTCATTTTTTCACGGTAATTCATCACTTTATGTCCTTCTTTCCTACTCATATCACATTTCTTTATTCTATGGAGACACTTTCCTGGGTGTCTCTTACAACATTTTCTACATGATGGAAATTGAGGATTCCTTTCTGCATGGTTTCCACTGCTGGAGCACTTATCAGTCATTACATTTCTCTTATTTGTTGAGTCTTGGAGTTGGTTAATATATATGTTATTTATCATATTTTTGGGAAACTAATTTAGAAAGAATGTGATATTTTTTACACATATTAAATTTCCAATTTGTTGCTCATATCCACAACCGTTCCCACCTTGTACATCATTCTCAAAGTTACTATGACTTCCTTGGAATCAATCCATTGACTAAAACCAGAAAGCATTATGTGAGTAACAGTAGTCAAAAAATCATTTAGAGAATATCATGACAACCTATTATCAATTTGAAACACCTTATGATTAACCAATGTAATTTATTCTCATCTTATATTAAAATACTTCAAATAGGTTTGTAATGAAAATTTAAATTATCCTAAGCATATACCTTGAAAGTGTTGTAACAAAAAGTGCAGTAAGGCCCATTGTCATGCACCAGTTCTCATTCTAGTCTAGCTCAAAGTGGTCTTTTCGAGATTTACCCCTAGTTACATCTGTGCCAGAGCCACCACTACCTGCTTGTATCCTGACAGGGATGTATTGCTTGGAAAAATCACAAAAGCACTACAATACCAAAATTTTAGGAGGTTCCTCTATACTAATCCTCAATGTCTATCTTTGGGATATGTTCTCTAATCAAAGTTTATCTAAATCTAGTTTCCATGGTTTTTATTAAACATCCTCTGATACCAACTGTAATGCTCTTACCCTAGAATCCTAGAGTTGGTACATTATTACATATCATTGGAATGATTATAAAATATCAAGTCTCAAAAGACCAATGAGTTTAGTATCCTTGGTTGTACTAGATACATTCATAAGGTTTACATTACATAATAAAATGGAAAACTAAAAAAATTGTTTCCAAAGACAACACTCAAATCCCATAGACTATCACTGTAGATCAGTCATAATATACTTCCTTTCATCCTGGGAAAAATAAAACATAGAAAGGGGTGAGATCAGATGCTCAGTAAAGATAACATTATAGCGGAAACCTTCATAAATAAGAATAAACATTTAAGGCAATGTAAAAGACTAAAACAAAATCATTTTAAACTTGAACTTCCGCATAATATGGAAAAGATAAAATCAAATAATGACATTTACCTATTCACATAGATATTTTACTAGTCGAATAATCACATTCAATATCAATAGCCACTTTCATAATGATGGAATGCATAATTCCAAACTTTCATAACCACGTAGTCAAGGCCTTGTGCCAAGACTGCAAATAAGATTTCGTCGAGGCCTTGTTCCAAGACACTAGTTTGTCTCATGATAACTACCGATGCATCCAAAATCTATAGTGGGATCCACCGGCACTTACTATGTCCAATTCATTCATTATATGAAAAGTTTGAAACATAACATAAACATTCGTATTAAAACTAGCATATGAAATGTCAATACTTTATCCAGAAACCATGAAAGGTATAAAAAATAGCACGTCCACAGTAAAACATAACTCATTTAATACAATAAGGAAGATTTTATTGGAATAGGTTAACCACAATCGAAAATAATGATGGATGTTTACATAGATGAAAGTAATCATCAAAACTATTAGAGAGAAATATCCCCCTTTTTCTTGATAACATTTAAAAGTCACACTATTTTTTAAGAAGCTGTTTAAAAAAAGAATTTTAAATCAAAGTGTCCCATACCACATTGAAAATTTTAAAAATAATTTTAATTTTAAAACTTTAATGTCCATATAAATAAATCCTCAAAACCATTTTTAAAACATGGACATTAATGAGGAAGATTTAGAGTAATAAACCATTAAAACATTTAAAATGATATTTTAGTTAGAGTTCCTAACCTAAAGGGAGACACATGAATACAAATAATTGAGGTAATAAAAACTTTATAATCTCATGAGAATGAATGTATTCATGATATAATATGTCAAGGTAAAATATATATACACCAAACAAAAGTGATTTGGTGCATAACAAAAAAGAACACTCAATGGAATGTAAGTTGATATGAAATCCCTTATAAAGATCGTATCCTTAGGTTAAGGATAAATCAATGATATAATTATGTGTGAAAAATATAAATACACTCAATACTATTGGATATTCTGTGTAAATCAATCAGAGGTCATTCAAAACATATTCTTGTAAAAACAACACCAATGAATTGGATATTTAACTGAACAAATGAAGATTGAGTTAAATTTAATTTAATCAAGTCCATATCGATGAATTGATAATTTATCAATGGAGTGATTATGTGAATCAAGAGTATATCTACAGAAAAGGGGGTGGATATTATGACATAAAAAAATTAATAGTTATTCCACACATGATCTTGGAGTAAAACAATCAATGAAGTATCTGTAAAGTCGAATGATTGGAAATTGAAATTTGTAATTCCCTTACCAATTTGGTAACATACGAAACATACATCCCATGAAATATGGATCATACAATGATGATTTAAATATCCACAAATTAATTTATATTACACAATGAGTAAATCTTGGGCAGTACACACACCACATTCAATAAATTAGTGGTGAACAATGGAAATCTCACGGAATTAAAAGTGAGATAATTAAACCCCTTTGTACTTTTTCCTTGATCGAGGGTGGTATATCCTCTTGTATAATTCTGAAATAATTGTTATTAAATTATAAAATAATATATATATATTAATATGATATCATATATAATATTTTAACATTTCTTTTTCAATAATATATTAGTATTATCATCGTTTTGGGTTTTAATAGATTCATTTTCCTTTATATTATTTGTTATGTGAGTCATATTTGTTATGGATGGGATGTATCATATTAATATCCAGAATTAAATCATATCTATAAAAATTATTTTTAATCATCAAATAAAATTTAGTCTTGAATGGATATGATGGGGAATGAATCTCATCGCATTCGTGGAGACTGTAATTCGTACATACGCACGAGTGACA
This sequence comes from Viscum album, assembly GCA_963277665.1. NCBI lineage: Eukaryota > Viridiplantae > Streptophyta > Magnoliopsida > Santalales > Viscaceae > Viscum > Viscum album. The sequence continues at coordinate 1,772,514,177 of OY728165.1, read as the reverse complement.
ATATCATTCTTTTGATATTAAAATAATATATAATTGGATGGTATATCATATATGAAAAATCATTGTCATGTTATATTTATTATTTACATTAATTACACATCATCATTATACCCATCCAAATAATAATGTATTGAATAACAAGTACACCACGACGTGGAGACGGTAAGTCGTACATACGCACGTATGGTGACATGTCATTCAAAGGATGTATAGAATAATTAACATGGTTGTACCATATTAATAATAAAATCACAGAATATTTAAGATAGTGGATTTATTATTTTAGAATGTTGAAAAAAATGAAGAGGAAGTGGAAGAAAAAGGATCTTGAAAGAGGTGATGAGATATTTACCTCTTTTTCAGGTTCTTCCTTCTGATTTGATCAAAATAGCTTCTTATGATGGATTTATGACTAAAGGAGGGCCTCTAGGATAAAGGGAGGACATTTGAGAGGGTATTTGGATAGAGTTTAGCCGAGCCAAAAGGCTTTGAAGGTGTGAATTTGAGGTAAGGGGGCGTGCCCTTTTATAAGAGGGGTGAGGGGCACCTAATGAAAAACTAGAAATATTATTTTACAATAAAATCAATTTCGGTTTCTAATGGATTAAAAATGGATTATGTAAAGTCTATAATGGGTATGGGTCGAAAACAGTCAACCAATAGATTTTATACAGGTTTGGGTTACTATATTAACCTCATCTTTTAGATTTAACTCGTAGTTAAATAGTTTGAAATTTTCCATGTCTCTTTATTTTTTATATTATATGGCTAATAAACGTACTATATACTTCCAATAGAACTTCGAGTGGTTCATTAATGATAAAAAAATCATTATATAAAACTTTTGGCCAAACCATAGATTTTTAGGAATATAATATTAATTAATAATATAATATTTGTATTAAAAATTCTTTTATGTCCATTTTGACACTATTTGTTATTTTATTTTTGCTAAATTCATAACAGAATTTTTACATCATAAAAAATTCATATAAATAACCCTAATATGTAATATTAACCTATAAAATTATTGTAATTCATAAAAAGTCTCATATTAAATTTATTTGGATATTTATAGTATCAATTAGTTTAATATTTCATTATTTAGGTAATTACTTCATCATCGTTGTGACATTAATAAATTAAATTATTTAATGTCTAAAAAAATACATTTAAAATACCATTATTTAGTAAATATTTTTATCTTTCTCAGAAATATTTATAGGCTAATTTATCTTATTTGTAACCCTATATTAAAAAAATTTTAGTTATTAAACTTTATTTTTAACTCTTTTAACGCTTCATTAAATTAAATAATAATAAATGACCTAATCTAATCCAAGTGTACCAAAGAGGTTCATATTTTATTCCTAATGTTGTTTTTTGTTTAATTATAATTATACAATAGAATTAGGAAATGTGTTAGTGTAATAAAAATATCATTTTTACCCTTAAGTACCCTATTTACTTTTAACCGTGGTAAATAAAAGTAAAAAGATTCTATTCACCTAAAATTGTTTTCATCTTATTAAACAACATTTTACTTACTAATATCAAACGTGTATCTTGGATTTTTGAAATTACATTCACAAAAGCGGTAAAATTATGTTTTATGTAAATTTAAAAAATTCTCCTAGGAGGTGGGTAAAAGACGGTGAAAAGTCCAATAAAATATTTATATATCTAAAATTATTTTAAACTGAATCCAATGAATTACATTGAACTTATATATATATTAGGTTTCTATTCTAACCTAAAATAAATTTAAATAAAATAATTAATTATTTAAAAAAATTCGGTTTTAAACTATAACTCCGGGTTTTTCACTATTCATCAAAAATTAAAAGTTCTCCGAAATATACCAAATATTCACCTTATGATAATTTTGATATTCTGAATTCAAAAATGAATTCTATTTTACTATATTAAAAAAATATAAATTTCCATTATTAGTGTAAAATTATTTCCCGTTGTCAAAACCAAAGAGCGTATTTTTAGGAAATAATAACCTCCGAAAGATTGACATTTGTTTATATCCAATATCAAAGTGAAATTACATTCAATGACCAACATTGGATTAAATGGTAAAAGTATAATCAAATTATACATCCACCCCATTCATATGTATAGTTTAACACTATAAATTATTTTTATTAAAAAAGTTGTTTTCAGTTAAAATATATTATTTTCACTATTCATCCAAATATGAATGTTATAAAAAAAACAAAAATTTATGGAAACTAAATTCATTTGTCCCGATCCGAATGAATAATTTTATTTTGTCATATTTAATATATAAAAGTTTCAAATATTGGATTTAAAAAGTGTTCTCCATTAAAGGGAGTTAAAATTGCACTTTTTAAAAAATACTTCTTTTATCTGAAAAAAATGAATTTGTCCTTACATTATGTCTAAGAAACTCATAACATGGATTCTAAAATTATAAGGGTTATATAAAGTTAAATATTCTGTTAATACTATTCATAACCGCTTTTGAATGGCTAGTTTGGTATGTGATGGGGCGCTTGAACTCGATGTTGCGTGTATTGTAAGTTATTGAATTTTATTGATGATCTAACGTACTACGAAATCATGGGTTGTTACAGTTGTTCCCTAATTTCCTTATTTGGATGTGTAGTATGATTCATATATTACATGAGTATAATAGTAATATTTTCATACCAACTCCCATAACATGCTGTTTCTCAATGGGAAAATTATTTCATTTCTCATCACATTTAGCATTAACACAGTTTCTCTAGGTTCCAACCCATGACTAAAACCAAAAATAATATTGTTATTGACAGTATTCATACTATAAAGACGACATAATAAAGGTAAATTACTTATTTAATTTCAATTTATTTCACCATAGGTTTAACATAGGTTATTTAAGATCATTACTAAAACTCTTGGATAATAACCTAGACATACACTTATGGTTCTTACTAAGGTTTCCACATCCTAGTCTACAAAAGTTAATTACCCATTATATGATACAAATAATAACAACCCATACCTTTCATACATATTTATTACATTCAAATATATTAATATTCACTACATAACCTATCAAATCCACTCTATAATAATTTGAGTTTACTGTCATTGGGAACATAGTAACTTAAATAATTGTATATGAAACATCTACATCATGTCCCTATTATTCATTCATAACTAGAACCCTTTTTGAAATTTCATGATTAATATATTTTTTCATATCCTAAGAAAAATAAAAATAAAAAAAGATTAATCTCATATACTCTAGATAGGTAAACGAGGGACATAACAATAAAAAATAAGCATAATAATATGTACATAACATTTGAAAATTTTAATCTTCATATTAAAGATCATAATCTAAATTAGTGTAATAAATAATATAAGTTCATAAGCCATTAATCATAAGAAATAATCATCCCTAAGAGAATAATACTGGAATAATATATAAAATTTGGTATACACATAAGCATAGAAAATCATTTACTTAGTATTCAAGTCTCTTTGCGAAGACTGTCATAGTGAAATGGGTTTAATTAAAAATCCATAATAGCATACAGGGTTACCACCCAAGGATATCATATTGGATTGGGTTCACACCTAAAACCATCATAATAGCCAAGGTTCTATACCAATATTATCATGGTTGATTGGGTTCACTCTGTAAACCATCATAGCGGAGAAAGCCCTTTACTCTACCAGTGTCACTTCATATTCTAGTCATCTATATGTTATAAAATATAAATCATTACCCATTGAATTTGAGGTAGAATTTGTCCCACTACTCAAATATTTAAAACCATGCATATGTGTGTCAGAATAATGTAAATAATATCAGAACCCTTGAAAAGAAATTGGGTGTCATATACATTTCATCACAAAATAACCTATGGAAAAGAAACAGGTCTCACAAATATCATTCCATCAAAAACATCAGAAAACATATAAAAAATAAGGGTGCTATTATAAAATAATATCTCTAGTAAGGAATAATTAACCTCAAATAATGTTATCTGATACAAAAAATAAATTTGAATCATATCTTAGAATAATTCATTAGGAAAATGGGCTTTTTATTTTCAATTTTTTTATAAAATTCATTAAAATTATAAAAGATAATAATTTATTTTAAAATAAAATTTTAATATTTTAAATAAATATTAAGGTCATTATGGAATCATACTATTGGAAAAATCCACTCATTCTATATAAGTTAAGAAAACATTCCATCTATATGTTTGGCAGAAAAGTCATAAAAACCAAACAGAGAAAATGACAAAAAGAAATCATCCATAGCATTTTACAAAAGGAAATATTTTAGAAAATATACATTAATAAATCATAAGAGAAAATTAAAACAGTAAATACTTTTATAAAATCATGGGCTTGGAATAAACATATATTTTTAATATAAACATTAAAAAGATAACTTTTAATAGAAAATCCATTATAAATATCATATCATTGAAGTGAACGTTAATAAAATTAAATTTTAATGTGTATTTTTGTAAATCCACATAATAAAAGTATAAATTAAAAATAATATAAAAAAATTAATCCCACACATAACCATCAAATTCCATAATTAATAAATTAAAATGTTAACCCAATTAATGGAAACTGGGTTAAGAATTTCCTTACCTCATTATAATTAGTCATATAATTTTCCCCAAAAAGGTAAAAATTATTAAATGAAACATAAGATAAAATTAATATAATTAGATTCATGAAATAATATATTACAATTTGGTATATAAACAACACATAAGATATAAGTTAGGAATACTGTATCTATCTCATAGAAGACAAATTGGGCCTATGAACCCTTTCCTCCACTACCCATTAGTTTTTGTGTACTTTATCCTCATGTATAAAGGTTTAAATTATATAATAAATTATTTGAAAAATATAATAATATTTATAATACCTAATATTATATTTTTATAGCATCATACCACCCTTTTAATAGTAATATTTTATTATTTCCATTGTTTTGGGTGCCTTCATTTCATGGTTTTATGAATTGTTCATTTGTGTATAATTATGGATTTTAATTTTAAATGGAAATTAAACTATAAAAGTGGAATAATATTTTATTAATTCAAATCAAAAAATTTAAATGATTTCATATATCATTTTTATTTCTTATATGATAATGATTCATTTGATACGATTTTAATGATAAAGGTTTTGTTTAATGTGGCGATTTTTCAGACCAACATGAACAGATTTCATTTTATTTAAAATTATATATAAATATTAGTTACATAACACGAAATAGGTCATAATATTTCTATTTAAATACTATCTTACCAAAATAACACTTTTATGACTATCCATGAAGGTGGTAAGGTAAAATGAAAAATCATTATCCACAAATATAGTTATTCGCTATGATATGGTCAATGGTTAAATTTTTTTGAACAAGAGTTGGTAATAAAAGGGATGGATATAATATATTCCATTAAAAATATAAATGATTTATATATACATGATACTATAGTTATTTTTACTTAATTTATGATGGAGTTTTCTAGAATATAGAAAAGAAAATGAAATTAGGGGAGGTGGTTTGAGAAAATTAACTTTTGAATATCACCTCTTTGAAAGACCGCTTCAAGACCATGGAATTAAAATTTGGTTGAGACCTGAAGAACATGGACGTGAGTATAGTGGGGTTGAATGGTTTGGGATGGAATTTTATAATCATAAAATCTTTTGAGGGTAAATGAGGTGGTGAGCATTGGTATTTATACTTAAGGAGGGGAGGGTTTAAGTGATTAAATAAAGACTATTATATAATTATAGCCAACTACATAGGGCTGGAATTAATTATAAGTAATTTAAATGATAAATAACTTTTTATATGATGGGTAATTTCAACATTTACATCAAAGACCTATTTAATGATGATGTATTTTATTATTTAATGTGTTTACCTTTTAACTTTAAGCTACTGCATTGTTATACCTATATTGGGGTAGATCTTTTTTTACCATGGTAAATTTTTTGTGAATTAAAATGAAAATACAATTATAAAATAAATTTTAAATAGTTATTCCATATATTTAACCAATTTTAAAAAATTAAAATCCTATAATTTTTCAAATTAAATATAAAGTTAAACCGAAAAAACGCAATGAAAAATAGGTTTTTTTGAATAAATATTTTTTTAATCACAAAAATGTACTTATACAAAAATAATCTATAAAGATTTTTTAAATTTAATTAATTATATTATAAATATATATAATTATATTAAGTTAATTTTATATCAATTTAAAATCATAAATACTTCTTTTAAATATAAATAAATTGGGAGTTTTATAAAAATCGATATTTTTTACTATTCAATGATAATTCAATTTTTAGTAATTTCCAAAAAAATTAATCCTAGCATAATTTTGAAATAAAAAAGAAAACAATTAGTGTAATTTGATAATATTTCAAAAATTATCTATATTTATATTCTCACAGAAAGAAATAAAATCTCTTTTTTAAGAAAAAAATTATTTGTAGAACAAAACTGTTGTACTAAAAATCATGTGTTTACTTACAAAAAATAAATAAATATATTTATAAAAAGTTTTACAATTATATATTTTATAATTTAGTTAAAAAAATTTATTCTATCTAATTTAACTGGTAGGTTATAACGGTCATGTTAAAATAATAATATTTTACAGTTCACTTAAGCTCAATGTTCCAGGATAAGTAAGATATCAAAGAGATTAAATTTATTTGAAAAGAGACATAAAATAAAATCATTGGGGGTCAAATATTTCAAACCATAATACTAAAAAGTATATGTATAATAATATTTTAAAAAAATGGAATTTCTACCAATTATTTTATTCAACAAAAAACATTGGTACATTGAAATTTTCACGATTCTAAACATACCCCTCAAAACCGAGCATTAAATAAAAATAAAAGTATCAGTATGACAAGAGTTTTACAATCCTAAAAATAGTATATTAAATTGATTAAATATTTAAATATTTTTAATAAAATAATTTTTGGATTCTAACAGAATTATGGGCCAACACGAGAAAAGAAAATCCAGGTACTAAAGTTCACTCTGTATAGGGATCATCATGAAAGACCTTAGAATGAAATAACAAAAACACACTTTATACCTAATAAATGATAATATAAAACCCTCATGGTATAACTTCACTATAATATCCTTAAAACACAAATTGAATATGTAACATTAAGCTATATATACTAACATCCATGATTGATTTGATTTATATTTTTTAAAACTAAATGTCAAGGAAAGTGTTCATATTCACCATTTTGTTTTAAAATTAATATATATATATAATTATATCTATTGAGTTTCAATTATATTCCTATAAATTGAAACTCACTTATACATTCAAAATGACAACTTTATTGCCTACCATTTTTACTTCTTAACATCATTTTTAGAGTTCTATCATTTAAAAATCACATTTCTTCATATTAATTTCCTTTTACCATTTCATACCCTTATTTAATTTGTCTATATTTTTTCTATAAATATCATATAGAATTGGTCAAATTAGTATGTCTAATTCATCTTTTTTTATTCTGTCTATATGATGACAGGTGGTAGTAGGGCTTCTACATTTTATAACATTTTGTAGTGGTTATTTTCAATATTTATATGGTTATTTTACTCTTCTTAATGAAAATATTCTTCCAAAATTTTTCCTTACTGACTAGAAACAATAAAATTGAAACACAATATAAGAGTAAATGGGAGGTTTAGTTGATAGACAAAGTTTAATAATAAAAATAAAATATTGAGTAGCATATTATTTTTTTCAATTTTATTATATAATTATATATTTTCCTGTATAATTTTTACTCTTTTATTTATAATTCTATGATTTGTAACTTTATAAAAAATATTTTATATGTACACCTATATTAATGAAATATATTATAATTATTTATAAGTTATTTTAAAAACATTGGACCCATGAAATTGGGTAATAAAAAATTCCAACCATAAAAGAATATATTAAAAACACATTTAAAAATTAAATGATTTATAATATAATATACACAATATTAATTTTTTTAGTCAAAATTGCTATGTTAAATTAAATCAAATGAAAGGGAGATAAAAAATGAAACTTAAAATTTACACAAAAAGTTTATCCTATATAAAATTATCAAGTGGAATGCACAAAATGATAATAATACGGTGCCATATTGATAAAAAATGATTATGTTATAACAATTATCATATTAATAAAATAAATCTAAATTTATTCTTTTTATATTTTTTTCATAATTATATGAAATTTATTTTTCAAAACATAGTGATTTACTCATTTCTAAAATTTATAAAAATAACTCATAACAAATTACTAGTAGTTTTGTAATCATGTTACAACTATCTGTAATATCAAAACATTATATATTTTCTTATTATAAAAATAATCCTATTATAACATGGATAAAAAGTTATTATATTTCCTATAATTCATAATTTGTTTACAATGGGGGAGAATTTACTCTTACCATTTTTAAGGTAACCTTCTATTTTTCATATGGTGAGATTTCCTTATTTATTTTCAATAGTGTGATAGTTATGTTAATCCATATTTTCCCCACCAATAAAATAATTTTATATGGTGTATAACATTATTTTCATCGTAACCTCTTTTAGCATATAGAGGAGGAGAGTATAATTAATGAAAGAGTTATGATTACTCAACTCATACTTTTTATAATAAAATATAGTGATAATCAGAGTTGAAAAGAAGATTTAGACATAAAATGAAAAATATAAACTTTAGTATACTTTGGATTTAACTAGTACAACAATTCTAAAATCATTATAAATAAAGCATTTATAAATTTTATTTGTGATTTAAAGTGTAATGTATTTTTATGATAGGTTTTTTTCATGAATCCCTATTTAATTAAATTCTTATAATATTAAGAATGCTCTATAGTGGCACGACCTAGGGTCGATCATAAGGAGGCCACTTACAAACACAGAATTCCTATTGTCTCTATTTTATAAAAACAAATATAAAATATAATACTAATATAAATGGTGTGGGGGATTGAAATGCATAAAATATAAATATAATATAAATATATAAATATATGAAAATATAAAATACAATGAAAAAGAAGAAAATACTCAATGAAATTAGTAGAGAAAAACCATTGTTCTTATGGTTTCATGGTGGAATTATCATAGTTATTCAAATATCTATCAATGAGTTATTCAATGTGGTGATCAAGAAATATAACTCCACAACCTCTTGTTTGAATTTTATTTACCTACACTAAAAACTCTGCATGTAGGATCAATCTATTCCACATCAATACCCAATCCAAACCCGCACCATTTTCATGAATTAGATATATATGAGAAGGAAAATTATTAAACAAGGAGGAATAATACAATAATAGTGAAAGTGGGGTGACCGCTCACAAAAATCATAAACCACCATTGAATTCATAGAGTAAAGCATGATTAATCAATAAAGAAAAATATACTGTAATACCCTGACTTCCCCCTTTGAACAGTAGTGAGGGTTAGCTCCCCACAAACATGGAGTCAGAAAGGCACATGATGGGAGAAACCCATAAAATAAAAGAAATTAAAGAAATAATAAAAATGAAATTCAGGGGAATAAATATACACTAATATATAATTTAAATATAAAAAACAATTATAGCATCAAAAATCCACCTTTTCCATTGAAAATTTATATCTTGTAAACCATAGAGGATACACATATTTATAGGTGAAATGTGTGAATAAATATCACTACAATTGTGTCCCACAGAAGTTAATGGATGTTGTACCTGATAAATGCCAGACGTATTAAATAATACCTTATTGAATGTTGTTACTTTACCCCTTCTCTATTCCTCCAAAAAATTTCATATTTATTGTTCCACTTATGAATGAGTTACATTTGTTTTAGTATGAAATATTTAATCTAACAAGGTGATTGTACGTATTCCAAAACATCAATTTCCCATTCCATAATGACATTGAAACAAAAATATCCATGCATGTACTCCTTCATAAAAGATGTGAATTAATTAATTTTACAGATACATGTAGAATTTCATCTCCACTAGGAAGCCCCAATCCGATATACAAGCTTCTCCTTAAATAATTCCAGATTTGCGCCTTGTTTTCGAGGCCCGGATTGTGAGCTGATTTTTGGGAAAAAATCATTAATTGAGCTATGGATCCAGAAGGATGAAATGTATCCCAATATTTATGTAATACTAAAAAAAGAATTTCACATTTTGTTTTAGTGTATAAATATTTATTCCTGAAATAAATAATAAAAATAAAATAGGTAAATTGAAAAATTAAACCATTTTTCATTTGAGTTCAAAAATACTACTAAAACCATAAAATGTGATAATTTCCCATAAAATAATACCATATTGGGATTTAAAACATAGATATATAGTATATATTATGTTAAAATAGATGCATCATCACTCCCCACCACTTAACCATGGAACTCATGGGCAATAATCACATATCCAAATCATAATCCAGACAATAATAAAAAAACAAGGAAACATCCATGATCATTTCTAAAATGAAATTAAATTATGTATACTCTATGAAAAATAATTCCTTCTCATTTTCAATAATCAAAATTAAAAAAATTTAACTTCAAAAATCCATCAATGACCCAATCACAACATACCTCACATTTAATTTTATGTCACACTTCACTCCTGAGATATTGAATATGGAGTTATGATCATACTTGGAAATTGCGTGTTTCAACAAATGCTTATGAAAAAACTCAAATCTCTATAGTGAAAAACCTGAAAATATTTTCAATCACGAGGGCTCTATCAAGGTTAATAATATGTCATTAATTTGGTGGGTGAATGATTGAAAAATTATATCTTGAAAGAGGAGGTTGGACTCTTAAGCACATACAATAATAATCAACTAAAAACCCAAGAATCCTCACTCAATACCCTTAGTAATGTAAAAAAACACCATCCCAATTTTCTATAACTTGTAACATGAGTCAAAAATTAAAATTAATTATATTATCCAAATTCCAATTTTTTCATTTTTTAATGCTTGAGAAAGGCACAACTTTATTTTATTTATCTTTTATCATGTGGAATGAGATGAAAATTGAATAAAATGAATGAATGACTATCAGGAACATTATTTTAGAGAGTTACATGATTCATAAATGAAAGTACTATGAGAAATTCAAGCTCATCCCAATTTTTTTCATTCTTTTTTTAGGAGAACTGGATAAAACAAATAAAGCACAATTATGGGATTAACTATGCCCAATTTTCTTACTATTCACCACCCAAAAATTTGAAACAAACCTCACATCATAAAAAATTTAAACACATCCCAATGAATGAACTTAAAAGTTCCTTACCCCACACTCAAACATGAAATATCCACGTAAAAATACCAAGAGTACGAGTTAGTAAGGAAAAATTGGATTGTAATGTGGCTTAAAACTATAATGAAATTCATGGAATATAGGGGATAATGAAGTATAGATGTAAAATAGGGTCTCAAAATAATAAATTTCTAGTAAAAAACGTGCCTCAATCATATAAAAAACAATTCCTGAAGTCGAAATCATTGAAAGGGAAAATCACAAGTTATTGTTCTCACACAAAATCCATGATTCTCTCAAGAATGTATGGGTATTAGAAAGAATATTTCAGGTCAGTTTATACGAACTCATAAAACTAGACAAATATTTTGAGTCATTGTTTCATGGTCATGGATTTCAAAAATCAGTCAAACTTATTAAAATGCTGGAAAATATAATTCAATAAAAACGTTTCTCACATCAAAAATCATTTAAAAACCATTTTTCAAAAATCATTTTAATCATTTCAACATCCATTGGTGTGTGTAAAATGATCATAACACTCATTTCAGATCAAGGATTATAAAAATAATGGGAAAAAATAAATTAATCACACACAAAAACTAATCAGGTTGACAAACCCCACATAAGTAAATTTCACTACCCCTCATTTCATCTCAACAAAAAAATAAATATACGGGTATGAAAACAATGGGATGGAAAGATATGATCTGAATTTATTTTTAGTGCCATCCTTGAGTTAAGATTTTAGATACTACCACATTACCTAAAAGGAATGAAATAATTAAAAACATGAGAAAAATAAATAAAAATAAAGGGGAAGAGAAAAATGAGGATAATTCTTGGTTTGACCCCCCATGTGGCTGCTAGTTTTTTTACGGCCCCTAGTTTGGAAGTTGCAGTATTATAACCCCAATCAAGAGATGGAGGGAGTTTCTTTCTTAGAAACCACCAGAAAATTTTTCTTCCAATACTATTTTTCCTACAATAGCCATGGAGGAATCCATGAATATAGAACAATGGATCATCAAACATTTCTGTATGGTATATCATATAATATGGGGGAATGAGAAAGAATGGGTCCTTTTTGTTCACTACCACTACTTGTGTGGCATCAATAAATTAAACATCCAAAGATTTCTCATGTGACTCTATTTTAGAAAATTATGAAAATGGGAATTTATATAATAGTTTTACATGGATATGATTAAACCTAGAAGAATAAAAAATATATTCTCTTTCATGTAGGCCATCTTGAAATGTGATCTCTTTAGTAAAGAACACTAAGAATTATATTTCAACATCGACTTCTTCATATCATTCCATAGAAAGTGAGAGGTATATAAGTATTGATTCTTCTTTGAAAAATATGGGATGATAACGTACATTTTGGTCTTCAACAAAACCATAACAAGGTTTATCCAAATCATGTTGATCTCTCATAGTTGATTCAGTTTTCATTACATCTTTAGAAACCTGTTCAAGCAATGGACCCGGAGAGATGATTGCATCTTTAAGTTGAGTCTTCAATTCTTCCTTGGGATCATAAACATAAAATGTATTTGGAATAGGCTTTTCATTATTCTTCACTTGTCTTTTTTTCTATTCCATCCACAGAACTCTGACATCTTCATCTTCAGCTACCAGTGATGCTACCAACTTGTTTTATTGTTTAAGGTTGTTAAAATTATTTTGAATCATTGTGGCATCCTGTTACATCTTAAACATCAATTTATCATCCATTCTATATAATTTAGTCCAAGTCCATGCATATGAAATATCACTAAAATAATCGTTGACCTAAGAAAAACAATGATATGAAATGATTTTTTTTGTTTTTGACTATTTCATTTTATTGTTTTTTTGGAAAAATAGTGTGTGAAAATTATTGGCCTCCCAAAAATTAACACGAAGTTGATTAGAGGGAATTATCATGAATCCCTATTCAATTAAATTCTTATTAAACTAAGAATCCACTATAGAGAAACAACCTAGGGCCGATCCTGAGGAGTCCACTTACATACACTGAATTTCTAAATAGTCCCTTATTGAACATTGTTAATTTTCTCCATCTATGCTCCTCTATAAAATTATATCTTGATTGGTCCAATTATAAATGAGTTGTGGTAGTTTTAATGCGATGCATTTAATCTCTCTAGGTGACTATATGTATTCCTAAAAATCAACTTCCCAAGACATAATCACCATGAACCCACCAGCTCCAGGCATGGGCTCATTCATAATATATGGTCATTAACTCTTTTTATTGCTACATGTAGAATTTCCACACCACTGAGAAGCCCTAATCTGAGATACAAGCCCCTACATAAGAAATTCTAGATCTGCACATAGTTTTCAAGGCTCAGATTGTGAGCTGATTTTAGTCCCCAAAATGATTGATTGAGGTGTGGCTCCAAAAGGATGAAATGTGTAATGACCTAGATTTTTCATGTAATTTTTCTTAATTATATGGAATTATTACGAGTCTGCAAAAATTGATGACGCATGATTCCATGTCCCGGGGAGCTCAGAATGAATTCTTGAACCGTTTTTAGGTACGTTATGTAAAATGCGAGCAAAAAATCCTAACTTTTGAAAAGGTGCTCGGAATTGAAATCATTGGGCATCGTTGAACTCGTAGCACCAGGATTCTCTTAAGGGATTTATATCCTCAACTGCAGTAGGTTGATAGAAGAAGTTGGTTTGTGCTATTTACATGGAGTATTAATAAAATGAATCTAATTTGTTTTTACCATATTCCACCTACCTTTAGGTTTTGGGGGTGGGGACCAAAAGGGATGGATGGGAATTTAATGTAAGACATTAGATGCCTAGTTACACAAAAATGTTTAACCATCCAACTTGAAATTAAGGAGTTTCATTAATTACAACAATTAATGAACCTCTCTTAATTTTCCTGTGAGGATAACTCTCATTTCATCTCTCTTTTTTTAGTTTTTGTTTTCATTTCCAAAAGAGAAGAGGATTATGGAGGATCCCCTTGATGAAGAAGGAATCCATCAAGCAAGAACCGAAGAACTTCGTTGTAGTAGAATCATTGGAGGCTTGCTTCGGGATCAATGAACACCGACTCATCTTCAAACTTGGGACGCTCTCCAACAAATCTCAAGGTAGGGTTTTTCCTTGTTTGAATTTCAAGGGATATTGAATCTTTTATCTTTTTTCCTTAAAAAAGAGGATAATGCAGAGGGCACAAGCCAAACTAATAAAGAACAGTCCCACCACCACGTGTTTTGTCTTTGCGTTATATGCTGGAGAATTTTAAGGTTCGACAAAACCCAAATCCAAGGGTCAAGAAGCGATCAAGACAACATGGGGAGTCCGTAGGTGCTATCAGAACAAAAATGGACTACTGGAGCTCACCCAGTGGCATAAGGATGACCGTCGGCACAGAACCAGTGGTCGGCCAACCGCAATGGAGGTGGCACGCCATCGCGCGCTGTAGGAGGAAGTCATGGCACTAAGCCGTGGAGGTCAGCAGAGCGGGCGACATCAGCCTGTCGTAGAGGTGGTGTTGTGTATCTTCATGCGCCACCTAGGGATGAGGCTGTGGCTTTTTAGCAGTGATGGTTGAGCAGGGTGGCCGCCATCGGCCGGCTACAGAGGTGGAGCGGCTCGCTGTCGCACACCGCTCGAGGGGGCCACGACTTGAATCTGCGAAAGAGGATGGACCCACTCTCTACCGGTCTAATGATGACCTAGTGGAACCACGTGGAATGACCGCTTCAATTCCGAATGACACAGTCGTTAGGATAATAGGGGGTAAACACTCCCCCCCCCTTGATAGCTAGGACAGGCCCCGTGACTCAAGCAGGTTGAGCCACGCCCCCCTGCGGGCTGAGCTATGCCACCCTACGGGCAGGGCTACGCTGCCCTGTGGGCCGAGTCGTTTCCCTACCGGCCGAGCTACACCCCTCTGTTGGTCAAGCAGTACCACCTAGCGCGCTGGACCGCACCCCACTACGGGCAAGGCCGCCCCCCTATGAGCCACACTGCGCCTCCAGTGGGTCAAGCCGAACCGTGGCCCAATGGGCCGAACAGTCATGGCATAGCCCAACACGGCTGGCCCTGGCTAGTTCGGGCTGGGCCGAGTTGGGTCGATCCGGAACTGGACCAAACCATGCCATTTTTTGCTTAAATTTCCATAACATGAAATCCAGACGTCTGTTTGACGAACCTTCTACGTTGAAGGGATCCTTGGAGCGATATGGTCCTTTCGGTATATTAAAATCAATATTTGGTGGATGTTGGGGTAAGGACGGGTTGGATCGAACCCGAATCCAATCAGGCTGTCAGAACTAAAATTCTTGTAACTCACATAACGAATGTTCGATTGATGCATCGTTTGTCGCGTTGGAACCCTTACGATAAGGCGGTACTTTAGGTTACTCATTTTTGGATCATAGTGGAGGTCACAATATGACCGATATCTCAAGTGGAATATTCTATTGAACTCGATCACATCAGGTGTGGGGAATCATGTGGTTAGCTGTCTTTGAAGTAGCGATCATGTATGGAATGACATCATAGTGACCTTGTGTAGATCATCATAGTAGCTACCCAACGAGGAACTATTTTAGAGTGGCCTGTCAATGATTAGCATCTAGTTACCCTGTGTGGTTCATCATAGAGTGACCCTGTGTGGATCAATATTCCTATGACCCTGTGTGGATCAACATTTCAGCAACCCTATGTGGATTATCACTCTAGAGACCCTGTGTGAATCAGTAGTTGCGTGACCCAATGAGGACCGTCCTTACAGTGTCCCGGCGTGGAATATCGAATTACGTCCAAGAGTGGATTAATTATAGAACAACTTCTTTTTGGATCAGTTGTGGATATTCTAAATGAAATAAGATGATATAGTTTAAGACAAATTGTCTATATTCCTGATCTTTGAGTTGTATAACTGGTGTGAGTAGACTATTGCTTCATGCTTTGTGATTGAGGTATTTCATTGTGGTTTTTCCTTTTTTGAACTCTGGTAGTCCATCGTGGATCTCAAGGTCCCTACTGGGTATTGTTATACTCACCCCTGCTTGAGATTTTCCCTCACCTTGTTGTTCCTTGTGCAGACAACGAACATATTTGACCGAGGTTTTGGATCTAGGATTGGACGGTTTTCATAGGTTGACCTTTATATGTGATGTTCCGTAGTGATGATCAACCATGAGTTGTAGCTACCATTCAGGTAAGAACCTTCACAGATGATTCAAGGAGCTGTTTTTCTGTTTCAGTTGTACTTTTCAGTTGGGCTTGTATTCTGGCCACCTTTACATATAGTACTCACCCTTTTCACTTTAAGTACAAATCTTTTTACTACTATAGTTTTACTACATGGTTTGTGATCATTGTATTCTTGGACAGTGTGTTTTCCGGTTTAAAGGCAATGCCTTCCCATTATTCGAGGATATGTCTTTCGGTGCTAGTCTCCAATCCTTGCGCTATCAAAGGCGGGCTTGGGGTAGTCACGTCACATTCCTAGGGGGATGGGTCACGACAAAGTGGTATTAGGGGAGTCATTTCTACCAAATAAATATGAATCTGATCTTTTTAACAGATAAATAGTTTTAAGTGTTTAGAGTGTGGTTTTCTATTTGGGGAATCTAGTGTTGGTGAGGCGGTCGACGTATCCATACTCCAAGACCCTAAATTTTGAATTCAGACTCAGTACACGAAAACACTAATTGCATGTGTTTTTGGAAATGTGTTTACTTTATCCCTTTCAAGTCAACTCACCAGGTATAACTTAATGGTCGTTGCACACCAATTTCTTTTCAGGATGCCACCGTTTAGACAGCCAGCCAAAATTATTGAGAGAGTACATGATGATGGCCCACCAAGAGACAAGGCTTCGATGTAGGGCCATCATACGGTTATATAACCATTGGGTGGTGTACCAGCAACACCACTACCCATTGGGTAGATGATCCCAAAAGACCCACCAGTTTATAGTGCACACAGACGAAGCATGATGCATGATTTTCAGCAGAAGATGCCTATGAGGTTCTGAGGTGAGATGGATCCACATGTGGCTGATGAAAAGCTGGAGGTTGCGGCCAGATTTTTTCTCCTAGTGGGATCACTAGCCAACCAGATGATGATCCAAGCTGCCCGTATTTTCTAGGGAGCATTAGGGAGATTGTGGATCCTAACGCTTCAGATACATGAAAAGGTGACTCTCACCTGGGAAGATTTCAAGGCCTGTTTAGGGAAGAGTTTCTTCAAACAACTCTACGATCTGTGCATATACAAGAGATTCTATACTTATAGCAGGACAACCTGACCGTGGCCCAGTACTAGGTGAGGTTCACTGACCTCTCACGCTACCCTACCAACATAGTGTGGCACCTTTTCATCAGGTCCGGAAACTTCGAGCAGGGACTCTGATAGGAGATCAGAGCTTCAATTTTATTTCTCAGCATCTCTACGGAAGATGGAGTGCTAGAGGGAGCAATTTTGGGGTAGAGCTTCCTTGCCGAGGAGGCACCGACAGTGACACACCACTGGGCTACACATAACAGAGTCACCTACTACTGGTAGAAGGAAGATTACACAAATATCCAAGAGGAACAAAACTTTTGGTTGATGGCCCCGATACGTAGGGTCAGAGGTGCATGGCTCACAAGGTAGAGCAGGCCAACATAGGAACAAATTATGCTTCATGTGTGGTAGGAAGGGTCACATGGCTCGTGACAGCTTGACCAGCTGCACTGATGATCAATATATGGTTGAGGGATTTTCAAGGTAGAGACAGATAATCGAGTAAGGAGGTCCGCATGGTAGTGGATTTGGAAGAGGATAGGGCAATGTTGCAAGTTGTGGATGATATTTCGAGGTTCTACAGCCACCACCTCTAGGTGGTCCAAACAGAACATAGGGAGCCGATTGATAGGGATGAGCTCAATTCCAGGCAGCTGGGGCCTATGACCACAGTGCTCTAGAGATGATTAGTGGTACAATCTGTGACTACCCCACCATAGTTGTAGTGCTTATAAACATAAGTTCTAGTCGCTCTTTCATTTCCATGGATCTCGTTCACTGTTTAGAGTTTCTGACAGAGTCGTTGGCTCAATCTCTATGATTAGAGACTCATATGGGAGAATATTTGACGATTACACATAAATGAAGGTAGTGTGATTTCACTCTAAGAGGAAAAATCTTTTGTTGTGATCTCCTAGTAGCAGCGTCGAGGCCTTACGACGTCATCTTAGGTATGGACTGGCTTTCCACTATCCATGCTTAGATCGAATATTTTATTCATAAAGTGTGGTGTGTCCATGAGGATGGGATCATGTATTCTATCACTAGTGAGAAGTGTACCTTTGCGGCACATGATGGATTTACCCAGAAGAGATTGCAACCGATCACACATCAGTTGGCTAGCCTTACCCTTAGAGCAGATGATTTTGAGTGACCGAGCTATCCGGTAGTGGTGGAACAGTATGCTGAGGTCTCCCTTGATGATGTTCTAGTACTAACTCCTTATAGAGAGTTGGAATTATACATCGACCTGTACCCCGGAATAGTATTGATATCTACACCAGCATATCAGATGGCTCCCTCAGAACTTTTTGAGTTACAGGTAGAGCTTGAGAACTTGCAGAGGAAGGGGTTTATAAGGCCTAGTGTTTCTCCATGGACATCCCCAATTTTGTTCATCAAGAATAAAGATTGTAGTTTGAGGCCCTATGTGGATTATCAGCTCCTACACTAGGTGACTGGGATAAACAAGTATCCATTTCTGAGGATTGACGATTTTTCAATCGGCTAATGGGAGCTCATTGGTTTTTGACGATAGAACTCAGATCAGGCTATCGTCATCTTACGGTATGAGATGATAATGTACAGAAGACGACCTTAAAAAGTCGGTATGGCCATTGTGATTCAAAGGTTATGCCATTCGGTGTGACCAATGCCCCTATAGTGTTCATTGGACTCATAAACATGATCTTTCAGCCATACCTCATTCTCATTGTGGTGGTCTTCATCGACGAGATCTTGATATACTCAGCATCGGAGGAGGAGCATGACTATCATCTGCAGATAGTACTGGATACACTCCAAGAGAACCAGCTTTATGGTATGCTCTCGAAGTGCCAGTTCTGGATAAGAGAGGTCCACTTTTTGGGTCATGTTACATCGAAGGCTGGAGTTGTAGTGGATCTGGCGATGATAGAGGATATGATAGCTTGGGAGACACCCAAGAGTGTGAATGATGTGTGGAGTTTATTTGGGTTGGATGGGTACTACCAGATATTCATACATTAATTTCCCCAAGTTGCGACACCTTGTCAGTGTTGAAAAATAAGGGCAACCCTTCGTGTGGGAGAAGAGATTCCATCATATTTTTGAGGAACTGAGGTAGAGACTGACGAGTGCCCCCATATAGAGGCTACTAGAAGATAGAGTTGGGTATTTATTCTACTGTGATACATCATGGACCGAACATAGATGTGTCTTGATGTAGGAGGGAGTAGTGATCACTTGTTGTTCAAGACTGCTGAGACAACATGGGCATAACTACACTACTCATGAACTGGTGTTATCAACAGGGGTCTTCACCTGGAAAATGTGGTTACACTACTTGATGGGATAAATTTTTATAATCTACTATGATCACAGGGGTCTCAGGTATATCATCTCACAGAAGGAACTGATCCTAAGACAATAGAAATGTCTAGAGTTATTCTGAAACTATGACGTTGAGAAAGTCTATAATCCTAGGAAGGGGAATGTGGTAGAGGATGCACAAAGCGGGAGGTCCGGTATATACTTGTTGAGTGAGGCGACAAAGTAGCTAGACATGTTACAGATATTCATTGTTGATAGAGATGGAGTGGATTACCTTCAGTCTATGACAGTCACTAACCAAATGCTTCAGTGAGTCAGGGAGAAGTAGCTTGGAGATAGTTACTGTAAGGCTCCACGTGCTCAGATATCCTCAGGCCAAGCACCTGATGGATTTTCTGAAGGTGTGATGCACGTCATCCACTTTAAAGGATACACCATGGTACCAGTGGCACTACAAGAGGAGGTGTTAATGGAGTTTTATATGTCTCCTCTGGCGGTACATCCTGGTGTGGAAAATATGTACCCGGACCTCCGGCGTCAGCAGTGGTGTCCAGGGATAAAGGAAGCAGTGGAATTTTTTTTCATGATGGCTCACTTGTCCGTAAGTGAAGGCCGAGCATCAGGTTCCAACAAGATTAGCGTAGCCATTAAACGGACCAGAGTATAAGTGGGATGGTATGTCCATGGAAATTGTGACAGGGCTACCAAAGATTTCCAAGGTACATGATTCCATCAGGGGGATCGCTAACCAACTCACCATGTCATCCCACATCATACGCATTTGAGAGTAGGGATCTATAGAGGTCTTGGGACGCCTATTCATACACAAAATTATATGGATCCATGGAGTGCCATCGATGATTTTCTCTAACCGTGACACACGTTTTACATCCCAATTGTAGCTTTCGAGGAAGAAAAATCCCTATGTTGGGGAGAATGTAAAGACCCAGATTTTCCATGTAATTTTTTTAATTATATAGAATTATTACGAGTATGTGAAAATTAATGGAGCATTATTCTGAGGCCCGGTGTGCCAAGAATGAATTTTAGAACATTTGTTTTAAGTACGTTCTCTAAATGTGAGTGCCAGAAATCCTAACTTTTGTACTGGTTCTTGTAATTGAAATTTGAGGGCACTATTGAACTTGTAGCGTCGTGATTATCTTAAGCGGGATTTAACCTCATCCACTGTAGGTTGAGAGGGGAATTTGGTTCTGCGGTTTTTTTGGAGGATTAATAAATTGAATCTAATTTATTTTAAACACATTCCACCTCCCTTTAGGTTTTGGTGGTGGGGACCACAAGGGGTGTTTGGGCATTTAATTCAGGACATTAAATGTCCGGTTACACAAAAATATGTAACCACTCTACATGAAATTAAGGAGGTTAATTAATTACATAAATTAATTAACCACTCTTAATTGTGTTGTGATGAAAACTTCTCCCTCATCTCCCTCTTGTTAGTTTTTGTTTTTATTGCAAAAGGAGTGGAGGAATTTTGAGGATCCCCATGACAAAGAAGGAATCCATAAAGAAATAACCCAATAACATCGTTAGAGAAACATCATTTTAGGCATTCTTCGAGATCAACTAATACCAACTCATCTTTAAAGGCATGATTCCCTGAAACATCTCTAGAGGATTGATTTTTCCATGTTTAAATTTAAAGAGTTATTGAAACTTTTATCTTCTCCCTTAAAGAAGATGATAACGTAAGGGGAACAGTTCAAACGAACAGAGCCCGGTCCCTCCGCTACTTGTCTTGTCTTTGCGTTATACATGGGTGAATTTTTGAGTTGTACGGAACTCAAATTTGAGAGTCAAACTGCTATAAAGATGAATTGGGGAGTTCATAGGTGAAATCAGATAAAAAACAAACCCCCAGACCTCACTCGGGGGGCCATGGAAGACCACTGAGACTGTAGAGGCATGACGACACCTGTGGCAGGTGCAGTGACACAGGTTACTGGCACTAGCAGGTGAAGATGGAAGTTGAAACTAGTTGGCCATGGTGGTGGCAGTGCGTTGTCATGCGCCGCAGGAGGATGCCGCGACACTATGCCATGATGGTTAGTAGAGCGGCCGACACTGGACGGTCACGGAGGTGGTGCGGCGTACCATCGTGCGCCGTAGGAGGAGGAGGCTGCACATTTTCAGTTGTCGCGGTCAAGTAGACTGGCCGACACTGGACAGACATGGAGATGGAGCAGTGCGCTAATGCGCACTCCTAAAGCTGGATATGTCTCAAAGCCATGGAAGAGTAGGGACCCAATCCCTACGGGTTCCACGAAAACCTGGTGGCACCACCACTACAATTCTGAATGGAACAGCCATTCCGAAAACAAGAGAAAACATCTCCACCCCAATCCAGCTAGGGCGGGCCCCATGCCTCCAATGGACTGAGCTGAACCCACTCCGGGTGGGGCTGCATGTTCCTGCGGTCTAGGTTGTGCCTCCCTACGGGTCGGGCCATGCCCCCTGCGGGCAAAGTGACGCCCCCTGCGGGCTAGGACGAGAAGCACCCTAGTGCAGGCCGGGTAGCACACCAGTACAAGCCGGGATGGACCGAGGCCTAGGGGGCCGAACTACAATGGCCCAGCCCAACCGGGCCGGGCTGGGTCGGTCCGACCAGTTCGGACTGGACCCAGACCCATCCATGCCCTGTTTCTCTTAAATTTCCATATCTTAAAATCTAGACGTCCCTTTGAAAAACCATCTACGAAGTTGGGATCCTTGAAACAAAATGGTCCTTTTGGTATAATCCACTAAAATTTTAGAGAAATTTGAAGTATATCTAGGTTGGATCAAACCCAAATCCAACCGGGCCCTCAGAACTAAAAAACTTCTAACTCATATACTGGGCGTCCGATTGACGCATCGTCTGTCGCGTTGGAACCCTTACAAAAATGTGGTCATTTGGGATACTCCTTTTTGGAGATTAGTGGGTGTCATGGTATGACCGATATCTTGAGGGAATGATTTTACAGAACCTGAGTGCACCGGGTGTGGAGAATCATGTGGTTGGTTCTCTTTGTAGTAGAGATCCTGTGTGGATCGACATTATAGAGAACCCATGTATATCAACATCATTTCTACCCAATGAGGACAAGTTTTAGAGTTTCTCATTGAGTATAAGCATCTAAAAACCCTTTATGGATCAACATTAAGAAACCCTATGGGGATTTGCATGCTAAGGACCTTGTTGGGATCATTATTTCAGGGACACTGTGTGGATCAGCATTCTAGTGACCCTGTGTGGATCATTAGTAGTGTGACCTGACGAGGACCAGCCTTATAGTTCCCCTTCGTGGAAAAACGAATTACATACAAAAGTGGATCAGTAATAGAACATATTCTTTTTTGATCAGTTTTAGAAATTTTAAATGGAATAAGATGATATATCTTAATATTAATCATCTATATTCTTGATCATTGAGTTTTATACTTGGTGTGAGATGTCAATTACTTCATGCTTTTTGATTGAGTTCTTGATTTGTGGTTTTTAGTTTGTGGAAACCTGGGAGACCATTAGGGGTCTCGGGGTCCCTACTGAGTATTTTTATACTCACCCCTGCATGGGCGTTTCCTGCACCTTGTTGTGTCCTGTGCTGATGATAGACAGTTGTGACCGAGGTTTTGGAGCAATGATTGGATGATTCTTTGAGGTGGATTATTAGACACGACGTGCCATAGTGATGATCGATCATGAGTTGTACCTACCAGTCAGGTAGGAACCTTTGCAGATGATTCCAAGAGTGATTTTTCTATTGTAGTTGTACTTTTTAGTTGGGGTGGTTTTATGGCCCAATTTATGAACAATACTCTCCATTTTCACTTTCAGTGCATATCTTTTTACCATTGCAGTTTTACTATGTTGGTTGATCACATTGTATTCTTGGTCTCAGTTTTTTCAAGTTTGAAGGCAATGTATTCGTGTTATTCAGGGATTTTAATTTCAGTTCTAGTCGCCAACCTCTAGCATATGGAAGGCAGGCTTGGGGTAGTCATGGCACGAGGCCCGGTGGATGGGCCATGAAAAAATGTACCCCAATATGTAAATAATAATTAAAAAATTAATTTCACAATTTGGTTTAGTGTATAAATATTTTTGGTAAAAATACATTATATAAATAAAATTGTTAAATTACAAAATTTATCCATTTTTGTATTTGAGCTCAAAATACAACTAAAAACTAAAAATGTGACAATTTCCCCTAAAATAATGCCATGGTAAGATTTTAAACATTGTAATACAGTATAAAATATGTGAAAATAGATGCTTCATCACTCCCCCACACATAACCATGGCCCTCATGGGAAATCATCACATATCCAAATCATAATCCACATAATAATAAAAAATGCAGAAACATCCGTGATCACATTCAAAATTAAATTCCCTTATTTCTAATCTATGAAAAACAATTCCCTATCATTTTAAATCATCATAATTACATTTTTTTACCTCAAAAATCCATCCATGATAGAATAGAAAGCTAACTCACATTAAATTTTGTTTCACTATTCACTCAAGAGATGTTGAATATGCAGTTATGATCATACATGTAAGGTGCATGTTTCCAAATATGCGTATGGAAGATTTCGTCTCTGTATAGTAAAAAACATGAAAATATTTTCAATCATGTGGTCTTTTTCAAGGTGATTTCTGTGGATTTAGTTTGGTTGTAAAATGACTGAAAAATTAAGGCAAGGAAGTGGAGGTTGGAATATTAAGCACAATGCATGAATAATCAAGTGAAAACATATGAATCATCACTCAATACCCTTAAAAATGTAAAAAAACACCACCCCCATTTTCTAGGACAAGGAACATGATTCCAAAAAATAAAATGAATGATATTATCTAATTTCACCCATTTTCCATTTTTTAAAGCTCTAGAATGCAGGAGGTTTATTTTCTTTTAGTTTTTTATTTTTTATGGAGAATGAGTTGAAAATTGAGTACAATGAAAGAATGACCATCATGACCTTTATCTTAGAGAGTAAAATGATTCATAAAAGAACTTACATTGAGAAATTCAATTGCATACCTATTTTTTTTAAAGAGAACCATATGAAACAATTAAATCGCATTGAAAGGATTACCAATGCCCAATTTTCTAATTATCCACCACCAAAAATGTTGGCACACACCTCACATCCATCAAAAATTAAACAAAACCCAAATAACACAATTGAATGGAACTTACCCCACATTCAAACATGAAATATCCACACAAAAATATCGAGAGTGTGGGAAGGTAATGAAAAATAAACTTTTAATGTGGATTAAACCTATAAGGAAATTAATGGAATCTAAGGGCTAATGAAGCATAGATGTAAAGGTAGGTCTCAAAATAAAATGTGGCCAGCCAAAAAAGTGCCTCAATCATATTAAAAACAGTTGATGAAGTCCAAACCTTCAAAAAAAACACAAGTTATGGTTTTCACACAAAATCCATGCTTCCCTCAAGAAAGTGTGGGTATTAAATAGAATATTTCAAATTAGTTTAGAATACCTCAAAAAGTTGAGATAATATTTGCAGTTATTGTATCATGGTAATGGATATAAAAAATTGGCCAAACTCATAAAAAATCATGAAAATCTAATTCAAGAAAAAAGTTTCTCACATTAACAATTATTTAAAACCAATTTTATTCAAAAATCATTTCAATCATATAATTATCAATTGGTGTGTGAATAATGATCAGAATACTCATTTAATCTCAAAGTTCCTAAAAAATAAAAAATAAAATAAATATATCACAAAAAACCATTTTGTTTGAAACTCCCACCAGACATAAATTTCCCAACACGTTATTTAATATCATCAAAAAAATTATGGCAGAAAATCAAAGGGAAGTAAAGATACAGCCTGACTTTGTTTTATAGTCGCATCCTTGAGTTAAGCTTCTAGCCACTACAACATGATCTTAAAGGCATGATATAAATAAATACATAAAAAAGTAAATAAAAATATAGAGTATGGGGGAAAAGTTAATAATTATTGGTTTGACCCCCAAGTGGGTGATATGTTATTTATTTCCCCTAGTCTGGTAGTTGCAGCAGTTTAACCCCAATCAGAAGGTGAATGGAGTTTATTTATTTGATACCACTAGAATGTTTTTCATTCAATTATATTAATCATATAATATGTATTGAGGAACCCATGACTAGAGTACAATATATCCTCCACATTTTCTTTGTGGTACAACTTAGAAGATGGGGGAATGAGAAAGAATTTGTCCTCTTGGTTCACTATCACTATTTGTGTGGCCTCTTGGAGATAAACATCTAGGGATTGCTCATGTGATTCTGTTTTAGAAAATTCAAAAAAAGGGATCATAGAAAATAGTTCCCCTTTGATATGATTAAAACATGAAGAATCAATATAAAAATATTCCCTTTTTTTAGGTCCACATAAAACATTATCTTTTTATGAATTCCCACTAGTAATTATTTTTCTATATGGAATTCTTCATATTTATCTACAGAATGTGATAGGTATATATGTACAGATTCTTATTTAAAAAATATTGGAGGAACACAAATTATTTGGACTTCAACAAAATATTACCAATTTTCATCCGAAGGATGTTGATCTCCCATTGTTGTATCAGTTTCCATGTCATCTCCAGAACCTCTACAAGAAATGGACAAGAATAGACGATTACATCTTCAAGTTGAGTATTCAAGTTTTCCATGTTTTTATAAACATAAAATTTAGGTATAATCGGATTTTAATTTTCATCAACTTTTTATTTTTTCCATTCCATCCATATAACTTTGACATCTTCAACTTCAGCCGCCAATGATGTTACTATATTTCTTTCTTGTTCAAGGATTTTAAAATTATTTTAAATCATCATGACATCTTGTTTCATCTGCAACATCAATGTCTCTTCCATACTAGATAATTTAGATCTAGTCTATGAATATCAAAAAACACTAAAATAGTCAAAGACATAAAAAACAATGATTTGCAATGATTTTTTTTCAATTTTTAAATATTTTTTTTGTTATTTAATGAAAAATAATTTGTACAAACTCTTGGCCTTCTCAGAAATGATTCCAAATTTATGAAAAGTGTTTTTTCAAGAATCTATATTCAATTAAATTCTAATTATCCTAACAATTCACCATTGTGGAACAACCTCGTGTCGATCACATGGAGTCCACTTACACACACAGACATCCTATTGTCACTATTCTATACTAACTAATATAAAATATTTAAATAATATAAATGGGAGGGGACTGAAATGAATAGAAAATAAAAATAAAGTATAATTATATAAATATATCAAAATACAAAATACCAATAAAATAAAGAAAAGACTCTAAGAAATTAGTAGAAGAAAACCATTTTTTTCGAGGTTTCGTGGTGGAATTATCATTGTTATTCAAAATATCCAGCAATGAGTTATTCAATGTTGAGATCAAGACCAGTCACTCCACAACCTCTCGTTTGAGTGTTATTACCCTATGCTGAGACCTATTTAACTAGGATTAATCTCATTCATATCAATACTCAATCCAAACTCCATTGTTTGAATGAATTATATATCGATGAGAATGAAAATTGTTAAACGCGGTGGAAGAATACAATTGTCGAGTATGTGGGGAGACTACTCACTAAAATCATTTAACCGCCACTGAATCCTTATAATAAGACATGATAAATCAATAAATCACAATAAACTCAAATACCATTACTTCCACCCTAGAACATCAAGGAGGGTTTTCTATGCACAAACATTGAGTTAGAAAGAAGCACAATGGGAGAAACACTTAAAATAAAAGTAATGAAATAAGAAGAATAAATATACACTAATATATATTTTAAATATAAATAAAAATTTCAGCATGAAAACACCACCTTAACCCCTAAAAATTACTATATTATAAATGGGAGATGAGACACATATTTATAGGTGAAATGGGTGATGAAATATCGCTCTAATTGTGTCCTCTGGAACTTCACACATTCTAAACCCAATAAATTCCCGACATGGTAAATGGAATCTTTTTTAAAGTTTTTACTTTACTCCTTCCTCATGCATACATGGAACTTTAGATTGATTATTCTAGTTATGTAGATGTTCTGGTTGTTTTAGTGAGTAACATTCAATCTATCTAGGTGATTGTTCATATTCCAAAACATCAATTTATCATGCCTTAATGTCCTTGAAAACACAATATTCACCCGTTTCCTCCTTCAGAAAAAATGTTCAAAAATTCCTTTTACATTTAAATGTATAATTTCAGCTCCACTAGGACACCCCAGTCCTAAATACAATCTCTTCCTCAAAACATTTCAGATCTACGCATAATTTTCGAGGCCCAGATTGGGAGCTGATTTTTCCCCCAAAATGATTGATTGAGCTATAGATCTAGAGGGATGAAATATATCCAAAGAAAAATGTAATCCTAAAAAAAGTAATTTCAAAATTTGGTTCAGTGTAGAAATATTTATTTCCATAATACATAATATAGATAACATAGTTAAATTCAAAAAAAAATCCATTTTTAAATTTGAGCTCAAAATAACACAAAAATATAAAAATGTGACAAATTCCAATAAAATAATACCATCAAGGGATTTAAAACATTTAAATAAAGTATAAAATATTTTAAAATACATTCTTCATCACTCCCCCACACATAACCATTTCACTCATGGGAAATCATCATATATCCAAATCAAAATCCACACAACAACAAAAAATGAGGAAACATCCATGATTATTCACAAAATGAAATTACATTATGTATATTATATGAAAAAACTCCCTATCATTTTCAGTCCTCACAATTTAATTTTTCTAACATAAAAAATCCATCAATGACCCAATCATAACCTACCTCACATTCAAATTTTTTTCACTCTTTAACTAAGAGATATTGAATATTGAGTTTTTATCATACTTGAAAAGTGTATGTTTCAACATTTTTTTGTGGAAAATTTCATCTCTACAGGGTTCCAAAAATTAAATATTTTTAATCAAGAGGTCTTTATTAAGGTGAATTATATGGATTTGGGTTTGTGGGAAAATTATAGAAAAATTAAGGTTAGAAATAAGAGGTTGGATTTTTTAGCACAATGCATGAATAATCACGTGAAAACACATGAATCCTACCTCAATACCCTTAAAAATGTAAAACAAAACACCACACCCATTTTTATTTCATGGAACATGAGTCAATAAATTACAAAGAATTATATTATCCAAAGTCTCCATTTTTCTTTTTCTTTATTTTTTTAGATGCTCCAGAAATGCACAACTTCATTTTCTTTTTCTTTTTAATTTTTTATTCTCAGAGAATGAGCTGAAAATTTAATAAAATTAAAGAATGAGAATCATGAAATTTATTCTAGAGAGGTACATGATTCATAAAAGGAATTACTATGAGAAATTCACGCTCATCCCCATTTTGTTTTTTCATTTTTTTTAAAGTATAAACAGATGAAACAAATAAAGAAGAACAAAAGGAATACCCATAAACAATTTTCTAACTATTCACCACCCAAAATGTTAACACACACCTTACATCACTAAAAAATGGAACACATCACAAATAACACACACGAACAGCCCTTCCCTACCCTAAAACATGGAATATCCATGCAAAAACACCATGAGTATGGGTAGGTAAGGAAAAATTGTCCTGTAATGTTGTTTAAAAATATAAAGAAATTCATGGAATATAACGGTTGAGAAAGTATATATTTAATTTTTGGTCTGAAGATAAAATGTGTCTATCCAAACAAGTTCCTAAATGATGTCAAAAAAATTCCATTAAGTCCAATGTTTCGAACGAGAAAAATAACAAGTTTTGGTTTTCACTCAAAATCAAATATTCTCTCAAGAAAGTGTGGGTATTAGAAAAAAATATTTCAAATCCATTCAGAATAACTCATAGGACTGGAAAAATATTTTGGGATATTGTTTCGTGGTCATGGATTTTAAAAATTAGTCAAACTCATAAAAATTCTTGAAAATCCAATTCATGAATAAAGTTTCTCACCTCAACAATCATTTAAAACCCATTTTTTCAAAAATAATTGCAATCATAGAAAAAAAAATTGGTGTCTGAAAAATGATAAGAATAGTCATTTTATATCGAGTATCTTAAAAAATGATGAATAAGAAATAAATTACACAAAAATTATTAATCAGGTTAACAATCCACCACACTTAAATTTCCATACCCCTCATTTCATCTCAACAAAATAAGGGGACAAATGATACAACATGAAATTATTATTCAATGGAATCCTTGACTTAAGGTCATAGATACTAAAAATGGAACTAAAAGGCATGAAATAAAGAAAAAATTTGAAAAATTAATAAAAATAAAGGGGAAAGGAAAAAGAGGATAATGTTTGGTTTGACCCCCCAAGGGGTGCTCGGTTTTTTTCTACCCCTAGTCTAGTAGTTGCAGTTGTTAAACCCCAATCAGATAGTGGATGGATTTTATTTCTTAGAAACCACAATAAATTTTTTCATTAAATCCTACCCAGCATAAATCATCCACATAGGAACCCATTAATAGTTTATAATAACCCCTTCACCTTTTCATTGTAGTAAAACATAGAATTTGGGGGATTGTGAAAGAATGAGACCTCTTTATTCACTTCCACTACTTGTGTGGCCTCTTTAACTTCAACATCTAGGGATTTATAATAGGATGATGTTTTAGAAAATTCATAAATTGGGAATTTAGAAAATATTTTGACTTGGATATTATTAAAACATGAAGAATCAATATAAAAATATTCCCCTTCGTGTAGGTTAGTTTGAATCATGATCTCTTTAGGCAAGCCCATTAGGAATAATTTTTTTAAAGGGAATTATTCATATACTTACACAATAAGATAGTGGTATAGAGGTACTGATTATTCTTTGAAAAGTATGGGATGGTCACGTAACTTTTGGTCTTCAACAAAATCTCACAAATGTTTATCCAAAGCATGTTGATCTCCCACTATTGTATCAGTTGGCCTAACATCTTCAGGAACCTCTTCATGAAATGGAGAAGGAGAGATGAATGTATATTCATGTTGAGTATTCAAGTCTTACATGGGTTTATTAACATCAAATTTAGGTGTAATGGGATTTTCTGTCACCTCAACTTTTTTTTCCATTTCATCCATAAAACTTTTACTTCTTCAACTTCGGCCGCCAATGATGCTAATATCTTCCATGATCATTTAAGGGTTTTAAAATTATTTTGAATCATCACATCATCTTGTTAAATATGCATCATCAATATATCTTCCATACAATCCAATTATTTTCTAGGACATGCATATCAAAAATCACTAGAATATTCCATGAATTAAAACAACAATGATATGTAATGATTTTTTTATTTCTTGAAAATATTTTTTTAAGAAAAACAGGGTGTGAAAATTGTTAGCCTCCCCGTCCTAGTTGAAAAATTGATGAGAGGGGTTTGTATTTATTCCCTATTCAAATAAATTTTTATTATTCTATTAATTCACCATAGTGGCACAATTTAGGGTCAATCAGAAGGAGGAAACTTATACGCATTGGCTTCTTATTGTCACTATTTTATACTAACTAATATAAAATATAATACTAATATAAATGTGGGGGATGGAAATAAATAATATTTATATATTTGAAAATACAAAATACAATGAGATGGAAGAAAATACTCAATGAAATTATTAGAAGAAAAATGTTGTTCTCTGGGTTTCATGGAGGTGTTATTATTGTTATTGAAAATATCCATCAATGAGTTCTTTAATGTGGAGGTCAAGACCTATCACTCCAAACCATCAAATTTTAATTTTATTACCCTACATAGTGACCTATACAAGTAGGATTAATCTCTTCCACATCAACGCCAAATACAAACTCTACCGTTTGAATTAATTAGATATCAATGAGAAAGAAAACTATTAAACAAGGAGGAAGAAGACAATAATAGAGAAAGTGGGGTTACCACTACCTAAAATCATTTAACCACCACTGAATACTACAAATAAAACATGATAAATAAATAACTAATAATAAAATAAAATACCACCACTTCCTCCCCGAACAATATAGAGGGTTAGTACACCACACACATAGAGTTAGAAAGAAGCGTGGTGGGATAAACATATAAAATAAAAGAAATAAAATAAAATGAATAATTAAAATAAGAAGAATAAATAAACACTAATATATATTATAAATAAAAATAAAAATTATAGCAACAAAAATCCAGCATTGAATTTGAAATTTCATATCTTGAAAAGAGAGAAGATACACATATTTATAGGTGAAATGGGTGAAGAAATCCCATTCCAATTATATCCTATGAAATATCACGTGGTTTATACCCAATAAATGCTAGACATGGAAAATTGTAACTTCTTTAAAGTTATTAAATTATTATTTATGTGTTCCTATTCAAAATTTGAGCATTATTGGTCTCGTTATGAAGGAGTTATGGCTGCTTTAGTGCAGCACATTTAACCTGCCCATGTGATTATTCATATTCCATAACTTCAATTTACCAATGCCATAATGAACATGAAAACATCATAGTCAAGCATGTACTACTTCATAAAACATGTTAATTAATTTTTTTAGATATCCATGTAGAATTTGAGCTCCACTTGGCCACCCCAATCCTATATACAATCTCCTCCTTAAAACATTCCAGATCTGCACACAGTTTTCGAGGCCCAGATTGAGAGTAAATTTTGGGACCCAAATGATTTATTGAGCTTTGTCTCTAGAAGTATGAAATGGATACGAATATTTAAGTAATCCTGAAAAAATAATTTCACAATTTTTTATAATGTATAAATATTTATATCCAAAATACATATTCCAAATAAAATAGTTAAATTCCAAAATCATGATATTTTTTCAATGGAGATCAAAATACCAAAATACCTAAAACTGTGAAAATTTACTATAAAATAATACCATTTTTGGATTAAAAACATTTAAATACATTATAAAATTTTTGAAAATACATTCTTAATCACTCCCCCACACTTAACCATTTCATTCACAAAAATTCATCATATATCAAAATCAAAATCCATACAAAAATAAAAAATGAGAAAATATCAATGATCATTTCCAAAATGAAATTCGATTATATATATTATATGAAAACAAATTACCTAAAATTTTTAATCCTCACAATAAAGATTTTTTAAACTCAAAAATGCATCAATGACCCAATCACAACCTACCTCACAATGAATTTTGTGTCACTCTTTACTCAAGTGATATTAAATATGGAGTTATTCTCATACAATGAATGTGCATGTTTCAACATATTCTTATGAAAAATATCATCTATCCTTAGTGAAAACCATGATAATATTTTCAATCATGAGTTCTTATTAAAGGTAAATTCTATCGCTTTTGGTTGCTGGGGAATTGACTGAAAAATTAAAGCTTGAAAGGAGAGGTTGGAATATTAAGCACAATGCATGAATAATCAAGTGAAAACATAGTAATACTCACTCAATACCCATTAAAATTTGAAAAAATTCCTCCACCATTTTTTATGACAAGTAACATTAGTCAATAAATTAAAATGAATTATATTATCCAAATTCTTTCCTTTTTTCCATTTCTTCTTTTTCTAACTCTAGAAATGAATTGCATTTTTTGATTTTCTTTTTTTCTTTTTTTTCATGGATAAAGAGCTGAAGATGGAATGTAATGAAAGTATGACCATCGTGACTATTATTTTAATGAGTTACATGTGTCATAAATTTTTTTACTATGATAAATTTAATCTTATCCACATTTTTTATTTATATTGAAAAAGAACAGGATGGAACAAATAAATCACATTGAATGGATTACCCATGCCAACTTTTCAATTATCCACCACCAAAAATGTTGAAACACACCTCACATCCACCAAAAATGAAACACATACAAATTATTACACACAAAAGGAACGTCCCCCACACTCAAACATGAAATATCCAGGTAAATATACCATGAGTGAGGGTAGGTAAGGAAAAATTGGCATCTAATGTGGCTTAAAACTATGAGGATATTCCATGATTTTATGGGTAATAAAGTATAAATGTAATGTTCAGTCTCAAGATAATTTGTTTTATTGAAACACATGCCTCAATCATATAAAAAACATTCCCTGAAGATCAAAGCATCCAAAGAGAAAAATCACAAGTTCTGGTTCTCACAAAAAATCTAAGCTTCTCTCAAGAAAGTGTAGGTATTATAAAGAATATTTAATAGCGGTTAAGAATAACTCATAGGATTGGAAAAATATTTTGAGTTAGTGTTTAATGGTCATGGATTTCGAAAATAGTTCAAAATCATAAAAATTCTTGAAAATACAACTTTAAAAAAAGTTTCTCACATCCAGAATAATTTAAAACCCATTTTCAAAAATCATTTGAAAAATATAAAAATAAACTGGAATGTGAAAAAATGAGCAGAATACTCATTTTAACTTAATGATCCAAAAAAATGAAAAACAAAATAAAAAATCACATGAAAACAACTAATTAGGTTGAAACTCCCACCACACTTAAATTTCACTACCCCTCATTTCAGCTGAACAAAAAAATATAATGGTACAAAAATAAAGGTAGGGAAAGATACAATATGACATTATTTTTCATTGGATTCATTAAGTTAAGCTCCTAGGAACTAACACTTTACCTAAAAGGCATGAAATAATGAAAAACATGAGAAATGTATATACAAATAAATTTTAAGGGAAAAAAGAGGATAATGTGTTATTTTACCCCCCAAGTGGGTTATATGTTTCTTACTACCCCTTGTCCGGTAGTTACAGCAGTTTGAACCCAATCAAAAGGTGGATAGAGTTTTGTTATTAGAAATCACCAGAACATTTTTCTCCCAATCCTATTCAACCTAAATAATCCTTGGATGATCCTATGTATAGAGTAAAGTTGCTCCACCCCTTTTCCTAGTGGTACAACTTATAATATTGGGGAAGGAGAAAGAATGGGTCCACTTTGTTCACTACCACTACTTATGTGGCTGCATGAACTTGAACATTCATGGATTTCCCATGTGATGATTTTTTATAAAATTCAGAAAATGAGAGGTTATAAAATATTTCCACTTTGAAATGATTAAAATAGGAAGAATCAATATAAAAATGTTCCCTTTTGTGTAGGTCATCTTCAAACGTGATCTCTTTAGCCAAGACCACTAGGAATTATTTTTCAACAGGGACTTCTTCAACTTCTTCCACAATAATAGAGAGGTATAAAGGTAATTATTCTTCTTTGAAAAATAGGGGAGAATAACATACCATTTTTTATTCAAAAAAATCATACCAATGTTCATAAAAAAATATGTCTATCTCTCTCAGTTGTATCAGTTAGCATGACATATTCAGGAACCACTTTAAGAAATGGAAAAGGATAGACGATTGCATCTTCATGTTGGGTCTTCAAGACTTCGTTGGGTATATCAACATCAAATGAAGGTGTTATAGGATTTTTATTCTCCTCAAATTTTCATTTTTAATATTCTATCCATTGAACTTCGACATCTTTATCTTTAGCTGTTAGTGATACTACCATCTTGCTTTCTTGTTTAAGGGGTTTAGTTTTTTTGAATAATCACGACATCCTGTTCCATCTAAAACTTCAATTTCTATTCCCTACTAGATAATTCAGTGCTAGAACATTCATATGAAAAATCGTTAAAATAATCCAGGACCTAAAAAAATGATATTCAATTATTTGTTTCGTTTTTAAATATTTCATTTTATTGGTTTTTATGAAAAAGTGTGTTCAAACTCATGGACTCCCCATAAATGATGCAAAAATAATGAGATTGTTTTTCATGAATCCTTATTCAATTAAATTCTTATTATTATAACAATGATCCATATTTTCACAACATAAGATATATCATAAAGAGGCCACTTATATGCACAAACTTCCTATAGTCACTGTTTTATCTAACTAATATAAAATATAATACTAATATAAATGGTGGGGGATTGAAATTAAGAAAATATAAATTTAATATAAATATATAAATATATGAAAATAAAAAATACAAAGAAAAGAACAAAATACTGAAGGTAATTATTATAAGAAAACCATTTTTATTGGGGTTTCATGGTGGGATTATCATTGTTATTCAAAATATCCATAGATGAGTTAATAAATATGGAGATCAAGAACTATACCTCTAAAACCACTCAATTTAATTTAATTACCCTACACTGAGACCTCTACTTGTCAATGAAATATCTTACACATCAATTCCCAATCCAAAAACAACTGTTTGAATGAATTAGATATTGAGGAGAAAGAAAATTTTTAAATGAGGAGGAAGAAGACAATAATAGATATTGTGGGGAGACTACTTACCAAAATCATTTAACCTTTAATTAATCCATAAAATAAAACATGATAAATAAAAAAAGCACAATAAACTCAAATACCACAACTTCCCCCCTCGAACAACATTGAGGGTTATCTCTCCACAAATAGGAAGTTAGAATGAAGCCTGGTGGAAGAAACACATAAAATAAAAGAAATGAAAGAAAACGTTAAATGAAAATAAGAAGAATATATATACATGAATATATATTATAAATATAAAGAACATTTACATCAACAAAACTCCATCTTTCCCCTCTAAAAATTTCTATCTTGTACAAGGGAGAGGATACACATATTTATATGTGAAATGGGTGAAGAAATAACCCTCCAATTGTGTAATCCATAAGTTCAAGCATGTTATACCCAATAAATACTAGACATGGTGAAGATTACCATCTTGAATGTTGTTACATTACTCCTTTTTCATCCTTCCACATAATTTTATCTTGATTGGTCCACTTATGATGGAGTTATGGACATTTTAGTGCAACACATTTAATCTGTCTAGGTGACTGTTGGTATTGAAAAACCTCAAATTCCAATGCCATAATGGCCTTGAAACCACCATATTCAGGCATGTACTCCTTCAAAAAAGATGTTCATTATTTCCTTTAATAGCTCAATGTATAATTTCAGCTTCAATGGTCCTCCCAAAGCCAATACAAAATCTCCTCCTTATAACATTCTAGATCCACACACAATTTTTGTGGCCCAAATTGTGAGCTTATTTTGTTCCCTAAAATGATTGATGGAGTTATACCTCCAAAAGGATGAAATGTATACCCAGACATAATTAATCCTAAAAAAATGAATTTCAATTTTTTTCAGTTTTTAAATATTTATGGCTTAAATACATACTATAAATAATAAAATTAAATTCAAAAATTAACCCATTTTTTCATTTGAGCTCAAAATACCACTAAAACATTAAAATGTGATAATTTCCCATAAAATAATACCATAATGGGATTTAAAACATTTAAATGCAGTATAAAATACGTTAAAATACACGCTTCATCACTCCCCCACACATAACCATTAGACTCATGGGTAATCATCATTTATCCAAATAAAAATCCACACAACTATAAAAAATAAAGAAACATCCATGATCATTTCCAAAATCAAATTCCATTATGTATATTCTATGAAACAAAATTCCATATCATTTTCTATCCTCACAATTAAAATTTTTTCTACATAAATAAATCATCCATAACCCAATCACAACCTACCTCACATTGAGTTTTGTGTCACTCTTCACTCAAGAGATATTGAATATGGAGTTATATTTATACATGAAAATTGAATGTAATAACCAAGATTTTTTCCCAAACCCTTCCTCTGTAAATGTTCAGGGGTTGAGGTGTTCTAGGAGTTCTCTGTGGCTTACATCAAGAGTTTTCCAAATTTCCAGTTTTTCCATCAGCGTGTCAGTGTGAGGTATGTCAGTGCGTCAATATGTCAATGTGTTGGTGTGTTAGTTCGTCTGTGAGTCAATAGGTATCAGCATTGGTGAGTCAAGGTGCATCGGCATTGGTAGATCAAGGGTGTCAATGTTGGTTAGTCGAAGGAATAATCATCAATAGTTAAGGGTGTTATTAGATCAATGCATTCAGTGTTTGTGGGACGAAGGCATCGACTTCTGTAGGTCAGGGAGTTTGTAGGTCAGGGTGTCGGTAGGTCAGGGTGTCAGTATGTCAAGGTATTGTTAGGTTAGGGTATTTGTAGGTTTCGGTGTCAGTTGTCTGTGGAGTCAGTAGCTTTGTGTCGGTAGCTTAGTGTTGGTCGCTCACCCGTCTGTGGCTCAGTGTCGGTGACT
The DNA here is from genome assembly GCA_963277665.1 of Viscum album. Classification (NCBI taxonomy): domain Eukaryota; kingdom Viridiplantae; phylum Streptophyta; class Magnoliopsida; order Santalales; family Viscaceae; genus Viscum; species Viscum album. Next base: position 1,772,475,988 of record OY728165.1, on the reverse strand, counting down.
CACCCATCGGTGACTCATTTTTAGTTTTCAAAGTTTTCCCAGTTTTTCCCATGTTAGGTGTTTTCCTCTATTTAAAGATAATATTTTAACATAGGCTTCCATTAGTTTGTCTCCACCATTTTCGAGCGGAATTATTAAATATCAATTAATTCTAACACGTGAAACCGCCAAGCCACGTGGTCAAACCACGATCCGACATTCAAGTACATCAAAATGGTCTCCCTAATTTTAGGATCTAACCTCTTATTAAGATGAGAACCTATCTTCTTTCTTCCTTTTTGTTTCTCTTGGTGTGCCTAGAGAAATCATCCCAAAATGAGTCATACTCCTATGCTAGATCTATTCCCTCTCAGCCTTCATGGAGTTTTTCCTGCAAGTCTTGTGATCCTCTGTTCTTGACGAAAGGACGAACATTGATCATTGATCATCAATGTATTTATTTTCTTTTTCTTCTATTTAATTTTGCATCACATGGGGTGGGTATATTAACGGTTCCTTGTAAGAAATGGCTAGATACTCTTCTTTAATTGACAATTAAACAAAAATTTAATATGATCAAATGATAAAACATATAAATAATACAATGGGAAAAGTTTGGTTTGATGTAGGTTGCCTATTTTATTTTTTATCATCGATTATTTTATGGAAGTTGTGGTGGTATGACTTCTTGAAATCATAGCTATTGGTGGCCTTTTCCTGTTCACTAGTAGGGTTATGTTTTGTTGTGATATTTTTATGTGTATATCTATTATGAAATATGATTAATCATGTACACCTGGTTAAATAATGGGATGCCACAGGATCAAATCGATTCTGTGATCACCCAGGTTATATTAAAGTTGAAATTAAAAGAACCCAATCAATTAAATTTGAATACACTTGGTTTGATAGTTGTGGATATGTGATGTGTGTTATGTTCTGGGTTTCATGGGCTTGGTATGTGGGTGGTATGGAAGGGTGTTTGTGTCTCAGTCTGAGAGATTTATTGATTGTGGAATTGATGAACTTGTAGGCAACTGAACTGCCTTTTTGTTGTGTTTTGGTCATGAAACGACATCGATAAGTGGGACTGCCTTATGAACCTGTTATGAAATGTGACTTCATTGGGGATTTTTTTGGAAGTGGGGATACAAGACATGGTTGTGAGAGAAGGAATGGGTGGTATCACTTTGAATAATGATTGTTGGTATTAGTTGAATGGGGATGTATAGTGGGACTATAAGTCTGTTTTTGTGCTCTTGTGCAGTGGGACTATAGTTTGGATTTGTTCATTGTTTGGTATGTTTATGGTTTTTAGTTTCCCAATAATGTTGTAATAAGGAAAATTGAATCCCCCTAAATAAAATAAAAGTAAATTGAGCAAGAATGGGGTTGTGTTTATGCTTGGCAGTCATTATTGTATGGTTTTTATATAGGGGTAGCAGCAAAAGAGGTGATGGTGTGGGATTGTAGTCTGTTTGTGTGAAACCCGTAGGTTGGGGATGAGTGTTTTATTACCTATATATAGATTATAGTTCCTTTTTATTTATATATACAACCCACCCTTATTGAGAACCATGATCCAAACACCCCCATCAAATGGGGGAGGTTATCTTTCCAAATATCCTAGTGGGAGGGAAGATGGATGGTTAATGATTTCTTCCACACACCATCTTTTGGGATCATATATCCTGGGCATACCCGGGAAGGATGTAATGTCTTGAGGCTTACCATAGATCTAGATTCTCTGAGAAAATTTTTATTTTAGATGATGGTCCCACGTGTTTTCGGGCAAGGTATGTTTCCCCAATTATCTTTTGGATGAGGCCTAAGTGACTTCAAGAGTTTTTTGTGGTTGTTAAGGCCCAGGTGTCTTTGGGCGTGCTGTGTGGTTGTTGTAGCCTAGGTGCATGTGGGTGTGGTTGTTTGTGGTTTGAGGACCAGGTGTGTGTAGGTATGTTGCGGAAGTGTGACTACATGTGGGAAGAGTAGTAGCATCAAGACATTAATCATTTGGAATGAGAAGTTAACAAGTGGGAAAGTGGTGTGGGGTACCCAAATATCGATGTTCTTATTCTTTTACTTTACATGACTTTTATTATTTGGAGAGTGTTCTTTGTGAGGTTGGGATGGTTATTATTCCTTAGTAGTTGCATGTGGTTCTACTATTTTCTCATAGAGACACCAGTATGTTCACTCACTTGTGCATGACTATCTTTAGTTTCCCTACTAAGTATAAATGTCTTCTCACCCTACGTACATAAAACTTTTTTTTAGGTTTCTAGGATGGCATTGAGGATCATGATTCAATTTACTAGCTCGGGCGTGGGGATAGTTGTTGTTGATTCTTAGATTCACTAATTTTAGAACATTATTTGAGGGTTTTTTTATACATTGTATCATCTTTACCTTTGATCATTCATGTGGGAATCAATTCATGGATTCACATTTACCATTAGTCTTTGGTGTTGTTAGGACTTACAATTTTATATCCCAATATTGTTATATAAAAAGGGTAATTCCTTAAAAATTATGTGATATTCCATACCCTTGGTGCAAGTCACCACTCCAGGGCCTACAAAAGGTGGGACTTAGGGGTCATTATCTCTCCTTCATCTTGAAGAATGAAGGGCAGGGAACTTTTCCATCCATTCCCTCAACTTTAAGATGGTGGGTTGTGACAGAATGGTATTAAATGAATGGTTGATAGATAGGTTGGATTTCAGGGTTTGGAATAGTGAGGATTTCATGGGATGACATAGAAATAGTGTTAGTAAATCTTTGTGCGTGAAATATTCCACGGAATACCTACTAGGAAATGGGATTTTAGGGCCCCCCATGATCTAATGAAAGGACTCTAGACCTACCAAACAACCAAGAGAGGATATGATAATTTTAGGGTAGATACCCTAGGAATGGTACATGAATAACAATGACTAGTTTTATTGTTTTTTTTTGGGTTTCTATAATTTTAAAAAAAATAAAGAGTTAAAAAAAATTAAAATAAATTTTCCTCACTACTCATGATTATGGGACCTTTGTTTTTTCACCTATGGAACATGGATTTCATTCCCATTTGGTATGAGAATTTGAGGCACAATAGGTTGACTGGGTTGATTAGTGGAGCTCTAATTAAGAAGAGGAGGATGACCATTGGCAGAAGACGCTTCGTGCCTTCCCGCTGCAGATTATGGGAAAGTATGAGGGCAACATCTCAGATATGGTGATGGAGAGTTGGATATTGGAGCTGGTGATCACTTTAATATTGATCTGAGATCCAAAATAGTACATGGTTCTTTTGGAAGTGAGATATATGTGTGGATCCGTGTGTTAGTGGTGGATGATTTACCTCAGGGATAGGAAAAAGATTGATGTCTTATGGGATGACTTTGAGAAAGAGTTACTGGATAAATTCCTTTCTTCCATGATGAGGACTGAGAAGAGAAAAAAGATACTCTCCCTCGAGTAGGGGAGTATGTCGGTGAGGGAACCGGGGATCTATTTCAAGGATTTCCTTTATTTTGATCTGGATCTCTTTTGGGATGAGGAGTCATGGGAAAGGCGAATGGACGAGGCACTCTAACCTTCTCTATAGTATGTCATCACTCTATTTACTCTTACAACATACATGGATGTTTAGAAGAAGAAAAAATTAGTGGATAAGATGCACACACTAGGAGGAATGCTATGAAAGGGGAGCTAACTGTGTTCATCAAAGGGAAATTCCATCATCAGAAGGTCTCCAATATCAAGGCCTTCCATGTTTCGGCATGTAGGGAGTAGGCCTTACCAGTTCTAGTTAGGATCTCCCCGAACTTGCCCTTTACCCAAGGGTATTGGGCCGAGGTTCTTTGTATGTGGATTCCATGGTCATATTTAGAATTAGTTCCTCATCTGAGTTCAGTACAGTGGGGGAGGGCAGGTTCATCACCCACTTCCACAGCCACAGTTTCCATCTATGCCATTCCAGCAATAGGGGCAGTGAGCTCCCACTCCACCGAGGGTGGACAATGCTGGAAGAGGATGAACTTATGGTACTCCTCGAGGACCTCGACCATAGCATGGATGGGAAGGCGATCAACAAGAGAGATGTAGAAGATCTAGGTGTAGGATGTTTCACATTGTAGAGGTAGCAGTTCCAGTGGGGCCAATGGTTGTTTGGGGTATGATTAGTCAGTTTAGTACTCTTCCATGTGATTTGTTTGTTTCAGGCACCTCACACTCCTTTATTGCATTTAGTCTAGCACATTATCTCAGACTAGATCTAGAGAGGCTTCCCATACTCCTGGTGTTGAGTATTCTAATTGAGGGATATACCAACCTGTTCGATGTTTGTCAGGTATGTAGATTGATGTTGGGGCCACATCAGTCTAGTGGGGAGCTTCTTCTTCTACAAAGGTATCCATACGAGGTTATCCTGGGCATCAAATGGCTGTTTTCCATGAACGCTGTAATCTACTACTTCTAAAGTAGGGTTGTGTTATCAGATATGGGTGGACATCATGTAGTTTTCATTGGCAAGCAGAGGGCAGCGGGCATGTGGAGACCCTTATTTCATTTTTAGCTATGTTGTGAGTGGAATCAGTAGAATCAAGGATGGTGTATGTTCTAGGGATTGTCAGTGAGTTCTTGGATGTCTTACCTGAAAAGCATGTGACTCCACCCCCTCGACACGATGTTGAGTGTTGGATAGACTTACTACCCGATACCTATATGATTTCGATGGCTCCCTATCAGATGGTACCTTCCGAGTTGTGAGAGTTGTGTATTCAGGATGATGACCTGATAAAGAAGGGTTTTATCTGACCAAGTGTGTTTCCATGGGGTGATACCATCTTATTTGAAAAAAATCTGGAGTGTGGTTTTAGGCCATGCATTGACTACCAGAGACTGAATCAGGTGATGTTCAAGAACCGTTACTCACTCCAAAGGATTGACGTACTTTTTGACTAGTTGAAGGTAATAGGTTGGTTCTCCAAGATCGAACTGCTTTCTAGATATCACTAGTTGAGGGTGATTGAGGGTGACATCACAATGACTTTTTTCATTTTCAAGTATGGGATCTTCGGTTATTTGGTCATGTCGTTCGGCGTTACAAACACACCATCTAAGTTCATGGGACTCATGAAATGTTTTTTTGATGATTATCTAGACCGGTTTGTGGTTGTGTTCATAAAAAACATCCGGATCTACTCAAGATCAGAGGCGGATCACACTGAGAATCTAAGGATAGTTTTGGAGGTCCTCTAATACCACCATCTATATAGAAAGATTTCCTTATGAATGTTCGGGTCATGAGAGGTGCACTTCGTTAGACATGTGGTGTCCGAGAAGGAAATAGAAGTGGACTGGTAGGAGGTTGAAGAAATTTTTTATTGAGTAGCACCCAAGAATGGAAAGAGTTTTGTAGTTTCATGGTAATGATAGGTTACTACCGGAGGTTCCTACCTGACTTCTCTCTAGTTGTTAATCTATTGACAGCACTGACCAGAAGGGATCAAGACATCGTGTGGAGTGAGAAGTGTCAGGTATCATTTAGTTATCTAAATGGGAATCTAGTCAATTCTTTTTTGATGGTGTTTCTAGAGTAAGGGATAAATGTTTGAGGTGTTATGTGATTCTTCCTATCTAGGCTTAGGGTGTGTGCTGATGCAGCAGCGGAGACTGATCTCTTATGATTCTAGGTAGTTACATCTTCACGAACATAACTATTCCCCCCATGACCTATAACATTCAATGGTCATGTTCATGCTGATATTGTGGCGGCATTAACTCATCAGGGAACACTTCATGGATTTCACAGATCATAAGTTCTTGAGGTATATCTTCTCCCTATGGGACCTGAAATTGTGATAGTGGAGGTGGATGGAGTTTTTTAGGACTAATACTTTGAGATCTCTTACACCTCAAGAAAGAGGAATGGGTTGGATGATTCCTTTAGAAGGAAGTCACAAAAGGATGTAGTTTGGGAGTCCTCAGATTCAGGGATGCCAATAGAGGAGGTGGTTGCATTATATCTGGGCATGAGAGTAGATGATGGTATAAACTATTTATTTATGTTGTTTGTGCAATATTACTTTGAACGAAAGATGGAGGAGTATTAGTGGGGAGTCTAAGAGGCTGATGTGATGTGTGATCACATTTTCAAGGGTGATGCACTAGAGGTATGGTTGAAGGATAGTTAGAATCAAATGTTGTTTCGTGGGAAGCTATTTTTCCCGGTGGTGATGAATGATGGAGTCCTCCGTGAGTTCCATAAATCATCCTTGTAGGTTCATATAGGATTCTACAAGATGTATTGGGGCTTGAGAGGTCAGTTTTTGTGGCCCATGTTGAAGCGAGAAATGGAGGGGTTTGTGTCAAGGTGCCTAGTGTGTCAGGAGGTGAAGGCTGAACACTATGTTCCCAGCGGTCTGTTGCAGCCTTTAGATGTTCTCATGTGGAAGTGGGATGACATCTCAATAGATTTCATCATAGGGCTACCCAGGGATCTGAAAGGCTTCCATTCTATCTAGGTAATGGTGGATCTATAGAAAAATTCAGATCACTTTCTAGATATCAAAGAGTTGAGCATAGTGGATGTGTTAGCACAGATGTATGTGGGTGAAGTGGTGCACCTGCATGGAGTTCCAAGATCCATCATCTCAGATCGAGATGTGTAGTTTACCTCATGAATTATTAAGTGATTTCAACCAGATTTTGGCACCCTACTACATCTTAGTACTACTTTCCGCCCTCATACAGATGGTCAGACACAGCAGATGCAAAGATCATGTGTTCTGAACTTCAGAGGATTGTGGGTATGACACTGGCCCTGGTGGATTTTACCTACAAAAATGGCTATCACTCAACCATTGTAATGTAAATATTTTAAGCCTTGTATGGAAGGCCATGTCATTCACAAGTATGATGGACAGATGTAGGGGAAGCAACCCTTCTCGGACCAGTGGTAGTGTAGGGCACTATGGAGGAGGTTCAGCTTTATCATGAAAGGATGAAGGCAGCTCAGGACAGAAAGAAGTCCTAAGCTGATCATAGGAGGAAAATTTTGGAGTTCGAGGATGGGGATCACATGTTCTTAATGGTCTCCCCTTGACAAGGACAATAGCGGTTTGGCATGGGAGAATGCTTTCTCCTAGGTTCATTAGACCCTTCGAGGTGTGGTGACAAGTTGGCAAGGTGTCATACTAGGTAGCATTACCACTGTGGTTAGAGAGGATCCAAAACTTCATTCATGTATCTCAACTCCGTTGGTATCTACACGATGAATCCCACGTTTTTGAATGGGAATATATGGACATCGAGGATGGCGAAACATTCGTAGAACGACCAGTAAGAATTGAGGATCATAAAGAGAAGGTGCTTCGTGGACTAACCACCCCCTTGGATCATGTTCTCTAGAAGCATTGTGCCCTCGAGGAGAGTACTTGGGAGAGATAATAAAAAATGTGTTCCCAATAACCAGAGATGTTTAGAGTTTTGATCTGGTGGTTGGTTTGTTCCTTTATTATGTTGCAATAATTGACTCTGTTTCCTCTCTGATAAGTTTTTCCCTGTTCTATGATTTTTTGTGTGTTATAATTTCTTACTATGGGAGGGGAGAACCTGATCCCTAATCAAGATTCATTAATTTGGATCTAATTATAACCATGTGAGAGATTTAGTTCCTACCAAATTATATAATATATTGACATGGTGGATGTATCTCCCTAATCCATATGTCTGGACACCCTGACCTTGGTGTATGTGTGATTATTTGAAGATGTTTGGGGCCTCAGTAATGTGCGGTTTTTCAGGAGATATATGTCAAAGAGCTATCCTTGGACGTCAAGGTTTTCGCTTGAGCATTTGAACAACACAAGGAGGTTTACTCCTAAGAGTTATCTTAAGGTATAGTTATCGGGCCTATTTTCATCTAGGTTAGTCATAAATTCTTGAGGACAAGCACATTTTGAGAGGTATTTGATTTAGTAACCTAGATTTTTCCCCAATTCATTTCTTTGTGAAAGTTCAATGTTTGAGGTGTTCTAGGAGATTTTAGTGGCTTACTTTAAGAGTTTTCTAAATTTCACATTTTTACATCAGTATATCAGTGTGTCTTCATGTTAGTGCATCTTCATGTTAGTGCATCTGCTTGACAGTATGCCATCATGTCAATTCATCAACATGTCATTATAATGGTGAGTCAAGGGTGTCGGCATTAGTGAGTAAAGGGGAATTGGTGTTGATAGATCCAGGAAGTCAATGTCAGTGAGTTGGAGGCATCGACATTAGTAGGTTATGGATTTATTATATCAAGGCCATTAGTCTTGGTGAGTCTAAGGCATCAACATCGGTAGGTTAGGGTGTTTTTAGTTCAGGGCGGCAGTAGGCCAGGACATCTGTAGGTTAGGGCATTAGTAGGACATTGTATTGGTTGGTCAGGGAGTCAGTATCTCAGCATTGGTAACTCAACGTCAGTAGCTCACCCGTCAGTGGCTTGGCATGGGTGACGCACCTATAAGTGAATCATTTCTAGTTTTCTGAGTTTTCCCAGTTTGTCCCCTGTTACATTTTTTTCTATATTTAAAGTTAATCTATCAACTCAACCGTATGTAGGTTTATCTTTACCATTTCTGAGTGTAATTATTAAATATAAATTAATTCCAACATGCTAAACCCCCCATGTTGCATTGTTAAACCATGATCCGACTTTCAACTACTTTGAAATGGTCTTCCTGATTTCAGGATTTTGCCTTTTCTTAAGCTGAGATCCTCTCTTCCTTCTTCCTTTTCATTTCTCTTGGTGGGCCTAGAGACTTCATATCAAGATGAGTCTTGTACCCATGCTGAATCCTTCCCACTCATCCTTCATGAAGTTTTTCCTATAATTCATGCGATTCCCTATTCTTGATGCAATGAGGAGCTTTGATCTTTGATCATCCACCTAGGGATTTTATTTTTCTTCTATTTAATTGTGCATCCTGTGGGGTGGGTATATTAATGGTTCCATGTAAGGAATATCTAGATAATCTTCTTGAAATGAGAATTTAATAAGAATTTAATAAGATCAGAAGATAACATGCCTAAATATGACAATGTGAAGGTTGTGGTTTGATGTTGGCTGCCAGTTTAATTTTGTTATATTTGATTCTTTTATGGCTGTTGTGGATATATGCCTTTTAAAAATCATGGTCATTGGTTGTCTTTGTTTGTGAATTGGTGGCTTTCTGTTATATTGTGGTTTTTTAATGTACAAATGTTACATGAAATTTGATTAATAAAGTACACTATTAAATAATGTGGTTCCACGGGATCAAACATGTTATGTGATCACCTAAGTTATATTATATTGTATGATAAAGGACCCATATCAGTTAAATTTGAATACACATGGTTAGATGGTTGTGGATATGTGCTTTGTATTCGGGTCTAGGATTCCTGGGCTTGGTATGGAGGTGGTATGGGGGGGGGGATGTTGTCTCAGTCGGAGAAATTGATTGATTTTGGAATGGATGAACTTGTAGTTAAGTGAAATAATTTTTTTTTGTGTCATGGTCGTGAAGCGACGTCGAGTATTGGGACTATAGTGTGTTTATGGACTCATTGTTCAGTGGGACTACATTAGGGAGTTCTATGGGAAATGGGTCTATAGGGATGAGTTATGAAATAAGTAAAGGGTGGTATCACTAATGATAGTTTTTATTAGTATGATGGGGATTTGTAGTGGTAGTACAAGTCTAATTTTTATTGTTGTGTAGTGGGACTGCAGTTTGGTTTTGTTCGTTTCTTGGTATTGTTATAGTTTTTAGTTGTCAGGTAGTGTTGCAATAGTTTAATGCGAATCCCCTAAAATAAATAAATATAAATTGAAAAAAATTGGTTTGGGCTTACGCTTGGAATTTGTTGTTGTATGGTTGTGCATATAGGGGTAGAAGCCAAAGCGGTGCTGGTGTGGGATTGTTGTCTATTCGTGTGAAACCCATAGGTTGGGGATAAGTATATGATTATATATATATATATATATATATTAGTTCCATGTCATTTTTATATGCTCCTCACCCTTACTGAGAACCATGTACAAGACACCCCTATCTCAGCGGAGAGGGTGTCCTTCCCAACATCCCTGTGGGAGGACAAATGGCTGGTTACTAATTTTTTCCTCGCACCCTCTTCTGGGATCATGCAGCTCGGGCATACCCAGGAAGGATGAAATGGATTGAGGTTTACAATAGTCCGAGATTATTTAGGAAAAGGTGTTTTTGTTTGAGAGGATTAGGTTTTTTCTGTCAAGGTATGTTTTCACAGGTATCTTAGAGATGATACACATGTGTCTTCGGGTGTGGTGCGTGGTTGTTGAGGACCCGGTGTCTCTAGGCGTGGTGTGTGGTTGTTGTAGTCCAGTTGTTTGCAAGTGTGGTTGTGTGTGATTTGGGGCCTTGGTTTGTGCACTATACTTGTGGTAGTGGGAATGCATGTGGGAAGAGTCTCCGTGTCATGATGTCATATCATTATGAATGAGTAGTTACCTAGTGGGAAAGTGGTGCGGGGTACCCAAATATCAACGTGTTTATAGATTTACTTTACATGACCAATGTTATACAGAAAGTGCTCCTTTGTGAGGTTGGGATGGTTAGTATTCCTTGGCAGGTGCTTGATGTTCTACTATTTTCTCATAGGTACATTAGTATATTCCCTCACTTGTGCACATATTGCTTTAGTTTTCCTACCGAGTATACTTGTATGCTCAAACTACATATATAAAATTGCTTTCATGTTTCCATGAGGAATTTGAGGACTGTGATGGACTTTACTAGCTCGAGTGTTAGGATAATTATTGTTTCCTCTTTTTATTTCTTTTGTCATGTTATTTATATGTTTTGTCATACTTTTTATCAACATTATTTTTGAACAAGCTTGTGGGAATGGATTCTTGTCTTTACTTTTACATCTAGTCTTTGGTGCTAATGGGAAATACCATCTTATCTCTTGATCTTGTTCTATAAAAAGGTTAATTCCTTTTGAATTATTTGATATTCTATACCCTAGGTTCTAGTCACCTCTCTGAGGCCTCCTGAAGGTAGGACTCAGGGGTCATCTTCTCTCCTTCATCTTGAGTAAGGAAGGAAAGGCGCTTTTCTATCCATTCCCTCAACATGAAAAAGGTGGTTCATGATAGTGCATGGTTCAACATATGCCTATGAAAAATATATTTTCTCTATAGTGAAAAATAAGAAATTATTTTCAATCATGATGTATTTCAAGGTAAATTTTGTGTCTTTGAGTTGGTGGGAAAATGATTGAAAATTTAATGCTAGAAATTGGAGGTTGGAGTCTTAATCACAATGATTGAATAATAAAGTTAAAACATAGGAATTATCACTCAATACCCATAAAAATGTGAAACAAAACACCACCCCCATTTTCAAAGACAAGGGACTTGAATCAAAAAATTAAAATGAATGATATTTTCCAAATTCTCCTATTTTTTTCAATTTTTTATATTTTTCCAAATCTCTAGAAAGGTAAAACTTTATTTTTTTTCTTTTTTGATTTTTTAATGATTGATTTTAATGTTGAATAAAATGAAATATTGAACATCATGCCCTTTATTATTGATAGGTACATGAGTCAAAAAAAATTTACTATGATAAATTCAAACTTATCCTATTTTTTATTTTTTTTGATGGAGAACATGATGAAACAAATAAAGCACAATGGAAAAATTATCCATGCCCAATTTTATAATTATCCACCCACAAAATGTTGAATCACATATCACATCCCCAAAAAATGAAACACATCCAAATGAATTTAGACGAATTACACTCCCCCCCACTCAAACATGAAATATACATGAAAAAATACCTAGAGTTCAGGTAGTTATGAAAAAAATAAAATTTTAATGTGGCTTAAATCTATAAAAATATTTATGAAATATAAGGTCCAACGAAGTATAGATGTAATGGTAGGTTCCAGGATGAAATGTGCCTCATCAAAAAAGTTCTTTAATCACATAAAAAACAATCCAATAATTCCAAACCTTTGAAAGAGAAGCATTTCAGGTTTTGGTTCTCACACAAAATCCAAGCTTCTCTCAAGAAAGTGTGCGTATTAGAAAGAACATTTTAAAGTAGTTCATAATTCCTCACAGGGCTGTAAAAATATTTTAAGTCATTGTTTCATGGTCATGGATTTCAAAAATTGGTTATACTCATAATTTTTTAGAATCAAATTAAAGAAAAAAATTTATCACATAAACAATCATTTAAACCCCATTTTTTCAAAAAATCATTTCAATCATATCAAAATTATTTGGGGTGTGAAAAACGATTAGAATAATCATTTCAGACAAAGGATCCTAAAAAATGAAAAAAAAACGAAATAAATGACACAAAAACAACTAATCAGTTTGATACTCTCTGGACATTTAAATTTCACTACCCCTCATTTCAGCACAACAAAAAAATATAAGTGCAGAAAAAATGGACGAAAAGATACAAAATAATATTATATTTTAGTGGAAGGATTGATTTATGATCCTAGATACTACCACTTGACCTAAAAAGAATGAAATGAAAAAAATAAGAGAAGACTAAATAAAATCAAAGATGGAAAAAATTGGATAATTCTTTGTTTGACCCCCATGTGGTTGCTAGGTTTTTTATTGCCCCTAGTCTGGTAGTTTCAGCAGTTAAACCCCAATCAGAAGGTGTATGAAGTTTATTACATAGATAACACTAGATATTTTTTCAACCAATACTATTCAGACTACAATAGACATGGAGGAGCCCCTTAATAGAGTACAATATGTCCTCCACCTTTTCCTTGTGGTATGAATTAGAAGATGGGGGAAGGAGAAATAATGGGTCCACTTTATTCAGTTACACTACTTGTTTGGCCTCTTGAACTTCAAAATCTAGGGATTGATCATGTGATGCTATTTTAGAAAATTAATAAAATGGGAAGTTAGAAAATAGTCCCTCTTGGATATGATTAAAACAAGAATAAATAGTATAAAATTTTTACCATTCGTGTAGGTCATCATGAAACGTGATGACTTCTGGAAAGCAGACTAGGATTTCTATTTCTACAGGGGCATCATCATCATCTTCCATAGTGAGAGAATTATATATGTATGTTTTCTAATTTGAAAAATATGGATGGACCACATAACTTTTGGTCTTCAAAAAAATCATACCAATTTTCATCCCAAGCATGTTGATCTCTGGAAGTTTTATCAGTTGGAATGGCATATTCAGGAACCTCTTCAAGAAATTGACATGGAGAGACAATTGCATCTCCAAGATAACTTTTAAAGTATTACGTGGGTTCGTCAACATCAAATTTACATGGAATTGGAATTTCATTCTCACTAACTTTTATTTTTTCCCTTTCCATCCAAAGAACATTGACATCTTCAATATTGGATGTTAGAGATACTATCATCTAGCTAACATGTTCAATGATTTTAAAATTATTTTTAATCCTCATGAAATCTTGTTCCATCTGTGACATTAATTTATCTTCCATACTAGAAAATTATGGTCCATTCCATGCATATTTAAAATAACTAAAATAATCCACGACCTAAAAAAACAATGATATGAAATGATTTTTATTAGTTTTGGAATATTGGATTTTTTGGTTTTTTGGAAAAAATTGTGTGAAAAATCTTGGCCTTCCTAGAAATGACACCAAATTGATGAATGTAGTTTTTAGTATATACAAATATATTTTAATTCTTACAATCCTATGAATTCACCATAGTGGCACAACCTAGATTCGATCACAAGGAGGCCACTTACACGCACAAACTTCCTATTGTGACTATTTTTTACTAACTAATATAAAATATAATACTAATATAAATGGTGGGATTGAAATGAATAAAATATGTATAATATAAAAACATAAATATATGAAAATACAAAATAAAATGAAAAATAATAAAAGACTCAATGAAATTAGTAGCAGAAATCCATTTTTCTCAAGGCTTCATGGTGGAATTATCATTGTTATTCAAAATACGCACTAATAAGTTATTCAATGTGGAGATAAAGACGTTTCACTACACACCCACTCATTTTAATGTTATTAATCTACAAAGAGACATATTCAGGTATAAAAAATGTCTTCTACATCCATATCCAATCCAAACTTCACCGTTTGAATGAATTAGATATCGATGAGAAGGAAAATTATTAAATGAAGAGGAAGAAGACAATATTAGAGAATGTGGGGTGACCACTCACCAAAATAATTTTACCACAACTGAATCCCTATAATTAAGAATTAAAAATCAATAATGCACAATAAACTCAAATACCACCACTTCTCCCCTCAAACAACAGTGAGGGTTAGCACTCCACAAACACCAATTTAGAAAGAAGCACAGTTGGAGAAACACATAAAATAAAAGAATTTAAGGATAAATATAAATGAAAAAATAAAAATTAACATACAATAATGTATATTATAAATATATAGAAGAATTACAGTAACCAAACTTCACCATGCCCCATAAAAATTTCAATCGTGTAAAAGGAAGAGGAAACACATATTTATAAGTGAAATGGGTGAAGAAATCTTGCTCCAATTGTTTCCTCTTGAAGATCACTCATGTTATACCCAATAAATGTCAGAATTGTTGAATGGTTTCTTCTTGAATGTTGTGCCTTTACTCCTTGTCCGTTCCTACACAATATTTCCGCTTGATTGATCCACTTATAATGGAGTTATATATTTTTAAGTGCGGCACATTTAATCTGTCTAGGTGACTATTCGTATTCAAAAATATCAACTTTCCATGCCATAATGACATTAAAACCACCAAATTCAGGTGTTTACTACAACATAAAAGATGATTGTTAATTTTTTTTACATATCTATGTAGAAGTTTAGCTCATATTTTCCACCCCAATCTGTGATACGGCCTCTTACTTGAAACATTGTAGAAATACATGATTCATTAATCACCCACACTTAACCATTGCACTCATGGGAAATCATCATACATCCAAATCAAAATTCACAAAACAATTAAAATAGTGAAATAATATATGATCATTTTAAAAATGAAATTCTAATATATCTAATATATGAAAAAAAATTCCACATCATTTTCAATCTGCACAATTAAATTATTTCAACCTCAAAAATCAATCCATGACCCAATCACAACCTACCTCACATTGAATTTTCTATCCTTGTTCACTCAAAATATATTGAATATTGAGTTATGATCATACTTGGAAAGTGAATATTTCAAAATATGCTTGTGAAAAATCTCATCTCTCAATAGTGAAAAACCTGAAAATAGTTTCAATCATGAGGTATTTTTCAAGTTGAGTATTGTTCCTTTGGGTGGGTGGGAAAGTGATTGAAGAAATAAACCTAGAAAGAGGAGGCTGGACTCTTAAGCACAATGCCTGAATAATCTTGTGAAGACACTGTAATACTCACTCAATACCCATAAAATTTGAAAAAAACACCACATCCATTTTTTATGACATAGGACATGGATCAATAAATTACGATGAATCATATAATCCAAATTCTCCCATTTTATTATTTTTTGATTTTTCTAATCTTTAGAATGGCACAAATTTATTTTATTTTGTTTTTTGTTTTTTCCCTGGAAAATAAGAAGAAAATTGAATACAATGAAATAATTTCCATCATTCCATTTATTTTAAAGAGGTGTATGAGTCATAAAATATAATACAATGAAAAATTCAAGCTCATCCCTATTTTTTCATTATTTTAATGTGGAATTAGATGAAACAAATTAATCACAATGAAATGATTACCCATGACCAATTTTATAATTACCCACCACCCAAATTGTTGACACACCTCACATCCACCAAAAATAACACATGTACCTAAAAACCCACATGAAAGGCCCTTCCTACACTCTCAAACATGAAATATCCATGCAAAAATACCAAGAGCGTGGGTAGGTAAGGAAAAATTGGCTTGTAATGTGCCTTAAACCTATAATGAAATTCATGGAATCTAAGATATAATGAAGCATAGGTTTAAAGGTAGTTATAAAGATAAAATGTGTCTATCCAAACAAGTTACTCAATATTATAAAAAACATTCCCTGAAGTCTAAATATTTGATAGAGAAAAATCAAATGTTCTGGTTCTCACACCAAATCTGAGATTCTCTAATGAAATTATTGGTATTACAAAGAATATTTCAAAGCAATTCAGAATATATCACAAGAATGGAAATACATTTTGAGTTATTTTTTCATTTTCATGGGTTTAAAAAATTGATAAAACTCATAAAAATGATTTAAAATCCAATTCAAGGAAAATGTGTCTCACATCTACAATCATTTAAACCCCATTTTTTCAAAAATCATTTCCATCACATAAAAATCAGTTGGTGTGTGAAAAATGATCAGGATACTCATTTCACCTCATGTATCATAAAAAAATAAAAAGAAATCATATAAAAACAACTAATCAGTTTGAAACTCCCAAAACTGAAATTTAACTACCACTCATTTTAGCTCAAAAAATAGAAGGACAAAGAAAAAAATGTAATAAAAGATACAAACTGACTTCATTTTTCAGTGGTATCCTTGGGCTAAGCACCAAGGTACTAAAACATAAAAAAAATGAATGAAATAAATAAAAACATGATAAAAACAAATAAAAATAAAGAGGAATGTAAAAAAATGGATAATGCTTGTTTTGACTCCCATGTGGGTGCTAGGTTTTTTAATACCCCTAGTCCGGCAGTTGCATCAGTTTAAGACCAATCAGAAGGTTGATGGAGTTTCTTTCTTAGAAACCACCAGACAGTTTTTATTCCAATCCTATTTAGACTACAATAGCCATGGAGGAACCCATGAATAGAGTACAATAACACCCCCACCATTTCCTGGATGTACAACATAGAAGATGGGGGAAAGAGAAATAATGGGTCCTTGTTTTTCACTACCACTACTTGTGTGTCCTCATAACATCCAAGTCTTTCTCAAGTGATTATATTTTAGAAAATTTATTTAATGGGAAGTTATAAAATATTTCTTCATTGATATAATTAAGAAATTAAGAATCAATATAAAAACCTCCCCTTTCATGTAGGTCACATTGAAACGTGATCTCTTCAGGTAAGCCCACTATGAATTCATTTTTAGAGGGACTTCTCCATATTATTCCAAAGTAAGAGAGAGTTATATAGGTACTGATTCTTCTTTGAAAAATAAGGGAGGATCACTTACCTTTTTTTCTTAATGAAAATCATACCAATGTTTATCCAAATCATGTTTATCTCCAATAGTTTTATCAGTTGGAATGACATCTTTAGGAACCACTTTGAGTAATGTACAAGGAGAGATGATTGAATAATCAAATTGAGTCTTCATGACTTCCTTGGGTTTATCAAAATAAAATTTATGTGGAATTGGATTTTTATTCTCCTCATATTTCCTTTTTTAAAATTCCTTTTATATATCTTTGAAATCTTCAACTTTGGCCGCAAGCGATGATATCATCTTGCTTGCTTGTTCAATGATTTTGAAATTATTTTGAATAATCGTGGTATATCATTCCATCTAAAAAATAAATGTATCTTCCCTACTATTCAATTCATATATAGGAAATTAATATTAAAAATCAGTAAAATAATCCATGGCCTAAAAAACAATTATATGTAATGATTTTTTGTTAGTTTTTGAATATTTGATTTTTTTGATTTTTATAGAAAAAAGTGTTTGAAAGCACTTGGCCTCCATAAAAATGGTGCCAAATTTATGAGAGGGGGTTTTCCTAAACATCTATTGAATTAAATTCTTATTATAATAAGAATTGACCAAATTGTCACAACCTAGGTTCGATCACAAGGAGGACACTTACACGCACTGACTTCCTATTATCACTATTTTATAATAACTAATGTAAAATATAATAAAAATATAAATGGAGGTATTTAAATGCATAAAATATAAATAATATATATATATATACAAAATATAAAGTAAAGGAAAAAAAGACTCAAATAAATTAGTAGAGGAAAACAATTGTTCTCAGGGTTTCACGGTGAAATTATCATTGTTATTGAAAATATCCATCAATGAGTTATTCAATGTGGAGATCAATACCTATCACTCCACAACCTATCGTTTGGATGTTATTAACCTACAACGAGACCTATTTATGTAGTATTAATCCCTTCCACATCAATACCCAATCCAAACTCCACCGTTTGAATGAATTAGATTTCGATGATAATGAAAGTTATTAAACGTGGGGGATGAAGACTGTAGTAGTGAATGTGGAAAAAACACTCTATAAAATAAATTTACAACCACTTAATCCTTATAATAATAAAATATAAATCATCAATTAAGAATAGTCTAGAAGACCACCACTTCCCCTCTCAAACAACAGTGACAGTTAACACTCCAAAATCATGCAGTTAGAAAGATGCAAGGCGGGAGAAACAAATAAAATAAAAGAAATGAAACCAAAATATAAAAAAATAAGAATAATAAATATACACTAACATATATTCTAAATATAATTAAATATAAAATAAAAAAGAAATTTCCATGCCCCCTAAAAATTGATTTCCTATAAAATGGATAGGGGACACATATTTATAGGAGAAATGGGTGAAGAAATATCTCTCCAATTGTGTCCTCCAGATATCAAAAATTTCATACAAAATAAATTCAAGGATTGGTAAATTTTACCTTCTTGAAATATGTTCTTTTACTCTTTAATTTTTCTTCTATATAATTTCAGCTTTATTGGTCTATTTATGAAGGAGTTATAGATATTTTAGTATGGAACATTTAATCTATTTAGGTGACTGTTCGTATTACAAAACATCAATATACCATGCCATAATGACCTTGAAACCACCATATTCAGGTGTAGAATCCTTCATAAAAGATGTTCATTAATTCCTTTTATAGCTACATATTGTAGTTAAGCTTCACTGGGACACCCCAATCTAAGATACAATCACCTCCTTGAAACATTCAAGATCCGCACACAGTTTTAAAGGCCCAGATTGTGAGATGAGTTTTGGCCTGAAAATGATTGATTATGCTGCAGATCCATATGAATGAAATGTATCCCAATATGTAATTAATATAAAAAATAAATTTCACAATTTTGTTTTGTATAAATAATTTTTTTCCAAAATATATAACACAAATAAAATAGTTGAATTCTAAAATTAATACATTTTTTCATTTGAACTCAAAATACCACTAAATCCTAAAAATGTGGCAATTTCCCATAAAATAATCAAATAGTGGGATTTAAAACACTGAAATATAGTATAAAATATGTTAACATACATACTTAATCATCTTACTATCATAAAAAATAGGGATATTATTATGTTATTTTTCAGACAATGCAATTATAAATTTTTAGAATAATATTGTTTAACAATAATAAGTCACAAATATTGTTATCTTACACGTCAACAAAAACGAATTTAGAGATAATGGGGTAAAATCGTAAATAAATAGAGAAAAATTAATAATATAATATATTAATAATGCAATCCACATATACCAAAAGTTACATACTTATCAATAGTACATCATGAATTAAATGGAGTATCTAATGAATGAAGTTGATGTCTGAAATAATGACATATATTAAACATCATAATTGGAACCATAGCTGATGGACTAGGATACTGAATCAAAAGATGAAGGGAACATGCTTAAAGAATATAATCTTTTTATGATTTCTATTTGAGTCTTTTATCATGTTTTCCACTATGATAGATTCTTGAATTCTAGATGAAGAAGTAAAATAAATATATTTTATCTATCAAGACATAAACTATAAATGTTTATTTTTCACCTATTGAGAATCCAATGAAAATCCACCACATTAGCCAAAATGGATGAAATTTTAATGACCATTAGAGAAGCTATGTTAGCTACACTCTCCATAATTTTATTAATCTCACGAGAATCCACTAAACTTTAAGAACTATATTTCTAAATGATTATATTTTAGACTCTATATAAATGATCTAGGAGAGCTCACATAATTATTTTATTGAAGTGTGAAAGGATAAAGGTCATGTTATAGAAAATAAAGAAACTCAAAGTTAATAACAGGTCATATATCTTGATACTTTCCTTTATTCTTATTCTTAATACTTAATCAATGACCAAGATATTTTATTTTGATATTTATTTTATTACAAATCAATCCATTATACCTTATCATTCCTCATTTCATATTTATTTTAAAATGGCACAATGACCCCATGATTGTCTTGAATCTATTCCACCCGTCATTGTTTATGAATGAGGTAGTCATGGGGATAAGGAATTTTCTTCTACCAATATTCTTATAAAATAATCCTTATGGATAATGAATTGAAAAATATTAATCCCCCAAAAAATAATTCCCAAGGATAAGGGATTATCTATCCATTTAATCAAAAAGTGCACACATTTTATACATAGTTTAGTGTGGATCTTGATATAAGGTGATCTATATATTTTGGGTTAAAAGGGAAGAATTTATGGGGATATGAACTTGTTTATTTAGATAAAATATGTGATTTATGGATTTATTATCAGAACCCACTTTAACCTTTACTTTTATTAATCTGTATATAATTTTATTTAAAATATTTGTCTAGTTTGAATTATAATATATCTATTTTTTACTTTAAATATGACAATTTTAGAGCATGTGTATGCCTAAGGAGTGTGCCTGAAGTATTTAATAATTATTATATATTATTTTACACAAAAATTTATTTTTATTAATTTATTTTTCTCATATATTTGTATTAAACTAATTTAAATTATTATAATTCCATAACACCTTCTGGAAAATATTTTGTAGCCTTAAAATTAACTTTTTATATCTAATAATTAAACTAATTCAAAGAAACCTAAAATATTTTGTATGAAAATGTGTAATATAAATGTGATATTTCTAGTATATCCAAATATAGTGTGTGATCTATGGGGTATTCTAAAGAATTATTTAGGTTTTCTCAATCTTTGTTAGGCATAGATGAAAATGGTGTCCATGTAAACTTTAATTACAGATGTTTATTGGATTCATTGTGTGGGGTCCTCTAGGTAAATTTCTTTTGTACATAAATAAAGATATATTAAGGATTAGGGAGCATTAAAATTGTTATAAGATATTGTCTTAGACTTGGGTTAATTGATATCTTTGAGAAATATCTATCTTGTTATGATTTATATAGGATTCTTTCCACCATGGTACATAAATTATGTTATAATTGTAAAAGACCAATTTTTAGGTAATTATATACACAAATTTTTAAAAATTTATTGTTTAATGTTTAATTAAATTATTTTATTATTTATATATAAATAATTAATTAATGGGGGTGACTTATAGTTTTTTTAAAATAATTTAAACTTAAAGGGGGATTTAAGGTATATATTGATATTTATTTATAAAAAGAAAATTATTAAAATTATTTTGTACATACTATATTATTTTTGTACTTATTGTAAATTTAATTTGGGATTTAATTATTAAATGAAAATATAAAAATGATTGTTGTGTGGTTATTATAAGGGTTCGAAATATATGTAATTGATGGAAAATATAATAATACAAACTTATATGGGTTTTCTCGAGGTATCCACCAAAAATAATGGTTGTTTCCTTTTATACACATTGGATAAAAGTTTATGCGGATTCTTTCTCACTCCATCATATATATAAAAATCCCCTATGTAATAAATTTATTACCGTCTCCCCTATAATTTTTGTCTAATTTCATCCATTTTTTATGTATTATCTTACTAACCATGGAGAATGATTTTCTATAGGGTTTGAAAATTTATTTAGATAAAATAATGATAGATGGTTTTAATGCAAACTTAATCTAATTAAACCACATTTCTACACATTATATGATTTTTTAGACTGTTAACCATAATATGGTAGTTTCCCCTTTCAATTTGGCTTATGATATATGTGAGGTAAATATAATATAATTTTTTCATGAATTTGTTTTTATTTTAATGAATTAAAAAATCTATTAAAAAATATTTAATTGTTAATTGTTAATTTAATGTTTTGGTTTTGGATTTGTAAATTTTCAAGGGTATTACATATTTGAAATATGTAATTTTTTTTACATTAGTGTAAAATTTATTTGGGTGTTAATAATAATTAATAAAACATATAAATGATTTCTTATAATGGTTTATTCTATCTTCATAACAATTAAATTATTATATGTGTGTTCTTTAAAATTTATATTCAAAAACAAAAAAAAGTTATTAAATTAATATAATTAAAAGAAAGTGATGAATATTAAATTTTATTTGTTATAATTGGAGAATAAAAAATTTATGTCATGTAAAATAATTAAGTTTTGTATGATTATTAATTGGTTGATGATTGATCCCATAGGTATACATGGTGAATTATAAATACTAATTTTATTTTAATAATTTTATAAACCCATTTGGAAACATTAATAATTATGGAGGATAATTCATTAGGTAGAATTTTAACCATGTATGTGTTATTAGATTATTATTATGTTTTTTTAATTTCCTTATTTATTTTTATTAAATAGTGTATGAATCATTTGAATTATTTTTATTGAAGTTGTTGTAAACCTAGTTTGCTTATCATATGATATTGGTGAAATTACAGGGTTACTCCTTAGTGACCATAAATATGATTTTTTATATCCCTTGAAAACATTATTTATGTAATGTTAGTCGAATATTATAAATCCCATTATTAAAATAATATCATTATATTTGAATTTTATATATGTATTTTTTCTTCAGAATCAAATTGAATATTTTTTTAATGATTGTGGGATCACCCCTCATTGTTTGAGAAAATATTATAATCATAAAAAGAATTTAAATTATATGTTATATTTGAATCTATTTCTTATAGATATATATTTAAACTTATATACCATTTATTACAATAGAACATTCCTATTTCAAGTGAACTGGGTTTTACAGCATAATAACTAGGAGTCCCTCATGTCATTTCATCAAGGATTGCCTTTGTTGCTTTCATTAATTTAGTTTACTTATAAAGGAAACCATCCATGAATTTAAATTATCCAATAAATTAATATTATAATAGAACTAAATTGATTGTGTATTAATAATAACTATGTGAGGTATATATGCGGAATAAGGAAATGAAGTTAAAGTCGAGTTTATCGATTATAAAATAGTATAGGTGTTGGGATCAATTTTATTATTTCATACTATCTTTGTTAAAAATTGTAAAATTTAAACTAGCACAAAAAGATAATCCTTTTAGTGAATTATTTAAAAATTATCCATCACCATCACATAACCATAGACCCCTATAAGGTTCCCTATTCTATCTATACCAATCAAGTTTTAGTTTTTTCTTAAATGATTTAAGTGGTCCCTATCCTCTTAGAAGAATACCATTTTTAGAGAACTAAATATATAATATTATTCATATTTTATTTTTACACTATTTCATTAGAAATAAAAAAAATCGAATCATAAAATAAGTGATCAAACTAGTAAAACATTATTAATAATACTATAATATAGAAAGATATATATTTATTGAAAAATTGACAATAATACACAACTACACATCACCCGAAACCCATTATATAATTTTCCACACCTATTAATTTTCATACAATAAATATTAAAATAATATTTAGGAAGATTATTTAGGAATATCTATAGGTTTTCCTATGTGGGAGGAATTTTACCCAAATCTTCAGTATTTTATAGATCTCCCTCCCTATGTATTACTTCTACCCTTTATACTTATTTCCCACATTCTAAAATTAATCCACTTATGAAGAACTTTTTTATATAATTGCAAATATAATACCTATAAACAAAATCCCCAATAAGATCAATTGATTTTAAAAAACCTTGACCATATGATATTTCTCTAACCCATTAGGATCAATAACTATTTGTAAAGCATATAATTTCATTAAACAATTAAATTAAATAAGAAGGTGTATCTATTCCCTTGGTATCTATATAATGTGTAAGTCTTATATACGGTTCTATAACGAACCATTGAATTCCTTACGTATCAAATGTTTCTAACATATTAATCATTTTTATCTTACTTCCAGAATTCCAAAACTCATATAAATAAGTACTACTATTAAACTAGTCAAACTATAGTGTTTCAAAAATCTCGACCTTGAGACTTTGTTGGTGCCAATGATTTTGGAATTAGATTTATTATTGTATTTAGAGAGGGGATTATATGTTTATTTTTAAAACAAACATATCATATTAGTATTTATGCAATCCCCAAAAGCTTACTTAGATGGAGCCCATGCTATGGTTTTTAGAGATTATAACACTTTCGCATTGGTTGTTGTTAACTAACCTAAGTTCTATAATTTTATTATTCCATGAAAATGGAGTATTAAAATGTATCTTACAAAATAAATTTTACACATTTTACATTTGAACTAAAATTAAATGTTGTGATGAGAATTTTATCCTAAAAAGAAACACATATCATATTAGAGCTAACACTGTCTTCAGTGTTTTCTACATCCATTGTTGAGGTTTATGTTTTCCTAGAAAGTTGAAAAACACTAAAATTTTGAGCTAAATAAATCTTGTGATAATTAATTCTTGATGAAATACATATGGAAACACAATCTAAGGATTTAATATAGTACATTGTTGCCTCTAGCTCAACCTTAGAGTTGAGAGCTTGCAACATTGGCTTGTTGATTCTAACTTATGTATAGTTGCACACAATATTAGACTTATAAAAAACTCTCCTAAATTTTTAAATAGATAATTTTATTATTATTTAAATGCTTTAATTTTTTAATAATTTCCATTTAAACCATTTTATTTTGATATTTATTCTTTTGTGTCCCACTTCCTTACATCAAATCACAGTCAAAAGTTTGTGAATTAATTATAAATTAATCATGATCCAAGAATATATTGAATTAATAAAAAATAATGAATTATATATATATTATATTATTATTCAAAAAAATTATAAAATATATAAAATGGTATTTAATTATAGTTCTTGATATAAAAACACATGAATGAAGAAAAATGTCTAACTAAAAATAGCCAAATATTAGTGAAAATCACATTACCCCACACTTGTGACATTTAATGACCTCAACTAAATACTCTCAATGAGATTAAAAATTAAACCTCTTTATCCCAAGATTTATTCCATAGTCATTTAAGGTTAAATAAAATGATATTATTTGGACCATGATTTTAATAGGAAATATTTTCAATGATTCCTCTAAATTAAGTACCTCATTAACTTTTAATTTTCTAACATCCTTGATTCATCATATGTGGTAATGTGATATATTATCTTCCCCTTATTCAAGTGGGTTGATTATTCTCTTCATTAATTATTTCTCTTAACAAGCGGGAAAATTAGATGTTTTTTATTTTAAGCAATCGCATATGTGTTTTACTTATCCATTCAGTTTGACTGGGCCAGAATAAAATAATACTAACAATAAGAATCCCCTAATAATAATTATAATAGTGATTGTATGAAAATAATGTTGGGTGGTGGAATTCTATAGTGTAAATTAATTCTTATTCATGTATTTTTATTCATGAAAAAAAACCTTTTTCATAGTAATGTAGGAAAATTTCAACTAGGTTACCAAATGATCATTTTACTAAAGTTTATCTAAATTACCTAATTTTTTTATATTTAATCCATGAGGTGTAATTTCCCTATAATATACAATTTAATCATGTTAATGTTAAAAATTTTTTTGCATATAAATCAAAATATTTTCCTCCAGAAACCTTATCAATTAATATTATTTTCCCATGTTCATCAAATAAGCATAACAACGTTATCTAATTTATACGTCTCTATGTTTTAATGGATGAGAATCTCAAGTGTTCGGTTATACAATATACACCATTCATAACTCTCCCCCATACATTATTTTATTTTTTAAATTAATATTTACAAATTATGGGTGATGCATTAATTATATAATAATTTTGTTTAGATCAAAAGATATGGGAATCCATAATATATTCTTTTTTTCAACTATAATATGTCATGTTTATTTTTCCATAATTTTCGATCTATTTTATTCTTATAATCTAACCACAAAAATTAGTGTGATAAAATCAGTGTGATGAATCGACGTTAAGTCAAAATCAAAATACGAAAATAGATGTCATGTGCTTGGGTCTCCTCTAAAGTTCACTTGTTTAATATTCTTCAACTTGATTCCTTTAGTAACTCATCCTTTTTACCACTTGATTTTGGATTATTCCAACTTTATAATTTAATAATTAGAATTTGACCAATATATATTCATTGTTAATGACCCTCCTTCTTCTCTAGATTTCAGTACACTTATATATGGGTTTACTTATTGCACCATGGAATTTCTAGACCATCTAGGATCCAGTTTCCAAAAAAATCCATTTATAAATAAAAAAGTGCCAGTTGGATTTACTAGAATAAATTTTTCCATATCAACTTATAGTGAATAATTTTATTTCGTCATTTCACATTTATTTAATTTTCATAATATATCCTTTTAATTTCCCCTAGATTATTCAAATCAAACATTATTTTCTCTACTACACTCTTTTAATCTATGTTTACTCACTTCACAGCTCAGAAATTTCTATGATTAAATCAATTGGTATGTAAAACACTTCAAATATTACTAGTCTATAAATGGAATGAACTAATTGGTGTTTTGTACATATTTCTAAATACCAGTAGTGTATCATACTACTTTTTTTGGAATACTTGGTTGAATTTATAGTTTCCATTATAGATATTTTTTCCAATTCTTATTTAACACTTCAAAATTTGTAAAATTTTAAAGATGGTAAAAATTTATAGTATTTTTTTCCATAGATATTTCTCTATGATAGCACTTAATTGACTAATCATGAAATAAATTCCATTTTTATTGATTATTTCACTTAGAAATCCATATGAATAGAATATTTTATTATGAAAAATATTCATTATAGATGAGAACATGTTATTTATAAAAGAATTATATTCCTGCCACTTTTAAACCTAGTCATCTATTAATAGAATATAATTGTTCCCATGTAATTTTTGTAATGAACCCATAAATTCAAAACACCAATGAAAAAAAATTAACATTTATAATCACAGTCTACAGAATTTCCAATCTTATTCCAAAATTTTTTATTCTCTAAAAACTATAAAAATTATTTTAAAAATATCTTACACCCATTGAAATTGTTTTCCAATATAATCCTCATTATAAACCCATGGAAATAGTCTCCAACCATCTAAAATTCAGTCCAAAAGTAAATGTTTGGAAATGATTAACAATAGAAAAAAATTCATCCGTATTGAAGAATATTTGATCATTTTATATACTCTATTTGTATAGGTATAGAACTTATAAAATTTAATAATTTATATCTTACATGAATCTCTTATAAAATGAATAATCCCAAGCTACCCCTGACCCAGATTTCTAAGCCTGTTCATATAAATTATTGAAGGGCATTCCTAGTCCCCATAGGCAGATAAATAGTACATAGGAATGAAAAAAATATATGAGTTGGAATGATTTTATATGGTACAAAAGGATGGAATAATAGAAGAACCGCTGGGATGTCTAGTATGTCCACTCAATAGTTTATAAGATCACACATATAAACTAAATAGTTTCAATACTAAGATAAACTAAATGAGGTATAATAACATTTCATAACTCAAAAAACTATATGAAAAACTAATTAATAAATCAAATACATCTTAAAGATAATGAATTCCAACATTATAAAAAATATCTAAATGATACTAAATAAACATAAAAATGAAAGAATAAGTTGATTAATACCACATAAAATATAATACCAGTTTGAAAAAATTCAACAACCACCCATCATTATTTTCCATGTAAAAAATATACACATTCATCCTCCACCATAATCATACTATAATAAAATAATGAAACCATTAATCCATTGAAAACCACTATTAAACCTCTTATATTATAGGTTTCAGATTTTATTCCTTGTTTCTATCATCCCCACACCCCATACATAACCTTTAAAGGAAAATATATTCGATTATATTTTCTAAATATAACTAGGAATGTAATAATTTCATTTTAATTAATAAATTTACACTATTTTATCACATAAATTCATTTTATTTATTTTAAACCAACCAACCTTTAAAAAATTCAATATTAGAAACATTTTAAAAAAGGATTCCATTTAGAGAAATTTTTTTTTTTCAAAACATCACTTTTAAAATAACCATGTTAAAATAAATAAAGGATATATTTTGAGGATTATTAAACTCTTTATGTTAAATATATTTATCAGATGAATTATATTTTAGATTAAAAATAAAACACCTACGATATTAATGACATAATCTATAATAAAAAATAAAAATACTATAACTATAAAATAATAATAATATGAAAAGAACCATCAATATAATTATCATGTTCTTACATAGAATCTTGAGGAAAAATCTTGGACAATAACAAAATATGATCCATATAAGTAGTTCATAATATATAAAAATCACTGTAAAACATTGTCTTACCATACTTGTCCTCATCAAGTTGTAAATCCTTGAAATAGTTTGTATTCTCAAAACGGGGCCTCTAGCTAGATAATAATCATAAACATGTTCAAAATGTGAACCTTAATATCCTAACTATATACTCTATGATTCCCATGATATATCAAATGTTGGAATGAAATTAATGGGTAAAAAATATGAATATATATAAAAAATGAATAATAAGACAACCTCATATTCAGGTACCCTTCATAAAAGCATGACCATTATTTAAAGAATAAAATATTGTGAACATGTACCCCAGCTAAGATAATTATATTCACTTACACATTATCTATACTAAATTATCTTTATATAAACCATAAGAAGGCATTTACATCTTGGGTACATTATAATAAGATAAATATCTTTATAAGGTTCCAGCAAGGCCTTTTGAGTATTTTTTTAATAAAACATGTTATGAATTTTTTAAAAACCAAATCATATAACATTATAAAATAATTTAAAATGATCGATGAAGAAAACAAACAACCCTATAAGAACTAAAAACACAATATGTTTCAATGTGCATCCATTAAAATAGTTTTAGAATGAAAAAATTCCATTTAATATGGAATTAATTTGGAATATCCACTTAGTAATTTAGGAAAACACCTGGAATGTATAGTTATATGAAGAATATTTGGAGAATTTAAATATGAGAAATACCCATTTTTTAACTAATTAAAACAATGAAGGAAACATAATTATTTCAAAAATTAAAAATAACTATACATAATACTATTTTCATATGTTCAAATAATAAACAAAGAAATAATGTAAACATTTATTTAAATTTAAAAGTCAATGCATGGGGAAAACTATAATAATCTATCACTTTAAAAACCCAGAATGTTAATTTTCCACATCATGGAATGAAAAAAATTAATTAATAAACAAAAACCTAATCATAGGAACCATTAATTACAAATTGTGAAAAACAAAACCTTAGGTCACCATGACTATCTTAAGGCTAGAAAAAATTAGCCATGGAATCAAGGTCAGGACATGGAGTGGTCTAGATGAGTTATCCTTGAATAATTTACCTCATAAGAGGAAGAAATACTTAAAATATTCAAATTAAATAGGAGGAATGAGAGGGAATGATGCCTAAGACCTTCAGGGAATTAATGGGAGGAAAAGGGGGTACCTAAAAGATAAATATAGGTGAGATAAAATAGTATAATATATCTTTTAATAATCTGGATAGAATACAATATTTCTAATAGATAAAATAACCATTATGTTGGAGATAAATAATCTTGTGGGATCCACGTGGTTAGGTTGAATGTTTTGGTAAAACTTTCTCTAAAAATTAAATAGATATTTGGAAACAACATGACATATATTATGGTTTCCTACATGGTTTGCCCAAATGATTTAGGTGATTGTGCACTAACTACATGTGGTTTCTCCAAGTCTAATGGCAGTACACATAGTCTCTATTAGATATTTAAGAGTCTTAGAATTCGTTTCCCATTAATTATATGATAACCATAAATATTAATTTTTTGAATAATATTACTTTTAGATAGTCTAAAAGTTTTGGTCACATGATTTTGAAATTTTTATGCAAGTCATACATACTTTATTATAGTTATACCACCCCCTCCCACGGTCTAGGTGCATTTTTATCACTAATAGTTCACTTATCATGTACCCAATCAAGATTCCATATTTTATACAGAATTCAAAGTAATGGATTTTAGTGAAGAGTAAAGATAAAAATAAATAAATAATAATTTTTATACTTAAAAATGAAACTATGAGTGTGAATATTCTTCCCACAAAATCACTTACTATATCTATAATGTTTTAGTAGAAATGGTTGATCAAATAACCAATGTTGGTTTAAAATTATCCCAACATCTCAAACCCAAAAATTGAGGAGTGGAATTTCATCCATTAGGACAATGTATTCAACACTAACAAAGTTTAGTTTTACAAAAAAACTCAATTATGTTCCATAGAGAACCTCATAAGATACAATTTATCACTATATATTTCATTATTAATATGGATTTTCAGTGTAAAAAATTTACCCAACATCATTATATATGGGTACCCATAAAATATTATAGATTATATTTCTTAAACGGAATCAAAGTCAGTGAATCTAGAACACATAATTTTGTAGATATGGGATTAGGGAAACAATATACCCCACTTGGAAGTTTTACAATACCTCATTTATTAATAAATAATGAAATATTCGATATAAAAGAGATCATATATAGTTTTATCAGCATGATATATAGAATTCATATAATATAACGACCCTCCATGAATGATCAATTACACCAAAAATCAAATAATGATTGAATGAATTAACATGAAAAATATCTTTGACACAAGTTTCTCAAAATGGGTTCCCACACCACCCAGGGTTAAATCCATTAACAACACAAATAAGTCTCATATATAGTCACCAATGTTTCTAAAACACTATAACAATGTACATCCCACAATAAGTTTAATGAATCTTTTTAAAATTAAAATTCTAGTAAATTTATCACCTTTGATAATTAACAGTAAAAAACTAGATATATGAATAAAAATAATAAAAATAAATACCATAAGTTTCTACTATAATAGTACCTCGTTTTACAGGTTTAATCTAAGAATCCATTAAATTGTTAGACCTAGATCAGATCATTTTATGCACAACTCCTCTATACAACGTTTATTAATAACACATATGTTCACTAATACCAAGGGATATAGGATCTAGCTAACATGAAGGATTATTATATTCACGATTACCATATTTATGGCATAATAGAGTCTTACTCCTAGATGAAGATGATGAGAATAAAAAAGATAACACTTCAATACCTAAACTAATATGATCACAGTAGGACCAATTCTCATTTCCACAATAGGATTTTATTTTACCACTCTTGAGGAAGGTATAAATTTCAATCACCTCAAGAACTCAATACAAGATTGCCTCAATTCGGATAGCATACATCACTACCTCCATATTAGAGGTTAAGTCAAAATCAGATACTTTTTTCTAATGTTTAAAATGATTTCCTATTATAAAATTTAAATCCATTGATGAATCACATAAGGATATTTTTTTATTCATGATACCAATTACTTGAAACAATGATCATAATATTATACCAATTGATAATAATACTAATGTAAATATAACTTTATTAGCTATGAAAATTTCATGATCTCATGAAATAATGTTTGTATATACAACACCTTAAAACCTTCCCAATAATTTTCTTATGATTTATTATAAAAAATATATTTACACTAATTATATCCCATAACCTCAAGAATAAAGTTAGAAAAAATAATCGTAATATTCTTAGGGAGTTTAATATGGTGATTTTTTAAAGATCCCACGATTAGTCTACCACTTTGTGAGAATCCTAGAACCCATGTACAAGAGGATAAATAAATTATAAAACTCTGAGATATTTTTCATATGATAGTAAAAGATATAAATAAAACAATATTATAAAGATATAACTGAAAAAACTTTTTCATCAGAAAAAATATGATAAACTTGGGGGTTCTCTTATGGAGAATCACCCAAGTACCCATCTTGATGTTCTATAAAGACTTGGTCAGGGAATATTATTAATGTTTATGACATAAAAAAATCAAAATTAACATCAATATTCAATACAAAATTAAACTAAACATAAAACAATGAAAAAATCTCAAAATATCACGGGGATTACACTTATTTCACCACAATACCCAACATTTACTCATTTAAAATTCAAACCAAAAGAAAAACACTAAATTCCCCTTATGAAATCACCATAAACACATTTTTGAAAACATTTACCAACAAAAACTCTCAATTTCTCAAATTCATATTACCAAATATTCTAAGGTAGATTCGAAAACATTTTACATAATCTTCAATGAACATTAAGTAAAAAACTATTGTAAAACTAAACATCCTTTAAAAATGATATCATCATATATTTTATTATTAAAAAATAAATTAACCAAGCAAAATGGAATAAAAACCATTATAAAAACTAAATTATTAGTTAATAAAAAATATAAATAAACAAGAAAATTTTAAAATTAAAATGAACCAACAGTCAAAAAATTAAAAATGTCAAAACTATTAAAAAATTCACTTCATAGTCCTGAGAACATTGTGATAACACTGTTAAGTCATCTAGAATCTACATAGAACAATCCATACTCTTTGGGAATGTTTTTCCAAATCATGTATTACAAACCATGAAACACTGGTTTTCTTCCCCTTTTTACTCCAAACTTTAGAGTTTCTCAAAATACCTCCTAAATCTTAAACAGAAAACATATATACTAAAATAATTCTTAAATACCCTATGAATAAATGCGAATAAAGATCAAATTTGAGACATAGACCTCCCCAAAAACAATGGTAAATTTTGGTTAAATATGATTAGTCTTAAAATAAAATTTACAAATAATTCATATGATCACATATGTAAGATATGTTTGTTCACGATTTATAGAAACCAAATGAGGCATTAGAACCTATCATAACACATAAGAAATATATAATAATAATAAAAAATACTATACATATCAAAGATGAGGTAACCAAAATTTAAATAAAATAAATATATTATACTAAAAATATAGTAATATGAATTTTATTGATAAAATAGATTAAAAAATTGTTAAATAAAAACCACAATCCTTAACCACTGTCTCTATAAACTTACTGAGGTATCTTAACTTTATACCTCTATCAAAACTGAACTAGAATATAACAATAAAATAAAACATCCATGTGTTTTCTATAATAAACATATAATGTGATAGGAATTGTAAAAGATTCCCAGTAGGTATCCCCCCAAAACCACATGCATAAGTTTTAAAGGTAAATCCATTACATGCTACTTTGGAAATACAACTAGGAAAGTAATATTTCCATTAAAATAAAAATAAATCACATTATTCAATAATTTTAATTAGTTTTATCCATGTTAATCCATTTAACACTAAAAAATTGATCATACATTAAAAGTTTTTGTTGAAGAAAAAATTTTAATTAAAAGTAATAATTTTAAAATTACAATTCGAACATAACTAAGATAGAATGAGTAAAAAAGTGAACATGTGATTTAATGAATGATTCAAGTAAAATATTTTTTAATGTGAATTATAATTGAAAACTAAATAAATCTACCAAGATAAAAAAACATCATCCTCTTCAAATAAATATTAAAAAAGGATAACCATAAACTAATAATAATAGGAAATGAAAAATCAAGATCATAATCATTGGAACAATTATGAGATCTGGGGAAATATAGGAATAAACTAAAACATAATCCATATAATTAATACTAGATATGATTATTTCTCCCTAAAAATTATTCAAACCCTAGGTTTCTAACATAGGATAAAATCTAAGAAGTAGGTTGCGGTCATTACTTAGCGATATTGGAAAAAGAATAATCCAAAACTAGTATTGATATGAACACTTATATCCCACGAAGCAACTATTTTTTCACAATGATATATAAAATGGTTTTGTAAAATAAATAAGTAAAAAATTTAATTTATATTAAAAAATATTCATAACAAACCATTAAATCCATACACCCTTCACAAAAGGCACCCCTTTATAGAAAAAAACATTATAAACATGACCACCCAAATTAAGACATTTCTATTCAATAACACATTATTCATACCACTTTATGATTATAAAAACTTAAATTAGAGGCCTAAATCATGGGTATATTACATCAATTAAACCTGTAAAAAGGTTTATAACTAATAATTTGTCTATTTTTAAGAAACCAAATAAAAAATCATTTTTGAAAACAAAATCACATAAAATCATTAAAGAATATAAAATGACTAAATAAAATAAAAAACAAAATTCGGAGGTCTAATAAAAGAATATTATTGAAATTAAATATTTTAAATTTGTTTTAGAATCCAAAAATCCCATTAATTAGGAAAATAAATTGGAAGATACACACAGTAATTTAAGTAAACACTATTATTGAATTCTTATATGTAAATAGTATGGATTAATTAAATATAAGAAATAACCATTTTCATGAAATTAAAACCATGGTAGAAATAATTTTGTTTGAAAAGGATCAATAAATATTCTGAATAAAATTAAAAAAATTTAAATATTGAATTAAAATTAGAAATAAGTCGTGGTTCTAAATTTAAAAATATTTACGTTGAGCAATCAACCTCAATATATTTTTTATCACTAACAGCGATGTTAGTCCACTATAATAGGGAAAGAAAACGTATAATGAATCATTATGACACCTAAAATATTAAATCCCCATATATGAAATCTTGCACCATCCTACCCTAGGTCACCATGACCATTATAATTCTAGAAGATAATATAAAGGTAATAAAAGAAAAGATATAGAGAGGTATAAATGAGTAATCCTTGATGAAATAACATTAAAAGTGGAATAAATCATGGATAATCTCATGGAAATTGGAGTAATAAGAGAAAATTTTGATTAAACATAGAAGTTTATAATGGGAGGAAAATAGTACTAGTAAAGATTATATTTTAATGAGGGGAAAATGGGTAAAATCACAATGTTAATGATATGGGAACACATAGGTAAACAATGACTTATCACTTCAAATAAAACTGGATAATCCTGAGGGGAGGTTGCATGGTTTCTTAAACCATATTAAATCTATTCAATGGAAACTATGAAATCATACCCCATATTTAATTGTAACATACATGACTTGGTCACATGATTTATGTGGCCATAAACTAGCTGTGTGAGGTTAATTCATGTATAAAGCAGTCCACACTATTACAACCGGATATAAAAGAGGTTTTTTGAGGTTTTGACCCTAAAAATTGGTTGATCATGAACATTAATGTTTTTCATCATCTTACAAAATTATAGTCTTCATGGGTTTTCCACATGTTTAATGAAACTATGTAAGAAACATGGTCACTCCACTAGAGAGCTTCCTCTAACTAACATGGTCAGGGTGTATAGTTACAATAAACCATGTGATAATGATATAACTTTTCATACATAATTATTTACAATAAAATCAAAAGGAATTAACAAAATGTAAAATTTCAATGGAAATATAAACAAATAAAAAATTCCATACATCAAATTTTAACTATAGGTGTAATAATTCTCACCAACATATTAATTTTTATCACTGTAATTCCATAGTGGAAAAGTTCAATAAAAAATGGAAGTGGATTTAACTTCCTCACTAGAAAATAAAATATAAAAATTATGTAACACCATAAATTATACCAAAATAAATTATATGACACTAACCAAGTTGAATTACATAACTAAACTCAATTATGTTTCTCAGATAACATTAGTAGCTACAATCAAAATCTAGGTATTTTATCTTAAATATGAGACTTGAGCTTACAAAAGACACCCAACTTCATCATAGATTGGTAATAATAAAAGACTCTATATAATATTAATTATAAGATATCATGATCAATTAATCTATAAGTCAACATATGTTAGCGTTGGGTAATGAAAATAAACACCTTTCCTGGAAGCTTTAAACCACAAACCTCCCAAGGAAACAAATTTTTTTGATAGAAAATAGATCGTCTGTGTGGGTCTCCCCAACATATTATCAATTACTCTAATAAACAGATTCTCCAAAGATTACTAATAACACCAAAATATCTATTGAATAATGATTTATCAATTTGACCAAGAGATTCACCAAAAAAAATCCAATTTCTAAGTTCCCACACCACCCATGTTTTGATCCATAAATGACACAAATAACACTTAGATATAATTACCAATGACATAGAAACACTCTAAAATGGTACTTTCTATAATAAGGTTTAAAAATATCCTTAAAAATAGATTTTTTATAGTTATATCACCTCAAATAAATAAAAACAAAAAAAACTAGATATTAGAAGAGTGAATTTAAAAAAGTACCTAAAAAAGCTGTTATATCAACACCAGGTTCAATATGTTGAACCTTGGTATCCTCCAAATAGGTTGATTCAGATCCCCTGCCTTTATGCCTGGATCATCTAAAAAATATGTACAGACGACCTATATAGTGACAAATATAGATGGTCTTATGAGCTTCCAAACATAATATCATCTTATAAATTTTTTTACCTCTCTAAAGGAATACCAATGTCCTACATTAGGAAAAAGATATTAATATAAAACATTATGGACCCTTAATTAAACCACCAATATGATCATACTTGACTCACATATACTTTATATCATTTTAATTCAGTTAACTACTTCTATTAATAGAGGTAATATAAATCCATTTCAGAACTCAATCTATTATTGCCTATATTTTAACAATATGTTTCATTAACTCCAAAGAAGATGTTATGTAAAAATATTATAAAATAATCTAAATTCTAAAAAAATATCTCTTCTAAATCACCTAGAATTTATTGAATTTTCAATGTAATAAAAAATTAGATACAAAATCAATTTAATGAAACAATGTGTATACTCCAATACCGACCAACCTTCCTACTTAATATGATACAATACCACTTTCTCAGAAATATTTATAGTCTTAGGGATGAACTATAGAATAAAAAACACCTTAAATGATTCCCAAGAATTTTTAGTTGATTTAATATAAAAAATTTTATTCCACCACTTCAATCTCTAAACCAAAATTATAAAAATATTAAACTTAATCTTAAATGGTTCAAGGAGTTCAATATGGTTACACATTTTCTAAACATCTCACAACCACTATTATACATCATAGGAATATGTGTACCCATGTAAGATAGGAGGTTTTTGTATTTAAACTCTTGGATATAATATCTGTATAGGGATTGAAAATTAAGAACACTATTCTTAGGTGACATATTAGATAAATAAAATGACCAAGATAATCATTAACCAATCATAGGGTTTAATTATAGAAAATATCCCATAGCACTTAATTTCCATAAATACATGGTAGGGGTATAATCTAAAAGTTTAAGACACATAAAACGCAATAAAAATAATCCTAATGATTTGGAGAATAATGAAAGTAAACATAAACCAATGATCCAATCTAAAAATATCTATAGGAATCCATTTATTCAACCTCAATACCAAAACATTACTCTTTTAAAACTCAAAATGTAAGAGAACCACAAAATTTATCTTATGAAATCACCTTAACCACCTTTTCAAAAAATTTAAAACCAACACTCACAATTTCTAAAAAACAATTTACCAAGTCTTCCAATGGATATTCAAAAAAATTTCATAGAATCACCCATTAAAAATATCTACCAAACCATTATAAAACCGAACCACTTTTAAAAGAAATAAAACCAAAATTTTTCTTATAAAATTTTTTTATCAAAGCCATGATATAATATAAATCCTTATATAAACCAAAATTCATCTTTAATCAATAATAAAATCAAAAAATAACAATTTTAAATAATAGGTACCAAAAATGAAAATTTTTAAAAGACCAATATAATTAATATTTTGGCGACATGAGCTGGTGAACCATGAACTACCTATTCAATTTACCCTATAAATGACCATGATTAATCTACAGAATCTATGAATGATTTTCTGGACTGTGAGAAATAATCCCGCAACCTTGGATTTTTTTTCATTTTCAGTCCAAATTTTGGAGTATCACAAAATAACTCATACATCCCTAAAAAGACACAAATAAAAAATAATTCTAAAAAATCCTAAAAAAATCTAGAAAAAATATCAAAATTAAAACACAGACATCCCAAATACCTGAGTAAATTTATGTTTTAATATGATAAGTGATTTCTAAACATTTACCAACACCCACACCTCATGTTATAATAATACTGTCTCATATCAACCATGAATCCTCAAATAAGAAACTGCATTTGATACCGTTTTTTCATAATTCATCCCGGACTACCCCATTACCCAGGTACCAGATATGGTCCATGTAATGTTCCAACATACATTACCAATTACCCATTTTGGAAAATTTTTTCTAGGAATCAAATAAAACATAAATAGAAATTATTTTTCATGAAAATAATATTTAATAACTGAACCCCCACATAGAAGCCCAACATGAAGAATCCATAGGTTAGGAGATCACACATATAAAATAATCATGTTTAATATTAATAAAAACCAAACAATGTATAAGAACATATCATAAATCAGAAACCATAAACAATAAGAAACACTAATAAATAAATATAATAAAACCCAATGATGAGGAAATAAAACATTAAAAACAAGACATACATGTGAAAAAACAATCTAGAAATGGGATTTCAAAGAGTCTTGAAACATTGAGAATAACTAAAAAGAAAGATAAAATCAAATCTTATAACCACCTATCTCTATAAACTAAGTGAAACACATAGACTTTATGCATCTAATAAACCCAAAATAGAATCCAACAACCTAACAAAATATTAATTTTGAAGCTATATTGAATATATAATATCATAGTCTGTGATAAAAATGATTAGTATGTATCCTCCTCACACCCCATTCATAGCCTTTAAAGGTAAATCCATTCCATGATCATTTGAAAATATTATTTAGAAAGTAATATTTTAATTTTAATTAAAACTAATAACTTGGTTTAATCAATTAAATTCATATTATATTGGGTAAATCATTCTCCATTTGAAACATATTCATGCTTTAAATTATTTTATAAATGAAATAAATTTAATGTAAAACGAACTATTTTAGAATTATATCTTGAAAATAAACTGTTTATAATAAATAAAAGAGAGGTATTGATATTTAATAAACCATTTAAGTTATATATATTTTTAAAGTTAATTAAACATAACATAAAAAAGAAAATAGCTATGATAATAGCCATATAATTTATAATTAAATACCGTTATTGGATAATAATTAACAAATAACTGTAGTAAAACAAAAATCAAGATCATATTCATTGAAATAACTACGTTCTATTAGTAAAATCTAGGGAAAAATAAAAACATAATCCATCTAACTAGTGCCTTAAAATATTTTATCTCCCAAACACTCAGACTTATCCTACCTCGCCTAACATAGGGGAAAACACTCGAAGCATGGAATGATTCTCACTTGGGTCCACTATCTAGAGCTAGTAAATTTTGTGGATATGTATATTATACCCAACTAATCTTTTTTCCCCATGAAATATAAAATTTATATGAGAAATAAATGACTAGAAAATAGTAATGTATAATAAATAAGAATCATAACAGACCCTCGCATTTGAACACCCTACCCAGATGCATCCCATTTATTTCAATAATAAAATAAAGTATACATTTCCACAAACCAAGATAATTTTATTCACACATAAATTAAACATACTAATTAACAATACATAAAGCATAAAAGGGGACTCATTCATGGGTGTATTAAATTGAAAAAATCCTCAATATGTAACTAGGCTACTTTATCCTTTTTTATCAAACCAAGTCTTAAAATAATCATTTTTAAAACTCAAATCATATAACATCATCAAGGAATCTAAAATTATTAGAGAAGATAATAATCAACATGATAAGTACCAAATATACCCTCAGTTTGAATTTTAATTCTTTAAAATATTTTGATAATCAAAAAATATCCTTAACTATGAAATTCATTTGGATGTTCCACATATGAATTTTATAAGCACTAGGTTTTCATAGCTATATAAACATAGTTTGGAGACATTGATATAATAAAAAAAGTATGTATGTAATGAAAATTAATGGAGAAAAAAATACATTCAAATAGGATAAATAACTATACTTAATACAATTTTAAGATGTTAAAATCTTGAATTAAAAGATCTAAGATATTATTGATTAAATTTGAATCCATGTGTAATAAAAAACCTAACCCAATCCATCATTTTCATTAACCGTGATGTTAATCTAACATAAAAAGACAATAAAAACCCTAATGATTAAACATGAACCCTAAAACATTGTAACCCACCAATAATGAATATCAACCCATTGGTCACCATTTAAATCTTAATGATAAAAAATAATAGGACATGAACTAAGGCGGTGAGAGGGAGAGATAAAGATGATTTAATAGTGAATAATTAATTTTAAACGTGGAATAAATACATGGAAAATATTACAGAAGGGGGAGGAATGAGAGGTATTGATTATTAAGATCATTGGTGTTCATATAGTATAAATAAAGGTCCCAAAAAATGTCAAATTTTGTTTATGAGAAATGGTTAAAATCATAATTTTTATAATCTGGTAAGACAAAATGGTTTATAAAAATGTATTAAACTATTGGAATGATTCCTCATTAGACTAGGGGAGTGACATATTTTTGAAACATGGTTTGGTAAAATGGGTGTGGGTAATGAAATAACCATTTTAAAAGAACACCCCATATGTCTAAATGACCAATATAGATTTTCCACCCAGTTTTGGAGACTATGTATCAATTATGAATGATTAATCCATGTATAAAGGTAGTAAAAATAGTTTCTAATAAACAATTACGTGTCTTTCACATGGTTTCTATTTAAATATGTGATACCTAAGTGATTTAATTTTTGCCATTACCTTACCCATGTATATTCAGCAAAGTTTTCCAACATAGTTTTTAAAAACATCATCTGGTTTTTCTTACTCAATATGATAGATTCCTCTCCCTCACATATTCATGGGGAAAAATTACCAATAACTATTCCCTAACCATTTCCCCATTCCTTCATCCCAATTTCTTATGAAATTGAAAATAATTTTTCTGAACAGAAACGTAATAATAAAAAAAATAAAATAATAAATTTTATACTTGATAATTATATAGTTTGTGTGAAATCTTATTTTCATTCATTTCCATATTTTATAACATTATTCCTTTGAAAATATAATTTTCAAATCCACAATATCATAGAATAAATAAATTTTTAACCAAAAAGTAATTCTCATCTATAAACTATCTGTTAATAGGATTAAAATTATCTTCTTAAATAACCTCTAATTTTGAAAATATTTCTACAACCTACTTCTTAGATCCATTTTATATTTTATATCAATGTAATCCATTGGTAACAATAACACACACCTAATTATACTATGTTTTTTTCCTTCATAGACAATATATACATCAGTGTTGAATGGACAGGGTAGATAATCACCTTACACCAAATTAGGTTGGGTTTAAGTTTCTCCATTCCATA
Source organism: Viscum album (assembly GCA_963277665.1). Classification (NCBI taxonomy): domain Eukaryota; kingdom Viridiplantae; phylum Streptophyta; class Magnoliopsida; order Santalales; family Viscaceae; genus Viscum; species Viscum album. Next base: position 1,772,434,286 of record OY728165.1, on the reverse strand, counting down.
AAAAACATCCAAATATAACCTTCCTCATTGTGAAAAAATTCAACTATTCTCAATAAATAAATTATAGAGAATTGTAAATCACATTTCAATACATTTTATATTCCAATGGATAACTCTAACTTTATAGTTTACAGAAAAACACATGATTTTGAAATATAGTGATAGATATGGTGTATTTATTATAAGATCAATTCCTTCACTAATTTTATAAAATAATTTAAATATTCGTTTTAAAATTGAATTCAGAATCCTTTATAAAAAATTATCATAATGAAATAGAAGATTTCATGAAATGATTTATAAATCTTCTTTCAAATCTTTCAGGTTTGTGGATACTTTTGAATATTTTCATGGAATTTGTTGTTATAAGTGTTTAAATTTCTTCAATATTAGATTTTTATTCTTAAATTGTGTACTAGGTAAGTCTTTATCAAATAAAAAAATCCTTCCATTACAACGAATTATAATTTTTCCCAATTAAACAAGGTTTATATAATCAGATTAGTCTAGAAGTTGTGATAAATATTCAATGAATTATTCAAGAATAATCCTTATAATTGATAAAAAATATATGAAAACATTAATGATATTCTATACCATATTTGTTAATATTTCCATCATACATTAATATTTTTATACCATGGGATTCCCTAAGAGTGGAGGGGTAAACCTGGGTGTCGACGTTTTCTTAAACATTGAAAAGATATAGTCCCCACATTGGTACGAACCTGTTATACCTGTTAGATTGAACTAAAAATTCATCAAAAATACATATTAAAAAAATAATTTCGGACGCACCAAATTTAAATTCTTTCACTACTAAGGGAAAGTCCAAGGATCACATAGTAATAGATTTTCATTCATATAAGAATCCACAATACAGCACATGATTATTTGGATTACAATTGGAAACCCCTAATCACCCAATTCCAGGAAAATTAACTTTATAATAGATTATGGAATAACACAATGCATCCCTTATATTACTTCCATAATCTCCTCCTTGATCACTATATCAAAATAATTCTATATTAGTTTAATAACCAGAATGTTTCCTTCTCATCATCAGTAATATATTGAATTATTTTCATTATTAATTCTATAAAATGATGTTCCAATGTTCTCCCCAATCATCCAAATTGATTATAAAAAATAAAATCAAAAAAATAAATAAATAATATCTAGAAACATTCTTCACCACATAAAACCAATCTAGTAAACTTAAGAACGTAACCATGATCACATGTCCTTGATCACATGACCCTATTCATGCATCTTTTTCATGTGTCCCAACCTACATGTCTCTAATATCTTGACCTTAGTCACTCGACCATGAGTGGAAGACTATGAGAACTTAACACCTGGTCAAGATCTACTTATGAACTTTTTATTCAGGAGCCTCCTTACAAACTCTACATTCTCATCCCCAATCTCATAATAAAACACATGATTCAAATTTTGGGACATTTTCTCACATTACATCCCTTCTCCCCAAGCCTTTTCTCTAGATCATATATATTATCAACAAATATGATTTATTAATGATTTGAAAAATGAACTATTTATAGAATATTTTCACTATATTATTCATGAGAGAAGTTATTATACTATTTATTCCACCAACATAAACAAAATTACTCGTTTTCAAGTGATTTATGAGACCACTCAACCTTTCAATCACATAATGGATTCTGATTAATATGATTTCATTACTATGTAATGGATATCCTCCATCACATAACTCTTTTCACAAAACACTCATTGTGTAAATCACTCGACCCTCATGATCCAATTATCACACAATGTCTCTTTCATTTAAAACATTTCTTTATTTATAAATTTCATACAACCTCATTGCTTGTAATAGTAAAACTCCCATAGAAAATTTGACTTACAGAGTTCACATTATTCCTTAATTTATATTCATTTAAATTAAAAATGATAGTGTAATGGGTATAAACTTCTGTGATTCATGTAAAACTTAAGGACATACATGAAAATATTATTTTTCCCCGATTTTAAGTAAAATAATTTGGAAAATGATGGGAAATAATGAAATCTTCAGAAAAATTATTTGAGGTTACATATGGCCTAACTAATTATGAAAATAATCTTACTAAAACATCAATCATCATGATAAATTCTGAATCAGATTATAAAAAACAAAATAATAAACTCTAAAAAAAGATCACCTTGCTTCCAGTATCCCCTCTGTGGGTTTCTAGAAATACAATGTGAAATTCAATCCTACAATTTATATAAACATATAATGAAAATATTATCCATTACTGTATGTTTACACAAGAAATTCTTAACGTATAAAACAATATTTCATGAGATAATTCTATTCATTAAGAAATTATTAAAACTACCCTTATCTTCATGCTCACGTAAATTCCATACCACAGACACACGTTAATCACATTCCCTATAGATTATATCTCCCCCTGATATCACCACAAAAAAGTCCCCTTAATAAGATACCTCCTATTGGCTGGTAATCATTGAATATCAATGAAATATTCCCCCAATTAAAAATAAACCCAAATATATAGAACATTATAGCCATGAAAAAATGGTTAATGTAATTCATACAACCATGTTAGGGGAACTTCGAAATCTCCTCATGCTGAAAGAGGTGGCTGAACACTACAGTTTAACAAATGTTTTTTTAAATATTTTTATATATAGTATCTTAGTCATTATGTCTTATAGTTGTTATTTATTTCCAATTTGTTTTACTATTACCATTCCTTGATCGAACTGATATATAATGAAGAGATACCAGAACTCAATATGCTTGTGACATGATTGTTTTACTAAAATTTTCATGAGATCAATCACAATCATTTTATCACATTAAATGAAAATTAGGTGATTGACATTATCATTGATATCTTCCAATTTTTTTTTTATCTAAAAAATATTAGTCCATGCCTTAGTCACTGAGATATATTTATCTTCAACCAATCTTAGTTATGTTATTTTATTTTTTCTCTCATCTATTCAACACATTTACATCAAATAAATAACACACCACCACTTGTAAAATTTCAATCTACAACATCAATGTCCCAATCCCCATTTAAAGAAGATATAAATTAATTATTTTTCTCATTATCAAAGAGTAAGAAAAATTGATATTACCTTGGATATACTTCATGATCCATTTAACAATTGCATGATACACTTTCCAAAAAGTAATATAAAAACATTCCACCAAAAATATTGAAAAAAATGATTATAGGATGTGTCCCATTAAAATTAAATAGTATTACAATGATCCTCATGTATATAGTTGGATCTAAATATCTTTGATATACACATTTTTGGAGCATCATTTCAACCAATTCTGGACATCACATTGGTATGGAATTATACATGTTGAATTTATACGTCATCTCTTTTACATTCATAGCCTAAGATACAATGTTATATCCTATTAATTGAACCACTTGGAGCGTTATAAAATATTGTATTTCACATATCATTGAAATTTAAAACTCTGATATCATAATTTTCTAATTTTTTTTCATAGAATTATTTTTTATTCAGTGAAATATGATATCATCCATATATACTATCCCCATGAATTTTTCTTCTTGAGAAGTTTTCACATTCAAATTATGGTATACATTACCCATTTAAATTCTAGATTCTTCAAGACTGAGTCAAGGTGGGAATAATATTATATTTGATATTGTTTTAGATCATAAATTTCTTTTTTTAATCTACGCACTTTGGTTTCAAGTTCTCCAATAAATAATCTTACTAATGAAACATTATAACAAAAAACTAGATTTGAGATACTAGATATCATTACTATTGGAGAAATAGAAATATTATTAACAATTTGAATAAGAAAACATGATTTGGATTTTAAATCACATTAAAAGTAATATTAGGAAAAAAACATATCCATTCTCAATGAGTACACTATACAATGGAAACATAATGCTTAACAAATTTTTTCATTAGTAGCACATTAATCTTCACCCCTTGAAATAGAGTGTTTGTAATTTAACATAAATATCAGTATTAAAATATAAATCATGATATAAAATCTCAAATAACTGGTATATAAATAAAAAAAATTAAATTAGTTTCATATTATCAAACATGTCTAAAATGGATGAATTTGAGACAAAAAGCATTCCTTCTCCTCATCAATTCTATACATGCACCAAAATTCATGGATATCTAATCTAAGATCATTAAATAAATAAACAAGAATAATATTCATTAAAATAACCAAATATACACCTAATTTTAAATCATTTTATACTTATAAATATTAGCTATACTTTACCTATTTTCATCATCGGGTGTATGCAATCTTTATTGACCAGAACTAGTTTCATAAAATAAGATTTATAATAAATTAAATTTTTAAAATTAAGTCACTATTAGATCATATAACACACTATAATATATTTTTCAATAATGTAATATAAATCTATAATTTCATTTCACATTAGTTTTGGTTATGAACTTTCAATATCAAATTGATGATGATCATGTATAATTGATTCTTAATGAATAAAAAGTGTTTTCTTAATTAACATGTTGAATGTAAATATAAAAATAACATGAAAAAATAAATATTTACATATTAATATCATATTAAACCCATAAATATGTTCTCATTTCCATTCATTATATAAATGCATGGTATTATCTATGTAGATAGTTAACAAGACCACAACATAAACACCCTTTAACTCATTGGATGAGTATGGTTAAAGTGGTTATTATTTTGACACAATATCATTATAAAGAGAATATTTATGATATTATTTTTATGTTCTATGATGTTTATTTATATAATAATATTTATTATAAATAATTAAAAAAGTTGATGATAAAAAATACTATCTATGGAGGTGTTAGTCCGTACACACATAATATTAATATTCTGTTTTTTTACTAAGTGGTTTGAAATAAATAATTAATTTTTGTAATATTAATATAAAATAAATTAATTTAATATTGATACTAAAGTGACCATATTATTAGGGTGATAATATATTTGGGAGAGTAAGACTAAAAATAAAAACATAAGAAAGAGAAAACACTTTCTTTGGGGACTTGATCTTTCACTGTTAGTATCCTTGATATTAATTAGATTATGAAAATTATGACTCACCTAAGGCTTATTTTATTGGGAGGTGTTATAGGGTTATTAAAATATAGATGATTAGATTATTAATGTTATGGTTATGCATATCTTTGAACGGTGTAAGTGGTATGCTTTTGTAATTGAATGTAAGAGATATTTTTGAAACACCTATACAGTTCTTAATAGTGCAATTTCATTTTCAAGGTCCCAAAGATACAAAATGGAAAATATTATCAGATAATCCTGTACTGAATGGGAAAAAGATCACCCATTAAATTAAAGTCTTGTATTTAAAAAATTTAGGATATTTAAACAAAATTATACACAATTAACACTTTTTTAATTTTACCGTGATAATTAATTTTTAAACATAGTAGTTAATTTTAAAGAAAAAATATTTAGTTGAACTTATTAATTAATTTAAATATAAAATTTTAAACATTGAAAAAAATTTTACCAAATACAAATTTTTAGAGGTATGAAAAGTTAATTTGAAAATTTAAACACTTATACACATAAAACAACTTATTTGAGAAATAATGCTATCATGATTTCAAATTTATATATATGATCAAATTATAATAATTAATAATTTTAAATATAGAAATTTATTTATTATTAAATTAGTAAAATCTTTTTGAAATTAAATAAATTCCCAAAATTAACATCTCCATGAAAATACTTTATTTAAAGTGAAAACAAAAACATATTTTTTTTATCAAAGTAACATTTTACATTAGTTTTAAAAATGAATTTAATAGGTTCTATTTGTAGATTAAATATATTGAAATGAATAATTTTATTACTTAATTTCATATTTTATTAATTTAATAGTTTTGAAAACGTTTGGGTTATTATTATATTTTAAAGAAATCATAAAAAATGTTATTTTTGTAAATACCACATTTTTGAATAAAAATCATAATTTTTAGAGATCTCAAAAAAAATTAATATTAAGTCAATATTCTTATGAAAATATTAAATATGTAGTCAGTTTTATTAATTTTAATTTTTAAAAATTATAAATTCCATTTTTGAATGGAATCATAAAATATAATCGAAATCATTTTTATTCAAAATTGAAAATTTCAATTATTAACTATTATTATTATTAATTCATATCATTTAAATGATAAATTTTTATTATCCAATTATAAAAATAGAACATAATTTATTATCAAGAATTGTATTTTTCATGAAATATAAATTCATATTTCATAAAAAGTAAATTTTCATTAAAATACTTTCTTAAATAATAAAAGATCTTATTAGTAATTTCAGGTATGCTAATTGTATTTAATTTATATTAAAAGTAAAATTTACATTATTTATACTTATATTTCATTAATCAGTTACACATATCCATTCACTCTCATCCAATTTCTTTGATTTTATGGTCATACATAAATATTTACATTTAACTATATATATTATGGTTTTATTTGTGTTTTGACTTATGTGTGGAGAAAACCATTTAACACATTGAAAGGTAGTTATATATTAAAATATTATAGTGGTACATTATCCCCAATTGAATAAATTAGATCCTTGAAATTTTTATTATTACTCACTAAAGAAAGTAGGTGAGGGTATTCTTATCATATTCATCATTCATGACATAGCCACTACCAAGAAATAAACCATATTCTCTTAGGATATATTAAGATACCAATATTTATAAAAATTCTATTAATATTTCCAACAATTATATACCCAATAATGTATAATGTATATTATTATATTCCTTATAACATAACTTTCCCAGAACCATTTGAATCTTCAATTCAATAAACCAAATAGATGTTTTATATTCTTCTAAATATTTACTTTATATTTAACCCTATGATGGTATTAACCCCTAGTTTATAAGGTCAAAAAAATTTATTTATATCATTATCCCAAAAATGTGATGAAGTTCACAAAAATATCATGAATCAATTATTAATTCTAATGATACCGATACTAACTAACATAATTCATCAAAATCAAACCACTATTTATTATGTCAACATAAAGCATATGTTAAAATAAAGAGTTATTTATACCTTAAAAACATTTTTCATTAATAGTTATCACAAAAATATAAACTTCTCATAAAATAGCATTTAACAGTTAATAATATTATTTAATATATTTTTCCACTCCTTAAAGTAAAAATACTGTAGAATAATCCTTATATGTTTCACATATTCCTCACAACTTTTAGAAAATACATGAATACAATTGATAAATATCACTCACAAAATAGAATCTCTAAGAGTTTAAAGATTATAAAATTAAAATATCACTATGTTAGGAAAGATTAAAAATATCACCATTTTTATCATAATTGGAAAATAATTTTCTTCTCAACCATTTTCGTATGTTCCCTTATTAGGTTAAAATACATAGTGGTTTTTAAGAACATACTATCATCAACTAGATTTTCATGATCCTGTTTCAACCAATTACCAAAACCAAAATAATTATTATAATATCCATAATATTAATATAAAAATACAAATTTGAATATTCCTTCCCTACTGAGAGAATTTTTTATAACATATAATATTTTTAGATCAACCTATGAATCTCCTTGTTCAATCATTGGTTATCCATGGCCATTTTAATATTATGTATTCTAACCTAAACATATTAAATCCCTCATAATGGTTTATATAGATAATGTGTTTAACCAAATAATATCTTCTAAAATTATCATGATAGGTGTTCAGTACGGTCTCATTTTCATAGACCAAGTCATTGTTGGTTTAATACCCAAAATACCCTCTTTGGGGTTATTACCACTTGGAAAATCCAATCCATAACCATAGAAACATTCCAGTATCCCTAAAGGGATGAAATTTCTAGGTAAACAATAGAAATCCACAATCAAAAACATTATAGAAGAAATAGGTAAACAATATGAATCTATAATAAAAATGAAGCTAAGAAAATTATATATCCATGAAAATTAATGAAAACATGGACATAAATTATAATGATATCTGTAGGGTCCTAAAAAATCCATAATGGATTGGGAAAATGTGGATACTACTCAAGGATGGCGAAGGACGAGCCGGTCCGCAGAACCGTCTAATGTAAAAGCACAATGCTGTTTATGCGAAGCGTCCCTCCTCTGCGGACCATCGTCGTTCGCGAAACTGAGGAGGAGACCCTCCGCCATCGCGAGGCAGGACATGTGCTAACCCGGTTCACAATTCCAGACCGCCCCAGCCGCGAGCCGTGTCAACTGGCCCAAACCGCCTCTGCTGTCGTTCGTGAAATGGAGGCGGAACCCTCCGCGGCCGCGAAGAACTCCCCGAGTTTGGTTCGCGAAGGAGGAGTGTTTAATGCACCGCGAGTTATGGATTGACCAAGTCAAACGTAAGCTGGGATTTCGGCCATGGGCCTCTACAAAAGATGTCGCATGACCCCAATAGATCCCTTTTCATCCCCTCTATAAAAGGAGACCGAGGGAGGAGGAAATAAGAGGGGGGATTCAGAGTATATTGATCATATTCAGGTGGATGGATTTCGAAGGAAGGAGCTTAGGATTTCGCAATGAGCGAAGTTTCAATTCGCGAAATAGAACAGGTATGAAGCTATAAATGAATTAATAAGGAACTGAAAATGCATAACTTGGTGAACTACAAACCAAAAATAACATAAAAACAGAAGACCTCGAACCATGGCCCTTCCACGGATGCACTCCCCATGGACCAGGTAATTTATGCCTATTTTCCGATACGCTGCACCACGTAGCACACTCCTCTGCGGTTGAATCCCCAACTGACGAGCCTCCGGCAGTCACCGCCCTTGGTCGCCACTGCTTGCATGGAACCCTCCGCCAACCACCCTGGTTCGCAGATCAAACCCGAAGCTGCGAACCACCTTAGTTCACAGGATGCCCATCTATCCGCAGACCTCCCTGGCTTGTGGACAGCTTCTCCAGCCATGTATCACCTCCATACGTGAAGGGCTCCAACCCTAATACACTCGTGTGGCCTACCAAAACCTCCGGAGTTCCCATTCCCCAAGCCAGAAACAATCTTGCCAATTCCAATCCGGCCTGATCCTTCGCAACCTCCTCATTTGCCCATTCATCTTCCCTGAGTCGAGACCTCTACCAGAGCCACCAGACTGATATGGTGTAACCTTTGGGCGCATCAGCGCACCCTTTTGAGTTCACATAACCATGGTAAGTGAAGGCAAAGGGGTTGCCTCGGACCTTGGGTGGATTCTCGAAGCATGCCTAGGTCACATTCCCACAGTAATGCGGGGTTTGACCCCAAGAGCCCCCTTTCTGCCTCTACTCAACAGGATGGGGGACTGCACGCTTCAGCGGTCAGGCACGTCTCCCCTCCCCAGAGAGGGGGCGACATACCAATCCGAAGGCAGCCATCCCCATGCACCTCGGTAAATCCCCACCAATACGACCAAGGAGGGACGTAGTGGGGAAGGGTGTTGCTCCAACCTTCTTGGGGGCCATGTCCATCTCTTGGTGGGATCGGTCACCATTGGGAATCCCTTCTGGAGTAAGCCCCAAACCATCCTCACCGGAAGCCAATGACCCTGCTCCTTTTAATCTGGAGGGTTCATTGCTTCGTCGCGCGACTTCTACCTTCCTTTAACATAAGGGGGATGGAGAGTCCAGTGGTACCAGCCTTTTCCTCCACTCGTCATTTTTCTCCCCTTCACTTGGTTGGGAGAAAAGTGTGAGGATAACCAAGTCTGTTGCATTCTCTTGTTTCTCACACCGATCATGACTCACGCGGGCTTAGAGATTTGTGATGGTCGTGGTACCCGCACAATGATGATGGACTTGTTACGAACTACGTGGAATTTGATCCTTGTCTCTTAGTTAGGGTACATTGGAAGCATCCATGAGGTTCAAGCCTGATCACCAGCGGACCCCCGGGTCAACCTTCACGTCAATTCTCTGGCGCTCCCACTCGAACTACGTGGACTTTGATCCCTATTTCCTAGGAAGGGTACGTAGGAAGCCTCCATGAGGTTTTATCCCAACATCCAGTCAATCTGACTATCTTCACATTTGTTCACCGCGCCATTCCTAGTACCTCCTCAATGAGTCCCAACTCCTCAGTGTCATTAATCCAACGAGGGATGGTAAACCTCGAGCATAAATGATTCTGAACCCCTGCATTCAGCTGAGCATTTCCAACCAGGAGAAATCCATGGATACTATGCTTGGGTATAAACCAAAGATTCACGAACAAATGAATACTTCTTAAATATATAATAGAGTCCTGAAACATGAAATAATTCCCCCCAAAAGGGTGTGATGAGCCCGACATCCAATCCTCTCGACCAATGTGAGTTATTAGGCATCACTGGCCAAACCATCAAGGGAACATCTGCCTTTGGAAAGCAGGTCCACGTATCATCGGATACGAAACTGTTGGGCATTTCGAGACTGACCCGAAACAAAAATGGTGAGCCTGACGTGAATCTTTAACCAATCATGATAGATTTAACCTAATCCCACCATGTTCCCCATTTTACTCACAAGGAGGTCCAAGAAAGGTCATTAATTACGCATAGGATCATGAGATGCTAATTTGATAGGTTTGCTGTTTGTATTTGTTAAAATATTTTACAGGTACCACACAGAGCTCCCTTCGATCCAATGGCGTCATGATGAAACTCACAAGTGCGCACTTCAGCCTACGTGATGACCGGGCATCCTCACCAACGGAGGACCCCGTCACCCACCTAGCGTCTTCAATGATGGGTCTCGGATGCGCTGATCCGAGAGTACCATGTGAACGGTACTCTCCCAATGGTGGAGGTGGCCATGCACGCCCTCCCATCCGACCAAACACACCAGCCGCCTGCCCAACAGCGGCCACAAAGGCAGATCCAGACCGCCCCTGTTGCTGTCTTCAACTGTTTCCGGAGTCTATCCCCGGAACAGGACAATGCATACATCCCTTATCTTAGGTAGGCGGATGAGGTAGACATTGGGGACTTCATCCCCACAGAATGGGGGTTATACTCCAAGGCCCCTGTCGGCAGACGTCATCACGGTCACGTCGCGACTCAACATCCTCACACACAGGAGGATGTAGCCCTGAGGATTTAGGCCCACGGTCCCCGAGCTCCGGCCCCTCGGACTGCCCGATGAGGGTGGAAAACGTACAATCAGGGACCGGTCATCACCCTGGTCCCTGAGGAGGAGCTTCACTGCCCAGCCATGGAGACGTACCATGAACTGGCACATACACCTGTTCGCTCCTCCCGAGCCCGCCATCCAGACATGGAGGCATCATACGAGCCGGCATGCATCTCTGCCGAGATCTATCAGGCCTGTCGCTCACGCATGACGACACTTACCTGGCATGCACCTCTCCCGGCCCAGGGTCGTGAAGCCCACCAACCTGACGTGGTGGAAACCCAGCGCCTACAGGACCAACTCCTAGCTTATGCTCCTGACACCTACCATCCTGATATGGTGGCGATCAACAGAGCCCGCCACCCATATGTGGCGGAAAATCATAGGCGGGCATGACTCCCCGCCAATAAATTCCATGGGCTCGATATGGCGGGAAACCAATATATGCAGGTCTAGCTCCCTACAAATGCAAGTAATGTCTGTCATCCTAATGTGGTGGCCAACAGAGAGATAATCTAGCGTATCCCAGTAAAGGGGCAGATTCGTTCACCTGCCCCGACACATGAGAACTATCAGTACCCACTGACCACCGGAGGAACTGAGTAGGATATTCCTCCTCCGATATCGAAATTGGACTTCATTCCCATTCCAGCCAAAGATATCTCTCTACATATCTTGGAAATGATGGAGGATTAGGTATCGATCCCAGTTCATATCTTACAGACTTTCCAGAATGTAATTGCATTAGCAGCAACAGCATGGACTCAGGTTCGTGATCCCATCTCCCCAATTGAGGGGACTCATCTAAGAGACGAGATAGCTGCCTCAGAGCAGATATGTATCCCTGCTCCCACCCAGGAGGGTTGCCAGTTATATTCCATGATGCAAGGGTAGCTGGATCGAGCAGTTTCACTTATTCCAACTAGGGGACACCCATCCATCACGGTGGATACTCCAGAGCAAGAATATATCCCTGCTAAAAGTCAAGATGTTTTTCTGTATATACTGGAAGAATCACAGGACACAATTAGATAGGGACCCAAAGGTGAAGGCCATTTTCAATGGTAGACGGTCCTCGCTGCCCACAAGAAAGCACCAAAAACTTACCAAAGGCAGCCGGAAAATAACAAGCGGGTTCGTGTCTCTACTCTATTAGAATATGGGGTTCCCAATTCTGCTAAGCACACATCGCAAGCTCAGAACCCTACCCACCCATTACCATATTATGGGAGTGACAGTAGGAGATGCGAAGTTCCTCCCTGTAATGTTTCTACTAGTAGCTCTGAAGGTGCTCCCCAGAGCACCCATGGGGGCCTCCCCCATGGGCATATAATGATCGATCATGAGAGCTCCTCTTTTGATGCGAGTCATGGAAATCCTCTACGTGACCAGAAGATCGACCAGCAAGAAGGTCCTCCACTTGTTGTGGTCCACCACCCTAAAGGTCCTCCCCGGGGTATATACTGCAAGAACTATCCATGAAGTGGGACCACATATTATGATAGTAGTCCCTGTTATCATAGTTGCAACAGCGGAGGCCTTCCCCGCAGTGATGTCTCATCATGACAAGAAGGCCCTCCCCTTTTTGTGGCCTACCCTGAAGGTCCTCCCCCAGGGTTACGTTGCAACGACACTCCGCGCAGCCGGGCATCAGATCACGGTGGTAGTCCTCGCCACCCTGGTAACAAAGGTCCTCCTTGTAGATACATCAAGTAACAAGAAGCCCCCCCCCCTCATTGTGGTACATTCTGAAGGCCCAACCCAGGGTGTGCCCCGCATATATTCTCCCTTGGGTAGCTGTAATGGTAGTCCTCACCATTATAGTAGCTGTGATGGTAGTCCTCGCCACCGCGACCGCCATTGCGAATGTTCTCCCTACAGTGCCCCAAGCAACAAGAAGGTCCTCTCCTTTTCACAGTGTGTCCTAAAGTTCCTCCCAACGATGCACACCGAACATCAAACCATGATAGTCATCATTACCAAGATGGAAGTTTTTGCGAAGGCCCTCCCCGTAACAACGCTGCGCAGCCAGAAGGTCCTCCCCTTGCTGCGACACGCCCTGGAGGTCCTCTTCAAGGTATGCACTGCAAAAGTACTCTATGTAGTTGGGAGTTAAGATATGATGGAAGTCCTTGCCCTTGTAGCCACCATCGCGAAGGTTCTCACCGCAATGGAAAATCATATCGACAAGAAGGTCCTCCCTCTGCCGAATCAAGCACAGAAAAGCCCTTGTATGCCAAGGCACTCTTAAGGATGGGATCGAGAATGTCAGATCCCTAGTTAGTCACCGAAGACATCCTTTTTCATTAGAGAGACGTTCTGGGGCCACGTTCATCTTCTGAACCGCCTCGGAATTTCCCACATAATGATTCAATACCTACCGTCCCCACTACCTCCGACCACACTGACAGCGAGCATCTCAGTTTGGCCGACCTGGTAGAGGAGTCACTAGCGGAAATGTATGCCGACATGTTGCGCCTGAGGAAACAACTAGCTAGGGATGATATACCAGTTATGTTTTGGCCCACAACCACCTCTCAGTTCGACATACCCAGAGAGTTTCCAGAAGAAGGCGTGCATGGAATCCGCCACAATATATGGACAACCCTCTACCGGCTGAAATCAAGCATCCTACCCTACAACGGGTATGTAGACTATGTCAAGAAAATAGGATACCTTCTACGTCACATCGACTTGGATGCTCTTCCGTTGGCATGACAATGAAGACTCAAGAAGCGTAATGAAAACATGAAGATAGCCTACCTCTATGCACTGCACCATCTGGGCGCCTCATCAGTGACGCTTCGATGGGAGTCCATATCAGCGGATGTGGGTAACATAGAGCTATGTATTTCACTCCTCTCCCAGCCCAGAAGAACCTGTTCGGCATGGAGTTTTGCAACGTCATCACGTCAAGACGGCAATATAGTGGTCTCATTGTTCAGGAAAGGAAACACACCCAAAAGAGTCGGGCCTCGAGTAAGTCCAAGAAGCCCCAGGACCAACAGGAACGATCTATTCAAGAAATCCAGAATCAGGCCACCAAAAGCATACAACAGGCCTCTCTCCTAAGAGAGTCCAATAAGAAATATTTTCCTGCCTCCCCATAAGGGATTGATTCACATAAGAACTCAGCACCAAACTTAGTTCACCCCTGAATGGGGGCACGCAAGATCAGGCATGTACCGATAACCGCATCCACTGCCACAATCCCGGGTCAACCATAGCCTACAGCACTGGGAGAATTTCTAACAACAAATGCCCCCATAAGTCCAATAAAAATGGGAGGAGAATCAACGTCCTAGGAATGGAGCAAACCACAGCCCTCATGTATAGGGGAATTATTACTCCCTCAATAACAACCTCCACCACGGGAGTCAGTATTCTCTCGTCTAGGGAGGACAGTCAGAAGAGTAGGATCCTGTCCTATCCTGTCGTTTGAATCATCATCCCCTCCAAGAGGAAGGCGCACTGTAAGGTCTCATAAAAGAACTATCTGCGTCACCCTTTTTCAAGAAGTACGAACGCATTCCCAGGTCATGAAAGTGAAGGCCAACAGAAGACGCGGGAGACCCTCTTCTTATTTGGAAGATGAAATATTCTCCGCCCTGTGATATGCATCTATTAACATCATAGAGGATAACCCCACAAATGACACTAGATATGCGGAAAATCAGGATGGAACAGGAGACGATGGTTCTGGTCAGGCTATGACTCACAACGAACCCCCAGGTGTGCACACCCGGAACTAGAGGCCCGCCCTAAATATGGTCGTCCTTCCATCCAATCCTCCTCTGGCTACCTAGTGAACTTTCAATAAGGATAAGAATAAATGACTGGTTACCCTTAACCCACCTCCTTCTCTCAACAAAGATGATCCACTCATGATCAAAGAGAGATTCGCTTTATAAGAAGAGGAGATGAAAGAATTGAGGTGGCTTAACGCCGAGCTACTCTAGAGGAACCACCTTATTGAAAGGGAGTCCCTGGAGGAGCCAAATCATGCACTCCCAGTAAGTGCCCCACAAAGAATAAGGTTTGCCCCGACAAACAAAACACGGTCAGGGCTCCCATCCAATGAGGCGCCCGGCCCGTCCAACTACCTAAATGTAGATCCGGATGAATACCAATCATTCCATCCACTCATGAAGCAACCCAAGCAAGTACGCATGAACCCTCCGAAGGTGCCATAAATGGAACACGCACCCCTATTGCTATCCAATCCAGATCCTCAGGCAATGCCTTGGGCTATTCCTACCGAGGACCGGGCCCAGCAGGATATAACTCAGGGTCTCACCAACACCATCGAGGCACTTACAGCTCGATTGGAGGTGATGGAAGGTCAACACGCTCAGATATAGTCAGAGCGGAAACCCTACCCAGATTGGGTGACCGACACACAACCTCCACCCAATTTTGGGAGCCCTGTATCCCCTATTTTCAATGGGTCAGGCTATCCGGAACAACATTTGATGCACTACGTGTCTTATTGCGACCCTATGATGGTGACTCTGGAACAACAAGAAAGAGTATAAATGAGATGCTTTATACAGACCATGCAAGGATCTACCTTTTTCTGGTATACGAGTCTACCAGCCTAGTCAATAAAGAGTTGGGAGGACCTTCGACAGTAGTTCCTATTCAACTTCAGCTCAACGTTGCCTAAAACAACGGTCAGCGACCTCATGAACTGCAAGCGGAGGGAGAATGAGAGGGCCTCAGATTTCATCGGCAGATGGAAAGGTATGACCTACTACCTAAGTAGGCCAATGCCTCAAGATGAGATTCTAGCCATATGCATCGATAATCTTCGAGATGAACTGTAAACACCACTCATACCACTGGAGTGCACCACTAGATTCCGCCATCTCTCGGCCATTGCCCATAGAATTGAGGACTCCCTGCAGTGAACTAATTCAAAGTACCGAATAGACTCGTAGGCTCATGAGAAAAGAGTCCCTAGATCTGAAGTGTCCACTGTCACACTCAAGCCAGCCCCTGTGCCCGCTCCACCGCTCAGACCTCCACCAAATCGTTAAGGGCCTCCTGCATATTTGCAGCTGCCTTTGCCTAAAAGGGATGATCAGAGAAGACCGAAGCAGAACCAGTTTGAGGAATTAAGACAAAAAGAATACTTGTTATGAGGAGATCATGTCTGTGGATACTTCATTGCCGCCATGAGTTGCAACTTTCTCCCCCTCCCGGAACCAAGGAAACCAGAAGAAGTTGGTCATGATGACAGGCCAGATTACATCCCATACCATCAAATGATGGGGCACAGTATCTGAGAATGCTTCATCTTAAAAGACCTCCTACAGAGGATATTAGACTCCAGAAAGGTCGAGCTGGGACCACCCCCAGCACATGTGGCATGTATCTCTACCACTGACTCCGACAAAGAGGAGGGGTGGCTGAAAGTCACCAGCAAGTAGGGGAAGAAATTCGATGACTGGATGACTCAAAAGACTATCAACCGAGCCTAGGGAATACTTTGAGATTAGCTACGGTAGCCAGTGTTGCAGCCAACATCCCCTAACGCCACACATCCGATAGCATCGACCTCGCAATCCTCCATGAACCAGTCATCCAGGCATAATCAAAGAAGGAAGAAACAATCGCAAGAAGAGCAGTCTGCAACATGGCCAAAGTTAGTCTCGACCCTAGCAGATTATATGCCCCCAAATTTGGCACCACAGGTACCGACCCACCAACCGGCACCAACAGGGACAACTGACCAGGTTGACCTGTCAGAGGACAAAAATCCAGTCTTTGGTTCTATTAACGTCATCCATCTCACGGAATCATCCTTTGACGAAGGGTATGGTTATGAACCTGAGTTCCCTGCACGAGTAGTCAGGAGGAGGAATCGCAGAGGTTGGGGATACCAGGGGAGGTGCAGTCATGGCCAAAACCAACCCTATGGTTGGACCCCAACCCCAACCATTAATATCACGAAAACCCGTGGGAGAGCCCTTCAATGGACTCAGTAGGAGAAAGAACATCCATCCACATCCACAAGCATCCACCCTGGCCTCGTTATTCTTCAAAACCCATCAGAGGAGGAGAGAGTGTCTGGCCTCCATGTGTGTAAAAACAGACCGGATGGGCCAAGTCCTCAAAACGAGGGAACACCATCGATATCTGACCCCACATCCTGTCCCTCCTCATCAAATGCTCTAGCACCTAAAGCACCCGCTAAGACTCTCCCGCCAACGAAGAAGCGTTGGTCGCTGGAGAAAAAATATGATACCCTTAAGCAGCTAGAATCGGTACCAGCCAAGCTGTCAATCCTTGATGCCCTAAGTCTATCAGCTGACCTTAGGGTGGCGCTTATTGAAGCCTTTCTTAGCCCCCAATAATTTCAAGCCGAGGTAGCTGCTGCTGAGATTTACTAGACAGAGATTGACCTATCTGAATGCAATGTGGTGATTTACATCGCTGATCAGGATGAAGATGACATCATGAAAGGACACATCAGAACACTATATGTGTCTGGCACACTGAATGGTATTGAGATCCAGAATGTCTTTATAGAAAATGGATCTGGAGTTAACCTCCTTCACCTGCTGACACTCTATAAGTTGGGCTACAGTGTTGATGATCTCGGCCACAACTCTATTAGGTTACGACAAGAGAGAGCAGAAACCAATGGGAAAAATTAAGCTAAAGACCCATTTTGGTGACCTGGTGGCCTACACAGAATTCCTGGTGGTCCGACCGATCACAACATTCAATACCCTACTGGGAAGGCCGTGGCTCCCTAAGCACATGTTTGTTCCTTCATCCTACCACCAGTGTATCAAGTACTGCATCAATGGACAAGTTGGAACATTGCACGCTGACAAGTCCCCTTTCAAGCTCTCTGAGTGACATTAAATTGATGGCTAGTTCTATGAGAAAAAGAAAAAGAAGCCTTTGGTCGATGGTGTCGATTGGATCCCTGCCCCAAATGGCCTGGAAATGGCTCCTGATGACCCCCTCAGGTAACTTGGCAGAGATTATGTCCTTCCCATCAACCATGTTGAAAGTAGGAGTTCAATTCCAGACACGCACTAGGATTTCCTCATGACTTCAGCCATAATGGCCGAGCATGACAAAGTGGGGATGTCCAAAGACCCTCAATCTGGGGACGAAAACTCAAGTAAGGACACCCACGACACCTTGCCTCCGGACTCCCAAGAGCCCGCATCAGGAGATCTCTCCTCGTCAGATCAAGAAGATAAGTATTTGGGAGATGAAGAGGGAGAAGATATTAGGGATGCACCTCCTGCATTTGAGGCAGGTATCTCCACCATTGTGGATGAACTTAGGGAAATAAACCTAGGTACCGAGGAAGATCCAAGGGCCACTCCCAATAGTGCAGCCATGTCTCTCGAAGAGCAAGAGGTATATACCACCTTCTTGAGGCAACATCGGGATGTTTTTGTTTGGAATTACACAGAAATACCAGGACTCGATCCCGATGTGGCAACACATCACCTGGGTCTTCCAGAAGACCAACGGGGCTATAAACATTCCGCCAGAAGGACACATCCCTCGCTTGCCACCAAAATAAAGGCTGAAGTCGATAAGATCATTAAGGAAGGGTTCATTCAAGAGGTCCAGTACCCCATCTAGTTGGCCAATATCGTCCCTGTCAAGAAAAAGAATGGACAAATTTGTGTCTGCATTGATTTTAGAGATCTCAATCGGCATTGTCCAAAATATTATTTCTCATTCCCGGTCACCGAGTTATTAATCGATGCAATGGTCAGGAATGAGGCTTTATAATTCATGGATGGCTATTATGCATATAACCAAATCAGGATGGCCTGAGAAGATGAATAAGCCACTACCTTTAGGGCCCCTCAAGGGGTATTTTTTTACAGGGTCATGCCCTTTGGTCTCAAGAACACTGGTGCCACATATCAGTATGCCTTGTATCGGATCTTTAAACCGTTCCAGGGGAAATTCGTTGAATGTTTTGTAGATGACCTGGTGGTCAAGTCCAGACAGTGCTCGGATCACATGTTAGACCTTGGGACCGTCTTCAAAACACTCCAACAGTATAGCTTGAAGATGAACCCCTTGAAATGCGCCTTTAGGGTTACCTCAGGGAAATTCCTTGTCTTCGTCATATGCCATCGTGGCATCGAAGTCGACCCAAAGAAGACGACGACTTTCCTTGGACTGCCACCTCCCCACAACCTCATTGAGTTGGGAGCATTCCAAGTGAACTTGTCCTAGATCAGGAAATTCATAGCCAACCTGGCAGGAAAATGTTTTCCCTTCACCAAATTAATGAAGAAGGGGGTCACGTACCAATGGAAAAATGACTGCCAAGAGGCATTCGACAACTTGAATAAGTACCTCTTAAGCCTATCGGTTCTCATGCCCCCAGTTGAAGTAAAACCACTCATCTTGTACGTGACGACCCTAGAATGGTCACTGAGAGCCTTCCTCGCACAAAATAATGATGCTGGCAGTGAAAAAATTCTCTATTACCTCATTTGAACTATGATTGATGCTGAGACTCAATACTCAAATATCGAGAAGAGTTGTTTGGCCTTGGTCTTCGCATTTCAAAAGATGCGACATTATCCGCAGCATCATGAAGATTATTTGATCTCACGGAGTAACCCGCTCAAGTACATCCTCAGCCACCAAATTCAAACAAGGAGCCTATCCCGATAGTCAGTCATCCAGCAATAGTTTTACATCCGGTTTCTGCCTCAGAAAGACATTAAGGGACAGACATTAGCAGAATTTCTAGTAGAGCACCCTTCGACAGGGACCACTGTCCCGGAGATTGAATTACCTAATGAAGACATATTCGAGGGTCAAGAGGAGCTCCCAACATGGGAAATGTACTTTGACGACACCTCCTAAATCCCAACTGGGATGAGGATGGAGGATCCCAGATTCAACAAAGTGGATTTGGGAATAATACTCATGCCCCCAAAAAAGGCAGTCTTTTCATACTCCTTCCTCCTGTCAGAGGGATGTACAAACAATGAAGTGGAATATCAAGCTCTCTTTGCAGGCCTGGAGCTAGCACTCCAGGCACAAGTACAAAACCTTAATGTAAAAGGTGACTTGGAGCTGGTCATCAAGCAAGTCAATGGTGACTATGTTATTAAAAAGGAGGAGCTTATCCCCCTGTTTGACCATGTCCGAGGGTAAATGGAGGAATTCTCCAAAGTAGAAATAATGACCTATTTTCCCTGGTCTGAGAATGCTCAGGCTGAGGCATTGGCCAACACAGCCACAGCCCTGGCTGACCCAGACCGGGATGAAACAGTCATCAGTATTGCTCACCGCTGAATGGTCTTGCCATATGTTTAGACCAAGACATAGGAAATCCATGAAGTTTCTCCTGTTTCTAAGATGTATTCTCCCACCACCGGTTGGATGACCCCCATTTTAAACTACCTTAAATGGGGAGAACTTCCAGTAGATAGGGCTGAACGAGAGAAAATATAGAGAAGGGAAATCAACATTGTCCTATATAGCGGCGTGGGTCAGCAAGAGGTCCTCTACAAATGAGGCCTCAAAGGAGTGCTCCTTAGATGAGTTGACGGAGAAGAAACCTCCGCCGTCATGACTGAAGTGCATGCCGGAGTATGTGGATCCCATCAGCCAGGGACCAAGCTTTCCCATAAGGTTCGAAGGCATGGGTACTACTAGCCCACAATGGTACGAGACTGCGAGTGTTTTACCACAAAATTACAGTCATGCCAGATTCATGTGAACTTCATACCCCAACCCCCATAGTTACTTCATCAAGCCAAGTACTCCTTACCATTTTCCGTCTGGGGAATGGACGACGTGGGACCATATCCTCCCGCCACGGCAAAACAACTGAAGTATATCCTCACAACAACTAACTTCTTTTCCAAATGGGTAGAAGCCATACCCCTCAAAGAAGTAGGGGTAAGAAATATTGTCAGATTTGTGAAGACCAATATCATTACTAGATTTGGTTTCCCTCATACCATACTAATGGACAACGACACCGGATTTTGCTTTGTGGAATTAGAGAAACTATACAACGAGTATGGTCTCAAGGCTAACCACTCATCCCGCTACCATGCGGTGGCCAACGAACAGAAAGAGGCTCTCAACAAGACCCTTTCCAACATTCTCCAGAAAATGGTGGACAAAGAAAAGAAGTCATGGCTGGATAATATCCTACATGCATTATGGGCTTATTTAACAACAATCCACACCGCTACTCAGGCTACCCCGTACTCATTGGTGTATGACACAGAGGCGGTCCTGCCCATTCAACTCCAACTTCTCTTACTACGTCTTGCCATCTGTGATCAATTATCTGATTATGAGCAGTCAGAAAAAAGGTTGGGTGAATTGGAACAGCTGGACGAGAAGAATCTGCACACTTTGCACCATATGGAAGTCTACTACAATCAGATTGCACGAGCCTTCAATAAAAAGGTCCGTCTTCAGTCTTTCTTAGAAGGTGAATTGGTATTAGTCCTCCGGACCCCAATGATACCTGGAAGGAAACCTCCAAAGCAGGAGCCCAAATGGGAGGGACCATACGTTGTACACAAGGTCTACTCCAACATAGCATATACCCTGATCTCCATGAACGGGCAAGTCACCATGGCTCCTACCAATGTGAGATTCCTAAATAAGTATTTCGCATAGAAACCAAAATTACTATCCGTCATCACCGCATGACGTTAAACTTCATGGAGTTCATCCTTACCGCATGACGTTAAACTACACAGAATCGGATAATGCCCCCCCCCCCCCGTCTGCACCGCATGACGGTAAACTGCATGGAGTTTTTTCTTATCGCATGACGTTAGACTACACAGAATCCGATAATGCCCCCCCGTCCTCACCACATGATGTTAAACTGCAAGAGTTCATCCTTACCACATGATGTTAAACTGCACAGAATCTGATAATGCCCCCCATCATCATCGCATGACGTTAAACTGAATGGAGTTATTCCTTACCACATGATGTTAAACTGCACGGAATCTGATAATGCCACACGTCCTCAATGCATGATGTCAAACTGCATGGAGTTTGTCCTTACCACACGATGTTAAACTGCACAGAATCTAATAATTCCCCCCCCTTCCTCACCGCATAATGTTAAACTGTATGGAGTTCATCATAACCATATGAAGTTAAACTGTGTGGCTACCATACTCACTGCATGACATTAAACTGTATGGAGTTCTTCCTTACCGCACGATGTTAAACTACATGAAATATAATAATTCCCCTCCTCCTAATCACATGACGTTAAACTCTATGGCTTTTGTCCTTACCACATGAAGTTAAACTACACAGACAACAACAGATAAAAAGAGTTAAGAATGCTCCCTCCCCTTGTGTATGGACCAGACCTGCACGGGGTGTACTCCTCGTCCTCACTGCTTGACGTTAAACTGCACGAATTTCAGAGAACTACATACGACTTGATTCCTACCCTCATAGGATATGTAGTGATTCTAGGGTTCCCCATCCTGGCCCAGTCCCCCCAAATAAAAGTTAAAAATGCCTTCTTCCCCTGTGTACGGACCAGATCTGCACGAGGTGTATACCTTATCCTCACTGCATGATGTTAAACTGCACGAAAAAGAAGTTTTAAAAAATTCCCTCTTCCCCTAATGTCTGGATCAGACCTGCACAGGGTGTATTCATCATCCTTACCGCACAACGTTAAATTGCACAGACAAGAGGTTAAAAATATCCCCTCCCCCCGTGTATGGACCAGACCTGCACGAGGTGTATTTCCGTTCATAGAACTACGTACGGCTTGATTCCTGACTTCACAGGATATGTAGCGATGCCAGGACACCATCATGGTACAACCATTCCCAAATAAAATAAAATAAAAGTTATGCAATGTCCCCTTCCCCCGTGTACAGACCAGCCCTACACGCGGTGTACTTCTTCCAGAGAACTACATATGGATTGATTCCTTACCTCGCCAGATACGTAGTGATGCCAGGGTTTCCCATCCTGGCCCAACCCCTGAATAAAAGATAAAAATGTCCTTTCCCCCGTGTACGGACTAGAACAGCATGGGGTGTACTCCTCGTCCTTACCATACGACGTAAAACTACATGGATAACAAGATTTAAAAATGCCCTCATTCTCCATTGAATAGGTTGGACCTGCCTGGGGTGTATTCTAATGTCCTCTCCGCACGACGTTAAACTGCATGGATAATGAAAGATAAAAGTTCCCCTTTCCACTGTGTATGGACCAGACCTGCACGGGGTGTATTTATCATTCTCACCACACGATGTTAAATTGCACGGACCACATCCTCACCGCATGACATTAAACTACATAGAGTTCATCGTGAACCACCTAAGATATATGAACAAATGAGGTGGAAATACTCCTTGAGAATTTGTATGCATCCTCCCCATACATCAGACTCCATGACCGAGACAATTATGGATCTTCATAACCATTCATAGCCATCAGAGGTAGAATGTCATCGACCCATGGACACCTTTTTACGACTATGCATACCATGCCCTCAACGACTCTACATAATGATAGCCCTTGGCTTGTCCATTAAAGGCAATATTTCCACGGGCGACACTCTTCCTAGCCCCATACACTTACTGGCCTTAGAGCCCCCATACCATACCCCTTGATCCAGATGTTTATGGCACAGTGGTTTACAAGTTCATCCCCTTTTCACATCCAAAATCACCAGGGTACCCCTACCCGGTTAGCCTATGTTTCTGCCCGTGGTTCACATGATAACCTGCATCTACGAAAATCAAGCCAGGAGTAGGCTACTATGACTCAATAGACAATTGCAGTGAAGATGTCTCTTGTATGCTCAGACACCATTATCCCCACATACCGAACTCTATAATATGAGCAATCTCGGATTCTCATAATCATTCATGGCCATCAAAAGAGGGAAGTTATTGACCTGTGGACACCTTTGTACGACTATGCATACCATGCCCTCAGCGGCTCTACATAATGATATCCCCTGGCATGTCCATAAAAGGAAAGATTTTCTTGGGTGGTACTCTTCCTAGCCCCGTATTCTTACCGACCTCAGATCCCCCACACCACACCTCCTGATCCAGGAAAAGACGATGTTGTAGTTTATGACCTTCATCGCCCACCTTGTTCTAAGTATATCAGAGCATGTTGACCCAGTTATCATTCGAGTGACTGCAACAATAGTCACCCAATGGTCCGAGTTCTATGACCGCTAAACTCGGAGTACGTCGTCCTCACCGCATGCCGTTAAACTACATGGAGCGAAGGTACAACCCTTCGTGAAAAATAAATCAGCATAGAGAGATCTCTATGTTTTAATAGCAACCAAGGATGAATATACCTTACATGCCCAGATATTTCTTTACCCGATTACAGACATTGTGGACCAGATAATTGCGGATCTTCATAACCATTCATGGCCATTGGAATTTGAAAGTCATCGACCCGGAGACACCTTTGCATGACCATTCATACCATTCCCTCAACGGCTCTGCATATTGATAGCCCCTGGCCCATCTACCAAAGGCAAGATTTCCTTGGGCGATACTCTTCCTAGCTCCATACGTTTACCGGTCTCAGAGCCTCCATGTCATCTCTCCTAATCAAATAAGCCTTAGAACCATGATTTACACCATCAACCCCCTCTACATCTTGGACATGATAGGATACTCGGGCCCAATTACATTCTAATCAAGAGCGGCTCTTTTAACTTTATCCTGGCCGCATGAAATTAAATGGCACAGATCACATCTTGGCCGCCTGTCATAAGGCTGCAAAGTCCAAGACTTAGACATCCAGTGGAATTCGTCTAACAACAATAATTTTCACTGGTTTAATAATGTTCCTCGTCCTTATCGCACGATGTTAAATTGCACGGTCAATCATCCATGTTGCACGACGTTAAACAACACAACATTGGAAAAGGAAAGAAAAATGCCCCCATCCTCGCTGCATGATGTTAAACTGCACAATATTCTTTAATAATGCTCTTCGTCTTTACCGCATGATGCTAAAATGCACGGTAAAACCCATCACGGGTTCAGTATGTAAAAGAGGCTTTTCTCTTTCCATCAGTGCACTGGTCAGACATCCACAAGCCACCGTCTCACACCCGCGTTAGAAGGGATTACTTCACCCATTCTCAGGAAGTTTAGTCTTGATGTTTCCCATATATCCAGGAACCCTCTCATCATAAACCATACTCTGTACTCAGAAAAACCCAAACTCTCATAAGCCACCCCTAGTGGTCCCAAATCGCAACTTCCTTGAAGTTGCTTGGCTATCGAGGGAATAAAATCATTGACATAAGGATAAATTTGCAAGACTATGCATACCATGACCTCATTGGCTCTGCATATTGATCGCCCCTAGCCCGTCTACCAAAGGAAGAACTTCCATATGAAATTATTATCTCCGTACACCTCTTGTCCTCTGAGCCCCCATGTCTATCCTGGGATTCGGAAATCCTATGAGCTATAGTTTACCAACCTCTTTTAAAACACTGTCTGAATATGGTGGAACATCTCTGACAAGATTACTGAGGACCAGGATAAGTCATTCCATTCTAGATTATGTCCCAACTGCATGAATTTAAACTGCGTCAAGCTCCAACCATCCTTTACGCTAGATAATGTGTTGTACATGAACCTTGCTTCCACACTCCTGATTGATATAGATGTTCTGAAAACCTTTCAGACGTCACATACCATTTCCATGCCACCCCCAGTGGTTTTCACAATTCTCCAAGACACCCATGGTGGTTTCCATAAGCCAGAATTTCATGAAGTCTTATGGCCATCAGAAATGGAGAGTCATTTACTTAAAGACACCTTTGCATGACTATGCATACCATGACCTCAGCATCTCTTCATATTGATCACCCCTAGCCTATCCACCAAAAGAAATATTTCCTTCAGTGATGCTCCCCCAACCTATGTACGCCGACACATCTCCCATGCCTTGAGACATGCCATGCATGTCGTTTAAATTTAAACATGTTCCCCCACATTCATCCAAAGAGTATTGAGATATCTTTTAATCAGCTAAACCTCATTGGGGCCCTTGCCCCACTATATCTGGTCAAAGCTATTCGACATAAAACGCCAGTAATCATAGTCTTGATGGAAGGACTTTAAACTGCCCAAGAAAAGATGCACAAATCTTGTTAGGCCGAAAACATGAAAAGGGTGACCTAAGAAAAAGTTAGGCCATACCCTCTAGGTCCACACTAAAAGGGACCAAGAAAAATTAGGGCATTAAAAGAAAAGACAAATTTTTTTGGGGGATTTTATACAAATCCCTAGAAATAGTCAGACTATACTCACTGGAGTCCATGGTCTAGGAAAATGTTAGAGATTATTTTCCTATGTTATGATTAATTCTGATTCAGTGAGTTGTTATTTATACAACAGTTGTTTTAATAACAACCAAATTTTACGGCGACAAGAGATTGACAATGATTGTATTTCGTTCGAACAAAAAGGGGAGGACGTCCACATGATGGGGTCTCTCCCTCACAAAAAAGGGGGGTATGTAAAATAGAGATTACAAGAATGGCTCTGATAGTCATAAAGGAGCCTGACTCCCTCTCTCCACTAGATCAAAAACCGAGCAACAGAGGTTGTTGCAAGACTGCTCCAGCACGAACTTCTCCCCGGCATCAACCTCAACCACCGAATGAGTACGCTCTACTATTTCATAGAGATCGTTGATCCCTTTTCTGGTGGCTTTAAGATGACCAGCCATAGCTGATAACTGATCTCTCAGCATCACTACCCGTTCTTCACATTCATGAAACTAGGAGGATAGGACGACCACCTGATCTTGAGAGATCTCCTCCTATGCTATCAGCTGATGGAGTTGTATCATGGCTTCCTCCAGGACACGGGTCCCGCAATGAGTGGAATCAATGTGAGAAAGTTTTTGGTAACTAGTGGAAACTTCCTCACGGGGCATGAAAACATGGAAAGCAAGAGAATGTAACTGCTGATAGTCAATGCCACATGTCCCCAAACCTAGGAAGAGCTATCGGAGAGCGTCGGTTTTAGTTTCCATTTAAGCTAGAAGAGTTTCAGCAACGATCTTGCAAATCTGGGGTCAGGCCCACCTGCGCACTGCTCGTTGGTCTGCCCTGACATGAGGATATTTGGTATCCTCACCGGATAGCACGAGAATTAAGTTTGGAATTGCAACCAACACAAACATGTGCTCGCTAGAAGTTGGTTCCGAAGCTAGAATGTATGGAACCTCTAACCCTGTTTCAGGCATGGGAATCCAGTTTCTAAGCCCGATATCGACTTGAAAAACTTCTGGGATTGCCTTGGTGGGACCCGAAACCATAGGGTCATCCTCATCCACATCCAAGAAGGATGAACGCGCATGAACTTCGTCCATAGAAGGGCTGGGAGAGGAAAATCCCACGAGTCATTTTGACCGAAGAGCCATCATTCAATCATCCCTTAGAGCTGATGAGGAAGGTGCAGTGGATGCAACAGTCGTAGTACCTCTTGATTTGGGAACCCGCCAGACATCTTTCCCTAGGATCCCATCGAGATAGTGTTTTACCCACGTTGTTTCATACTCCAAGGAAAGGCCGGCAGCCGCCCCCATGACAGGTAGGGAAATGCTTATGTCAGATCCCACCTGCGTCACCATCATCCACCATTGACGAAGTATGGCCGTGTGAAGTACTTGAGCCTATGGAGGGGGAAGGGAAGCTTGGACTTCCATGCACCTAAACTGGTGAGAAAGGCGATACTAGACATACATATCGCATCGAGAAATTACATTGATCCGCGCAGACAGAAATCTGTCCCATAGAGAGATCATGTAAGAACGCTCCTCCAGGATCCCCTGGCGGTTGTCAACTAAGATGCCAAATGGGGTGGGGTAGGGTGTGAAAGTAAACCGGGAGAAGTCACTCAGAAGCTCGAGGACTTCACCCGAGCTGAGGGGCTTCAATTGAACTCCAGCTATATCCAGCAGGGTAGGCCGAAAGGTAGGATGCGGGATGGACGTGTTGTGACGATACTCGTAGCAGAGAAAATTATCCGTGACCTAGTCGTACAAAAATTGAAATGTCCCACTCAGATGCAAGGGTGACACACCCTTCTTCATGTGACTCAGCAGTTCCTAAATACAAGCCAATGTGGGCACAACCAAATTCATTGGGCGGCCCTCTGCTAGCTCAACTGCCATCACCAAGGTGCAAGCCCTGACTCCAGGATTGATATCCCGAGAAGGAAAAATCCACCAGCTCAGAAACATAGCAAACAAACCTACCATCCGGAGCATAGGCGGCACACATGGGCACACCTCGTAACCCCATAAAAGGTAGTTGCTCGCCTCCAGAACTGCCCAGTTGGAACTTAGGGTGGTTTGTGACTGTTGAGAAGGATGATTCCTGGGGTGCTTTATATTTAGCACAGGACCAGTGGTGTTCAGAAATAGCCCTATCCAGGTGCTATAATAAATAAGTGAGCTGGCACACAAGGCCTGACCCAGTGATTTATCCTCCATAACCAGTAGATCCTTCACCAACGAAGGTACTTGTTTGACATCATCCCATGCACTGGGAGTGGGTAGGAACTCATCATACATCTCACCGATAATTGGAAGCCCACCCAATTGATAGATGTCCCATATAATAATTCCAACTTCTCCATGGGAAATGTGGAAAGTATTAGTGCTTGAACACCAGTGACTGAGCAGGTCAGGAAGGATCAGGGATGGTGGGTAAACAGAAAACTGGGAGGCCCATAATGCAGAGTACAAATTGACTGTTTCTAGCAACTCGGGAGATTCCCGGAAATGATGATGAACCCAGAATGCCTAGGCCCAGTCGTTTGAGAAAATCCCACCAGACCGAAGATCCAACTTTAGAATCCACCCCGCATCGAGATCCACTCGAGCAAGGTTGATTATGGTGGGGTAACTCTTGAGGACGTCTTCTTGAGAGAAGTTTTGTCGATGATGATCACATTGGGTCCAAAAAGAGCCTCTCAAAATGAAGGAAAGGAGACAGATTACCCGGGAAAGTAGGGGGGATAGGGACGTCGTCCTGAAGACCGAAGCATTAAAGTGGAAGCCGATTTAATAACGGAAAACTCAGGAGCTCAAGAGTGAGAATGTCCTTCAAGAAACCATCATCAGGAATGATAGACCTACCAGGGTCCTCTTTGATGTTCTCTTCTCTGAAAATAATAGCTAAATGTCTCCCTCATCCAATTGTGAGAGGTCCATCAGCGGGCCTAGTCATAGGACGAGGAGGAACCAAATTTACCTTCTACCTATGACATGAAAAACATGTAGATAGTTAGTACAAAATAAGAAAACTTGGTAAGAATACCATGTATTTTCAAAGGATTCCTTCCAAGCCTCATAACGAAATTTGCAAGGTGGCCTCATAAGGTGGTTCACGATGACTGTATCCCACGAACCAGCTCTACACAGAATGCATCCATGAAACCCTGGCCCACGGAGCGTTGGCTAGAAAACCATGAACCAGGTTTCTCTACAGAATTTCAATCCCGAATTTAAGTGGTTGAGTTAAGAAAACTTAAGAAATTTTTAAAGTTCATAAGATTTTAGTCCACGAAGCATCGAAACCATGGAGCACCAATACCGCAAATCGAGCTCCTATGTGTACTGTCGTGACTTACATTATAATTTATTAAAGGTGTTATTTTGCGACTGGGAAATTGGTCTACAGATGAAGAATGACGCGGACAAGAAATGGTTCGTGGAAGTGGTAGCCGGTTCGCGGATGTAGCGTTTCTCTAAGGAACAAGCACGCAGAGGCATAAACGCAAAAAGATCTAGTTTCGTGAAGAATCCTGTAAATAAAAAATGAAGCCCCCCCCGTATTTATAGGCATGTTCCCCTACTGGGTCCACTTCCCTACCACAACCCATTCGAGTTTCAGGACCACCCTGCATCAGAATAGCATCCTCTTCGTTCCAATAATACCCCATTCAGATGGGGCACATTTGTAGGGTCTTGAAAAATCCACAATGGATTGGGAAAATGTGGAGAATACTCAAGGATGGCGAAGGATGAACCGGTCCACAAACTGGTCTAATGTAACAGCACATAGCCGGTTCCGTGGAGCGTCCCTCCTTCGCGGACCATCGTCGTTCATGAAACCAAGGTGGAGACCCTCCGTGGTCGCGAGGTAGGACAGGCAATAACCCAGTTCACCATTCCAGACTGCCCCAGCTGTGAGCCGCATCAACCCGCCCGAACTGCCTCTACTGTCATTTGAAAAATGGAGGTGGAACCCTCCGCAGTCGCAAAGCACTCCCCGAGTTTGGTTCGCGGAGGAGGAGTGATTAATGCCCTTCGAGTTATGGATTGACCAAGTCATCCGTAAGCTAGGCTTTCATCCATGTGCCTCTGCAAAAGGTTCTGCATGACCCCAATAGATCCCTTCTCCTCCCCTATATAAAAGGAGACCGAGGGAGGAGGAAAGAAGAGGGTGGATTCGGAGGAGATTGACCAGATTCCGGTGGAAGGATTTAGAAGGAAGGAGCTTAGTATTTCACAAAGAGCGATGTTCCAATTCGCGAACCAGAGCAGGTATGAAGCTGGCGACGAATTAATAAGGATCTCAAAATGAATAACTTGGTGAAATGAAAACCAAAAATAACATAAAAAGGGAAGACTGTGAACCAAGGCCCCTCGGCGGATGCACTCCCTGCGGACCAAAGAATTTATTCCTCTTTTCCATTCCTCTACACCGCGTAGTACCCTCCTCCGCACACGAAGCCCCGACCGACGAGCCTCCAGCCGGAGCCACCCTTGGCCGCCACTGCCTACATGGAACCCTCCGCGAACCACCCTGGTTCACAGATCGAAACCGAAGCCGCGAACCACCTCGGTTCGTGGGATTCCCATCAGTTTGTGGACCACCCTGGCTTGCGAATGACATCTAATGCCACGTAGCACCTCCCTACGTGAATGGAGCCACCCCTGATACACTCATGTGGCCAGCCAAAAATGTTAGAGTTCCCATTCCCTGAGCCAGATAAAATCCTTCTAATTCCAATCCGGCCTGATCCTTCGCAACCTCCTCACTGGACTATTCATCGGCCCTGAGTCGAGGCCTCCACCAGATCCACCGGACCGATATGGTGTAACCTTTGGGAACATCAACTGGCCCTTTTGAGTTCACATACACATGGTAAGTGAAGTCAAAGGGGTTTCCCCGACCCATGGTCGGATTCTCGAAGCACGCATGGGTTCACATTCCCACAGTAATGCGGGGTCTGAGCCTGAGAGCCCCCTTTCTGCCTCTACTCACCAGGATGGGGGACTGCATGCTTCGGTGGTCAGGCCCTTTTCCCCTCCCCAGAGAGGGGGCGACATACCCATCCGAAAGTAGCCATACCCATGCACCTCCGTACTTTCCCACCAATGCGACCAAGGAGGGACGTAGCGGTGAAGGGTGTTGATCCTCCCTTCTTTGGGCCCATGTCCTTCTCTTGGTGGGCTCGTTCACCATTGGGAATCCCTTCTAGAGTAAGCCCCACACCATCCTCACTGGAAGCCAATGACCTTGCTCCTTTAAATCTTTTGGGTTCATTACTCCGCCACATGACATGTACCTTCCTTGAACATCTGGGGGATGGAGAGCCCAACGGTACCAGCCTTTTCCTCCACTCGTCCTTTGTCTCCCCTTCCCTTGGTCGGGAGAAAACTACAAGGATAGCTAAGTCTATTGCATTCTATTTTTTCTCACACCGAGCATGAATCAAGTGGTCTTAGAGATTTTTGATGGTCTTGGTACCCGCACAATGATGATGGACTTGTTAGGATCTACGTGGACTTTGATCTTTGTCTCTTAGGCAGGGTACGTAGGAATCCTCCATGAGGTTCAAGCTCGATCACCAGTGGACCCCCAGGTCCACCTTCACATCAGTTCTCCAGTGCACCCACTCGAACTATGTGGACTTTGATCCCTGTTTCCTAGGCAGGGTACATAGGAAGCCTCCATGAGGTTCAAGCCCAACAACCGGTCAATCCAACTGTCTTCACATCGGTTCACCGCACCACTCCTATTACCACCTCAATGAGTCCCAGCTCCTCGGGGTCATTAATCCACTGAGGGATGGTAAAACTTGGGCATAAATGATTCCTAACCCCTGCATTCAGCTGACCATTGCCGAACAAAGAGAAATTAGTGGATACTATGCTTGGGTATAAACTAAAGATACATGAACAAATGAATACTTCTTAAATCTATAAAAGAGTCCCAGAACAGGAAATAATTCCCCCCAAAAGGGTGTGATGAGCCCGACTTCCCATCCTCTCGACCAATGTGATTTCTTAAGCATCACTGGACAAACCATCCAGTGAACACCTACCTTTGGAAAGTAGGCCCACGTATCATCAGAAACAGAACCATTGGGTGTTTTGAGACTGATGTGAAACAATATCATACTGATGGAATACATAATGTTGGAAAATGAAATTATACTATACATGCCTTGTTTGAAGACATTTTACATGTCTTTGAGATCAAAATAAATACAATTTGTTTAATTGGGAAAACATACACCAAATACCCAATCCTATTTTATCTCATGTGACCCATCAAAACATCGATGAGATATTTTATTATGGGACCAAACTTTTAACAGATTAATTATAATTCATTAAATAAAGGATTCATCAAATATTTTTTATAACATCCCCTAATTAAACTCATTCTTAATAAAACCTGGCTATCTATACAATGAGAAATATATAAATAAATTACATAATATACCTATGTCTGTAATAAAAAATAATAAAGAATACCAATACATTTTTTATTTTAATAAAAGGGAAAACATGATCATACAACATCTTGATAATTATGTTCTCTGATTAAACATTTTATAATCAACTTTATAGTAATATTCACTATTACAATAAGAGTATATAGAAAACCGATACTTTCCCCATATCAATAAGAGGGAGAACATGATCATAACCCATCTGGATGAAGAAGTTAGATGGTTAAATACAAGATATCCAACATTCCAATAATTATCCTTATTGGAAAAAAACATATTGAATGCTAATATTTTTCTCCTATAGAAATAGAATACCATTCCTTCTAGGTGAATATCATCCAATACAAAATATGCAAACTATGATGTTCACTTGACATTGGGAAATTATTGTTAAATTAATTAAATACTAGAATAAACATGGTAATATGATATCATGATAAATAAGGTGTATGGTTTAAAAATAACATACCCATATTGTAATAAATAAAACCTAGAAGGATGATTTCATAGATGAAAAAAACCATGAAAATGAATGCTTTAATGATACCACAAAATAATGGATATTGAATTGGAATCTTTAGTACCGTGTGTTTATTTCCACCAAATTATAACATATATATATTATCTAACCAAACAACATGATTTTACCCCATTATGTTAAATATTTTTGAAATTATATTGTAAATGAAAGTGAGAACCTAAAGATATTTTAAAAAACATTTTAAAATTGACCTAAAATACACATTTATGTGACTATTTAAAAGGTAACTTTTGAGAAGGTGATTTGAAATATTTTTAGTATCTTTAATTGTAAAATTAATCTTTAATTATCGGACCATGATAAGATATTGGTTTTTCTTGGAGAAATTTGGAGAGGAATAGAAATCATATAAAATCAGAAGACAAAAAATGCTTTTTAATACTTTAAAAAATACATTCATTGAAAATTCAAATTATAAAAATTGTAATTAAACCATTATTTTCTTAAAAATTATTTTTTTAAAAGATTATTATGATATAATATGAAATGTTAGGGCCATTGAACCCATGTATGGATGAAATATGATCAATATAATACATTATGGAAAAAATAAGACGATTTGAGTTACCAAGGAATTTATACCATCGGTGAAATGGTTGTACAAATATTTTCTTTAATGAGGTAACATGATTTGGATAGTAAATACCATGAAAAATAAAGAGTGTGATAAAAAAATATCAAAGGTCATTGAAATCACTAAACAAAGTAAACATGATGCTTAATTCGAATCATGTCTCAATGAATAAGAATTGAGACCAAGAAAAATATTACTACTTGGGTAGTACTTTAATATGAGCCACATGAAAAATAAATCTTGAAATTTAACATTAAATAAAATTATTAAAATTTAATTTAGTCTATTATATCACAAATAGGTATTATATACCCCACATAAATGAAATTTGGTTCATCATATCAATTGTGTCTCAAGGTGATGAATTTGAGGGGGAAACCCATACCATGTCCTGATCCATTCTATAGTTTCAACAATAATCCATAATAATTAAATTAAGTTCAATAAATAAAAAACAATAAAACTTATTCATATATATAATCATCCATACTCTTATTTTCAATCATTTTGTACATATATAAAGTAGTTAGTCCTTACATATTTTTAACACTAGGTGTATGTATCCTTTATCATTTTAAACTATTTTCATAGATGAGGTCTTGGAATCTAATATAATACCATCTTCAATCATTATTATATCATTTATGATACTATAATAGACATTATGAAATAGTTTATAAATCTAAAAGTTCATTTCATGTAATTTTTTGTTATAATCCATGAAGTTGAAATCGACAATAATCATATTTAATAGATTCTTAATGAATTAAAAGTGTGTTGTTAATAAATATAAAAAATATTGGTATTTCCTTAAAAGAATTGAAAAAATATATTTAGATATTTATATCAAATTAATCTAGTAAATATTTTCTCATATCCATTCCTGATATAAATTCATGTTATTGTTCATATAGGTGGTAAACTTGTCTCAAACATAAAGAAACATTAACTCGATGGGTGACTATAGATAAAAAAGTTCATATTTTGACATAATATTATTATAATAAAAAAATAAATATTTAATTTTTTATGATGGTGAATCATATTTTATGATTGTACAAAAACTAAATAATCAATAGATTAAAAAGAATTTAAAATGATTATTCGTGAAAGTGGTAGTCTATGCACTGAATCCATTGATATTCCTTTGATTTATTAATCGCTTGGAATTGAATATATAAAGGTTGTATTTCCAATTTAAAAAAATTAGTATATAAATGATATTGAAGTCATTATGTTATTATAGTGATAATATATTTGGAATATTAAGTATAAGAATAAAAACATAAGATGGAGATAATACTTATGTTGGAGACTTGATATTTCTTTGGATGTATCCTTGAGATTGAAAAGATAATGATAGCTATGAGTGAACATGGGATAATGTTCAAGAATTGGGATATAGGGATATTAAAATTTTATATTTTAATAATGTAATTAAATGGTGCCTTTTACCATGGAATGGTGGACTTGGTATGTTTATAAAAGTGAAAGGGAATTTTTGGAAACACATTTTCAGTTTTTAATAATGCAATGTCCTCTTCAAGGTACCGAAGATCAAAAATGGAAGAAATTATAGGATATAAATTTATTGGTATATAAAAATTTCAAAATTATAATTAAATTTAAGGTTTTAATTATTATTTTACTTTTATATTAAGTTAATCTAAATTTACCCCTTTTACCATTATCGTGATAATAAATTTTCAACCTTAGAATTAATTTTATTTAAAACTAAAATTGAATTTATTCCATAATTGTAATCTTATAATTTAATTTTTATAAAAAAACAAATGAAATAATGATTATATAGGAATAATAATATAATTTTATAATAAAAATGATTTATCGTGTAAACCCATTTTTTTAAAATAACATTATAATTATCTTAAATTTATGTATATGATAAATTATCTCAGCTACTAATTTGAGAGAAATTAATTAATTAATTATTAATTTATTAAATTTTATTATACTTCCAAGTCAATAAAAAATAGAGCATCACCTTGAAAATAAATGATTTAATTTTAAGATGAAAAATAATTTTTATTTCAAAGTAAAATTTTAGATTTCTTCTTAAAATTATTGGAATTGGTTTTCTATTTTAAAATAGATATTTAAAAATAAATAATATTATTATTTAATTTAATATTTTTTAAATTTTATGATATTTAAATATTCTAGGTAATGGTTACACAGTGAAAAAATAATAGAAATTTTTTTTAATCCTGTTTTTTAACTAGAAATAAACATTTTAGAGAATTATCATTAATTAATAATTTTTCCATTTTTATACGAGGAATTAAAAAATTAATTTTGTTTCAGTATTTTATTATTCTATAATTTATATATTAAATTTTTCAATAAAACCATTAAATATAATTAAAAATCATTTTTATTTGAAAATGATATTTTCAAACATTAACTATTATTATTCATATTTTTTATCAATTACCTACTAAATTTGTGTTAACCAATTATTAATATCAAACATAATTTATCATAATTAATCATTTGTTTCTAGAAATAGATATTTATATGGCATACAAGGTAAATTTTCAGAAAAACATTCATAAACAATAAACTAATCTTATTAATGATTTTTGGATAGATAAATAAATTTCATTCTTCTAAAATATAGAATTTATTTTATTTATACATATATTTCAGAAATATCTTACTCATATTTTTTTACTACATTAGTTTATATGTTTTAAAATTCATACCTAAATATTTTTATTTTAGATAAATATATCTTAGTTTCATTTACGTTCAGTGTTTCATGTAGAGTAATATATAAAAGACATTGAATCATTTAAAGGAGGTAATATATTAAAATAACAATGAGTTTCGCTCACAAAAAATTATACAACAAATTTATAATTAATATAATTCAGGTTTGTGATTTTTCTAATAATAAAATAATATGTAAAAAATTCATTTCCCTAAAAAACTTATCATTTGTAAATCCTAAGATAATTTCGTAACTTAATGTATAATTAAATTTTCATTATTTATAATTCAATTAAACATTATATGGATTTATTTTTCTATTTGTTTAGTATTTTCCAAGTTTATTGTATACCATTTTGGGTAATATGTACTTGGTTCACATTAAACCTCATACACACTCACAGAAAAATACTAAAGAACAAGATAGAGGACAAAGATCAAATTTTTATGAGGATATATAAATATTTTCATAAGGATATTATCCATTATCTTAATTTAAGGTAGGATTAATTAATAAATTATACCAGAAAGTGTTTTAAATGTTGAATTTAATGTTGTTTTAACAGATTAAAAAATGAAATTCCAATGGGTTTTAGAAAATTTATTCCTCTAGGATCTAATTAACGAAGATGATATTAAAAAAAATGAAGAATAATGGGTATCAAGATAAAGTATAAAGGATGAAAAATATCAATAGAGTTGGGTGGGCGATAGTATTGTGCTCCTAAGAAGGGGGTTGGTGGAAATGAATTTTTAATATTTTTAGACTTATATGCTTTAATTATTTTGTTAATAAAACTGTTGGGTGGTCTTCCAGAAATGTACCAGTGAACCCTTATTTGAACTGTAGTGTTCCATTAGATATCCAATGCCCTACAAATTCCCCACTCACCAAAAAGATATTGGATCCTATTAATATCACACAACAATTTATTACTTGATTTTCTATCATGATTTAACTTTAAAACTCCTCTGTTTTTAAAAATTGTCAAATTTATAAAATTTATAAATTCATATTTAAAATAGTGATACAACCAAAAAATTATACATAACATTATAAACTACCGAATATTGAAAATAACATACTTAAAAATATTAAATCAAATTTCAATTGATAGTTCCTGTTACTACTAAAAAATTAATTTAAAGTAAATTTAATTTATCCTTAACACATTATATTCCATTTTGGGTGTATTTATTTTTGTATATTTATGAAATAAAACATATGACCCATTGTACCATAATTTATAAGAATATGATACCACTCTATATTCTTTTTTGTGATTAAGCATCACATACTCTTAAAAATACATTTGAAAATTTAAATACATTCATCATCCTTATAGTCATATACCCTCACCCTACATGATTTTACTTCACTATGATTTATTAAAAAATGAGAATTCAATACCCATATTCATAACTCTATTGGTTATTATTATCTATTCAAAAAAAATATTAATTTTTTTAAAGTAGTTAATAGAATCTGTATCCCACCATCCCTTCTCTTTAGTGGATCAGTTTAGCCAATGGTGGGCTTTGGATAATTTCTTTAATAGTGAGGTCAAATTATCATATGGTTTTTAAAACCACGAATCTATAGGTATTTTAGATTGATATATATATATTTTATTTGTATATATTAGGATGGTTCTTTATTATCCTAATCCAAATAAATGATATATGTTGATGGTATTCAATTCTATCTTTTTGGATTGTTATAAGAAATTCATATGTGCTGGGACCCCTTGTCCTCAATGATTTGGGTAAGTCTTCAAGGCCTCCTTATACCCTTCAAAACATAGATATTCTCTGTATAATTATAAATATATTTGTTTGGTTATAGAGCTTCAAAAATTGATCTAAGGTAGCATGATATACCATATCTCCACAATTATTCTGTTGAAGTAGATATTTTTGCGACCATAGAATAATCCATATTGAATAAGAGAAGATAAAAACTTATTAATCTATATACTGTTCATTTCAAATCATGCTGTGAGTTCTGTATTTCAAAAATTGGTTAGGGTACACCCAGTCAACTTATTTATGTGATTTGGTGAAGAAGTTAGATTCAGATGATCTCCAATATAATAGTCCAAGTAATGCTGAAAATAGTGAAAATTTGGTTATTTGAAAATCTCAAATGATATATTTGTTTGTATAGTAATCAATGAGGATGGTAAATCTTTATTTTATATAAGATCAGTGATTTTATTAGGGAATATCCCCCTCTTGAGTATCTATTAAATTACCCTGAGGTATGGGAAAACCAATAATAATGTAGTTTATCCATGATAAGCAATTTCTTGGACTCAAAGAGGAGATATTAAGGCTTTTGATTTAGGAATATAACTGCATTTGCGGTGAAAAACATCTATATTAGATTTGGATAAAAGTGATTCCTCCCCAATTAAATATTTTCATTCCTCATTCCCTATCCAAAGAGGAAAAGAAACTTAGAATGGATAGAAGAGTCACACCTATAGGAAAAACATGATTAGATTGAGTCTCTACTAACTAGAAACATTGGAATTATATTGAAGTATTAATGGATAAAAACTAAAATTATAAACATGAGGAATTGAAATTAGTGAATTACCTGAAAATTGGGAATGTTCTGGATGTTAAATATCAAAAGGACCCAATATATAAGAAGATTAAATATTCATAAGTGAAATCCTCCCCTAAGAATAAAATTTGTGATAACACCAATCCTCATATTTCATTCAATGACGATGATAAATTTCATGTGATAAAATTATATCATTCAATAAGGAATAATTTGAAAATGGGGAATCTCAATTTAAGAAGATATGAAGTGATTAAAGGGAAAAACCACGAAGTCTTAGTAATTATTCTCGTATACAAAAACCCATTACTATAATATATTTAAGGAGGTCTATAGTCTACAAAGAGCTTTGGATAAGACCTATTTTGATTGGGAAGGATAATAGTTAAGGTTTTCAGTCTTATTAATAATATTAATTGGTATTGTATATTTATAATGAATAAATTATATAGATATAGAGTGAGGTAGGTGGTGAAATTGTTATATATGACCATGAAAATCTAGTGATCACTTAATAGGGTAAATCGAATGTAAATGTAGACAATGATAATTAAGAGTTTTATTACCCTATTATTTTTGAAAAAATAAAGCATTTAGATAATATTTTTTTAAAGTAACATATAGAGTAATTATCAAAAGGTGAGTGAATTTATGTTCACATTTCACCAAATTATGTAATTAGTTACTATAAGGTTTGTAATACTTAGAGTTTCAAAGAAGAAACTCAAAAATAGTTTTACAAGTAACTAAATATCATTTTCCTAGACATTTTCCAAGTTCCTTACACTTTTGATGAATTTTTTGGTAAAACATTCCATTATTGATATTTTATATTAAAATTTATAGTTCTAACCTAAGTTTTAAATCAAGAAATTAGCTTTGAAATATCATGAGGAGTGGGATACTTGGATATCTGAAGCTTCAAGAAATGATATCAAATGATTCTTTTGTTTGTTTGTTATTTTCAGGGCTAATATTTCAGACCACTAAATTTTTACTACTGCATCCATTTTTTCTATTATTTTTTATATCAAAATTCTTGTGAGGTTCAAACATAGTCGTAAATTGACTTTTGAAAATAATAAAAAAATGTATTTGAATTTAAAATTAATAGATGTTATACAACTTCAACTAAATAATAATATTGATCAAAATACATTTTTTATTTTAATTATACTTTTTTTTTGAATAATCCCACATTAAATAGTTTACTGGAAAATGAAAATAAATTCACTAGATTCTAAAAAAAGACCACCTTAAAGCTGATAAACCAAAATAAAGACAATATGAATAGGATGAGAACATAAAGATAAAACGATCTTGAATATAGTCCTCATACCACATATCATATGACCACAAAAAACCCAAATATATATAATAATAATAAATTATCATTATAATATTCTCATGAATTCCCATGCACATTTCTAAATTAGAGTCTCCACTATCATGGTTTTTCATATGAATCTATTGCTATAATCTCACATCACCATTTCCCTAAAATAAATTCTATATTTACTTATCATTAATAATTCATTTTTATACTAAACATCATAAAAAATTATATAGAATCATTTTAAAATAATATATAATTAAAAAGGGTCAAAATGATAATTTTTTATTATCTATGAAAAAAAGGGAAAATAATAACAAAAAAACATATTTAATTATTATTCAATGATATAAAAACCTCTTTCATGGGACTCATAGATAAACACACGATTTAAGCCTATTATTGGGAGTTAAAATACATCTACATACCCACTACAAGGGGAAAACAAGACAATAATCATAATAATAATCGTGACTACATTCATGGACCACTACAATAAGTAATCTAAAAAATTGTATCTGAAAATTAATAATTCTTGGAAATTAAAACAATATATTTATCAAATAAAATTATAATTGAATTCATTATATTTTTATGCAACCAATCGAATTTAGAACGAAATTATAATATTTATCCACAAAAATATTTTCATATCTATCTCAAAGGAAATTAATGATGTTCCATATCTACCAAATTTCATTTATTTACATTCGATGTTATCATAAAAAACTCTTATTTTATAATGTATCACATAATTTAAAAGTTTTGGATAAAAATCACACAGTTATTTAAATTTCATTAAAATATTTGAAATCTAAAAGTTATTTATGTTTTATTTCACAAAGAGACCATGTAATTAAATTAAAATAACCCATGTTCTCAATTTTGACCTCTAATTTGACATAATAATCAATATTTTTGAAAGTCACAATCCTCAATAGTTTTAAAGACATTAATTAGAAAAAATTTAAAATAATAAATATATAAAACATGAATTTTAATAACCCATAAGGAATCCAAATGAAATATAAAATCTCAATTTCTAGAATATTACCACATTTTTATAACTTACGGATCTCATAATCTGAAATCCTCACATTGAATGCAAATTTCATGTAAAATAGTACCATACCACCAAAATGTTTCAAATACATCATATTTATATTATCATTTAACCTCAACCAACCAAGTAAACCATCAATAATAATCATAAAAAATAAATATGTTAATTATATCAAAATAAAAACTAGATAATATATTAAAATTGTAAAACAAATCATCCATGAAATTTCATTATCATTAATCAATGTTTACTCTAATTTGAGTAAGTGTAAATAAGCACAACTATGATCCCATTATCAAGTTCTTGTATTGTCATTATTTTTTTTCTATGTTCATCCCCTCTTTTGGGTCTTAATAATAGAGGCCAGTTATCACTCCATTAGGAAACAAAATCCCAATTATGTAATTATAAGGAAAAAAATTAAACACCAACCCCTTAGGGAAGAGTATTAAAATACAATTTAATGTATACCATCCCATAACATAAATAACAATATATAGGATATTACATTCATATAGTATTTTTATACTTTATATTTCCACACTGATTCTGTAATACATTTCATTTTTGTTAATTTAATTAAATTACTTTTTAAATTTTAACTGAAAAATAGGGATGGTAAAATTGATAGTATGTTTTTTTAATTTTGCTTATATATCTATGAATTATAATTTTAATTAATTTTTTATTTTATGAATACATTTAATTACTCAATATAGGATTTTTTGGATGTTGAGTTGTGTTTGATGATGTTTTAAAGAGAAAATGTATTTAAATGATTGTTTTGAGAGTACTCATAATTAGCCTATATTATACATAAATCATGTATAAAACCATGTATGTAGTCATAGAAAATTATGTTTCTGAATATAGATACTTTTCGTAGTCTTTATGTAATTCTCTTACCTTATGATTTAACCCGTGACCAAAAAAGGCCATTTCATAGTGACCCCAATCCAAAATTAAAGGACAATTATTGTATATTTCACCATTATTTATTCTTATTTATTCTTCTTTTTTTATTTGAGAGTGTTACGATTTATAGGAATTTTATGGTGTGTATTATTTAGAACATGATAAAATGATGTTGACTAATGATTTTTTATATAGTGGATTAGGTATGTTGATATGAGTATAATCCATTTCATTGAATTTTTATTTGATAAAAAATAATTACATGATGAGAATTTCTATAATTATTTTTGACACAATTGTTTTCTTATTGGATGATTCCAAAAAATCAAACATATATTTTTTGTTTTGAAATTATCAAATGATGATTTTAATTATTGGAAAAGTGAATATTTAATTATAGAAGCCTCTAATGTTTGGTTCCTGAACTATTATGACTATATTTGATAAACTATATTGAATGTGGATTTCCATTTTAACTAATGATATTTTTAGATTTCACATGTGTTGTTATTATCACTAATATTGGGTATTTTACGTGATGTTATGTTTTATTTAAATTTAAATTAATAGATTAATAATAAAATATATAATAAAATTAATTAATCTAATAGTGATTTAACTATTCATGTTCATGAGAAGTTGTAGGGATTTTATTTTTAGGTATTGGGGTTATAATTATTTTTGATTATTATAATAAGGATGTTTTCGATGGTTATTAGGATTCTGTTTTGGAAATTGTATTTGGGGTTTTGGTTAGGGAAATTATGAATATAATATTTATAAAAATATCAATAAAAATAATTTGGAACTATTTTAACATAAATATATATATATATATTTCCTAATTAGATTTTAGAAAAAAAATTGATGATTTTATTGAGTAATATTTTCTAAGTGTTATAGGTTAGAATGGATAGAAATAATTAACTAAATAGATTGTTTTTATAAATTATTTATTTAATAATACTTTTATTATTTGGTGTTAGAGGGGAATTTAATAATATATTTTATAAATCCCTCACAAATTTTTTTTAAAAAAGGATTGTGAGGGTATTTTATTAGGGTATTTTAATAAATATTATGAATAAATAAAATGATACTAATTAATGGATTATAAATTGACT
This sequence comes from Viscum album, assembly GCA_963277665.1. Lineage (NCBI taxonomy): Eukaryota > Viridiplantae > Streptophyta > Magnoliopsida > Santalales > Viscaceae > Viscum > Viscum album. The sequence continues at coordinate 1,772,390,418 of OY728165.1, read as the reverse complement.
TGAAATGAAATTTAAGAAATAATGTTTATGAATGTAATTAGACTTCATCATATTTTTTTCAATTAAATTAGTGAATAAGTTTTTTAATTTATTTTTTTCTCAATTGAAGGAGTGATGTGATTTTATATATTTTTGTAACTAGTTTTGGGAGAGTATTAGGTTTGGTATTTGGTATTTTAATTTTTCTATAGAATAATAGAATAGTTTTTGGGATGTTAAAGTGTCCAATTGGTCACATATATGAGTGTTGGGTTGTTTTACGGATGAAAAACCTATGTTTTTTGTATTAGGAGCTGTAAAATTTATATGAGAGTTTATATTTATTCCAATTATTGAACCTCGTTTAATTTAGGTACATTAATATGGAGGTAAAATCATATAACATTCGTAGACATAGATTAAGAATATTGGGAGATAAAAAAAATTTAGATAAAACATGATATACAATGGGTTTTTTCACAACTAGCATATAATAACTTCTAGAATTATGTTTCAAAATAGGTGACCATCTAATTTTAATTATACAATTAGTAAATATTTTATCATAGTTATTAAATACACTTTTCTAATATATATTTTTTGATAGCAAACCTATTTTGTAATGAGTGTTGGATTTATTTGGAATTAGAGGGAGTGTTTTTAAGCATTTCTTATGATATGAAATTGTAATTTTCTAATATCATATTTAGTTTATCATCGTTTAGAACAATTTAAGTGCTTATATAATCTTATTTTATTCTATATATGATATTTCCATTTTTTGTATAAAATTGGAAGTGAGGTTCGATGATGGGAATCCTAATTATGTTGAGGGAATGGGTATGAGAGTTTTATTTTGATATGACAATGAAAATGGGATGGTGTATGAGTTGGAACCATTATATGGTAATAATGTTTAAAGTTCTATGTTTTAGATATTTTATAAATATTTACACTATTATTTTCTCCTCTCAATGCGTATTCTAGATGTCAAACTATGTTTTGAAATTTTCACTAAGAACAAGATTTTTAGAGCTCGACGATGCCTTCATATATTTTATTATTCTAATTAAATGAAGTTATTATCTCATAGGGTGTTCATTAAGGTAATTCTATAGTTAAAATAACTGTATTTACGATACTAGTAGATCTGGTAAATCATACTATATATTTAGTTGAAGTCATCCAATGGGTAGTCATTATTGATATGATATGTAAAATGAATTGAATTTGGTTTGTGATGATTTTATAAATTAATTTGTATTAGGTATTCTAAAATGTATATGAGATTCAATATATTATCAACATTCTATTATTTATCATGATGAAACCAATTTTGAATGTCCATTTTTTATTTTATTTTTTGCAATCACTTAGATGATTTTTATTATTTAATATGGTAATTCATTTATGGATATAGTGGGAGGGCTTACCTTTGGTAGAGATAAGGGTGTTGTGTTTTACATTTTTTAGAATTAGAAAAAGTAATAAAATTTATTTTATGCCTTTCAATGGTTTTTTTAGTTTTTTTATTTATAGGGTGTTGAGAGATGGAATAGGGTTAAGTAATTTTATTTTATTTTAAATATAGAATTTTAATTTGTCTTTTTTTTATATTTTCGTGTGAGTTTAATTATACTAACCATAGACATATTAAATTGAATTTAAATTTATCACCCTCACTCAAGGGAGTAAGGATATGTGAAAAATCTTATCTAGTAATTCATATTCACCAAAACCCATGTATATACCACAATTTTCATTGTGCAGGTGTAGAATTACATATTTTTTGTAAGTTATATTTATAGAAAAATAGGAAGATTTTGGTAACATGGAGAGAATGGAAATGTAGGAATATGTATCAGTAGGAGTTTTACTTTTATTTTTGCTCAATGTCCTTTTTTTTGATTATGTATCAGCTATGTGGACATGATTTTTTTGAACAATGACACAAATCATGAGTTAGTAGAAAAAATCATAATCAAATTTATTAATAAATAAAAATGGGATAAAATTAGAACATGAGGTGTATAGAAATAAAACAACCATAAATGTTGAAGAGAAAAACAAGAATACTAAGGGCCATATAATCTATCCCCGAATGACTACCAATAATTTTTTCCTTTGAAATAATCAATTATGATTCATGAATCAGCCCTGCATACAAATTAATTTTCATAAAATTTCTCCATAAGTCAGTGATGTAAAAAATGGATTTTATTTAGTAATGAATCTTAATTATGATTCAATCATCCACCTTGAACATAATTTTGGAAGAATATTTACATTTCATCATTATCCTTCATCATTTAATCAACACAAAGATGAATCTTTTTCTAGTAACTATTTAGTTCCCCACTAAACCATAATCTACTCCAATACAAAAATGAATATTCCATAATGGTAGTTAGGGAAATAAAAAATAAAATTATAAGGTTTTGTATGAATCCGTTCTTGTGGATCCCATACAGAGTTTCAATCATCATATTGTTTCCAATACATAGGAAGTGAAATGAGATTCATAGTAATTCCATGTTATAGATATTTTATTGAAATTAATTTTCAAAGTAATCCTTCACTGATGTCACTAAAAAAAATAACCAGTACATCAATTTGAAATCATCATTAAGATGTCATTCAGTAATAATAAATCAACCTTTAAATTACTTCCACCCCCCAGATTGTGTAGATAGTCTAGATGAATCAAAAACATTATCATTGTTATTAATTATTATAGATAAAATTTCCATTTATAATTTAATCTATTAAAAAAATATACAACACTTACTATACAATAGAATGGATGAGATTTACCACTATTAGGAAAAATCCATAATCAATGATCTCCAATATTATGTGTCTTTGAAATAATAAGAAACAAAATCACTTTAGATACAAAAAGTCAACTGCGTTGTAGGTCCATGTGCTACAATATCACAGCCTAACATAGAGAATTAGGATTCATCCATGAGTAGAAAAATATTCCTCACTAACTCGTAATAATTATAGAATGAAATGGATTCAAAATTCTTTACAAGAATGGTTTCCTCACACATATAGTCAACCATCCCTTGAACACATAAAGTCAGAAAAGAGATAAAAAATCAACAACCATTCAAAAAACCCAAAAATTATTAAAACCCTATAATAAAGACCAATAATCTATTCAAAGGGTTCTCACTGAGATGTATATATATATATATATATATAGGTTAAGAGAATTAGATTTATTAATATATAATTCTATATGGATAAAAGATGTGTGAAATAATTTGCACAAAATGTCTCTAATGTTTAAATTATTATTGTGTTCAAATTTCACATCTATCATTGGGAACATATGTTCTTGGAAGTGTAGATATTCTTATGCATAGATTTAAGTGCTAGAATATTTATTATAAAAAATTGCGTTCTTATCTTCAAACCAAGAATCTAATTCCTCCCCTAAATCATCCATAATCTCAAAATCATTCTTCAAGTAGGGATCAAAAAAACAATCTTCATCACTACTATAATTGGAGGACTATTTTAAATCATATACATCTAGTGTTGTAGGGTTATTCTAATCTTTTATATGGTGGATTTTCGTAATTTATTCCTTTATTTTATCTTTAATATGTGAACAGATGTTTATTTTCTATGACCATATCCACGAGGGTCTTGTAGTTTTATTTGTTTCCAATTTGGAATAATTAATACACATCTGAGTTTTTCTTGAGTGTGGATTGTTAAAACTACAATAGTCAATAGTTGGATATTCTCTATTTTTTGAGATTGAATATATAAATTCATCATCAATTTAGTGAACTTGATCATTTCATCTAGAATAAAAGCATCATATTGAGTATATTCAACCATTTAATTGTAGGAATCCTCATACTTACCCTGTACAAGATCACCCATATTACGATCAACCATCCCAAGGGCATGCTCAAAGAATATTATATATTTATTACCCCATGAGTAACTTTAAATAACAAAATCCCCCATAATGGAATCCCTAGTTTAAATATGCATATTTGTGGAAATATAATTAGGGGTAGAGTCTTGGAAATATTAAATATTGGAATGATCAATAAAAATTTTGATCATCCATTTTTCACCCAATTTACATTTTTCTGAGCATGGGTGACCCTTAAGAAGGTCTTTTTACATATGTTTACAACAAATGTTATTAGGGTGACCAAATTTAAAGTAATACATACAACATTGTTGAAACTTTTCATATAAAATATTTTTGAGAATCCATAATCATCATTTTGAATATAAATCTCAACTAGAATTCGTTTTGATAAATCAACCATAGTTCAAATTGATACTAAAATGACAGGTAAATCTTATAAGTGGATATGTAAATTTTAATCGGCACAACAACTAGTACATAAAAGGAAAAGAGTGGATTTCAATTAAAATTTAATCTAGAAAACCCAATAATCCAAGATAGATATGACAAGGGGGTAGGGATTGGGGGTTCATTATAGGTTTACAAAATTTGGATACCATATCAAGGTTTTAATGGTGCATCCAAAAAAAATATAAAACCTCTGGACTCGCAATGATAATATATTTTTTAGAATATAAATTTCCACGATAATTCTTAGAGTCATGGAGGCCTAGATTTATGTGAATAAAACCAATAACCACAAGAAGTTTTGAAAAAAATTAATAGATAGATGATGAGATTGGAACATACTAAAAATAATAATTCAATGATCAGAGGTGATAACAACTACATTCTTCTAGGAGAATCTGAAATTTGAAATATCATTATGTCGCAATTAGATAAGGGAAATAAAAGTATGGGAAAGGGAATTGACCAAAGCTATGGATGATGTGGAAATCACATCTATGAAAGATCAATAGGTAATCACATGGGAGTATCTCCATTTATTTCCTTTCAATATATCTTCTATAGGACGGTACATAACTTAATAAGTGGCCAATATTTTTATTATTATGATTATTGTTTTAAAATTATGGTCATTGTAGGTTATTGAATAGATTTCCACATTAAATTTTAATTCAATTTGGATAATATTATGAGGTTTTGTGTTATAAAATATGGACTCCAATATTTATTAACATTGTGATATATATGATTTATTAATGGTCCATGTAATCTTTTTTGAAAATCTCATCATCAATCCATTTGTTTAATTAATAAATTTCTATCCTCAATATGATTATATTAAGGAACTTACTACTAGTTGTAATCAACTTATATATATGTATGTTTTTTTATTATTTTTTACAGATGTGAAATTGAACTAGGAAATTCAGGTAAGGGTGTTATAAAATGGTTTCAAAGAATTTATGGGGTTTTAATGTTTAGTCAATTATAGGTTGACATAGAGTACAAGAACGTTTAAGGTATATGGAATACATGATTAAACATAAAAACTTTATGGAAAACACAGTTACTAAGAGAATCATATTATCAGAAATTAAAACTCATGGTTGTGTATGGTGTTATTATATAAATTAGAAGAATAGGATAGAAAAGTCTCATGGATGGATTTTTGGGACTGAGATGAAGATGGTTTTAAAATTTTAAACTATTATTTTAGTGTAATATATATCTTATAGAATGTGTGTCCCTACACATATTTTATTTTTAAGATTTGAGGAAATGTATTTTTTATAATTTCAGATTAATGGTTGGTTTAAAAAAATACATTGTGATTAAATAGATTAAAAAACTATAGAGTCAGTTGAGTTTTACTAAAATGGTAAATTGATTTAAAATATTAGAAAGAATCATAGTTTTATATTTTTTAGTGTGAATTGAAATTTTAAATTTAATGAAATATATTTGATTGTTATTTTAAATAATTGAAAATTCTAAAATATGTATTTTTAAAATTAGTTAATGTTATTTTAAATTCAAAAGGTGAGTATATTCACTGAATTCCATTATAATGATAATATATATTTGATAAATCCCATATAGCGGTTTTGTAAGAACATTATATTTGTTTTATGTAAATTTGCTCTTAAATTTTTTCTATTTATTTATGTTAGACCTGTTATGGATGCTGAATGAGTTAAAAGTGGTTATGGTGTGTTGGGGACTTTTTCAAACCTTGAAACCCCAGCTGGGGGAAATAATGGACTAGCTTCATGTTTTGAAGAAACTGTGTGATCGAGTCTACATGGTTTCCTTAACCATGTGTGGGCTGGTCATATGGATGAAGTAGGGAGAATATTTTTTCTTAACCACACATATAGGTCCTAACTCCCATGAAGATATCATAAAAACTGTATTAGAGCCTATGACATGGTTGGAACCTGATTTGTAAAACTGTGTGGGCCTAACAGTGGGGGTCCCCCTTGAGGTAGTGCCACATGCATGGTTGGTGCGCATTTTGGATAATTGTGTTGCAAAACCATGAACCTCTAAAATTTTGGGTAAAATAACTATTTTCCCTATAAGAAACTATTAACCCACCCCTACCCCTCCATTTCTCTTATTAATAATGTATAAGAGGATTCATCCTACCTTTCAGATCATTTGAAGCTCCCACCAAAGTTACTGGATAACTCTTCTGTCAAAATTATGATTCATGAAATGTTTGTCTTGTTAGTTCTACACCATTAAGTTTTTAATTCATCATATATATTACTCTATTTCTTTTTCTCTTGATAGTGTTATTGAGGTGTAGTCTCAAATTTTCTATTTCCGGGAGATCATTCATTATTTAGATTTCTTCTGTTCCAGTTTGAACTAAAGGCTAATACTATATGAGAACAGTACTATAAGAATGAGGATATTTCACGACCCATCCCATGTGCCCTATGTCGTGGCTACCCCAAGACCACCTCTTAATTTCCAATGAATGGTGACTAGTGCTTAAAAAATTATCTCATAAGTGGGAGGAATTTTTTGGAGTACTTGTACCCACACACACACTCATGAATTCAAACCCAAAATTCTGAAACATAAACAAGCCTGACAATAAGGTAATCACTGAGATTAAAAGTAGAATACTAGAATTAACAGGGCAAAAATAAAAGCCCAATAAAAGAAAGGTACAATATCTGGATGTCCATCTGTGGTAAAACCTACCTGAAAGGTTGGTTAATGGGGTGTCACCTAAAGTCGTAGAAGTACGCCTCGTCTGTCAGATCTTATTGGTCACCACTAGGTGCTAGACCACCAAGGTCTCTATCAACGAATATTTTGTTTGCACAAGACACAATATGCACCTATGGAGCCTGTACATGAGTGAGTAATAGATTGCATAATACGGTCCCCAAAACACAAAGGTAATACCACAAAGGATAGTACAAACAAAGTATACTACCAAATAGGTACATATATTGTAACCTCTAAGAAATAATGTTTATATAGAGAGAGATTTATTAGAGTTAAATCACATAGGTATAACGTAAAATATGGAATGAAAGACTATCAATCGTAATTATGAACTTCTTTTTACTATATAAGGACTCATCCAAGATGAGTCACAATAGTCTTTTGGGCCACTGAGGACTACTCATCTACTACGACACTGAGGTCCTCACATTTGATGGGACACTGGGTTCCACTCATCTACTATGACATTGAGGTCCTCTCATCTGATAGGCCACTGAGGTTCGCTCTTCTGATAGAACACTTAGGTATGCTTGTTTGATGGGCCACTAAGGCCCGCTCGTAGAACACTTGATTCCGAGAGAATATACACCTCAATCCATCATCTTATATAATCATATAAGAATAGGTAGATGGATTTTTTCAAAAACAACATCTCTTCTCAAGGTTCCCAACACCAAAACAGCTCATCAACCAGATGCACGGTTTGGATGTAATTCATGTTTTACATAAAAGGGACCGGTGGGGTCTGGGTCTAGTTTGACCTGGTCAGATAGACCCAACCCAACCCGACCTGGGTTCACAAACCTAAACGAGATCTGAGTTTCCACATTGGGCCATAGTTCAAGGCTGTTGGGTCATGCGTACATGCCACTAGGCCACGGGTCGGGGAGGATAGGTCGCCCGGGGTGGCCCTCCAACTTCAGCCCGGCTTGGTGTGAGTGAGATGACTTTTCACACCTGGGCGCGACAGTGTCACCACATCTACTCCTAGTCAACATGGATGTTTTTCCATGTGACATCCCTATGGGCATAAATGGGGACCAAATACTATGGTCCCGCTTGATCATGGACCTCTGGCCGCATGCTAATTCTCGTTGCCTCATCCGCTGAATAACTGCAGCTGGTAGTGGCCGGTGACCCTTGTTGATGCCCCATGGCTAATTATTCCAGAACCTCCACCGCCATGGTGAAATGTAGGTGAACACCACCTCCCACATGCGACTACCATCGTGTTCCACTTCCAGCGGTCACTGGCATGTCGACAGTTTCATCTACGGGCCATCAGACATTCTCCGGTTGTATATTCTACAATCCGCAAACGGATTCAGGATGCTCGTGTTGTCACCGTCACTTCTACGTGCTCACATATGTCTCACTATCAATATAAGAGTGTGTTCATGACGAATACACGAACGCCAATAATGGGAGGATCCAGGACATATTCGTATCCACCTGTTCCATCTATGTTAGAATTTAAAAACTACTTGGGAGGTGATTTAAGAATCTAACATGGATAACTATAATTCAAGACCCTAAGATAAAAAACCCTCCTACATAAGTGATCAATCCACAGGTCACCTTTTTGTGGGGTGAAAATCATTTTCCACTCAATTCCATGAATGGGTAAAAAGGAAATTCACTTAAAATCAAACCCCTACGTCAAGGTTGGATCATTCGTTGTAAAATATCGCACCACATTTTTTTCATACCTCAATTTGTATTTGGTTGTGGGTTTTCAATCATCACTCACCAACACCAAATCTCTAAGGGTTCAGTGCAATAAAATATAGTGCCAATGATCCCATATATAATTAACTAATTAATGGAGAAAACACATTTTGGTGTTTCTATTACCCTAAATCACAGAATGTTCTGGATTTTTTATTTATGAAATAGAATTTCTGTTACGCTTAGGTAGTGATGTTTTTACGTTGCAATGAAATTTGAAATTCTAATAACATATACTAAATGATTATTCTATTTTCCTTAAGAAATTTTAAATATATATATCTATTTAAAATGATCAAAAAAGTAAAATTTTCCCTTGACCTATGTCAGTGGAGTTTAATTCATTCATTAGGTAAAGTTATCATTATGGATGAAATGGTGCCCTAAAATTTTTAATCTGGGCCCCAATTTAAAATTTTAAAAAACCATGTACACGCTCTATTTTAAATAAACATAAAAAACTCAAACACTTATTCCGGGTTCATAGGGATTCAAAATCATGTTTTGACTGAGTTGATGGTCTCTATATAATCCCATATTGTTTTAAGAAAAATCATGGAATTTTTAAGACATTAAATTCTCCCCAACGCAAGGTTATACATCCTCATCAACAAAAATAAGGGATAAACAAACAGATGGGGGTACTAAGCATATATTTGAGCCTCCCACTCCCATGCTCTCATCTGGAGAATCATGTTATACCACCAAATGCACTCTAGAGGAATCCACCATCCACAAAGGGCCCTCTCCTGTAGCTCCTCAATCATTATCGGGAACTTCAAAAATGTCCTCCATCATAAATTTCCAACAATAATCAGCCGATTTCATTGAATGGATCAGGTACGTACCTCCGAAGCTATAATACATGAAAGACATTATGCATGCAGTTCCTCAGTGGGGGGAAATCTAGGTGGTACGCCACCTTGACAACTCTGCTCAAAACCTGAAAAGGCCTGATAAATCTCAGAGACAAAGTGTCATCTCATCTGAATCTATGTAATTCCTCTCATGGTGAGACCCAAAGAAAGACAAGGTCTCATTCCTCAAACTCCATGGGACTCCATGTCCTGTCAGCATAAGACATCAGCCTGATCTAGGTAGTCTTCATCCACTCTCGGATAATATGTACCTTCTTGGTGGTAGCTCTTACTAACTTGGGACCCATGAGTGTTGACTCATCTAGGTCTGATGATTATAATGGTGATTTGCAATGTCATACATATAGGGCCTCAAAAGGTTCCATACTAGTCATGGAGTGGTATATTTTGTTGTATGGAAACTCCACCAATGTTAGGTGATCTTAAAATCTGCAACCAAATATGAAGTTACAAACACGAATCATGTACTCTAAAACTGAAATAGTCCTCTCCATCTTTCCATACATCTAGCGAGGAAATATAATTATCCAATGTAGTAGAGTCTTGAATGGCTCCTGAAATCCCTTCTATAGTCGGTATGTGAAGAGAGCATCAAAGTCTAACACGATCATCAAACTCACCCCATGAAGCTACACTACCTCTTGACCATAGAGTCATCCTAAGCTCTCTACTGAACCCTTCTCCCGAATGGGTACGTAGTAGGTTGACTTGCTAAGTCAGTCAATGATTACCCAGATGGTATCATTACCTTTGAATGTGTGAGGTAAACCCATTATGAAGTTCATCATGATACATCTCACATCCACTTCAGTACCTTGAGTGGATGATGAAAGCCTGCTAGAACCAGATTCTCTACCTTCACTTTTTGACAAGTGAGGAACCTTGAAACGAAGTCCACCACCACCTTATTCATCCCTGACCACCAGTACTGACATCAGAGATCTTATTACATCTTTGTCACTTCTAGATTTACCACCAAATTGAAGGTGTGGAACTCCCACAAAGTCCCCTCTTGCATTTCCACTAGTACAAAGATGCACCCTCTGAAAAGGATGATGTGCTCCTTACCCATCGAATATCCATTAGGATCTTGTTTTAAAGATAACTGAGCACGTTAGGCCTTGCATTAATCTTCCACATGTTGTGCCTACCTAACTCGCTATAAGAGTGGGGGAGTGACAACCATCAACTGAAGATAACTGATCCATCTCCATCAAGGAAGAATATCTATATAACAACAAAATACATTGACAGTTTAGTCTGATACTAGAAACCAAATATCCTACTGAGCACGTCCGACACGACTTTTCATTTCTAAAGAGTATAGATTATCTAAAATTCATAGTCCTGGAGGAACTCGATCCACAGCCACTACCTCATGTTTAGGTCTTTATATGAAAAGATATACCTGAGACTTTTTTGGTCACAGTATATGATAAACCATAATCCCATCAATAAGTTCTTCCACATCTTCAATGCAAATACCACTAATACTAGATCCAAGTCATGGGTCGGGTGATTCATCTCGTTGTGCCTCAACTTCCCTGACCCATGGGTAATAAACACCTTCTCCTACATCTAGAAACATCCCAGTCTAGTCCCTAACGCATCACAGAATACTACATAACAAATAACCATGTCTGTTAGTCTCGGGATGGGGGCAGTCTTCAGTCTCTACCTCAGCTCTTGAAAACTCAATTGGCACATCTCTGTCCACATGAGGGGTTTTCCCTTCGGTGTCAAAGATGATAAGGTTTTGTCTACCCTAAAAAATTTATGAATGACCCTTCAGTATTATCCAGCTAAACCTATGAAACTTTTCACCTCATTCACACTCATGGGTGGATCCCATGAAAGAACCACCTCTATCTTTTCCATATCCACTACAACTCCGACCTCTGAAATAACATTTCCTAGAAAGTGGACCTTATAAATCTAGAAATGATACTTCAAGATCTTCCCATATAGCTGGTTCTATCATAGTGCAACCACGACTATCTAAAGGTGTATCTCATGTGCCTCCTTGGACACTGAGTACACAAGGATTCCACCAATCAAGAGACACAATCAACCGGCCATGGTAAGGCTCGAATATCCTATTCATGTGTCCCATGAACATTGTAGGGGAATTGGTCATGCTGAAAGGTATCACCAAGAACTCATAGTGTCCATATCGACACATTAAGTCTATCTTTGGTACATTCTTATCTCATACACAAAGCTGATGATAGCCTGATTTGAGGTCGATCATTGAGAACCATCTCTCTCCCTTCAGCCAATCGAAGGGATCATCAATACATGGTAGTAGATACTTGTTCTTCATGGTCAACTAATTTAGTAATCAAATGTCCACTCATAACCCAAAACATCCTTCTAGATTCTTAAAAACCAATACCGGGGCTGCCCACAGTAAAACACAAATCCTCCTGAATCCCATAATTTATAGATCCTAAAATTATTCCCTCAACTCATGAAGCTCTGTTAGAGCCATCTGATATGTTGGTGTGGATATCAGTTTTATCATAGGGTACATGTCAATGTAGATGTAAACCTCCATGTGAGGGGGTAATCTTGAAACATGTTCAGGAATGATGTCTTCATACTCATCCACCACTACAGGAATGTGAGGACTCTTTTCCTCCACCACACCGAGGGTGAGGCTAGACAACTAGTGAGTGATCGACTACACCCATCTTAGAGAAATTTTTTCCTATGTTGAAAACGTTCCCATTTGCTGGTAAAGGAAAACCATGTCCCATCTCTGTGGACACACAACACTCTACACCTAAAAAAATTAATCTAAGCAAGGACCTTGGATAACCAGTCCATACCTATAATTACATCATAAGGACCTAATGGAACTACTAGGAGATCCTAGCCAAATCTATCACATCCAAGAGTAAGCTCACACTGCCGAAACCTATGTGTGATCGTTGAATCCCCTCCCATAAGAGTCTCTAATAATAAGAATCGAGCCAATTGATCCACCATAATATTTGATCTTCAAACAATGTTTGTGGAAATTAATGAGTGACTTGAAACTATGTCTATAATAACTATTTCTAATGTGGAGTATACAAAGATTTCACCTCTAATAATATTTGGAGCACCGGGGTCGTAAGCCTCCATCGCCTGAAGATGGACTCGCCCCTATTCATTGTCTCCTAGAGCCCACTGTAGACCAAATAGGGGTGGGGGTGGTAGCCCCCCGAACCTCCATCAACCACATGAAACACTTCCTACTCTCTTTCCACGTCTTCCTCCCTATTGAAAACACTACTTTACCCTCTGCCTCTACTTTGGCAGTTCCTCTACCATCTGCCGATCATTTGCATGGTGGGTCAGGCAGTCACGAGCCATCTGGCTCTGAACACTGCACGAGTAGCACACACAGTTCCACTACAAAATCCCTCTTCCTTTGGAGCCTAGTACCACCAATCCTATGTCTTAGGGTCATCCACTGAAAGGAATGACCCGATTGCGTCTCTACATTAGCTTCCTACTACCCACTGCCAAATGCTACACCACTTGGTGTCTACTGGTAGCTCATACTGTAGGCACCTTCTTTTCCAGGAATCTCTCTTTGAGTAGAGATCGCTCTAACACCCCAGAATGAGTAGAAATTCAATTAGAACCCGTAGAATCCTTGATCTATCAGTGTATTCCCTGCTCAAAATCGTGATCCCGGAAGAATGGGTTTCGCCCCATGTCTGTAGAGTTGTAAGAAAGCATGTTGAATCTCACTGAGTACTCTTCCAGTATTAGGCTACCCTGTTGAAGGTACAGTAGCTTCTATATGCACACTGAGAGAAATTTCACTGGAAATAACTCATCAGTTAAGAGGCACTCAAAGTCTATCTAGGTGAGGGTCACCTCATCATGTGTTTGGATCATCAAGCTCCACCATCTCCCCACTGATCACTAAAGAAGGCTCACCACTAAGATTACTATATGGGAAAAAGGCATCCTCACATGAAGGAAGACTCGTATAACCGCCCCAAGTCAATCCACAGCCACCTTGGGGTTAGCATCACCCTTTATATCAGGAGGTCTCTACCTATGGAACTCGTTTAAGTCACTGAGCCTGCATGAATTCTCTACCAGTAGAAGTTTTAGCAATAGCAGATCAAAGAGTGGAGGAAATTATGGTGCACCTCCTAGTGGGGCAATCTCTAGTACTGTTCCATGTATTGACACCTCGTTACTAGGCATACCATCCTCATGGTCATGCACCAGAATCCTGGTATGTTGTCTTCATGGTGGAATCTTGAAACAGATCAAGATGAACCACAATCAATATATTATACTTGGTGAGCTGGCTCTAACTCAAGGACACGAGAACACCCTCAATTATTATATAATTAATGCAACTAGTGTTTTCATGTACTGAGTCAAAATGAAGGATTCTGGGTCCTAATGTATGGATATGTCAGCCACCATACCAGCACTGGACTCCCCAAGACTAAAAGTTAAATTCAAATCATTAAACACTTTTTTCCCAAAACAAATCCATAGAATTCCAGTCATTAAGGTAGAACTAACTTGCCTCAGATATCACTTTTGTCATAACCTGTTCCATAGGTCATGTTCCATGACTACCCCAAACCTTCCTTCTAGTGGAAAGGGGACAGAGACTAGAGATGAAGGAATTGTCTTATAAGTTGGAGGCATTTTCCTGAATACCTATATGCACGTACACACACACATCCAAATCCATAATTCTCTAAATTAAAGAAGCATTACACTAAGAAAACCACTGAGGGAAAAGTAAAAAAACTTGAATTAAAGGGGAAAAAATAAAATCCCAACAAAAAGAAAATTACAATCTCTTGAAGTCCATCTATGGTAAACCCTACCTAAAGGGTATGTGAATGGGTTTCCACCTGAATTCCTACAATTAGTCCTCTTCTATCGGATATAACTAGGAATAGCCTAGTGCTCGACCACCAAGGTCTTTTGTCAAAGCATATGTCATCTGCTCATGACACAACACATGTGGGTGGAGCCTATGCAGGGGTGAGTAACACAATAACCAGTAAGGACCCCATAACACAAAGGTAATACCACAAAAGAAATTATTCACAAAGTAGACTACCAAAGAGGTACATGATGTGTAGACTATAAGAATTAAAATCGAGAGAGAGAGAGTCACTAGAGTTAGCTCACACAGGTATAATCTAAAGCATTGAAAGCAAGGATATCTGTCATAATGTTGAAAATCTAATAGTACTGAGGGACTCATCCATGATGAGTAACTATGGTCTTTTGGGCCACTAAGGTCCGCTCGTCTACTGGGCCACTTAGGTCTACATGTCTACTGGGACACTTGGGTTCGATCATCTATTGGGAAACTAAGGTTCACACATCTTCTGGGACAATGAGGTCTGCTCTTCTTTTGGTCCACTTAGGTTTACTCATATATTTGGCCACTGAGGTACAATCATTTGCTGGCCCACTAAGGCCCACTCGTAGCACATTTGATTCCGGGAGAATCTATTACTCAAGACACAAAATGTGTTTTGACATTAATGAAAACTCACATGGTGTTTTTCAAATAGACCACCTTATCTCAAGGGAACCAACAACACAAATGGATCAAAAATCGGATGCACATTTTGGATGTTATGATTGTTTTACTAAAAATGTGCATTTTGGGTCCATGTCTGGTCTGACCTAGTTGGACCGACATGACTCGACCCAGCATGAGGCCACTGACCCAACCCATCTAGGGGGTCACCGAACCGACCTAAGTCTCATCCAACCCAGATCCAACCTAGTTCGGGTCTGGCATGCCTTCCGCATCCCAACCCACTATGTGCGAGAAAGCTTACAATTCTCAAACGCATCAGTGATCACCATGTCTGCCCTTGGTCAACATGCCATTTTTTCACATGACCGATTTTAGGTCTCCATAGGGCCCACCTACCATGGTCTTGTTTGGCCACGGCCCTCCAGTCATGTAACACAGGTTGTTGTCACTTCTGTAGAAGACCGACCACTGACAATTTCCATCATCCCCTATCTCTTCCCAACGACTGATACCAAGATAACCTCCACCACTGTGGTGCACCGTATGCCACATGCAGCTGCCTCCGCTGGCCATCGTTGGTGCCTGCATGTTGATGGTTTCTCTCACGGGCCATTGTACTTTCTCTGGTGGCATGTTCTTCAATCTGTGAGTGACTTCAGGATCCTTGGGTCATCTCCCTTAGTACTACAAGACCGTAGATATATTTCTGTCAATTCGAGGGTTAGATCATGAAGAACACAAGATCTCCCCCAATAGAGAGTACTCGGCATTTTTTGTGATGGCCTGATCCCCCCCACATTATAATTTAGAAACATCTTGGGTATATTTAAGAATCCATCATGGATAAATCCAATTCAAAACACTGAGAGAAAAAACCATCCTATATAGGTGATCCACCTGCGGGTCACCTATTCATGGGTTGACCTACAATTTTCACTCAGAACCGTAAATATGGAAAAAGAAAATTCACTTAAAATCAAACCCATAAATTGATGTTAGATCATTCATTAGAGAAGATCTAACTAATGCCATTTTCATCCCTCAATCTATTATTGGTGGTGGTTCGTCGATAATATCTCACCAACACTAAATCTACAAGGGTATAGAGTAATACTGGATTGTGCCAATGATCATGTATTCAGTTAACACATTAAATAAAGAAAATGCATTTCATAAATTTTGTTACGCTCACGTTTCAATGTCATTAAGTTGACATGATATTTGAAATTCAAATAAAATAAACTAAAAGTTCATATTATCTTTCCTGAAGAAATTTTTGAAATATTTTTTATAAAAATTATTAAAAACCAACTTTCTCTCTCAACCTCTGTCGGTCAAGGTTAAGTGTTTCCTAAGGTAAAGTCATCATTTTGGATGCAACGGTTCCCTCATATTTTTAATCTGGGAAACCTCATAAATGTTTCCAAAACTGTGTACACACACAATTTTAAATAAACATAAAAAAACTCAAACACTTATTTTGGGATCACCGGACCTCAAAGTAATTTTCTATCTAAGGATATGGTCTTAAAATAATCCCATATAATTTAAAAAAAATTACATGGAATTTATAATACATTACATGTTAGTTGTAAAGTAATTATCCCATGAGTATTGATATCTTATAATATGGTGTATGTGCCACATGACGATTTCACGTCACTTTTCCCATGATTTGAATCTATCTTGATTTGGTTTCCCTGCATGGAACCAAATTACATGTTAGAACAAAATTATAATTGGGATCATCCTCTTTAGAGTGAGGCATTACTTTGGGTGTGCCCTATTTGAGGGCTTATTGGATTTCCTAGAAACAAAGCCAAAATACCTATTGGTGTGTTTGGAGTAACTTTTAAATGAAAATATCATATATTATTGAAGATGAATATTTTGGAATTTCATGGACAATTATGATTTCAATTGTAATGAGTTGATGTTAATGTGAGTTGTAAGACCATGTCACCTAATTAAATTTAACAATGGTCACACCATTGTTTTATTAAAGGTTAATGATATATGAATTATAAATTAGTTATTATTAAATATAATGACCTCTTATCACTGTTGATGTGTGGTAAAGACAACCATTTATTTTTTATATGTGCATGGAGACCCTTATTGTGACATGGTCATTAAATCCTTATTATGTGATACTAGGAATGGAATCCCAATCCTATGATATTGGGCATGGCATCCCTACACTATGATATTTGGA
Source organism: Viscum album (assembly GCA_963277665.1). Classification (NCBI taxonomy): domain Eukaryota; kingdom Viridiplantae; phylum Streptophyta; class Magnoliopsida; order Santalales; family Viscaceae; genus Viscum; species Viscum album. The sequence goes on along the minus strand of OY728165.1, from coordinate 1,772,372,992 downwards.
ATGATGTACCCTACACTTGTGATATTATGCATAGAGTCCTTGTACTATGATACTATGTATGGAGACCATATGTTGTGATACTAGGAATGGTGTCCCTTACTACAATGATACAGGGTATTACATACTCTAATACATGTTCAGAGATATTCTGGCATGGGCCGAAGAAGGAATTGTAAGCCTTTGTCATTTTAGAACCTGATCGAAACCATTTTCAATTCCCAATACTACATGTCATTATTTTATATGCACACTGCCATGTTATACACACAGACTGGATATTTATAGATTCCAATGGTTGTGGCCTACTAAGTTTATCACACATAAAATCTGGCCTGCTGATGGTACCTAGGAAGACTATATTCTTGAAGTTGTAAATAAGGGGAAGAGTCATATTAATGATGTGTGACTCTCTAATTGAATTATGATGGGATCTTGGTAGAAGATAATTGTACAATTGCTCGGGATAATTGGATAGATATTAGTGTTTTTGTTTCTTTTGTATATCATGTGTTGTACTGATTGTCTGCTGCCATGCATACCTATTTTCCTTGTTTTATAGGGACATGAAATCATCATATTTTATATGGTATTCAATTTATATCTATTGATTATTATTTAGTTTAGGTTTATTTATGAATGATTATTCTATGGTGGGTTACTAGTTTAGTATTTCTAGTATCAGTTTCCACTATTCCATTTGTTTATATATAATTCTTCCATTTTTCTCTTCTTACTTATCCACTATGATACACTCTAGTAATGAGGGCATAGTCTCCCCATGGAAACAAACTAGGTCCTCTATACTACTTAGAAGCCTATGGTGTATATAGAGGTATGCTTGAGGCAATTTGACTAACTGGTCTCGGGGCACCTCTGAGCGGCACCCGGGTCTAGGACATCACAAAGTTGTATCAGAGACATTTTCACATCATTTCATAATATTTTGAGACAATAATTAAGATATTAAGAATGATTCAGAATATATTTATAAGTTGTTCTTGGATATAGGTAACCCATATTCATGGAAAATCCAAATATCTTATAATAAGGAATTACGATTCTTCATTATACTTATTATAGTTGATTTGATTCCACTTTTGGGTGAAACACATGCTATGGGATGGTTATTATTTTTATTATGGTTGAGGATTTCATCTTATTTTTGGACTGATGAGATGAGGGTAATCAAGCATTGACCATGAATTATTTTAGGAACATTGAAAGAAATTCACATGCCAGGCATATTCCATTCTATATAAGAGCATTGAGTTGTTTTCATTTCTTGTGATTTCCATGAGTTATTTGACTGATAATTATTAAATTGTTATAGGATAATGGTTACCATTCGTAACTGAGAAACATTTTTTTTGTACATATAGTGACTTATATTACCTAAAAAGTTGTTTTCTACTTTGGTTATAGCATACACCCTAAGAATTCAACTATAAAACATTTAGCCATGGTCCATTTGTCACTTGAACTTTAATAATGTAGGGATTATGTGGATGCCACATTTCAGTCAATAAGGTTTATGTGTATTTATAAATCATATATGATGAAAACCTTGGTTCAACCATTTAAATTATATTGAAACATAATTGTGAATTTAAAATGAAATTTATATTTCATAACACTAAACTTGACCGTGTCCCAAACATAGTAGTAGATAATTGGTATCTTGTTTTTTGTTCTGTATAATTAATTCTATCAACAAGACCTAAGTCTTTGAGCTGTATGAGGGGTGAATCTATTACAAAGAATGTATTTTTACATGTTCTATTTATTTATCATGATTTTTTCTACTTTTTATGTTTATTTGAGGTGTACATTCGGAAATTTTAGAGAAATCCCAGAATGATGTCCTCCTATCGTACGCACGGAGGGTGGTGATGACTATACTCTTGAAGTTGTACCCCATGATCCACCGGCTATACCTTCAATAGATCCTACCATGTCATATTTTCTTTTTCCTGATGTGGCCAATAATTCTCAGTTTAATGTAGTTTTTATACAGATTATGCAGACGATTTGGGGAGCTCTACACTCTTCCCCTTATATTGGGGAGATTACATATGAGTTATAGGAGTATCATCTGTCTACATTTTTAGGGGATGGGGGAACATTGGCTAAAATAAATGGATAATTATGTTTATGTCTATTTTTAAGTATATAAGGACACCTCTTGAGAGGATGGTCAAACTAGATACATATATTATTCGAAGATCCACCTAAGAATCATTGGATATTATATATTAGGCCAGTCAGTATCATTAAGTAACTTAGAGAGATTTCCAATTGAGATTTTTAAATTATTTATTCCCTAAACCCATAGAATAGATTTTTCAAATGAATTCATGAAATTATAAGAGGGTTCAATGAGAGTAATTGACTATTCAGATTATTTTACATATTTGTAGTTCTTTGCAACAATATATACTGCTGATTAGCCCATGAAAGAGAGATGATATAAGGTTGGACATCCTCTTCCGATTCATTATAAAGTGAAAATTTTATAGTTTCATACCATATCGGACATAGTAAACTAGGCCCTTATCACTAACCAGAACCTGAGGGAAACTGATGGTGTGATTCAGTGTAGTTCAGAACCTAGTGAGGGTAGTTGTTTCACTAGTGGTCGGAAGTGACACTTTGAGACTACGTGTGTGAGTAGTGGTATCAAGGTGTCATATGATGACAATTACATAGTATTTCTATAGTATGGGAAGCTTATAAATAAGATGACTCAGTGTCCGAGAGATCTCGTAATGTGTCGAGGTTGTGTAATATTGGGGAATATACAACATTTTTGAAGGACATTCCCATTTGTATTATGTGAGAGAGAATCCATGATATCTCTACCATTTAGAGTAGTATTTGTATCACATTTGTAGGAAGGAATCTGGAGTAATACTAGTCATACCAGAAGTGGAGGAGGTTGTAGCTATGGAATCCTCAATTCTGATATACAATTCTAATACAGAAAACCCGCTATAGGTAGTCAGGATGTAGACCAAGGTTTTGGATCAAGTCGTATTTATTTAGTGTATCCTATACCAGAAAAGTGGGGTTCTTGGACATCTAATGTTTGATGTACCATTCTAGTATTCTATACTATATTGTATACATTTTTCAATAAAGGTTAATGTAACTCTTTTATCTCTATGGTTATTTTTTAGAGCCTCAGATTTCAGGTTGGGTGCTATAATTTTATTATAACACTTGACAACCCTTTGGGTTGAGGATCATATAGTGTATTCCAATTTTGATAATGTCTTCTTGAGGTATCCTTACAACATTTCTTATGGGACCTTTTCATCCTTGAGATTACCAGATTTTATTTTATTCTTGGAATAGACAAGTTGGTTCCCTATCATGCTTATTCGGATTATTATCACTAGAGGTTGTTTTTTATATCACCAGAGGGTGGGACATATATTCACAATTGATAGTGGGGTGTCTAGGATGTTAGATAAGGATTATCACATCTTTTTCAAGCTATAGTGATCTCCTAGATATATATAATTTATATAAATTATCATTGACTACATCATACCAAGTTCACTCCTATTATTGATCAATTCAAGGATGTTTTCCCTGAAAATTTGTTTTCTACATCCTGATAGAGAGGTAGAGATTATTATGGAGCTTGTTCCTGTAGTTACATTGGTATCTAATCCATATTATAGGATTAATACTACTACATTTCAAGATAACAAGAGTAAGCTAAAAGATTTATAAGAAAAAGTGTTTATATGGAGTAATACTTCTCCCTTGAGTTCATCATTCCTCTTCACCAAGAAATAAGATAAAACCCTCAGGAATTGTGTGGATTACCGAAAGATAAACCAATTTATAGTAAAAACAAGTTTACTTTACCTCATATTTATGATCATTTTTACCATCTCAAAGTAGATAGGGTATTATCAATGGTTGACCTGAGATCGGGATACCAACCGGTTTGATTTAGGCCATTAGATATTCAATATATAACTTTTTTTAGTTGGTAAATCTTATATGAATATATTATTATCAAATTCAGTATTATGAATTATCTAGATGTCATTATGTATTTAATGAATAGGTTATTCCATCCTAATCTAGATTCCATTGTGGTAGTCTTCATAGATGACATCTGGGTGTATTCTCATACTCGTAGTGAGCATTCTATTAGTCATTAGATCATTTTAAATACTATAAGGGAGCACCAGATGTATGATAAGATTGATTAAATGAAATTTCTTGGAATAAAAGGTACACTACCTATTCCATGTTCTCCTAGAGGTATGAGTTTAAATTGATCGAGAGAATGTGAGAGTTGTAGTTACGTGGGAGCATCCTAAAAAACATTGATAAATTGTGTTTCTTAAGGCTATATGATTACTAAAGGAGCTTTATCTTGACTTATCATGAATATCATCACTTATTATAGGATTGAGTATGATAGGAGTGAATTTTATATGTCTTCATTATGCGAGACAACCTTTCTGATGATGAAAGGGAGATTGAATTCAACACCGGTCCTGATTATCCTTAATCCAGGAAGATGATATATAGTCTATTATGTCGCATAAAGTATCGATAAGGGAGCAGTAATGATGTGGAATGATTTTGGTGTTATGTACAGGTCAAAAAATTTTAGGCCTCATTAACATAATTATCTAAAGCACGATCTCAGGTTTGTAGCTAGTATACATGCCTTGCGTTGTTGGAGGAATTACCTAATCATTGAGCATTTTGTGGAGTTTATGGCCCAAAAAAACCTGAGTTATATATTTACACAGTGATACTTAAATCTATACTAACAATATATTTATGTATTTATGAGGACCTATACAATAGGTTGTTCCATTCACCCCTACGTTTGTTAGAGGTAGGATAGGCAGTGCAACTGGGTCCTCATCTCGTATAGGAGACTTCGTAATAGGTTAATCTAATCAAGAAGCATATGTCTATTCCTCATTCTGGACAAAAAATATTATGGTTATCACCAACGATGTCCACTAGATTTTGATTTTAGGGATTATTTTTTCATTTGGTAATTATCCATACATGGGAAGAGATGAATACAGAGGCAATGGAAGTTCTCATTGCGATTTTTCAGGATATTTGAAATTATTGAGCGTGTCGACATGGTAGCTGATTAGTTGCAATTAACAAATAGGCACCATAACATTAATGAAATCTTCCATATTTTAAAGATTCACCATCATCATGACCAATCATCCCATACTCTTTGATCATGAGGATGTTGAGATTGATGATGATGGTAATTTGGAAGAATATATTATATCCAGCATTGAGCAAGGAATGAAGGCATGTAATGATGGTCTATACCTTTAATATAGGTTCTATGTTAGCATTAACATGTTCATGATGAGAATTTGGATGGGGGGATCATCATATATGCTCATGGGCTAGATTTTTTCTTAAATAAATTTTTTACTCCCTTGGAAGGTGAACATGGGGATGAGTTCCTTTTTAGGGGGAAGGATATAAGAAACTGGTATTTATTTTAAGTATAGATAATTTTAAATTCAATATAATTTATTTTTTAGTCCTTTTATGGATTCATAATGACTTCACAAAGGTTATAGGGCTCTAGGGGACTTGTTTGATGATTAGAACCCCAGACGGTGGAAACAAATGCACTAGCCACACAATTAGAAGAAACCATGCAACCCATATTTATGATTTCCCTAACTGTGTAAGGACTAGAAAGAGGGGTGAAGCAATGAACACATTATTCCCAACCCATGTGACAACAGAATCATGACTATGAATATAACATTAGAAAATGTTGCAGAGCCTATGACATAATTGGGGCTTAATTTCTCAAACCCTGTGATTCTCCCTTGTGGAAGAGCTATGTGCACGGTTTGGCTAACCATGCAGCCAAACCCCACCCCATTTATTTTTTCTAAAATTTCCCTTTTACCCAAAAAAAATATTATCTCACACATACCCCAACTTTCCTCCTATTTCTAATGGTCATGATGTTTCTTTCCTCCCATTGAGCTCCTTTGAATCTCCCAAATTGGTAACATCATAACTCTTTCATCCCGGTTCTGATTCAAGAAAACGTTATCTCATTAGATACAAACTGATAAGATCTTTAATCAAATTGTGCCCATCTGTATTTTTTTCCTTCTAAATAGATTTATTGAGGTTCATGCTCATATGACCTATTTTCATGGCATTCATTCATTATTTTTATTTCTTTTGATTCAAGAGAGTACTAAAGTGTAATACAGGATGAGGAGAGAAATAAGAGTATAATGTTGGTGGCATAGTAACTATGTTTCAAGTGTTTATGTTTTATAATATGTTACATGTGACTCATGATGGTTTCACAGTGTGCTACCCTATTTTGAAACTTTGTTAAATTCGTTGTCCTACATTGAACAAAATGACTAGTAAGAACCCATTTCATTTCGAGATAATCCCCCTCAGTGTGAGACAACAATTTAGGTTTACCCACTTATATGCCTAATTTTATTTCTTGGAAATAATTCCAAAATAACTATTATTGTGTTTTTATTTACTTTTAAATTACAATATCATATTGATAAGAGTTGAATTTTGAGGTATAGAATGACTGATTCACTTATCAATTATAATTAGTTTGACTGAATGTGAGTTGTATAACCACATAACTTAATTAGCTTGAACAAAATTCACAAAAAAATTTATAAAATGTTAATGAGATATGAATTATCCCTTGGATCATATTAAATACAATGATCAGTTATCACAGTTTATGTGTGGGAAAGATGAACCTTTATTTATTATATGGGCAAGGTGGCCCCAATTATGACATGGGAAATGTATCCCCATTCTATGATACTGGGAGTATAATCCCTATATAATGATACTAGGAATACTGCCCCTAAATTGTGACACTGGGCATGTCGTCCATATACAATGATACTAAGCATGGTGTCACCTACTATTGTGATACTAAAGAATGAAGTCCCTATACTATGATACTCAGAATGGTGACCCTATATTTTGATACTAAGCATGAATTCTCAAACTACTATGATATTGGTCATTACATCCCTTGAAACTTATTCATAGATATTTATACATGGGATGATGTAGGTATTTTCATCCTAGAGTCATTTTGGAACCATAAATGAACCATTTGTAGTTTTCAATACTAATTTTATTTATTATAATTACATAAATCCATGTTATATATAAATGACTTATATTTATATATGTCATTGGCAGTGGCCTACGGATTTCATCTCACACCCTATACGGGCTGAAGATGGTACCTAGATAGACTATACACTTGTAGGTGTAGATAATGGGAACCATCCTCTTACAGAAGCATGACTCTCTATATGACATAGGATGGGAGCATGGTATCATACGACTAGGCTATATCTTGGGATGCTTGGATTGATCTTAGACATTCTTTTTTTATATCATGTACTATATTTCTTTCATGCTCCCATATATACTTGTTTTTTCTCTTTTATAGATACATGACATCATTATCATCTGTATATGATTAAATTTACTACTCTTGATAATTATTCAATTCTTGTTTACTTATGTCTACTTCCTCTATGGTGGGTTACTGATCTAGTATTTATAGTTCCCATTTTCATTGTTCTATATATTTATATATGTTTCTTCAATTTATCTATTCTTACTTATTCATTATTCTTCTCCCTGATAATGAGGAAATAGTATATTCCCAGATACATCATAAGCCCACACTTCTAGTCGGAAACCTCTGGCATACAGGGAGGTACACTTAAGGCTATGTGGAGAACGAGGCTCGGGACACCTCTTAATGGAACTCAGGTCTAGGAATTCACAAGTTGGTGGGGGGTGGGTGGGTATTATAAATATTTTATTCAATTTATTTAATATCAAATTTTTAATATTCATTCTTTGTTTTTTAAATAATAATAGGATGATTGACAACTAATCTTTAAATGATTCATTTTTATTACAATTCTATAAGTCATTTTTATATTTTTTTAACAGTCTAAATCAAGGGTTTTCAGATTTATAGGCAAGATTAAATTTTATATGTAATTATTTTAAGTAGGAATGTCTTTATGATGAACTGTTTCATAATACATGGTTGTTTAAGTAGATTTTATGGAAGATATAGATCATACTGAAATGATTTAAATCGGGTCACAATATAAGGATAATATATTCTATGACGTGGAGTCGTATGATCGGTATTGTTTTTAGATTAAAATGAATTGTAAAATTCTTTGAATTAAACTAGGAATTTAAATATAGAGGAGAGTGGTTTAGAGAAATATTAGTCAAATTTGTTATGTCAAGTGGATATTTATTTCTAATAGTATATTATTATTTTAAAAATATATAATAATTTATACTTACATAAATAAATAAAATATGTGTAAAATATCATGCATTTAACTCAGATGTTTTAATCTAATTAACAATTATTATAAAATTTAATTGGGTTAATTGTTAGAGATATATTATATATTCAATAATATTAGTATTATAAATTCATTTTGGAGTTAAATTATTATTTTTATTATTATTACACCCTTAATTTTAATTTTCATTATACATAAAGTTTTTATGCTTTTTATTTTTATAGGAAATAAAAACCACAACATGGTATATAGAAAACCAAACCATGGTTCTTGCATAAGATTAAAAAATGAGTAACCTAAGAATTAATTATAGAATATTTGGTTTATTGTTGTATATAGATTTAAATAAAATTGAGAAATTGAAACCATAGTTTAAGAACACATTGTGTTCATAAATACTGGATATATAGATGAAAGTTGGAGTGAATTATGACGAATAAATATTCCTTTTTCTAAATATCAAGAAAAACATAGAAGAACTCGATAAAACCGTGTCATGGTTTACAATTTTTATCATAGTTTTTTTAAAATATATTATTTTGTATTCAAGACCATACCCAAAATATTGGGAGTATGAAACATCATCTCGATATTAAAATCATGAATTTAGGTGATATACAAATAATATTGTGTTTTTATAGGCCATGTTGTTGTTTTCAAGGAATATGATCGAGAAAGTATAAAAACATGATGGATTGTTATTTAGATTTAATAAAATATTTTTTTATGTATATGGTGATTATATTTTATTTATACTATGAATACTGGTTGATAATCATTAGAGTAGTTTTTAGAAGTTTTCAGGTCAATTTTGAAAAATCTTTGGAAACCACCACATGGGTTTGAAAATCCCCAATATGGTTTTAGGAAATGGTTTGGTGAACATGGAAAATTAAGGGTGTTATTTTTCCCACCATGAGTTAAAACCACAACATGGTTTCATTTTGTTGTCATAAACCACCATGTGGTTAAAAAATGGTCACATGGTTTCACTAATTTCTTTAGTTTTCTAGATTTTTAATTCCCTTTAAATGTGTAATCTTTTACATATTCATAGGAATATTTATAATGAATAAAACATTTTAAGGAAACGTTAAATGGGATTTTATTACCCATTAATAATTATAATATAATGGAATATATGAGTGATTCATAAATGAATTAATCTCTCTAAATGGGGTATTATGTTACTAGTACAATACATCAAAAACTCAAATGACTTGAACTAGGAGTTCCCAGGAAATATGAATCCTTGATTTATAATAGATATGATTAGATTAATATAATTTTATTTCCCCCGTATATGAAATTAATTTATTAAAGTATTTATTTGAAATTATGGGGTGAATGTTTTTGTTCTAAAAATTAATAATGAAGAGTGATTGAATAGATTAGTTCATTAATTAAATTGATTTTTGTTGTGATTATGCACCAATATATATCTGTAAAGTATCATTAATTTATTTAATATTACATAAATTGATTTATTAAATAATTTTCATTTTATTCATGAACTATATTTTATGAATTTATTTTTGAACATGGGGTGAGTTTAAATGATCAATATTTTAATATTGTTTTCAACAACTAAATTTCTTAATGAATCAGAATAATTTATCATAAAAAAATAAGGATTTAAATGATAGATATAATAAACTAAAACATTAGATTTCTAGAATTATGTTGGAAAAATTATATGTTTATTCACAAAATATATTAGAATCCTATTTATCTCTTCACATGGAATTGAAAATTATTAGTACAAATCAATATTAGAATTTATTCAATAAAATCATATACATTTATATAACACCTCTTGAATTTTTTAATGAAATAATTAAACTACTGATAAAATGTATCTATGGGTTTGAAATCAAACCAAACATATAATATATCTTTATAGTAAGTGATTATACAAAGTATATATTAATTTATAAACTTGATTCAATCATAGAATTAATCATACCTCATGAATGTTCAAGGTTTTTGGTTCCATTAGTGGGGACAAGTGAACATAAAAAAATATTTTCATTGATTTATTATGAAAATTATTTTAATACCCTATTTTTTATTTTTATTATTATTGGTGTTATAATGTAGTTGATTTTATAGTAAACAAAGTTGATTCAGAATTACAAAACTTTGAAATATATGTTTTAATCTAGAAAGATTTTTTATGAGTATTTTCTTGAGATTGAGAAGAGTTTATGGGAATAAAATAAAGTGGTAATCATGGATTAAGTTTATTTAGTTCCTAATGTTAATAAAACTAAATAAAGTATAAATTTAAGGTGTTAAAATTTTATACAGTCTGGTTTAACATAAATTGTGTGGTTAAAAGAAGCATTATTATGCCACTAGTTAGTAAAAAATATTTGAGAAAAATCCAACAATAATCCAAATCATATCTAATTCAATATAATTTACTATTATTTGAAATATTCTCATTGTGATGGGAATTAAAATAGGTTTTAATAATACCCTATGTAAAGGATAAATTTTACTCCCTAATATTTTAGAAGATTTATTTTCTCTTCAAATTTTAAGTGAACTATAGCTAGTTTTATATGGAACACTATGATTATATTAAGCATGATTAAATATGACTATTATTACATAGTCGTTGGATTTAAGGTTATGAAAAATAATAATATAATGGTTGAAAGTATTTATAAAATTATTATTTATTAAAATTTCTTGATTAATTATTTTTAAATAAAATTTTAAATTTTAATAATAATAATTAAACCATATAAGACAGAATTTATCTATAATTTTTTTCTACATTTTATATGTTTTATGTAAATAAAAAATATAGATCATTTATGATAAAATTATGAAATATATTTCTATTGTATATAAAAAAGTAATACTCATTGATACATTCATTATTAATTTTCTATAAATAAAGATAAAATATTTTGAATGTAAAAAAGTTGTATTTTTTAGAGATTTGTTTAATGATACATAGTTTATTTTATATTAAGAAATTAACATAATATCTATTAATAAATGATATTAATACAAAAAATTATATTAGATATTTCATAAAATAAATAAACATTCATCTAATTGTTTTTACTATGCATGCAATGTGAATAAAATGATTTTCAGGCATACAAATTCATTCTTTCTACATATTTTTTTTAAAAGTGTTTAGTAAGGATGTTATAATTAATTTAAAATATATCTAGTAAATAATTATTTTAAATTTGGATTACTATTTGGAATCAAAATAATTCATAATTAATAATAACATCATCTTATTTTTTAGCCATTATGAATGGTTTCCATGGTAAAAATTTTGTTACCATTGTAATGAATAATGGGTTATTAAGTCATATATTATATAATTATGTTTCATGTATTTACAAGTTTACCTCCCACATAAATTAAAAAAGGGAAACTTAAATTCTCAAAAATGTACACCACATGTTCTATTTAGCTCATCCCATACCTAGCAAATCCCTTCTAAACACTCTTCTTTATGACCTAAATGTTTTGATCTCACTAAAAGAACACTTTAAGAATGTTTAAAGTGTATGCCAGTGGAATATACTCAAAGAAGTTGTAATGTTCTTTATCGATATATTTATTGTTTCATTATTATTCCGTAAAATATATTTTGACCATCATAACATGATTATATTTTAACTATTATGTCACTTTTTTGTTTTATTGATACTGCAACTTTCTCACACCATTCCATCTAATGAAGAATAAAAACATTCCTTATTTGTATGTATAGACCACCTTCTCCATGGAGTGATGCATTTTATTTTTAATTACCACATATAATTTAAGGTTACATAGATATATAAAAAATTTATATATTATTTTTATGAAATTATTATATATCTCAATGAAAAAATATTATCTACCTTTCGACCTTCCCATATGTGGGAAAATGATAACATTCCTCAAGCGTACCTATGAACTACCACCTCAACAAAGAGAAAAGATTAATTTTTCATTTATTATTAACATGTATGAATATTGGGATATATTTAATGAACATATATAATATTAATGATAATTTCTTTCAAGACATATAATTATTTACCATTCTTTCTTCAATGAAAACGTCAGTTGTGCATATGTATGATCCACGATCACCATAATGTGATGTAATTAATTTATCATAAAATCCCTAAAGTAATGGTTTAAAAATTTTATATAATAAATAAATATTATAATTATGAAATTATTAATATTCTTGAGATGATGAAAACATGACCATGGTGTGAGGACCAAAACTATCAAACCGAATCTTTTCGGAGAAACAAAACATTTAAAACCTAAATGTGAATTTTAATGAAGGATTTTTAAAAAATGGTTAATTGAAAACTATAAGGGATTGGTATATTTTATAATAATATTTAATATGGTTGGGTTATAAATTTATAATAATTATTAATTTTTTATACATGAGGTTGAGACTGCATATGAAGAAATTATGGCCTCTATGTAATGGTGTTTGTTAAAATCATATTTCTTTTTGGGTTTTTTACTATTTCAATTTACATAAAAATAAATTTCATGATATCTTCATTATAAAAACCATATATTTTATTCTTCTTTAGTTAATTATAAAATTTTCAATTATTAGTACCATTTCATCTCATTGGAACTCAAATGAACAGAAAATATTTTTTTAGAAATGCTGACCTTATTTCACATTGTGTCGGGAATATTTCGCCCCTATAGATTTTAATGAAAAATTTTTATTGATGTTTTATTCTTCCCTTAGGTTCTTGATAAAACATTGTTTCACTATCTTTTACTTTTTTATAAATAATTTAAAGGAATATTTTCAAAAGTTTTTTTGTAAGAATCATTTTGACATTCTATAAATGTGTGAAAATAATGTTTTCTTAACATATAAGGCATGGAATGATTTTACCACTATATAGTATTTAATTTATCACGATTCTTAATTTACATGTTTCAATGTTTTTATACATTAAATAATATCCAATTTTTTATTGGAATTTTTAATTTCATAATTTACCAAAATAAAAGGTATGTTTTTTCTTGATTTTTAAAGCATATTTTAAATGATTTTATAAAAGAGAATCTAAATCTATGTAAAAATAATTTAACGATTATAATGATTCAATGGGGATATTAGATAATTACACCATCCACTTTTCCCTATGGATTATGATGCTAATGTTTTTAGGATGATTTCATGAAACCCATAATTTTCTCATGATTTAGTCATGTTACTATGAAATAATGAATGTTTTCAAGATACTATTCACTTCCTTTATCTAGATATATTATGTTTTTTATGATAAAATATTTACGACACTAGTTTCTTTACCCTATCTTATGTTATGATAATAGGATGAATGTTTTTATGATCTTATGGGACACATATATATGGTTTTCATTATGTGATGGGTGGTCCCAAAATTATATATATCACAAATTAATTGGGTAAATATTTATGTCTTGTGATATGATATGAACATTAAATGGGAGTGAAAATAGTTTAGTAAGGAACACTGTCCAATATTATTTTCCTAACAAAGAGCCTTGACTAAGGAAATAAATGGAATGGCGAGATAAACCAATCCACAAAGGGTATCTTTCAACCATGAAAATTTTGGTTGTGATCCTTAAATAAAGAAATGATTTTATAGACATATTTGTATGATTAGAAATTATATTTTATTATAATGATATTATGTCACGGCACATGATTGATTATTGATGATTTCACACTCTTAGACTCATGTATTTTTTATGAAACTTTCTTATACCATGACTCATGATTTATGGTCTATAAATTTTTTAAATATTTTAATAAGTAATGATAAGGTTATCATTCCATTATGAATATCTTATTCTCGTGATGATCATAAATTTATATATCCTATTTTTACCTTTACTATGAATTTAATATCACTGACATGACGCGACCCACCGTGGCCCATGAAACAACTACCCCAAACCCGTCTCCAATAGTATTTGGGTTGGAGACCAGCACCAACTAAGCATATCACACACATGAGAGGAATTATTCTAATTACATGTATGCATCAACCCAAAAACATATCCATGAATTAGTGAAGATATAAAAAAACAGAAACATAATTCATGCATAAATCCATCCCACAATTAGATTACAAAAAAGTACAAAAATCTTTAATTGGAAAAATAAAATCCCACAAAAAAATGATATGCCAACCCAATAATAAGGATGGGATTGGTAAGAAATGAATCCCCTAGAACACACCTTTGTAAAGAACCACTATACACCTTGATCTTTTAGATCACTAAGCTCCATATACTTTGTGTCCTCTTGGGACTCCATTTAATGGTCTTTTGTCTACTCAACACCTAAAATATGTGGGAAAATATTATATTGGTTTTAGTATAGAAATACCCAATAGTATCCCCAAAAACCCTAAATAAAAAGATATTAAATTAAATTAAACAATCCTCTTGATGCGATATAGAGGAAACCTAAGAGATGAAGAAAAAGAAACTACATCTATACCACTCCTTAGTTATACATGTATAGTCATATCTTTCAATATAGCATTTCAATCCATAAATGTGAAAAAACAAAAATAATTCTAGATAAAAACCACATATACTTGTCTCAAAATCCATGTCTCATGAGGTCCCGACCTCAAATCCATCCCCGTGATTCCACTTGAGCCTCAAATGAAAAGTTCATTTTTTGAGAATCTCACTCCTTGAGCCATTCCATCCTAGATGGAAGTCATTCATGAGATACTCTACATTTTAATATCTCCTTATGTCCAACTCAAGTGCCCCACACTAGAGGTAATAATTACATTATTTTTCTCCCCATGAAACCCCATAGGAACCCAAGTATAGAGTCCCTCCCCACATCACTACACACAATCGATGGATCACTACTCTAGAACATGAACCCTATGAATCATCTCTACTGAGGGAGAGGAGGGGCCTGCACCTCACTATTTACACACGAACATGGGATTACAAAATCTTAAACATCCCAAGAAACCTGTCTAATACCCCTATGGAGAGGCCCACACCTCATCATGTTGAGGGAACTGTACCTTTTAACCAGGTGTCATATGTAATGACTTGCGGGGTTCACTCCTCACCACTCCACTCCATAACAAAGGGAGCTCCAATTCCTAGGGAGGACCATCTCTCCATCGCTACTCGAATATGAGGTAATTCCAATCCATAGATATAGGACCCACATCTTGTGTATAGGGGATTTATTTATCTACCTATATGATCTTAATGGGGTACCTACACCCTAACACAATAAGGGAGTACCGAACCTAGAAAAGAGGACCCACACCCTTATATGAAAGGGTAGTGTTGGATCTTCTAAAATATTGAATATAGAGGACCCAGACCATGGTGAGACTAGGGAGTACCAACTCCATGGACATAAGACCCACACCCTTGCACCATAGGGAAATAAAAACACTATCTACACAAAATTTATGGATGGTCCATACCCTAATGCGGTGGGAGAGCCTCTTCTCCAACTGCATGAATGATACTGGGGACCAACTCCCAAGTAATATAGAGGAGTAAAAACCCCTAGAGAACTAATTATTGGGTAAAGAACCTATTCCCATAGTGGGGGAATTCCATCTACAATGATTTGAGAGGTATCAATCACTCGCACCCTAGTTCAATAGGGGAGTACCAATCCCACCATCTCTCTCTGATAAACCAAAATTGTCTTCGTCATTGGTTAAGATTCAATTAATGGAGGGTCATTATAATCATGAGTCCCATAAAAAACTTCCACAGGTATGGTATCAATGCCTTGATAGCATTGGAGAACCACTATACTGTACTAAAGAGTCTAGGGGAACCACATCATGGGGCATAATGTGAGAGTACAGACCCTGAAATCTCTCAAGTGATCCACTATGATCACTACCCACCATAAAGCACCTCTAGTGTATTATCGTGATTGAATCAAACCATTTCATATCTCACCCCCCCCCATGAAGACTACCATCTCATTATATTGGAAAACTTCCCAGGATAGGCTACTGGTAGGCATGAATCTTTGATCTGATTAATGATATACGCTAGGCAGGAGATCCCATGAAAATTATAGAACATGTGTAATGGTCCACTAGGCATGTGAACTTACATATAAACCTTGAATTTTTACTATAATATTTGGATTGTATTTCCATGTGACCTTACATGACATGTAATGGTAGTGAATAACATGTATCACCTCACCTGTCCTCCAATCATTCCACCATCCCTTGCCCGTGTATGACAACCCATGTCTATGTCCTCTGTCCTTGTACTTCCACATGACCATGCCTCTCTACATGAAATGTATAGCCATGTCCCTTGGACACACGACCTGAGATCATTTCATATTGTGTACTCCAAGCATAGGGTGTGTAGTCTCTAAAGTCCATCATCCGCAAATTGGAAGAAAACAAAGTATGTACTTCTTCACTATAAAGCGTGTGACAAGGAATTCCAAATTGAAATCCCTATAGATTTTCCAAACCCCATATTTTCCCCAAAATTTCATCATATCGATTCCCAATAATTCCAAAACATTCTTAAATGGGATCTAGAAAAACAATTCATATAAAGGAGAATAATAACATAAAACTCACATCCTCCTACCTCATGGATAAATTCCAAAGCATTGGGTTCAAAACAATACTCGGGATCCAATATAACTTGATCTGGTAAAGACCAGTATCAAAAGATGGGATCAATGACTCTTCCTTATTTTGGATAAGGCTCGGGTCATCCATCTCTCATTAGAGAGAATATTATATCAATTTTATTCTTGTCATTTGGGGTTAGGGGAGGATATTTGATTATTTTGATAAACATATATCATCAACTCGCTTAACAATACACCCCTAAACAAGCCCCAAATGCTGAAAAATTTTATATCATACATAGGCTACAAACCAAGTTCTAGACAAAATAGTGGTATCAGATATGAAATCCAAAACTTTTATATGGAGTTTTTTCAAATTCATAGAGAAACTATAAATGCATGAAAAAATATTAAATTCTTTCAATAACACCTCACTGAGGATCTCTGGGACCCAGATTCCCACATTTATTTAGCGATTGGATCTAAAATTTTCATAAAAGTATTCCAATGTTTTTAACAGAAAAACCCACGTCACTAAATTCTACCCACCTTATGGATTTTTATCCTTGATATTTGAAATATTGTGAATGAGGGAGGAAATGGATCTTTCAACTGGACCTCCCATGCTAGTGAGCTCACCAATGGGATCCCATTCTACCTATAAGGAATCACTCTAGGGAACCACAAAGGAAAAAATTCACTAAACACCTATGATAAATCATCTTTACATCATGTGAAAAAATGGTAATAAGTCTCCTTATCTACTAAAGGTGTAAAACACCAAGTAATAGGTCTTGTTGGGGTCTTAGGGTCAAACAATACAACACCTACTAACATCACATAGATACTAACATAACCCATAAGTTTTTATCCACCCTTGGATGAACTAAATGACACCATCCTTATGAAAATTACAAAAAATGATGATGCTAGGAATATGTGGTTAATAATGAAAAACATAGGGTTTTCCAAATGTACATACTTGGAATTACTAGACCCTATGTCAAAAAACCTTAAACTGCACCAAAGTTTCAGAATCACCATGAGGTTTAACCAATATGAAGAAGAAAATATCGGGGATATTCAGGGGTGACTGACTAAACAGAAGACTACTCTCAATGGGGAGTTAATCCTATCCCTTCATCAAGAATACATCCTAAACTCCACTACTAAAATAAGAAATTGAAATATAATAACAAAACTACTCCAAGGTATATACTATAAATCTAATATAAATCATCAATATCTACCCACTTGAGCTTATCCTACTCGTCCACGGATCATTCTTCAATAGTGTAAAACTCTATTCCATAAGCTTGTTAACCAACACACCCACTAGGGAAATCATCTGAGATAGATGGTAAGAAACCAATCCATAATGTGGAAAACATTGTATGGCCTCAATTTACAACTATAGAACGGTTTAATTCAAGGAAATTTCCTACCATATTTAGGTCACACTATTGATAAAAGTCTGTGTTCACTGATCCTCATTATAGGAACCTCCAATATAATGGTAGAGCATAAATGATCCACTTGTAATAGTTAGGCCTTCTATGACATGCCAACACATAACCCTTCCAAGAACATTGAAGTCAAATGGACACATCTCACCATAGCTCCAAACTATCATATTTGGGTGTCACTAACTTTCCATCATAGATTTATATCATGTCACAAGAACTCATCTTAGTGAAATAATAATACATCTTCATAATGTGTTCAAATATACATCAAAAATCACCATCATGGGGTTCTAATGATGCATTGTATCACCCTAGATAATCCTTGGGAAAGAAGTGACAATAATAGAATATGTCACATCACTGTATATAAATTATACTGAAAAAGAATAAAAGAACCAAAGCATACCTCTAATCATCATTAGAGACTCGAGGTTATATGTAACCATAGAGTCCCTGCTAAAATGTCATTTCTTAGAAAAAAATGCATCTCAAACCATATCCCGAAATTATAATGAACGGTATGTGAACCTTGTTGAGTATACTACCAAAGAAATTATACCCATCAAAAGTTATAGAAGCTCCTATATACATAAAGATCTCAATTTGGATAGATAAAACTCTTCCTTGAAGAGCCAATGAAATTCCATCTAGGTGAGTTTCATCTCATCATCGGCCTGTATAACCAAACTACAACATCACTTGGATGGTCCCTGAAGACGAATCACCAAAAGGACAACCATATGATTCGGAGTTTTCCATACAAGGAAAGAATCATTTTTGAATTCCTAATACTAGTCATCAGCTACCTATGGTACTATATCACCGTAATCACAGAGAGGTGTATGCCTATGAAACTCAGGAATCACACTTCCTAGGATAACATCCCTGGCCTGAACTGCCAACACAACCTGCTACTCAATTAGTGGTGGAATAAATGGTGGACCACTCAGAGGTTCTTCCTCATGCCTAGTTCCATACATTGATGTCCCTAAATTGGTATATCATCATCATAACCCCTCAAGGTAATCCTATCTGGATGTCATTATGATGGAATCCTGAAATAGAATCAAGACACGCCACCATCAAATTGTATATCTGTGGAGATGACTCAAGCACATTGAACCCACAACCTCATCCAATATGACGCATGAATAAAATTACCTTAAACTAGGGCATAAATATACTAGGACAACTAGCTTATTATTAAAGTCATGGGGAATGGATATATCAGCCTTTGCATAATAAATGGAGTGTCTCGACTAAAATACAAACTTGAGACACTTTAACATTTTCTCCATAATACCAAAACCAATCTCAAACACTATAGTCCTAGGGAAGGTCCTCTTCATTTCTACTTAAAGATGAGGGAGTACCTATCCAAAGATTTAGGACCCACACCATGTGTATAGGGGAGTTCTGTCTCTACCTGTATTATCACAATGGTGGACCAATATGGTAGAAATGTTGGGGAGTACTAAACCTAGAATACAGGTCATGAAACCTAATATGAGAGGGAATTACCATCTCTAATAGAATATCAATATTGAGGAATTATACCCTAATGCTGTAGTGGAGTAATGATTCCATCGATAGAGGACCCACTCCCTTGAACCGCAGGGGGTGTACCGAAATTATCTAAATAAAGATTATGAAGATACTGTGCCCAGATGTGATATGGGAGGTATATCGTCAATTGAAAAAATTATATTGGGGACCCCTTCCCGTATACGATAGGGGAGTACTGATGTTGGGAGAACAACTCTATGGGTAGAGAACCTGTAACCATTGTGGTGGAGTTACTTCTTCATTAGTCTAAGAGGTATGGGAAACCCATTCCCTAGTACTCTAGGGTATTACATTTACTAGTGTCACTCTTAGATAAAATATTATCTCAAGCATCGATAATGTTTTACTAGAAGGATAATCATACTTATCATAGCTCCCATCACAACACTACCATTGGTAGGTGACCTGTATCCAGATTGTAGAGGAGCAGCAATATATATTGCTGAAGAGTCTAGGGGACACACATCATGGGAAAATAGGGTAGGGTACCAACCCTAAAATCTCTCATTGATCCACTCTGATCACTACACATTATCAAGAACCTCTAGTGAAACATGATTCATGAATCACATCACATGAAATATCATTATCCACTAGGAAGTTTACCAACACATTATATATTGAAAACTAGTAAGTATAGGATACTTGTAAGCCTATATCTGAGTCCTGATTATGGATATATTCTTGGATGAATTTACCAAGAAAAAAACATGTTCTTTATGGGGGTCCACATAGTGTGTGACCCCATATAGATACTAGTTAATGTCCTCAACTACATATATTGGATGAACAGGTGACCATACAAGGCATGTATGGGTATTAAATGGTTGGTTTCACATAACCCATCCCCCAACCATGCCTCATCCCATGCCCAAGAATGGTACCATGTGTCTATGTCCTCTGACATAGTACTTTCACAGAGCTGTGCCCCTTGACATGAAATCTCTTTCTATGTAACTCAACAACATGACCTAGTCCCCCAACATGGAGTGTACTCCTGGTACAAAAATTTAATCCTCAAATTTATTATAACCCAATAAGGAAGAACACATGGCATGTTATACTACTTAAAATGTTGTGTGATTGGGAATTCTGAATGATAATTCAATGTGAATCATTTTAAAACCATGTTTTCTTAAACTTCTCTTGGATAAACCCCCATGGATTCATAACTAACGTTAAAGGGATCTAAAAACCTAGAAAACTGCATATAGATGGGTATTATTACTTAAAAGTAAAATAATCCTACCTAATGGTGAGAAACTTAACCTTCAAGTTCAAAAATATTCCTGAGATCCACTGTAGAATGATCTAGTAATGATCATTATAAAATACAATGTTCAACGGAACATCATCACATTGGTTGGACACTGGGTCATCCATCGCTCAAGGAAGAGCTCATCCTATTCCTTTTAAGCACATGATATGGGGGTGGGAAAGGATATTAGTTTATTTTAATAAAATAATATCATCATCTCATCCACTAACGTACCCCCAACTGAGCACCTAACATTGAAAAATTTATTATTACAGCAAGGGTAAACACCACATTTTGAACTCAATCATATTTTCGAATTTATTATTTGAGTCTATTATCAATAGTTATTCTATGTTGTCAAGGAAAATTGTGTGAACATGATAAAATATTTAATATTTTTGATATCAACACACCTAATATATCTAGGCCATGAATTCATGTCCTGACTCAGCATATTGCTCTATAAATATTCGTAGAAATATTCCAATTCCATACACGACAAAAATGAGACACCACACTAACACTTTATTATGTTTCCTTTTACCTAGGTTATAAATGAATATATAACTAGATGATGTTTGGGTATATTTCATTGACCCCCAAAAAATTAGATTCTTATTCTCTTATGAGTGTACTATAGTTTCACAAAGAAGGGTCGATCACGTGGAGGATACTCACATGCACTATTTATCTATTATCTTTATTTATAATGTAACTAATATAGATAAAAATTAAGACATATTAATGTGGGGTGTTAAAATAAATGATATATATATATATATGAAAAATCCCAAACATAATAAAATGGATTAAAAATAACAAATAATATAGTGGATGGAAACCATTGTTCTGGGGGTTTCAGGGTGATGTTATCATTGTAATTCAAAATATAATACTCATTATTTTACACAATTGAGAGATTCATAACATTGACTTTACACCCTATCATTTGAATGGTATTACCATAAATCAAGGCTTTAACATGTAAGGGTATTATCTTTTACATAAATACCTAAGACAATCTCCCCCATTTGAATGACGTGGATATCAATGAGAAGTAAAATCATTAAATGAAGAGGAAGAAACAATACAAGATAAAGTTGTGTGACTGCTCACCAAAATCATTTTAAAAACCACCAAAATATATGAATTAAATATGAGAAATCATTAAATCATAGTAAAATCATACACCACCACAACCCCCACAAATAATAGTGGGGGTTAGTTCTCCACAAACATAAATTTAAAGAAGCATGGTGGGACAAACACAATAATGAAAAATAAAATAAAATGGATTTTAGAAGAAAAATTGAAAAACCATAATATATGTAAATTATAAATAAATATTTTTAAAAAATAATATAACATTTATCATTAAAATGGATATATATTTTAATGGCAAGGGAGGTGGAAATTTATAGAAAAATATGTTATTTTATGGCTCTAATTCTATCCATCCGATGTTTGTGCAGGGATAACACATAGAATTGAATAATTAGAAAAAAGGTGTATTATGTATGGATTTTACTTTTTGTACCATATATCATATAATTAATTTTCATCTTGACAATCCATATATTGAATGATTTTTGGTTGATTCACTCTATAAAATTAATATATCCAGGAAGAATCATCATAATCCCCTTATTCAATTTTCCATGCCATTATGACCATAAAACTGAAAGATTCACATTTTTACACCTCTCTGAAAGTTTTGAATTAATTTATTCATTATATACATGTCAAATTTCATCTCTTTTTGACCATTACACTTAAATATATAAGTTGGTCATTAAAAGTGTCTAGATGTATGCAATATTTTTGAGGCCCAAATTATGAGATATTTTGTGCCTTTAAATGAAGGATCTAGATTTGGGTCCAGAAAAATGAAAATAATATCAAAATATATTTAATCCTAAAAAATTAATTTCATAATTTATTATTTTTATAATAATATATGGCCAAAATACTGAAATAAATTATAACAGTTAAAATAAAAAATTAGACCATTTTGAAAGTTAAACTAAAAATACATCCCAAACCTAAAATGTAAAAATTATCTATAAAATAACATTATGGTTGGATTTAAAACATTAAATTATAGTATTAAATATATGAATAATTTATCTTTATAAATCACTCACACTTAACCATTTCACCCTCGAAAACTCATCATATATCAAAATCAAAATCCACACAATAATCAAAAATGAAAAAGCATCCATGATATTTTCCAAAACAAAACTATATCATCAATATTATATGAAATAAATATATTTAGTTTTCATTACTCACATTTAATTTGACTCAAACCCTAAAATCATTCAATGAATCAATCACAACCTACCTCGCATTGAATTTTGTGTTACTCCTCAATCAAGAGAAATCTATTCTGGAGTAATGCTCATTGTAGGAAATTGCATGTATCATCATAGGATTGTGGAAATTATAATTTCTTCAAATAATATGAAATGAAATTATTTTCAATCATGAGGTATTTTTTAAATTTACTTCTTTGGATTAGGGTTATTGGGAAGATGATAATAATTTAAAGCTGAAAAGTGGAGGTTGGACTCGTATGTACAATGCATGAATATTCACGTGAAAACCCAGGATGAACCTCACTCAATTAACCTGTGAATTATGTAAAACATGACACCATACCGATTTAATGATAGGCTACATGAGCATGTAAGTGACTATTAAGAATCATGTCACCCAATATCTTCCCCTTTTTCTCATTTTTTTTAAATCTTGAGAAAGGCACAACTTTATTTTTTAGTTTTTTTCATAGAGGATGAGATTAATGTTAAATAATATTAATGAATGAAAAACCATTAAAATTATTTTTATGAGGTAACTGAGTTATAAAAGAATTTATAATGAGAAATTATCATATCTATTCTTTTAATTTTTTCATTTTTTTCATTTTTGAAGGAGAATCAGATGAAACAAATAGAGTATAATAGCATCCTGAATCATGCCCAATTCTATCATTAGACACTAAAAAAAATACCAATGCCTTAAACCACCAAAATTTGAAATAAAATCCCAAAGAACTCACATGTAAGGCCATTCACATAAATTTATAATTGAAATATCCCTGAATAAATACCGAGGCTGCACTTCAGAAAAAAGAGATAAACCTGTAATAAGCAATTAAACAATATGTAAATTCATAAAATATAAGATCTAATGAATGATAAATGTAATGGTAGGTCTAAATTTATAATGTGTATATCCAAATAAGTTCCCCAATCATGTTATAAATATTCCACGAAGTCCACATCTTCAAAAGAGAAAAATAAAATGTTATGGTATTAAAAAAAATTATGTTTCACTTAGAGAATTGTGTGTTTTAGGATGAATATGTAAAAAATTGTTTGTAATACCACACATGGGCGGAATAAAATATTTTTATTTAGTTTTTCATGGGCATGTATTTCAGAAATATGTCAAACTCATAAAAATTCCTGAAAATCCAAATCATGGAAAAAGTTTCAACATAAATAATCATTTAAAATCCATTTTTTAAATATCATTATTATCATGTAAATATAAATTAAATTGTGAAAAATGATAATAATATTCATTGATTATAAAAGTTCCTAAAAATGAAAAAAAACAAATAAAATCACACAAAAATTACTATGTAGGTTGGCACTCGCACAACACTATGATTTAACTACCCCTCATTTGAGATCAATAAAAATATATACGGTAAGAAAAAATAAAGATAAAGAATGATAAAAATTAGACTTATTTTTTTGTGGAAGCCTTCAGTTTAGATCCTTGGTGACACAACCTCAAAACTAAAATAAATAAATGAAAATATATGAGAAAAAATAGATAGATATTCCGGAAAGGTAATGGATACTGATTGGTTTGACCACCCAAGTGGGTTCTAGGTTTTTACTTCCCCTATACCATAAGTTACAGTATTTTAACCCCAATATAATGGTTGATAGAGTTTCTTGCTTAGAAATAACTAGAACAGAATTCTTCTAGTGCTCTTCAACCCACAATTGTCATGGAGGACCCCATTAATAGATTATGTAATATACTCCATCTTTGAAATGTGGTATATGTTGTATGATTAGGGAAGGAGTAAGAATGGTTCCTTTTCTTCTTAGACCATGAATTAACTGGTCTATTCATTAACGTCATTGATTTCTTTAATGGATGAATCTACTGCATCTAAAATGTTATGAACGGGAAATTTAGAAAAAAAATTAAACTGAATTATATTAAAACATGTTTAATCAGAAAATTAGTCTTTAATTTCATGTAATGAATATTGTAATTCGACCTCTTCAAAAAAATCCACTAAGAATAACTTATTAAAAGTGGAATCATCATCTTCATCTAATGAAATATATAGGTTTACAAAATCTTATTTTTATTTTTATAATATGGTAAGATCATATAGTTTTGGTCTTTAAGAAAATCTATCCAATGTTATTCAAATTTATGATGTGATCCCGCAGTTGTAATAGATGACATGAAGTCTTTATGAACCTTTTCAAGCAATAGCCCATGATATATTATTGTATCATTATGATGAACCATATTGTCTTCTTCGGTTATTAAATTTATAATGTATGTGTAAAAATATTTATCTCTTTTGATTCAATTTTATTTTGTTGTTGTTGATCGGACCATTGAACATTGGATTCTTGAACGAAGGCAGAAATTTTGTTCAATTGATTTCTCAGATCTTCATTCATATAAGGTTGTATTCCTATTATTCGGTAAAAAATTAACCCCCTCTACCAAAATATTCACTAGGCCAAGAGTATGAAAAATAATTTAATAAATCCATCTCAACGTAAAAACACAATTATATGTAAGGAATATCTTTTATTAATTCTTTTAAAAATATTTTTATTTTTATGAAAAATATTATTTGTAAGATCGTGTCCTCCTCAGAAATGATGAACATTTATGTGTGTGTTTTTTTCTTAGTAAAATTGGTCAATTAAATGCTTATTATCCTAAGAGTGTACAATACAGGAATAACCTAGGGCCAATCACATGGAGGCCACTCCCGCACAACATTTCCCAATTATCACAATTTATAATATAACTAAATTAACAATTATAAATGGTCAGGGGTGTGAAAATAATGAAATATAAATACAATAATATACATATATTTAAAAATTCACAACACAGTGAAAATGAAGAAAATACACAAAGATGATAGTTTAGGAAAAACATTGATCTCGGGGTTTCATAGTGATGTTATCATTATTGTTAAAAATATAATCCTCATTATTTTAATCAATGTAGATATCCCTAATATTCACCCTACATCGTCTAATTTAATCGGTATTACTCTATAGAATGTATTAGTCATGTAGGAGTAATCCTTTCCACACCAATACCTAAATAAAACTTGTCCATTTTAATTACATAGATATCAACGAGAAGGAAAATGATTATATGAGGAGAAATAAAAAAGTAGTTGAGAAAGTGGGGATCCTGATAACCATAATAATTTTAACTTCTAATTAAATATTAAAATAAAATATGTGAAATAATTAATGGAAAATAAACTCAATCACCCTCCTCATGAACAATAGAGTGGGTTTGTTCTCCACAAACATGGAGTTAAAATAAGAATGCTGGTAGACTCAAATTAAAGATGAATGAAGAAAATAGTCAGAATAAAAATATTATCTACACTAATATATATTAAAATAATAGGTAAATATTAAAAAATAATTACTCCACCTTTCTCTCTTCAAATTAATATGCCTTATAATGGGATGGGAGGCGAAAATTTATAAAAAAAACAAGTGAGAATTATTTGATCTAATTGTGTTTGCTGGATGTTTGTGCATGGATGAATGATTAACTGACTCAATTATGTAAATATATCTTATAGAAAGTTGTTTATTTTGGTCAAAAATATTAGTTTTATAAATTCCATATTTATTTTAAATGTAATGAAGGAGTTATTTACAATTTAATCTTGAAAATTAATCTATCCAAGAAGACTCTTTGTGTTCCCCAACTGTGATTTCCACTGCCATTATGAGCTTGCATATGAATGATTTTCAAGTTTACATGTTTATTAAAGTTTTTAGTTAAGGTAAAATCAATATTCATGTTGAATTTTATCACTTTTGGACAAGCCTTCTTCTAGTTATATATCCATAACTAAAAGTGTCTAAATTTGTGCACTGTTTTCAAGGCATGAATTGTGAGCTATTTTTGGGGCTTTAAATGATATATTGGGGTTTGAGTCTTTAAGAATGAAATTAATAATAAGATATATGTATGCGTAAAAAAACTATTTTCACAATTTAAATTTGTGTAGAATTTTTTATTACCAAAATATAAAAATTAATTAAGATAAATAAAATCCAAAGTTATTCCATTTTTTCAATTATGCTCAAAATACATCTAAAACCTAAAAATTAGGAAATTTCCTATAAAATAACACTATAGTGGTATTTAAATCATTGAATTATAGTATATAATATAAGAAAATATTAGTTTAATTTGTAGGGTATGTCTATAAAGGGTACAATATGATAATAAATTTTGGGGAATATGTTAAATATACTTCATTAAAGAATTTTATTTTATGTCAAGTTATCATAGAAACTATAACATGATGGTTATCAGGTGTGTAATATTTTTATATGTATTTAAAATTCATCTTAAATGATGCCATATATTTTAATGTAATTAATGGTCCACCTCAGTTGGTATCACAACATGGTTTAGATTTTTTGGAGATAAGATTATGAGGAAAATAAAAATAGTTACCAAGATAACCTTTGATGAATTGAAAGTGGGATAGAATGAATCTAATGAGTTATATTATGATAATAAGGTTTCATAATTTAATACATATTATGAATTATTTTTTATAAATTTATTATTTATCACTTTGATTAATTATTATTAATTCTTAATTCATGGTTTTAGGTTTTAGTTAATGACTATAAAAAGGATAAATTATGTTAATAATGAATGTGAAGGAAAATTTAATGATTGTACTAATTCGAAACAGAATGGAATGGGATATTATGATAGCTGATATCTTTAATACACTTATTTCATGGAATATTACATAAAACCATACTTATTAGAACCCATAAGATCATAAATCCTAATGTCTTTGGTAAATTAAGTATAAAACACATCAAATCAATACATGGATACTACAAAATTATTTTAAAATTTGTTAACATGTTCCCAAAAAACCATTGTTCTTCCAAAACAACACGAGATAACTTAGGGACATAAATATTAAATGGGTGAGATTTAAAGACTAGTAAGTTAATACAAAATAATAACACAATAAATTTTTTACATGATAGTAAATTAAAATTTAAATGGTAAATACATACTTTTTGAATCATAAACATGAACATTGATGCATTATTTTTGATGATAACATAATGGAATCATAGGAATGTGAAAAAGAATTAAAATGTGGCATCATAAAAATAAGTCAAGGATATCCTCTAATACATCATAACATATTTTTCATAGGATAAACTCACATAAAACATACATGGAATATTATTATGTTAAAACATTACCCAATAAATTGGATTGGTATATAATTATTGGGCCACCCATCACATTCATATCATGTACTTGTATATGTGGGCCACATAGATCAATCAACATAGGATCATATTTTATCACATTTAATATCACGATTAAAGATTATAGGATTATATAAATGGAAGTCCCTAATAAATTAAGGATAGGTACATATAATTGAATACCCTTGAGTAGAAAATGATATGGGTATTCACAATACCAAATATTATAATGGAAAAATCACCAGATCATTTCATAACTTTATAGGGGTGCAAAGTGAAAAATTTCAGTGATTAATGAGAGATAAAGTGGAATCACAGAACTTTTAAATCATAAGGGTAATAAGGGATATGTTTGATAACATATCACCACATGGAAAAATGAAAAAAAAAATCATAACATAAAGCAGGTTCTGGAATAAAGAGGATAAAGAGAGGATCCCTTATAGTGAGATTTTGTTTTAAAAAGCTTTTGAAGATAATATTAGGATCTTGGGGGCCGATTTGGAGGTTTAAACAGAGTTAACAAAATTTTATTGTTTTGATAAAATGATTTTTAGTGAAAAGTAATGGGATGTTGGGTTCATTTTTATAGGAAATAAGAGGGGAGTTCTTTATTATTTTCCAAAATTAGTATCTGGACTCTATACTATAATGTTTTGAAATCCATAAAACATCAAATAGTACTTTCTTAGGGTTTCTAACCATGTAAATAGATTTTAATTTTTTAAAATTTTTAGAAATGATTTAATTTAAATAATTCCTTTTGTTATATTTAAGTGAGTCTTGTTTAAAAATAATTGATCTTAAAAAAATAAAATATAAAATAGGTTTTGGATTATTCATTAACAGTTTCTAAAATTAATAAAATATCTTAAAAAATGTATTGTTTTAAAGTGGAAATATTTTTTTTCATGGATACCATCTATTTCTTATATCACATCGCTTTTGGGTAATTATGTGTCATAAGACACATCATTTTTATATCATATTAAATTTTGTCCCAAAAAATTAGAATTTATTTGAAAATTATGAAAAAATAACTGTTAGATAATATAAATGTGAAAATTATAGAAATAATATTCATTTTATCCCAAAAATTCTCTATATATTAGATTTTACACTTTGAAATCATTAATCCACATTACATGAAAAGAACTAATGTTATACAATTATGGTTTTCTGACCCTTATAAAAAATTTCTTTTGACTTTATAACATTTTATTATAATTTATATTTAAATAAAATTATTTAAAAATTATATTTTATTTAAATATATTTTATTTAAAAAATTCATGAATTCTTAAAAATACTGCATATCTATTGAAACTATACATTTCATAAAAAAACAATTTATGTATCATCATATAAAAATATATTTTTTATCAATATCATTATAAAATCATTAAAAAAAATAATAATCACATAAGATAAATTTAAAAATTAATTTATAAAAAATATTCAAATCCACACTATTAGGGTCTTGATACATATCTATTTATTTCACTAGTAACTTCCCTCTCTGTAAGCTGTGCAATCATTGGATTTTCATGGGGTTGTTTGATATACATGGTTTTGGTCATGATAAAAATGAACTTGAACTTATTCCATAAATGGTTTCTATAAAAAATTAGTTGTTTAATATTTTATTGGCCTTGATCAATGGAAAATAATGGTGATGCTATCTCACTTAGATGCTCTGATAAATGGGATTCATAACGAACGATCCTAATTGTCAAGGGCATCACTTCTTTCATCTTTTTTAATTGAACAATACCATAAACCATTATATATACTAATTATATGATCACTATTCCTTTTATATAACATCAATTATTATTATTCATAATCGTATTTTAAATATGACATGATATAACTTATAATTGTTCAAAATATCCAGTGTAGCGTATGTGTTTTATAAAATTATATTATATATAATGACATTCATTCATTCAAAAATGGAATTTAATTTATAAAAATTTATGACATTACATTATTCCACCCTTAAAAAAATTTAGTATTGAAATTTTCATTTCCAATACTAAAAAATATGAGGGATATTATATTTCATCGCTTATTTTGGTTCCCAAATTTATTCATCAAAATTATGGTTCAGCCACAATACTTTGACTAAGTAAGTTGTATTATTTCACTGAACATTGTATATAATATTTATGATCATCACTGGATTCTCCTCATATGAATGATAATCATCCAACTGAACCACTTATTAATTCAGTAGATGTGTAATTTTTGGTGTGTACATCTTCAATATGGCTATATAGAACACATCATATACTTGAGATTGGTGTGGTGGGAGTGTTTTTCAATAGTCCACTTCTTCTATGTTATCAGGGATCTCAAAGGGGCCAATGTATCTTGGAATAATATTTAAAATCATACCAAACCTAAAAACTTTCATCTCTAGATATATATGGAGGAAGACATTATCACTGACCACAAACTCTTAATCACATAAATGATTGTCTGCATATTATTTCAAATATTTTTTTGGATTTCTTATAACCCTATGTGGTATGATCCTTCAGTATAATTTCTTGGAAATAATCATCTGCCATCAAATATAAATCTAAAAATCCATTGAAGTATGTTATAGTATAACACCTCTTACCATATATAACCTCACAAAGTTCCAATTGAATGATGGAAATGAAACAATTTTTATATGAGAAATCCACTATGGGATGGGGTTGATCCTAAAATCATTGAAAATCCAATAAACATGATCTCATCATATCCTTCAGAGTTTGGATGGTCCTTTCAGAATGACCATCCCTTTGAGGATGATAATTAGTTATCTGTTTCAATTATATATCCAATTACAAGTAAAGAAATCTAAAAAACCTTAAGGTAGGAATTTCTTCTCGATTAGATATGATAGATAGTGGTAATCCATGAAGTCTTACCACTTATAATGTGTATATCTCGGGGATTTGGTGAAGAGATAAATCCTTCTTTATAGAAATGAAATGGGCAGACTTGGGAAAGCAATTGGATACCACCATGATAGTGTTATTAAATATATGTGTAACATCCCAGGTAAATAAAGAATAAAGAATTTTCATATTTATTAATATTTACAAATTAAATATTAATTTTAATTAAAAGGGGTTTTTACTTTCGATAGCATACTCGATACGCAACGATGAGTTTCTTTGAAAACTTACGTTGCACACTAGTAATAAAATAATATTATTTTAAATGTTAGTTTACACGTAGCTGTTGTACTTGCGGGAATGGATAGAAATAACTAAAATATGATTATATATGTTTTTAAATGTTTTTATATATATCCAATAAAAAATAAAGGCTTAAAATACGAAAAGAATTCAATTTTAGGCATATATACTCTAATTTTCACTAAAGGTCCACTTATCACTTTTTGATGGAGAACCGTCATTAAATATAGTTTTGATAACTCTTATACATTATTTTGGACCAAATATAACTCTTATTTAGAATCGGGACATCAAAATTTACTTTGTGTAAATTTTTGGTATCTTTCCGATAAAGTTCATTTTTTTTTGAATAGTGTAAAATGTTGTATTTTAATTCAAAACCTCTTTTTAATCTAAATTTTAATATGATTAGATTATTATTTTAATTGGTTTTAAAGGGAAATTAGAAAATATTTTTACCATTAAATCTAATAGTGGTCGTTGGAATTAATTTCACTTTGAAATCGGACTTAAACTAGTGGCAATCTTTTGATACTTATTGTTTCAGAAAAACACGCTATTTGTCATGACAGCGGTAATTAATTATTAAATTAATTAATTTGACTTATATGTTTTGAATTTTATAAAATAGGCTTCATTTTTGAATTCGGAATATCTAATATAGCTTACGGTGAATTTTTGGTATTTTTCTGAAAAACATCAATTTTTGATGAATAGTGAAATCACTAAGTGGTACTTATAAAAACTGATTTTCCATTTAAATGAAATTTTGCCACCTTTGTGTATTGAATTTCAAAAAACCGACAGACATAGTTTTCACTAAGAAGTAAAATGTGGTTCAATGAGATTAAATTTTTTTTGGTGAATAGTAACTTATTAAGTTTTTAATCGCGATTAGTGGTAATTAGTGTAGTTTAAGGTAAAAATAATGTTTTAATAATATCAGTTGACCTAGGCACATGTCCTACCCACATTGGATGTGTCATGGACGACCAAGAAAAGCCATGGGTCAACTTGGGGACCCCATGGAGCCACTTTGGTTGGAAAATGACATCAATACCTTTTATTTAATGTTAATGTAAAAAATGGCATAAACATGATATGTTTTAATAAAACAATTTTTAAATGGGGTTATTCAAGTCAGATTTTTTATTATAAAAAGTATTTTGAAAGATAAAACAATTTCCTACATCATAGTATTTTGTTTTATAATTTTTAGACATTAAATAAATTAAATTATTTATGACATTATAATGATGCAGCGATGACATCATTATTTGACGATTTCAATAAAATGGAAAGATAATGTAAAATCTATGAACTACACATGTCAAAAACTTATTGGATGGGTGGATTTCGAACCATTATCACCTTATCCACGAATTATATCAATGTGGGACCTTTTAAAAGCGAAACACATTTTCAAATAAAGTAATATATCTTTACATTTTAAAAGTGCCCCTCCTCTCCTCTTATAAAAGGCCCCCACCTCTACCTCCTTACCCACACTCCCAAAGCCTTTGACTCGGCCAACCCCTGCTCATTATGTCTCTCCACTTTTCTCTATTACTCCTTGAAGCCTCACTTTGGGCACAAGTCTTCCAAAGGATGCCTTTGAGCTCAAAACAAAAGAAGTTACCCGATTTTAAGGTAATGTCTTCTTTTGAGTCCTTTTGTATTATTTTGCTTCTCCAACCCCCTAAACTCTTTTTATTTATTTATTTTGTAACAAATCCAGTATCTCCAATAAACTAGGATGTTTTTATAAGAAGGATTCGAGCTACACTTACACACACCTTCACCTAATGGTTAAAGAACATACTGTTTCCGTGGATGGTGAATTTATGCCTCCCGAAACGATGATTGTTGAACATTCCATTAACACCTTCAAAGGTGGCCATTAAGATATCACTATATTTATATAAGATATATAATATGTTTATGTTTTCTTTAATCTTCTGTATTTTTCATTTTGGGCATACCTTTATGGTTTCCATTATGGGTAAACACGATATCTTCATTTAAGAGAGTGTGGACTACCGCCCCCTCAAAGTGATATGATTCGTTAATGCCATATGTGGGACGTGTAAATGATGGATTTAAAGTTATTATATATGATGTTATACTAGAATTATAATATACCTCTATATAATTATTATTTCTTTCCATTAAAGTATAAGATATAAATGAAAGTAGCGTTCATGCGTACGTACGGCTTACCGTCTCCATGAACGGTGCATTTCATTTCTTATCCCCAAATGTAATGTACTATTAAAAGTACATGTATATAATGGATATATATAATTAATGATATATATAAATGATGAATATAATTCTGGAATTAAAATATACATACCTCTCATTTAGTTTTAATTCCATTAATATGACAAAGAAATGAAAGTAGCGTTCATGCTTACGTACGGCTTACCGTCTCCATGAACGGTGCATTTCATTTATTACCTATAAATGATTATGTAATATTATAAATACATGTATATGCTGTATATATATGATATATATGATATCCAAATCAGGATTTTCATTCTGGATATAAGGAACCTTGGACCACACGAACAACATGTAATTGTAAGAAGTCCACTTTCGACTAAAGAACCAAATATCAACAAAACAATCATTATTAACATAAATGGTTACATAATGTTTATAACATGGCAATAAGTGATATTAAAGGAATAATGAACTTGAAAAAGGATCTTAAACAAGTAGAAATTAACCGAAGTTTATTATTCAGGACATTAAAGAACGATCAAGTCAAGTCGGACCCGAGGTAAGGGACTTCGTCTCAATCTCCTTTCATTGAGGCATATTTTGTTTTATACACAACTTTCTTTTATACGGTGTATAAACCCCTTTGACTTTAACTTTTATAAAAAAAGGAATCATTTTCTACGAGGCGTTTTACTAAACGACAAAAATGAATGTTTTTTTACGTACGCGGTGACAACAACCTTTTTCGCCGGTGTGAGTATTATTTGGTCTTTGGATTCCTCAACAAGCCGTAATGTTTTTAAAATAAAATAAATACCATATACTCTTTTATGTATTTTGGTATTGAAAATGGTTTTGATAAAGGATTCTATTATGATATATTTTGATTGAAATGTGGAAATGTTATCATTCCTTTATATTGGTTTTATGTTTTATGATTTTATATTGGTACTTGGACATTTGACGGGTGGTTAGGTGATAAACCATATGACGGGTGGTGTCGTGAATACCAGGACAGGTGGTTACGTTATAACCTCCATTGCATTGGGTATGGAAGTCGGCCGTATGGCTATTCCATTAAGTATGTATGGAAATTGGCCGTATGGCTATTCCATTAAGTGATATGTGTGGAAGTCGACCGTATGGTTATTCCACTTAAGTATGTTTATGTCCCATGTTACCTTTATATATGCTATGTGTTATTTATATGGGTTTTATGGTAACCCTTTGGTTACAAAAAGGTAAGTAATGATACTTAATTCAGTGAAGAGTTCTTACTACTTCATGAAGGTGAAGGTATTACTTTGATAGAGTATACATGTTTTACTTGATGTTTGAAAAAGTAACAGTTTTCATTCTTTGTGTATCCCTTACTAAGCTTTTTATGCTCACCCTAAGTTGTTTTGAAATGTTTTTCACAGGACTTAATGTGGAATAGGGTCAAGGATGGGATCAAGGGAAAGTCATGCTTTATAAAACAAGGAACTAGACATGTTTCTTTTTAAGAGTTTTTTTTATTCAATGGAAACTTCATAGAAGTGTCTACTTTGTAATCTTTTGAGATGTAATAGTTACGTTCTAATTCTCTAAAACTCTAAACCTAAAAAGATCCTCAATGTGAATTATTCATTTAATTCAATATTAAGTAAGTTTTAAGGCTGGGGCCTTATAGTTGGTATCAAATGGAGGTTTAGACAACTTTAGGAGTTAGAAAATTGTTAAATTATAAGTTAATTTAGGATATTATTGAAATGATATAGCATTTATAGATTACCATGTTGCTTCACCTAAGATATTTCTGTGTTCAGAATGGTTTTCCATAGAGGAAACAAAGTAGCTATGTTGGGACGACATCAGGAGGAAGACAACCTTCCAAATCAGCATACTGAGATGGTCAGAATCAGAATTGAGTAGTTTACTACAGTGATGGCTCAGTTGAATTAGGTCACATTGTTTCAAAAGATGGCATAACTGTTGATCCTACTAAAACAAAAGTTGTTGAAGAATGACCGAGACCCACAAATGTAACCGAGATCCGTAGTTTTCTTGGTTTGGCAGGTTACTACCGAAGGTTTGTTGAAAATTTTTCATGGTTATCTAGTCCAATGAATAAGCTAACTCGTAAGGGTGTTAAGTTCATCTGGGCAAAAGAATGTGATGATTGTTTTCAGGAGTTGAAAAGAAGATTGGTGAATGCTCCAGTTTTGGCACTTCCTTCCAGGAATGGTGAGTTTGTTATATACAGTGATGCTTCGTTGAAGGGACTTGGATGTGTCCTAATGCAGAATGATCAGGTAATTGCTTTTGCTTCACATTAGTTGAAAACTCGTGAGGTAAATTACCCTACACATTATTTGGAATTAGTTGTTGTTGCCTTTTCTTTAAAAATTTGGAGGCATCATTTGTATGGAGTAAAGTGTGAAATATATACTAACCACAAAAGATTAAAGTATATATTCACTCAGAAAGAATTGAACATGAGACAGAGGAGATGGCTGGAATTAATCAAGGATTATGATTGTAGAATCCACTACCATCCGGGAAAAGAAAATAAAGTGGACGATGCTTTGAGTCGAAAAAGTAATGCTTCATTAACCATGCTACGTTTGGAATGAGATCCTTTGGTTTTTGATTTGATGAACTTTTGCATAGAAGTTGTTGGTGTAGGAAGTCCTTCTGTTTTGTTTCAGGTATCAGTGAAATCTTCTCTATCAGACAGAATCAAGCAAGCACAGAAGCAAGACAGCGGGTTGTAGAAAAAGGTAGAGCTGGTTCAGAAAGGTAAGTTTCTTGAATTCAACATCGATAATGATTGTGTTTTGAGATTTGTGAAGAGATTGTGTGTGCCATGTGATTCACAATTGAAGAGAGATTTGTTATGTGAGGCTTATAGTTCCCCGTTTTCAGTTCATCCTGGCAGTACTAAGATGTACATAGATCTGTGGGAGTATTACTGGTGGGATGGAATGAAAAGAGATATTGCTGATTTTACTGTGAAGTGTTTGACTTGTCAGGAGGTAAAAGCAGAGCGGCAGTTACCTAAAGGGATTCTTCAGCCTTTACCAGTGCCAGAGTGGAAATGGGAAAACATATCCATGGACATTGTTGTGGGATTACCGAGGACATCTCGATGTAATAATGAAATCTGGGTTATTGTTGATCGCTTGACCAAATCTGATCATTTCCTTGTTATACGAGATAATTTTTCCCTAGATAAACTTTCCCATTTGTATTTTAAAGAGATAGTTAGTTAAATGGAGTTCCTCTCTCCATTGTATCTGACCGTGATCCCAGGTTCACTTCTAACTTTTGGAAAAGCCTTCAGAAGTCGTTGGGTACTGAATTAAATTTTAGTACAGCTTTTCATCCTCAATCAGATGGGCAGTCAGAACGAACAATTCAGAAATTGGAGGATATTCTACGAGCTTGTTCGATGGATTATCATGGAAGTTGGGACCAACATCTTTCTTTGGTTGAATTTTCATATAATAACAGTTTTCATTCTAGTATACAGATGTCACCATTTCAGGCATTATATGGGAAGTGGTGTCGAACACCAGCTTTCTGGGATGATGTGGGTGAAAGGAAGTTGATGGGACCAGAATTGGTAGAAGAGATGGAAGAAAAGGTTCAGTTGATTCAGAAACACATGAGAATAGCTCAGAGCAGGCAGAAGAGTTATGCGGATAACCGGAGGAAGTATCTATCTTTCGAGGTATGTGATCATGTTTTTCTAAAGGTTTCTCCATGGAAAAGTGTGATGCGTTTTTGTAATAAAGGGAAGTTGGGTCCAAGGTTCATTGGACCATATGAAATTCTGGAGAGAGTTGGATCAGTTGCATACCGAGTGGCTTTACCTCCGAGTATATCTCAGGTAC
Organism: Viscum album; assembly: GCA_963277665.1. Classification (NCBI taxonomy): domain Eukaryota; kingdom Viridiplantae; phylum Streptophyta; class Magnoliopsida; order Santalales; family Viscaceae; genus Viscum; species Viscum album. The sequence continues at coordinate 1,772,334,829 of OY728165.1, read as the reverse complement.
ACAATGTTTTTCATGTTTCAATGTTGAGGAAGTATATGCCAGATCTATCTCATGTTTTGAGTCCAGAGGTAGTTCAGCTGGAAGAGAACCTATCTTATGAAGAACAACCAGTCCAGATTCTTGACCACAGGGAGTAGGTGTTACGGAATAAGGTGATTCATTAGGTAAAGGTTTTGTGGAAAAACCATGTGATTGGAAAGGAAACGTGGGAATCTGAAAATGCTATGAGGGATAAATACCCTACTTATTTTGATAAGTGAATAAAATTGCGAGGACGCAATTCCCAAAAGGGGGGAAGGATGTAACATCCCAGGTAAATAAAGAATAAATAATTTTCATATTTATTAATATTTACGAATTAAATATTAATTTTAATTAAAAGGGGTTTCTACTTTCGATAGTGTACTCAATACGCAACGATTAGTTTCTTTGAAAACTTACGTTGCACACTAGTAATAAAATAATATTATTTTAAATGTTAGTTTACACGTAGCCATTGTACTGGCGGGAATGGATAGAAATAACTAAAATATGATTATATATGTTTTTAAATGTTTTTACATTTATCCAATAAAGGATAAAGGCTTAAAATACGAAAAGAATTCAATTTTAGGCAAATATACTCTAATTTTCACTAAAGGTTCACTAATCACCTTTTGATGGAGAAACGTCATTAAATATAGTTTTGATCACTGTTATACATTATTTTGGACTAAATATAACTCATCTTTAGAATCGGGACATCAAAATTTACTGTGTGTAAATTTTTGGTATCTTTCCGATAAAGTTCTTTTTTTTTGAATAGTGTAAAATGTTGTATTTTAATTCAAAAGATCTTTTTAATCTAATTTTTAATATGATTAGATTATTATTTGAATTGGTTTTAAAGTGAAATTAGAAAATATTTTTACCATTAAATCCAATAGTGTTCATTGGAATTAATTTCACTTTGAAATCAGACTTAAACTAGTGTCAATCTTTTGATACTTATTGTTTCATAAAAACAGGCTATTTGTCATGACAGTGGCAATTAATTATTAAATTAATTAATTTAAGTTATATGTTTTGAATTTTTTAAAATAGAATTCATTTTTGAATTCGGAATATCAAATATAGCTTAGGGTGAATTTTTGGTATTTTTCTGAAAAACATCAATTTTCGATGAATAGTGAAATCACTAAGTGGTACTTATAAAAACTGATTTTCCATTTAAATGAAATTTTTCCACCTTTGTGTATTGAATTTAAAAAATCCGACATACATGGTTGTCACTAAGAAGTAAAATTTGGTTCAATGAGATTAAAATAATTTTTTGGTGAATAGTAACTTATTAAGTTTTTAATCGCGATTAGTGGTAATCAGTGTAGTTTAAGGTAAAAATAATGTTTTAATAATATGAGATGACCTAGAAACATGTCCTAACCTCATTGGACGTGTCATGGCCGACCAAGACAAGCCATGGGTCAACTTGGGGACCCCATGGAGCCACTTTGGTTGGAAAATGACATAAATACCTTTTATTTAATGTTAATGTAAAAAATGGCACAAACATGATATGTTTTAATAAAATAATTTTTAAATGGGGTTATACAAGTCAGATATTTGATTATAAATAGTCATTGGAAAGCTAAAAAGATTTCCTAAATCATATTATTTTTCGTTATAATTTTTAGACATTAAATAAATAAAATTATTTATGACATAATAATGATGCAGCGATGACATCATTATTTGACGATTTAAATAAAATGGAAAGATAATGCAAAATATATGAACTACACATGTCCAAAACTTATTGGATGGGTGGATTTCGAACCCTTATCACCTTATCCACGAATGAAATCAATGTGGGACCTTTTAAAACCGAAAAAGATTTTCAAATAAAGTAATATTTCTTTACTTTCCAAAAGTGCCCCTCCTCTCCTCTTATAAAAGGCCCCCACCTCTACCTCCTTACCCACACTCCCAAAGCCTTTGGCTCGGCCAAACCCTGCTCATTTTGTCTCTCCACTTCCCTCTCTTACTCCTTGAAGCCTCACTTTGGGCATAAGTCTTCCTAAGGAAGCCTTTGAGCTCAAACCAAAGGAAGTTACCCGATTTTAAGGTAATGTCTTCTTTTGAGCCCTTTTGTATTATTTTGCTTTTCCAAACCCCTAAACTCTTTTTATTTATTTCTTTTGTAAAAAATAAAGTATCTTAAATATACTAGGATGTTTTTATAAGAAGTATTCGATCTACACTTACACACACCTCCATATAATGGTTAAAGAACATACTGTTTCCGTGGATGGGGAATTTATGCCTCCCGAAACGATGATTGTTCAACATTCTTTTAACACCTTCAAAGGTGGCCATTAAGATGTTACTATATTTATATATGATATATAATATGTTTATGTTTTCTTTAAGCTTATGTATTTTTCATTTTGGTAATACTTTATGGTTTCCATTATTGGTAAACATGATATCTTCATTGAAGGGAGTGCGGACTACCGCCCCCTCAAAGTGATGTGATTCGTTAATGCCATATGTGGGACGTGTAAAGGATGGATTTAAAGTTATTATATATGATGTTATACTGGAATTATAATATACCTCTATATAATTATTATTTCTTTCCATTAAAGTATGATATAGAAATGAATGTAGCGTTCATGCGTACGTACAGCTTACCGTCTCCATGAACGGTGCATTTCATTTCTTATCCCCAAATGTAATGTACTATTAAAATTACATGTATATAATGGATATATATAATGAATGATATATCTAAATGATTAATATAATTCTGGAATTAAAATATACATACATCTCATATATTTTTAATTCCATTAATATGACAAAGAAATGAAAGTAGCGTTCATGCGTACGTACGGCTTACCGTCTCCATGAACGGTGCATTTCATTTCTTACCTATAAATGATTATGTAATATTATAAATACATGTATATGCTGGATATATATGATATATATGATATCCAAATCAGGATTTTCATTCTTGATATAAAGAACCTTTGACCACACGAACAACATGTAATTGTAAGAAGTCCACTTTCGACTAAAGAACCAAATATCAAAAAAACAAACATTATTAACATAAATGGTTACATAATGTTTATAACATGACAATAAGTGATATAAAAGGAATAATGAACTTGAAAAAGGTTCTTAAACAAGTATAAATTAACCCAAGTTTATTATTCAGGACGTTAAAGAAGGATCGAGTCAAGTCGGACCCGAGGTAAGGGACTTCGTCTCAATCTCCTTTCATTGAGGCATATTTTCTTTTATACACAAGTTTCTTTTATATGGTGTATAAACCCCTTTGACTTTAACATTTATACAAAAGGAATATTTTTCTACGAGGCGTTTTACCAAACCACAAAAAGAAATGTTTTTTTAAGTACACGGTGACAACGACCTTTTCCGCCGGCGTGAGTATTATTTGGTCTTTGGCTTCCTCAACAAGCCGTAATGTTTTTAAAATAAAATAAATACCATATACTCCTTTATGTATTTTTCTATTGAAAATGTTTTTGATAAAGGATTATATTATGATATATTTTGATTGAAATGTGGAAATTTTATCATTCCTTTATATTGGTTTTATTTTTTATGATTTTATATTGGTACTTGGACATTTGATGGGTGGTTACGTGATAAACCATATGACGGGTGGTGCCGTGAATACCAGGACGAGTGGTTACGTTATAACCTCCAATGCATTGGGTATGGAAGTCGGCCGTATGGCTATTCCATTAAGTATGTATGGAAATTGGCCATATGGCTATTCTATTAAGTGATATGTGTGGAAGTCGACCGTATGGTTATTCCACTTAAGTATGTTTATGTCCCAAGTTACCTTTATATATGCTATGTGTTCTTTATATGGGTTTTATGGTAACCCTTTGGTTACAAAAAGGTAAGTAATGATACTTTAGTCAGTGAAGAGTTTTTACTACTTCATGAAGGTGAAGGTATTACATTGATAGAGTATACATGTTTTACTTGATGTTTGAAAAAGTAACAGTTTTCATTATTTGTGTATCCCTTACTGAGATTTTTATGCTCACCCCATGTTTTTTTGAAATGTTTTTCACAGGACTTAATGTGGAATAGGTTCAAGGATGGGATCAAGGGAAAGTAATGCTTTATAAAATATGGAACTAGACATGTTTCTTTTTAAGAGTTTTTTTATTCTATGGAAACCTAGTAGAAGTGTTTACTTTGTAATCTTTTGAGATGTAATAGTTATGTTCTAATTCTCTAAAACTCTAAACCTGAAAAGATCCTCAATGTGAATTATTCATTTAATTCAATATTAAGTATGGTTTAAGGCTGGGGCCTTATAATATGTGTGATGGGGAGTCTTATGACATAATCCATGGTTATGTTTTCCCATTATTATATTGGTATAAGAAATGGATGCATCATACCCTTATAATTTTTTCAATCTTCAATGACCCACGGGAATACCAATCATTAAGATACAAACTCGGTAGTCTCTCTTTACATGTTATCCCACTACTTTTTTCCCATAAATACCTATATATCATAGTGTTTCTCAGATAAATATTTAATTATTATCTATGCACATCATCTATAAATTCCCTATTCAGTTATGGTTTTGAAGGGACACATACTCGACTTCCAATCCATATAACTCTATCTTCCACAAAGTAAAATTGTAGAATATTTTAAATTATATTTTATAGAAACTCATCATCTTTCTGAGCCTCCATGACCCTCTGAGTGATGGATAGTTGAGATTTTATTTTATAAATGTTGGATGAAGAAACTATTATTTTTCGCATATCCATCATTTTTATGTCCATGAATATTGCATTCCTTACTACGCTGATGATGGATAGAGTTGTGGGATCCTTTCGACTCAGAGAATCTATCACATTATTTTCATTCCCCGAATGGTAATGGATTGAACTAATTTTAATAATTGATCATCTATAACCCCCTTTTTTGGTGAATACTAATATCTTTTTATTTCAATATATACATGAGGATTTTATGGTCTCTATATATCACACTTCTCCCTACATAGATTTTTTTTCCAAATGTTCAATGTGAAGATCAATATATCCAATTATAGAAAATTGTTTGGGTTGTTATTACCATGGATATTTATTTAGTGGGAGGTATAGTCTATCAGGTTTTCATTTTTTCATTAGTACAAAACCCAAGGCCTTTTTGGATGGGTAGATGTCAATCACCAATATTTTCCACCTAGAGGGTAATATGTGAATCAGTTCAATGTTTAGCCTCTTCTTGGGATCAATAAAACATTCCTTGCATTAATGATTATATAAATAAATTACTCCATTCTATTTTTACTTGGTTAGGGTGATTGAAAACCATGATAAGGTTATGAAAAATCAACCACCATACCTATATAATATAAGGAAACTATAAACATCCCTTATAGAGGTGAGTTTGGGACATCCATGAAATACCTATTGTTTTGAATGGTCCATATATATACCATTGACAGTGATAAAATTTCAAAGGGATATTACATGATCTAACAAAAATTCACATGTATTATAATTCACACATTTCTTTTCATTCTACACGGCCTTTAGTACAATACTCAGATGGTCATCATTCTCTTCCTCCATTGTAGAGTAAATTAGAATATCATCTAAAAATACTACAAAAAATTTGTTGAGTTATTCCCAATAGACTATATTTTTCAATTCCATAAATATTTTTAGGGAATTAGTGATTCTAATTGAAATCATTTTGAACTCGTGGTTCCCATATGTTATATGAATGGCAGTGTATGGGACATACTTATTATTTTCTTGTAATTAGTAGTATCATTACCAATGATCCGCCTTATAGAAATAATGGGATCCACATAGATGATTGAAAAAGTTATCAGTATGTGGAATATTATACTTTTTATTTTTCACAATCTTGTTAATCTCATGATAATCATTGTATAGGTGAATTAACCCATCGTTTGTTATGATAAATAGTACGAGTGCACCCCATAGTAATGAATATAGGAATATGAAACCTTTACCAATTATACTATTGTTCCTTCTTCATATACCCATGTTTAAGAAGGTGTATTCTATAGAAATGAATATCAAATAAAAAATCTTCATGTATAAGGCCTATTTAGAATTCAACCTATCAGCTAGGGGGGATAATGGAAAATAATTTTTGAAATACATCAGTATATTCCCTCACAATGGTAATGTATTCAAGAATGATATTTTTCTTAGTCTCAATAATTTGAGTTAGATATGATTTCTTATTGGGAATTAATATTCCTTCTTAAGAAGATGATACCAAATAACATTCATCCTTCTCCTAGCACTTGTATAGAAATAGAGGGCGATTCATGATACCGAGGGAAATTTACATCACATGAAAATTTATGCTAGATATATATAAGTAAATCTAATCCATTACCAAAATAGATTTGAATTATGTTATAGTAATAATCATAAGTATTTTAACCAATAATTATTTAATAGGGGAGGATTTATATACTTGATCTGTAATAAAAAATATCTTTCCATTTTCAATGAAAACTCTATTTTCATTCATTATAATGGAATTGTAATTGTTCTAATAAATTTTAAAGATACAAAAACATGTGTATAACCATAGATGATAACCCTAAATTTAATTATTTTATATTGTTTCTAATGTTTAATTCATCAAAAATGAACATTTGGATGAGAATTATCACACTGTTACACACAAAAAGGGAATTTTATAAACATTGATGTGATATCTCAAAAATGACATATATTCCATAACCTATAAATTTATCTACTTAAATATAATGAATCCATAATATTTTTCATAGCATTAAATATTATAGACAATTTTTTAACTTAATAATGGATCATAATGAATTCTTTAATTTAACAAATAATATCTCTTGAGAGGTTCAAACAAGGTTTTCCGCAAGTCCTATTTTCTTGTAACAGTTTACGATCAATTCTATCTCAATACATATTTTTGGGGATGTTACCCCTAGGTACATCTATTCCAAACCCTGATCCACGTATAGTATCTCGACAGATATTTATTTTTTAAAACCAATAACTCTAAACTTAATTAAAATTTAGGTATGTTTTCCTATGATTAGTATCATATCTAAGTCTTTCAGTAGTGTTTTCAAATCTCATTCCCATATTTAACTGTAATTTCCTCTAATACCAATTATGACAACCCATATCTTTACTAAACTATATTTATTGATTCATTACATAAAATTACACATAGTACATCCCATAAGATCCTGATTCCATGTTTCTTTTTGTAATTTTCTACATATCACATGAACTTGATATATGGATACAACAAAATTTTTGAGAACATCATAATAATCCATTAAAAAATCCATTGTTCTTCTAAAACTGGAGAAGATAATCTGGCGACGTACATATGAATTGGGTGATCTATAAAGACTAGTAAAGGAATAAGATAAGAATAACACTAAGAAAGTAGTACGTGTTTGTAAATAATAATTTTTTTGGAACATAAAATGGGTGAAAATTATAATCATGAATATCAATGTGTGAGATACTATGAGAACATAAAGAATATTTGGGAATGTGAAATGTAACACCTAAATGTTTTTATAAAATATTTTCTGTATGTAATTTTTATTTTTTAATAGCTTGCTTTACATTCAATCAGAATATTAGATGAACCACAAGATTACCTTATTATAAAATTACCATTTTAACATAGCCTTTAGGTTGGTGGGAACATATATAAATAACATAGGAATATGTATGGTGAAGTCTTTCGCTACCAATTATTTATGAAAAATATAAATCAATCATATTTTTTAAATTTTTTATTAATAAATTTAGTGAATTAGAACTAGTAAATGATATTAATGAAATATATATTTTTTACAATTAATAAAATATTTTTTATATTCATCCAATATATATTTTCGTCACCGGGTATAAGTAAACTATATATGATGTATAAAAACCTATATTTTTCAAAAGGGTAATTTTACGCCTTTTTATAGAAAATCCCTTCTAAATTAATATTTTGAAACACTATTTATTTTTATATGAAAACATAAAAATTTTCATTGGAATATGGATATAAAAATTTACTTTGGATGAAATTCCTATATTTTTCTAATAACTTTAAAATTATGATGAATAGTAAAAATACACTAAATATTAATTTAATACAACTTTTTTAATTTAAAAAATATATATTGTTAAATTATAATATTTAATATTTTTAAAGTATAAACAGAATATATTTTTATCATTCAATGTAATTTATATAATTAACATTAATTTTAAATTGAATTTATATGTATACAATTTCAATATTTTGTAATATTTTAAATTTTGGAACCTGTTATCTATTTCTGACAATGATATTAAGTATAAATTAATTATTTATAATTTTTAATTTTGAATTTTTAAAAATTTATTCCATATTTTGAATCTGTAGGTCTAAATTATGTACAATGTTTCAATTTATTTTTGGGAATTATGAATAGTAACTTCGGTAATTTTTATTAATATAGTAAAATGGTAAATCAGCTAAATAAAGGTAATAATACTATTATAAAACTACACTAAAACTTTTCATAATCTAATTGGATGATTTTATTTGACCTAAATAATATACGGGTCGAAATGGTGTCCTTTGAATTCCATTTGAAAGAGATTAGGGAATTTAATTTATGTTACATAAAGAATCGTTAAATATGTATCACTCAAAGTTTAATACATATATAATTTTTAATGTAAGGTTATTCAGAAAAAAATTCAATTATAAATACCCATTTTAAAGCTAAAATGTCTTTATTTAGCTGGTTAATTTTTTTTAAATTTTTACGAAATAAATAATTACCTTACAAACTTTTACATTGATAATGTAAAAATTAATTAATAGATGAGAAGTCAATTAGTTTTTTTATTAAAATGATAATAAACATTAAATGACCCAAAACATGACCAAATATTATTTTCAAGTATATCTCGACCACAATCATCCAAGGGTTGAGTTAGTGAAATTTTAGAGCCTTATAGAAGAGATTTTGACACTTATATTATTTTATTTAAAGTGATGTTAAATTTGTCACATTCAAAATTTAACAAGAATATTATTTAAAATGTGGGATTTTCCTGGTGATAAATTTAACTACATATATTCTTATGAAATATAATATATTTATATTCATCATAGTATTTTTTGTATTCAACAAATATGTGTACAAACTATTACACAATAGTGGTGTAGTAATTATTTTATTAATTGGGAGAAAAAATTTGTTATTAAAAATATTAAAATAAATATAAACTTAAATAATAATATGAATAATTTATTTTATATTCTACCATTTCCTCTTATTAATATAATAAAATAGTTTGTTCCATGTTATCTTGTAATATTAATATTTGTAAAAATCAATGAATTGAATAATGTCAAAATTGACACCATTGAATGTCAATCAAAAAAGTTTTTATAAAATTATTTAAAAATCATAAAAAATTATTAAAAATATGTAACAATTATAATATGGTCTAAATTTTTCTATTTTATTTATTTATGCTCGAATTTCCATCAAATATGTAAATATTTCACCCTTTTTATATTGAAGAATTTGCTAATGTATTTAAAAATTAAATAGAATAACTAAGTGTAAATTAAAATGATATGGTTTATATTGAAATAAAAATTTATATATAATCTATTGGTTTATAATATTAGAACTCTAAGTCATTTTAGATTTCAAATTGTGAAATTTTAGGTTTTTGGATGGGGTTTGATTTTATTATAAATTAATATTTTTGGAGATCCAAAAAATGCCCCACACATCATTTATAAAGGGGAAACTCATCCCTCACCTCTTAACATAAATTTCAGAAATAATACTTAGAAATAACCTACCATTTTAACGGATAAACTCCCCTAGTTATATTTGAATCTTTATATCTTCTTCAAACACCAACTCTCAGGCTCTAAGTAAAGATATAGAGGAAGCACGTTGGAGAAAAGGAAATCTCCTCTATCATTTATTTGAAATATATTTATTCATCTATATCCTCTTCATGATTAGTTCTATTATAAAGTAGTTACTCTAGTTTCACTTATATACTGATATGTTATTATGATTATGTAATAAAAATATTCTAGTTTTTATTCATCCTATGAAAAACAAAATCACCACGCGTGTGTACGTACCATTTACCGTCTCCACACCGTAGTGTAATATGTTTTTAACACCACCTTACATTGATGTGTATAATGATGTAAATAATAACTATATAATATTGTTATAACATGATGGTAATTGTGAAATATTATACACCATCCAGTTTAGTACCATTAAACAAATAAGGGAATGATATCGTCACTCATATATACATACAACCTACCGTCTCCACGATGTGATGTGATTTATTATATATGATCTTACTTAAATAATGATTATATAAATTTATAAAATTAATAAATATGTTATATATTATTTTAATATAATTTTTAATTATATAACTATTATCTATAATGGTTAACTATATATTGTTCTACAAAACATGCATAAGAACATAAAGTGGTTGATATCCAAATAATAAGTAAAAAAGAAATGTTATAAATAAATGGATGATAATATGATCATATATGATATCATAAAAATTACTATGATTCTGAAATAATTTAATGAAATTACTTAAATCATTATACATTAGAGTTAGATACATAAAAATAAAATTGAACCTAAAAGGTATGGGATAATTTCACAATAAGATTATTATCTAAGGTTGTTTATACATAAGTATTTGATGGGGTATATTTATCATTCACATATATGTTTCTTAAATATGAAATATCATTTCACTTCTTCTACAGTTTTTTTAAAATTTCAATTTTATCCATTGGTTAATTTTGATTAAATGGTATGAAGGTAATCTATTTTCGTTATTCGATACGAGGTAATTTTTTACTTTTCCATCAAAAGTACGAGGAGAATGTTTTTTAACATATACGACATGAATATATTTTTAAATCTTCATAACACCTTATTTTTATGAAGATTCCTCTACCTAATTTCATGTTTATTTTCAAATAAATTATTTTCGTCTAAATTTTCATGGAATTTTGAGAAATGAAAATGTTTTTGAATAAGAAAGGATATTTTCCTCAAGAATTTGATTCAACTGTTTTATCAAAATTATTCTCCATCAAAGATTAAGGATATCATTCAAGTATACTATACCTATTATTCTTATGTTTTTATTATATTTAAGATTGAATTATTTTTATGAAATCCATTTGTTTTATATGGATTATTCTAACATGGAATGATGTCTAAGAAACCCATTTTATTCCTTGGGTTATGCTATGGTGAATTATTTATGTTTCGTGGAACATATAAGAATTATTTCATTATGAGATGGGTTAGACCTATATCTCGCTCTTATTCATTGGGTAACTATTTAAATATCATTATATAGACATTGATAAAATGAGAAATAATCTTGGTTCACTAATATAGGGATGGAAAGTGGAATGAACTTGATTCCATAATGATCATTATCTGTTATGATGTTCTTGGCCATGAGACAAGAATAATATGATTATAATTTCATTGCTTAGGTGTATCCCAAAAAACTTCATGTCTTATATTATGATTTTTAGGATTATGTTCATTGATTCTTATGAACTTTCAGGATTTGTCCGATGGAATGATATCATGATCTTTCATATGCAGGATAAGACATTCAAATGTTATGTTGTTATGTCTTATGATTATGATATCATTGAGATATATCTTTTTTAACATTAATGATCATCTAAGATCACCCTTTGATATGTTTCTTTTCCCCATGAAATTAAGAATGGTATTTTGAAAGATATTTTAATAAGGCGTCTAGTTATGTTGAAATATGTGGGAGATAATAAAGATGCATTGTGAACTAGTTGTATTAGTTTCATAGTTTCTAAAGATACTATACCTATATGGTCCTATCATGGATTTTTTTATATTTTGTAGTGAATATTCTTTAATTTTGAATTAATATATATGCATGTAATGTACGATCTGTTATATTTGTTGTCAGAGTGAAGGTATAATTAACCATTGGAAACTAGGAAGAGAAAACCTCACTAAGAACCCAAAGGATATATCGAACTATAGTTTGCAATCCTAGTGTTTTAGAAGTTATCATTAGTTATATAGTATTAAAAATAAGTATTCCTAAATTGAAATTTTATTCTTGATTATGTGGTTTTCCCATTATGATTAATTTTTCTCTCAATGGGCTTCATGGTTTTAGTCAATGTCTGGAACACAATGGAACCACATTAATTTTTAATGTGATGGACAATGCAATGATTTCCCTCATATAAAACCAAATGTTATGAGAGATGGAATTCAGAATACTGTAGCTATGCTCATACCAATTATTGAAGCCGAATCATGCTGGACTTCTAAATGTTAAAATGAGGGAACAACATTCTGTTGAGTCTTTCATGAGGTACCATCCACCTTCTTTTTGTGGTCATCGATCCATTAGTGGTTGAAAAATGGATCAGTACCATTGAAAAGTTATTCTCAATTATCCAAGGATCATAATATGATAAATTAATCTGAGTATTCTATCGTTTTTAATGTGAATTAGACTAATGGGGGACCTTTTCAAAAATATGAGAAAAATAGATGAAATTAAATACACAGAATGGGATGAGTCCAAGAAAATATATTTCAATAAGTAATTTCCTTAAATTCTTAAAAAAAATATGGATAAGGAGTTTCTTCAACTTAAGAAAAAGGATGATGAATCCTTTAGTACCTACAAAGAAAATTTTATATGACTAGAAAGGTATGCTTCTAGAATTATTCTTCGACCTAAGATTAAAATTTATCGATTCTTTAATGACATAAATCCAAGTAGCTAAAGTGAATTAGCCATAATAGACTTAAATGGATATGAAGAAATTGTTGCATGTTCTCTCATGTTTGAGATGGATATTGGAGAAACACATTAGTCAAATAGGATTGATAAAAAGATAAAAATGGAATTCAAGGAAAAATATAAAGGCAACACTGAAATGAATATGAGTTTTCTCTTATACTCAAAATGTGGAAAGAAACATGGATGAAATTTTCTTAAAGGGACTAGTAAATGTTTTAAGTGTCGAAAAAATTTTCATCAGTAATTTGAATGAAAATGTGATGGGAAAAATATATATAATGATTTTAATAGAGAAAATGATACAAAGAATTCACCCCCTACACTTCAATGTTACAAATGTAAGGAAGTGGGGCAGTATTCCAATCAATTCCCTAATCCACGGGTTATTGATTATGATCGACATTATCAAACTCTTATAGACAAAGACAAAGGCATGACAAATGAAATAACTATCAGCAATGTGGAATATGATAATGAAGTGGTGAAAGGTACACTTACCGTCCACTTAGAAAATGATTTATTTGATTATGGATCCACCCACTCTTTTTCTTGAGAAGAATATTCTAAGGGTATAACTGCAATACCTCAACAATTAGATTTTGAGATAGTTGTGACAACACCTCATGGAAAAATAGTCACATAAAATGATTATAATTCTTCTTCAATTAAAGTTTGTGGTAATGTGCTTCCAGAAAATCTTGCGATACTTCCTATAACATATTTTATATGATTCTAGGCATGGTTTTGTTTTCTCTATATGGAGATCATATCAATTTCTAAGGGAAGCCACATTTTATATTATAGATCAATATTTGATCATATATCGATGTAAGGATGAATATATCCTTCCAATATAAATGGCTTCCATCTAATTGGTCTTTACCCCTAAATATGAAAGATGTCTATATCAAATGTTTAGGGAGAAACTCACAATTAAGAATGCACCCATTGTACATGAGTTTGATGATGTCTTTACAAAAGAATTCAGGGTCTTCCACTAAATCACGAGGTTGTGTTTTCTATATAAATCATACCGAGTGCTATGCCAATATACAAGACACCCAATAGAATGGACCCAATTGTGTTATAGGAATTAAAGAAGAAACAATAAGGGAATATTGAAAATATATGCTTACAACATATTTCATCACCTATTATACTTATTATAAAATAATGATGGATCTATGATACTCTGCATTGATAATAGAGAAATTAACAAGATCAATATCAAGAAAAAAATATCCTCTTCCCCTCATTTATGACACATTTGACCAACTACACGAAGATCAATACTTTTTCATGATTGATATTAATTCATGATATCATCAAATAAAGTTCATGAATGAGGATATACCAAATGTGGAATTCTGTACAAGGTATGGACTCTATAAATTTATAGTGACGTCTTTTGGCCATAATAATGCCCCTAGTATATTCATGGATCTAATGAAAAGAGGATTGAGAGACTATCTTGATTAGTTTGTGGATGTATTTATAGATGGTATTCTTGTCAGTTCAAAAAGAAAAGAAGATCATTATGATTAATTGGGAATTGTACTAAAGAACCTGAGAAAGGTGAAGCTTTACACAAAATTTACCAAGTTTAAATTTTGACTTCAGAAATTTATTATTTTTTGGCCACATAATCTCAGGAGAGGGGATACCTATAGATCCAAAAAATAGAAGTTATTTAAAGTTTGCATAAACCAAAAACTAAAACTCAGATTTGATGTTTTCTGGGATTGGATGGATATTATTGACATATTGTAAAATATTTTTCATGATCATCTAATCAAATCACAAATTTGACTTGGAAAAGAGTTATGTATGTATGGATAACAGAATGTGAAGAGAACATCAAATGGATCAAAAGATGGTCAGCCAGTGCACTTGTGATCACATTTCCTTGTAGTGGAGAAATGTTTGTGATCTACTATGATGCATCAAAAAAGGGGATGGATTTGTTCTAATTAAAAATGATATAGTTACATCTTATGCCTCCCAAAAATTGGAAATCCATGAGTGAAATTACCCAACTCATGATCTGAAGTTAATTGTGTAAGTATTTGCATTAAATATATGCAGGAATAATCTATACGGTGAAAGCTGTTATATTTATGTTGATCATAAAATTTAGAAGTGTATTTTCAAAAAAAAGGTGTTGATAATACCCTAAATAAGATGGATGGATTTGATTAAATATTATAACTTTTCAATACATAACCACCTTAGGACAGTGAACATGGTGGAAGATGCTTTGAGTCGAAAGAACCATGGAAGCTTATCCTTGACGACGATCAGAAAAATCCTATTTTTATGGATTTGAAAATGATAGATCATGAAATTTTAAAGGAATTGGATAAATATTACCTTTATCAAATGATTGTTTGACCATCTAAACAAGTCAAGATTAAGGAAGTACTGAAGGAAGATATAGAGATGTAAAATTATCTGAGAAATGTTTCTGAATTCAGCCTTTATTAAGATGGAATAATAAGGTTAAAGATTCAGGTTTGTATTCATGCCATATAAGATCTAAAGGATGATAAATTAGTTGAGGCCCATAGTTCATCATTCTCTAATCACCCTGGAATTAAAAATATGTATATCGACCCGAAAGAGTATTTATAGATGGATAACATTAAAGAAGATGTGGTCAAATATTTATCTTGGTTCTTGGTTTTTCAGCATGTTAAGACTGAGATAAAAAATTCCAAAGGGATGGTACAACCATCACCCATACCAAAATTGAAATGGGAAAACATCACTTTGGACTTTGTCATCACATTTCCTTAAACAATTAATGGCCATAATTCTATATGTGTTATAGTTGATAGCTTTA
This sequence comes from Viscum album, assembly GCA_963277665.1. Classification (NCBI taxonomy): domain Eukaryota; kingdom Viridiplantae; phylum Streptophyta; class Magnoliopsida; order Santalales; family Viscaceae; genus Viscum; species Viscum album. The sequence goes on along the minus strand of OY728165.1, from coordinate 1,772,319,046 downwards.
TAAAGTAGGAACACTTCATTGCAATTATAGATGATTTCATTCTTGATCTGATTGACATGATATATGTAAATGAAGTTGTATGATTGTATGGAGTAACACTTTCCATTATATTTGATCAGGATCCATGGTTTACCTTTATGTTCTAGAGAAGTCTCTAGTAGGCTCTGGATATAGAGTTAATATTGCAAACTACTTATCGTCCTCAGATATATAGTCAATTTGAGAGGAAAATTGAAACTATATATGAAATGTTGAGAACATGCTCTATGGATTTCAGATGGTGTCGGTATCAACACCTACCTTTTGTTTAAATTTCATATAATAATAGTTTTTAGTATAGTATTCATATGGATCCTTATGAAGCCCTCGATATAATTAAGTTCGTAACTCTAAATTTATGCGATGAAATTTGGAAAAGAAATATAATAGGACATGATATTATTGATGACATGGTAGAAAAGGTCAGATCTATTCAACAACATATATGACAAGCTCAAAGTCCACAAAAACTTTATGCTAACAAATAACAAAAAGTACTAGAGTTTGAAGTGGGTCAAAATGTGTTTCTATTAATATATCCATGGAAATGATTAATGATATTTAAAAAGAAGGAAAATTTGTGCCTTAGGTATATCAGTCCTTTTGAAATTCTTGATCGTGTTGGGAAGGTAGCATACCAATTGGTTCTTCCACCGAATCTTTCTCAAGTTCATGATGTTTTTTATGTATCTTTCATGAGAAAGTACGTACCAGATCCTTCAAATGTACTAAACATAGAATTCATACCACTGGAGAAATATCATGGTTTTAAAAAACAACCAATAGAGATTCTTGATCGTAGAGAAAAAGTTCTTCAAAATAAGGCCACTCACTTGGTTAATCATTGGTGGTGGAACCAAAAATTTAATGAATATATATTGGAACTTGAGGATATGATGTGGGAGATATATCCCAATCTTTTTGTCTCCATGTGATGAATTTCAATAGAAAAATTATGTTTAATAGGGGTATAATGTAACACATGGATGTTTTCATGAAATATTTTATCTGAATAATTTTAATTCTTAAATAGTTTGCATTTCTTGCAAGGGTAAGTTTAAACAAATAGTAATGTGGACATAGTATAAAATTATAATTTTAAATAAGCTATCGGGATAGAGGTAATAAATATGACTAGCTTATAAAAATGTATGGTGAAGTCTTTCTCTTCCAATTATTTATGCAATATATAAAGCAATTATATTTTGATATTTTTTGATTTAATATATTGAGTGAATTACTATTTGAAAATTAAATTTATTAAATATTTATCATATATACTTAATATAATATTTTTTATATGTATAAAATATATACTTTTGTCATGGGATTTGAGTAAACACTATTTGATGTATAAAAACTTATATCTTTTCAAAAGGGTAATTTTACACCTTTTAAAGGAGAAAACCTTTTAAATTAGGATTTTGAAACATTAAAAAATTATACGAAAACATAAACCTGATATTTGGAGTTGGTATATAAAAATATACATCAGATGAAATTTTAAAAAAATTCGGATAACTTTCAAGTTTTGATGAATAGTACAAATACACTAAATTTAAAATGAATACTATTTTTTTCATCAAAAAAATTTATATGGTAAATTATAATATTGAATAGTTTTAATGTATAAATAGAATATATTTTTATCATTCAATATAATTTAGGTCAATACTATTTATTTATCTTATATTTAGATGTAAAAACATTTCAATATTTTGTAATGTTTTAACTTTTGAAAATCATTCCCTATTTTCGACAATGAGATTAAGATTAAATTAATTGATGAAACTTCTATTTTTTGAATTTTGAAAAAATTATTCCATATTTATAATTATTAGATAAAAACTATGTAAAAAAGATTTATTTTATTTCAAGCATTATGAATAATAAATTCTGTAAGTTTTATTAATATGGTAAAATGGTAAATTTGGTAATTAAGAGTTAGAATACTGTAATAGAATTACCAAAATACTTATTTTTATTTCATTGGATGGTGTTTTTCAACCTAAATCATTCTTGGGTCGATGTGGTGTCCTTTGGAACCCACTTGAATGATATTAGGCCATTTAATTTATTTTATTTAAGGAAAAGATAAATATGTGTCACTCAATGTTTAATAACTATATAATCATTTATATAAGATTACATATAACATTAATTAAGTTATAAATACCCATTTTAATGCTAATTTTTTTATTTATCATGGATATTTATTTGTAAACTTTTATGCAATAAATAGTTTACTTAAGTACTTATACTTTGATGATGAAACAATTAATTAATTGACAAGAAATCAATAAAACAATTTCAAATAAAATACTTATAATAATAAAAGGACCCAGAAACATGACCAAATATTATTTTCCAATTATATCTTGACCGTAATATTCCAAGGGATAAGTTATTGGCCTTATGGAACCTTATAAAAGAGATTGTAACAGTTATATTGTTTTATTTAAAGTGATGTTAAAGTTGTCACATTCGTAATTTAATAAGTACAACATTTTAAATGTTTGATTTTTCAGAATATAAATTTGACAAAATATATTATTCAGAAATATATAAGATTTATATTCATCATATTATTTTATTTATATTTTTTATTCTACTAATAAGTGTATTAAATAATGACCCAAAATTGATGTAGTAATTATTTTTCATAAAAGTGAAAAAAAAGAAATGTTATTAAAAATAATAAAATAAATATAATTTATGATAATTAATATGTCTAATGAATTATATAGGGTTTTTTCACTTAGTAATATAATTAAATATTTTTTTTTGATTTTAACTTGTCATTTTCATATTTTTAAAAACCAATTAACTGATTAGTGTTAAAATTGACACCATTAATTGTTTATCAAAAAAAATGTTTTATTTCATTTTTTAAAAACATAAAACATCATAAAATATATTGAATAATTAAAATATGGTCTAAAATGTTATAAAATATTTATTTATGGTCTAATTTATATCAAATAAGTAAATATTTCACCCTTTTAATACTGAAATATTTGATACCCTAGTTAAAATTTAATTAGAATAACCAAGTGTTAATTAAAATAATAAGTTTTAAATTAACATTAAAACTTGTGTAAAATATATTTTTTGGTGATATTACAACCTTATATCCTCTTATATTCAAAATTGGATCATTTTTGAGGTTTATGGATGGGTTTTGTTTTTAATATAAATTAATGTTTTTGGAGATCCCAAAACTGCCCCTCACCTCAATTATAAAAGGGCACCTTCCCACTCACCTATTAAAATAAATTTTTTCCTTCATGTTAATAAATACAATGAAATTTTCAATTATAAACTTTTTAATTTATATTCTATAAGTCTGTTTCCACTTAAAAGACCAACTCTCATGCTCTAAGAGAAGAGTAATAGGAAGCATATTGAAGAAGAGGTAATCTCCTCTACAGATTATTTCAAAATTATTTCTTCTTCTTCTTAATCAAAATTATTTAATTAACTATGAAGTAATAAATATAGTATTTATTATATAATAAGATATTAATAAGATTTTGTAAAATAAATCACTTTAAATCCATCCTATGAAAAACGTAATTACCACACATGAGTACGTATGACTTACTGTCTCCACACTTTGTTGTAATTTGTTTTTCGCCACCAATTTAATAGGATGGGTATAATGATGGAAATAAGAACTATATATTATTATTATGAAATTATATTAATTATGAAATATTACAAACCATCCAATTCGATACCATTCAACAAATATGGGAACGATATCGTCGCTCATGCGTACGTATGTCCTACCGTCTCCACGATGCAATGCGATTCCTTATACATGATCTTCATTAAAGAATGATTATATAAATGTAAAAAATGAATAAATATTGTATATATTATGTTAATATCATGTTTTAATGATATATGTATGACCTATAATGGAGAAGCATATCTAATTTGACAAAACATGCAAAAGAACATAAAGGAGTTTATATCCAAATAACGAGTAACAATACAATGTTATTAAAAAAAGGATGATAATACGACAATATATGATATCATAATAATTAACATGAATCAGAAATAAGACAATGTAATTATTTAAAGAAATTATTTAGGGGGTGCAGATATATAAAAAGGAAATCAGACCTAAAAGGTAAGGTATAATTTTACAGTCTCTTTATTATCCAAGATTGATTATACATTTGTATTTAATGGGGTATATTTATCATCCACATCCATGTTTCATACATATATAATATTATTTATATTATTTTGATATTTTTAAATTAAATTTTACCCTTTGGTGAATTTTTATTAAATGGTATTAAATGAATCTTTTTTCATAATTCGATACGTGTAATTTTTTTACTTTTCCGAAAAAAGTATGAGGATAATGTTTTTTTAATTTATATGGAATGAGTAGATTTTTACATATTTATAATACATTATTTCCATCTAGATTTTTATACATAATATCAAGTCTATTTTCCGATAAATTCTTTTCTTTTAAAATTGGATGAAATTTTGATAAAGGAAAACATTTTTGAAGAAGAAAGGTTATTTTTTTCAAATATAAATTTCTAATGTTTCATAAAATATATTTTCTACATATGATTATGGAAATGATAAAACTATACTATACCTATTATTCATATGGTTTGATTGGGTTTATTATGGAATAAAATTTTTAATATCCAGTTTTTTTATATGTGTTATGTTATGATGGAATGATGTCCAAGAAACCCATTTTATTTCTTAGGTTACGCTATGATGAATGATTTATGTTTTTTGGAACATGTAAGATTGATTTCATTATGAGATGGGTGGGACCTTTATATCCCTCTATTTAATTGATTAATTATTTATATCTTATGAGACAGACATGGATGGAATGATAAATGGTATCAGTTCAGTAATATAATGCTAGAATGAAGAGTGAACTCAGTTTAGTGATGGACTGTGTCCACTATAATGGTCTTGGAAATTAGCCTTGACTAATAGGAAATGAAGTTCCAGGATTAAGTGTATTACACAAAACTTCATGTCTTATGTTTTGACTTTTGGGATTATGTTCATTGATTTTTAAGAACTTTCATGATGTATCCCTGGGAATGATATTAGGATATTTCATATGCAGGATAATCCTTTCAAATGTTATGTTCTTATGTCTTATGATTATGATATGATTGATATATCCCTATTTACCTTTACTGATTATTTTAGGTCACCCTTTAATATGTTTCATTCCCCCATGTCATGAAGTAGGGTATTAAGTAAAATATATCAAAAAGGGGTATAGTAATGTTGAAATAAGTGGGAGACAACGAAGATAACTTATGAATGAGTTGTTTATGTTTACTAGTTTCTAAATACATTATAACTATATGGACCTGGCATGTATTTTTTTAATTTTTTAATAAATATTATTCAATTTGGAAGTAATATATATGTATGTAATATATTGGTCGTTATTTGGAATCAACATAAAACATGGACACAAAAACATAATTCATGGAACATCATAAATAATACTTAACTTAGTATTCTTATAAAATCATCAAGTTTACCATAATTGGAATATAATGTGATTAAAAAATTAAGCAATTCATTTGATAGGTATATAATTCCATAACCACCAGTCACTTTCATGTCATGTACATATATAAGTGTTCCAGATAAATCATTAAATAGAAGATCATATTTCATTAAATTTAATCTCATTATAATTGAGTTTGGAATTATATACATGGAATTAAAAATAAATTATGGATGTGTACATCTTAGTGGATACCCTTTAGTTGAGATGGTGATGGGTATTCACAATAAAAACGTCTGGCATGTAAAAATCACATGTTATTTTTGATAGCATAACGAGGGTACATAATGAATCCTAGGGGGAATAATGATATTGAAAGGGGTCTATAATCACCTGAACATAAAAGGGTAGTGAAATATATGTTTGGAAACATATTCCAATACAAAAAAACTGAATGAAAAGGCATAAAATAGAGTTTGTTTTTGAATAAAGAAGATAATGTGAGGGATCCCTTACCTAGAGAGGGTGTTTCCAAAATCGTGGGAATAGATTCTTGAGACATTGGGGGATACTTGAGAGGAATATAGAGAGGTTGAGTGATATTATATTTATTAAAAATGGTTTTTAGTGATGATTAATGGGATATTGAATGAGTATATACAGGAAAACATGGGGGAGTTATTTAGTATTTCCCATACATAGCTTTTGGACTCCATACAATAATCAATTTAAAACCATAGATATTTCCATGGGGTTTTCCCATGTTTTCTTCCAATGTGAATTTGTTTTTAGTATATTACATTATTAATAACTATTATCGTTAAAATAATACCCTTGGTGATGTGGACATGATTCATGTTTACAAATAACTTATTTTAAAACTGTAAAATATAATATTGCGTTTGGATTATTCATTAAGGGTTTATAAAACTAATAAATTAACCATTAAAAAACATTTTATAGGGGAAATATATATTTAGTTTTGGATTACTTTTATAAAATACATAAAATCACTTTGGGGTCATTATAACATCATAATAGACACTATATATTTATATCATATTTAACTTTGACCAATCAAATCGTCAGTCTCTATGAATTATGAAAAATATCCAATGGATAATTTCAATGTGATGATTTCATAAATAAAATTTATTTTATCCAAAAATTCTCAAATCATGATAATTTTCACTCTTCCATATAAAATAGACATTTATTGAAAATTATAGGTTTTTTTACAATAATAGTTTTCCACCCTTACAAAAAACTATTTTCAACATCAAAAAATCAAATAATAATTGATATTTAATACAAATATTTAATAAAAATATTTTCTAAAAATATGATTTAATTAATAAAATAATTAATTTAATAAATTATATTTTCTTGACTGAAACTTTACCTCAAAATTATTTTTTTATTAAGAAAACACTTTTGAGGAAAAAGTGGGAAACCTTAAGTTCCAACAGGCACAAATAGCAACAAACAGAAGATCAGAAACACCCTCACCCAAGCACAGCAGCATCCGCCAACTCCAGAGAAGGACCACTCGGCGATCCCATGCAAGAATGGTCCCTCCCGATGGCAAGCCATCCCTCCGTATCCACCACATCCCTAATGGCCTGCAGAGGAACAAGCAGCATGCTCCAGCCCGACCGAGCCGAATTGACCCTTCCGTATTCCTCCCACTGCCAGAACGAATACTCAACACAACATAAGTAAGAAACAAGTAAACTAGAATCATTGAACACCAGATGTATTTTACCAGAGTCAGTGGCTCTGAACAGTTTCCAGGATAAACTAGATACCTGCATGAAAGGATCTCCCCTTATTAGGTCTTCAAAGGAGGAAGTTAGTGAATTCCAGACCTGCATATATTCCTCAAGGCTGATCAACCCCTTATTAAAACCTCCAACCAGGATCGAGTCCTGTTTATCCACCCAAGCATACTTGTCCTCCTTAAGCTCCACTTCAAGGTTCCTACCCATAATCTTGGCTGCATCTTCTTCCGAGGCGTTGAGATACAACACCTGTTCTAACACCATATCGCCAGAGCTTAGGACCAAATCCAGGGACGGATCATGTTGTCCATCTGCCTTTTGGTTATACCTGGCCTCCTTGTCTATCTTCTCCACCAAGATTTTCTTTGCTGAACGGGTCTTCATAGGAGGAGGTAAGGAAGAGTAATCCTTCCTACCCCTCCTACCCCGCTTCCTCCTGACCCTCCTCAAACCCGATTCTGTTTCGGAGAGACTTCTACAGACCACGTCGCATTCATTTCCCCTTCCACCATCCTCATACTCTGAACAGGTTTTCCCCTTAATCCGAACTTCCAACAAAAACCCACCATCACTCCCCCTGTTGTCCTTACCATCCTCAATCCAGGTAGATGGTTCAATTCTATGTTCATCCTCAGCCATCAATCCATACCTGTTGCTCAAAGCGACTGTACTCCGGACTGAAGAACAAACCCCTAGCAGACAGGCAGCGCTCAACCCCCTTGCATCTTCAAAGTTAGACTGAGCCTGCACCTCCACAGCGGTCCCTACCAGATTTCTAGGAGCACCATCCAGGGCCGACCCTACCCCATTGTTCCCTTCCTTCCCCAAGACACATGTTCTCTCAACATTTGATCCCTCCAGGGAGGCGGGTTGCTCAAAACCCCTGCCCATATATTGAGGCTGTGGGTTCAGAGACTCCCATCCTCTGGCTGGCACACAAATGGCCTCTGACCTGGAAGGCTCACCTGCAGGCAAAGAGGATCTCTCTAACGCCCCCGCCGTAGGACCCCGGTCCTGTAAATTCATGCTACTCGATGCCTGAAAACCACCCAGATCCTTTTTGAGGTCATCAACCACCGCCTCCACCTGAGACACTATCTCCTGGACACCCCGAAGTGGCTCACTACGGTCACTAGTATCCACTTGACTCTCTTGTGTCCTCAGATTGAGCGTAACCGGCTCAGAATCGATACCAGTAAAAGCCCCATGACCTTCAACATGACCAGGGGCACCCTTGCTCCCCGAAGAAGCCTCAGCCGCCACCGTTGCAGCCCATTTACGACAGTCCTCCACACAGTGACCCTGTCTATGGCAGAATGAACAGAACGAGGTCCACGATTCATAGAAAATACTTTGCACATACCTTTACTGCCCTTCAATCACGATCCATACCTTGTCAGGTGGAGGGCAGGATAGTTCCATTTCCACACAGATGCGCGGTATGATTGGATGCACCAAGGCGTCGGTCTTCCAATCCACACAGAGGAAACGGCCTACGGAATTGCCAATTGAACGAAGGAGAGCTGGGTTCTGAAATGGGAGAGGTAACCCTGGAAGTTTAATCCATATTGCCAACGAGGAGGCATCGCGATTCATGTTTAGATCGAACGTCCAGCGATGTAAATGGAAAGAAAACCCCCTAACAGATCTGCTAGCACGGGACCAAGACAAAGCCAAGTCGTCTTCATCCGCGAGACAAACAAGAATTTGGCGCGGTCCAAGGAGACCGACAACCGCACAGTGGTTTAGAACCCATTCCTGATTCACGAACTTTTCGAACACCTCCACCGGAGGTCTTTGTCAAGTGAACTTCGCAACCAGAGCCGTGGATAGATGCGACGAATCTTCAAGGAATTCTTTAGAAGAAACCGGAACAACCGGATGACTGTTGCAGATGCCAGGTACCTTTGGGGAAACGTCAATACTGGGTAAAAAGGAGCGCCTTCTGTGTACTGCATCCCGAGGAGGAGGAGGAAGAGCCTGCCCCTCCCCCGGACGGGGAGGGGCCATCACCGCCGCCATGCTACTAGGGCATCGCCGTCGCCGAGAGCTAGGTCACGATACTCTTGTGAGGCTTTCCTCCTCATTGAAACTATACATTTCCAAAAAATACAATTATTGTGACATCATATCAAAATCTCATTTTTATCATACTCATTATATATTAATTTAAAAAAATAATAATAATAAATAATGATATATTTATTAAATATATTATAAAAAATATAAAAATTCACATTATAAATTTCTTGATACGTGACCCTTTATTTCAACAGAAATTTACATAAGGGTATGGTGTGTGATCGTGATATTTTAATGGGATTGTTCGACGAAGAAGGTTTGGTTCGTGATCTCGATGTGCTTGAAATTTTCTAATAAATAGTTTTTATCATACATTAGTTTTTTAATATTATAATGGTATTATTCAAGGTAAATTCCTTGTGATGCCATCTCCCATGGAACCTCTAATAAATGAGCATCATAGGGTATGACCCTCCTGGTCAAGGTCATCACTTTTTTCATCTATATCAATTGGACTTTATCATAACCTTATATATATATATATATATATAAATTAATAATATGATCATTGTTAAATGTCTATATTTTCAATGGTTGTGATTCTTAATGGTTTTTATAAATTCTATAGGATATAAGATATGAGGGTCCAAAATAACAAAATTAGTACATGTGTTCTCTATAACAACATTATGAAAAAAGATATCCATTAATTCAAAAAGAGAATCTCTCTTATAAAAGTATGGAACACTATAGATATGGAATGATAAATATTTTTTATGTTACAACCCAATATTTATATTATATTCCTTTTTTATTTCAATTTCATTGATAGCATGCATTGCATGCAACAAAGACCGTAAAAGAAAAACTAAATCTTATAAATCAATATGTTACCATTAAAACCTCTAAATTAAATTATTAGTGATTGTATTAAATAAATTTTGAAAATTTATGTTCAGTAAAAATATAATATGAATTCACTGGTTACCAATTAATTATAAAAGAAAATATAAACCAATTGAATATAAATGAAATATTTTATATTTATGATCTTAAGGGAATTTTTTCTTAATAAATTAAATTAATTACTATTATTAAATTATATTAATGAAATTTATTTGTTATATATTCATGATGATATTTTTTATATTCATCCAATATATTTTATACATAGAATATATAAACAAACTGAATTTTATGCATAAATACCTATATTTCTCTAAAGGCAGTTTTACTGCCTTTTAATGGAGAACCAATTTTAAATTCAATTTTTGGAACATTCATATAATATATTTTAAAAAATAAAATCTCTCTTAGAAATTGGAATATGAAAATTTAATTAGGTTAAATATTTGGTATTTTTCTGATAAGGTTCATGTTTTGATGAATAGTGAAAAAACTGAATTTTAATTGAAAACAACATTTTTTTTTTCAAAATAATTTATATTATTAAATTTTCAATTTTATTTGTTTTAATATATAAATACATTATCTTTCATACATTTAATCCAATTTCTATAATTTGAATCAATTTAAAATTGATTTTTGATATGAAAACAATTCAATCTTTTGAATGGTTTCACTTTTAATGCTTGTTTTCTCATTTTGCCAACAAAATTATTTTAAATTAACTACTAAAACTTATATGTTTTAAATTTAAAAAAATATATTTAATTGTTTAAATTATTGTTTTTAAATTATTTATATATGTTTTGTTATTTTTGGTATATGAATAATATATTTATTAATATATTAATTACAATAGTTAAAGGTAAATTAGGTAATTAATGTTAAAGATAATATTTGAAAACCAACATAACACTTGTAAAAATTTTATTGGATTATTATTTTTTGTCTCTATTCATTATAGGATCTGTTATGATACCATTTATGTTATTTTGGATGATAATATAGCCTTATTATTATTATATTCAATGTAAAGTCAATTTTGTTGTACATTTTTCTAATAAGATATATATTTTTAATATTGGGTAATGTAAGGTACATGTTCAACTATAAATATTATATAAAGATATAACATATTTTTATAAATCATGTTAATAAACTAGTAATTTTTATTGATAGAATAATTACCTTAAATGGTGATACAATGATGATGCCGTAACCGTTTAATTATTTAAAGAATCAAATAAATGATATTAAAAATATTAAAATAAATATTATTTGATATAACTAATGTCATCAAGGAATTTTATAGAGTAAATTTACTTTTTAGGGATGATTTAAATGTGTTTTTTCAAATATATAATTTATTCATTAGACTTTTAGAAAGTCATGTAATGAATAATATTAAAATTGACCCTAATGATATTTTAAATTAAATAATATTTTATTAAATGATATAAAATTCATAATAATATAAACATAAGAAAAATTATTATAATAATGTAAAAAACTTAATTAATGGTCCATTTATGTCTAAGTGGGAAAATTAGGGTAATTATATTAACCCTTAAATTGTAAAAATTCAAGTTGTCACGATAGGAGTTAAAGGGTTTACTTAAGGGTTAAAGCGATAATATAAGGTTAATAATATCACATAATCTTTTATAAAAATTATTTATTGAGAATATTTTAAACCATACTAATATTATATTATAAATAACACACTTTAGAACAATTTTTAATTTGAATATTTTTATATTAATTTAATAGTTTTAGAATTTCAAAATGTGACCCTCCCGTTTTCAATAAAAGGAACCCATTATTCTCATTTAATCACAATTCAAAACCAATTTGGATCAGAATATATCTACCCAAATTTCTTCCCAAAATCCCTCCCCACATTATACATTCAGTATTTTAGTCTTAACACGCTCCATAGAGGTGTTAATGTGTTGATCAAAGGAATTCCATTAAAGAAGAGGTAATTGTTCTACCAACTTATTGAAGTTCATTTTTTCTATTACTTATTATTCATATGTTGTTTCCATAATAAAGTTATAAATCCAATATAATATATATTATTATAGGTTTGTATGAGTATGGGATAACAATAATCCATGATTTATCCATCCAATGAAAAATGAAAATACCACATGTGTGTATGCACGACTTACCATCTCCACACCGTGATGTATTTTTTTCTTCACCACTTTATTTGGGTAATGACTTGGAGATCCCATGTAATTTTTTTATTACATGGATTTATTTAGAGACCAGGCGCTGAGACGACGTGGTATTCTGAGTCATGGAGTGCCCGAAATGATCCATCAAAATTTTTTAAGCTTTAAATAGCGTGCATGAGCAGTTTTACTGAAAAAGTGAAATAAATCATAAAAGGTTGCATGATTCAGAAACATGAGAGCATCGTTGCATTCAGGATGGCGGGTTTACCTTAGGTATGACTTATGTTTATTCAGTGTAGGCCCGTAGTGAGAAAACCATAAAATGTTATGAACATAAATAAAATTATTAAATAAAATTGTTTTATTTTTTAAATGCTTATAATTCATGAACGGTGACTCAGATTAAAAATATGAGACCACAATTGAGATCATTAGGGTATTCTTTCCTTAAGAAGATGCTAACATTGGCTGGTGTGGTCCAACAATGAAAGTTAGTTTTTGACCATAAATATAATAATTAAGTAACAATTATTTTATGGTCAAATCCTTATAACTCATAATTGGTAACTTGAACTGCAAATCAAAGAGCACGGTTGACCTCTTGAGGGCGTGGTCCCCTTAGGAGGAGCTGAACCTTGATCAGAATGGGTTAAGGGTGAAAGTAAAATTTCAAAAAAAATCAAGGTTCATTTAAATAAACATGCGAGTGATTTTTTCTAAATTTTGAAATTTTGCTCGGATCAAAAATATGATGGCACCATTGAATATGAAACGTCAGGATTTTCCAAGAAAGAACATAATGTTTACTGGAAAGGTTCGGATGGAAATGTTATTTTTTGGACATTGCATAAAATTATAAAATATCATTAAAAAGTTATTTTATTTATTTTCTCAAACGTTGAGTGACAGATGGTGAAGTTGCGGTGCGATGATGAGGTGACGACAAGGCTCATTAATGTAAGCCCCATAATGGAAAATTAAGATACCGTTTAATAGTTATGTTATTTGTTAAATGAAATAGCATAAAGTCGCAATGTCTCAATGTAACAGAAATGTTGAAACGTGTTCCCTTTTTAATAATGGAACACGTTAGAAAGTGGGAATTTAAATTGTGAGAAAATATCTAACAAACCTCAAACGAGATTCCTCTCCAAAGAAGAAAGACGATTGATAGTAGAATGTCATCGACTTCGATGTGCCTTAGAGAATTAATATAAGAATCAATGAATGACGTAGACCTCTTGAACCCTCATTGAAAAAACTCTATGGAAACAAATGTCAAATGTGGTAGGGGTTATGCTTTCTTCACGATTTCTTTTATTTACTCATTCTTCATTCTAAAACAACAAATGTGAATCAAACCATGAATATGATGATCCCTAGATCTTGTGTTCTTGTGAGAGGGTTGTTAAATTTGGGTACATGAACGGTGGGGTAGATTCATGTACTGAAATCCCAATCCTCCTCATGGATTATACACCTCTATTGCAGTGGGAAAGGGCCAACAAGTACATGGACTGAGTCCCAAAACCTTACGTGTTCTTGTGCATTTTTCATGGCCAAATTTGCAAAGTGGCGGGAAGGTTAGTTGAATGGCACCATAGAAAAGGAGACATCCTTAAAATCCCATAAATGAAGATGATTCAAGAAATAGACCATCATAGCAACTTAGGTTGCCCATAAAAGAACCATCGGTGGGCCGATAGTGGCACACAGTGGTGACCATGGGCGGAGGGAGGCGACACACCCATTGGTGTATCGCAGGTGCAGAGAGCTGCTATCACCTGGCCGAGGCAGTGCAGTAAGGACCTGTGGCTGGTGGGAGTGGTGCACCCGGCGTGTGCCATGGTAGAGCAGCAAGAGGATGCTGCCCAGCAATCACATGGTTGTGCTGGAGATGCAATTCTACTGGGCACCACGTGGAAGATCGGCTTGCATCTGCAAGCCACATTTTACCAAAGTGGGTGGCCGGGATGACTGGTTGTGCGTGCCACCAACTAGACTGGCTGAGCAGGGCTAGTTAGAAAGGGATAACTGAGTGGCCCATTCATTTCCTTGAGCCTCTATATTTTAGCAGTCTAGACCAACATGTTAAATCCGGGCCGTATATGACGGTATGCATCTCGAGGGGGAAAAGAGGTAGGTCCGCCAGAGCGGGCCGGGCCGGATAAAACCGGGTCACTGGGTGACCCTTTGGATTGGACCCATGGCTAATCTGAGCCAGTTCTAGTGTGGCCTAATGGTCCAGGAAGATAAGATGTGTCATGTCGGACCCTGAGTTGGGATTGGTCGGGTTGGTCTAACCGAGTCAGACCAGGGCCGGACACAACCATCCTCTGTTGACAAATATGACAATATCTCTCATAACAGGCATCAGATTGATGCTCTCTCTACTAAACAAGGACCCTTTCAATGTGGAATTCCTTTTGATATACATTATGTGAGTTTTTGTGGATATTGTAATATGGTTGGGTTGTATCGGACTCGAATCCAACTGGGGCATTTTTACAGAAATTCCCATATCATACAGACTGGGTGTCCATTCGACATGGTGTGTATTGCGTTAGGACCCTTATAACGAGATGGTACTTTGGCTTAATCTATGTGGGAATTCTTTGTGGATTAGGTATGACTGAGGGGTTAAGGAGAAGATCCTCCATAAATCAACTTTTATAAGTACGGGAATCCAATGACTGGCTGTGACGTGAAGAATGAAGTGCGACCCTTCATGGATCAACATGAGATCGACCCTTTGTGGATTAGCATAAGGGTGACCCTTTGTGGATCATCATAATAGGGACCCTTCTTGGATTCGAATAAGAGTGAAAATTCATGGATTATCATAATAGAGACCCTTCATGGATCAACATTAGAGAAAACCTTCATGGATCAGTAGTAGCACAACCCATCGTGGATTTTCCATAGAGCGACCCATCGTGGAACAGAAGTAGATATACCATTCCGGGATTAGAAGCATATCCTATTAATAAAATAAGATGTTATAGATTTATGAATATTCATCTTTACTCATATACTTATGTTACATCATGGTGTGAGCTATGTCTTTTGCTTTTTTTATTGCTTTGAGATATTTCTTTGTTGTATTTTCAATTATGGATTTCTATTAGACCTACGTTGGTCTTGTATTCCCTATTGGGTATTGTTATACTCACCCCCACATGGGATTCATCCATACCTGTTGTGTCTTGTATAGACGACAAACAACTTTGGATGGGACTTTGGGGAGCGAGGGATGGAAGGTGCTCAGTGGTGGATCGATAGATGTGGTGTGTTATAGTGATATCTAGTAGTGATTTGTACCTACGCATTAGGTAGTATCCTTAGAGGATGACCTACGGAGCTTGTACTACTTGTTATGTAATTTCGTTTCAGTTGGTCATGTATTCTGTCCCCTTAACTTTCAATTTACACCTTTTACTCTCAGTGGTGGTACTTTTAGTTAGTTGTACTACTTTCTTATCCTTGTGGTTTTCATTGTGCAGTATTCCCTATCTATGTGTGTATATTTTAAATAAAATTCCTCCGCTCATTAGGATATGCCATTCTTATTCTAGTCACCTGCCCTTGGTCAATGGAAGGTGGGATTGGGGTAGTGACGACACGGGCCTCAGGGTACGGGTGTAAAAAATTTGTATCAGAGGGCGGTCGGTTCAACCAAAAGAACTAAGAGTCTGAATATTTAATGGGGGAAATAGTGTTAAGTGTCTTTATTTTTACGTTCATTCTTGGGAGTCCAGTGATGGGAAGGCTGCTGACATATCCATACACCAGGACCCTGAAATATTTTTTCCAACTCAGTACATGAAAACACTTGTTTCATGTGTTTTGGAAATGTTTTTCTCTTAATCTTATTTCTGTTATCTCATTGGGTAAAAATTATTGACTATGGATCATCTTGATTTTCTTTCCAGATTCCTCCACATAGATAGTTAGCTAGGATTCCAGTTCATGACTATGAGGATGGTCCACGGAGTGATGATTCTTTGGTATAGGGACGATTTCCCCATATGGTACCTTCAGGTGGTGTCCTAGCAATACCACTGCCCATTGGTTACTAGTTACTATCGGCACTACCGGTAGATGACATATGTAGGTCCAGTTCCTTACACGAGTTTCAAAAACAGATACCCCTTAGGTTTTGAGGCAATCCCTACTCATATGTTCTTAAGGAATGGTTTAAGGTTGTGAATGAATTTTCATCATGCTAGGTCACCATCAGATCAGATGGTTGCCCTAGCAGTGAGCCTTCTATATGGCTCAGTAGGGTGATGGAAGGATTTATATTACCCTAATCCTATAATGAGGAGACTTTTCCATATCCATAACTTGAGAACCTTGAGTAGAGAAGGGGTCTCTTGACCTAAAATTTTAAGGGTTATTTGTTCCCATGATCTTATAATGCTTCGGCAGGACCACATGTCGGTAGATTGTATTCATTAAGGTGTACCGATCATTCTAGGTAGTCGATGAATATGATATGATCCGTGATTCTGTACTCAGACCTCTGAGAAAGATGTGTATAGAGACATGTGAACTAGAACTATTCCTCTGGACATTCCTACATATGTAATGTTTCTAGAGAGAACTATTTTGGTTGTAAGTTATTTTGTTGAGCATATACATCTAGTGAATGGATGCAGTGGGAAAGTAGGAAACTGAAATTAGTCTTATAGACTTGGATGTGTGAAATAATCCGGTCAGAGGAAGTGATAAGTATAGATGAATATGTAGGAAAAAAGATGAGGAAGAGGATCTAGTAGAACAGTGAGAGGTGGTGTACATTTGGACATGTTACAACGACCACCCTAATGTGGTTTCCACCAAACATAGAGAGTTGGAGGATAGGGGAAGAGAGTATCTACATGCGATCAAGGATTTGAACCAAGGGATCTAAGAATGATTCTAGGTATGGTCTGTGTTTACTACTAGATGTCGTATTAACAGACATAGGCACTAATAATTCCTTCCTATCAAATATCTTTTTCAATACCCAGATTTTCTAGTTAAACCGTTGACTTGATCCTTAGGTTTGGAGATACATATGGGAGGATAATTTATAATCAAACTTATGATTATGGTTTGATCTAACCCTTTAGGCAATAGTTTTGGTTTAAACCTATTAGTGGCCGTGTCGAGGCCTTACAACATTTTTTTCGGTATGGACTAGTCATCCACAATTCATGCTCAGTTTGACTATTTTAAGAAAAGGATGTGATATATCACCAATGATGTAATAGGGTTTTCTAGAGACAGTGAAAAAGGAAATACATGTAGCAAGAGATAAAATCATTCATAGAAGGGTGAATATGATCACTCTTCAGTCGGCCAGCCTTGCTCGCATGATAGAGAATGTTCTGAGTTATCATTTCCCAAGAGTCGTTGTAGATTGTGGGAACATCCTTTAAAAAGATATTTCCATGATTACCTCTCTATAGGGTGAGGGACTTTGGCATCATTCAACACCATTATATGGCACTAATATCTTCATTAGTATATTGGAAATATTTCGTAGAGATTCACAATAAGGGGTGTAGGTGGGGTACTTTTTTAAGAAGGTCATAGTACGACCCAGTGTTAGAGATTTTGTATGTATTACCAGACATTAACCAAGTGGTCGTTGGGAATGAGTACCCACTAGCAAAGGGTTAATGGGAACATCAATCAGTTAAAAAATATAGTATTTCATGTGGATGGAAAGGTTCCCGTAGGCTTTCTATCTTTTGAGACAACGAATATGGCTGGAGTTCCTCTCGCACCATGACTTTGAGATAGTCTATACTCCTGTAAAGGTAATGTGTTAGCAGACACACTCAGTAGGAGGTCCGACCTATAGATACAGAGTGATGAAACAAAGCAGTTATCTATTCTACATATATCATTTGTGTATGATGATGAAGCATATAACCTTTAGTCAATGACAATCACCCACCACTCTTACATCGAGTTATGGTGGAATCAATTTTGGATATTGACTACATTTCATGACATGCTCAGTTATCCTTAGGAAAATCTCCTCATGAATTATTGATTGGTGGGGATCATGTCATACTTTTATGAGGACGTGTTGTAGTTCTAGTGTAATTTTATGAGGAGGTATTGAAGGAGTTCCATACACACACTTTTGTTGTACATTCTAGTGTGAAAAAAATGTACAAGGACCTCCTATATTAATGATGGTGTCTGGGGATGAAGAAAGCGGTGGAAGAGTTAATTTTACGATGACTCACACGCCCGCAATTGAAAACTGAGCATCATGTCCCATCATGCTTGGAACTACCACTTATGGTACTAGGGTGTAAGTGAGATGGTATCTAGATGGACTTCGTGACGGGATTACCACACATGTTCAAGGGCCAGGATTTTATCTAGGTGATCATTGATTGACTCATCAGGTCATCTCACTTCATACCCATGTGGGAGTAGGGATCGATAGAGGGCTTTGGATGCCTCTACGTCCAGAAGATAGTGTGGCTTCAAAAGGTGCCTTAGAGGATTGTCTCATACCATGATGCAATATTTATATCACAGGTGTTGAAAGGATTGCAGGGGGAATTTTGGACTCAACTACATTTGACAATATCTTTTCACCTTCATACAGATGGTCAGACATAGGAGACCATACGGAACATAGAGGACATGTGTCATTCTTGCGTCCTTGAATTTTGTCGTATTTGGAAGGAAAACCTACCACTGGTGGAGTTTACATACAAACAAACTATCACTCTACCATTTTCATGGCACCATTTGAGGCCTTGAATGGGTGGATGTGAAAACCAATTCTATACTGGATAGACCCAGGGGAGTCAACAAACATGTGTCCAAAGATGGTACAGGATACCAATGAGAAGGTGTAGTTCATCTTGGATCGGAAAAGTACTATGGACGGTAGGCATGAATCGTATGCTGAAAAGAGATGATGACCCATGGAGATTGATGAGGAAGACAACTTTTTTCCTTTGGGTCTCACCTCGATGGGTATTATAGAGATTTGGCTGGGGAGGCAAGTTATCTCTGTGGTTTATAGGACTTTTTTAGTTTCTTAGTAGAGTAGGTGAGGTGGTGTACCACCTAGATCTTCCCCCATAGATGCACCAGGTGCATGATGTTTTCCATGCGTCATAGCTAAGGAGGTATTTTCCTGATCAATAGCATGTCAATTGATGGGGGCGAGCTGGACATTAATGATGGGGAGACGTTATCATAGTTCTTTTTGATGATAGAGGATTGATAAGAGTGGGTCCATTATGGATGGTATATACCTTTAGTGGCATTCAGTGGCTGCACGAGAGTATCCCGGAGAGAACTTGGGATCGGGAGGCTTAGATTCATGCTTAGAAGCCCGATTTTATTATTTATCCCTGTTTTGGCTTACGAGGATGTGAATCCCCAAAGGGGGGGAGTGAATAAATGTCTCAGAAATCCCATGTAAATATTTATGTTATCATATGGAGTTTTTTTGAGACCAGGTGCTTAGACAATGTGCGATTCCAATGCTCTAAGTTCCCAGAATGATCCATTGAAAAATGTTTTGATTTAAACAGTGCGTGTGAGAAGTTTTTATGAAAAATTGGAATAAGTATTAAATGTGTCCTTATATCAAAAATCTGAGTGCATATTTTTGTTTAGGATGGTGGGCTTACACTAGGCATGACATAAGTTCTGTCAACACATTCTTCCAGTGAGAAAAATGGAAAATGTCATATCCATCAATAAAATAATTAAATAAAATTATTTTATTTTTCCAATGGAAATAACTCACAAGCATCAACTTAGATTAATAATTTTAGACCACCACTAATCTTGGGAGGGTATTTTTTTATAGGATAATCAAAACATTGCTCGGCATGGGCTAATAGTAGATGTTAGTTTTTTTCCATAAATAATATAATTAAGTAACAATTATTTTATTTTCAAATCTTTAGAACTCTAAAATGGTAAATCAGATTGAAAATTTGAGAGTATCGTTGAGCTGGTGAGGTGTGTTCCCGTTAGGCGGAGCCTAACCATGATCGGTGTGGGTCATGGTTGAATGATTATTTTTGAGCTATTTTTATGTTTCATTTAAATAATTGTGCAGGTGATTTTTTCAAACATTTGAACAGTGCTTGGAAATAATATCCGAGGAAAATGTTGAACTTAGAAAAATGGGATTCACCTAGAAAGGAATTAACATTGACCGAAAAGGGTCGGATAGAAACATTATTTTTCGAACATTGTAGAAAATAACAAAATAACATTAAAAGGTTATTTTAATTATATTCTCAACCACAGAGCGATAGACGATGACCCTACAGTGAAACAATGAGGCAACAACAATGTGTATTAAATGAATCCCCTTAATGCCTTGTTAAGATGCATCATATCAGATATGTTATTTCGTAAATGAAATAGTGTAATGATGCAATGTTGTAGCGTAATAGAAATGTTATGGCGTGTTTCATTTTTAATTAGCTAATGCTTTTGAGAGTTGGAATTAAAACCGCATGCAAATATATGATGAACCTCATGTGAGTTTCCTCTCTAATGATCAACAAATAAATCTGTAAGAAAATCATCGAAATCGACGTGCCTCAAAAAATATATCTGGGATGGGACAAACGATGTCGACCTCTTCAAACCTCAAGGAAGGAACTCTACAGCAATGAATGTAAAACTAGTTAGAGGTTACACTTTCATTGTGATTTTTTTCTTCTCCCAGTATTCATTCTAAAAAAACAAATGTGGGTGAACCCACAAACAAGATGAACCATGAATCATCTATTCTTGTGGAAGGATTTCTAAATTTTGGATAATGTTTGGAAGAGTAGATTCATGTGTTGAAATCACAAACCCCCCCCCCTTTGATTATACACCTCAAACGTGGAGGGCCCAGGATGACACAAACAAGGCTCGAGTTCCTCCGCCTTGTGTGTTCTTGTACGTTTATCGTAGCCTAATTTTCATTGTGGAGGAATGCCAGTTTGATGACACCATGGAATATGTTGATGTACTATGATGTTTTAGGCTCAAACAGTTCATGAAACGGACTACCAGAAAAACATTGGTGTCCTACAGAAGAACCACCGGTGCATCGTCAGGCAGTGGTAGCCCCCAATGATGACCATGGATGAAGGGTGGTGGTTTGCCGCGATGATGCGTTATGGGATAGTAGAATTTAGGAGCGGCGTGCCTGGAACATGCCACAGTAGAGAATCAGGATGCCACGACCTGATGATAGTGGCGGTGTGCCAGAGACACGGTGCCACTGGGCACTGCAAGGAGAAGTGTCTTGCATCCGCGTGCTATGTTTGACCAAAGGGGGTAGTTGGGTTAACCCACCCTACACACCCCCAATCGGACAGGACAAGCTAGGCTAGTTGGACCAAGCCACCAAAGAATCCTGATTAGTTCCTTGAGCTATTCCATTTTTTCAGACTGGGATGGTGAGTCCAATCTGGGAAGCATTGGCCGCTATGCGTCCTAGGTGGGAGAAAGCTATCAGCCTGCCAGAGCGGGTTGAGCCGAATAAAACTGAGTCACTTGGTGATATAAAGTATTAGACCCATGGCCAACCTAAGCCAGGTCCAGTGAGGGCTAATGGGCCAGTCAGACAGGATGAGACATGCCGGTCCCCATGCCAGGATTGGTTGGTTCCATCGAGCTGAGTTAGACCGGGCCCAGATGCAACTATCCCCTATTGACAAAAACAATAATATCTCTCAGACAAAGCATCTTATTGACGCGTATTCCACACCACAAGGAACATTAGGACGAGAAGGTACTTATGAGATTATTTACGTGAGTTTTGGTGGATATTATCATATAGACGTGTTGGATCTGACTCGATTCCAACTAGGCACTTTGTACTAAATGGAAATATCTTACAGATCAGGTGTCTGTTCGATGCATCGTTTATTGCTTTGGGACCCTTACAATGAGACAATCCATTGAGATTCTATATGTTGTACTTTATGGAAGTTGAGTTATTACCTATGGATTTAGGAGAAGATCCCCCAAAAATCAAGAATGCTTTGTGAGGGAATCCATTGGCTGGCTATGACGTGAAGAATGAGGAGCGACCCATCATGGATAGATGTAAGATCTACCCTTGGTGGATCATCAAAAGAGAGACCCTTCACAGATCAACATAAGATAAACCCTTTTTGGATCATTATAAGAGTGACCCATAATGGATCAACATAAGAGTGACCGTTCATGGATCAATACGGGAGAGACCCTTCATGGATCAACAGTAGCACGACCCTTCATGGATCGGCTGTAGACAGACCCATCGTGGATCATCATTAGTGTAGATCCTTTATGGTTCAGTTGTAGAGAGACCCTTCATGGATCAGCAGTAGAGACTCTCAACTGAATAATATGATCAATATTTATGATTAATCATCTTTAATTATGTACATAATTTATATCCTAGTCTGATATGTGTCTTTTTTATTATGCTTTACTTTGAAATATTTCATTGTGGTTTTTTCCTTCAGGGATTTATTTGAGACCTGAGTTGGTCATGGGTTCCCTACTGAGTATTGCTATACTCACCCATGCACAGGCTTCACCCACACCTATTGTGTCTTGTAAAGATGATGGAAATCATTGACTGGGACTTTGGGGAGCCAGGGCTGGATGGTGCATAGTGGTGGATCAATAGACATGGTGTGCTGTAGTGACATCTAAAAGTGATCTGTACTTACTGTTAAGGTAGGATCCTTGGAGGATGACTTCTAAAACATTTATTTCTTTGGTTGTTCTTTCATTTGAGTTGGGAATGTATTCAGGCCCCTTTAATTTTAGTTTACACCTTTTACTCTCAGTAGTGGTACATTGTGGTGGTTGTACTACATTATTTATTTTAATGTTTAATTTTTGAATTATTCCCAATCTCTATGTGTACAGGTTTAAATGAAATGCCTTCCCTTTTTGGGATATGCCTCTTCAGTGCTAGTCACCAGAACCTGGCCTATGGAAGACGGGCTAAGGGTAGTCATGACATAGGCCCCAGGGGATGGGTTGTGATAATTTGGATTGGTATAATGATGGATATAATGGATATAGTTATTAAACATGACATGATATTTATTATATATAATTAATATACCATCTAATTTTTTACCCTTTCACCCTTGATAGAATGATACTGTTGCTTGTGCGTACATACGACCCATCGTCTCTACAATGCGATGAGATTCATCTTCCAGGTTAAACATTTTTGAACGATTTTAACAATGTATATAATGAATAAATATAATATATATGTACTTAATATAAATATGTAGATGAAATATATATATCATATATATAAGAAACATAAGTTATGAAACCAAACATGCATATGAAAATGAAGCAGTTAACACTCCAAATATGGGAAATAATGAAATATTATTAACAAAAAGGATATCATAAATATGGATATGGTTCTGGTATAAATTGATAACATGTTTTATACCATTATATAAGAGGATAAATCAAACTAAACTGATGGAATGTACATGGAATGGTTTATTTCACAATCTCATTATTATTCAGGATTGTTTATATATAATTATCTACTGGGAAATACTTATCATCCATACCCATGTTTATTAAAATAAATTACCGAATTATTTTTACTATATTCCTAAAAATTATTAAGGATTATTAACTCATGTTTTTATTTTTATGAAATGGTCTTAAAGAAATATTTTTTTCTTTTTCTAAATGAGGTACTTTATTAATTCTTCGACAAATATGGAAGGAATGTTTTTAACTTATATGGAATGAGTGGATTCATCTTCCATTATGAAATTTAAATATATTTAACCTTCATTTTTAATTTTTAGAAGATTCATTTCAATGAAAATTTTCCTTTTAAAAATTGTGTTGTCTTGTAAAAAAAATTTATGTTAAAAATGGTGTATTTCACTCAAGAAATTTTTAATGATTCTTTTAGAGTGTTTTCATCAATGTCAACATCCTTTCTTTGATATTATGATTTATCAAGGTTGATCTTTTATAATATGATTTACCATATTTCAATGAATTATTTATGATTTATATTGATAGTGGATTTTCTATTTTGATACCAATCAAGGTTTATAGTTAATGTATTCACATTTCTTATAATAGTTTTAATATGAATGTTTATGATGATTATGTTTCATCAACTATTTCATATGATAAATGAATTAGACTTAGTAAGTGATGAGTGGGTCCTTTTATAGCCCCTTGATTCATATATAGGTCTCATGAGACAAACAATTTTGTGTATTTTCTGATGTATTACCCGTTTACATATGGTGTCCTGGGAGAAGCCGTGGCAGTATATTTATGATGTCTGAAATTATGCATTACCTAATTATGAGATTACAGATTGATATTACATGTGACTATTTGACTAGTAAAAAATCCATTGTTATATTTTCTAGCACGTGTAATAATTTAAAATGAACTATATGATTTCCATTTTTTCCAAATTATTTGTATGACTTTGTTTAGGTGGCTTGTGTTTTCATTATATACATTGCCTTAATGTTTATTCTTTTTATTAATAATAGATTTCACTGTAAGCTTACCCTTACTGAGTATCTGATCTCACCCCATTCATATGTTTTATTTTTACTAGGATTCCTATTTTATGACTTATATGAAGTGTTATGCTAAGATAATATTGATTCTCTCAATGTATTGACTATATAATTTTCAATGGTTTAAATTGTATGGTATAGTTATTTTATGAAATCCGGCATCCAAAACTGATAATTTGAGTAGTCCTTCGGGATTTGATGCCTTGTAATCATGCCAATGTAATAAATAGAGTAAATAACTCTAGATTTTTGGGATAACCACACTGTAATTGGTATCAAAGGATGTTTAGTTGAAACCTGGAAAATTGGAATTAGAAAAATAGTATTTGGGAACATAACCCTAACATAGAAAATCAGGATAAGGATAGAAGAACATACTAGAATTTTGGTAAGGTGGAGTTTATATGGTTATTCTGGGAAATACTTCTCTATCTAAATATTATTACTGGACGTCATTCTGACACAGTTGTACATAAGGGTAATAAATCTGACAAGATGCGTCAGGCCTAACTCGGTGTAACTTAGCATATGACAACAGGCCATACTGTACACTTGTATTGACACTCCAATGTGATATTATTAGGGCAATTTAAATATTATGTGAAAACCAATATAATGAATTTAAAATTACATATTCCTCCAAAGAAACTATGTTTATGATTATGATATTATCTATACATGAATTATCAATTTATTTATTGTGTTTTACTAGATCATAATTATGAATTATGATTCATAACCAATTATAGTGTATTCAATTACATTGAAATGGATCAAAGTGTAAGGAGTGGAAATGTTATTAATGAATCAAATCAATTTATGGATTTACTTCAATTGTAAGATAATTATTTTGGATCTAGGGATAAAACTAGTGATGAAACACCTATAACCATACTGGAATAGATAGATCAGGTTATAAATAATATCCTTACCCATATGTATATTCATAAACTTCAATGAAAAAGGAACATTATTAGACCAATTTATAAGAAAACAACCTCCATGATTCAATGGGACTATAAATACATTTGAGGAAGAGTTATAGAAAAGTTCCATTTAAAATATATTTATTAATTTGTGATGTACGAAAAGAGATAACATTGTCTCGGAAGCATATCGTCTTTATGGAGATGCAAATCCATGGTGGTGCTTAATTAAAAATACTAAGAAGTAATAGGAAATAAAAAATATGGAATAGATGGATTTTAAAGAAATTTTCTTAAAAAAATATTTTCCCAACAAACAGATAGTGGATATGGGGAGTAAATTCTTGATTATGGGGAAAAAGGAGGATGGAAATGTTTCTATATATGAATAGAATGTTACGAGGTCAGAATGGTATGACACATGCTACATACATAACCCAAAGGGAAATATTGTTCATTTATTTTATGGGTTAATGTCATTCCTGTGAATGGAATTGTTATCCCAAAACTTATAAACATTAAAAGAGCTATATTTATTTTACCACATGCGATAATTAGGGGATGAAAAAATATGGTACTTACCTGAAGGGAGTTGGGGTTTTTTCCATGTGAAGAGAAAATGTCCACCATGCCTGTGATTTTAAGGGACCGAAAGAATCTATAAATGTAACATGTTTCAACTATAAGTATATGGGGAACTAAACAAATGAATATAAAAATAATACATGAAATAAAAATCATAAAAATCAAATAGATTAAGGTAAAACTATTTTTGATACTATATTAGAAGTGTAAAATTTAATGTATTTTTGTTTTTGGATTGAATAATTATGTTATTATATAATGGGTATAATAATCATGAAATATATTATGATTTTACTAAAGTACTTTTTATTTACATAATTAGAAACATTCATGTTCTGATTAAGGTTGTATAGTGATAAAGGAATTCATATATAACAAAAATATCTACAATATGTTGTATGAGGAAATCAGATGTCTTGTTGATTTTGGAAAATTAGTGACCTTAAAAAAATTTGACTATGAAATTAAACATAAGTATTTTGGATGAGTTTTATGGTTTGAATGGGTTGATTTGAACATGAGATTTTATTTTTTAGGGTTAAAACATTTATTTAATGTTGAATATATTAATTTTATTTCTGGAATGTTATAAAAAATTAGATAAAAGGACAACCTACTAGTAGAGAGACAACCCGTCACATCTGGCATTAACACAATAATTGAACCTGTAACCAAAGGGTGACAAGAATGCATCACCTAAAAATGGACTATGTGATGTTCTGGTTAGTAGGACATATTTTTTTTCATTTAAATAGTATGATAGATGAATCAAAAGTTCATTTTTTGAACCCTATTCGATTGAGATAAATATAATATTTTTTAATTTTATTATATTTTGGAGAGAATGATGGTTTTGTGGTAGAAATTTATTATAGAATGAAACTCTGGTTGTCAAGTAAATATGTTTCATTATGTTCTTAGTCTATGATTTAAATTATTTCTTCTTCCCCATGGAAATTATATGGAAACCAAATTTATTGTCCAAGTAACATCATTTCTGATAAATCCATTGGTACCTTAGGTCATCACAGATTTATAGATTTGGGATTGTTTACTTTCTCTTGATAATTTTATCTATCACTCTCAATTATAACTTGATGGTCATATTTAAATTTTTGGCCCATGTTTTATAACAACGAATAATTGTGTGTGTTATCTCTAGTGACCTTCATAATCCCTTTATTTATATTACGTTGAAAGTTATATTAACCCTTGTTCTGATGTGAGAGTTCAATTAAAGTATTTTAAATATTCCAACCCTCATTAAAGAAACCAAATTCAAAAATTCTGAGGATTAAATTTATTGAATGCAGGGAGAATGTAACACACCAATATTTATATTGTATATCTTTTTAAAAAATCAATTTATCCAATAGATTATGTTGCACACAACAACAATATTAAAGAAACAACAAAATATTTTTATATAATTCTTACCATTAAAACCTAAAAATTAAATTAGTAGTTATAGTATTAATTAACATATGAAAATATATGGTTCAAAAAAATATAATTTTCAATTCATTATTTACCAATTAATTTGAAATTAAATTACAAAACAATTCAATATTATTTTTTTCTACTCCCAAAGTCATATTTTTAAATAAATTAAATCCATTTTAATTAGTAAATTATATTAGTTAAATATATATGTTATGTATTAAATAAAATAATTTTCATATTCATCCAATATATTTTATAGTTATTAGATATGAATAAACTATATTTTATGAATAAAAATCAATATTTATTTAAAGGCAATTTAATTTCCTTTTAATAGAGAACATATTTAAATTAAATTTTTGATACTTTTTATATTTTATTTGAAAAAGTAAGGTCCCTATTTTAAATTGGAATATAAAAATTTACTTTGAATTAAATTTTGGTATTTTTGTTATAAGATCCATGTTATGATGAATAATGAAAAATACTTAATTTTAATTGAAAAACCCTTTTTCATCAAAATAATTAATAGAATTAAATTATAATTTTGACTAGTTATAAAGTATTATTATATTATTTTTCTATTAGTTAGTTCAATTCACATCATTATTATAAATTTCACATTGAATTTTGAAATAAAAAATTTTAGTCTTTGGAATGTTTTCACTTTTAGAACCCATGTTGTCCTTCTGTCAACAATATTAATTTTAGAATAATTACCCAAAATTATGTGTTTTTAATTTTTAAAATAGTATTGTAAATTTGGAATCATTGGGTCTTAATTTTGAAAATATATGTATTTCTTTGGATTAAATGAATATAAAATTTAGTGATATTATAATTACCACGTTTAATGGTAAATCATGTAATTAAGGGTAAACATAATATTAGTAAATTACCCTAAAACTTATATTAATTTATCTGGATGTGTATTCTTCATCCATAAGAATTAAATTATCTTTTGTGAGACCATTTATGAACATTTACATGAGAATATGACCTTACTATAATTAGAGTTAATGGAAGGTCACTTTGGTCATACTTTTGTTTTTAAGAAGAGAAATATTTTTAATATAGAGTTATGTAAGAGATATGTTTGACTATAAAAATTATTTTGAAATATAAAATGTTTCTATACATCATGGAAATTTATTAATATTTTTAGTGATAAAATAATTACTTCAAATGGTGACATAATAATGATGCAATAATGGTTTAATTTAATGGAAGGATCAAATAAATGATATTAAAAATTATAAATAAATAAAATAAAAACAATTTTATATATTTAATGGAATCCAGGAATTTTATAAATTACATTGACATACTATGGATGCGTTAAAAGTGATGGTTCAATGATATCGTGATATTTTGATATTTTTAAATAGTGAAGTAATGTATAGTTTAAAAATTGATAATAATGATATTTTTAAATAAATAATATTTTATTAAATGATATAAGATTTAAGAAATTAAAAAACCTGTACAAATTAATATATTAATTTTACATATATAATAAATGGTACATTTACGGCTCATTAGGCATTTTTGAGTAACTATATCAACCCTTAAAGTGTAAAAAACAATGTCGTCATTTTAAGAGTAAAAGAGTTTAATTAATGGTTAAAGACAAAAGATAAGGATAATAATATAACATAAAATTTTATCAAAATAATTGAATTATATTATTTCTACCCATAATAATATTACCTAATAAATAACTCACTTTGGATCCATTTTTAGTTTTAAAATAATTTATATTAATGTAATATTTTGATAATTTCCAAAAGTAACCGTCCCCTCTCCTATGAAAGGGAACCAATTCATCACCTTTAATCACACTTCATAAACTGTTTTTTTTGGAATATATCTACCAAATTTTCTTCCTAGAATACCTCCCTAAATTATTGAGTCCATAGTTTAGACAGATATCCCCCCTCAGTGGGGTTAACGTGTTAATCAAAAGAAGTCCACCAATGAAGAAGTAATTATTACACCAACTTATTAAAGTTAATTTCTTCCTGTACTTACTGTTAATTTTTTGTTTCCATAATAATGTAATAAATACAATATCATATATATTATTATATGTTATTATGAATTTGGGACATCCATAACCCTTGATTTATCCATCCTATAAAAAATTAAAACACCGCGTTTGTATTTGTACGACATATTGTCTCCACGTCGTGGTGTATTTTATTTTTCATCACAAATTTAATTGGATGGGTATAATAATGGATATAAGAAATTTAAATAATATATATGAAATTATTTTAATTTTTTATAATTGATATACTATTCAATTCATTACACTTTCACCATTAAGGGAATCATACCGTCTCTCATGTGTACGTATGATCTACCATCTCCACGGCGCGATGAGTTTCATTTTTTACATTAACCATTTAATAATTATTATAATAATGTATATAATAAATAACTATAACATAAATAAACTTAATGCCAGTATTTATATAAAATATATGTATCCAATACATAAGAAACATGACTTACCTGACAAAATATGCATAGAAAAAATGGAGTAGTTAACACCCGAAACAAGGGTAATAATAGAATATTATTCACAATACTATATCATAAATAAGGATATGGTTTAATTATAACTTAATGACATGTTTTAAACCACTATATAGGAGGATACAAAACATTCAAATAATGGAAATTACAAGGTAACAATTATTTCACAATCCCGTTATTATTCAAGATTGTTTATACATATCTATTGGGGAATATTTATCATCTATGTCCAAGTTTCATTAAACTAATATTCCAAATTTTTTAATATATTCCATAAAATCATTAGTGTTATTGTACTCATGTATGAATTTATATAAAATTATCTTAAAATAATATTTATGTTATTTTCCAAATTAGGTACTTTAGGACATTTTCAATAAATACGGTGAAAATGTTTTTTAATCATATAAGGTATGATAGTATATTTAAATTGTTATGAAATATTAATTTCATTACAAATAATTTACATGTACACAATATTATTTTATGTTTAACTTATTTGTTTAAAATATATATGTTGTTTTAAATAACGTTTTTCAAATTAAAACTGGAGTAATTCTCTAATGAGATTTTTAATGATTTTATTAGAGTATTTTCATGTATGTCAACAGACATTTTTGGTTATTTTTATTGATTTATTTCGATCTCTTAAGATATAATTTAACATATTTCATTTCATAATTTATGATTTATTTTGACTATAGATGTGCTATTTTCATACCATTCATGGTTTATGGTTATCATTTTCATATTTCCTATGATATTTTTAATAATAATGTTCATATTGATTATGATTAATCACCAATTTATTATTAGAAATGCATTGAACATAGTAGTTGATGGGAAGGGACCTCTAGAACCCCTCGATGCATTGGTATGTCTCAAGAGAAAAACTAGTTTGGGTATTGGATAATGTCTTACACATTTATGTATGGTATCTTGGCCAAATCCATAATGGTATATATATATGATTTCCTAAATTATGATATCCCACATTATGATATCATTTATTGATATTCCTTATGATTATTTGACTATTAGAATATCCATGGTTATGTTTTCTAGACCATTTGATTATTTATATGGAATTATATGATCGTCATTTATTTATTCTATATTATGATTAAGTTTTTTATGTGGCTTAAATTTTAGTTATACACCTTTACTTAATGTTTATTCTTATTATTCATAATATCTTTTGTTGTATGCTTACCCATTCTAAGAATCAAAGATCACCCCTTACTTTTGATTAATTTTTCCTCAGATGAAAAGATGTGCTTTATGATTTTTATGGAGGGTTAGGCTAGGAAAATATTGATGCCCTCAAAGGATTGACTAGACTCTATTTTTTAGTTTAAATAGTAGTGTATGGTTCGTGTTTGAAATATGGATTCCAAACAAAAAAACAAACTATTCATTGGTATTTTATTCCTTATAATCATGAAAATGCAATAAAGTGAGGCACCTGCTCCAAGAATCTTGGTTCATGGAATTACGATTTTTTGTAGTCATAAAAATATCTCATGTTGTGAATCATGATAATATTTTGAAGTACTAAAGGAAGATGAATCAAACCATTGAATGTTTTATGTGTAAAAACATACTTCATTCATTGGGTCCCCTAATCCAATAATTACCAAGAAAAGGATTATTACCACTGAAAATATATTTTCTATTCTCCAATTCATAGATAATAAACAATTTATCCCAATTATTTAATACTTGGAAGGTGAAGCAAATAAATGGAGGACATATTTTTGAATATAAGTAAAAAATAATATATTGAAACCATGACATCAGGCGAGTTTCAGAGGGTATTTTTAAATAAATACTTTCTATGAAGTATTTTTATTTTTTAAAAATGGAATCAATTAAGATTAATTAAAAGGATAATGAATTTGTTAGTAATTATGGAGATAATTTCACCATACTTTCAAGGTACACTTCTAGATTCATCATCTTCCTTGAACATAACATTTATATATTATTTAGTAAAAAAAACATGATTATAAATTACATTATCTAAAGGAACTTTGGTATCTATGAAAAAATTATTTTATGTTATCTCAAGGTATAAATAGAGAGTCGATATTACCATTATTCTATTGGTTTTGGGGATTAGAAGATAAATATGGATCTTCTTGGTGATTATAAAAATAAAACCCATAGTAGAATAGAAATTAATCTTTCTTTCTACAAATTTTATGGAAAGAAATAAGGGGGAAATTTAATTAAGGAGACTAACAAATGATTTATGTGTGAAAAATAATTCAATCGATAAATTGAGTTCCAATGTGATATAGGGAGGTTATAAATTAAAATAAATAGAGAGAAACCACAACTGAATGTACCACCCACACATCAATTTTATAATTGTAATTTTTAGGGAAATTATGCTAATCAATTAATGAAATGAATAGTTAAAAAAACATCATAATCCCGAACCCCTTAATCTAAGAGAAAGTGGGAATTTTTTTCTAATCCTAACTCTTACAATGTGTTACAACATTAAATCATTGAGGGATACACTTATAATCCACTCTAGAGATGAAAGAATCTTATTTTATTTTGATTCAACCCACACAGTTGTAAGAATGTTTATTATGTATTACAAATAATTATATTAATATGTTATACATGGACCACTCTTCAATTGGTAAATAAAAAATCTGTTACACATGGTATAATGAACTTCAAATACACTATTTAACTTATGTTCATAGGGAAACTTTGTCACACATAATTTACTTATACAATTTTGCAGTCATTCCATGTTTCATTTGTTATGTATCATGAGTTTCCTTCATATTTATATTATCTATCACTTCAACATCCAACCCACCTCCAATATTATCCATACCTTATAAAAGACATTATATATGATATCCTAGAATATAATATTCCATTATTCTCATCAATCAGTAACCCCTGAAATATAAGGGTTTCATGTAGGACTTTTTAAATTAATCCAAAATTTATTTTAAATAATGAATAAAAAATTAAAAACATGTAATACATTTAATTCCATAATTCATAAATAAATGTATTTATTTTATATTTATTACAAAAAATAAAAAAAATTAAAAATGCAGATTGATTCCATAAAAAAATTAATCATAGAATCCAAAAAGAATTAATAATTGAATTAATTACCCATGTTTTATTGTAAATTTGTGTTAAATTTATATTGAAAAATAGACTAAAATTTTGAAAATATTGGATTGCATCAGTCTCCACAAAAGGATATAATTGTATACATGGAATTGTTTCTTGAAAATTAGGATAATTTCTAATCAAATGGTGTTTTAAATTATACAAAATGGTTTTTATTATTTATATTTTCATTAATCCATAGGTACAAAGAGTGGATTCAAATATCAACAAAAACTTATACTCCAACATTTGATAATATGGAAGGATAATTTTTAACAACACAATTTTCTCCATAAAAAACAATTAATATTCATTTATATATTTTAAATTTTATGAAATTCTAAATTAAGTTAATTTATGAATCATTATAGGGGTTCAAATAATTTCTAATAGTGCTTTCCACTTAATCATTGTAGGTGTAGTTAATCATTCCAACATCTTATAATGTTAATATCATAGTAATAGTTTAGTCACTAAAATTTCCACTAGTGGTTCTTCGATAAATAAGTTGACATGAGAATCATATGAATTGTTTGGTGAAATTTAAAACAATGGTTTTGAATTTATAATATAAGACTAATTAAAAATAAAATGAGGTCAAATTGTGTATTATAATGAAATAAGTCATGATCTTATAACATTTTTTTATTGACCACGTAACTCATACAGAAAAAAAGCATGGAATGAATTTGGAAAAGAAGTTATATATTGATTTTAATAGGAAAAATTATTTTTCTAGGATGGACGATACAAGGAAACCATAGCTAGAGTATATTGGAACATTAATATAGGAATTGTTTCATGATTCCATTAATAATAAGTGATAAAATTAAAAATATAATATTATTTGGGGGGAAACCATAGAATCATTAATGTTCATTATTAGGTACCCCATTAAAAATTTAAAAAAATTTATATAGTGTTTTCAGTAATGATATTTTTAGGATTTTAGGTTTAATAAATTTAACTTCAATTCATGTAAAGGAAATGAAGAGTGCTACTAGGTGATATATTGGATTGAAAAAGGGGTTAGTTGAAGGATATCACCCTTTGAAGATCGAAAAACATGGAGGAAGGTGTTGAATCATGGATACAATTTAGATTAAAAATAGAAAAATAATAGAATGAAATGTAAAAAAGTGAACAAAAAGGGAAAATAAGCTTTTAAAGAAGGTAGATAATATAAAACCATCATATAAACCACCAATACCATTCCGAAAATATATAATGAAAGGGTTATGAACATCCATTGAATTTTTTGGTAATATTTTAATTGTTTTCTACCAATATTTGTGACACTAATTGTGATGATTATTGAACTGGTATTAAATTCAAATAGATGTGTTAGTTATTTTAATGATAACATATTTTTTTCAATATGAGTGAAAAGTTAAATTTCATGAAAAATGTAATTTCATGAATAAATTTAAATAAGATCATAGAAAATAAAATATATTTTTTTATGATGTAAATTTTGAGGAATAATTTTTGAGAATGGAATTGTTTGTACATTTAGTTTTTACAAAGATTTTTTTCACTTTATTTAAAAATTTGTCTAAACATCCATGTTTGGGATCCAACTCAAACCCATAGGTGTGTGAGGTATTATCAAACATGTATGATAGTTAAATCAAACATCTTTGTAGTGAAAGAGCATAGTTAGAGTGAATTCATAAACTGGAATGCATTGGGGGGAAAAAGTTCCTACAATGTGTGCATTGTGGTGCATGAGGAGGTAAGGGGGTGTGACCCACACCATGTGTGTTTTGTTATGTGTTTTAATGTTTCGAATATAGTTTTGGATCAATGAATTATTGGTAAAAAATCTATTTTGTTGTCGGGATCAAATGACATGAATTTGATGTGGGACAAAGTTTGTAAAATTTACTTTTTGTCAACTTAAAAATATATATAAAGAACAATGGTCATCTACTAAAATTAATACAAACAATACAATATTATTAGTGTGTTTTTTTTCTACCTCCTGATATGGGTTTTCTACATTGTTCATATGTAGCATTTGTTGATGTAATAGTAATATTTTACATTCTTCCCCTCAATAATCTCTGGTGTTTAAACTGAGTTAATATGAAATTCATATTATACTTGAAGTCATGAATGCAATCACCAACATCAAGTATTAATATATTCAATGAATGAGCTACTATCATTCCATTCTTGATCAATGATGAGATCATGAATCCTTTCATAGGTTTGGTTTTTAAAAATGACGAGGCATGCGACTATTGTTCACATTTAGTTAAGATTTCTATTTTGAAGATTTATTATTTTTTTATATCACATGGTAAGAAGTAACTACATGTTAGGAATATTAAAAATGAGTTATATGCTTGTATTTAAAGGTATGGAATCATCAATGGTTCAAAAAAACTATGAGACAACATATTTTTTAGGGCTTTAAGTCTAGCCATAACATGGTATAATAATAAAATGAGAATATGTGGAACTATAACATCCTGTTACCTTACATTAGTTATTTCTCATCTATCATTTTTTTCCTCTTTGCTATATTATGTTTTGGGACTTTTCAGGATGGAGGCCATTTGATGCAAAAATCGAACTAAAGATAATAGCAGTATGTTTGATAGAAATAATGGAATTTAAGTATAAATGTGAAATGGGATTAAGAGGACACCCATTGGGGTCTAGGTTGACCCATGAGATTATTTTTAATGGTTTTAAAAAATATTATGGTTGGAAATTTTAACATTATATACTAGTTACAAAATGTGGATTCTTTTCAAGGATGATTCTATAA
Organism: Viscum album; assembly: GCA_963277665.1. NCBI lineage: Eukaryota > Viridiplantae > Streptophyta > Magnoliopsida > Santalales > Viscaceae > Viscum > Viscum album. The sequence continues at coordinate 1,772,282,586 of OY728165.1, read as the reverse complement.
ATTGGTATAGAGCAGGTACATTTTAAATGTTGTGAAACCATTTCAGATTATGAAAAGGTCGATTGAATTTATTTTTAATATGAGGAAAAAAATATTTTGGAGTATCTTTTAATTCATTGAATTTACACCATGTATATTTTGAGATTAGTGGTTTTATCCACACATTATGTATGATTTTGTTTTCATTTCATATGTAGGATTATATATAAAAACATAGGATCTATCCTAGGAAGTTTTAGTGATAACCTTACCTTCTACATCATTTCATTTGATGATAGATATTCATTTTGGGTTCACCATCTCTCTATTGGAATGTGTTTTTTTGTTTCATTGTCATTTTTCATAGAAACTAAATTGAATTTTAAGATCAGTTGGTCTTATGTAATTTATTCTTTTTAATCCTTTTCTAGACCCATTGTGTGATATTTTTCTAGAGGATAAACATTGTGTAGGTTATGGTGTGTTATGTGATTTTCTTGAGTTACATGTTTTTTATCTTCTCTTACAACATTTTTATTGAATTTGTTACAAGATGTAAGGATTCATTATGGAGACTCTATTGTTTTCTTTTCATTCTTTCATATTGAATGATCCTATTATGGGAATTATTTACTTAAGTTTTAGGTAAGTGGTTTCATCCCTATCCTATGTTTGATAAACTATACAATTCTTATTTAATTAATTGTTTTATAATTTAATTAGCATGATATAATTTTTTATAAAGAAATTGTTTTTTCGAAAAGGTTGGTTCCCCATTATTTTTGTTAAAATAAAATTTATATTCAATTAATTTTTAAAGGATACTATGAAAGAGTTTTCAAATAATTTTTTTTTGATGAATTATTTTGGAATATTTATCACGTGGGAAGCCTTGGGTACTTTGGTGAAAGATTTAGTAATAAGATTCATCCATTGATACAATTTGGGGGTTCAATAATGGGGTATTCCTGTACTCCCTTGGTCAATTTTTGAAGATAAGTTTTATACCTATTGGGGGGTTCACTTAATGGGGTTTACTATTCTTTATATATTTTATTCATATATTCAGAGACATTATGAACCTAATTTTTTATGTATGGGTAAAACTATTTTAGATACTATGACCTATTGTGATCCTTGGTGTGATGTAACATGTGATTCTGATTTTTTTACTTGTATTTTATATGATATATGATAAATAATTTGATTATATTGATATAAGTGATATTCATTGAAGCTTTTTTATTTTGATTATTTGGAACTAATGAAAAAAATGAACTATTTTACTATGATTTTTATATAAAAACTATTAAGATGATTTTCATGAATGTTTTTCTATAAACATTACCCTGTTTAGATTGTTGTATAGAGAATGGATACAGAACAATGGGGTGGTACACTACAAAGGATATTTTTTCTCTCACCTTGTGAATCACTTTGGAAGTGAGTATACCTTGTAATGTCTTTCGATGTGGGGAAAGGTAAGGTTCTATAGTGAGGCTATAATATTTCGGTCAGTTATGTCTGCATAGATTTTAGGGATATGGGTGGACTTTTTCCATGTTATCACATGGAGTAGCTATTTTGCTTTTTAGATTCCCTTTAAAATTTGAACTATACCTTGGTCAATTTTAGATACTTTTTATTTGTATCTCTAATGATGTTTCCTTTTTTCTATGAAATATATTTTTTATTTTAATCATTATCAATTTCTCCTATCATGTTTGTATATATATTCCATGTTTTATTTATCAAGATGGGAAAACCCATTCTCTATGGTTTTTGCTGATGCTCGAGTTGTAGTCACCTACCTGTGAGGATTGGAAAAACTTTTTGGGTATGTGATTGTTTGGTTTGGATATCAGTTTGTAATTCTATCTGGTTCGGGTTCATCAAAGATTGGTATCATAGGGGGTTGTGCATGGTATTGGGAAGTTGGTATAATAGAGATAGGCTTTTGAGAGTAGAAAAGAAGGTTGGGATGAGTTATCGACCATCTGTTTACCTGATGGGACTCAAGTTACCATGGTAGGTTGGGTTGTATATCTATGGTTTTGAGTTATAGATTTTATACTTAGTTTTTTCACATTGTATTATTTTTTGAACTTAGATTATTCTACTATCATATCATTTCTTCTATTTTGGTATGCATTGATATGAATCTAAGATGTCTTCCATGAGTTCTCAAGGAGGGTGCAGTTGATGATCCTCAAATGCATCCACATATAGATCAGAATCCTTTTTATTCTATCATGATAGTAGTTCGTGTTATAGAACACAATGTACCACAACTTTAGAACAATTTTTTTGAAGTACAATTTGGAGTTACCAGAGAAAGGGATCAATCACGATATTTCATATATGATAAGACACCATTATATAAGTGTACACATGATCTTTAAACGATTAAAGACTAGATATAAAATATTAACTAGATCATAGAATTACAAAATAAACATAATAATATCATTGTAATGTGTATGATGATTAGTCTCAAGTGTCTTATAAAGTGATGGTGGGTTTCCATGGTATAGGAGGATATAAATTCATCTTAGACTGAAATGGTTTCGATACCCAATTATTTTAGTATCATTTCTTATATTCACTAATAATGGTGAAGTATTTGGATTTCATATCCTGATAGAAGGGAGAGAATTTGTGCTGGCATACACCAAATGGTTTGTGATGTTTCTTCATTTCTCTCTGGAGGTAGTAAAGAATAATCAGATTAAAGATCAGAAGTACCTAAAGGGTTTGTCACCGAAAATCAGATCGTAGTTATTTAGACTAAATATTTCTATCTATGTAGAGATTTTAGATAGGTAAATGGTTGTAGAGATGTATATGATATGAACAGTTGTTTATTCTCCCCATTATCTTCCAACAAGTGGAAGCATTAGTGGTGTGTAGGGGAGGATGAGGAACAAGCATGATAATCGCTAGAGTGGTGTGGGTAGTTCTCAATAGCTTGCCTCCTGTACAGATTCAGTTATAGCCCATATTGTTCCCATTACATTATATCATTGTGGCAGGATTGGGCACACTCAGTGTTATTTTTCTACACATATGATGATATGTAACAGTTTTGGGGGTTATAGATATCTACATCATTTCTGTTAGGATATGTAAAATCCTAATTATGGTTAAAGATTATTGGCTAGCAAGGATTCTAAAACATATTCAGATGATTCAATGTATGTAGGGATACATCCATATGCCTCTAGAGTAACACAACTTCGAAAAGTGGATGTGTTTCTGTTAGAGGTAGATTTTGGATCAGTGATAATGAGAGGTAACATACATACTGCATCTTCAAATGAAGTTTATTTATTTGATATAGGCTCCTCAAACACATTTATATCTTACCATTTTTTGGATATTCTTAAACATAGGATGGACCTCATGTCCTTGGTTATGGAGTTAGAAACACCTCTTGGAAAGTTGAAAGGGAGGATGCTTCATTGTCATTGCAATTTTCTATCGATGGATAATGCAAAGTAATTATGATACTTCCACATTATTGATCAAGATATTTTTGAAATCCTAGTTGGGAAAGGTTGGATTATCTCTCATCACGATTAGTCTAATTGTTATCATCAGAGTGTCTCATTCGTTGTTTCTAATGGAAGGTATCAAGTGTTTTAGGGAGATTGGGATCAAATTTCAAGTTATGTGTGACCTTACCACCTAGTGGTTAGGTGTTTGTTATCTTTTGTTTTACTTGGGATTGAATATTTTTCTATTTTGGTTAATTATCCATTGTTTTTAGGGTTTTTCCCAATATTTTTTTCAGAATATTTCCCTTGAATTCCTTCATAGATGGAGGTAAAGTTCCTCATTATTATTGTTGCAGATATTCAGTCGATCTCTATACCCTATTTTCATATGAAACTAGTATATTTGAAATAACTAAATATTCAATTGGATGATCTATCAATGAATGGTTATTTATATTCTAGTGTTTCACCTTGAGAAGTCCATGTCCCATTTTCCTAGAATGATGATGGTTCACTTAGACTGCGTGTGTAATATCAGAAGTTGAATAAGGTAATGATTAAGAATATGTATCCTTTTCCAAGTGTGGATGATATTTTTCCATTTAAAGGGTAGATTTGTTTTCAAATCTCTATCTTTGGTTGGGTTGTCATTAACTATTATATAGGGAGTCTGATATATCTTAGATGGATTTAAAGAGTAGTTATGGCCATTATGAATATATTCTAATCATCTTTTTTCTGATTAACACTCCTATATTTTTTATTTATTTTATGAAAAAAATTCCATGAGTATCTTCATACTTTTATGGTTGTTTTTGTGGTTGATATTTTTTTTATTCCTGATTTGAGTGTGAGCATGATCACTATTTCAGTTTGGTTCTGGAAATACTTTGGAGTCTATATTAGTATCAAATGATTTCAAAATTTTATTTTTGGATCTAAGAAGTGACGTTATTGGGGTACATGATTTCACAAAATACCTTCTTAGTTTATCTTGAGAAGGTGAAGGATGTTTTACCCTCGGAAGAGAAACATAATTTCTTTGAGACATTGATATTCTACAGTCTTAATAGTCACTAACATTGGTTCATAATGGACATTTGAACTTTACATCTACTTTGAATTATCTTACTAATATATGTATAATATTTATGTGGGATTCAATTTTTGTTTCTTCTTTTGATTAGCGAAAACAAATTCTGACATCAACTCAATTTCTAATCTTACTTGAGATGAATAAGGGGTATACATTTTTCTATGATACTTTTTGTGTTGGTTTGGGTTGTATTCCTATACTAGATGATTATGTGGTGGAATATATCTCTCTCACGATTCATCCACATGATAATAATTTTCCACACTCATGATTTAGATATTTTTTTGGTTATTCATGACCCAAATTGTTTGAAACAAATTCTTTTTATTGATAGGCTTGGTATCTTTTTTAACCGTATGAGTCTAAGCTATATATTTTAATCAAAATAAATGAATATCAAATAGAGGTGGTGAGTTAAATACCATCAAATGTTTGACTCTTTCATTACCTATATCCTGAGAAAGGGGAATGATATTGTAGACACTCTCAATAGGAAAGTACCATCAGATGAAATTATACAAATGAAGGAGGAGTGGAACCCTATGGGGATGTTTTCTCAGTTATACCATAATAATCAGGAGGATATTTCATGTATGGTTCTTACATGTTTTTTAGATATCATATGTTAGGCTTTTTTTATTCTGCGGGATTAGTTGCAAGTTGATGAGTTTAGAGGAATTCAAGAAACCCTATATTTTGGGGCGACGATTTGTGTTTTGTATCTCACTTTAGATGGTATTATCTTTTTGGGGTATTGGGTTCCTATACCTACATTTGTAAGAAGATTTTTTTTAATATCACATTTATGAATTGGAAGTTCATCCAGTCACTATGAAGCTGTATTATGAAATATGTTGATGATTCTGGTGGCTGGGTATAAAGGATGATATTACAGATTATGTGTCCCTCTATTACAGCTTCCAACAAGTAAAGGAAGACCATATAAAACCTTCTCAGTTTCTCTTGAATCTTCTAATTCCCATTTCTAAATTAAATGAGGTAACTGTGGACTTTGTTATCATATTTACATGGACTCATTATGAGAGTAATGTAATCTGGGTGGTGATTGATCAGATGAGAATGTTATCTCACTTAATTCTAAAGAGGTACACCAATTTTTTGGAAGACCTGGGAATGTTCTATTTACAGGATGTTGTAAGGTTACAAGGGGTTCCCTCTTCCATTATTTTAGACATGGATCCGTGGTTCAACTCAATGTTCAGGAATATTCTCTAGGAGGTGATGGGGACTATGTCTAGGTTGAGTAAAACATATTATACATAAATAGATATCTAGAATCAGCATGCTATTCAGATCCTGGTGGATATAGAAAGTGTTTACATCTTGGATTTTAGTGGATCATGGGATAAACATATAGGACAACTCAAATTTTCTTATAGCAATACTTATCATTTTCCAATCAGAATGGATACATTTTATGCTTTGTATGTTCACCCGTGCAAGTCACCTTTTTTGTTGAGGAGGGTGAGGCTTCTCTTAGAGAACCAAGTCTATTTTAATAGATGTCTGTGAGGATTTAATGTATACATTGTAGTTTTGTTATAGATCATAATTTGAATAAATCATATAAAGATCATTAATTTTTTCCATTGTAGTTTACCATTGGTGATAAAGTTATCTTTAATGTTTATCATTAGTTGGGTCATCATCAACTTATAAAATAGGCGAAGTTATTCATAAGATGTATTATACCACTTGAGGTCACTGAGAAACATGGTAAGGATTCTTATTTGTTGGAATTTCATGTTTAGTTGATAGGTATTCATTTTCATTCACATGTCTCCACTCAGGAATTACCTTTAAGAACCCTCTCACATTCAATGTTGGGAAGAAATTGAGTTGGAGCCACACATTTATATAGTATAGAAATAATTGGAGATCATTTAATCTTATGGGTATCTCATTCATGGGTATTTAAATATATAGGTCTTAGTATTATGTTGGAACTAATCAGATTCCTGCATGATTTGGGATCTCGATTTATTGAAAAGGGATGAGTGGGCTGACTTCTTTCAAACACCATTCTACCACATGACTTCTTGTGGACAAAAAGTTTTATGGGGAGGAGTTTCTAACATCTAATTACCGTACTTCATTTATTTTTCATCTCTCTTTTTATTCACTATTCTTTTTGGTACTTTTTTTGGATTTATAGTTTGAAGATCATTTTCTTGGGAAAATGGTCTAATTTTTGGGCACATATGTGTGTTGGATTTAATAGCGTTTTTATGAAAATGTGAAAAATAAATAAGAGGATGACCTTTGGGTTCCAGGGTTACCTAGTGTCTTTTTCTGAATGTTTTTTTAGAATCTAACTTTGGTTAATCTTTATATCCTAAACTTGTTGCACAATATGAATCCTTTTCTGGGATGATGTCGTGTACTGGTAAAAATCATGAAAATTTTACAAACCCTGAAACTAGTTCACAACATCATCATGTTGATTGTTGTTATTTTTAATCCTGAGATTTTCCTTTTTAAAAGTATATTGTAAATCATGGAATTCAAATCATGAAAGGATTTCACATCATTAATATTTTGATATTAGTGGTTTTAGGGAATCTACAAGTCTAATTTATTTTTTATTCTCTATATAGGCTTTTCTATAAAAAACTAATAGATCTCCGATGTGATTTTGGGGATCTTCACTCCTTTCAGATCATTTCATTTTGTAATTGATATTTGTTCTAGCAGCATTGTGTCACTCTATGTAAGTGATAATTTTTATTTTCCATTGTTATTCATTATAAAAGTTATGCAGTGATATATTTTTGTATATGTTGGTCTTGTGGTGTTGATTATTTGTGACCCATTTTATGATATTCCTCTCAAGGAAAACTTTTATTTTTTTTGCGGTGCAATATGAATGTTTGTTCAAGTAAATGTGATTTTAAATTATCTATTAGACTTATTTTCTATTGAACTAATCCTAATATGTTAGGAATAGTTATTAGGCCTTCATTATTGTCTTTTCATTTTTCTTTATTAGTGGATATTATTGTGGGTGTGTGTAGCCCGAATTTCAGGTATGTGGTTCAATCTATATCCTATGATGGTTATACACTATTCTTCAATATATATAAATTATTTTTTAAATTAATTTGAATGTTTAAATTTTTTATGAGGAAATGGGTTTTTTAGAAAAACGATGTGTTCCCCTATTATTGGTAAAATAAAAATTATTTTCAAAGAATAGTGAAATGGATTTATGAAATTGGTTTCAATGAATGGTTTTGATGAATTGGTTTGGAAATTTATCACTGGGAAGCCTTTGGTGCAGATGTGCAAGGTGTAGTAATAGGAATCTACCATTGATATTGTCAGGGGTTCACTCATGGGGTGATCCTCTTCTCGTTAGTAACATTATTCTAGATAATTGTTAGTACTGATGGGGGGGCTCACTTGTTGAGGTTTTCTATTCTCTCTAGATTCAATGAATATTTATACAGACGTGATGTGAATGATTTTATAGGTATTCATATGAGTGTTCTAAAAATTGAAACCCATATAGATCCACAATGTTATGTTAATTGTGATTTTGGTTTATACATCTTGGATATGATATGATATGTGATTCATGATTTGGCTGCATTAATATATGTGATATTATTTGAAATTGATTTACTTGGATTTTTTGGAACTATGGAAAAAGTGGAAATGTTTTACCATGTTTTTGATATAAAAAATTATTTAATTGATTACCATGACTTGTTTTATTTAAGGTTAAGTGTGTTCAGATTGATGTACAAAGAGTTTAAATGGAAAAACTTGGTGGGAACCTAATAATTCTATTTAGCTAACACCCTACACACCCCTTCAGTGGTGCGTGGAACTTATTATGTCCTTTAGTACAGGTAGAGGAAAGGTACAGCAATGACATAACAAGTTATATTTCAGTTGTGTCTAGGTTGATGGTGGTTAAATGGTTGAAGTTTTTCCACATTATCATATGTATTTGTTGCTTCAGTTTTTAGTTATCTTTTAATGTTGGAATCAAACATTGGATATTGTTTTGTTACCTTAGATATTTATCGCTTCTTCAGTTTCATTTTTTATGAAATTATTTACTTTTTTACTCTCTATAATTTTTTCCATCATGTGGGTATATTTAGGCCATGATTTTTTCTTTAGGTTAGGAGAAATTGTTCCCTCTAGTTGATGTTGATGCCCATGTGGTAGTCACCAGTCCATGGGGAATGGAAATTCCTTTAGGTTTTTTACAATCTAGGTTGGATACTGGTTTTTCTGGGTATCTAGGCTTGGATCATCATGAGAACCACACCTATAAATTCTGGGCTTCCCACTCGAGATATTCATGCTTCTGATTTTGACAAATAGAGCTCTTGTTTTTGTGAAATAGAGTATTGTGAAGCTTTTCTCATGAAGGGGATATCCATTTTTTAAATAATCATATTAACAATCTTGATCCCATGTACATAATCTAATGTGCGAAGGATATTGAATTCCTAAAAATCTTTCTAGTTTGTGTAAATAAATGTGACACATTCCTCAAATCACAACTAATTTTGTTATGAAATGGTTTCATGAAGCCTTATTAACATAGATAAAGGTATTAAACAATCATGATACATATTAAAAGATGATAAATATTGAGAAGATCACAATATTTTTTTCACACATAAATAGGATGGAAATTGATCACATGAATAAATTCTCTCATGCATGTGAATACTATCTTGAAATGTTGAGAAATAAGACAAGATGACTTATTCAAAAATAATATCATTAAATCAGTTGAATAATTCCCTAAATAATATATTTCAATTCAATGTTCAAATATTGAGAAAAGACATGAATATATTATTATTATCTAGAGAAAGGATATTTTTTATGATGTGGATATTCCAGTATAATTAATGTCATTAATATTTTATAAGTAGTATATTTTTTATTTATAAAATATTTATTACAATTTAATTACACTTATGACAACTAAAATTAATTGTGTTGATAAAACCCTAGAAAAAACTACAGGTTTATCCCAATAAAGAGTAGGTTCTCACATAGAGAAAAAACCTTGTAAAAATATGTTGTGTGTTTCTTATCTTTATTTTCCTTAATATTAGAAAGGGGTAGTTATTAAAGAGTATATCAAGATATTAACAAGTCATAGAGGTTTTATTAAAAATTAATAATTATTTAAAAAGAGAAAAATCGGGTACTCTTGATTCATAACCCTCAGATAAGTACCCTTACTGACCTAGGCTCAATAAGTGGTACAAGAGAAAACCATGTTCCTATGAGTTTTCTACTCATCCAAACTCTATTATGGAGATTTATAATTTCATGAATTGTAAAAGTGTATATTTTTTTGATCGAAATAATTTTCATGGGTTGGTGAATCGAATGATTCAATATATTATATTCCAAATTTTTAAAGTTAGTGATGCTGTAAATCATGGAAATCCTCTAAATTTATGATATGTTGCCTTTGATTTTTAGGAAATGAGTATAATTCTTGTCGATAAAAATGAATGAAATTCTATACTATCATATTTATTTGATAAATTATTCAAGAAGGTTATGGGGTTGTAGATAGATAAGGGAATATATGATAAAATGGTGAATATATATGAAGGAAAAATCAAAATCAATAAAGGATAATTGGGAATCTAGAAGGAAATTTTTAAAGATATAATAACAGATGAAGATGATAATTTTTCTAACTATTTAAAGATGGTAAATGATTTTTTATCCCTATCATATGATTTGGTGAAATAATAGATGTATCAACACCAGTTAAAAATTAATTTGTAACATCCCTAATAGATTTGACCTAAATATTTATAATTTATAAGATATAAAAGATATATTTCTTGATGAACTACAAAATACTCTCCAAAATTATGAGATTAATTAAGAACCAAACATCATTAAAATTAAATAGACTATAATAATTACTTTAATAAACTAGACATCAATGAGGAAGAAAATATTAAACCCCTAATTGATATTGAAAAATATTATGAGAGTTATGGGAGTCAAAAGAACATTTAAGATCTCATATCATAAAAAAATAAATGGGAAAGGTATGTATAAACGTAATATTGCACTTCAATTTTATAATTGTGGAGGCATAGGACATATTTATATATATTTTTTTAAGAAAGAATACTACTATTGAATCAAATGAACAATTAGAAGAAGATAAATCAAAATGGAAAACAAAATAAAAATCTCATAAAAGTTATATAGAATTTGATTAAATAAAAATAGGATTTTTAAAATGAAAAAGAGAATCATGATGAGAAATAAGATAGAAGATATTTTATATACATTTGAGGATATAAGGATAATTTTCTATAAAATACCCAAAAATTATGGAACATATTGAAGGTAATGTGGATAGTTCCAGTAGTGAAGAAGAATAAGGGTATGAATCTTATATGATTAACATGTTAAAAATAGAACATGAAGAATTCCTAGAATGAGACAATAATATCAATAAGAAAGATAAATAATTTATGACATATGTTGTTAGACTAAATAATTTTGATGGAGACTTTCATAGAAATGAAGATTAATAAATTGAGTTTTTCAACACCTTAAGTTAAAAATGGTTGAGTAAGAAATAATTATAGGAGAATTAAAGAATAATATGACTACTCATGGGGGGACTTAATAACATTGAGTAAAGGTGCATCATTTTTGATAAAAATATTAGAGTGATGTGAATTGATTATCCTTAATCTATTGATGTGATGTAATAATCATCATAGAGATCTCAAATTTTTTTATCGATTATCAAGTAAATTCTAGACCCATCAAATATAAATATATTTAATTTATATAACCTAATAGTATAATTTTATTGATATATTATTCAAAAATATAGTTCTGTAAAAACACTCAGAGAAGGGATTCTTTATCTAGGGTGGTATAAGGTGACAAAAAGAAGAAAGGTTCCTCAAAACCTCTATAGAATAAAGAAGTTCATATTTCAAAACTGAAAGTAAATTATCGAAGATAGAATCAAAAGTTATATGGAAGATACATCTTCATGGGAAACTACTAGTGTTGTGGAAATTATAGAAACATTTTTTAATAGGTACACCATCTCTCTCTAGGAGTCAAATAAGGCTAAAATTTTTGTGAATATTCATGGATTGTAGGTGTAGTAGACTTGTTGGAATAAAAAAACTCATATGGGTTGTCTGACCAAAACATATTTGAAGGACCTAAGGAAAATTTTGGAAGATGTGACCAATAATTTCACTATATTAAAGTGTGTTTTAGCATGATTGTAGATAAAAACAACAACAAATTTCCAGATATGATAATGTTTAATGTCAAAAAACAACAAACAATCATTAATTATAGATGTTTCTTTAAAATATAGTGAATTGAGAGGACCTTGGATTGTTTATAGTGGATGATTAAACATTTTTATGTGATTAAAATATCATAAAGAATATCTTGGAACATGATGGAGGTGTTGTGACCTTTTTAAATGATATATCTCTAAAAATAATGTGAATTTGTTCAACTGATGTTGAACCATCATGATAGAAATCACAAGAAGTTTTATTTTTTGATCAGATCGAACATAAAAATTTTGAGTGTATTTCAATTATTAGATGAAGGAAATGAGTAAACATGCAATAAAAATAGACGTGAAATGATGAAAATTGAGGATGTAAGGATTATCATAATAGGATACAAAACTAGTATAAATTTAATTCAGATTGGAGATCCATGTAACTCCCATTTTCTCAATGCTATAGAAGAAAATAATTTATAGAACATAATACTTGGCCATATTGGTCAAAATAATTTGAGTAAGGTATCAATATAAAATATGGTTAGATATTTTTGTAAATTAAGATGATATTAAGATACAGTTGGAAAAACTAGTCATAAAGTAAAAAATGGTTCCAAGTAAGAACAATAATGCAGAGCCACAACAAAAATGTCAAATTAATTCTGTCATATTTTTGTGGTCCTATGATATATTAAGCGAAAAAAATGTGTGCTATATTTTGTAACATTTATTGATTATTAAAAAAATAGTTTTTTTAATCAAATATTTTAGGAAACCTAAATATTCAAGATCTATATGATAAATATTTAAAGGGATCTTGTGATTCACATCCAGAAATTAATATATAATAATGGGAAGGAATTCATTGGAAGAAATTTCCAATCTTATACAGAAAATTATGGGATACGATATCAATATAATTCCCCTTACACACCATGAAATGTGGATTTATCGAATGAATGAATATAAGTGTTGTGGCAATAGTGACAAAAATGCTTGCGGAGTATGGAAGATTAAAAATATTTTGGAGGGAATCAGTTTATATTGTTTTTCACATTAAAAAATGATGTTTTTTGGGATAAATTTAAATAAAACATGATATGAAATATATTATAAAACGAATCCTACTAATAGATACATTCATGTATTTTGGATCTATTTATTCAATAAAATCCAGTAAAAAATATTAGTAAATTTTATGAGAAAGCGAAGGAAAGGGTATTCCGTTGATATTTTTTGAACGGGAAAGGTTAAATATGTCATAATTAGAGACTTTAAAAAGTGAATGAATGTTATGATTTAAAAATCCATGAGATCCAAAACCATAATTTATGATTAAAATGTAATAGTTTTTGAAGATGATGATATAGAAAACCAATAGGTTTCTTAACAAGTTAGTAAAAAAATAAGTTTTTACTCAACATAGAAAGTGTTGATTCAAATAATATAAAAAATTAAGAGGGTATTTATGGAAATTAAAAAAGTAACAAAAGGTTAAGGAAGCATGTGGAAACATAGAATATCACTTGGGAAGAATCCACACCTATATATATTAGAATAAAACTAAGACATGATGAGAACCCAAAAGATCCAAATAGAAGAAGGTTGAGGTTTGAAAATCATACATCACGTATATATCATGTTGAGGATACATTAGTTTTATAATCCATTGAACATAAATATTGGATGTATTATATGTATGAAGAGATTAGTAAAATATTACAGAATTATATAATTGATCTTGTTCAAATTCCTAATGATAAAAATGTCTTTCTTACCTATAACGTCTTAAAGAAAAATCTAAATTACTAAGGAATGATTATCAAGAATGAAGATAGACTTGTATATAAGGATACAATCAAGTAGAAAGTGCTTATTTTGAATTGAATTTTTATACAGTAGTAAGTATGGATGATGTGATAAAGATCATTTTGTGTTGCATCCTATATAAAATATAACATTTATCAAATATAAGTAAAATCATCCTTTTTAAAAATTGATTTTTAATAAGAGGTATAAATTGATAAAAATAATGGGAATTTCCTAAAAAATAATGAAACTAGAGTATTTAAATTGAAGAAGGAACTTTATGGCTTGAAAAAAACCCCAAATATTGCAATTTAAATTTTGGAATCATCTTTAAGGAATTTAAAATTTATCAATGGGGAACTTGATATTAACCATTTTATCAATGAAATTGGAATTTATATGCTTTTTATAATTGTATATGTTTATGAAATCATTTTTATATATGATCATGAGACTTCTAATCAATATGTTTCTAACTAAATGAAGTATAAATTAGATAGGTCCATTCATAAAGATATGGCAATATTTTTTAGATTATATGTCTGGAAAAAAGAAAATATTATATTCTTATCCCAAGAAATATACTATAGATAATTGTTAAAGATGTTTTAAATAGAATAATCAAAGTTAGTTTCTCAATTCATTCAAGTGGGTGTGAAGTCAAATAAGAAATATTATAGAGATGATGTTATTCAAATAGAGTTTAAAATATGAATTTTGAGTTTCATTATCTCAAATCTTCTAGACTAGATATTGTATAAGTTTTGAGTCTCTATTCAATATATTATATCGATCCAAATGATTCACAATATATGAATACCAAAAGGGTTCTCAGATAAATTTAAGGGACATTAAGTTATGGGATAACTTATAATAAATAAAATAGTTCGAATCTATCTAGGTTAAGAGATGTATATTGGGTAGGTGGCTTTGATGATAGAAGTTACACTATAGGTGTAATTTTCATCTTAGGAGGGAGCTGTCTGAGTTGTAACTATAAAAATAAGAATTCATTCATATTTATTACCACAATAGACTAATATGTTGTTACAACAAGTTATTTTAATAAAATAATTTTTATTGGAAAACAATTAGTTTATTTAAGAGTGAAAATTGAAAAAACTCTCTAAATTCACTAGGATAATCAATGTTCATTATATCTTTCTCAAATTAATGTGAAAATTTCAAGATCATGATATATTGATATTTGAAATCATGACATTAAGTATAAAGTGGAATATAAAGATATAAAGTTTGAATTTATTACAAATCAATATTAATTGGTAGATATATTCATGAATGATATCTATATGGATATATTTTATACATTAAGGATCAACATGGGTTTTTAGCCACACCCACATCATTAAAAATAATTGTGAGATAATTCCCCAAGAAATTTGATTATTTAGAAAAATAGGGAGTAAAAGTGTACTCTTTTTTATCTAAAAGAACTCTCTTTTTCCTTAATTTTAATTTAAATAAAATGTTGTTGTTATTTTTCAGAGGGTGTGAATATGAATCAATTTGGTGGGAGATAATTAAAGTCACCTGTTCAAAATTTTATTCTCTTTAAGAAATATATTTTCCATAAAAATATATCCATATCTTTTAATGTAGTTTGAGGAAATTTCAAATTAAGTAATGATAATCATTGATTTCAATAGGATTTCATTGCTTAAGGTGAGGTATGGTTGACATAAAGTAACAACAGGGAGTTCGAATAGTAGTTATATTTTTTGATAGTATAAGTATTTATTTAAACCAATATTTATGAAAATAATTATAGTGACTGTAAAAACAGTGTTATGTTTAAAGATATTTGTTAATTGTGTTGAGGATAACAAATTGTTTTAAATTAGAAGATGAGTTAAATACCATTCTAAAATTACTTGCATAAAATAATTTTAAGAATAAAATAAAAATATATATATTTTATTTTTACATGAAGTATAGTTTATGAAGAATATTTGAAATTGGATTGGTAATTATACTTATTTTTCTAGGGAATTATTTTCTGGGATATTTATTTAAAAAAATTTGTAACCATAAAAAATGAGGATTTAGCTTAATCCCACACATGTGGTAGGTGGCCGCAAATGTGTTGAAGGTCCTCAGAAAACATGTTGTTGAAAGAGCATGGTCTGATAAAATTCGTATAGGATAAGGAATACAACGAATGCCTAGGACTCATGGTGCACACAATGTGGTATGTAAAGGGGTAGGTGGGTGACACCCAGACAATATCTGTTGTGTAAATTGTATCTGGGTTTTTATACTAGTTTCAAATTAATGTATTAGTTATAATGGAATATATTATATAGAAAAATTCATCTACCTTGATCATTTATGTGTAAAATGGTGTATTTAGGGTATTTTTTATATATAAAGAATGATATTTAAATAGAAACAACCAACCATTATAATGAATCCAATATATCAGATATTATTATTGTGTTTTACACTTCCACAGGACTAGGGATTACTCTAAAGAAAATTTCCCAGTTTCCATGACATCATAAAATCATTTTACATTCATCCCTCCGACCATATCTAGTAGTTAAATTGATTGAATATGGTATATATAATCAATCCAAAGTAATGAATAAAATATCAGACTTACATGATTGAAATTTTTTAATGAATGAGATAATTAAATTAAATTATTGATAAATGTTTAAATTTTGAATTCATTCATGACATTGATACTTTAAAATTATGAGGCACATAATTGTTTTTGGATATAGGTGATCTTTCCCTCTAGAAGATTCTATATTTTTCAAGAATCAATTGATAATAAAGAAAACCATGTAAAAATATTTAAAAGAAGATATCATCTTGGTTTCAAATGTGAAAAATAATTTATGTTTCATAAAAACCATTATATAAATTTTATTTTTACATTTTTAAATAGATAATTGAATTTGTAAATACACGAAGGTGAGGTGGTGGAACCACACCTATTAATACTGAGCTTCCATTAGAGATATGCTTTGTAACTCCCTGAGTTATTATGAACAATGTTTTTCAAATAAGTTAAATTTATTTGAGGGGTTTCATTGAACCCAACAAAATTTTCATATTTTAATAGATTCTACACCGTTTTAAATATGTGCTACAAAAAAATGACTTAGATTGCAGTACATGAAACACCGAGTTTCTACAAAACAATATTTTTTATTATAATTATTCAAAAAATAATGTTAATAAAAGACGTTAAACATAGAAATATGAATATTAATAACTAATTTTTAAATATTATTCATATTTTTTTATTTAAATAAAATATATTGATATTGAAATATATTATTTTTCTTTAAAATATAAATGTTTTCAAATTATTATTTTCTTTAAAGAATTGTTTTTTTTTTCATTTCTGAAAAATAATAAAATTAATTTTTTAAACATTAGAAATATAATTTCAAAAAATAAAAATAAATTCTTAATGATTAATTTCAAAATTATATTAGGCTAAATATTTTGGATTTTTCTGGAATATTTCATTTTTTGGATGAATAGTGGAAAATACTGAATTTTAATTGAAAAATACCTTTTAGTATAATTTATTTATATAGTTAAATTATATTTTATGTTGGTTATAAAGTATAAATAGTATATTTATACATCATTAAATCCAATTTAGGCCACTAGAGTCAATTTTACATTGAAATTTGGTATTAAGCATTTCAAACTTTTGAACATTTTGACGTTAAAAACCCATTGTCTCTTCTCGTTTATGGGATTAATTTTAAATTAATATCTTCCACTTATATGAATTTAAAATGAAAAAATGGATTCCATAATTGAAATAAAAAAAAGTTATAATTTCTAAAACATATAAATTAACTTTTTGAAAAAGTGATTATTGGAAGAAATTAATGTTAATTACAATGATTAATGTAAAAAAGAAGACTATTATGTGGTTAGACTTAAAACATAAGTAATTAAAATTACAATGATCTTATATAAAACTGATTTTATGTAAATATTTCATCCAAATAACTTAATATATTGGGAATGGTTCCTTATTCAACGAACATGACGTAAGGGGGACCTCCCAGTAGTGTTTACCATTTGGTATTTATAATAATGACATTGCTCCTCCTCTATAGAAGAAACTCACCCCCTAACTTATTCATACCTATAACACCATATGGATAATCCAATCCTTATCCAAGAATCTTACTAACTTCCCTTTCTTCATCCTAGAATCCTTAATGTGGCCATAAATAAAACCAATGAAGTCTTTTAGTGAAAACCAGAAATAGATACTTGAAGAAGAGGTAGCATTCATTGTAACACCCCAGGTAAATAAAGAATATGACATTTTCATATTTATCCATATTTGTGAATAAAATATTGATATGACTTTAAAGGGGACTCTATGCTCGATGACATACCCAACACGCAACAACAAGTTTCATGGGAATCTTAAATGTTTTTACATTTATCCAATAATGGATAGAGGCTTAAAATACGGAAAGAATTCAATTTTAGGCGTATATGCCCTAGTTTTCACTAAAGGTTCACTTATCGCCTTTTGATGGTGAACCATCTTTAAATATAGTTTTTTTCACTCTTAAACATTATTTTGGAGCAAATAAAACTCTTATTAAGAATCGGGACATCAAAATTTACTTTGTGTAAATTTTCGGTATCTTTCCGATAAAGTTCATTTTTTTAATGAATAGAGTAAAATGTTGTATTTTAATTCAAAACCTCTTTTTAATCTACTTTATTTATAAGATTACATTATCTTTTGAATTGGTTTTAAAGTGAAATTAGAATATATTTCTACCATTAAATCTAATAGTGGTCGTTGGAATTAATTTCACTTTGAAATCAGACTTCAACCAGTGTCAATCTTTTGATACTTATTGTTTCATAAAAACACGCTATTTGCTCTGAAAGCGGGAATTAATTATTAAATTAATTAATGTGACTTATATGTTTTGAATTTTTTAAAATAGACATCATTTTTGAATTCGGAATTTCAAAAATAGCTTAGGGTGAATTTTTGGGATTTTTCTGAAAAACATCAATTTTTTATGAATAGTGACACCACTAAGTTGTACTTATAAAAACTGATTTTTCCGTTTAAATGAAAATTTGCCATCTTTGTCTTTCGAATTTTAAAAATCCGACATACATGGTTTTCATTAAGAAGTAAAATGTGGTTCAATGGGATAAAAATAATTTTTTGGTGAATAGTAACTTATTAGGTTTTTAATCGCGATTAGAGGTAATTACTGTAGTTTACGGTAAAAATAATGTTTTAATAATATGAAATGAACTTTAAACATGTCCTAACCTCATTTGATGTGTAATGGGCGACCAAGACAAGCCATGGGTCAACTTGGGGACCCCATGGAGCCACTTTGGTTGGGAAATGACGTAAATAACTTTTTATTTAATGTAAAAGTAAAAATGACACAAACATGATATGTTTAACTAAAACAATTTTTAAGTGGGGTTATACAAGTCAGATTTTTTATTATAAATATTAATTGGAAGGATAAAATTATTTCCTACATCATTGTAATTTTTTTATAATTTTTAGACATTAAATAAATTAAATTATTTATGACATCATAATGATGCAGCGATGACATCATTATCTGACGATTTAAATAAAATGAGAAGATAATGTAAACTCTATGACCTAAAATTGTCCAAAACTTATTGTATGGGTGGATTTAGAACTTTTATCACCTTATCCACGAATTATATCAATGTGGCACCTTTTAAAACCGAAACACATTTTCAAATAAAGTAACATTTCTTACTTTGCAAAAGTGCCCCTCCTCTCCTCTTATAAAATGCCCCCACCTCTACCTCCTTACCCACACTCCCAAAGCCTTTGGCTCGGCCAACCTCTGACCATTTTGTCTCTCCACTTCCCTCTCTTACTCCTTGAAGCATCCATTTGGGCAGAAGTCTTCCCAAGGAAGCCTTTGAGCTCAAACCGAAGGGAGTTACCCGATTTGAAGGTAATGTTTTCACTTGAGTCCTTTTGTTTTATTTTGCTTCTCAAACTCCCTAAACTCTTTTTATTCATTTCTTTTGTAACAAATCCAGTATCATCAATATACTATGATGTTTTTATAAGAAGGATTCTAGCTACACTTTCACACACCTACATCTAATTGTTAAAGAACATACTGTTTCCGTGGATGGAAAATTTCGGCCTCCCGAAATGATGATTGTTCAACATTATTTTAACACCTTCAAAGGTGGACATTAAGATGACACTATATTTATATGTGATATATAATGTGTTAATTTTTTCCTTAAGCTTCTGTATTTTTCATTTTGGGCATTCCTTTATGGTTTCCATTATGGGTAAACGCGATATCTTCATTTAAGGAAGTGCGGACTACCGCCCTCTCAAAGTGATGTGATTCGTTAATGCCATACACGGGACGTATAAAGGATGGATTTAATGTTATTATATATGATGTTACACTGGAATTATTATATACCTCGATATAACTATTATTTCTTTCCATTAAAGTATGAGATAGAAATGAACGTAGCGTTCATGCGTATGTACGGCTTACCGTCTCCATGAACGGTGCATTTCATTTCTTATCCCCAAAAGTAATGTACTATTATAAGTACATGTATATAATGGATTTATATGATGAATGATACATATAAATGCTTAATATAATTCTGGAATTAAAATATACATACCTCTCATTCAGTTTTAATTCCATTAATATGACAAAGAAATGAAAGTAGCGTTCATGCGTACGTACAACATACCGTCTCCATGAACGGTGCATTTCATTTCTTACCTCTAAAAGATTATGTAATATTATAAATACATGTATATTCTGGATATATATTATATATATGATATCCAAATCTTGAATATAATTCTGGATATAATGAACATTTGACCACACGAACAACATGTAATTGTAAGAAGTCCACTTTCGACTTAAGAACCAAATATCGACAAAACAAACATTATTAACTTAAATGATTAAATAAAGTTTATAACATTAAAATAAGTGATCTAAAAGGAATAATGAACTATAAAAAGGTTCTTAATAAAGTGTAAATTAACTCATGTTTATTATTCAGGATGTTAAGGAACGATCGAGTCAAGCCAGACCCGAGGTAAGGGATCCTACACCTCTCTTTCTTTTTAAGTACACTCTTTTATGACATTCCTTTTAAGCTCATATTTCTTATTATTGGGATGTTATTTTATATTACTCCCACTGTACTTATTATCTTCATATTATGAGAGACCCTATTTCCTCTCATCAATCCATTTTGGAAGTTTTAAGTGGCGCCGTTAGGCTGCCGAATTTTCGTAAGGGATTTTTCATCTCACTTTTATTCCTGTGAGATTTATGCTACATTTGCCACAATTTCATTTGAGTGGTTTATGTACTGCCAATTATTACACTCCTTTTGTAATATAATTCCATTTATGGGTATTTATATATTCATTTTATGATACTTCTTCAATGGGGTGTACTTTTCGAAAGTTACCCAAGTCGGTAATGGAACCATTCACCCTCCTCATTTTAAAAGACTTTGTTTGTTATGTCTTTTAATTCACATACTATTATGTTGGGATATGTTCTTCTATATCCTGATTGATGTAAATTTTATTTCCAAGTGATGAGATTCTCTTTTTATCTCTCATCAACTCATTTTCTGAATTTTTAAAGTGACACCGTTAGGCTGTTGAATTTTACTAAGGGAACGTTTTAACCCAATTTTGATTTCTTTGGGTTCAACATGTAGTTATTGAATATGTCATACTTTGAATATGTGTGAGTGAACTTTTATTGTTTTACACTTAATATCCAATTATATTGGGTGTATTTATATTTGTCACACATAATTTTGATATTGATTTATCCTTAATTTAAGGATACCTTCTTTATAAGGGATTTCATCACATTTTACATCCCTATTGAGACTTCATTGTTGTTATGTACCAATTCACTCTTATTTGGTGTATATACTATCCTTTGGAATACTATATCATGAATGGATTTATTCTCATGATATTATAAAGTTTTGATTAAATGTTATTCCTCAATTATTGTATTCAAGTGTCTCTAATTTTGGTAAATACCCTTTGACCAAAATATCACTTTAAATGTTTTAATGATTTGTTCTTATTAATATCGATGTTTTCAAAATTGTTTTAAGGATTTATTTATATGGATATTAATGGTTTAAAATGTTAAAAGCATCAAGGTGGTATGGGACACTTTGATTCAAAATTCTCCTTATTAAATGTTTTAAATGGTTTTGGAAATGGTTTCTTTTTGAACGGATTCATTATTTCATTATAATAAAATGTTATATTGAGATTGAAATGTGGAAATGTTATGTTTCCTTTATACATGTTTTATGTGATACATTTATGTTATGGTTAGTGGGCATTGTAATGAAAACGGGTGGTTCCGTGATAAACTAAGGGCGGGTGAGCCCGATATATCTCTCCAATGCATTGGGTAACGCGAATGAGTGAAACGTTAAGGTTTCTCTGAAGAGATTTAGGGAATATACTGTGATGGGTATTCCAAACGTAACCAAGAGGGTTACTCCCTACGTAAGAATGTTATGAATGCCTCAAGTTACCTTTATGTCTTATGATTTCTATGATCTATTCATGGTTTGATGAGGTATGTTAAAGTGCCTATGTTTTATAGGTAAATTATGATTTCATTCTTATGTATATATGAACTCATGTTTCCTTTCCATATTTTTATAACCCTTACTGAGCTTTTTATGCTCATCCCAAGTTTTTGAAATGTTTTTCACAGGTCAAGGGAAAGATACATGATGTGATGATAGTGTCAAAGATATGTCAAGAAAGAATCCCTGTTTTATTTTCAATATGTTTCCGTTGATGGGAAGAATGAATACTATCTTTTATGTAACCAATTTGTTTAAATGTGGAATGTAATTCAAGTTTCATGATCTAATTCTCTAAAACTCTAAACATAAAAGATCCTCAATGTGTAATCTTGTAATAACTCAATATTAAGTAAGGTTTAAGGCTGGGGCCTTATAGTTGGTATCAAAGGTCGGTTTAGATAACTTTAGAGTTTATGGTATTCTTTAAGCATAAGTGACATTACCATAATGGTTAGGATTTCAGAAATAGTCCTAGTTTTAGATAAATTGAATGAGTAAGTATATCTTAGTGTTTATCTTACTCATTATTACATGATGGTTTTGTTGATATACTCACACTGACCTTTTTGGTTTTAGTAAATGGCTGGTTCTAGCAGGCACCAAAGTAACAGTGGATGTGAAGGAAACTGTGACAGTTTTTTGAGCAAGCAACTGAATGATATGGGAGTTGCAATGACAACTCTTGTGATTATCCTCAACCAACAATTTGGAGTCATGATTGACCACCTAAACCTTGGATATTTCTCTAAGGAATCATATATGCAAGAAACAAATCCCTACGGAAGTACAGGTAATAATCATAAAGGTAAGTGTGTTAAAAAACCTATGTGTCAAAGATGTGGAAAGAAACACCTAGGAAAATGTTTCAAAGGGAGAGAAATATGCTGTAGATGTGGAAATGAAGGTCATAAAGCAAGAACCTTCCATGGAAAAAGGAAGCATCCAGTTGACTCGAGGAAAGGGAAAGAAGTTCTTTCTAAGGGATCAATTGAATGTTTTAAATGTGGTGTACATGGTCATTATGAAAACACATGTCCTATGAAGAAGTTTCATGAATGGGGTCACCAAGAGCGTACAATTGTTCGTTTACCAATACCTAATGCCATTCCGATTGAGGATGAAGAAACTGACAATGACCAATCAAAGGTATGTACTATTTCATGACTATTGTTTTCCTATTTTGGAATCTTAGGATATGATTCATGATTTTGTTTGTAGGAAAGAGGTACTTCAGAATAAGTTGGAAAGGAATGGTTAATGGATAATGAAGAATGTTGAATGAGTAAGATGTCAACATATAAGGGCTTCAATAGTTATGGTGAAATTCTTAAGAGTATTAAGTCTCTTTTGATGATGGGGTTACATTAGAAGACTTTTTATATTATGTGTAACCCTGATGTTTAATATAGGCAAATTTTATTCAAGGAATAGTTATCTTTACTTTTGTAGACACAGTTATAAAGAACCATTTGGGTTTATATGATCCTTACTTTTGAGGTAATTATGGGTTACTATATGTTATGATTGAAGTGAAAGGCATGAGATAAAATTGAGGTTAAATTATGTTATGGTTATTTTTGATGATTTTATCCCTTTTTGGGGAATGATTTGAGAATTATATAGTTTTGGAAAAAGGACAACACGTAGACCGTGTGATTACCCGTCGCGTCGGACAAAGCTGCGGGAATCGAACCCACAATCAAAGTGCAACTGGTATTTATCGCCTACCACTGGACTACATGAAGTCCCTGGTTAGTTTGACTGATTCTTTTTAGTTATATGATTTTATGAATTAAGAGTAAGTTGATTTTGGGTTATTTATGAAAATGATTAACCTATCATGGAGGATATGTGATTAGGATAATTACTTTTCAATACGAGACTTTAGGAGCAACTGATGTTGTTTGGAGATAAATGTTACGATTTAACTTGGAAGCCTATGTGACTAAATCCTTCAAATATTTGGGTTTCAATCTAATATTGGTTTAATTCGAAGAATTTTATGGAAAAATTGTTTATCGGATGGTCCTCGTTGAACTTTAGGTTTTGTTGGACAAATTTTGGAGATTAAGCATGGAATTTCTTTTTAATGGGTTATCCTTTTCTGGATTATCTGACCTTGTACTAACCTTTTTGGTTTTGGTTTTGGTTAAAGCCTAAAGACATGGGATGTGTATAGTTCTCTTTCGTGGATTAGGTGATTCTCTAGAAGTTGATTATAGTACTCTTAATACGATGAAGTCTCCCTAAATACTCATCTTTTGGAAAAAATATGAGTTTGATTATGGAATCTAGTAAAAGTTGAAAGTCAACATGATAAGTGATTATGTTTCCTTATGAATAAATTCCCCAATAAAAAGTAACTTAAAACAAAAATGTTGTCTATTAACTTTTCCTACTGGGGAATCGAATACCGTTTAACCCATCACAAGTTTGTGATTTTCTTGTGGTTAACTTTCTCCTAAACATGTTTTCTATCACTCTCCATCAGAACATGACCCTATGTTTTATCCTCCATGTCCATGTTTTCCTACATGGAGTCCTAGTATGGGTTAACTCGGGTGACCTCTGTGCTTATCTTTCTTTATTTTAAAGTGATTGTTTTACCGACTCTTGTTCCGATTTGGGACTTTCAAGAATGTTTCCAAGATCAATTTTAAAAAATTGCGAGGACGCAATTTCCAAAAGGGGGAAGGATGTAACACCCCAGGTAAATAAAGAATATGACATTTTCATATTTATCCATATTTGTGAATAAAATATTAATATGACTTTAAAGGGGACGCTATGCTCGATGGCGTACCCAACACGCAACAACGAGTTTCTTGGGAATCTTACATTGCACTCTAATAATAAAATAATATTATTTTAAATGGTAGTTAACATGTAGCCGTTTTATTGGCGGGAATGGATAGAAATAACTAAAATATGATTATATATGTTTATAAATGTTTTTACGTTTATCCAATAAAGGATATAGGCTTAAAATACGGAAAGAATTCAATTTTAGGCGTATATGCCCTAGTTTTCACTAAAGGTTCACTTATCGCCTTTTGAGGGTGAACCGTCATTAAATATAGTTTTTTCACTCTTAAACACTCTTTTGGACCAAATAAAACTCTTATTAAGAATCGGGACATCAAAATTTACTTTGGGTAAATTTTTTGGTATCTTTCTGATAAAGTTCATTTTTTTAATGAATAGAGTAAAATGTTGTATTTTAATTCAAAACCACTTTTTAATATAATTTATTTATATAATTAGATTATCTTTTGAATTGGTTTTAAAGTGAAATTAGAATATATTTTTACCATTAAATTCAATAGTGGTTGTTGGAATTAATTTCACTTTGAAATCAGACTTCAACCTGTGTCAATCTTTTGATACTTATTGTTTCATAAAAACACGCTATTTGCTCTGACAGCGAGAAATAATTGTTAAATTAATTAGTGTGACTTATATGTTTTGAATTTTGTAAAATAGACTTCATTTTTGAATTCGGAATTTCAAAAATATCTTAGGGTGAATTTTTGGGATTTTTCTGAAAAACATCAATTTTTGATGAATAGTGACACCACTAAGTGGTACTTATAAAAACTGATTTTTCCGTTTAAATGAAATTTTTCCATCTTTGTGTTTTGAATTTCAAAAATAAGACATACATGGTTTTCATTAAGAATTAAAATGTGGTTCAATGGGATAAAAATAATTTTTTGGTGAATAGTAACTTATTAAGTTTTTAATCGCGATTAGAGGTAATTAGTGTAGTTTACGGTGAAAATAATGTTTTAATAATATGAAATGAACTTGAAACATGTCCTAACCTCATTGGATTTGTAATGGGAGACCAAGAAAATCCATGGGTCAACTTGGGGACCCCATGGAGCCACTTTGGTTGGGAAATGACGTAGATATCTTTTTATTTAATGTAAAAGTAAAAATGACACAAACCTGATATGTTTAACTAAAACAATTTTTAAGTGGGGTTATACAAGTCAGATTTTTTATTATAAATATTAAATGGAAGGATAAAATTATTTCCTACATCATTGTAATTTTTTTATAATTTTTAGACATTAAATAAATTAAATTATTTATGACATCATAATGATGCAGCGATGACATCATTATCTGACGATTTAAATAAAATGAGAAGATAATGTAAACTCTATGACCTAAAAATGTCCAAAACTTATTGGATGGGTGGATTTAGAACCGTTATCACCTTATCCATGAATTATATCAATGTGGGACCTTTTAAAACCGAAACACATTTTCAAATAAAGTAACATTTCTTACTTTCCAAAAGTGCCCCTCCTCTCCTCTTATAAAAGGCCCCAACCTCTACCTCCTAACCCACACTCCCAAAGCCTTTGGATCGGCCAACCTCTACCCATTTTGTCTCTCCACTTCCATCTCTTACTACTTGAAGCATCCATTTGGGCAGAAGTCTTCCCAAGGAAGCCTTTGAGCTCAAACCGAAGGGAGTTACCCGATTTTAAGGTAATGTTTTCACTTGAGTCCTTTTGTTTTATTTTGCTTCTCCAACTCCCTAAACTCTTTTTATTCATTTCTTTTGTAACAAATCCAGTATCATCAATATACTAGGATGTTGTTATAAGAATTATTCGAGATACACTTTCACAAACCTATATCTAATTGTTAACGAACATACTGTTTCCGTGGATGGAAAATTTCGGCCTCCCGAAACGATGATTGTTCAACATTCTTTTAACACCTTCAAAGGTGGCCATTAAGATGACACTATATTTATATGTGATATATAATGTGTTTATGTTTTCCTTAAGCTTCTGTATTTTTAATTTTGGGCATTCCTTTATGGTTTCCATTATGGGTAAACGTGATATCTTCATTTAAGGAAGTGCGGCTACCGCCCTCTCAAAGTGATGTGATTCGTTAATGCCATACATGGGATGTATAAAGGATGGATTTAATGTTACTATAAACAATGTTACACTGTAATTATTATATACCTCCATATAACTATTATTTATTTCCATTAAAGTATGAGATAGAAATGAACGTAGTGTTCATGCGTATGTACGGCTTACCGTCTCCATGAACAGTGCATTTCATTTCTTATCCCCAAAAGTAATGTACTATTATAAGTACATGTATATAATGGATATATATGATGAATGATACATATAAATGATTAATATAATTCTGGAATTAAAATATACATACCTCTCATTCAGTTTTAATTCCATTAATATGACAAAGAAATGAAAGTAGCGTTCATGCGTACGTACGGCATACCGTCTCCATGAACGGTGCATTTCATTTCTTACCTCTAAAAGATTATGTAATATTATAAATACATGTATATTATGGATATATATGATATATATGATATCCAAATCTTGAATATAATTCTAGATATAATAAACATTTGACCACACGAACAACATGTAATTGTAAGAAGTCCACTTTCGACTTAAGAACCAAATATCGACAAAACAAACATTATTAAATTAAATGATTAAATAAAGTTTATAACATTGAAATAAGTGATCTAAAAAGAATAATTAACTATAAAAAGGTTCTTAATAAAGTGTAAATTAACTCATGTTTATTATTCAGGATGTTAAGGAACGATCGAGTCAAGTCGGACCCGAGGTAAGGGATCCTACACCTCTCTTTCTTTTTAAGTACACTCTTTTATGACATTCCTTTTAAGCTCATATTTCTTATGATTGGGATGTTATTTATATTACTCCCACTGTAATTATTATCTTCATATTATGAGAGACCCTATTTCCTCTAATCAATCCATTTTGGATGTTTTAAGTGGCGCTGTTAGGCTGCTGAATTTTCATAAGGGATTTTTCATCTCACTTTTATTCCTGTGATATTTATGCTACATTTGCCACAATTTCATTTGAGTGGTTTATGTACTGCCCATTATTACACTACTTTTGTAATATAATTCCATTTATGGGTATTTACTTATTCATTTTATGACACTTCTTCAATGGGGTGTACTTTTCGAACGTTACCAAAGTCGGTAATGGAACCAATCACCCTCCTCATTTTAAAAGACTTCATTTGTTATGTATTTTAATTCACATACTATTATGTTGGGATATGTTCTTCTATATCCTGATTGATGTAAATTTTATGTCCAAGTGATGATATTCCCTTTTTATCTCTCATCAACTCATTTCATGAATTTTTGAAGTGACACCGTTAGGCTGTCGAATTTTACCAAGGGAATGTTTTAACCCAATTTCGATTTCTTTGGGTTCAACATGTAATTATTGAATATGTAATCCTTTGAATATGTGTGAATTAACTTTTATTGTTTTACACTTAATATCCAATTATATTGGGTGTATTTATATTTTTCACACATAATTTTGATATTGATTTATCCTTAATTTAAGGATACCTTCTTTATAAGGGATTTCATTACATTTTACATCCCTATTGAGACTTCATTGTTGTTATGCACCAATTCACTCTTATATGGTGTATATACTGTCCTTTGGAATATTATATCATGAATCCATTTATTCTCATGATATTATAAAGTTCTGATTAAATGTTATTCTTCAATTATTGTATTCAAGTGTCTCTAATTTTGGTAAATACCCTTTGACCAAAATATCTCTTTAAATGTTTTAATGATTCGTTCTTATTAATATCCATGTTTTCAAAATTGTTTTAAGGATTTATTTATATGGATATTAATGGTTTAAAATTTTAAAATCATCAAGGTGGTATGGGACACTTTGATTCAAAATTCTCTTTATTAAATGTTTTAAATGGTTTTGGAAATGGTTTCTTTTTGAACGGATTCATTATTTCAATATAATAAAATGTTATATTGAGATTGAAATGTGGAAATGTTATGTTTCCTTTATACATGTTTTATGTGATACGTTTATGTTATGGTTCTTGGGCATTGTTATGAAAACGGGTGGTTCCGTGATAAACTAAGGGCGGGTGAGCCCGATATAGCTCTCCAATGCATTGGGTAACGCGAAGGAGTGAAACGTTAAGGTTTCTCCGAAGAGATTTAGGGAATATACTGTGATGGGTATTCCAAACATTACCAAGAGGGTTACACCCTACATAAGAATGTTATGAATGCCTCAAGTTACCTTTATGTCTTATGATTTCTATGATTTATTCATGGTTTGATGAGGTATGTTAAAGTGCCTATGTTTTATGGGTAAATTATGATTTCATTCTTATGTATATATGAACTCATGTTTCCTTTCCATATTTTTATAACCCTTACTGAGCTTTTTATGCTCATCCCAAGTTTTTTAAATGTTTTTCACAGGTCAAGGGAAAGGTACATGATGTGATGATAGTGTCAAGGATGTGTCAAGAAAGAATCCATGTTTTATTTTCAATATGTTTCCGTTGATGGGAAGAATGAATATTGTCTTTTATGTAACCAAGTAGTTGAAACGTGGAATGTAATGCAAGTTTCATGATCTAATTCTCTAAAACTCTAAACCTGAAAAGATCCTCAATGTGTAATCTTGTAATAACTCAATATTATGTAAGGTTTAAGGCTGGGGCATTATATTCATCAATGAATGTTTTTTATTATTTCCTACTAAAACCACCTAAATAATTTTTATATGTTGATTATATTATACAATTAGAATATTAAATAATATGAGATGATATTATGTTAATAGTACCACCTAAAAATTCACAGAAATCCATAGAATGGGATATACAATCATCATTCATGTGTATGGTGGACTACTATCTCGTGAACCGATGTCTTTCATTCATCAATTACCACTTATAAAGGATGGGAATAATGATTGTTTTATAGTGTATATTTTATATTTATGATTTTTATGGTTTTTTTTGTGATAATGTAATTGTTATATCCCATGTTCCATGATTCTTTCCATATTGTGGGAATACGATAACATCTTTTATATGTACGATGGACTACTACATTGCAAAGCGATGTGATTCATTTATTCATTACATGGAATTTATTAAGTATGGATTTAATAAAAATATGTGATTTATATGACATAAAAATTAATCTTCAAATATAATGTACGATATAATTTTATTTCTTCTAATCCTATAATAAAATAAAAATATCATTCTTGTGTAAGTATGGCCAACTTTCTCCGTGATCTGTGTATTGTATTTACTAATTCAATATTTTATATATTATTATAAATAAATATATTATTAATATATGATATTTATATAATAATTAAAATTATAGAGATAATTAAATCATGATTAATGTAAGGTGACCCTACACATGTCCAATCAAAACATATACAAAAAAACAAAGTGCTTATTACTCGAAAGGTAACTTTAACATAGAAATTTTAATAAATGGGTAATAAAAGGCCATAATAAAATAATATATGGAATTATATAATTTAATTTGGTTCTGTAATAGATTTATAATAATTTTTTATTTATTATAAAGGTGGATCAAATGAGTATGATGAGATTCAAAACGTAAGACAATTGATTTCCTTCTCAAAATTTTTTTTTGTGAGATGCATTCCATGCTAACCAAAAATTTCTTGAATGTGGTGTGTGTACTTAAAAAGGATGTATTTTATTATTATTATAATAAAAAATATTCTTATTTACCTAACCTTTTTATGATATATCATTCCAAGGGTTTGGTTAAAATGTTACCAATGTGGTAAATTATTTTTTGTCTCAATTTTCCCTCTTTGAAACACATGTTAGATTTTGAACCTATATTATTTTATGAGGATAATATATAAACCCATTGACATGTAATATAATGAATATAATTAATTTAATGATATTTTATGCTTCCGAAATTGTTATTCTATCATGGTGTTAATGATTCAAAGTTACCAAAGTGATAAGTGTTTATTGCTAAAATCTCATCATCTATTAGGAATTTTAATGTTTATACATCCATTGATGAAATCTTATGATCCATATCTAAAGAATTATCATTAAATTTATTCTAATTTTTTAATAATGATATATTCATTCAATGGTGCTATTTTTCAAATCTATTTTACTTTAGATAAGAAAGAAATTGTTTTAAGAAAATTAAACATTATTTCTCTCGTTGGTTAGAGATTTATTTTATCCCAAAGACATATTTTCTGAAAATAATTTCAAAAACGTTATAGTAGTGTTCTATGATTGTTAATATAAAATTTTACCCATGTTTCAATTTTTTTAAAATGGATTCAAGTTAAATACTCTTAACATTTTCCAATCATTTCTCTTTTAAATTCTAATGACAATATTTATTAATAATAATTATTTCAACGTGTATGAATTGGAAATGAATCTACAATTCCATGACTAATAACTTATTATAATAATAATATATATGTTTTGAAATTTATTTCTAAATATAGGTATGTTAAAATTTTATTATTCTATAAAAATAATTTTTCAAATGAGAAAGAAAATTTTCCTCAAGAAATTTTTTTAAAAGATCATTCAAAATTATTTTCAATATGTGATAACATCTGTTGGTGTAATAAATTCCTTATTTGGGATATAATCCAAGAAGACTATTCAAATTCCTTTTTAAATGGTTTATATTTTTTTTGCAATTATGTTTAAAAATCTCATTTTTCTTTCATGTGGTATACAATGAAATAATTGTCATGAAAACTGCTTCTTATCATAGGTTATATTATGATGAAATAATTATAGAACCTTTCTATTTTCCATAGGTTATGATGTGATGAAATATCTATGATTACAATTCAATTTCATGGTTTATGAAATAATAATTTTTTTTATGATCTTGTGGAAGACATATTTAAAATTTCATTAAGTGATGGTATGATATATATCTCCCTCAAAATAACTGGGTAAAGAATTATATTTCATGAGATAGACATGTTTAGAATGGGGTGTTAGGAATATTTTTTAAAGGAATTTGTCCACTAATATGGCCTTGGGATTGAACCTTGACTACAAATATCATTTGGGGAGTGAACCCATTTTTCTATGATATCCTTTTCAGTGATCATTGGATACTTTTAAAATCATTTTGCAAGTTTATATGTATGCCACGATTTCAGGTATTATTCATATGTTATTCTTTCATTGATTATGTTATTGTTTCTGTTATGATCCATGTCTAATCCAATGCTAATATTTAATAACAAACCCTTGTATATTATCTTTTATACATAGGTTATAATCTTTAAATGATATACTTATGTTCTTATACCCTTATATTCATTTTAAAATTATTTATCTTCCATGTTTACCCTTATTGTCCATTTGAGTTCACCATTTCTTAAGATTCATTTTCCAAGGATATAAAGATATGTATTCTGTATGATGTCTCTATGTAGTGATCTTGTTATTAATAAAATAGTGGTGGATGATGTATCTCACCTATGCAGAAATGATTATGTTTCCATTATTCCAAATGCACTAAACTAATACTGTCTTTTGGCATGTTTTTGTGTAATATATGAAATATTAAAAAAATTATGTAATGTATTTTTATGAAGTGTGTAGGTTGATAAAGATGGAATCTAATAAAAAAAATTTCAACCATTCAAATATAAGATGTTAAAACCTTATTGAGATCCCTATAGACATGTCTCTAAGGATATGTCTAAGGATGAGTCACTGTATAAGAAAATGTCTTGGAATTTTAGAAAAGGATAGAGTGAGTGGTTTCCAATTAATACATCCTCATTTAGATACTAAAATTATATGTGTATATTGAACATATGAATCAAGTGGAATAAACCTAAAAAATATCATATTGAGCTAGACTTGATCGGGAAATGGTGCACGAAAAGGGGCCATGCTACACACCTAGTTTGACACTCATGTGGGATATGCCTTGGAAATTGATAAAATATTGATGAACCATCATGGAGTAATTTGGATATGAATAAAAAAATATAAACCTAATTTGACATAGAAGGGTCAAAATTTATATATCCTATGAGTTATTTCTATGATTATGTAGTTTCCCACTATAATTATTATTTGTAATATTATGATTTTTGGTTTTAGTAAATGGATGAAACTTGGAGAAACCATGTCAATCATTAGTATTAGGATAAATACAATGATTATCTTTAGGAGAATCCTAATTTCATTTGATATGGAATGAAAAATATCTTTTCTATGCTAAAAAACATTCTCAATATATGAATCACGCTCGACTCCCATATGTTAAAATGGGGGAAAATGTTTTGTTGATTACTTCATGAGGAAACATCCACCTTCTTTGAATGGGCCTTATGATCCCTTAGTTGTTGAATAATGGACCAGTGCCAATGAAAAAATATTATTTATTACTTGTGTTTAGAACATGATAAAGTCATTTTGGTTGTCAACCATTTAGAAGGTGAAGCAAACCAATGGTGTACTATTATCAAGAATATGAAGCAACAATCACTACGGCAAAAAAGGCATTTAGTGGCAGTTTTTTTTCGTTTTGCGGTGGTTTAAACCGCAGCTTAATCGATTGGCGGCGTTTTGGAAAAACCGCCGGTAAATCGTGCGTCGGGAAACTATTCGCGGCGGTTTTTTAGCGGCGATATAAACCGCCGCTAAATGATTTATCGGGAGTTTTTTTGTTAATTTTTTTAATTTTTTTAATTTTTAATTATATATATATATATATATATTTATTTATTTATATTTTTCGTATTTATTTTTTTATATTTTTCGTACTTATATATATATATATATATATATATATATATATATATTTTTCGTATTTATTTATATATTTATTTATCTACTTATTTATATATTTATTTCATATTTATTTTATTTATCTATTTATTTTATTTATGTATTTTATTTATGTATTTATTTATTTAGTTTATTTAGTTTATTTATTTATTTATGTATTTATTTTATTTTATTTATTTTATTTATTTTATTTATTTTATTTATTTTATTTATTTTATTTATTTTATTTATTTTATTTATTTTATGTATTTTATTTTATTTATTTTATTTATTTTATTTATCTATTTTTCGTATTTATTTATTTATTTATTGTATTTATTTATTTATTTTATTTTCTTTATTTAATTTATTTTTTTAATTTCGTATTTATTATTTATTTTTTTTATTTATTTATTTATTTCGTATTTTTTTATTTACTTTATTTATCCATGCATGCACATCCCATGCACATGCACATGCACATGCATACCCATGCAATATAAAGAAATTCGGCGTTTGGTGAGATTTGAACCCCTACCTCTTGCATATTTTTCAAAGACTTTACCACTCCAGCAAGCTCGCCATGTGGTTAATAAACAGAATTTAATATACTTAAATATATTAATTGAAAAAACAAATAATTCATAAATAATAGATATAAACTCAATAATAATAAATAATAAATAAATAATAAATAATAAATAATAAATAATAAATTAATAATAAATAATGAATAATAAATAATAAATAAAAAATAATAAATAAATAATAAATATTAAATAAATATAAATAATAAATAATAAATAATAAATAATAAATAATAAATAATAAATAATAAATAATAAAGAATAAATAATAAATAAATATAAATAATAAATAAATATAAATAATAAATAATAACTAAATAAAAATAATAAATAATAAATAAATATAAATAATAAATAAATATAAATAATAAATAATAAATAAATAATAAATAATAAATAAATATAAATAATAAATAATAAATAATAAATAAATAAAAATAATAAATAAAAATAAATAAACATAAATAATAAATACTAAATAATAAATAATAAATAATAAATAATAACTAATAAATAAATATAGATAATAAATAATAAATAATAAATAATAAATAATAAATAACCAGTTACAAATAATAGATAATAAATAAATTAAAGTATATTATAAATAATAAATAATAAATAATAAAGGAAACACATGAAAAAGTATGAAAAGACGTGATAAGGGATGAAAAATCATGAAAACGCATGAAAAAGGATGGAGAAACATATAAAGATGAAGCATTAGAAAAAATGAGAACGCATGAATACTCGTAACAACTCTGGAAAACTCCTTAATAATTCAACATAATTATCATAATAACCCATAAAAAACCATTGATAAAGATAACAAGTCATGGAAACCCAAATAAACAGTAATAAATGGAGCTACCGTTAAAACCCGTTAAAACGATAATAAAGAGACAAAAACATTGGACTCACATTAATGAAGATAACTTATGATCCGAGAGTTCGTTTTAGATCCGCGACCTGTCAAATCAAAGATCCTGAAACGCTCTTCAACCTGAAAGGTGAAAGTGTACGAATGGACAGACGGATCGAAAGTTATGACCATTTAAAAAAAGCTGACGGAGAACGGGTGATAGAAATGAGGCATCGAAAAACATAACAAACCCGATACCCACTAAAAAGGCCATAACATATGATCTAGGAGTGCATGTGGGCGCCACGACTAGTCAAAATGAAGCTCATGGAACGAGGTATGATCTGGCGGGTGGAGGAGGCCAAAAAGACACACAGATCGAAAGTTAGGTCTGTTTGAAGACAAGTTTGACGAAACACTAGTGACGAAAATGGGGTTTTAGAGGTCTTCAGAGGGGTTTTGGGGTTGAAAAACATGACAAAAGTTTTTTTGTGTTGAATTGGTGCGTAACTCTCTTCGCTGGCTTCGATTTAATATGTGGTAGATCCCAAACGGACACCCGGAGCGAATGTTATGGCTGTTTGAAGTTGGAGAACTTTTTTCAACTTTCTTATAACTCTAATATCTTCCACACCTTAAACTGTCTCACGGTTTTGATTATATGTGCCTTTATATCTCTTCATGAACTTTTATTTGACTAGTCGTGGCACTTCAACGGACGTCCGGATCAAAAGTTATGGTCGTTTTAGCAGCGGTTTGTTCGGGGCGGTTCTTAAAACCGCCGCGAAATGGCGGCCCGAAAACGTGTTTCGCGGCGGTTTTAAAAGCCGCCGCGAAAAAACCGCTGCTAAACGGCGGTTTTCTTGTAGTGAATATGCGATTGACTCCAAGGATTGGAACGGGTTGAAGAACTTATTTTTCAATAATTACTTTCCTCATGTTATTCATAGAAATATAGAGAAGTATTTCTTTGAGTGAAAGAAAATAAATGAAGAATCTATCAATACCTAACAGGATAACTTTACAAGACCTTTGAGTTGTGGTTATATTATTATTATCTAACATAAGAGTAAGGTTGGTTGATTATTCAGTGGCTTAAATCCAAGTCCCCCAATGATGTTTTCTGTAAAATAATTCATTAGCTATAATGTTATTGTGCATATTCCTATCATGGTGTAAATATAGCATAAATTTACATGTCAAAATCATGGTTTTAAAAAGAAAATAATGTTACAATTCAATAAAAAATAATAAAACCATGTAGAGAAGAATATTGTATTTTCTTTATGCTCTATGTGTCATAAGAAGTATGAAGGAAATTTTCTTAAGAGGTCTAATAAATGTTTTAAGTGTGTGAAGATAATTTATTTGGCATTTGATTGCAGATGTGATGGGCGGAAGTAAGCTAACAATTAGTACAAAGGGAAATGGTCAAAAAATAAACCTCACCAACATTAGTGATTCATGTGTATGGAAAATGGGAATTATGCTAAAAAGATCCCAAACCTGAGGGTTAATAATTATGATGGATGTCAGTGACCTTTTAAGCTAGGGGAAAGGTTAAATATCATGTGATCACTGTCTCTAACAAGGGGTACATTAATGACATGATCAAAGGTACACATACCATCCACTATATAATTACTAATGTCTTTTTTTTATTCTGGATCTACCCACTATTTTATATCTATGTAATTCACTAAGGGTATTAAGATTCCACCAAAACAATTAGATGAGTAATTATCATTGAAAACTCAAATTGGTATGATGATTAAATCTCAAGTCTATTCATACCAGGATGACATTTATTGGAATGTGCTCCTATAAAAACATTTCATTCTTACTTCAGTTGAATTTGATGACAATATAGGAATGTATTTGTTCTCTCTATATAAATCCCACATTTATTTTCAAGGAAGGAAAGTGACATTTTATATAGCAAACCGAATTATGATCGTGTATCAATGTAATGATATATGAACTTGATATGGATATTATATCAAGTGGTAAGGTCATAATAACTATTTAGATAGCGTGCCTATCTCAAATTGTTGAGGATAAATTATATATCTATGATAAACCTATTGTTTAGATTTTTTTGATATATTTTTGGAAGAATTTTTTAGTGTTCCACCAAAATATGATTTTGAGTTATCAATATAAATCATACCTGGTTCGACATCCATTTCAATGTCTCTATATAGGATTTAACCAATTGAGTTATAGGAACTGAAGAAGAAAATCTATGAAATTCGTTATAGGGTAATCATTCATTCATATGTATCACCATGGGGTTAACCTTAACTTTTTGTAAAAATTAATGTCGGATCAATGAGACTATGCACTGATTATTAGGATTTTAACAAGATCTTGATCAAGAATAAGTATACTCTTCCCCATATTGATGACTTGATTGATTATATATATAGAGATCAATACATTTCCAAGACTAGAATTCATTTAGGATATCATCAATTGAGGGTTATAAATAAGAATATACCCAATATTAAATTCCATATAAAAATTATGGACACCATTAATATATTGTGATTCATTTTGGTCATACTAGTTCATTTTCTATCTTTATGGATTTAATTAACAGAGTATTTATATATTTCCTTGTCTAGATTATGGTTGTCTTTATAGATGATATTCCTATCTATTCAAAGAGAATATAAGAGCATGAATAACTCATGATAATTACACTAAAGTCCATATGAAAGGAGAAACCGTAAATAAATTTTACAATGTCAGAATTTTGGAAAGGACCGATTTCATTTTTTGGGTTGTATAATCTCAATTGAGGGTATATCAGTAGATCCTCAAATGTAGAGTATATTGAATGTTGTCCTAGACTAACCATGGTGACTAAAATCCTTAGTTTTCTTTGTTAATATGGAAATTATTAATGGTTTATGTAGAATTTATCATGTCTATCAAATCCTATGACCAAGTTAACTCATAAGGGTTACATGTTCTTCTGGATTGATTAACATGAGGAAAATTTTATGGAACTGAAGAGAAGGGTATTAATGCACCTATGCTTACATTCCCCTATAGTGGATAAGGGCTTATAATCATTAGTGATTTATTCAAAAATGGATTTTGATTTGTTCTTATGAAGAATATAATGGTTAAAAAATGTATTGAGAAAACTGAAAATTCAAGATCAAAATTATGAAAATCATGATTTTGGAGTTAGCATAGGTTAATTTTTTATTAAAATATTGTGGAATTATCCTTAAGATGAAAAGTGTGATATATATACCATACAAAAAATATTATTGTATATATCCATACAAAAGGAGTTGAACATGCACAAGAGAAAATAGTTTGTGTTGATTAGGGATTATGTCCACTCAATATGTTACCACCCTAGTAAATAGAACAAGGTGACCAATGCTTTGACATGAAAGGATCGTGCTATATTATCCATAATGGAGATCACAAAATTCCCCGTTTTTATGGATTTGCAAAGTATAGACAAAGAAATATTGATGTAACGGGGAAAATATCATCTTTCTCCACTGAATGTTTAAACATCTATCTAAGTCAATAATAATGTTGCACATGAGAAATATGTAGTGATGAAAATAATGATAAAAAAGTTATTGAGTTTAAGCTTGATCATGAATGAATGATATGGTTCAATAACTATGTATGTATTCCATCTATAAAAAATTTGAGGAATATTATTTTAGAGGAAGCTCATAAATATTCATTCTCTATTAATCCTTGAAGTGTGAAGATGTATATATATTTGAAGGAATACTTCTAGTGGTGTGAAATGAAGAGAGATATCATAGTGTTTTTATCATGGTGCTTGGTATTTCTACTAGTTAAGGATGAGTAACAGTAGTCTAATTAAATGTTGAATCCATTACCCATACTTGAAGGAAAATAGGAAAAGATAATATATATTTTTTCAGTAGAATCCCCAATCCTCTAAATGGAAAATATTAATATGGGTTGTAGTTGATTTCCTTACTAAGTCATCACACTTCATAGCCATCAGAGAAGGCTTCTATCATGATCATCTTGATCAGATATACATTAATAAAGTGGTAAGGCTGGATAGAGTACCAAATATCATTATATATGATGGGGATATATGTTTTTCTTCAATGTTATTATGAAGTCATCAATAAGACCATAACACATAATTGAGTTTCAACACTAAATATCACCATCAAACTGATAGTGATTATAAAAGAACAATCCAAACCGTAGAGGATATGTTGAGCTTTTTTCATTAGAATTCGAAGGTGTTTGGAGTCAACACCATACTCTAGTTTTGTTTTGTTTCAAAAATATCTATAACTCAAGAATATAAATAGATCATTATGAATACCTTTATGGAAAGAGATATAGAGCTCCAACGTGTTGGAATGGATTTAAATATTGAATGTTACCTAGAACTGAGATAGCAGATGAAATGGATGAGAAGGTAAGAAAAATTCAACAACATATCATTATATCTCATAGTTGGAAAAACATTATACAGATAACCATCAGTGTGATCAATAATTTTAGGTTAGTGATAAGGTTTTTCATTTAATATCTCCATAGAATATATCTATGAGATTCAAAAACAAATAGAAGCTTATCCCTATGTATATTTTTCTTTCTGAGTTCATTGATTGAGTAGGGATGGTTTATTCATAACATTGTACTCCAAATATACCTCTATAAATTCCATGATGTCTTCCATTTATCTCTCTTTAGGATGTATATACCTGATCCTTAACATCTATTGAACTCAAAGGTCATACCACTGGAGCATGATCTTTCTCATGAGAAACAAACGGTGGAGAATCTAGATCATACAAAGAAATATTTATGACGAAAGACCACTCACCTGATCAATGTTCTGTGGTGACACCAAATTATTAAGGAAGCTACATGGGAACCTGAGGATATTATGATCAATATGTTAAATTTATTTTTTGTATTAGAGTAATTAATTTCGAGGGTGAAATTCATTTTTTGGGGGGTTGAATGTAACAGCCTGAGTGTTATGATTTTTTTAAAATAATTTACATTTCATTGATGGATTTAATTGAACACAACACTATTTTAAAATTTTATTATAAAATTACACCATGTTAATCTTGTACTACACACAACACCGACTTATCTTGCATAACAAAGACCATTGAGTTTCTTAGAAACAATATTTTTATTATTATTAAAAGAATACATTCATAACCTATCCATTAATCATCTTAATATGAATAGAAATAAAAAAAATTTAAACATTATTTATAATGTTTTTATAAAAATAAAACATATTTATAAAGGAATATATAATTTTCATTAATGTTTATATGTTTTGAAAAAACTATTTTCCCAAAAGAACAGCTTTTTATGTCCATCTATGAAGATTAATAAAAATATTTTTTGTTTCTTTTAAGACATTAATTTGAGAAAAAAATTCATTTTTGAGTACGTAATTTCAAAATTATATTGGGGTGATTTTTTTTATTTTTCTGAAATATTTTATTTTAGAATGAATAATGAAAAATACTGAAATTTAATTTAAAATTGATTTTTCATTTAATTAAATTATGTTGATAAATTATATTTTAAAATAGTTTTAAAGTATAATTTGTTCAATTATAGATTAATAAATAAAATTTTATTATAATAATCAATTTCATATGAAAATTGGAAATAAAACCATTTCAATCTTTTGTACACTTGTATATTAAAAACTCTATGTCACATCCCATATGTGAGATTAATTTTAAACTATTTTAAGAAAATTATATGATTTAAATTTTAAAAACTTTATTGTGTATTTGGAATTATAATAATTTCTAATTTCTAATGAGGATGACAAAAATTTTTACCAATGTTATTAGTGGATGAAATTAAAATTAATTATAGTGATTAATTTGAAAACAATATTACTTAGTTGTTAAAATTAAAACATAAGATGTAAAAAAATTTATAAAGTTATCAAAAACAAATTTTAAGGAATTATATTGACCATATAAATTTTTGGATGAAAATGGTTCATTATTGGAGGCATATAATATAATAGAGACAAGCTAATAGTGTTTACCTTTTGGTATTTACAAGAACGCCACTCCTCCTCCACTATAATAGGCACTCTCCCCATCACTTATTCATGAAACTAATTAAATTTGGACATCCAAAACCGATCCAAATATCTTCTACACTTACCTTATTTTATCAAATAAATCTTTATTTATGCCTAAATGAAACCTATAATGTCATTTGGGGAAACCGAAAGAAGATACCTGAAGAAGAGGTAATGTTCCTCAACAAACAATTTTTTTCTTCCAAAAACAACACAAAATATTTTTAAATTAATATTATATTCTAACCTCATTATATAAAATATAAAATATTTTATTATGTTAATGTTACGATCTATAACTTCACACACTAAAATCATATTGGATAAAAAATCAATATTCGTGTGTACGATAGACTTCCGCCTCAAGAGCCGATTCTATTTTTCTTCCATTAAAACCGTTAAATGTTGTTTATAATGATGGATTTATAGTTTATATATGGTATATAGGATTTTTATGATGTTATTAAGATATTTATTTGTTATATCACACATACCTTCATGATTTTCATTTTTTGGTAATATGATAATGTTGTTCTTATGTACAAAGGACTACTACCTTGTGAAGCGATGTGATTCGTTCATGATTTACATGGAATATATTAAATATGGTTTAAAAAAATTATATTAATGAAATAAAAATGGATCTTTAATTATAATATATAGTATAATTTCCATTATTTTATCCTAATAAGAAAATAAAAACACAATTCATTCGTATGTACATCTTACCATCTCCATGAACAATTTTTTTCATTTCATACTTCTATATTTTATATATTATTATAAATAAATATATACTTAAAATATATGATATTTATATATATATATTTATCATTATTTATATAATTAAATCTTTATTAATTTTTGTGGGGAATTATATGATAGATCAAAACATATATGAAAAACAAAGTTGTTATTACCAGAAATGTAACTTTAACATAGATAATTTAAAAAAGGAAATAAAAGAAAACAATAAAATTATATATAGTATGATATAAATGAATTTTTTTCATTAATATATTTATAATAAAATTAAATTTATTATATAAGAGTATTTAATGAGTATGATTAGATTCAAGACTTGATGTAATAGATTATTGTCTCACTATTATTTTTCATGAGACAGAACTGATGTTCACCACCTTTTTATTTTATTTGGTGTGTATACTACCCATAGAGGTATTTTATGATTCATATATAGAGTATTATTTGGATTTAAATATAATTTTTACGATATCTCTTTCATATGGTTTATAGTTAAAATGTTATTGAAGCAGTTATAGAATATTTTCTCAAATTTCATTATTTGAGACACATGTTATGTTATGCACCTATATTATTATATGAAGTGTATATACCACCCCTTTTAAATTTTATGTCATTAATATCATTCTCAAAAGGGAATTTTATTCTTCATGTAATTTTTATCTACTGGTTGTTATGATTCAATGATACCAAATTGGTAAGAGTTTATTTTTATAATCTGATCATTTATGATTATTGTTTATGATTGTTCTTCCATTAATGAAATCATGTGATTCATCTCTCAATAGTTATCATTAATTTTATTTTCCTATTTTTATTCATGAATAATTTATATATTTTTACAATTTTTCAAATGTTTGGTACTATTGATAATAAATATTCTATTAACAAAAATCTGACATTATTTCTTTAATCAGTCAGAAATTTTTTTTCTTCCAAAACCATGTTTTATAAAACAAATTTCATAAATTTTCCACTATTCCACTATGATTGTGAAAATAAAAATTATACCATGTTTTACCTTTAAAAAAAATTAAAAGGAATATTCTTGTAATTTTCTAACCAAGGCTCTTCTAAATTCTAATGTTAATATAAAATGAATTTTATTTTAATGTGTATAGCATGAGAAAAATTATCCACTACCATGACTGATCACAACATTAAATATTCCTTTATAAATTTTCAAATTTATTTTCAAAGAAATATATTTCTAAATTGTATGATGATTTAAAAATAATTTTTCAAATCAAAAAGGATATTTTTCTAAAGAAATGATTTCAGAAGATATTTCAAAATAATTTTCCATTTATGATGAATTTAATTAGTGTTACCTATTACTTTATGGGTATATGATCCAAGAATACAATTAATATTATATCATTAAATTGTATATGTTTTGATGGATTTATTTTTATGGCACTTGTTTCTCTTCCACAGGTTATAAACTAATAAAATCTCACGAAACCTACTTCTTCTCATGGGTTATGTTATAATGAAAAGATTATAAAACATGTCGATTTGCAATAGTTATTGATATGATTACATGCTTATGATAACCATTTAATTTCATCCTATATATTCGTAAT
The DNA here is from genome assembly GCA_963277665.1 of Viscum album. Classification (NCBI taxonomy): domain Eukaryota; kingdom Viridiplantae; phylum Streptophyta; class Magnoliopsida; order Santalales; family Viscaceae; genus Viscum; species Viscum album. The sequence goes on along the minus strand of OY728165.1, from coordinate 1,772,238,638 downwards.
ATTTTTTACAATCATGTGGAACACATATGAATGTTTTCATTATGTGATGGGTGGGACCTATATCTCCCTCCAACACATTTGGTAAATATTTACATCTCATGATATAGTCATGGATGGAATGGGGAGTGAACTCGGTTCATTAAAGGACTTTTTCCGAAAATATGGTGTTGGGAGTGACCCTTTACTACTAAGATTTGTTCAGAGAGTGATATAATTATTCTAAGATAGACTTTGTAGTGAGCCTTGAGTTCTATAGAAATAAATTTATATGTTTTTTTATATACCACAATTGCATGTCTTATTACTATGTTTTTATTTAACAAATTATGATCTTGGTTCCATTATGTTTCATATATTATTATGTACTAATCTTAACCTCATGACTCATGTATGTGATATTTTTTATATAGGGTATGATCCTAAAATTCTATACTATTATTCCCATTCCCATATGTTCATTCTACTCTTATATATCTATCATATTTACCCATACTGAGCATTGGAGATCTCCTTTTCAAATTCTCACATTCCGTAGGATATGAAAATATATACTATTCATGATGTGTATAAAAGAGCTTGTATTTATTAATAACATAGTGGGAGATGATGTTACTCACTTATTGTAATGACCAGAAACATTGAATATTTTTTGTTTCCTTTTTTTGTGTTATTTTATTTTATACTCACCAAAACTATTTTATTTATTTAATTAAATGAGTATAATTAAAATGAAATCATTAGGTTTTGACTTTTATATGACTGTTGGTCAATATAAACATTGGTCAATATAACCATTGGAAACTGAAATCTTATTGATGCGGTTATTGTTTATAAATACAAGTGATCTTGGTTACAAAATATTTGATGGCCTCATCCAGTAGTCTCGGGCCGTTTGAATCCCATCTGACGGAACTTGGGAAGGAGGTAGCACCACTGGTCTTTTCTCTGGACCAAACCCAACAAAAACATCATCATGTGAAGCTGGAACAGAATCTATTTTGGTAGAAGTTCAAGCTGATAGAAATCACCACTCATGCAATGTTAGACAAGCTACCCCAAGATTCTATCACCTTCGCACTCCATACACATAGGTCATATTCTTGCGTTATAAGGGGATATGTAACGAGACCTTAGCTGCTTTATGTAATCATTTTATATATAAAAAATTGTTATTTATTCTTATGGTGATGTTTTTATATATCAAATGTTTGGATAAATATAGGATGTATATTATTGATGAATTTTGGAAAGAGGATATTTTAAAATATTTATGTAAACCTTAAATAATTAATAATATTTAATGATTTTCAAAAATTGCTCTTATATAGTTTATTTTAGTAATAAATTTAGAGTCTAATAAAAATTAAAATAATTTTTAATGAATAATAAATTATGAATAGTAATTTTACACTTATGAATAGTAATGTGACCAAATGGAATAATAATCTCACTCAAGAAAGTATTAATATATTTTAGGCACCATGATTTGGTAATGTGGTTTAATAAAATAAGTAAATAATCGTTTCAAAAAATTATTAGTTAAGTATTATTTTTCTTTTAGGTGAATAGTCTTTTTATTTAAAAATTAAATAAAAAATATTTAGAAAATTAGTTTCATAAACTGGTGTTCATTTATGAATTCAGAGCATGGATATTAGGTTAAGGTAAATTTTTGGGTTTTTTCTGAAACAGTTGAATTTCCATTTAATAGTGTTTTTATTTAAACCATAAATTAAAAATATTTAAAAAATTATTTTCATAAAATGGAGCTCATTTTTGAATTCAGAGCATCGATATTAGGTTAAGGTAAATTTTGGGGATTTTTCTGAAATAGTTGAATTTTTGGTAAATAGAGAAAATACAGTTTTGGGTTTTGGGTAATTAATGACACCATTAAAGATGTAATAATTATGTAATCATTCTGGTAGACCTATGAATTGTAAGATATGATATGAGGTGTCCCAAGTGACCAATACCATGGGCAAATACCAATGGAAATCCCATGGTTTTTCCAATACCACCGTTGAGGTGTCCCTTAGAAATTAATTACTTGTCCCCTAACTTCTTCTATAAATACTAAGAAGTTCCCTCATTCATTTAATTTTCAAATCCTCCCCAAATATGTTCTAGTCCCTTTTCCTCCCAAGGAGTCCTCCCAAGGTTCCCTCAAGCCTCCCAAAATCCCAACCTTCAAGCTTTCAATGTTACTCTTCATGGTAAGGGAATCTTTCACCCTCCTCTTTTAAGCCATAACTTCCTTTTTGTTGTGTATCCTAGATTACATCTCTTTATTTTGAGGGTATGTTCTTATATGTTATAATTACATTCTATTTCATTTATAATTTTTTAGAGACCCTTTCCACTCTTGTCAATTTGTTTTCAAAATTTTCAAGTGACATAGTTAGGCTGCTGAATTTCTCGTAAAAGAAATCGCATCTTCTCTTTTATTTCACACTTCTTTTTCATTTGTTATGTCATTAAAATATCAATACCATGATCTTATCATGCAGCCATACTGTTTTATGAATTATTTTTGAGTTTTTTACCCTTATCCATTCTCTTTTAAATGTTTTCTAAAACCATGTTATATAGCCGTTATGTTACAGAAATTTTGCTCAAAATTTTTATCTCTTTCTCTCCAGAAATTATATTGTTTTATTTATGTCAATACCCAGACGTATTTCGTTTCTATTGGTGTTTAAAAATATATAAATCTGATATATTTTATTCTGTAATTGACATACATATATCCCTCACTCCCTTTCCCTGGGTTTTAATTGACATAATGATCTTATATTTAAGAACTTTTAAAACGTCACGATCTTGAAATGAAACCCATTTCTTTTCTTCTCCATGGGTTATTTATGAAATTTTTGATTATAATCAATGTGGATCACATGAAAATAAATACATATTAAGGGTGTTCCTTTATAGTTCTCCAATGCATTGGGTAAATAATTAATCTCTAGAGATGACAAGTTTCACGATACCTCAACGAACATCCTTGGTAATTTTTATGACACCTTGGGGATGAACCTTGGTGATATGTTCATGAATGTCTAAATAAAATGCTGTATCCACATATTCATGTTATCTTTCAAGTTATTTTCATTATGATATTCATATACTTCCTTTTCTCATGTATTTATGTTTGTATTCAAGTTCTTATTGATATCACAAGTACAATGATTCCCTTTTTACCCTTAATGGGCCTTCTTCTAACCCTTCACATTGATGTATGTCTCCAGGATATGAGATTAAGTAATTGTACATAGGATAAACCTATGATAAAGCCTTTAAAGTGGATTAGAATAAGTTTTTATGTTGTTTTCATGTTTTATATCCCTAATTTCCAAGACACTAGACATTAAAGGTCCTCAGTTTGTAAAATGTAATGAGAAGTTATGTAATAAAAAGGTGTGATACCATAGTCGGTATCCAAGGATAGTTTAGTTATTTATAGAAATTAGGATTTGAAAAAATTAGGACGAACCCTATAGAAAAGTTTAAATATAGGAAAATTTCCTTGTATTTTTGTGAGTATTGAGTAAGTGGTTTATCAAGAAAATACATCCCTCTCTAGATACAAGTAGGTAGATGTGGCTCTGGGGCATATGTACATATGGGTAAAACCTGAAAAATCCACATTGAGCTAGACTCAAACGGGAACTGGTACAGGACAATGGCAATTTCTGCACTCTAGGTTATGACACTCCCTAAGGATATGTTTGGTTAATATCATTATTTTTAGCAATCATTATGAAAGAATTATAAGAAAATGTAATTGTTTAAGAATGAAGTTTTAAGACATAAAATCATTTATAGTTAAAAGATTCATAAATGAAATAAGTTTATCACTAAGGTTTTATTCTTATAGAAAATGGTGGGAAATATGGGGAACCGTGCAAATGGTGTCCATAATAGCCCATGCACTGATGGCCCTCCGATGGAATCCAGAATGGAAACATTCATACAAATGATGAACCAACTGACTCAAGTTATGAGAAATAACTTGAATCTAGATGAGAGACCAATCTCACCATGAAGGGAACAAAATTATGTTGAGTCCATTATGAATCACTGACCACCATCCTTCAGTGAATCGACTGACCCATTGATTGTTGAACAGTGGATGAGCTCTATAGAGAAGATCCTTTCTACGCAACATTGGTCAGAGCAAGAGAAGGTCACCCTGGCTGTCTATTGCTTAGAGGGAGAATCTAATCAGTGGTTGGAACTGATTAAAACATGAGGCCAATATTAGAGGATGACTCAATGGAGTGGGAAGAGATTAGAGTGATCTTTTTTAGTAAGCATTTCCCTCATTCCATGAGGACAAGAATTGAGAAGGAGTTTCTCGAGCTGAAGTAGAAGGAGAACAAATCTGTTGGAAGCTATGAGATGTCCTTCACCCAAAATTCATGATATAACTCTAGATTTGTCATGGATCCAAATGAGAAGGTTGATAGATTCTTTGGTGGACTGAGACCTCATCTGCGGAAGATTCTAGCCAACCGAGACTATGATAGCTATTAAGAGATTGTGCGGAGTGCGATGAATGTCAAGATGCATTTTGGTGAGATGCAGTGGTATCTTAAATCCAATGATAAGAAGAGATGGATTAAGCCCAAATTAGGGAGGACCTTCGTTCTGGGAAGCTAAGACAAGCATGTGCAATATCCCACGTGTAATAAATGTGAGAGAGAGCATTCAGGGAACTTCCTGATCAAGATCTGGAAATGATACAAGTGTGGAAGAGATGGACATATTGGGTGGAATTGTCATTGTGAGGTGAAACCTCAACTTCCAAACATAAAGGACAAGGGTATGATAGTGCAGGCCCTACCTGATGTCTAGTACCTTAAGTTTGGACAATGTGGGCACTTTTCCAATCACAGTCCAAATCTGAGGGCAGTGGAAGGGAACCACCATCAGCCTCAGCAACGGCCAAGGGATCAAGGTCTTGATTTTTCTATCATGACTGCTAAAGTTGAATCTAAAAATGATGTGGTAGTAGGTACTATTTTTTTCCTCTCAAAGCTAGAAGGTACTTTGTTTGATTCTGGTTCTACGCATTCATTTTTTTCTTCCAAGTTTGCAAAGAATTTAGATTCAACCCTCAATTTTATAAAATAAGAGTTATCAATCAAGAATCCTAGTGGGATTATCCAATAATCTCAAGGGTTTAGAAACATTAGTATTTACATTAGTGAGCACAATTATATTGCAAATCTAGTAGTCATTCCCATGCAAGAATTTGACATTATACTACTGATGGACTAGCTCTCAGAGTATAATGCTAAGATCAAATGTAGGGGTAGAGAAATCCCATTAGTCTTGAATGGGAATCCTACAGTTATCTTCCAAGGAGAGATATCTCAACCCGATATGTGTCAAGAAGAACCATCGTTATCCTTCTATATGGAGTTGATCGGTGAAGAAGAAGAAGGATATGAGAGTTTAAGGATATAAAGTGTCCCCATCATCTAAGAATAGATTGATTTATTTCTTGAGGAGTTTCCTAGACCTCCCCCAGAAAGAGAGGTAGATTTCTCTATTGAACTCTTATCTGGATCTCATTCAATATCAAATACCCCCTATAGGATGGAAAATGTAGAGCAAGAGGAATTAAAGAAACAACTCCAAGATATTTTTGAGAGGGGGTTATCAGACCATGTGTGTCTCTTTGGAGAGAAGTATTTCCCTTTATGAAGAAAGAAGGATGGATTGATGCGGCTATGCATTGATTATTGTGAACTAAATGGGATCTCAGTGAAAATCAAATACCCTCTTCCAAGAATTGATGACTTATTTGACCATATTCTAGGGGATCAATTCTTCTCTAAGAATGATCTTCGATCTGTTTATCATCAATTGAGGGTGAAGATAGAAGATACTCCAGAAAATTCCTTCAAATAAATATATGGGCATTATGAGTTTGTTGTTATTCCCTTCAGACTGACTAATGCACCTACTATTTTTTATTGATTTGATGAATAGATTCTTTAAGGACTACCTTGATAACTTTGTGGTAGTTTTAATTGATGATATTCTGATATATTCCAAAAGTCACGAGGAGAATGAGGATCATCTAAGGGATATTTTTCAAACTTTGTGGTAGGATGGAATGTTAGGAATGTTCAGTAAATGTGAATTCTTGTTAGAACAAGTTGCTTTCTTAGGGCACATTGTTACCAATAATGAAATCCCAGTTGACCCTACAAAGGAAAAATTTGTAGACGAGGGGCCTCAGCCAATAAAAATAACTGATATTCAAAGATTCCATGGATTAGCAGGATATTATAGGAGGTTTTTGAAAAACCTTTCTCGACATTCTAATCAATTAACCCTGTTAACTCGAAAAGGGGTGAAGTTTATCTTGACAAAGGTGTGTGAGGGATGTTTCCAACAGATAAAGAAGAGATTTGTTACTACACCCATGTTAAATTTTCCCTCAAGTGGAGAAGGATTCATTATTTTTAGTGATTCATCTCTCAAAGGGATTCGGTGCATTCTCATGAAAAATGACAAAGTCATTGCTTATGCATCTTGACAGTTTAAGAATAAGGAACAGAAATATCCCACGCATGATCTAGAGTTGACTGCAATCATTTTTGCTCTGAGGATATGGAGACACTATCTCTATGGGGAGAAATGAGATATATACACATACCATCAAAGTTTTACGTATATTTTAAAAAAAAGGAATTGAACATGAGACAAAGGAGATGGTTGGAACTTCTCAAAGACTATGATTATTCAATTCATTATCATCCTGGAAGAGAAAACAATGTAACTGATGCATTAAGTAGGGAAGACTCAATTATTATTTCCATGATGAAGATTCAATGATATCCTTTGATCAATGACCTAGTAAAGCTGTACTTTGGAATTATAAGGGAAGGGACATTATCAACCCTAACCCAAATTATTTCTCAACCATCATTACTAGAGAGGATCAAGGAAGCTCAGAAAGAAGATCCTTTGTTACTGAATATTTTTGAAGCTGTGAAGGATGTGATGTTTCATGAGTTCAATATTGATCAAGAAGGTGTACTGAAATTTCATACAAGCCTATGTGTTCCATCTATTATGAAAATAAAGAAGGAGATGATGGATGAAGCTCATTACTCTAATTTCTTTATACATCCCGGAAACACAAAAATGTACAGGGACCTTCATGATCATTTTTAGTGGGATAATATGAAAAGCGAGATATTTGACTACACATCAAGGTGCCTAGTATGTCAGTAAGTGAAGGCAGAGTGACAACTTTCTAAAGTGGTATTGTAACCACTACCCATACTAGCATGGAAGTGGGACAATATCACTATGGACTTCGTCACTTGTCTTCTGAGAACTTCCAATGGAAACAATGCGATATGGGTTATTGTGAACCATCTCACCAAGACTGACCACTTTAACTCCACTTGAGATGATTTCTCTCTTGATCAACATCCCAGGATTTACATGAAGGAAGTGGTAAGGTTGCATGGAGTTCCACTTTCTATCATATCTGATCATGATCCAAGGTTCACATCAAAATTCGGGAGAAGTCCTAAACATGATTTGAGCACTGAATTGAATGTACGTATGTCCTAACACCCCCAAACAGATGGCTAATCAGAAAGGACTACTCAAACACTTGAGGAGATGCAGAGAACATGCTCAGTCAAATTTAAAGATGGATGGGATCAACATATCCCTTTAGTTGATCTCCCTTACAATAACAGATTCCACTCGAGCATTCAAATGGAACTCTATGAAGCTCTATATGGGAAGCGATGTAAAACACCTACTTGTTGGGATGACACAGGCGATGGAAAGATTCTTGGGATTGATCTTGCGAAAGAGGCGACATAAAAAGTCCATGCCATACAACAACACATTAATGCTGCTCAGAGTCGGCAAAAGAGCTATGCTGACAACCATAGAAGGGACATGGAGTTTGATGTTAGTGACAAGGTCTTTCATCGAATATCACCTTGGAAGATATTAGTGAGGTTTGGGAAGAAAGGGAAACTCATCCCTAGGTACATTGGTCCCTATAAAATTCTTGATCTTGTGGGAGCAGTTGCATATCGGCTTGCACTTCCTCTAAATCTATCACAAGTTCATGATGCCTTCCACGTATCCCTCACAAAGAAGTACACACCTTCCCCTTCACATGTACTAAACCCAATGGTGGTAGAACATGACCTCTCTTATGAGGAGCAGTCCATAGAGATCTTGGATCATAGAGACAAGGTTCTACACAACACGACTACCCACCATGTTAAGTTGTTTTGGAGGAACCACAAATATGAAGAAGCCATGTATGAACCAGAGGAGTCTATGAGGAAGAAGTACACAAATATTTTATCTTCTGAGGGTACGAGTTAAAAATTTTTGCAGAGAAATTTCTTATGGGGGGAAGAATGTAACGACCAGAACTTTTTAATATTTTGTGTTTCCTTTTTTGGGTGTTATTTTAATTTATACTAAAAAAAATTCATTTAATTAAATGAGTATAATTAAAATGAGACTGTTGGCTTTCAACTATTATATGACCATTTGTCAATATGCCTGTTGGAAACTAAATTTTGCTTTTTTTTCTATAAATACAAGTGATATTGGTTAATTAATACATAAAGAATATTTAATGGCCTCATCTTATAGTCTCGGGCCGATCGAAGCCCATCTGACGGAACTTGGGAAGGAGGTAGCACCACTAGGCTTTGGTCTGGACCAAACCCAATCCGAACATCATCATGTGAAGAAGGAATAAAATCGCCTTTCGGAGAAGTTCATGCTGATAGAAATCATCACTTAGGAAATATTGGTCGAGTCCCCCAAAGATTCTATCACCATAGCATACCTAACACTTAGGTCCTATGTTGGTGTTATAAGGGGCTATGTAATGAGACCTTATCTACTTTGTGTAATCCTTTGATATAAATATAATTGTTATTTATTCTTATGGTGATCTGAGTAAATCTCAAATGTCCATATAAATACAGGATGTATATTATTGATGAATTTTGGAAAAAGGATATTTTAAATTATTTATGTAAACCTTAAATAATAAATAATGTGTAATGATTTTTAAGAAATGGTCTTCTACAATTATGTTCAGTAATGAAATTTAGAGTCTAAAAAGATCAAAATAATTTTTTATGAATAGTAAAGTATGAATAGAAATTTTATGCTTATGATTAGTAATGTGACAAAAAGGATTAAGTGACCTCACTTAAAAAAGTATTAATATAATTTAGGTAGCTTGATTAAGTAATGTGATTCAATAAAATAGGTAAATAACTATTTCAGAAATTATTTGTTATGTATTAGTTTTTTTTTGTGTGAATAGTGTTTTTAAATTAAAAATTAAATTTAAAAAATTGAGAAAATTATTTTTATAAAATGGAGTTCATTTTTGTGATCAGAGCATCGATATTTGGTTAAGGTGAATTTTTGGGATTTTTCTGAAACAGTTGAATTTTCAGTGAATAGTTTTTTTATTTACAATTTAAAATAAAAATATTTAAAAAATAATTTTCATAAAATGGAGTTCATTTATGAATTTAGAAAATTTATATTATGTTAAGGTTAATTTTTTAGATTTTTATGAAATAGTTGAATTTTTGCTGAATAGCGAAAATACATATTTGTGTTTCGGGTGGTTAATGACTTCATTAAGGATGTAAAAATTATTTTATAATTCTGGTTGAAATTTTAATAGTAATATAAGGTAAGAGGTGTCCCATGTTTCCAATACCATTGGAAACTACAACGGGCAAGCCCAATGTTTTTCCAATACCACCGATGAGGTTTCCTTTGGCAATTAATGCTTTGTTCCCTCACTTCTCCTATAAATACCCAGCCATTACTTCATTAATTTCATTTCCAAATCCTCCCCAACAAATTTCTGGCCTCTTTACTCCAATGGAGTCCTCCAAAGGCTCCCTCATGCCCCCGAGTTCCTGAATTTTAGGTTTTTGAAGTTACTCTTCAAGGTAAGGGAATCTTTCAACCTCCTCTTTTATGCCATGACTTCCTTTATATTGTTTCTTCTAGTTTCCATATATTTTTCTTGAGGGTATGTTTATATAAATTCTAATTTCAATACATTTTATGTCTAATTGTTTAGAGACCCTTCCCGCTCTCATCAAATTGTTTTCTGAATTTTTATGTGACGTCGTTAGGCTGCCAAACTTTTCATAAAAGTAATCACATCTTCTCTTTTCTTTCATGTTTCCTTTTCATCTGATATGCCATTCAAATTTCCATACCATGTTATTATCTCCATTTTATTCTGTATATATAATATATAATATGTTATTTATGAGTGGGTTACTCTTTTACCCTTTTTTTCAATATTTTCTAAAACCATGTTATATAGTCGTTATGCTGTAGAAATTTCGCCTCAAAATTTTTATCTTTTTCTCTCCAGAAATTGTCTTGTTTTATTTATGTGAATAACCAAAACTATTTCATTTCTTTGGGTGTTCATAAATATATAAATATGATTCATTTTATTTTGTAATTTACGTACATATAACCCTCACTCCCTTTTCATGGGTAATAAATGACATAATGATCTTATTGTTTTTAAAAACATTTTAAGCATCACGATCTTGAATTGAACTCCATTTCTTTTATTCTCCATGGGTTATTTATGAAATTTTTTATTATGATCAATGTGGATCACATGAAAGTAAATACATAATAATTTTGTTCCATGATAGTGCTCCAATGCATTGGGTAACGAATTAATCTCTAGAGATGACAAGTTTCACGATAACTTGGTGAATAAACTTGATAATTTTTATGAAACCTTGGGGATGGACCTTGGTGATATGTTGATGATTGTCTATATGAAATGTTATATCCACAAATTCAAGTTATTTTCCAAGTTCCATTTATTATTATATGCCATAAACTCTTACTTTGCTGATACTCATAAGTAATGGCTCTTAACATTGGATATAATACTAGTCGAATACCCATTAAGTTAATTAATTATCATAAGCATAATATTGGAATGAAAAATTTTGGACTTCTCTGATAGGTCCTCAAGCCATGACCTAGGGCTAACTGTAACCGGACCCCAACCAAGAGAGCATTTATAACCAGACTCTATCCGGATAGCATCTGTAACCAGACTCTATCCCGTAGAGCATATGTAATCGGACTCCAACCCGGACGGTGTACATATACCGGTCCCCAACCCGAAACATACTAGTCCAAAACACTCCTCATATGCCAAAAGGGGTTATATATTCAAAATTTCCCATACCATTTTTAATATTTAATTACTCATTTCTAATTATTCCAAATATACGACTTTGGATAACATCATACATAATTGGTCATAGAAATTGTATTTCATCCTTTAACATTTACATATCTTATAATGTGAGACATGGATATTGATGGTTAAAAACCGATCTAACAATTATATGACTGTCATTAAATGGTAAAAAGAAAGGCATATTATTGAACATAAATTGACATCCAATGTACTAAAAGGAAAAAAATAGAATTTTTCACATGAAATGTTATTCTCATAATTCTAAAACCTTATTAACCAATTATTTAAAAAGTAAACCAAAAAAATTCATGAAGGGATTTAAGCTTGAAGATGATTAATCATCAATGACGATAAGCCTTTGTATACCACAGAATTATTTCTATAATATAAAGCATGAATCTTCACCATAATCAACATCATTTAATCTATAATAAAATAAGTGACTCATAAATGTGGATATATGTTTTTAATAACACAACATTTCTTATGTTTTAAATCTCCACTTAAACTCAGGACTTAAAGTATAAAGACCACAAAACTGGGTATAATAAAGGTTCATGAAACATAAAAAATATATGTATGTAACCACACTAATACTAAAAAGATTGGCACATCCATGTGCCTTAACCCCTAAGGATATTAGTTTAACAATGTTTTGTGAAGGGCAGGTCATGCTCTTGGTTATAAAATTTTATTTATGAATACCTACCCATAAAATTCTATTAAAAACCAATCATAAATAAAATTTTCCATATATATATATATATATATATGTGGGTTTGTGTGTGTGTGTGTGTGTGTGAAATTATGTGAATATGTATATGCGTAGTGCATGATCAATTATATAGAAACATCATATGAAGATACTACTCTTGCATTTGAAGTTCTTATCTTGAAATGTTTTCTTGGTGGATGGAGTGTTTGTGGGCCTATAATCAAATTGAAAGTCCATGCTTATTCATAAATATATAACCAAAGTACATATAATCATATATATACGTTTATTTATATACAGAGTACTTCTGAAAATTTGTAAACATTAAACAACTTAAAAATACTCTGAAAATACAAAATTTAGGGACAGAGGTTCGGTTATAAGAAGGATCTCAACTAACCTGTAGGGTTATTTAAAATAAATAGCTTTGTTAGTATACATATACACATAGATATATATACATAAGTATATTCAAAACAAAAAAACAAGGCAAAAATAATCCCTTACTATAAAACTAGTTGGAGTAGAACTCGAGGGAGGTTAGCAGGGACTTTCTGGATGCTTGAGTGGGGCGAAGAACTGAGAGTTCTTTAGGGAGCAACCAGATACTTATATAAAAAAAGAAAATACAAATTTCCTTGAAAAAAACATTCCCCATTATGGTTCATTAAATGGGTGGTGTCATTCTTGAAGAAAAGTGGAGACATAGAGGGTCCCTAGCAGTCAGTGGTGAAGAAAATGAGAGGGCACCATAATTTGGAGAGTTCTTCCTGTGTTGGTCCTTTCAGACATTTTCGAATATGCTATCATTCAAGTCTCCCTCTAGAATCCTCAGTGTTCGATTCATGAGTTCAACCCCTTCTATTCAAGATGTGTCTGGATTAGGGAACTGGAGGAGTACAGCATCGATTTGTGGTTCTCGCTGAACGCACCTGATGATCCTCTACATTGGGGGATGTGGTGAGAACATCGAAGAACCTTTATGAAATGAATTGCGAGGATTCAATTCTTTGTAGGGGGAAATAATTTTCCACCTCAAAAATTTTTCCCCTTGTATTAAAAAATTTATGTTTTATTTTTATTGATTTTCATAAAACAAAACTTGTTTCTCATGAGAAAGTAATAATATGGTCTTAATTTATATTAAAATGCATCTAAGTAAAACACACAAATGGACTCAAGGATTTTCATAATAAAAAGAAAATAGTAGTGTTTACAATGTATTAAGATCATAAGGAAACATCCTACCAAAATATGCCAAATAAAAATCCTATCAGAACTACGGGAAGCCCCCCTACAAAGACAATAAGACATGGTAAATAAAGGAGATCCTTCGGGTCAGTGAAAATAAAGTAGAACACCACCATGATCATGTAAACTGTTCTGAGCATCCACGGAATGAAATGCACCATCTCATTCTTATTCTTGAGTTTAGGACACTCTGAGGCATGGTTTTATAGGGAATCAACTCAAATGTTTCTATAGAGACCATTGAAATCTAACGGTTAAAATTGTAGCTATTGGAGTTTGATAGGATAATGTAAATTATGTAAATATTAATTAGTTTCCAAATATTTATGTTATGATTAATATTATAATTAATCCATCATTTTTGAACACTAAAAGTGTATGAGTTAAAAACTTCATTTCACCTTTATGTGATTTTAAAAAGTATTAAGGAATTCAAAGCACTTTGAAAATATTTCAAATACAATGTAACGATTTTCATTTCTTAAACAATGTTGTAAGCAATGTTTAAATTTTTCAAATTAAATTACGTTTTTGATTAAATTAACTTTTCTATGATACAAGAATAAAAATTATCATATATGTATATAATTAATGAATACAAAATATTCTTTTCAAAATTATTTCTAAAATTATAAACACTAATCCTTTTTAGCACAAAGACTGAAAAAAGTGATTTTAATAAACCTATATGATAATTTTTATGATAATATCATAGAAAAGTTAATTTAATCAAAAACATAATTTAATTTGAAGAATATTAACATATTTTACAACATTATTTATGAAATGAAAATCTTTACATTGTATTTGAAATATTCGCAAAGTGATTTGAATTCATTAATACTTTTTAAAATCACATAAGGGTGAAATGAAGTTTTTAACTCATATCCTTTTAGAGTTCAAAAATGATGGCTTAATTATAATTTTAATAATAACATAAATATTTGGAAACTAATTAATATTTAAATAATTTCAATTATCCTAACAATTTTCAATGGCTATAATTATAACTGTTAGCTTTAAATGGTCACCACAGTAACAGTAAAGTTGATTCCCTATAAAACCATGCCTCAGAGTGTCATAAACTTAAGAAGAAGAAGAAGATGGTGATTTTCATGTCATTGATGCTCAGAACGGTTTATATGATCATGGTGGTGTTGTTATTTATTTTCACTGACCTGGAGGATATCCTTTATTTACCATGTATTGTTGTATTTTTAGGGGGCCTTACCATTATTCTGATAGGATTTTTATTAGGCATATTTTGGTAGGATGTTTCCTTATGATCTTAACACATAGTAAACACTAAGATGTTCCTTTTATTATGAAATGCCTTGTGTCCATTTGTGTGATTTACTCTGTTTCATTCTAAAATAAATTAAGACCGTATTTGTCACAACACGTCCTCAGGGCCCGTGCCGTGACTACCCCAAGCCCGCCTTCCTTAGGCCAGGGGTTGGCGACTAGCACCAAAGATGTAAATCCCTAACCTGGGAAGGCATTGCATTTATGAAAGTAAACCAACAAAACATAGTACACAATAGGAAGTAAACACTAAGAAAAACTTAATACAAAAGTAGTGTTGAATGTAATGGGGCCGATAATACATGACCAATAGTAAAGTACAGGTACAACGGAAAACAAGTACAACTGAAAAAAGGACAACAGCTAAAAAGAGAAGATCCTTGAATGTCTTCTGAGTATCCTACCTGATGGGTATGTACAAATGTCCACCTCATCACTCCACGTCTATTGGTCCACCTCATGTACCGTCTTGTCGTGTGGTCCACGTCTGGGTACCATCCGGTCCAGGCTCGCTCTCTACCTCTGTCAACGCTATTTTTCATCTGCATCCTACACAATGAGGTGTAGGCATATCTCCTATAGGGGTGAGTATAACGATATTCTATAGGGACCTGAAGACCCCTGAAGGTATCCAAGAATCCACAAAGGATAACCCACAAAATGAAAGATACAATCAAGAAGTATCAACCAACCCGACTTAGGTATATGCGCGTACATATACTTATGTTATCAACCACAGTATAGCTCCAACTCTTGAGCCCAAGCAGAAACGAGTCCACACAGGGAAGTAAAGTCAATCACATCTATGATAATGATTTAAAGTCATGACTCGGCTCACATAGGTATTCATCTTTCATATAGCGATAGGGATGATCATATGTAGTCCGTGATTCATCTAAGCTATCGGACCCACACAGGATAAAAGACCAGCTAAGCTGTCAGACCCACACATGATACAATTATAGAGGTCAATACTGTCAGCCCCACATAGGATACGAGAACAGTAGTCATCATCGTCAAACCAAAGGAGGATCCTAGTATGGTAGTCATCGATGTCTAACCCACAAAGGATCCCAGTATAGTATTCATCGCAGACGAACCCTCATAGGATCCCAGTACAGTAGTTGTCACAGTCACAGCCAACTCTAGGGTTCCAGCACACAACACACTCGATTCCATGAGGGTCTGCTCCTCGACCAAAGAGGTCAATACATCATCTATCACAAAGTATAGTGTTTATGTATTCCAAAGTTCTATCTCATCAAAAGAAACCCAACGTGATAGACAGAGCGTCAATCTGACGCCCGGTCTGAGAGTTATTGACATTCTCGTTCTTGGGGCCCTGTTAGATTTACGCTTGTTCCAAACCTGGTCATTTTCTAAAGCTGTCCAAAACTCACTTATAGTATCATAAAATGACTGCCTCGTCGCAAGGGTCCAAATTTTGTAGATGGTGTGTCGATCGTACGCACGGTATTGAAATTATTCATGTTTAAGAGAAATGGGCCCTGCCCGTCAAGCCTAGTGGTCAGGCGGGTCAGCCTGACCCAGTTTGTTGGGTCTGACATGGCAGGGGATGGCCCAGTCCGGTGGGGCATGGCATGGACCATCGGATGTGTCCCAGACCGTGCGAGGGAAGCTCGGCCCACGCGGCAGGTAGCTTGGCCCGAGTAGCAGGGGGCTCGGCCCGCGGCCGGCCGCGACTCGGCCAGTTGGACGAGAGAAGCGGGGGGCCCTAGTTTCCTGAAATGGTGGCGCTAAGCGACGCCGCCTCTCCTGCCCGCCCAACTGAAGCCGGTCGGTCTTCTCCGGCGATAGCAACCCACACAGCGGGCCACAGTCCCTTCACAACGCAGTGCCATGAGGCACCGCGGTCTTCCCAGCCTGGCCGACAGGCGGCCGATCGATTCATCCACCGAGTGACCCACGGATGTAGGCCACGTCTCCTTCGCAGTGCGGTGCCAAGAGGGCACCATGGTCCTCCAGCCCGGCCAGCATTGGCCAGCCACGTTGCATTATCTGAGCAGCTTACACCGTGGGCCACGGTTTCCTCCACTCGGCCAGTGCACAGTCACCACTTCCTATCATCGTCACCTCCAGACACCGCTGCCTCCGGTCGCCGCCTCCTAAATATTCAAGAACCAAATGAGGGTCATCTGGCCATTTTCATTCAGATTGCGCCCTCCACGTTAGGCGATCTCAATAGGCCGAAGTCAATCCATGATTTTCAATGAAGAATGAGGTTCAATTTTATTCAATTAAAATTGATTATAACCCCTACCACATAATCAGTGTTGAGCATAGACGAGGAAATCGGCGTCGCGGATGACGGTGTCGCAGGAAGAGGATGTGAAGATGACATCGATTTGTTGATGTCAGGGTGCATCCGAGGACGAAGCATAGTCGACGTTCCTCGCGGACGTCTCCTCCTCTTGTGGCTTAGACAAAAATCAAAGATGGTCTCGTCGTTCCTCGGTGGTGAGAAAGAGTGTTCTTCATGATCTTCGGGGAAGAATGTTCTCTCCCTAATTTTCCAAAGGTTCCACCACAGAATATCTGCCAAGCCCAAAATAATAAAAAGGAACTCCCAATATTATAATAATGCCATGCAATTCAAAACAATTCAAATGAATGGTTGACACCACAAATTAATTAAAGAAGTATTTAATTAATGGTGTTGGCACAATTAATGGGAGGGAGGTGGAGAGGCTCCACCATTATGTGGAAGTTCAAAAGTTAAGGGAGGGGTTTAAGGGAGATAAAGGGGGAGTTGAGGAGTTATATGATCGTGTGGTCCCCACCACACATTATTCTCTCATGGGAGGTTATGTGGGGTGTGGGCCCCACCTCTAACTCTTTTATTGAAAATATAACCACCCCCTTAACAAAAATTATGTAACACATAATTTTTTATTTATTTTATTAACAAACCCTAAAAATTATCTTCTCCTCCATACCAAACACAACTACGGTAAAGGTCCCCTTAGGCAAATACCGGCGCTGCGAGTTCATCAGTGTCCTCGGATTTCAATTCCAAGAACTGGTTCAAAAGATAGAAAAACTCGTACGTACATTTACTGAATATACACAAAGAAAACTTCATAAAATGATTCCGGGCACATCGGGCCTCAGAATCAGGCACCGTCAAAAAATTTATACTCCTAAAATTCCCAAGTATTTAAGAAAAAAATGTCCTTGAAATTTTAGGGTCATTAAATTACCCCCACCTCAGGGCTTTACGTCCCCATAACACTACAACACACACTAGGGAAACAAATGAGGGTACTGAGAAAACATCTGAGCCTCCCGCTCCCATTTTCTCTCCTATAGTTTCCCATGCTGCTAGAGAAAGCGCACCAGAGGAATCGACCATCCACATAGGACCTGCTCCTGTCGATCCTAGATCTCCACTGGGACCTCCAGGAAAGTCACCCCATCATCGATTTCAAGCTCCCCGTGATCGATGATGTGTGACAGGTCGTGCACATATCTCCTCAGCTGAGATACGTGAAAGACGCCATGCGCCCGGTGCAACTGAGGTGGAAGGTCTAGGAAGTAAGCCACCTAAACTACCCTTTCTAGGACCTTAAATGGTCTGATAAAACGAGGATATAACTTTCTCCCCTATCCAAATCTCCGTAGAACTCGATGAGGTGTGACTCGTAAGAAGATGTGGTCGCCATCCTCAAACTCTAGTCGTCTTCGTCTCCTATCAGCATAAGACTTCTGTCTGCACTGTGAAGTCTTCATCCACTCCTGGATGATCTTAACCTTCTCCATCATAGCTTGTACTATCTATAGTTCTATAAATGCAGACTCCCCGGGGTCAGTCCAACATAGAGGTGATCAGCAAGGTCATCCGTACAGTGCCTCATTAGGTGCCATCCCGATGCTGGAGTGGTAGCTGATATTGTATACAAACTCCACCAAGGGTAAGTGATCCTCCCAACTATGATCAATGTCGAGGACACATCCACAGAGCATGTCCTCAAGAGTCTAAATGGTCCTCTCAGTCTGACCGTCCATCTGAGGATGGAAGGCGGTGCTCAAGTGAAGCTGCGTGCCAAAATCTTCCTGTAACACCTTCCATAACCGGGAAGTGAAACGAGCATCTTGATCAGAGAGTATAGTCAATGGAACACCATGAATCCATACTATCTATTGAACGTAGAGGCATCCCATGCTCTCTACTGAGCCCTTCTCTCTGATCGGTAGGAAGTGGGCTGACATGGTGAGTCGGTCGACAATCACCCAGATAGAGTCATCCTCTCTGGATATATGTGTAAGCACCATAATAAAATACAAGGATATCCCATCCAACTTCCACTCTGGAACCTCTATGGGCTGAACCAAGCCTTCCAGAACCTCATTCTCCTCCTTCACTTTCTGACATGGGGGGCATCGTGAATCAAACTATGCTACTGCTTTCTTCATAATCTGCCACTAATGCTGTCGTCTGAGGTCCAAATACATCTTCAACACTCTTGGATGTACTACTAGATGGGAAGTGTAGAAACCCTCAACATCTCCTCATGTAATGCAACTGTTACCATGGTACATTCTCTGAAGAGGATGATGTGCTTCCCACCTTTAGTAAACCCATCAGGTGTCTGCCCTGAGGATATCTGAGCACATCTTTTCTCATAGTCAGTGTATCCATACTACGTCTCTCTGACATGCTGAAGAAGTGGAGGAGTGACTATGAGAGATTTAAGAAAGGCTGCTCCATCTCTATCCACAAAGGATATCTACAATGCGACTAGCTGCTTCATCGCCTCTCCAAGCAGGTGAATACCCGATCTCCTACTGAGAGCATCTGTTACAACATTCCATTTCCCAGGAGTATAGACAATCTCGAAGTCATAGTCATGGAGAAACATGAGTCATCGCCGCTATCTCCTATTCGGGTCCTTCTACGAGAAGATGTACCTGAGACTCTGGTTGTCAGAGTACACTGTAAAATGTTCGCCTATAAGATAATGTCTCCACATCTTTAAGGCAAAGACCACTGCTGCTAACTCCCGATCATGGGTAATGTAGTTCGGCTCGTGCTGTCTCAACTGCCGTGAACCATAAGTGATCACTTCTCGCTCCTGCATAAGGACACACCCAAGTCCGGTCCCTGATGCGTTGTAGTAAACTACGTACCCTACTCCCTCCTCTGGTAGCCTCAAGATGGGCGCACTAGTCAATCTCTACCTCATCTCCTGAATGACTTTCTGGCATCTATATGAACACATGAAGGGTTTTCCATTCTTCATCAATGATGAAAGAAATGCTCCAACTCCGGAGAAGTCTGGAACTAATCTTTGATAGTACCCAACCAGACCTAGAAAACTCCGAACCTCCGTCACACTCATGGGTGGTTCCCAAGCAAATACTTCCACGATCTTTGTTGGATCCACTATTACCCCAGCCTATGAGATGACGTGTCCCAAGAAGTGTACCTCTCGTATCCAGAACTGGAACTTCAAGAGCTTACCATAAAGCTGATGCTCTTAAATTGTGTCCAGTACTACCCGTAAATGGTAAGTGTGCTCCTACTCAGTAGTCAAGTAAATCAGCATATCGTCATTGAAGTATATGACAAATCGACCGAGGTACGGCTAGATAATCATATTCATGAGACTTTTCGATACTTATAGAGCGTTGGTTACACTGAAGGGCATAACCAAGAACTCATAGTGGCCATACCAACACCTGAAGGCCGTCTTCTGCACATCCTCATCTCGAACTCTGAGCTGGTGATAGCCTGACCTGAGGTATGTCTTGGAGAACCATTGTGCTCCCTAGAGCTAATCAAGGAGGTCGTTGATCCTCGGGAGTAGGTACTTGTTCTTTACGGTCACCTGATTTAGGTGATGGTGGTCAACACACAGTCTCAAGCTCCCATCCTCCATCTTGGAAAACAAAATCAGAGATGCCTAGGGTGAAACACTGGGTCAGATAAATCCCGTTCCCTGTAAGTCCACTAGTTGTACCCGCAGCTCACGAAGCACGGAGGGAGCCATCCAATATGCTGGAGTGGATATCAGTGTTGTCCCTTGGTACATGTCAATATATAAGACTACCTCTCTGTGAGGAGGTAGTCCTGGAACATCATCAAGAAAAACATCAGCATACTGATCAACCATAATAGGAAAACTCAGACACCGCACATCAACCACTCTGAGGATGATACTAGCCAACTAATGTTTGATCGGCTACCCCTCCTCTATGTAAGCCCAAAATGAACTGCAAAGGCTCCATTCTCGCCGGTGAAGGTGAACCTAGTCCCATCTGTGTTGATGCACCACACCTTGTGCCTAATATAGTCAGTCTCAGCATGAACTATAGATAACTAAAACATACCCAAGATGACGTCGTAAGGCATTGATGCCGCTACAAGAAGATCCTAGCCAAATATCTTGCCTCCTAGAGTAAGATCACACTTCTAGCACCAGAGCGTAATCGCCGAGTCTTCTCCCATAAGAGTCTCTAGCAGTAAAAATCGAGCCAACGACTCTGTCAGAATCTCTGAGCTCCAAACAAGGGCAGCGAAAATAAATGAATGACTCGCACCTGTGTAAATAATTATAGTAGCAGGGGTGGATTAGACATAGATAGTTCCTTGAATCATCTCAGGTGTGCCATGATCGTAGGCCTCGACTGCTAGGAGCTTTGCCCGCCTCTGTCCGCCAGCTCCCTGTGGTCGGGGTGGATCTCTGGGTGGTGGTGGTAGAAGTGCCTCGAAATTTCTTCCACCACCCGCTGCTCGGATAGCTCCTCTTCCATGTCCGCCTACTCCTGATAGACCACCACGATCAATCCTCTACCTCTTCCTAGGAGGTCCCTTTACTGTCTATTGCCCTTCTGCATGGAAGGTCAGGAAGTCATGAGCCATGTGGCCCTACCCGCCACATGAATATAACTTCTTTCTCCTCGTAAGGCAGTCTCTATTTCGTGTGCCCCGCACAACCAAACCTATAACCTGAGGTCGCTCACCTAATGGCCTGGTCTGCTTGGACCTCTGTGTCAACTATCTACTGCTGGCTGCAGAAGACTTCGCCATGTGTTGTCCTGCACTGGGTCTCGCCGTTGGTGACTGCTCAGTGAAAAAATATCCACTATAATGGGCTCTCTCTAGCACCCCCGCCTACGTCGGGATGCTGAGGGGAATCTTCGATGCCCTGATCTTTTTCCTGAGTCCCTACTCGAAGGTCCTGCCTTTGATGAACTGGTCCCACACCATATCCATGGAGTAGCGTGAGAGGTCAGTGAACCTCGTGGAGTACTGAGCTACTGTCATGCTGCCCAGCTGCAGATTAAGTAACTCCTGAATCCGCACAGCCTAAAGGGTGGCAGGAACAAACTCCGAGTAGAAGAGACTCTTGAAGTCTGTCCAATGTAATGATGCCTCATCATGCACCTAGACCATCAGGCTCCACCATCTTCCTACTTCTTCATATAGGAAACTCGCAAAAAGGATCAGTATAAGGTCGGGTAGTGTCCCTAACAATATGAAAACTCTCATGACAGCCTCCATCCAATCCTCAGCTTCAAGTGAGACAGTCTCTCCGAGGAACCTGGGCGACCTCTATCGCTGGAACTCGTGCAACGCACTCCGGCAGCGTGCACTCTCTGCTACTAGGGCTGGTGGTATCAGTGGAATAGTGGGTAGTGGTACTGTATGTGCCTCCGTGGTGATGGGGAACTGCACCAAGGCCTCGTCGCTCAGTGGGATACTATCTTGTACGTAACTCATAACCCTATCTAGCTGCCATCTTGGGGCCATCCTGAAAAGAAACATGTGCCCCACGGTCAAAACATATACCTGGTGAGCTAACAAAAAGTAATCAAAAAGAAAAATTTTCAAAGGAAACACACACGCAATCAGTGTTTTTGTGAACTAAGTCGGAAATCAGAGGTCAGGGTCCTGTTGTATGGATATATCAGTCGTCGCACCAACACTGGACTCCTTGGACTAAAAACCACACTCAATACTCTTAACAATATTTCTTCACAGAAAATACCGCTCAGAGTCCTATGTTCTGTGGTAGAACCGACTACTCTGATACCAATTATTCACGGCCCATCCTCAAGGCCCATGTCGTGACTACCCAAAGCCCACCTTCCATAGGCCAGGAGCTGGTGACTAGCACTGAAGGTGTAAATCCCTAAGCTGGGAAGGCATTTTCTTTATAAAAGAAAACATACACAATAGATTACTCAACTGGAAGTAAAAACTATGTAAAACTGAATACTAAAGTAGTGC
This sequence comes from Viscum album, assembly GCA_963277665.1. Classification (NCBI taxonomy): domain Eukaryota; kingdom Viridiplantae; phylum Streptophyta; class Magnoliopsida; order Santalales; family Viscaceae; genus Viscum; species Viscum album. The sequence goes on along the minus strand of OY728165.1, from coordinate 1,772,215,823 downwards.
TAAAGTAAAGGGACTGGAAATACAAGCCCAACAATAAAGTATAGGTATCACAGAAAACAATTACAACTGAAAAAGGGACAACAACTAAAAAGGGAATCTCTTGGAATGTCCGCTGAGTATCCTATCTGAAGGGTAGGTACAGATGTCCACCTCAGCACTCAACATCTATCGGTCTTCTCTATATACCGTCTCGCTATCTGGTCCACCTCCGGGTCCCGTCTGGTCCTAGGTCGCTATTTGCGTTCGTCAATGTTGTCCGTCATCTGCGTCCAACACAATGAGGTGTGGGCATAGCCTGTGCCAGGCTGAGTATAATGATACTTAGTAGGGACCCCCAGACCCCTGAAGGTCTCCCAGAATCTACAAAGGATAAACGACAAAAAGAAAGATACAATTACAATGTATCAACCAACACTACATAGGTATATACCAATACCTATAGCTATGTTATCAACCACAGTTCAACACCAACTCTCGAGCCCCAACAAAACCCTGTCCACACAAATTCTAAAGTCAATAATATCGATGATAATGATTGAAAGTCAAGACTCAGCTCACCCATGTATACATATTTTGTATAGCGATAAAGATGATCAGATGTAGTCACTAATTCATCTAAGTTGTCAGACCCACACAGGTTAAAAGACCAGCTAATCTGTCGGACCCACATAAGATACGAGACCAGCTACTCTGTCGGACCCACACATGATACAAGTACAGAGGTCAATACAGTCATACCCACATAGGATAAAAGAACAATATTCATCGTCACCGAACCCCCAGAGGACCCCATTACGATAGTCATCGCTGTTGAACCCATGGAGGATCCTAGTACAGTAGTCATCACAGCAGAACCCATGTATGATCCCAGATGAGTAGTCGACACAGTCACAACTAGCTCTAGGGTTCCCGCACACAACACGCTCGATTATGGGAGGGTTCACTGCTCGAGAAAAAGGGCTGATACATAGAATATCATGAAGTCCAGATTTGATGTATCCCAAAGTTCCATCTCATCAAAAGAAACACAACTCCATAGACAACGTGTCAATCAGACGCCCGATCTGAGAGTTATTGACTTTTTCATTCCAAGGGCCTGGGTGGATTTATGCTCATTCCAAACCTGACCATTTTCCAAAGATGTCCAAAACTCACATAGGGTAACACAAAAGGACCGCCTCATCACAAGGGTCCTAGTGCCACAGACGGCGCGTCGATCAGACACACGGTCTGGAAATTATTCACGTTTAATCGAAACGAGCACGACCCGTCAAGCCCAGTGGGCTGGTGGGTCGGTCTGACCCAGTTTGGTGGGTTCGACCCATTAGGGGGTCATCCCAGCCTAGTGGGACATGGTTTGGAATAGTGTGGCACGACCTGACACGACCCAGCGGCTGTGTCCTGACCCGTGCGAGGGCGGCCCGACCCGCACGGCAAGCGGTCGGGCCCACGCCAGGGCGGCCCGATCCATGACTTGCTACAACTCGTCCAGCTGGCCGAGCAGAGTAGGGGGGTTTCCTAAAATTGCGTTGCCTCGCTTGCCCGGCCGGTTGAAGCTGGCCGGTACTCTCCCACCCAGGCGGCCCATAGAGCGGGTTGTGATCCCTTCGCAGAGTAGCGAAATGAGGCGTCGCGATCTTCCTAGCCCTACCAGCTTGGGGCCAGCCTGTTTGTTCATTGAGCGGCCCACATATGTGGGTTGTGTCTCTTCCGAAGCGTGGTGCCAAGAGGGCGTTGCGGTCCTCCAACACGGCTGGGTTCGGCCGGCCGGTTAGTTTTGTCCGAGTGGCCCGCGCTGCGGGCCCCGATTTCTTTCACGAAGTCGATGCACGGTCATCGCTTCCTTTCGTCATCGCCTCTAGATGTCGATACCTCTGGTCTTCACCTCCAAAATATTCAAGAACCAACAGAGGGTCTCCGATCCATGTTCGTTCGGTGAGCGCCCACTGTGTTAGGCGATAAAAATAGGCCGAATACAATCCATGATTTTCAACGAAGAACGTGGTTCAATTTTATTAAATTGAAATTGATCATAACCCCCTACCTCGTAATCAGCTTTGAGCGTAGATGAGGAAATCAGAATCTCAGATGATGGTGTCACAAGAAGACGATTCGAAAATGATGTCGATTCATAGACATCAGGGTGGGTCCAAGGAGGATGCGTAGTCGACGTTACTCACGAGCGGCTCCCCCTCTTATGGCTTGGGGAAAAATCAATGATGGTCTCATCATTATTCATTGGTGAGGAAGATCTTTCTTCGTGATCTTCAAGGAATAATTCTCTCTCCAAAATTCTCCAAAGGTTCCACCACAGAATATCTTCCAAGCACAAAATAATTAAAAGGCTCTACCAATATTATAATAATCCCATGCAATTCAATACAATTCAAAAGAATTGTTGACGGTACAAAATAATTAAAGAAGACGTTAATTAATGGTGTTGTCACAATTAATGGGAGGGAGGTGGAGAGGTTCCACCATTATGTGGAAGTTCATAAGTTAAGAGAGGGGTTTAAGGGAGTTAAAGGGGGAGTTGAGGGGTTATATGCTCATGTGGTCCCCACCACACATTATCCTCTCATGAGAGGTTATGTGGGGTGTGGGACTCACCTCCAACTCCTCTTTGGAGAAGAACCCCCCCCCCTAACAAAAATTATGTAACATACAATTTTTTATTTATTTTATTAACAAACCCCAAAAACTAACCTCTCCTCCAGACCAAACGCAACTGCGGTAAAGGTACCCTTAGGTGAATATCAGCACTGCGAGTTCATCTGTGTTTTCGAATTTTAATTCTGACCACATGTTCAAAAGATAGAAAAACCCGCATATAAGTTTACAGAACGTACCCGAACAAAACTTCAGAAAATGATTTTGGGCACACCGGGCCTCAGAATCCGGCGCCATCAGAAACTGTGGACTCATAATATTTCAAAGTATTTAAGAAAAAATTATCCTTGAAATTTACTGGACTTTACAATATTTTTACTTTCTCATGAGAAACATGTTTTGTTTAATGAAAATCAAAAAAAAAAGAAAACATAAGCTTATTAATACAAGGGGACAAGTATTCGGGGTGTTACATTATTTCTACCTACATTGAATTGCAACCTCGAAATTCATTTGCTAAAGGTTCTTCGATGTTCTCACCACATTCCCTAATGTAGAGGATCCTCAGGTGTGTTCAGTGGGAAACCCAAATAGATGCTCTACTCCTATTGTCCCTAAATCCCGAAACACCTTGGACCGAAGGGGTTGAACCCATGCATCGAACACTCGGGCTTCCAGAGGGAGGCTCGAACAGTATCATGTTTGGAAATGTCGGAATAGTCCAACACACTAATAACTCTCTAAATTATGGAACCCTCTCATTTTCTTCACCACTGACCGCCAAGGACCCTCATTGTCTTCCCTTTCCTTCAATAAAGACACCACCCATTTAATTCACTTCAAGGGGGTACATGTTTTGCGTGAAAAATTGTGTTTTCTTTTTGTATATAAGTATCTAGTTTCACCCAAAAGAACTCTCGGTTCTTCACCCCGCTCAAGCATCCAGAAAGCCCCTGCTAACATCCCTCAAGTTCTCATCCCCCAAGTTTTTATGTAAGGGTTTATATTTTCTTTGTTTGTTTGTTTTGAATATATATATATTTATATATCTATGTTTATATGTATACTCATAAAGATATGTATTTTAAATAACACTATGGGTTAGTTGAGATCCTTTTTATAACCGAACCTAATTCACTAAATTTTGTATTTTTAGAGTATTTGAAAGTTGTTTAATGTTTACAAATTTTAAGACGTACTACGTATATACATATACATATATATATATATATATATGGTTATTTGTACTTTGGTTATATATATATATATATATATATGAATAAGAATGGACTTTCGTTTTGAGTATAGGCCCACAAACACTCCATCCACCAAAAATATATATCACGATAAGAACTTCCAATGCAAGAGTAGTATTTGAATATATTGTTTTTATATAATTGATTATACACTATGCATATACATATGCTCATAATTCCACACACACATATATATAAATATATATCAATGTAAAATTTTATTTATGTTCGGTTTTTAATAGAATTGTATGGGTAGGTATTCATAAAAAAACTTTTTTGACCAAGGGCATAACCTACCCTATACAAAGCATTGTTGTACTAATATCCTCATGGGGGTTAAGGAACATGGATGTTCCAATTTTTTAGTATAAGTACGGTTACATACATATATTTTATATGTTTCATGAACCTTTATTGTACCCTGTTTTGAGGTCTTTATATTTTACGTCCCGAGTTCAAGTGGAGTTTAAAACATAAGAAATGTTGTGTTATTCAAAACTTATATCCACATTTATGAGTCACTTATTTTAATATACATTAAATGATGTTGATTATGGTGAAGATTCATGATTTCAATTATAGACATAATTCTTGGGTATACAAAGGCTTATCCGCATTGAATGATTTAGCATTTGTATGCTTAAAACTCTACATGAATCTTTTTGGTTTACATTTTAAGGAATTGGTTAATAGGTATAATTATGATAATAACCTTGCAAGTGAAAAATTGTATTTTTTTCTTTCAGTACCTTAGATGTCAATTTATGTGCCATAATCTGCCATTATTTTTACCATTTAATGACAGTAATATAATTTTTAGCCTAGTTTTTAAACATCTAGATGCATGTCTCACTTTATAAGATATGTAAATGTTAAAGGATGAAATACAATTACTATGAACAATTATGTATTAAATTATTGAAAGTATTGTACTTTGAATAATTAGAAATGAGTAATTAAATATTCAAAATTGTATGGGACATTTTGAATATACAACCCCTTTTGGAATATGAGGAGTGTTTTTGACTAGTATGTTCTGGGTTGGGGACCAATATAAGTAAGCCCTCCGGGTTGGAGTTTTATTACAGATGCTCTCCAAGATAGAGTCCGGTTACAGATGCTATCCAGGATAGAGTCTGGTTACAGATGCTCTCCGGGTTGTGGTACGGTTACTATTTTCCCTATGTCTTGGATTGAGGCCATTTCAAAGAAGTCCAACTTTTTTCATTCCAATATTATGTTTATGATAATTAATTAACATAATGGGTATTCGACTAGTAGGATATCCAAGGTCAAGAGCCATTACATATGAGTATCAGAAAAGTAAGAGTTTATGGAATATCATAATAAAAACAACATAGAACATAACATGAATATGTGGCTACAACATTTCATTTAGACATTCATGATCATATCACCAAGGTTTCACAAAAATAAGCAAGGTTTTTCACCAAGGTATCGTGAAACTTTTCATCTTTAGAGATTAATTCGTTACCCAATGCATTGCAGTGCTATCATGGCGCACCCTTAATATGTCATTACTTTCTTGAGATCCCCATAGATCATAATCAGAAATTTCATTAATAACCCATGGAGAATAAAAGAAATGGGTTTTATTTCAGGTTCGTGATGTTAAAAATGTTCTTAAAGAAAATAATATGATTATGTCATTTATAACCCATGAAAAGGGAGTGAGGGATATATGTTTGTATTTCCAGAATCAAATACATCATTTTTATATATTTATGAACAACCAATGAAATGAAATATGTACAGGTATTCACATAAATAAAACAATAGAATTTCTGGAGAGAAAGAGATATAAAGTTTGAGGTTAATGTTCTGCAGCATAACGGCTATATAACATGGTTTTAGAAAACATTTAAAAAAAGGGTACAAGAGTAACCCGCTCATAAATAACTTCAAATACATTATAAATACATAATAACATGGAGATAAGAACATGTTATAGAAATTTTAATGACATACCACTTGAATAGGAGACATGAAACAAAAAAGAACACTTGATTCCTTTTACGAAAAATTCGGCAGCCTAACGGCGTCACATAAAAATTTAGAAAAAAAATTGATTAGAGCGGAAAGGGAATCTCAACAATTAGATATGAAATGTACTATAATTAGAACATATATGTACATACCCTCAAAATAAGACATTTAAACTAGAAGACACAACATAAAGGAAGTCATGGCTTAAAAGAGGAGGGTGAAAGATTCTCTTACCTTGAAGAGTAACTTTGAAAGCATCAAGGTCGGGACCTTGGGAGGCCTGAGGGGACCTTGGGAGAACTCCATGGGAGGTAAAGAGACCACAACTGTTTTGGGTGGGTTTTTTAAATTATGTTAATGAGGTAATGGTGTAACACCCCAAGCTTCCACGGTATGTTTCCCTTCGAATAATGCAATGACGTGCATTGTACGCATCTTCGAGATTTTAACACACCACAACCAATCAAACTAGCCGTTATGAATAATAATACCAAATTTTTGAAATTTTATAAATTATATCTCTCAAAATGGACTTCATATTTGGATTTAGAATATCAAAATTATCCTAGGGTGAAATTTTGGTACTTTTCGTATAACTTTCATATTTTGATGAATAGTGAAAATTACTAAATTTTAATTAAAAACAACTTTTTTAATCAAAATAATTAATATTGATAAATTATGAATTTGAGTGGTTTTAAAGTATATTTAGAATATATTTTTACTATTTAATTAAATTTTTGTCATTGGACATAATTTCACATTTAAACCAGACATAAACAAGTGTCAATCTTTTGATAGTTATTATCTCTTAAAAACACGCTTTTTGTTTTAACAACGGGAATTAATTTTAAAATGATGTCTGACACTTCTATGTTTTGAATTTGGAAAAATGGATTCCATATTTGGAATCAGGATGTTCAAATTGTGTAAATAGGTAACTTTTATTTTTAGACATTTTGGATAATTATTTCGGTAAATATTTTATTTACCATGGATAAAGGGTAAATCCGGTAAAAAAGGGTTAAAAATAATATTATAATAATACTAAATTAAACTAAAACGTGGATTAACCCTATTGGTTGATACATGGTCGACCATGGGCATCTTTGGGTCGATTTTGGGACCCCATGGATCCACTTGTAAGTGATAGGGACACTTTATTTTAATTAAGTTAAAATGAATACAAAAATCACACAATCATATATCGTTTAGAAAAACAATTGTTACATGGGGTTATATATGTTGGATTTTAGACTCTAAATATTCATTAGAAAGATAAAAAGATTTAATACATAATTATATTTTATTTATAATTTTTAGACATTAAATAATTTAATTTATTTATGAAACAATGGTGATGTAGTAATTACCATAATAGTGAAAAATTAGAATAATTAATATTATAAATACCCAAATAAATATAATTTGAAACTTTTATTGAATTAAACTAATTTTCTAGGTTAATATGACATATTATGATTTATTGAATTAACTTTCTTCTAAGTAATAATTCTGTTATGAGTATTACAAAAATCAACTATTGAATAGTGTAAAAATTGACATAAAAGAGTTTTTAAAAGAGATATTATATTATTAATTGATTTTAAATTTCTAAAAATCTATGGTTCGGCCAAAAGACTTATAGCATGATAGGTGTGTCATTAATGGACCACTTGGGGGTCACTTGGATATATATGGTAAGTGTATTAACAATATAATATAAAAATACAAAGAGACATTGTAAAAGTGAAACTAATTAACTAAGAGTTAATACTTAAAGATAAGGTTAATATAATGACCCAAACCTGTCTAAATTCTATTGGATGAGTGGTTTTCGACCTATCCACACCTTAAGCTTTTAATAATCAACTTTTGAGCCATTATAAACCAAATATGAATTTATTATAAATTAAGATTTGAGCTTTTCCAAAGGTGCCCCTCACCCCTCTTATAAAAGGGAACTCCGCCTTCTCATTTCTTTACACCTTCAAAGCCTTTTGGTTCGGCCAACCCCTACACAAATACTCTCTCAACTAATCTCACTACAACCTAGAAGCCTTAGTTTGATCCGAATGCCAACCTAAGGAGCCCTTTTGATCAAATCAAAAGGAAGAACCCGAAGAAGAGGTAATGATTTCACCAACATTTTCCATGTTCCTTTCTTCTTCCACTTCTTATTCCTTTGTTATTACCATTATAAAATAATAACTCCATTATCATATATATACTGTGATGTTATTATAATTATGGTACAACCATATTCATTATTCTATCCACCCTTTGAATAACATGTCACCATACGTGCGTACGTACGGCTTACCGTCTCCACGTCGTGGTGTAATTGTTATTCAATATATTATTATTTGGATGGGTATAATAATGATGTGTAACTCATGTAAATAATAAATATAACATGTTAATTATTATTTATGTATGATATACCATCCATTTATATATTATTTTAATATCAAAAGAATGATATTGTCGCTCGTGCGTATGTACGGACTACCGTCTCCACGAACGCGATGAGATTAATTCTCCATCGTATCCATTCAAGTATAATTATCATTTGATGATTTAAAAATTATGTTTAAGGACTTGATATCATTATGGATATGAATAATATACAACCTATCCATTACAAACATGTCTTACATAACAAAACATATAAAAGAAAACGAGCAAGTTAACACCCGAAACAACGATAATACTAAGATATTATTAACAAATCAATGATAAAAGATCATATATGATATCATATTAATGTATATGATTCTTGTATAATTTAATAAAAATTATTTCACCATTATACAGGAGGTTAACCTACCCCAACCAAAGAAAAGTACAAGGTAAGGGGTTTCTTATCTCACTTTTAATTCCGTGAGAACTCCATTGTTCACCACTTATTTATTGCATGTGGTGTGTGTACTGCCCATGATTGTATTTGTTGTGTAATATACTTTAATTTATGGGTATATACATTAACAATTTAAGATACTTATTTCATGGGTGTATGTTTCGTAAGTTACTTAATCGATAAGGGAATTTGAAATCTCGATTTCCACTCATTTGGCTTTACACATATTTCATTGATTATATTACTCCAAGATTATGTGTGGAATCACTATTCATTTGATTATGTCATAACTTCCACTCCCCTTCCTGTGGATATACTATGGATACACATAATCACTCCATTGATAATTTCTCAAGTCATCGATATGAATTTTATAAGAGTAATTTTAACTCACTGTCCATTTGTTGAGTTAAACATCCAATTCATTGGTGTTGTTTTTATAAGATTGTGTGTGAATATCGTTTTATTGATTTACACTTAATATCCAATCATATTTAGTGTACTAATATTTTTCACACATAATTATGTCGTTGATTTATCATTAACCTAAGGATACGGCCTTTATGAGAGATTTTTTCTCAATTTACATTCCATTGAGACTTCTTTGTTGATATACACGAAATCACTTTTATGTGGTGTATATAATGTACTTTGACATAGTATATCATTAATCCCTTTATACTCATGATATTACAATGTTTTTATTACATCAATTATTTGTATTCAACTGTCTCTCTTTTGGTTAGAATCTCTAACTAAAATACCATTTTTAAATGTTTTAAAGACTTATTCATCTAAATCTTGCTCATTAATGTCCATATTTTAAAAATGGTTTTAAGTATTTATTTATATGGACATTAATGTTTTATAATTAAAACTCCTTTTAAAAAGTTTCAAAGTGGTATGGGACACTTATATTCAAAAATCTATTTTTAAATGGCTTCTTGATGAATAGTGTGACTTTTAAAAGATTTCAAGAAAAAGGGGGATATTTCTCTCAAATAGTTTTGATAATTATATTCATCTATGTCAACATCCTTCATTATTCTTGATTGAGGTTAATATGATACAATACAATCTTCCATATTGTATCGATTGAGTTATGTTTGACTGTGGATGTGCTATTTTTATACCATTCATGTTTTGTGGATAAAATATTAACATTTAGTATGCTAGTTTTAATACTAATGTTTATGTTATGATTAAACCTATTCATATGAGGAATTCATTGGAATTAATAAGTGACGGGTGGAGCCCTCTATATCTCCTCGATGCATTGGTAGGTCTCATGAGACAAACTAGTGTCTTGGCACAAGGCCTTGGAAAAATCCTATTGGTAATCTTGGCACAAGGCCTTGGCTATGTGGTTATGATAGTCTGGCATTATGCATTCCATCATTATGAAAGTGGTTATTGATATTGTATGTGATTATTTGATTAGTAGAATATCCATGTGAATAAGTAAATGTAATTATTTCATTTTATTTTTTCCATACAAGGTTGAAGTTCAAGTTTAAAAGGCTTTTGTTTTAGTTATACATTGCCTTAAATGTTTATTCTTATTTATGAAAGTTTCCGCTATATTGTTAACCTTACTGGTCATTTGAGCTCACCCCTTTTCTATGTTTTATTTTTCCTAGGATGTGAAGAAGTAAATTATGAATGACCTGTAGGGATATTATGAGGGGATAATAGTGTGGATTATGGAGACAATATGTTGTTGTAGTAGTTTTCACTTCATGATGTAATGTAAAACTTGATGAATATATCTAGTGTTTCCAAGGCTACTAAACCAATCGGTCTTTCTCGATTTGATCTTTCTTGTGATCATGCCAATGTTATGTAATAATGCACCAACTCTGGGTAACTAGGTTTGGGGCGTTACAGTTGGTATCAGAGGAAGTTCAGTACAAACCATGGAAGCTAGATTTAGATAAACTCTGATTAGAGAAAGTAGACCTAATATGAACTTTGAGGATTAGTATAGAAGAACTTCCTAGAATTTTGGTATTTTAGAGATTTTGTGAGTTTTCCGAGCAATACATCCCTGTCTGGATACGAGGCGGTAGAGGCGGCTCTGGCACAGATGTACCTAGGGGTAAAACCCGAAAACACCACTTTGAAGTAGACTCAAATGGGAACTAGAGCACGACAACGGGCCTTGCTGCACTCTTGGTTACGACACTCCTGGGGGATATCCTTAGGATAATTTACATTTGCTTTACAAACCAATTTAAAGTATTATATATATAAGATGAGAGTAAATGACCTTGGTTAATCCAAATGTGTTTCAAATTGAGAATATGGTGACTTGTTAATCTCTAAATGATTGTATAACTACTATTACTCACACAATGCTTTCTGGTTTTAGTCAATGGATGGATTCCAAGGAAGTCACAATGACTTTGAAAATGATTTACAAGGTGGGAACGGTGGTGGCAATGAACAACAAATTTGAATGTTGATAGGCGTAAAAGATATCGTCTTTATGCCAAATCAATTTTCCAAAAATATGATCAACAATAAATATATTAACCAATTACCGGACTCAACAAAGAAGAGAAAGGTGATGAATGATCAGAGCTCCAGTAATGGAGACCTTGGGGAAAGAAATCCTCAATTTCCATCATGATGGATATGTGGAAGGAGACACCCAGGAAAGTGTCTCAATGGGACAAAGAAATGATTTACGTGCAGGAAGGAAGGACATAAAGTAAAGAATTGCCAAAGAAAAATGAAGAGTGCTATGGATGAAGATAAAAATGGTCCCAAGAATCCATTTACAGAAATTTGCCGTAAATGTAGGGGACATGGACATTATCCAAGTGAATGTCCTAATCTATAGGATATTTTCTTGGTCAGAGAAGAAGCTATGTGGAACTAAATGGTTGGATAAATGTTTAAAAATTATTAGTGATCCTTGTTGAAGGGTTTACTTTGGAATAATTTTCTCTTGTATTTTTAACCCTAACGTTATCCATGTGAGAATGATATTTATAGAAGAATTATCTTTTCTCTTATGGATATAGTTATAAATAACCATTTGATTTTATATGACCCTTTGGTTTGAGGCAATTACAAATTATTATAATTTGGGATGAAAATGAAAGGTATGAGATAACATTTGTGGTTAAATTATGTTATGGTTATTTTGAGGAATTTATCTCATTTTGGTAATGTTATAAAATATAGTTTTTGAAAAAGGACAACACGTAGACCGTGGGACAACCCGTTCCGTCGGACAAAGCTGTAGGAATCGAACCCACAACCAAAGTTCGATTGGGATTTATCACATACCACTGGACTACGTGAAGTCCCTGGTTAGTGTGACTATTATTTTTAGTTAAATGATTTTATTGATCAATAATAATTCGATTTGGGATCTTATTTCTTATCAAATGAATACCCTTAGTATAGGAAAATGATTTGGTGATTAAGTGATAAATGTTATTTTGGAAGTTGTTCGCTTTGTTGAGAACACTATATGCCCAAGAAAAATAGAATAGTATGTGATTTTATTTGAGGAGTAATGGTGGATTTTTATCTATGTTTTTATTATGGATTTATATTGATTTGGGTTATTTATGAAAATGAATAGGTTAATTACTTTTAAGTATGTGACTTTAAGAGTAATTAATGTCATTTGGAGATTCAATTTAACGTGGAAGACTTCATTCTTAATAAGTTTTGGTTTTCAGTATTAGTTTTGTTTATATTTAATGATTTTAAGGACAATTGATTATTGAATGGTATTTATTTAACTTTGGGGTATTGTTGGATAAATTTTGGAAATTAAGATTAGTGTGTATTTATCTCAAGGAATATCCTTTTGGGGGATCATTATATCTTGTACTAACCATTTTGGTATTGATTAATCTCTAAAGACAATGTAAATATATAGTTCATTCTGCATGGATCATGTGATTATATAGAAGTTTATTCTAGCTCTTCCAGTGTGACGAAGTCTTCATGAATACTCATCGTTTAAAAAAAATGAGTTAGTGGTGAAAATTTATTAAAGAATGAAACTCTACATAAAATGTAAGTATATATATTTATATTCTTAGTCAATATCATAAATTAATTCCTCATCCTTATATAATGTAACTTAAAACAAAAAAATGTTGTCTCTTTACTTTCCTACTAAGAGACTAATGGCCGTTTCTCCCAACACAAGTTTGTGGTTTTCTTATTGTTAACATTCTCCTCATCGTGATTTCTATCCCTCTACATCAGAACTTGACACTTATTTTATCATCCATATCCATGTTTTCCTATATGGAATCCAATTGTGGGTTATCTTGGTTGACCTTTATACCTCTCTTTCGTTCTTTTAAAGTGATAGTTTTATTGACTCTTTTTCTGATTTGGGACTTTCCATTATATTCCCAAGCACAATTTTAAAAATTGAGAGGATGCAATTTATTGAAGGAGGAGAGAATGTAACACCCCAAGCTTCCACGGTACGTTTCCCGTTGAATAATGCAATGGCGTGCATTGTACGCAACATCGAGATTCTAACACACCACAACCAATCAAACTAGCCGTTATGAATAATAATACCTAATTTTTAAAATTTTATAAATTCTATCTCACAAAATGGAATTCATATTTGGATTCAGAATATCAGAATTATCCTAGGGTGAAATTTTGGTACTTTTCGGATAACTTTCATATTTTGATGAATAGTGAAAACTACTAAATTTTAATTAAAAACAACTTTTTAATCGAAATAATTAATATTGATAAATTATGAATTTGAGGGGATTTAAAGTATATTTAGAATATATTATTACCATTTAATTAAATTTTTGTCATTGGACAAAATTTCACATTTAAACTAGGCATAAACAAGTGCCAATCTTTTGATAGGTATTATCTCTTAAAAAGATGCTTTTTGTTTTAACAACGGAAATTAATATTAAATTAATTTATGCCACTTCTATGTTTTGAATTTGGAAAAATGGATTCCATATTTGGAATCAGGATGTTTAATTTTTTTAAATAGGTAACTTTTATTTTTAGACATTTTGGATAATTAATTCGGTAAATATTTTATTTACCATGGTTAAAGGGTAAATCCGGTAAAAAGGGGTTAAAAATAATATTATAATAATACAAAATTACCCTATAACATGGCATAACCCTATTGGTTGATACATGGTCGACCATGGGCATCTTTGGGTCGATTTTGGGACCCCATGGATCCACTGGTAAGTGATAGGGACACTTTATTTTAATTAAGGTAAAATGAATACAAAAATGACACAAGCATATATCTTTTAGAAAAACAATTGTTACATGGGGTTATATATGTTGGATTTTAGACTCTAAATATTCATAAGAAATCTAAAAATATTTAATAAATAATGATATTTTATATATAATTTTTAGACATTAAATAATTTAATTTATTTATGAAACAATGGTGATGCAGTAATTACCATAATAGTGAAAAATTAGAATAATTGATATTATAAATACCCAAATAAATATAATTTGAGACTTTTACTGAATTAAACTAATTTTATAGGTTAATATGACATATTAGGATTTATTTAATTAACTTTTTTCGAAGTAATAATTCTTTTATGAGTTTCCCAAAAATCAACTATTGAATAGTGTAAAAATTGACATAAAAGAGTTTTTAAAAACTATATTATATTATTAATTGATATTAAATTCTTAAAAATCTATTTTTCGGACAAGAGAGTTATATCATGATAGGGGTATTATTAATGGTCCACTTGGGGGTCACTTGGATTTATATGGTAAGTTTATTAACCATATAATATAAAAATACAAAGAGACATTGTAAACGTGAAACTAATTAACTAAGAGTTAATACTTAAAGATATGGTTAATATAATGACCCAAACCTGTCTAAATTATATTTTTGAGTGTTTATCGACCTATCCCCACCTTAACCTTTGAATAATCAACTTTGGAGCCATTAAAAACCGAATATGAATTTATTATAAATTAATATTTCTGGATTTTCCAAAGGTGCCCCTCACCCCTCTTATAAAAGGGCACTCCTCCTTCTCATTTCTTCACACCTTCAAAACCTTTTGGTTCGGCCAACACCTTCCCAAATACTCTCTACACTTCTCTCAATACAACCTAGAGGCCTTATTTTGATCAGAATGCCAACCTATGGAGCCCTTTTGATCAAATCAAAATGAAGAACCTGAAGAAGAGGTAATGATTTCACCACCCTTTTCCATGTTCCTTTCTTCATCCACTTCTTCTTCCTTTGTTATTAACATTATAAAATAATAACTCCAGTATCATATATATACTTTGATGTTATTATAAATATGGTACAACCATATTCAGTATTCTATCCACCCTTTGAATAACATGTCACCATACGTGCGTATGTTCGGCTTACCGTCTCCACGTCGTGGTGTAATTGTTATTCAATATATTATTATTTGGATGGGTATAATAATGATGTGTAACTCATGTAAATAATAAATATAACATGTTAATGATTCTTTATATATGATATACCATCCATTTATATGTTATTTTAATATCAAAAGAATGATATTTCCGCTCGTGCGTATGTACGGACTACCGTCTCCACGAACACGATAAGATTCATTCTCTATCGTATCCATTCAAGTATAATTATTATTTTATGATTTAAAAATGATGTTTAAAGACTTGATATAATTCTGGATATGAATAATATACAACCTATCCATTAAAAACATGGCTTACGTAACAAAACATATAAAAGAAAATGAGTAAGTTAACACCCGAAACAACGATAATACTAAGATATTATTAACAAATCAATGTTAAAAGATCATATATGATATCATATTAATGTATATGATTATTTTATAATTTAATAACAATTATTTCACCATTATACAAGAGGTTAACCTACCCCAACCAATGAAAAGTACAAGGTAAGGGGTTTCTTATCTCACTTTTAATTCTGTGAGAATTCCATTGTTCACCACTTATTTATTGCATGTGGTGTGTGTACTGCCCATGATTTTATTGATTGTGTAATATACTTTAATTTATGGGTATTTACATCATCAATTTAATATCCTTCTTTCATGGGTGTATGTTTCGTAAGTTACCTAATCGATAAAGGAATTTGAAATTTCAATTTCCACTCATTTGGCTTTACGCATATTCCATGGATTATATTACTCCAAGATTATGTGTGGAATCGCTATTCATTTGATTATGTCATAATTTCCACTCCCCTTCCGGTGGATATACTATTGATACACATAATCACTCCATTGATAATTTTTCAAGCCATCGATATGAATTTTATAAGAGTAATTTTAACTCACTCTCCATTTGTTGAGTTAAACATCCAAATCATTGGTGTTGTTTTTATAAGATTACGTGTGAATATCCTTTGATTTATTTACAATTAATATCCAATAATATTTAGTTTATTTATATTTTTCACACATAACTATGTCTTTGATTTATCCTTAACCTAAGGATACGGCCTTTATGAGAGATTTCATCTCAATTTACATTCCATTGAGACTTCTTTGTTGATATACACCAAATCACTTTTATGTGCTGTATATAATGTACTTTGACATAGTTTATCATGAATCCATTTATTCTCATGATATAACAATTTTTTGATTAACTCAATTATTTTTATTCAAGTGTCTCTCTTTTGGTTAGAATCTCTAACTAAAATACCATTTTTAAATGTTTTAAAGACTTATTCATCTAAATCTTGCTCATTAATGTCCATGTTTTAAAAATAGTTTTAAGGATTTATTTATATGGACATTAAAGTTTTAGAATTAAAAATCCTTTTAAAAAGTTTCAAAGTGGTATGGGACACTTTGATTCAAAAATCTATTTTTAAATGGATTCTTGACAAATAGTGGGACTTTTAAATGATTTCAAGAAAAAGGGGGATATTTCTCTCAAATAGTTTTGATGATTATTTTCATCTATGTCAACATCCTTCATTATTCTTGATTGAGGTTAATATGATACAATACAAACTTCCATATTGTATCGAATGAGTTACGTTTGACTGGGGATGTGCTATTTTTATACCATTCATGGTTTGTGGATAAAGTATTGACATTTCGTATGCTAGTTTTAATACGAATGTTTATGTTATGTTTAAACATATATATATGAGGAATGCATTGGACATAATAAGTGTCGAGTGGAGCCCGATATAGCTCCTCGATGCATCGGTAGGTCTCATGATACAAACTAGTGTCTTGGCACAAGGCCTTTGAAAAATCTAATTTGTAGTCTTGGCACGAGGCCTTGGCTATGTGGTTATGATAGTCTGGCATTATGCATTCCATCATTATGAAAGTGGTTATTGATATTGCATGTGATTATTCTATTAGTAGAATATCCATGTGAATAAGTAAATGGAATTATTTCATTTTATTTTTGTCATACAATGTTGAAGTTCAAGTTTAAAAGGGTTTTGTTTTAGTTATACAATTCCTTAAATGTTTATTCTTATTTATGAATGTTTCCGCTATATTGTTATCCTTACTGGGCAATTGAGCCCACCCCTTTTCTATGTTTTATTTTTCCCAGGATGTGAAGATGTAAATTTTGAATGACCTGCAGGGATATTATGAGGGGATAATAGTGTGGATTATGGAGACAATATGTTGTAGTATTAGTTTTTCACTTCATGATGTAATATAAGACTTTATTAATATATCTAGTGTTTACAAGGCTACTAAACCAATCGGTCATTCGAGATTTTATCTTTCTTGTGATCATGCCAGTGTTATGTAATAATGCACTGACTCTGGGTAACTGGGGTCGGGGCGTTACAAATGGATTGTTATTTATAGAAGAAATGAGGGAACAAAGAATTAATTGCCG
This sequence comes from Viscum album, assembly GCA_963277665.1. Classification (NCBI taxonomy): domain Eukaryota; kingdom Viridiplantae; phylum Streptophyta; class Magnoliopsida; order Santalales; family Viscaceae; genus Viscum; species Viscum album. The sequence goes on along the minus strand of OY728165.1, from coordinate 1,772,198,222 downwards.
AGGGACACCTCATCGATGGTATTGGAAAAACAATGGGCTTGCCCATTGTATTTGCCAACGGTTTTGGACACATGAAACACCTCATACCTTATCTTACCATTCAAAAGATGACCAGAATGATTACAGAATTATTACATCCTTAAGGATGTCATTAAACACAGAAACTCAAAACTGTATTTTCACTATTTACCGAAAATTCAACTATTTTAGAAAAATCCCAAAAATTCACCTTAATATAATATCGATGCTCTGAATTCATAATTGAAATCCATTATATGAAAAAAATTTCTAAATATTTTTAATTTAATTCATAAATAAAAGTACTCTTCACTAAAAATTCATCTTTTCAAAAAAATCCCAAAAATTAACCTTAACCATATATCGATGCTCGGATTTTAAAAATGAACTCCATTTTATGAAAATAATTTTCAAAAAATTTTAAATTTAATTTTTAAATAAAAAAACTATTCTCCTGAAAAAACTAATACTTAACCAAAAATTTCTAAAATAGATAATTACATATTTCATTGAATCACATTACTTAATCAAAGTGCCTAAATTATATTAATAATTTATTAAGTGAGGTCACTTAATCCATTTTTTCACATTACGAATCATATTCGTAAAATTACTATTCATAATTTACTATTCATGAAAAATTATGTTGATCTTATTAGAATCTAAATTTCATACTGAACATAACTGTAGAAGACCATTTTTTGAGAATCATTACAGATTATTTATTATTTAAGGCTTACATAAATATTTTAAAATATCCTTTTTACAAAATTCATGAATAATATACATCCTATATTTATCCGGTCATTTGAGATTTACCAACTTCACCATATAAATAAATAACTATTTTATTTATATCAAAGGATTACAAAAATTAGCTAAGGTCTCATTACATAGACCCTTATAACACCAGCATACGACCTAACTGTAAGGTGTGCTATGGTGATAAATTCTTGGGGCGGCTTGGCCAATATTGCCCAAGTGGTGATTTTTTTCATTTTGAACTTCTCCCAAAGGAAATTTTGTTCTAGCTTCACACGAAGACGTTCGGCTTGGGTTTGGTTCATAGAAAATCCTAGTGGTGTTACTTCTTTCCAAAGATCCATCAGATGGGCTTCGATCGGCCCGAGACTACTAGATGAAGCCATATAATCTTCTTTCTGTATTAATTAACCAAGATCACTTGTATTTATAGACAACAATCACAACATTTAGTTTCCTATGGTCATATTGACCAATGGTCATATAATATTCGAAACTGAACGGTCTCATATTAATTATACTCAATTCATTAAATGAAATAGTTTTGTTGTGTATAAAATAAAATAACACACAAAAATAGGAAATGAAAAATATTAAAATGTTCGGGTCGTTACATTCTTCCCCCTTAAGAAATTTCGCCCCCAAAATTTTTAACTCGTACCCTCGGAAGAGAAAAGATCTGGGTACTTCTACCTTATAGAATTTTCTGGTTCCCACATGGGTTCCTCATATGTGAGGTTCCTCCACAACACCTTAACAAGGTGTGTAGTCTTGTTGCGTAGAACCATGAATTTATGATCCAAGATCTCTATCAGATGCTCCTCATAAGAGAGTTCATGTTCAAGTTTTACCACCTATGGGTTTAGTACATGTGAGGGGTTAGTTATGTACTTATTTAAGAGGGATGCGTGGAATACATCATGAACTTAGGATAGATTTAGAGGAAGTGCAAGCCGATAGGCCACTACTACCACGCGATCAAGGATTTCATAGGGACCAATATACCTAGGGATGAGCTTACCTTTCTTCAAAAACTTCATTAATATCTTCCATGGTAAAATTTGAAGAAATACCTTTTCAATGACATTAAACTCCATGTCCCTTCGACGGTTTTGGGCATAGCTCTTTCGCCGACTCAGAGTAGAATTAATGTGTTGTTGGATGGTATTTAACTTTTCTGTCATCTCTTGCACAAGATCAAGACCAAGAATATTTCTCTCACCAGCATCATTCCATCATGTTGGAGTTCTAAATCACTTCCCATTTAGAGATTCATATGGTTCCATTTGAATGCTCGAGTGGAAGCTAGTGTTGTAAGAGAACTCAACTAAAGGGTGGTGTTGATCCCATCCACCTTTAAATCATATTGAGCATGTTCTCAGCATGTACCCAAGTGTTTGAATAGTACTTTCAGATTGGCCATCAGTTTGGGGGTGTTCGGCCATATAGAAATTCAATTCCGTGCTCAAAGCATGTTGAAGACTTCTACATAATTTTGATGTGATCCTTGTATCATGATTAGATATGATAGAAATTAGAACTCCATGAAACATTACTACTTCCTTCACGTAAATCCTAGAAAGTTGATCAAGAAAGAAATCTTCCTGAATTGAGATAAAATGGGCAGTCTTGTTGAGAAATTCCACAATAACCCATATCACATTGTTTTCTTTGTATGTTCTCAGAAGACCAGTGACAAAGTCCACATTGATATTGTCCCACTTCCTTGCCGGTATGGGTAGTGGTTGTAATACCCCTATAGGAAGATTTATCTCTACCTTCACATACTGACATACTAGGAACCTTGATATGTAGTCAACAATCTCACGTTTCATATTATCCCACAAAACATTATCATGAAGGTCCCTGTACATTTTTGTGTTTCCATGATGTATAGAGAAATTAGAGCCCGGACCTTCATCCATCAGCTCCTTCTTTATTTTCGGAATATATGGAACACATAGTCTTTTATGATATTTCAGTACACCTTCTTGGTCAATATTGAGCTCAAGAAACTTCCCATCATTCAAAGCTTCAAAAATCTTCTGTAACGAAGGATCTTCTTTTTGAGATTTCATGACTTTCTCTAGAAATGACGGTTGAGAAATCATTTGGGTTATGGTTGATGATGTCTATTCCCTTATAATTCCCAAGTCCAGCTTTACTAGGGCATTGATCAATGGATCTATTTGAATCCTCATAATGGAAAGATCAATAGAGTCGTTCCTAGTTAATACATCAGTAACATTGTTTTCCCATCCATAGTGATAATGAATTAAACAATCATAGTCTTTGAGAAGTTCCAATCATCTCCTTTGTCGCATGTTCAATTCCTTTTTTTAAAATATACTTAAAACTCTGATTGTCTTTGTATATATCACATTTCTCCCCATAGAGATAGTGTCTCTATATCATTAGATCAAAAACTACTGCAGTCAACTCCAGATCATGCGTGGGATAGTTCAGTTCATGATTCTTAAACTGTCGAGATGCATAAGCAATGACTTTGTCATTTTTCATGAGGACGAACCCAAGCCCTTTGAGAGATTAATCACTAAAAATAATGAATCCTTCTCCACTTGAGGGCAGAGTTAACATGGGTGTAGTAACCAATATCTTCTTTAGCTCTTGGAAACATTACTCACACTCCTTTGTCTAGATGAACTTGACCCCTTTTAGAGTTTACTAGGTTAATGGATTATAAAGTCATGAATTTTTTTTTCACAAACAACCTATAATATCCTGCTAATCCAAGGAAACATTGAATTTTATTTATTTTCGTATGTTGAGGCCACTCCTCTACAACCTTTTTCTCTGTAGGGTCTACTGTGATTTCTTTATTGGTAACAATGTGGACCAAGAAAGTTACTTTTTATAACAAGAATTCACATTTACTGAAAATTCCAAAAAATCCTCTCCTTTCATAGAGTTTTCAAAATATCCCTTAGATGATCCTCATGCTCCTCGCGACATTTGGAATATATCAAAATATCATCAATAAAAACTACCACAAAGTTATCATGCTAGTCCTTAAATAATATATTCATCAAATCTATAAAAAAATAATTGGTTCAGTAGTCAGTCTGAAGGGCATAACAACAAACTCATAATGCCCATATATTGATCTAAAGGCAATTTTTGGAATATCTTCTTTTTTCACCCTCAATTGATGATAACCAGATCGAAGATCAATCTTAGAGAAGAATTAAGCCCCACGAAGATGGTCAAATAAGTCATCAATTCTTGGAAGAGGGTATTTTTTTTTCACTGTGATCCCATTCAGTTCTCTATAATCAATTCATAACCACATTGATCCATCCTTCTTCTTCACAAAGAGAACTACTACTCCCCAAGGATACACACTTGATCAGATAAACCCCTTCTCCAAAATATCATGGTGTTGTTTCTTTAATTACTCTAGCTCCACATTTTCTATCTTATATAATGTCTTTGATATTGGATGAGATCCAGGTAAGAGTTCAATAGAAAACTCTACCACTCCTTATGGGGAGGTCTAGGAAACTCCTCAGGAAATACATCAATGTATTCATGGATGATGGGGACACTTACTATCCTTAAACTCTCACATCCTTCTTCTTCTTCATTGATCTAATCCATATATAAGGATAACTGGGGTTCTTTTTGAAAAGTATCAGGTTGCGATATCTCTCTTTGAAAGATAACTATAGGTTTTCTATTCAATACTACTAAGATTCCCTTGCTCTTATATTTGATCATAGCATTATATTTTGAGAGCCAGTCCATCCCTTGTATAATGTCGAATTCCAGCATGGGAATGACTACTAGATTTGAGATAATATTGTGCTCACTAAAGTAAATACCAATGTTTCGAAACACTTACGATGCTTGGATAATCCCACCAGGAGTCTTGACTGATAACTCTACTTTTAGAAAATCAGGTGTTGATTCTAAATTCATTGCAACCCGGAAAAAATAAAGGAATGTATAGAACCAGAATCAAATAATGTATTTTCTAGCTTTTAGAGTTCAACAAGACTACCTGCTACCACATCACTCAGAGATTCAACATCAACATTCATGACAGAAAATGAAAGTCCTTGATCCCTTCTCCTTTGCTGGGGCTGATGGTGGTTCCCTTCCACTTCCCTCGGATTTGGACAGTGATTGGAAAAGTTCCCACATTTTCCACACTTAAGCACTAGACATCAGGTAGGGCCTGCACAAGCTTCCCCTTGTCGTTTATGTTTGGAAGTTGAGGTTTCACCTCACTATAACAATCCCTCACAATATAGACATCTCTTCAACACTTGTAGCATTTTCCACTCCCAATCAGGGAGTTTCCTGAATGTTTCTTCCCACATTTATTACTCGTGGTATATTTTAGATGATTACCACCGCTTCCCTAATCAAAGGTCCTCCCTAAGATAGGATCCATAAATCTCTTCTTTTCAATGGATTTATTATACCACTTAATCTCTCTAAACTTCATCTCTACTTTCATCGAACTCCACACAATCTCCTCATGGCTATCATTGTCTCAGTTGGCTAGATTCGTCCGCATATGAGGTCTCAGTCCACTGAATAATCTTTCAACCTTCCCATTTGGATGCATGACAAATCATGAGGTATATCATAAAATTTGGGTGAAGTTCGTCTCATAGCTTCTGAGAGATTCATTCTCCTTCGTCTTTATCTCAAGAAACTCCTTATCCATTCATGTCCTCATGGAATGATGGAAATGATTACTAAAAAATATCCCTCTACTCTCTTCCCACTCCAATGATTCAACCTCCAATATTGTCCTCGTGTTTTTAATCAGTTCCCACCACTGATAAAATTATCCCCCTAAGCGATAGACATACAGGGAGACCTTCTCTTTCTCTAAAAAACTTAGCACAGAAAAGATCTTCTCTATAGAGTAGACCCACTATTTAGCAATCAATGGGTCAGTCGATCCACTGAAAGTTGGTGGTTAGTGAAACATAAAGGACACAACCGAATGTTGTTCCCTTCACGGTGAGATTGGTCTCTCATCTTGATTCCGATTATTTCCAATAACTTGAGTCAGTTGGTTCATCATTCGTATGAATGTTTCCATTCCGGATTCCATTGGAGGTTCATTAGTGAATGGTCCATTGCAGTCACCATTTGCATGGTTCCTCATATTTCCCTCCATTTTCTAAAAGAATAAATCCTTAGTGAGAAACTTATTTTCTTTATGAATCTTTTAACTATAAAGGATTTTATGACTTAAAACTTCATGCTTAAACAATTACATTTCCCTATAATTCCTTCATAATGATTCATAAAAAGCTTGATATTAACCAAACATATCCCACAAGAGTGCCATAACCAAGAGTGCATCAATTCCCATTTTCGTGTAGCATTTACCATTTGACTCTATCTCAAAGCGGTGTTTTTTGGGTTTTACCCCTATGTACATCTGTGCCAAAGCCACATCTACCTGCTCGTATCAAGACATGGATGCATTTTTTTGATAAACCACTTACTCAATACTCACCAAAATACCAAGAATATTTCATATATTTAATCATTAATATAGGGTTCTTCCTAAATTTTTCATATCCTAATTTTCATAAATAACTAAACTATCCTTTGATACCAACAATGGAATCCCACCTTTTTATTATATAACTTCTCATTACATTTTACAAACAGAGGATCTTTAAAGTCTAGTGTCTAGGAAATAATGGACATAAATCATGAAAACAACATGAAACATTGTTCAAATCCACTTGTAAGGATTTATCATATGTTCATCCTCCGTAAAATTACCGCATCTCATATCCTGGATACATACATCAATGTAAAAGGTGATCAGAATACACATTAAGGGTAAACAAGGGAATCATTGTACTTCTGATATCAATAAGAACACGAATAAAAACATAAAGACATGAGAAATGGAAGTATAGGAATATCATAATGAAAATAAATTGAAACATAACTTGAATATGTGGCTAAAACATTTTATTTATACATTCATGAACATGTCACCAAGGTTCATCCCCTTGGTGACATAAAAATTACCAAGGTTGTACACTAAGGTATCGTGAAACATGTCATCTATAGAGATTAATTCATTACCCAATGCATTGGAGTGCTATTTGGGAACACCCTTAATATGTATTTATTTTCATGAGATCCACATAGATCATAATAAAAAATTTCATAAATAACCTGTGGAGAATTAATGAAATGGGTTTCATTTCAAGATCGTGACGTTTTAAATGTTCTTAAAAATAAGATCATTATGTAATTTAAAAACAATGGAAAGGGAGTGAGGGATATATGTATGTCAATTACAGAATCAAATATATCCTATTTATATATTTATGAATACCCATAGAAACTAAATAGGTCTAGGTATTCACATAAATTAAACAAGATAATTTCTGGAGAGAAAGAGAAAGAAATTTTGAGGCAAACTTTCTTCAGCATAACGACTATATAACATGGTTTTAGAAAACATTGAAAGGAGAGGGGATAAGGGTAACACACTCAAAAATAATTCATAATATTGTATGGGTACATAATAAGATCATGTTATTGATATTTGAATGAAATACCACATGAAAAATAAAATTTAATGAAAAGAGAAGATGTGATTTCTTTTATGAGAAATTCAGTAGCCTAACGACGTCACTTAGAAATTCAGAAAAAAATTGAAGAGAGTGTAAAGGGTCTCTCAAAAATTGTAAATTAAATAGAAATTAATTAGAACATATAATAACATACCCTCAAAATAACGATATGTAAAATAGAAGACACAACATAAAGGAAGTCATGGCTTAAAAGAGGAGGGTGAAAGATTCTCTTACCTTGAAGAGTGACATTGAAAGCGTGAAGGTCGAGACCTTGGGAGGATTGAGGGAACCTTAGGAGGAATCCTTGGGAGGTAAAGATACCATAACTTCTTTGGGGAGGATTTGAACATGAAATTAATAAGGGAATGTCTTGGTATTTATAGAAGATGTGAGGGGACAAGTCATTAATTTCCATGGGACAACTCATCGGTGGTATTGGCTAAACCATGGGCTTGACCATGGTATTTTCCCATGGTATTTGCCACTTGGGACACCACATGTCATATATTAATATTCATAAGTCGATCAGAATGATTACAAAATTATTACATCTTTAATGGTGTCATTAAATATACGAAACTGAAAACTATATTTTCACTATTTACCGAAAATTCAACTATTTTAGAAAAATCTCAAAAATTCACCTTAACCTAATATCTATGATCTAAATTCAAAAATGAACTCCATTTTATGAAAATATTTTTTAAAATATTTTTAATTTAATTTTTAAATAAAAACACTATTTACCTAAAATTCAACTATTTCAGAAAAAATCCAAACATTCACCTTAACCTAATATCAATGCTCGGAATTCATAAATGAACTCCATTATATGAAAATAATTTTCTAAATTTTTTAATTTAATTTTTAAATAAAAACACTATTCACTAGAAAGAAAACTGACACATAACTAATAATTTTTTGAAAAAATTATTTGCATATTTTATTGAATCACATTTCCTAATCATGGTGCCTAAAATATAATAATACTTCATTAAGTGAGATTATCATTCCATTTGGTCACATTACGATTCATAAGCGTAAAATTACCATTCATAATTTACTATTCATCAAAAATTAAGTTGATCTTATTAGACTCTTAATTTCTTATTGAACTTCACTGTATAAGACCATTTTTTGAAAATCATTGCACATTATTAATTATTTAAGGATTATATATATATTTTAAAATATCTATTTTCCAAAATTCATCAATAATATACATCCTATATTTATCCGGACATTTGAAATTTACAAACATCACCATAAGAAGAAATAAATTTTTTTATTTATATCAGCGGACTACATAATGGAGCTATGGTCCTGTTACATAGCCTCTTATAACACCAGCATAGGACCTAAGTTTAAGGTGTGATATGGTGATATAATCATGGGGCGACTTGACCTACATTTCCCGAGTGTTGATTTCTATCATCTTTAACATCTCTCGAAGGTGATTCTTTTCCGTCTTCACACGATGATGTTCGACTTGGGTTTGGTCCAGAGCAATGTCCAATGGTGCTACCTCCTTCCCATGTTCCATCAGATGGGCTTCGAACGGCCTAAGACTACTGGATGAGGCCCCCAAATATTCTTTTCTTTAACCAAGATCACATGTATTTATAAACAATAATCGCAACATTAAGAGTTTAGTTTCCAATGGTTATATTAATCAACTGTCATATTGAACAAAAATCATATAAATGTCTAAACCTAATGATATCATTTTAATTATAATCATTTTATTAAATAAATGAAATAGTTTTACTGTGTATAAAATAAAATAACACACAAAAAAGGAAACAAAAAATGGTTCAAAATTTCAGGTCACTACAATAAGTGAGTAACATCATCTCCCACTATGTTATTCATAAATACAATCTTTTTTATACACATAATGAATATTATATATCTTCATAACCTAGGGAAAGTAAACATTATAAAGGGAGATATCTAATGCTCAGTATGGGTAAATATGATAGATATATAAGAATATAATGAACATAAGGGCATGGGAATAAAAGTATAACACTTTAAGATCATATCCTATATAAAAAATATCACATATCAGAGTCATGAAGTAAAGATTAATAAATCATAAGATATGAAACATAATAGAATCAAGCACATAATCCATTAAATACGATCATAGTAATAAGGCATGCGATTATGGTATATAAATAAACATATAAATTTATTTTCATAGAACTCAAGGCTCACTACAAAGCCTATCATAGATTAATTGGATCACTCCCCGAACCATCTTAGTAGTCAAGGGTCACTCCCAACACCATATTTTCAAAAAATTATTTTACTAAACAGAGTTCACTCCCCATTCAATCCATGACTATCTCATGAGATGTAAATATTTACCAAATGTGTTAAAGGGATATATATGTGTGACCCATCACATAATGAAACCATTCATATGTGTTCCACAAGATTATAATACGAATATAAACCATGAAATTAAATGGGTATCATAAGCATATAATCATATAAATAACTGTTGGAAATTGATAGGTTTTATAATCATATCATTATAACATAACCCATGAAAAAAAGTAGGTTTTGTGAGGTTTATAATTTTATAACCTATTGAAGAAAAAAGAGTGCAATAAAAATATAACCATCAAAACATAAACAATTTAATGAAATAATATTAATTGTATTCTTGGATCATATCCCCATTAATTAATGGGTAACACTAATGAATTTAATCATAAATGGAAAATAATTTTGAAATATCTTCTAAAATAATTTCCTTATAAAAATATAGTTTTTGATTTGAAAAATTATTTTTAAATCACAATAAAATTTAGAATTATATTTCTTTAAAAATATATTTGAAAATTTATAAAGGAATATTCAATATTGTGATTTTTCATGGTTGTGGATAAATTTTCCCTTTCTATACACATTAAAATATAATTCCTTTTATATTATCATTAGAATTTAAAAGAGCCTTATTTAGAAAAGTACAAAAATAATATTTAGAAAAACATTTATTAAAAAGGTAAAACATGGAAATATTTGTATTTTAAAAAACACAGTAGAATTGTTAAAAATTCGTGATATTTTGTTTATAAAACATGGTTTAGGAAGAAATTTTGTTTGACTGATTAAAGAAATAATGTCGGATTTTCGTTAAAAAAATATTCATTATAAATAGTACCAAATATTGGAAAAATTGGTAAAATTTATTAATTTTTCATGAATAAAAATTGGAAAATAAAATTAATGATAACTATTGAGGTATGAATCATATTATTTCATCAATGGAATCACAATCATAAACAATAATCATAAATGATCAGATTATAAAAATAAACTCTTACAAATTTGGTAACACTGAATCATAATAACCATTAGATAAAAAATACATGAAGAATAAACTTCCATTATAAGAATGATATTAATGACATAAAATATAAAAGGGGTGGTATATATAACTCGTAGAAGAGTATAGGTGAATAACATAACATGTGTCTCTAATAATGAAAATTGAGAAAATATTCTATAACTCCTTTAGTAATATTTTTACAGTAAATTCTATGAAAGAGATATCCTAAAATGGATATGTAAATGAAAATAATTCTCTATATATGAATAATAATGTACATAAATGGGTAGTATACCCACAAAATATAAGAAAAAGGTGGTGAACATGGGTTCTGTCTCACGAAAAATAAAAGTGAGACAAAAATCCATTACCTCAAGTCCTAAATCTAATCATACTCATTAATTCCTCCTATATAATATATATAAGATTATTATACATATATTAAAGAACAAAATTAATTTATATCATACCATATATGATTTAATTATTTTCTTGTATTACCTTTTTATTAACAAGTCCATATTAAAGTTACATTTCTGGTAATAACCGCTTTGTTTTTCATATATGTTTTGATTTATCATATCATTTTCCCCATAAATTAATAAAGATTTAATTATATAATGAATGATAAATATCATATATATATATATCATATATTTTCAGTATAAATTTATTTATAATAATCTATAAAATAAATAAGTATGAAATGAAATAAATCGTTCATGGTGAGGTAGGCCGTACATACGAATCAATTGTGTTTTTATTTTCCTGTCAGATTAAAAGAAGGAAAATTATACTATATATTATAATAAAAGAATAATATTTATGTCATAAATATCAAATAATTTTTTTAAAACATATTTAATACATTCCATGTAAATCATGAATGAATCGCATCCCTTCGCAAGGTAGTAGTCCTCTGTACATAAGAACAACATTATCATATTACCAAAAAAATGGAAATCATGAAGGTATGTGTGATATAACAATTAAAAAATATTAATAACATAATAAAAATTCTAGATACAATATATAAACTATAAATCCATCATTATTACCAACATTTTAAGGTTTTAGTGGATAAAAAATAGAATCAGATCTCGAGGCGGAAGTCTCTTATACACACGAATGATGATTTTGTGTCCAATATGATGGTAGTGTGTGAAGTTATAGATCATAAAATTAAAATAATTAAATATATAATATTTAATATAATTAGGTTATTAAATAATATTGATTTGAAAATATTTTTTGTCAATTTTCGAAGAAAAAAAATTGTTTATTTGGGAACATTACCTCTTCTTTAGGTATCTTTTTTCGGTTTCCCCAAATGACATTCTTGGTTGAATTTATGCCTAAATTAAGAATTATTTGATAAAATAAGGTATGTAGTGATGATATTTGGATAGGTTTTGGATGATCCAAATTTATTTAGTGGTGTGAATTAGTGATGGGGGTGTGTGCTCTACTATAGTGGAGGAGGAGTGGTGTTCTTTAAATACAAAAAGGTAAACACTATTGGCTGGTCTCTATTATATTATATGCCTCCAATAATGATACATTTCTATCCAAAAAGTTATATGGTCAAAATAATTCTGTAAAAATTTTTTTTGATAACTTTAAAAAAATTACATCTTATGTTTTATGTTTAACCACTATGTAATATTGTTTTCAAATTTATCACTATAATTAATTTTATATTCTTTGAATAATAATTTTGGTAAAAATTGAAGTAATATTCATTAGAAATTAGAAATTATTATGATTCCAAATATAGAATCAATTTTTGAAAATTAAAATCATATATTTTTCATAAATTAATTTAAAATTAATCTCACATATGGGATGTGACATTAGGTTTTTAATGTAAAAGTGATCAAAAGAATGAAATTTTTTTATATCCAATTTCCATATTTAATTGATTCTTATAACTGAAATTTTATTTATTGATGTATAATAGAATAAATTATACTTCAAAACAATTTTCGAACATAATTTCTCATCATAATTAAACTAAATGAAAAGGAAATTTTCAATTAAAATTTAGTTTTTTTCACTATTCATCCTAAAATGAAATATTTCAGAAAAAATAAAAAAAATCACCCCAATATAATTTTGAAATTCTGTATTCAAAAATAATTTTTTTCTCAAATTCATGTTTTAAAAGAAACTAAAATTATTTTAATTAATGTTCAAAGAAGGATATAAAAAGCTGTTCTTTTGGCGAAATATTTTTTTCAAAACATATAAACATTAATGAAAATTATATATTCATTTATCTATAGGTTTTATTTTATTAAGAAAAATATAATTTTATTTAAAAAATTATTTATTTATATTCATATGACTATGTTTAATTGTTTTTTTTATAAATGTATTCTTTTAATAATAATAAAAAATATTATTTCTATGAAATTCAATGTTCTGTGTTATGCATGATAAGTCGGTGTTGTGTGTAGTGAATGATTAACATGGTGTATTTTACAATTAAATATTAAAATAATATAGTGTTAATTGAAATCCATCTATGAAATGTAAATTATTTCAAAAAAAATCATAACACTCAGGGTGTTACATTCTACACCCCAAAAAATGAATTTCACCCTTGAAATTAATCACTCTAATACATAATATTAAGTAAACATATTGATCATCATATCCACAGGTTCCCTTGTTGCTTCCTTATTAATTTTGGTTAACCAAATAACATTGATAAGGTGAGTGGTCTTACTTCATAGAGATTTCTTTGTATGATCTAGATTCTCCACCATTTGTTTTTCATGAGAAAGATCATGCTCTAGTGGTATGACCTTTGAGTTCAATAGATATGAAGGTTCCGGTATATACTTCTTCTATACAGAAAAATAGAACACATCATGGACTTTATGGAGGTATATTAGGAGTACCATGTTATAAAGAAACCATACCTACTCAATCAATGAACTCAAAAAAGAAAATATACCTAGGGATTATCTTCCCTTTATTCTTGATTCTCATAGCCATCTTCTATAGAGAGATTCATAGAAAAACCTTCTCACTAAAATAAAATTCGGGATCACACTGATGGTTATCAGTATAAGGTTTTTTCAAATATGATCAATAATGATATATTGTTGAATATTTCTTACCTTCTCATCCATTTCATCCGTTATCTCAGGTCCATATAACATTCAATCATTAACTCTATTCTAGCACGTTGGAGCTCTATATCTCTTACCATAGCGGTATTCATAATGATCTATTTAAATTCTTGAGTTAAATATATTTTTTGTAAGAAAACAAAACTAGAGTATGGTTTTGATCCCAACCACAATTGAATTCTAAAGAAAAAAACTCAACATATCCTCTATTGTTTGGATTGTTCTTTCATAATGACCATATATTTGACGATGCTATGTAGTGTTGAAACTCAATTTTGTGTTATGGTCTTGATGATTACTTCATAAGCACATTGAGAAAAAACATATATCCCCATCATATATAATGGAATTTGGTACTCTATCCAACCTTTCCACTTTGTTATTGTATATATGATCAAGATGAACATGAGATAATCCTTCTCTGATGGAAATGAAGTGTGCTGACTTAGTAATGAAATCAACTACCACCCATATATAAATTTTCGATTTAGAAGTTTGGGGGATTATAATGAAAAAATATATATTAATTTTATCCCATTTTCCTTTGAGTATGGGTAATGGATGCAACATTTTCATTAGACTTCTATTATTAATCTTTACTTGTATAAATACCAAGAACCATGATACAAATAGTATGATATCTATCTTCATTCCACACCACTAGAAGTATTCCTTCAAATCTATATACATATTCATATTTCAAGGATTAATAGAGAAGGAATATTTATGAGCTTCCTCTAAAATGATATTCCTCAATTATGATATAGATGGAATACAAACATGGATATTTAACCATATCATTCAGTCCTGATCAAGGTTAAACTCAAGAACTTTTCTACCATTATTTTCATCACTACATATTTCTCATGTGCTACATTAATATTGACTTGGATAGATGGTTAAACATTCAATAGATAAAGGTGATATTTTCCCCATTACGTCAATATTTCTTGGTCTATACTTTTAAAATCCATAAAAATTGGGTCTTTAGTGATCTCCATTATGGATAATATAGCATGGTCCTTTCAGGTCAAAGCATTGGCCACCTTGATCTATTTCCTTGGGTGGTAACGTATTGAGTAGATGTAACCCCTAATCAAGTCCAACTCTCTTCTCTGGTGCATGTTCAACTCCTTTTGTGTGAATATATACAATATTATTTTTTGTATGGTATATATGTCATACATTTATACTTAAGGAGAATTACACAATATTTTAATGAAAAAATTACATCAGCTAACTCCAAAATCATGATTTAAGTAATTTTGTTCCTGAATTTTCAATTTTCTCAATACATTAATTTAACCATTATATTCATCATAAGAAAAAAATCAAAATCCATATTTGATTGAATCAATGAAGATTACAAACCCTTCTCCACTCTAGGGGAATGTAAGCATATGTGCATTAATACCCTTCTCTTCTGTTCCTTAAAATTTTCCCCACGTTAATCTATCCAGAGGAACATGTCTTCCTCATGAGTAAACTTTGTCATAGGATTTGATAGACGTGATAAATTCTACATAAACGATCAATAATTTTCATATTAACTAAGAAAACTAAGGATTTTAGTCACCATGGTTAGTCTAAGAAAACATTCAATAAACTCTACCTTTGATGGATCTACTGATATACCCTCAATTGAGATTATACAAGCCAAAAAATTAAATCCTTCCATTCCAAAATGCAGACATTGTAAAATTTTAATACGGTTTCTTCTTTATTAGGGTCTTTAGTGTAATTATCAAGTGTTATTCATGCTCTTAAATTCTATTTGAATATATAAGAATATCATCTATAAAGAAAACCATAAAATGGTTAAGGAAATATATAAATACGCTGTTAATTAAATCCCTGAAGATAGAAAAGGAACTAGTAAGACCAAAAGGAATCACAATATATTAATAGCGACCATAATTTTTTTATGGAATTTAATATTCAGTATATGTTTATTTATAACCCTCAATTGATGATATCCCATATGAAGTCTGGTCTTGAAAATGTATTGATCTTTATATATATTAACAATCAAGTCACCAATATGGGGAAGCAGATACTTGTTCTTGATCAAGATAATGTTAAAATCCCAATAATCAATGCATAGTCTCATTCGTCCATCATTCATTTTTACAAAAAGAAAAGGTTCACCCCATGGTGATACATATGACTGAATTAATCCCCTATTATGACTTTCATAGAGTTTCTTCTTCAATTTATATAACTCAATTGGTTAAATTACATATGGTCATTGAAATGGGTGTCAAACCAGGTATGATTTATATTGAGAACTCAACATCATGTTTTGGTGGAAGAAAACAAAATTCCTCAAAAAATATATCAAAAAAAACTAAACAATAGGTTTATCAATGATATCAATTTTATCCCCAACCATTTGAAAAAGGCACACCTTATAAATAGGAATTATGAAATTGGAACTAGATATAATATCCATATGAAGTTCATACATAACATTATATTGATACATGGTCGTAATTTAGTTTGAAATATCAAATGTCACTTTCCTTCATTGAAAATTGATTTGGGATTAATATTGAGAGAACAAATACATTCCTAAGTTGTCATCAAATTAAATTGAAGTAAGAATGAAATGTTTTTCTAGAAGCACGCTCCCTTAAATGTCATCTTCGTATGAATCATAGACATGTGATTAAATCATCGCACCGATATGAGTTTTCAATGATAATTCCACATCTAATTGTTTTGGGGGAATACTAATACCCTTAGTGAATTATATAGATATAAAATAGTGGGTAGATCCAAAATCAAAAAAGACATTAGTAATTTTATAGTAAATGGAAAGTGTACCTTTGACCATGTCATTATTATACCCATTTATAGAGATAGTGATCACATGATATTTCACCTTTCCCCTATCTTAAAAGGGTCCTAACATCAATTATCATTATTAACCCACAGTTTTGGGAACTTGTTAGTATAATTCCCATTTTACTTACACATTATTGACTAATGTGGGAGAGGTTAATTTTTTGTATCTTTATCGTTGTTCTAATTGTTATCTTACTTTCTCCCATCATATCTGCAATCAAATTCCCAATGAATTATCTTTACACACTTAAATCATTTATTAGACCACTTAAGACAATTTCTTTCATACTTCTTCTGACACATACATCATAATGAAAATACCATATTCTTCTCTACATGGTTTTATGATTTTTAATTGAATTGTACCACAATTATCTTCTTAAATCCATTATATTGACATGTAAATTTAAGCTATATTTACACCATGATTGGAAAATGTAAAATCACATTATAGCTACTGAATTATTTAATAGAAAACTCCATCGGGGGACTTGGATTTAAGACATTGAATAATAAAACAACTTTACTCTTTTGTTCGATAATAATAATATAATCATAACTCCAAATTTAGGTAAAATTATCCTCTTAGGGATTGACATATTCTTCATTCATTTTCCATAACTCAAATAAATCCTTCTCCATATTTGTATAAATAACATGAGGAATATAATTATTGAAAAATATTTTCTTCAACCCGTTCCAATCCATGGAGTTTATCTCATATTGATTCTTCATATTCTTGATAAGAATTCACCATTGCTTCGCATCACCTTCTAAATGGTAGAAAACCAATATGACATTATCATGTTATGAACACAGGATAATGAAGAATATATTTTCATTTGTACTGATCCATTATTCAATAAATAATGGATCATAAGGCCCATTCAAAAATGTGGATGTTTCCCCATGAAGTAATCAACAAAATATTGTTCCCTCATTTTCTCATTTGGGAGTCGAGCATGATTCATATCTTGAGAATGTTATTTAGAATAAAAAATATATTTTTCATTCTATATCTCGTGAAATTTTGATTCTCAGAAGGATAATCATTTTATTTATCATCAAACTCATCATTGACATGGTTTCTTCAAGTTTTATCCATTGAATAAACCAAAAAACATAATGTAACAAACAATATTCATAGTGTTAAACTATATAATCATAGAAATAACTCATAAGATGTATAAATAATGAAATATTCTATGTCACATTAGGTTTAAATTATTTTATTGATATCCAAATTACACCATGATGGTTAATAAATATATCATCAATTTCCAAAGCATATCCTCCTTGAGTGTCAAACTAGGTGTGCATCATTGCCTGTTTTCGTGCAGCATTTCCCAATCAAGTCTAGCTCAATATGATAATTTTGAGGATGTTTTACCTAGATTAATATGTTCAATATACACATCCAATTTTAGTATCTAAATAAGGATTTATTAATATGAAACCAATCACTCTATCTTTTTCTAAAATTCCAAGACATTTTCTTATATAGTGACTCATCCTTAGACATATCCTTAGAGACATGCCTATAGGGATCTCACTAAGGTTTTCACATCTTATTTTTGAATGGTTAACAAAAAAATTTCTCTTATTCCATCTTTATCATACACACTCTTTAATAAAATACATTACATCATTTTTTTGAATGTTTAGTATATTACACAAAAACATGCCAAAAGACCTTATTAGCTTAGTGCCTTTGGAAATATTGAAACATAAAAATTTCCCCATAGGTGAGCTACATCATCTGCCACTATGTTCTTAATAACAAGAACCCTTCAAAGACACCTCATATAGAATACATATCTTTATATCCATGGAAAATGAATCCTAGTAAATGGTGAGCTCAAATGATCAGTAAGGGTAAACATGGGAGATACATAATTTTAAAATTAATATAAGGGTATAAGAACATAAGTATAACATTTAAGGATTATAACCTACATATAAAATATTATATACAAGGATTTGTTCATAAATATTATGATTTTATTCGGCATGAATCTTAATAGAAGCGATAACATAATCAATGAAAGAATAACAAATGAATAAGACATGTAGTTGTGGCATACATATAATCATGCAAAATGATATTAAAAGTATACAAGGATCAGTACCAAGGATATATTAGTTAAATGGGTTAACTCCCCAAATTATATTTATATTCAAGGTTCACTCCTAGGGCCATATTAGTGGAAAAATTATTTTAAAAAATCTGTCTAAAACCCCATTCCAAACATGTCTATCGAAAGAAATATAAATATTTACCAATTAATTAGAGGGAGATATAGGTCATACCATAACTTAATGAAATTTTAAATATGTGTTCCACAAGATCAAAAAAAATTTATTATATCATAAACCATTAAATTATACGGTTATTATAAAAATTTAATCACATCATAACATATAGAGAATAGAAAGGTTCAAAAATTATTTCATCATAACAAAAACTATGATAAGATGCAGTTTTTAGTATAATTTTTTCATTGTACACCACATGGAAGGAAAATAGGACTTGTAAACATCATTACATAAAAATATAAACCATTAAAAAAGGAATTTGAATAGTATTCTTGGATTATATCCTAAATAATAAAATTTTAACACCAACGGATGTCATCACATATTTAAAATAATTTTGTATGATCTTTTAAAACATTTCCTGAGGAAAATATTCTTTCTCCTTTGAAAATTTATTTTTAAAGAAAAATAATATTTTAACATACCTATATTTGAAAATAAATTTCACAACATATATATTATTCTACAAATAATTTATTGGTCATGGCATTGGATATTATTTTCCAAGTTGTACATCTTAAAATAATAATTATTTTTTAAATATTGCCATTAGAATTTAACTTAAATCCATTTAAAAAAAATAAAACATA
This sequence comes from Viscum album, assembly GCA_963277665.1. Classification (NCBI taxonomy): domain Eukaryota; kingdom Viridiplantae; phylum Streptophyta; class Magnoliopsida; order Santalales; family Viscaceae; genus Viscum; species Viscum album. Next base: position 1,772,178,616 of record OY728165.1, on the reverse strand, counting down.
GGTGAAATTTTATTTTAAAAATCATAGCACAATACTATAACATTTTTTAAATTATTTTTATAAAACATGTCTTTGGGAGAAAATAGATCTCTAACCGACGAGAGAAATAAAGTCGGATTTTCTTAAAACATTTTCATTCTTATATCAACTAAAAAATATTGAAAAAATGGTCCCATTGAATGCATATTTCACTATTAAAAAAATTAAAATAAATTTTATGATAATTCTTGGGATATGGAACATAATATCTCAATAATTGATGTATAAACATTAAAATTCCTAATAGATGATGATATTGTAGTAATAAACTCTTACCAATTTGGTAACATCAAATCATTTCCCCATTATAGAATAAAATTTCAAGAAGCATAAAATATCATTAATGTAATTTTATTCATTATATTACATGTCAATGAGTCTATATATAAACAATATAAAATAATATAGGTTCATAATCTAACATGTGTCTCAACGAGGGAAAATTGAGACAGAAATCCTTTAACACATTGGTAACATTTTAACAGTAAAACCATGGAAAGAGATATAAAAAAATGGTTATGTAAATAAAAATAATTTTTATTATAATAATAATAAAATACATCCTTGTGAGTTACACACACCACATTCAATAAATTTTTGTTTAAAATGGAATGTGTCTCACAAAAAAAATTGTAAGAAGGAAATCAATTGTCTTATGTTTTCAATCTCATTGTACTCATTTGATTAATCTTTATAATAACAAAAATATTATTATAAATCTTTTATATAGAAAAATTAAATTAAATCATTCCATATATTATTTTATTATGCCCTTTTATTTCCCATTTAATAACAATTCTATTTTAATGTTACGTTTCGGGTCATAAACGCTGTGTTTTTCATATATGTTTTGATTTGACATGTGTATGGTCACCATACATTAATCATGATTTAATTATATCTATGATTTTATTTATTATATAAATATAATATATAAATTATATATTTATTTATAATAATCTATAAAATATTTAATTAGGAAATAGAATACACAGATCATGGAGACAGTTGGTTGTGCGTACACATGAATGATATTTTCCTTTTATCATAGGACTAAAATAAATAAAATTATATTGTATATTGTCATTTAAGATTAATTTTTTTGTCATATAAATCAAATATGTCTATTAAATCTATACTTAATAAATTCCATGTAAAGCATAAATGAATCACATCGCTTTGCAAGGTAGTAGTCTATCGTACATACAAACGACGTTATCGTATTCCCTCAATATGGAAAGAATCATGGCATGTGGGATATAACAGTTACATAATCACAATTAAAATATTAAAATAATAAATATAAAATATATTCTATAAAACAATCATTATTCCCAACCGTTATAAGTGTTAATGGATGAATGAAAGGCATCGGTTCATGAGAAAGTAGTCCACCATCCACATGAATGATGATTGTGTATCCCATTTTATGGAAGTCTGTGATGTTTTAGGTGGTACTCTTAACATAATAACATCTCATATTATTTAAGATTCTTATTTTATTATATAAAAAACATATAAAAAATTATTTAGGTAGTTTGAGTAGGAAATAATAAAAAACATTCATTGATGAATGCTACCTCTTCTTCAGGTATATCCTTCTTATTTTCACTAAAAGACTTCACTGGTTGTATTTATGGCCACATTATGGATTCTAGGATGAATAAAGGGTAGTTAGTAAGAGTCATGGATAAGGATTGGATTATCAAGATGGCTTGATAGGTATGAATATGTGAGGGGGTGAGTTCCCTTCTATAGAGGAGGAACAATGTCATTCTTATAAATACCCAATGGTAAACACTATTTGGATGTCTCCCTTACGTCATGTTTCCCAAATAAAGAACCATTCCATTATATGAAGTAGTATGGAATAAATATTTACATAAAATCTATTTTATATAATATTAGTGTAATTTTAAATTCTTATGTTTTATGTCTAACCTCTTAGTAGTCTTCTATTTTACTTGAATCATTGTAATTAACATTAATTTCATTCAATAATCACTTTTTTTAAAAAGTTAATATATCCTTTTTAGAAATTATATAATTTTTTATTTAAAATATGGAATCCATTTTTTCCTAATAAATTCATATAAGTGGTATAGATTAATTTAAAAGTAATCCCATAGATGATAAGAGACAATTGGTTTTTAACGTCAAAATGTTCAAAAGTTTTAAATTTCTTTTACCCAATTTCAAAGTAAAATTGATTCTCATAGCTTATATTGGATTGAATGATGTATAAATAAACTATTTATACTTTAAAACCAACCTAAAATATAATTTAACTATATAAATAAATTAGGCTAAAAGGCAGTTTTCAAATAAAATTTAGTATTTTTCGTTATTCATCCAAAAATAAATTATTTCAGAAAAATCCAAAAAATTCACACTAATATAATTTTGACATTAATAATTAAAAATTTATTTTGATTTTATAAAATTATATTTCTAAAGTGAAAAAAATTAATTTTATTATTTTTCAGAAATGAAAAAAAAAATTCTTTAGAGAAAATAATATTCTAAAAATATTTATATTTTAATGAATATTATATGTTTTATTTTATTAAGAAATTTGAATAATATATAAAAATTAGTTATTACTATTAATATTTCTATGTTTAACGTGTTTTTGATAACTTTCTTGTTTGAATAATTATAATAAAAAAATATTGTTTTGTAGAAGCTCGGTGTTGCGTGTACAGCAAGCTAAGTCATTGTTTTTTGTTGAACATAATTAAAATGGTGTAGAGGATAATGAAATATTAAGATTTTGTTGGGTTCAATGAAAACCCTCAAATAAATTTAATTTATTTGAAAAAAAATTGTACATAAAAACGTAGGGAGTTACAATGCATCTCTCTAGGGGGAAGCTCTGTATTAATAGGTGTGGTTCCAACACCACACCTTCATGTAATTAACGATTCAATTATCTATTTAAAAATGTCGAAAGAAAATTTATATAATTGTTTTAATGAATCATTAATTATTTTTCAAATTTAAAAACCCGATGATATCTTCTTTTAAATGTTTTTACATGGGTTTCTTTTTTATCAAGTGATTCTAAAAAAGATAGCATCTTCTAGAGGGAAAGCTCAATTATATTCAAAAATAATTATGTCGTCATAATTTTAATGTGTCAAACTCTGGAATGAATTCATGAGTAAAAAATTTATAAAGAATTTAAGGTAATTATCTCATTAATTAAAAAAAATTCAATCATGTAATTGAGATATCTTATTTCTTACTTTGGAACGATTATATATACTCATTCAAACAATTTAACCTCTAGATATGGTCAGAGGGATGATTGTAAAATGATTCTATGATGTCATGGTAACTTGTAAATTATCTTTAGAGTAATCCCTAGTCATGAGGAAGGGTACAACACACTAATAATATCTGATATCTTGGACTCATCATAATGCTTGGTTGTTGATATTTAAATATCATTATTTATAGATGAACAATGCCCTAAATACACCATTTTACACATTAATGATCAAGGTAGTTGAATTTTTATATATAATATATTCCATTATAACTAATAAATTTATTTGAAACTAGTATAAAAACCTAGATACAATTTATACAACACATATGGTGTGGGTTTCACCCACCAACCCCCTTACAAGCCACATTGTGTGCACCACGAGTTCTAGGCATTCCTACTTCACCTTCTCCTATATGAATTTTATCAAACCATGCTCTTCTAGAGATGTGTTTCCTGAGTTGGACCTCCAACACATTTGAGTCCACCTACCACAAGTGTGGGATTGTGCTAAATCCCCATCATGGATGGTTAACTAATTTTATAAATAAACGACCCAATAAATAATTACCTAGAAAATTAAGTATAATAACCAATCCAATTTCAAATACTCTTCATAAAATATTCTTCATGTAAAATATAAAATATACATTTTTTAATTGCATTCTTAAAATTATTTTAGGCATGTAATTTTGGAATCGTATTTAACACATCTTCTATAGCATCCTGCCTTTTTATCACATAAACTTTCATTACATTTTATAAAACTGGGGATCTTTAAGGTTTAGTGTCTTGAAAACCAGGAACATAAAACATGAAAACATAAAAAATTCTTCTTAAACACTTGAAAGGATTCTCCTCATGTTTATCCTAGGTTCATTACAGTATCTCATAACCTGGGGACATACATCCAAAGAAAGGGTGAGCAGAAGGCCCAGTAAGGGAAACAAGGGAACCATTTAACATGTGAACTTGAGATACATCAATAAAGTCATGAAAAGAACATTAAGGCATGCGAATGAAATCATGAGGCATATCATAATAAAAATATAATTTTTCATAACTTGAAGATGTGGCTAAAACATTTAATATTAACAATCATTTCGTTTCACCAAGTTCCATCCCCAAGGTTTCATTAAAAATTACAAAGGTTATTCACCAAGGAATCAGTCTAAAAGGTCATCTCTAGAGATTAAGACTTTACCAAATGCATTGGAGCGCTATCTGGGCACACCCTTGAAATGTCTTTATTATCATTTGAGCCACATATATCATCATCAATCATTTCATAAACAACCCATATAGCATAAAATAAATGTGTTTCATTTCATAGTCATAACGTTTTAAAGACTGCTTTAAAGACTTGATCTTTTTGTCACTTTAAATCCACGGAAAGGGAAAGTGGGTTTCATGTATGTAAATCCTAGAATTTAAAATAGAGAATATTGATATATATATATATGTGTGAATACCCCTATAGAAATAAGAGAATTGAGTATTCACTTAATAACATAAAATAATTCTGAGAAAAAGAGCGGCATTTTGAGACGAAAATTCTGCAGCATAACGGCTACGTTACAGGGTTTTAGAAAACATCAAATAGAGAGGGGACATGGGTCACCCACTCATAAATGATTCATAAAACAGTAGAGGGACAAAATAATAGGGATATAAGAACATGGTAATGAAATTTAAAAATATACCATATGAAATGAAGAACATGAAAGAAAGACAAAAATAAGATTTCTCTTATGAAAATTCGGCAGCCTAACGACATCACATAAACTTCAACCAGAAATGAATTGATGAGATCAAATAGGGTCTCTCATCATATGAAAATAAAAGATCAGTATGATAGATACAGAGATCATACCCCAACAAAATAAAAATAAACTTTCAAGACTTGACATGGAATTAGAACTTTGAAAAAGGATAAAGGTGAAATGACCACTTAAAAATTCGGCAGCCTAACAGTGCCAATTAAAACATCAAAATAATTAATTGAAGAGATAAAATGGGGTCTCTCATCATATGGTCATAAAAGATCTGTATGATAGATATAGAGATCATACCCCAACATAATAAAAAAGAACTTGAAAGACTTGACATGAAAGTAGAGCTTGAAAATAAGAAGGGTGAAAGAACTACTAAAAAATTTGGCAGCCTAACGGTGCCACTTAAAAGATAAAAATACTGAATTGAAGAGATCAAATGGGGTCTCTGTAGAGACCTAAAGCCTGACGTACATGGACATTACATTACGTTTGGGGAATACTTAGTACATAACAAAAACACACACACAAGGACCGTAATAGTTTAGTGTCTTTGGAAACTCAGAATATAATCTTCTAATCGTGGTGAATGATCTTGAACATCTCCCATAAATATCTTCTTTTTTTAACCTAAATCCTTTCTTTATGTCCTGGGGAAAATAAAACATAAGAGGGTGAGCTCAAATGCTCATTAAGGGTAAACAAAAGAAATATCAATCACGTCATATTCAAAAGAACATATCTTTTGGAAATCTTAACCTGCAAAAGAGATCATAATTTCATAACATGGGATAAATCATAGTAGTGAAATGTAATCCCAATAATCATAACGTAAAACATGAAAATTTGTGGCATACACACATAATCATATAGAATCATTTCTTATTAATCAAGACTCATTGCCAAGACTATCTTAGTGGACAAACTCCCTTTCTGAACCGAGTTCACTCCTCGTTTCAGTCCTGTTTCACTGAACCGGTATAACCTACCATTCCATCCATGTCTATCTCATGAGATATAAAATCTTTACCCAATTCATTGGAGGGAGATATAGGTCCCACCCATCTCATAATAATACCATTCTTATGTGTGCCACAAAATCATAAATCATACATCATTGCATAACCCATGTAATAAAAATGGGAATCTTAAACATCGTGACATCATAAAACAATTCATATAAGATAAAGGAATTCATAAAAATATAATTCCATCACAACATAATCAATTCAATGTAATAATAGGGATAAAAACAGAACCCTATATTATCTTAGATGGAAAAGAATTTTGATAAAACACTTGAACTCCATTCTTGAGGAAAATATCCTTTCTACTTTAAAAACATTTTTCCTTTCTTAAAATGTCATACAATTTTCAAAAAATAAGTTGATTAAAAATAAACATGAAAACTTGTAAAGGAATCTTCTTGGAAATAATGTTTTTAAAAATCCATTCATGCCGTATAAGTTAAAAAAACATTCTTCTCGTACTTTTGTCGGAAAAGTCAAAAAGTACCTCGTACGAAAAATGAAAAAAGATTCATTTCATATCTTTTACTATAAACTCACCATAGGGTAAAAATGGATTTTAAAAAAATTGTAGGTGGATAGAAATAATATTACATATTGAGGAAACATGGATGTGGATGATAAAATTCACCCTAGTAAATACCAATGTATAAACAATCTCGGATAAAAATGAGATTGTGATACTTCCCTTACCTTAGGTCCGATTTTCTTCGTATGTGTTCGAACCACCTGTATAATGATTTAAATATTGTCATTTACTTATTCAATAATCATAACCATTGTTATGATATCATATATGGTTCACTTATGGCTTTATATTACCCGTTCTTTTGTAAATTCCATGTTAAAGAGCGTTTTGGGTAAAATTGTTTCATTTGTCGTCCATGTTTTGACTTGTTATTATTTATATGATTACATAGATCATGATTACTTAATTACAGAATGTAAAACATGATTTATATATAATATATATTCAGAATATATATATAATATATTAATAAATGGAATGAAATACAATATTCATGGAGACGGTAGACCGTACGTACGCATGAACGCTGTTTTCTTTTCCTTATTGAGTTGAATGGAATTAAGTAGATGACATACATATATATACACATAAATCCAGAATCATTATTATGTCATATATTTAATTATTAATTATTATATATACTTTATAATCATTCATGAATGGTTAGCGTGGAGAATGAATCTCATCGCATCGTGGAGACGGTAGTCCGTACGTACGGACGAGCGATGATATCGTTCTCATGATCGTGGAATTGTATTGGAGTGTATGTATACTATTTCAGAATCAATATCACTTTACAATAATCTTATATAGTTATTATGTACACCATTATACCCATCCAAGTAATGGTGGTGGAAAATAGATTACACCACGGCGTGGAGACGGTATTCCGTACGTACGCACGCGCGGTGATTTCGTTTTCCGTAGGATGTATAGATGGTGAAATAAGTTTGTTTCATAATTATAATAACATATCAGTATATAAGTGATACTGATGTTATTACTTCATAATGAAACAACCTAAGAAGAAGAAGTGGAAGAAGAAATAAAGATGAAAGAATCAGTAACGGACATTACCTATTCTTTGAAGCGCCTCTTTGAGATCTCCTTTTAGGGCACTAAAATCGGTCTTTGAGGAAGAAAAAAACATCTAGGATGTTTCTAGGGAAGTGGAGAAGGGAATTTGGCAGGGTTTGGACGATCTTGAAGGCTCAAAGTGGTGTGAGGAAGAGAGGGAGGAGGTGCCCTTTTATAAGGGAGGAGAGGGGCACCTTTGGAATAACTAAAACTATTATTTTATTATAAAGTAAAATTCGGTTTTAAATAGCTCCAAATTGATTTATTTAGAAGATAAGGTGGGGATGGGTCGAAATCCTCTCATCCAATAGAATTTAGACAATTTTAGGTTCCTATTTTAACCTTATCATTTAGATTTAACATTAAGTAAAATAATTTTACTTTTACCGTGTCTTCTCATTTTCTTATACTATAAGGTTAACAAACATACTATAAGAAGCCAATCGATCCCCAAGTTATTTATTATTAATATATATAACCTTATATAAGTCATTTGGTCGATCCTTAGATTCTTAGGAATAAAATAACAATTAATAATATAATATTAGTTTTAAAAACTATTTTATGTCAATTTTGACACTATTTTGTTATTGATTTTTGTGAAAATTATAACAGAATTATTAGTTCGAAAAAAGTAAATTAAATTAATAATAATATGTCATGTTAACCTAGAGAATTATTTTATTTCATAAAAAGTCTGAAATTACATTTATTTCGGTATTTATAACATCAATTATGTCAATATTTCATTAATAATATAATTACTGCATCATCTTTGTGCATAAATAAATTAAATTATTTAATGTCTAAAAATTACAAATAAAATACCATTATGTAGGAAATCATTTTATATTTCTAATTACTATTTATTGTCGAATTTATCTTATGTATAACCATATATTAAAAATGATTTACTTATTAAACTTTGACTTTAACTATTTTAACCCTTCTTTAAATAAATTAATAATAAATGTCCTAATCAAATCCAAGTGGGCATAAATGGTCATATTTTATTCCTAAGGTTGTTTATGGTCGAATTACACTTATCCAATAGAATTAGGACACGTGTTAGGGTAATAATAATAACATTTTTACCCTTAATTACCATATTTACTTTTAACCGTGGTAAAAAAAGTAAATTCACCAAAAATTATTTTCATCTCATTGAACCACATTTTACTTACTGACATCAACCGTGTCTCTTGGATTTTTGACATTCCACTCACAAAAGCGGTAAAATTAAGTTTTATGAAAAATTCATTTTTCTTAACTACCACTTAGTGGTTTCACTATTCATCAAAAAATGAAAGTTTCCAGAAACATACCAAAAATTAGGCCTAAGATATACTTGATATTATGTACTAAAAATGATGTCTATTTTACCAAATTCAAAACATATCAGTTGCATTAATTAATTTAAAAATTAATTCATGTCGTCAAAACAAATAGTGTGTTCTTAAGAGATAATAACTATCAAAAGATTGACACTTGTTTATGTCTGGTTTAAATGTAAAATTACATCCAATGAACAACATTGTATTAAATTGTAAAAATAAATTCTAAATATACTTTAAAACCACTAAAATTAATAATATATCATTATTAATTATTTCGATTAAAAAGTTTGTTTTTAATTAAAATTTATTAGTTTCACTATTCATCAGAAAATGAAAGTTATCCGAAAAGTACCAAAATTTCACCCTAAGCTAATTTCGATATTCCGAATCCAAAAATGAAGTCCAATTTGAAAAATAAAATTTAAAAAATTTCAAAAATTGGTTATTACTATTCATAACGGCTAGTTTTAATCATATCGTTGATTAGTGAAACTCGGTATTGCGTACTAAACACGCTATCAAGGATGGTCGCGATTTCGTGTAATGCAAGGCAAGTCAAGGATGTGTGTTGTGCAAGCTCCTTTTGGTGTAGCGTACAACAGAAGACATTAATGAAATTAAAAAAATATTTTTCATAAAATCTCGGGGTGTTACATTCTACCCCCCTTAAAATGAATTTCGCCCTCGAAATTCGTCGGGGTTATAAATGGTTTACTGCTCGAACGTTTCTTTAATAGAAAACCACATCTTAAAAAGTAATACCAAAACCAATCTTTAAAAACAAATGTATGAAACGTAATGGTTACCCAAATAAACTAATCACTGGGTTTCCACATAGGTGAAAATATGGATGTGGAAGAGAAATCTAACCATCATATTCTGATGGAGAGTGGTAGAGAACATGGCTATGGAAAATCCAGCAATCACAAAGCCATAAATTTGTGATGATCTAAGGTAATATCTGATTAATCAGATATAATAGCACTAGGACAACATTTTTTGTTTTCAAGATCATTTCCCTAAAGTTGATGAAATTGGAATTAGAAGAAATGCTTTCATTATTTTGGTATAGTCTCATTGTTGGGCGTTCTATGGACAATTTCCACTTCATCTCTTAAAGAAATGAAGTTTAATTTGTCATTCGTGATGTGTTAGCAGATCATGTGATAGAATGATGGTTCATTCTATCTATCTCAAACAAAAGGTTAGAAAAGTTATCAAAAAATACATAAGTCCATCTATAGTGAGATTAATCATATATGGTTCTTAAAATGGACTTATACTTAATATATCATACTGGTTAATATAATAAAACTAGTTTCTACTAAACAGGGACATCCTGTAGGCCAGTGGTAGGCGATAAAGGCCAGTCGCACTTCGGTTGTGGGTTCGATTCCCATAGCCTTATCCGACGCGATGGGCTATCACTCGTCCTGAAGGTTTTCCTTTTTCTAAAGCTATATTACTATTGCATCCCATCAACAATATCAAAAAAGTTTTATCCTTAAACAATACTAACTTATGTCCAACATAATCCATTCCAATATTTAGGCTTATCTAAAATACTTCGATCCAAGCTCATAGTATAAAGAAAATGATCACGTGAATGCCATCATTTATCCCCCATATATCATAAGATATATCTTGTTGGTCAAATTACAAATATGTGAATACCATAATCATGTATTCTCTTGAATAATGAATATCCATTGAACCTTAGTGAAAACATGAATGCAGTTAAAAGTTAACACTTTCCACATACCAAAATCCTCAAAATTCTATATCCTCAAACCATGATATCACTTAGTCCTTATATCAATCATGAGCTCATGAATACTATCAAACATATTATATTATCTTTATCCTTTCATTATGTGCATATCATCTGCTTTCCAAAAATATTTCAATCACATTTCATGGTTACCGATGCCATAAAATTACTGAAAACCACAATAGACCAAAACATAAATATTCGAATATTCCATGATACTATATACAATATTATTCTGGAATTCCATTACATAAACACTTAATCATTCCACCACATCGTTTTCATATTCAACATCTCAAATGGTGATCGCATGTGACTTCCCTTTATCCTTTGCCTTAAGTGGTTTCTCACGTCGATCATCACTAACCCTTGGATTAGGGCATTTATTAGCATAATGCCCCATTTTTTTGCAATTGAAGCATTGAAGTGTTGTTGGTGCGTTCTCTGCAGTCTTTTCTTTATTCACATCATTAGAAACCCTTTTTCCATTATATCAACAAACAGCTGCTCGATAAACTTCTTTTCCACACTTAAAACATTTTCTAGTCCCTTTAAGACAATCTCCACCATGCTTCTTTCCACACTTTGAGCATAAGGAAACATTCATCTTCTTTTCACCATTATTCTGAGATTTCTCCTTGAACTCCATCTTTCATTTCTTGTTAAAACTATGAGATGGATAAGTAACACAAACTTCCATTTCTACCTTGATAGCACAACACACAATTTCTTCATAGCTACTGTAGTCTCTAATAGCTAATTCCCTTCGAAGATTTGGTTTTAAGCCACTGAAGAATCGATCAAATTTACTTTCAGGTTGGATGATAAATCCAGATGCATACCTTGCAAGCCTTGTAAAATTCGCTTCGTATATACCAACAGATTCATCATCCTTTTGCTTTAGTTCCAGAAACTCCTTCTCCATCTTTTTCAAGGGAAGTACTTATTGAAAAATAAGTTCTTGAACTCATCCCCTTCCATGGACTCAGTTTCCTCTCTTTGCCTCATATTCTTGATAATATTCCACCATTGATCAGCTTCACCTTCCAAACGATATACTGATAAGATGAATTTATCATGTTCAGAACATTGATGAATTGAAAATATCTTTTCAGTAGTACTGATCCATTGTTCAGCAACAAGTGGATCAGAAGACCCACTGAAAGAAGGTGGACGTTGCCTCATGAAGGACTAAATAGAATATTGTTCCCTTCTCTGCTCATTTGGAAGTCCAGAATGATTCATAGCTTGTGTAAGTATAGAAATAAGATTTTTCACTCCATCTCCCATAACATTTGTTTGTTTAGGAGGACAATCATTGCATTGTCCATTGCATTGATCAACAGGGTTCCTTCGGGTTCCAGCCATCGTCTAAAACCCAAAAAGAATAGTGTGAGAGGCAAAAATCATGCTAGGGAAAACAACATAATAAAGGGGGAGTATCCTCAATATCTAAAATCTTAGGTTAAATTCTATGATCGTTACCGTAGTTCTAGGACTGTATTTTATACGTATACTTATCCTTAGGGACATCCCTAGACATACCTTAGAAATATCTCTAGGGATCTCACTAATGTTTTCGCATCCTAGTTTCCAAATGTTGAATAAAACTTTCCTCTGATACCAACTGTAGAGACCTGATGCCCGACGTACATGGACATTACATTACTTTTGCAGAATAATTATTATATAACGAAAACACACACACAAGGACCGTAATAGTTTAGTGTCTTTGGAAACTCGGAATATAATCTTCTAATCGTGGTGAAAGATCTTCAACATCTCCCATAAATATCATCTTTTTTTTAAACCTAAATCCTTTCTTTATGTCCTAGGGAAAATAAAACATAAGTGGGTGAGCTCAAACTCTCATTAAGGGTAAACAAAAGAAATATCAATCACGTTATATTCATATGAACATATCTTTTGGAAATCATAACCTACAAAAGAGATCATAATTTCATAAGATGGGATAAATCATAGTAGTGAAATCTAATCCCAACAATCATAACTTAAAGCATGAAACTTTGTGGCATACGCACATAATTATAGAGAATCATTTCTTATTTTCCAAGACTCATTGCCAAGACTATCTTAGTGGACAAGTTCCCTTTCTGAACCGAGTTCACTCCTCGTTTCAGTCCTGTTTCACGGAACCGGTATAACCTACCATTCCAGCCATGTCTATCTCATGAGATATAAAATCTTTACCCAATAAATTGGAGGGAGATATATGTAACACCCGAGACTTTTATGTTATATAAATCATCACAGGAATCTTTTTCTACACAACACTTACTTGGCTTGCTTTACACGCAATCGCGACCTTCCTCGATAGCTTGCGTCGTACGCAATACCGAGTTTCACTAAACAACAATATGCTATTAAAACTAGCCGTTATGAATAGTAATAACCACTTTTTGAAATTTTATAAATTTTATTTTTCAAAATGGACTTCATTTTTGGACTCAGAATATCGAAATTAGCTTAGGGTGAAATTTTGGTATTTTTCTGAAAACTTTCAATTTTTGATGAATAGTGAAACCACTAAGTGGTAGGTTAAAAACTGAATTTTTGCATAAAACTTAATTTTACCGCTTCTGTGAATGGAATTTCAAAAATCCGAGAGACACGGTTAATATCAAGGACTAAAATGTGGTTCAATGAGATGAAAATAATTTTTTGGTGAATAGTAACTTTTTACTATTTTTACCGCGGTTAATAGTAAATAGGGTAACTAAGGGTAAATATGATATCAATATTACCCTAACACATGTCCTAATTCTATTGGACAAGTGTTTTTCGACCAAAAACAAACTTAGGAATAAAATATGACCATTTAGGCCCACTTGGATAAGATTAGGACATTTATTATTAATTTATTTAAAGAAGGGTTAAAATAGTTAAAATCAAAGTTTAATAAGTAAATCATTTTTTAATATGGGGTTATACAGAAGATAAATTCGATTGTAAATATTCATTAGAAAGCTAAAAAGATTTCCTACATGATGGTATTTTATTTGTAATTTTTAGACATCAAATAATTTAATTTATTTATGACACAAAGATGATGCAGTAATTATCTTATTAATGAAATATTGACATAATTGATGTTATAAACACCAAAATAAATATAATTTGAAACTTTTTATGAATTACAATAATTTTATAGGTTACTATGATATATTAGTATTGATTTAATCAACTTGGTTCGAACATATAATTCTGTTATGACTTTCACAAAAATCATATATCAAATAGTGTCAAAATTGACACAAAATAGTTTTTAAATCAAATATTACATTATTAATTGTTATTTTATTCCTAAAAATCTAAGGTTCGGCCAAATAACTTAGATAAGGATATGTATATTAATAATAAACAATTTGGGGTTTGTTTGGCATGTTATAGTAAGTGTATTAACCATATAGTGAAAGAAAACAAAAAGACACGGTAAAAGTTAAATTATTTAACTTAGAGTTAAATCTAATTGATAAGGTTAAAATAATACCCTAAACTTGTCTAAATCCTATTGGTTGATAGGATTTCGACCCTTCCCCACTTTAGCTTCGAAATAAGACCCTTTGGAACCATTATAAACCGATTTTGACTTTAATATAAAATAATATTTTGAGAAATTCCTAAGGTGCCCCTCTCCTCCCTTATAAAAGGGCACCTCCTCCCCCTCCTCCTCACACCAAATTGAGCACTCAAGCTCGGCCAACCCCTGCCATTTTCTCCTCTCCACTTCCCTAGAATAATCCTAGAGGTCCTGGTCTTCTCCAAAGACCAATCTTAGTTCCTTAAGTGGAGGATTCAAAGAGGCGTTCCAAAGAAAAGGTAATATCGATTACCGATCTTTTAAATTTCTTTCGTCTTCAAGTTCTTCTTCTTCTTTAGTTGTTTCATGACAAAGTAATAACATCAGTATTACTTACATACTGATATGTTATTATAAATATGAAACAACCCTAATTCACCTTCTATCCATCCTACGGAAAAATGAAATCACCGCGCGTGCGTACGTACGGAATACCGTCTCCACGCCGTGGTGTAATCTATTTTTCCACCATCACCATCCAAGGATGGTTATAATGGTGTAATAAGTAACTATATATGATTATTATGAAGTAATATTGATACTGAAATAATATATATATATACTCCAATACAATTCCACGATCATAGGAACGATATCATCACTCGTGCGTACGTACGGAATACCGTCTCCACGATGTGATGCGACTCGTTCTACATGATCTTCATTTCATAATGAATATATAAATGAATTGAATGGATGAATATGGTATATACTACACTAATACCATTCTGTAAATGAATTATCTATAACCTAAAGATAAGAATAAGAATTTATTCGACAAAACACGCATAAGAACAAGAAGTTATAAAGACCCGAGTAACAAGTAACAATGAAATATTACTAACAAGAAGCTAATAATATGACCATATATGATATCATATAAACATGTATGATTCTGGAATAAGTCAATAACATTATTTAAACCATTATACAGGAGCTTCGGACACGTACAAAGCAAATCGGACCTAAGGTAAGGGAAATATCACAATCTCATTTTTATCCGAGATTGTTTATTCGTAAGTATTTACTGGGGTGTATTTTATCATCAACATCCATGTTTCATATGTAATATTATTTCCATCCACCTACAATTGTTTAAATCCATTTTTACCCCTCGGTGAGTTTTTAGTAAAGAATATGAAAGGAATCTTTTGTCGCTTTTTCGTACGAGGTACTTTTTGACTTTTTCGACAAAAGTACGAAGAATGTTTTTTTTAACTTATACGGCATGAATGGATTTTTAAAACATTATTTCCAAGAAGCTTCCTTTACAAGTTTTCAAGTTTATTTTTAATCAACTTATTTTATTTTAAAGTTGTATGACATGTTATGAAAGGAAAAATGTTTTTGACGAAGAAAGGATATTTTCCTCAAGAATGGAGTTCAAGTGTTTTATCAAAATTATTTTCCATCTAAGATAATAAAGGGTTCTGTTTTTATCCCTATTATTACATTGACTTGATCATGTTGTGATGGAATTATTTTTTATGAATTCCTTTATCTTATATGAATTTATTTATGATGTCATGATGTTTCAAGAATCCCATTTTTGTTACGTGTGTTATGTGATGATGTATGTTTTATGATTATGTGGCACACATAAGAAAGGATTCATTATAAGATGGGTGGGACCTATATCTCCCTCCAATGCATTGGGTAAAGATTTATATCTCATGAGATAGACATGGCTGGAACGGAAGGTTATTTCGGTTCAGTGATACAGGACTGAAACGAGGAGTGAACTCGGTTCAGAAAGGGACTTTGTCCACTAAGATAGTCTTGGAAATAAGTCATGACTAACAAGAAATGATTTTCCATGATTATGTGTGCATGCCACAAAGTTTCAAGTTTCATGTTATGATTATGGGGATCTCATTTTCACTTCTATGATTTATTAAGATTTTATGATCTCTTTTGCAGGTTATGATTTTCAAAAAGATATGATATGATTTTTATTTCCTTTATTTGCCCTTGCTGAGCATTTGAGCTCACCCTTTTATGTTTTCTTTTCCCCAGGTCAGGAAGATGGATATTAAGTAGAATATGCTAAAAGGGACCATAGATATGATGAAATAAATGGGAGGCACTGTAGAAGATTTATGAACCAGTTGTTTATGTTTCCCAGTTTCTAAAGACACTATACCTATACGGTCCTTTGTGGTTTTGTCATATGTTGTAATAAGTGTGCTTCAATTTTGAAGTATTAACAATGTATGTAAAGTATGGGTCGTTATAGTTGGTATCAGAGGAAAGGTATAGTCAACCTTTGGAAACTAGGATGTGAAAGCCTTAGTAAAAACCCTAAGGATAAGTCTAAGCATAGAACACAATCTTAGTGTTTTAGAAATGGCCTTGAATAACCTAGGATAAGACCATAAGCATGAAAATTTTATTCTTGAATTATGTGGTTTCCTATTATAATTAGTGTTGCTCACACTATTCTTCTTGGTTTTAGTCAATGGCTGGAACCCGAAGGAACCGTGTTAATGCGGAATGCGATGGGCAATGCAATGATTGTCCCCCTGAGCAACCAAACAATATGGGAGATGGAATGCAAAATCTTGTAGCCATGCTCACACAACTTTCTCAAGCTATGAATCATGCAGGATTTCCAAACGAGCAAAGGAGGGAGCAACATTCTGTTGAATCCTTCATGAGGCAGCGTCCACCTTCTTTCAGTGGGTCTACTGATCCATTAGTTGCTGAACAATGGATTAGTACTACTGAAAAGATATTTTCAGTTCTTCAATGTTCTGAACATGATAAAGTCATCCTAGCAGTGTATCGTTTGGAAGGAGATGCTGATCAATGGTGGAATCTTGTTAAGAATACGAGGCAAAGGGATGAAATTGAGTCTATGGAATGGGACGAGTTCAAGAACTTATTTTTCAATAAGTACTTCCCTCGTATTCTCCGAACAAAGATGGAGAAAGAGTTTCTTGAACTGAAGCAAAGGGATGATGAATCTGTTGGTACCTATGAAGCAAATTTTACAAGACTTGCAAGGTACGCTTCTGGTATTATTATCCAACCTGAGAGTAAGATCGATCGATTCTTTAGTGGCTTAAAACCAAGTCTTCGAAGGGCGTTAGCCATAAGGGACTTCAATAGCTACAAGGAAATCGTTCGATGTTCTCTCAAAGTCGAGATGGAGATTGGAGTAACCCATCAGTCACATGGGTTTGATAAGAAGAGGAAGATGGAATTCAAAGGAAACTCTAAAGAGCACACTGAAAAGAAGATGAACTTTCCCTTATGCTCAAAGTGTGGAAAGAAACATGGAGGGAGTTGTCTTAAAGGGACAAGTAAATGTTTTAAATGTGGAAAAGAAGGTCATCGGGCATTTTAATGCCGTGATAATGGGAAGAAGATGTCTAATGACGCAAACAAAGGAAGGGATACACAGAATGATCCTACTACACTTCAATGTTTCAAGTGCAAGGAGATGGGGCATTATGCCAATCAATGCCCAAATCCAAGGGTTGATGATGATGGTCGACGTCAACAAACTCTTAAGGCTAAAGACAAAGGAAAGTCACATGCAATTTCTATCAGCGATGTGGAGTACGATAACGATGTGGTGAAAGGTACACTTACCATCCACTCTAAAGTAGCAAATGTTTTATTTGATTCTGGATCCACCCACTCTTTTATTTCTGAAGACTTTTCTAAGGGTATCACCGTATTACCTCAACAATTAGATGTTGAGTTAGCTGTGACAACACCTAATGGCACATCAATCGCATCAAAAGTTTATAATTCTTCTCCGATCGAAGTTTGTGGGAAAGTGCTTCCTGCAAATCTTGTGATCCTTCCTATAGTGGAATTTGATGTGATTCTTGGCATGGATTGGCTTTCTTTATACGGAGCACATATCGATTGCCAAAGAAGGGAAGTCACATTTCATATTCCAGATCAATCTATGATCGTCTACCAATGCAAGGATGAACATAACCTTCCAGTGGAAATTTCTTCCATTTTATGGGTATTGATTCCACTAAATGAAGGTTATTTATCTCAAATGGTTGGTGAGAAACTCACGATTAAGAATATGCCCATCGTACAGGAGTTTGATGATGTCTTTCCGGAGGAATTACCGGGTCTTCCACCAAATCGTGAAGTTGAGTTTTCAATAGAACTCGTACCGGGTGCTTTGCCTATTTCAAAGACACCTTATAGGATGGCCCCAATTGAGTTGCAGGAATTGAAGAAGCAACTCCAAGAGAATCTTGATAAAGGATTCATACGCCCTAGTGCGTCACCTTGGGGAGCACCTGTTCTATTTGTTAAGAAGAAAGATGGATCAATGAGACTCTGCATTGATTATCGAGAACTTAACAAGATCACTATCAAGAACAAATATCCTCTCCCACGCATTGATGACTTATTTGACCAACTACGCGGAGCTCAATACTTTTCCAAGATTGATCTTCGTTCAGGGTATCATCAATTAAGGGTCAAAAGGGAGGATATACCAAAGACGGCTTTCCGTACAAGGTATGGACACTATGAATTTATAGTGATGCCATTTGGTCTTACTAATGCCCCTGCTATCTTCATGGATCTAATGAATAGAGTCTTTAGATACTATCTTGATCAATTTGTGGTAGTCTTTATAGACGATATTCTTGTCTATTCAAAGAGCAAGGAAGAGCATGAAGATCACTTGAGAATTATATTGAAGACCCTGAGAAAGGAGAAGCTTTATGCCAAATTTACTAAGTGTGAATTTTGGCTTCAAAAAGTTGCATTTATGGGTCACATAATCTCAAAAGAGGGGATATCTGTGGATCCAGCAAAAACAGAGGTTATCGAAAGATGGTCGAGACCAACAACAGTAACTGAGATCCGAAGTTTTCTTGGTTTGGCTGGATATTATTGACGTTTTGTAAAAGATTTTTCACGATTATCTAATCCACTCACCAAGTTGACTCGGAAAGGAGTTAAGTTTGTCTGGACAGAGGAATGTGAAGAGAATTTCAAAGAGTTGAAAAGAAGGTTATCTAGTGCACCTGTGCTCAATCTGCCTTGTAGTGGAGAAAGGTTTGTGATCTACAGTGATGCATCCAAGAAGGGATTGGGGTGTGTTCTTATGCAAAATGATATGGTGATAGCTTATGCCTCACGACAGTTGAAAATCCATGAGCAAAATTACCCAACACATGATTTGGAGTTGGCTGCGGTAATCATTGCATTAAAGATTTGGAGGCATTACCTTTATGGTGAAAGGTGTGATATTTATACTGATCATAAAAGTTTAAAGTATATTTTCACACAAAAGGAGCTGAATATGCGTCAAAGAAGATGGTTGGAGCTGATTAAGGATTACGACTGCTCAATCCATTACCACCCTGGGAAAGCAAACAAGGTGGCAGATGCATTAAGTCGACAAGACCATGCTAGTTTATCCATGATGAGGATCACAAAAGATCCAATATTTATGGATTTACAAAGGATGGATCTTGGAGTTATAATGGAAGGGGAAAAATCTTATCTTTCTCAAATGAATGTTCAACCATCTATACATGTGAAGATTAAAGAGGCACAGAAAGAAAATGTCGAGTTACAAAAGAAGGTGAGAAATGTTCCTGAATTCAACCTCGATTGTGATGGGATAATAAAGTTCAGGAATCGGGTTTGTGTTCCTCCCATCCCCGAATTAAAGAAGGAGCTGCTGGATGAGGCTCATAGTTCATCATTCTCTATT
Organism: Viscum album; assembly: GCA_963277665.1. NCBI lineage: Eukaryota > Viridiplantae > Streptophyta > Magnoliopsida > Santalales > Viscaceae > Viscum > Viscum album. Next base: position 1,772,158,484 of record OY728165.1, on the reverse strand, counting down.
CATCCTGGAAGTACGAAGATGTATAGGGACCTGAAAGAGTACTTCTGGTGGGATGGCATGAAAAGAGATGTTGCTGAATATGTCTCTCGATGCTTGGTTTGTCAACAAGTTAAAGCTGAGAGACAAAAGTCTAAGGGGATGTTACAACCATTACCCATACCCGAATGGAAATGGGAAAACATCACTATGGACTTTGTCACAGGACTTCCTAAAACATCCAAAGGCAATAATGCTATCTGGGTCATAGTTGATCGTCTTACAAAGTCCGCACACTTCATTGCTATTAGAGAGGATTTCCCTCTAGATCAACTTGCCAGGATATATGTAAAGGAAGTGGTAAGATTGCATGGAGTACCACTTTCTATTATATCTGATCGGGATCCGAGATTTACCTCGAAGTTCTGGCGAAGTCTTCAGCATACTCTGGATACAGAGTTGAGTTTCAGCACTGCTTATCATCCCCAGACAGACGGTCAGTCTGAGAGAACAATTCAAACCCTAGAAGATATGTTGAGAGCTTGCTCTATGGATTTCAAAGGAGGTTGGGATCAACACCTACCTTTGGTGGAATTTTCTTATAATAATAGCTTTCACTCCAGTATTCAAATGGCTCCTTATGAAGCTCTCTTTGGAAAGAAATGCAGGACTCCAACTTGCTGGGATGAAGTTGGGGAAAGAAAGTTGTTAGGACCTGATCTCGTTGATGAAATGGCAGAAAAGGTCAGAACTATTCAACAACACATAAGAGCAGCTCAGAGTCGACAGAAAAGTTATGCCGACAACCGAAGAAAAGACCTAGAGTTTGAAGTGGGCGATAAAGTGTTTTTACGAATATCTCCCTGGAAGAGGGTTATGAGATTTGGAAAGAAGGGGAAGTTGAGCCCTAGATATATCGGTCCTTTCGAAATACTGGATCGTGTTGGGAAGGTAGCTTACCGATTGGCGCTTCCACCGAATCTCTCTCAAGTTCACGATGTGTTCCATGTATCTCTCCTGAGAAAGTACATACCAGATCCTTCACATGTACTCAGCTCAGAAGTTGTACCGCTGGAGCAAGATCTTTCTTATGAAGAACAGCCGATAGAGATTCTGGATCGTAGCGAAAAAGTTCTACGAAACAAGACCACTCGATTGGTGAAAGTTTTATGGAGGAACCACCAACTTGAAGAAGCTACATGGGAGCTTGAGGATATGATGAGGGAGAAGTATCCTCATTTGTTTGTTACAAAGTGACGTATTTCGAGGGCGAAATTCTTTTTAAGGGGGGTAGAATGTAACACCCGAGACTTTTATGTTATATAAATCATCACAGGAATCTTTTTCTACACAACACTTACTTGGCTTGCTTTACACGCAATCGCGACCTTCCTCGATAGCTTGCGTCGTACGCAATACCGAGTTTCACTAAACAACAATATGCTATTAAAACTAGCCGTTATGAATAGTAATAACCACTTTTTGAAATTTTATAAATTTTATTTTTCAAAATGGACTTCATTTTTGGACTCAGAATATCGAAATTAGCCTAGGGTGAAATTTTGGTATTTTTCTGAAAACTTTCAATTTTTAATGAATAGTGAAACCACTAAGTGGTAGGTTAAAAACTGAATTTTTGCATAAAACTTAATTTTACCGCTTCTGTGAATGGAATTTCAAAAATCCGAGAGACACGGTTAATATCAAGGACTAAAATGTGGTTCAATGAGATGAAAATAATTTTTTGGTGAATAGTAACTTTTTACTATTTTTACCGCGGTTAATAGTAAATAGGGTAACTAAGGGTAAATATGATATCAATATTACCAAAACACATGTCCTAATTCTATTGGACAAGTGTTTTTCGACCAAAAACAAACTTAGGAATAAAATATGACCATTTAGGCCCACTTGGATAAGATTAGGACATTTATTATTAATTTATTTAAAGAAGGGTTAAAATAGTTAAAATCAAAGTTTAATAAGTAAATCATTTTTTAATATGGGGTTATACAGAAGATAAATTCGATTGTAAATATTAATTAGAAAGCTAAAAAGATTTCCTACATGATGGTATTTTATTTGTAATTTTTAGAGATCAAATAATTTAATTTATTTATGACACAAAGATGATGCAGTAATTATCTTATTAATGAAATATTGACATAATTGATGTTATAAACACCAAAATAAATATAATTTGAAACTTTTTATGAATTACACTAATTTTCTAGGTTACTATGATATATTAGTATTGATTTAATCAACTTGTTTCGAACATATAATTCTGTTATGACTTTTACAAAAATCATATATCAAATAGTGTCAAAATTGACACAAAATAGTTTTTAAATCAAATATTATATTATTAATTGTTATTTTATTCCTAAAAATCTAAGGTTCGGCCAAATATCATAGATAAGGATATGTATATTAATAATAAACAATTTGGGGTTCGTTTGGCATGTTATAGTAAGTGTATTAACCATATAGTGAAAGAAAACAAAAAGACACGGTAAAAGTTAAATTATTTAACTTAGAGTTAAATCTAATTGATAAGGTTAAAATAATACCCTAAACTTTTCTAAATCCTATTGGTTGATAGGATTTCGACCCTTCCCCACTTTAGCTTCGAAATAAGACCCTTTGGAACCATTATAAACCGATTTTGACTTTAATATAAAATAATATTTTGAGAAATTCCTAAGGTGCCCCTCTCCTCCCTTATAAAAGGGCACCTCCTCCCCCTCCTCCTCACACCAAATTGAGCACTCAAGCTCGGCCAAACCCTGCCATTTTCTCCTCTCCACTTCCCTAGAATAATCCTAGAGGTCCTGGTCTTCTCCAAAGACCAATCTTAGTTCCTTAAGTGGAGGATTCAAAGAGGCGTTCCAAAGAAAAGGTAATATCGATTACCGATCTTTTCAATTTCTTTCGTCTTCAACTTCTTCTTCTTTAGTTGTTTCATGACAAAGTAATAACATCAGTATTACTTACATACTGATATGTTATTATAAATATGAAACAACCCTAATTCACCTTCTATCCATCCTACGGAAAAATGAAATCACCGCGCGTGCGTACGTACGGAATACCGTCTCCACGCCGTGGTGTAATCTATTTTTCCACCATCACCTTACAAGGATGGTTATAATGGTGTAATAAGAAACTATATATGATTATTATGAAGTTATATTGATACTGAAATAATATATATATACTCCAATACAATTCCACGATCATAGGAACGATATCATCACTCGTGCGTACGTACGGAATACCGTCTCCACGATGTGATGCGACTCGTTCTACATGATCTTCATTTCATAATGAATATATAAATGAATTGAATGGATGAATATGGTATATACTACACTAATACCATTCTGTAAATGAATTATCTATAACCTAAAGATAAGAATAAGAATTTATTCGACAAAACACGCATAAGAACAAGAAGTTATAAAGACCCGAGTAACAAGTAACAATGAAATATTACTAACAAGAAGCTAATAATATGACCATATATGATATCATATAAACATGTATGATTCTGGAATAAGTCAATAACATTATTTAAACCATTATACAGGAGCTTCGGACACGTACAAAGCAAATCGGACCTAAGGTAAGGGAAATATCACAATCTCATTTTTATCCGAGATTGTTTATTCGTAAGTATTTACTGGGGTGTATTTTATCATCAACATCCATGTTTCATATGTAATATTATTTCCATCCACCTACAATTGTTTAAATCCATTTTTACCCCTCGGTGAGTTTTTAGTAAAGAATATGAAAGGAATCTTTTGTCGCTTTTTCGTACGAGGTACTTTTTGACTTTTTCGACAAAAGTACGAAGAATGTTTTTTTTAACTTATATGGCATGAATGGATTTTTAAAACATTATTTCCAAGAAGCTTCCTTTACAAGTTTTCAAGTTTATTTTTAATCAACTTCTTTTATTTTAAAGTTGTATGACATGTTATGAAAGGAAAAATGTTTTTGACGAAGAAAGGATATTTTCCTCAAGAATGGAGTTCAAGTGTTTTATCAAAATTATTTTCCATCTAAGATAATAAAGGGTTCTGTTTTTATCCCTATTATTACATTGACTTGATCATGTTTTGATGGAATTATTTTTTATGAATTCCTTTATCTTATATGAATTTATTTATGATGTCATGATGTTTCAAGAATCCCATTTTTGTTACGTGTGTTATGTGATGATGTATGTTTTATGATTATGTGGCACACATAAGAAAGGATTCATTATAAGATGGGTGGGACCTATATCTCCCTCCAATGCATTGGGTAAAGATTTATATCTCATGAGATAGACATGGATGGAACGGAAGGTTATTTCGGTTCAGTGATACAGGACTGAAACGAGGAGTGAACTCGGTTCAGAAAGGGACTTTGTCCACTAAGATAGTCTTGGCAATAAGTCATGACTAACAAGAAATGATTTTCCATGATTATGTGTGCATGCCACAAAGTTTCCAGTTTCATGTTATGATTATGGGGATCTCATCTTCACTTCTATGATTTATTAAGATTTTATGATCTCTTTTGCAGGTTATGATTTTCAAAAAGATATGATATGATTTTTATTTCCTTTATTTTCCCTTGCTGAGCATTTGAGCTCACCCTTTTATGTTTTCTTTTCCCCAGGTCAGGAAGATCGATATTAAGTAGAATATGCTAAAAGGGACCATAGATATGATGAAATAAATGGGAGGCACTGTAGAAGATTTATGAACCAGTTGTTTATGTTTCCCAGTTTCTAAAGACACTATACCTATACGGTCCTTTGTGGTTTTGTCATATGTTGTAATAAGTGTGCTTCAATTTTGAAGTATTAACAATGTATGTAAAGTATGGGTCGTTATAATATAGGTCCCACCCATATCATAATGATACCATTCTTATGTGTGCCACATAATCATAAATCATACATCATTGCATAACCCATGTAATAAAAATTGGAATCTTAAACATAGTGACATCATAAAAAAATTCATATAAGATAAAGGAATTCATAAAAATATAATTCCATCACAACATAATCAAATCAATGTAATAATAGGAATAAAAACATGACCTTATATTATCTTAGATGGAAATGAATTTTGATAAAACACTTGAACTCCATTCTTGAAGAAAATATCCTTTCTACTTCAAAAACATTTTTCTTTCATAAAATGTCATAAAATTTTAAAAAAATAAGTTGATTAAAAATAAACTTGAAAACTTATAAAGGAATCTTCTTGGAATTAATGTTTTTAAAAATCCATTCATGCTGTATAAGTTAAAAAAACATTCTTCTCGTACTTTTGTCGTAAAAGTCAAAAAGTACCTCGTACGAAAAACGACAAAAGATTCATTTCATATCTTTTACTATAAACTCACCAAGGGTAAAAATTGATTGAAAAAAATTGTAGGTGGATGGAAATAATATTACATATTGAGGAAACAAGGATGTTGATGATAAAATACACCCCAGTAAATACCAAAGTATAAACAATCTCGGATAAAAATGAGATTGTGATATTTCACTTACCTTAGGTCTGATTTGCTTTGTATGTGTCTGACCCGCCTGTATAATGATTTAAATAATGTGATTGACTTATTCCATAATCATACTCATTGTTATGATATCATATATGGTTCACTTATGGATTTATATTACCCGTTCTTTTGTAAATTCCATGTTAAAGAGCGTTTTGGGTAAAATCGTTTCATTTGTCATCCGTGTTTTGACTTGTAATTATTTATATGATTACTTAGATCATGATTAAATAATTCCAGAATATAATACATGATTTATATATAATATATATTAAGAATATATATATATAATATATCAGTAAATGGAAAGAAATACACCGTTCATGGAGACGGTAGACCGTATATACGCATGAATGCTGTTTTCTTTTCCTTATTGAGTTGAATGGAATTAAGTAGATGAAATACATATATATACACATAAATCTAGAATCATTATTATGTCATATATTTCATTATTAATTATTATATATACTTTATAATCATTCATGAATGCTTAACGTAGAGAATGAATCTCATCGCGTCGTGGAGACGGTAGTCCGTACGTACGCACGAGCGATGATATCGTTCTCATGATCATGGAATTGTATTGGAGTGTATGTATACTATTTCAGAATCAATATCACTTTACAATAATCATATATAGTTATTATGTACACCATTATACCCATCCAAGTAAGGTGGTGGTGGAAAATAGATTACACCACGGCGTGGAGACGTTATTCCGTACGTACACACGCGCGGTGATTTCGTTTTCTGTAGGATGGGTAGATGGTGAAATGAGGTTTTTTAATAATTATAATAACATATCAGTATATATGTGATACTGATGTTATTACTTCATAATGAAACAACCTAAGAAGAAGAAGTGGAAGAAGAAATAAAGATGAAAGAATCAGTAACAGACATTACCTCTTCTTTCAAGCGCCTCATTGAGATCTACATTTAGGGAAATAAATTGGTCTTTGAGGAAGACCAGAACCTCTAGGATGTTTCTAGGGAAGTGGAGAAGGGAATTTGGCAGGTGTTGTCCGAGCTTGAAGGCTCAAATTGGTGTGAGGAAGAGAGGGAGGAGGTTCCCTTTTATAAGGGAGGAGAGGGGCACCTTTGGAATAACTAAAACTATTATTTTATTATAAAGTCAAATTCGGTTTTAAATAGCTCCAAATTGATTCATTTAAAAGATAAGATGGGAATGGGTTGAAATCATCTCATAAAATAGAATTTATACAAGTTTAGGTTCCTATTTTAACCTTTTCATTTAGATTTAACATTAAGTAAAATAATTTTACTTTTAACGTGTCTTCTTGTGTTCTTATACTATAAGGTTAATAAACATACTATAAGAAGCCAAAAGAACCCAAAGATGTTTATTATTAATATATATATCCTTATCTAAGTCATTTGGCCGATACTTATATTTTTAGGAATAAAATAACAATTAATAATATAATATTTGTTTTAAAAACTATTTTATGTCAATTTTGACACTATTTGGTAATTGATTTCTTTGAAAATCATAACAGAATGATTAGTTCTAAAAAAGTAAATTAAATCAATAATAATATATCATGGTAACCTATAAAATTATTTTATTTCATAAAATTTCTGAAATTACATTTATTTGGGTATTTATAACATCCATTATGTCAATATTTCATTAATAATATGATTACATCATCATCTTTGTGTCATAAATAAATTAAATTATTTAATGTCTAAAAATTACAAATAAAATAACATTATGTAAGAAATATTTTTATCTTTCTAATTATTATTTATATTCGAATTTATCTTATTTATAACCCTATATTAAAAATTATTTACTTATTAAACATTGATTTTAACTATTTTAACCCCTCTTTAAATAAATTCATAATAAATGTCCTAATCTAATACAAGTTGGCCTAAATGGTCATATTTTATTCCTAAGGTTATTTTTGGTCGAATTAAACTTATTCAATAGAATTAGGACAAGTGTTATGGTAATAATAATAACATTTTTACCCTTAATTACCCTATTTATTTTCAACCGTGGTAAAAAAAGTAAAAAGTTACTATTCATCAAAAATTATTTTCATCTCATTGAACCACATTTTACTTACTGACATCAACCGTGTCTCTCGGATTTTTGAAATCCCACTCAGAGAAGCGGTAAAATTAAGTTTTATGAAAAATTCATTTTTCTTAACTACCACTTAGTGGTTTCACTATTCATCAAAAAAAGAATGTTTCCAGAAAAATACCAAAAATTAGGCCTAAGATATATTTGATATTATGAACTCAAAAATGATGTCTATTTTACCAAATTAAAAACATATCAGTTGCATTAAATAAATTAAAATTTATTTCCCGTCGTCAAAACAAATAGTGTGTTCTTAAGATATAATAACTATCAAAACATTGACACTTGTTTATGTCTGGTTTAAATGTGAAATTACATCCGATGAATAACATTGTATTAAATTGTAAAAATATATTCTAAATATACTTTAAATCCACTAAAATTAATAATTTATCATTATTAATTATTTTGATTAAAAAGGTTATTTTTAGTTAAAATTTAGTAATTTTCAGTATTCATTAGAAAATGAAAGTTATCCGAAAAGTACCAAAATTTCACCCAAATCTAATTTCGATATTCCAAATCCAAAAATGAAGTCCATTTTGAAAAATAAAATTTAAAAAATTTCAAAAAGTGGTTATTACTATTCATAACAACTAGTTTTAAGCATATCGTTGTTTAGTGAAACTCGGTATTGCAGTCTAAACACGCTATCGAGGAAGGTCGCGATTACGTGTAATGCAAGGCAAGTCAAGGATGCGTGTTGTGCAATCTCCTTTTGGTGTAGCGTCCAACACAAGTCATTAATGAAATTAAAAAGAATATTTTTCACAAAATCTCGGGGTGTTATAGTCTCTCATCATATGAACATAAAATATCAGTATAATAGATATAGAGATCATACCCCAACATAATAAAAACGAACTTTCAAGACTTGACATGGAATTATAACTTTGAAAAAGGAGAAAGGTGAAAGGACCACTTAAATATTCGGCAGGCTAACGACGCCACTTAAAACATCAAAATACTGAATTGAAGAGATCAAATAGGGCCCCTCATCATATGAACATAAAATATCAGTATGATAGATATAGAGATCATACCCAAACATAATAAAAAAGAACTTTCAAGACTTGACATGGAATTAGAACTTTGAATAAGGAGAAATGTGAAAGGACCACTTAAAAATTCGGCAGCCGAACGACGCCACTTAAACATTCATAAAACGAAATGATGAGAGTAAGAGGGGGTCTCTCATAATATAAACATAAAAAAGACAATATAATTAATATAAAAGAACATCCTCCAACATAATAACATGGAGCATAAAATAAATGATGTAAAAGAGATCACTTGAAAAGAAATAGAGGGGTCAGATCCCTTGCCTTAAAACGTAACTCTTAAAACTCAAAGGTTGGGACCTTGAGGGATTGGGGGCACCTTGGGAGGACTACTTGGGAAGTAATGAGACCAGAGATTCATTGGGGGAGAGTTGGGAGTCGAATGGATGAGAGGATGGCATGGTATTTATAGGAAAAGTGAGGGGACAAGGCATTAATGGCCAAGGGACACCTCATTGGTGGTTTTGGAACTACCAGGGGCTTGCCCATGGTATTTGCACATGGTATTGGACACATGGGTCCCCCCATACAATAATTCATCACCTTTGATCGGCCAACCCATAAAATATCTCATGACATCATCATTACGCAGTTATGATGTCATTAAACATACCGAAACCCTAAAACTGTATTTTCACTATTAATAAAAAAATCAACTTTCTCATAAAAATCCAAAAATTTCACCTTAACCAAATATCAATTATCTGATTTCAAAAATGAACCCCATTTTATAAAAATAATTTTCTATGTATTTTTAATTTAATTTTTAAATAAATACACTATTCACCGAATATTCATTTTTTTCAGAAAAATCCCCTAAAATTACCAAAACATAATATCGATGCTCTGAGTTCAAATATGAAATCCATTATATAAAAAAATTTCTAAAAATTTTTAATTTAATTTTTAATTAAAAAACACTATTCACCCGAAAAAACTAATACTTGAATAATAATTTATGAAACCTTTATTTTACCATTTTATTAAATCACATTACTTAATCAAGGTGCCTAGATTATATTAATACTTTCTTTATGTGAGATTACTAATCCATTTGGTCACATTACTAATCTAAAGCATAAAATCACTATTCATAATTTACTATTAATCAAAAAAAATTAAGTTGATCTTATTAGACTCTAAATTTCGTACTGAACATAATTGTATAAGACCATTTTTTGAAAATCATTACACATTTTAAATTATTTAAGGTTTACATATACATTTGTAAAAAATACTTTCTCTAAAATTCATCAAAAATATGCATAATATATTTATCCGGACATTTGAAAATTCATAAACATCATCATAAGAAGAAATCAAAATTTTTATTTAAAATAAAGGATTACAAAAGGCAGTTACGGTCTCCTTACTGAGCCCCTTATCACACCAGCATATGACCTAGGTGTAAGGTGTTCTAAGGCGAGAGAATCTGAGGGAGGCTCGGCCAACATCACACGAGTAGTAATTTCTATCATTTTGTTCTTCTCGCGAAGGCTATTCAATTCTAGCATCACACGATGAAGTTCGGCTTGGGTTTGGTCCAGAGCAAAGCCCTGTGGTGCTACCTCCTTCCCATGTTCTGTTAGATGTGATTCAATTAGTCCAAGACTACTGGGTGAGGCCATCGAATCTTCTTTCTATATTAATTAACCAAGATCACTTGTATTTAGAGGCAACAATCGAAATGTTTAGTTTCCAGCGGTCATACTGACCAATGGTCATATAACAGTAAAAACCCAACGGTCTCATTATAATTATACTCATGTCGCCAAATGAAATAGTTTTGATGAGTATAAAAAAATAAAATAACACACAAAATTAGGAAACAATATTTATTCAATATTTCAGGTCATTTAAATCTTTCCCCCTTAAGAAATTCTGTCCTCGCAATTTTTAGAATTGCGTTATGAAATTTCATTGATAGTCTCACATCGGAAAAGGAGTCAGTATAACTATTACATTAAAATAAATAAAGTGAAGTACAAAGGTCACCCGAGTTAACCCAAACAAGGATTCCATGTAGGAAAACATGGACATGGAGGAGAAACCAAAGGGTCATGTTCTGAGGGAGAGTGATAGAAAACCTGATTACGAGAAAGTTAACCACGATAAAATCCCAAACTTATGATGTGTGTAAATGGTCTTTGATTAACTATTAGGAAACGTAAACCAAAAACGTTTTTGTTTTACGTTCCTTTTTATAATTTTGATGAATTTATTTACTTCATAGAACAAAAACATAAGGAAATATACCTACCTTCAAGTAGAGTTTCATCCTTTAATAAGTCTCTACCAAAACTAATCTTTTATCCAAATGATGAGAATTCAAATACACTTGGTCTCATCGAAAGCACAAGAATAATCTTCTAGAGAATCATATAATCCACAAAAGATTAACTATCAATTTCTTATATCTTTAAACAGTATCCCAAAAACAGAAAGGGTAAGGTAAAACAACTCTTCAAAAAGAAAGAATCCTATAGGATTGGAAACTACTTTTGTATCGTCAAAGTTCCATGGTACTACCCAAAGTTCATCATAGACCATTACATAAATAATAGTCCTTAAAATTCCTCAAAATAAACCACACCAATATTGAAACCCAAATACGAGAAGGACTTGATAACATAGTATTCCAAAAAAAACTTCATTGTTCATCTCCAAATAACATCAACCACTCCTAACATCTTATAACAAAAGTAGCTAACCTGATCATATTTTACCCAAGAACGGTTAATCATTTCCACATGTAACCTAAATTACTATAAGTCCTCCTTAATTTCATCCATTCTTCAAAATATAAGTCAACCTTTACTCCTCAAAGGAAATACCATAGTAATCTATTTACCTAGATCAAATAGGTTTCCCAAAAATAGTGAACGTCTTCCAAAATAATAATCATATTTTAATCCCCTAATCATCTCTGTCATATTAATACAGAAACAGTCGCATTTCCTATCACATTGGTTGTTGGGACATGCTCTTCCATTTCCCGCCATTAACTAAGAATAGAACGTATTATTAGGGGGCTAAAATACTTAGCCTATAATAATGAAAAGGAAACTTAAAGCATATAAGGATAAACATGTAGAAGAAAAGTATACCATAACTTGTGATACCCTAGGTCCCAATCCAGGTTATCCATGATCATATATTCTTATGTGAATCTTTATTTTATTTTATCTTTGTTCATTTAAAAATGGTTCATACTAAGCTTATGAATTTACCAAAGCATATCACCCGGGATTGTCATAACCAAGAGTGCAGCAAGGCCCATTGTAGTATACCAATTTGAGTCTAGCTCAAAGCGGTGTTTTCGAGTTTTACCCCTATGTACATCTGTGCCAGAACCACCTCTACCTGCTCGTATCCAGACAAGGATTTATTTTCTTGGAAACCCCTTACTCAATACTCACCAAAATACCAGGAAGATTTCCTATATTTAAACATTTCTATAGGGCTCTTCCTAGAGTTTTCATATCCTAATTTCCACAAATAACTAATCCTCCCTTTGATACCAACTATATCATCCTTCCTTTTTATCACATAAACTTTCAATACATTTTACAAAATTGAGGATCTTTAAGGTTTAGTGTTTTGGAAACCAGGAATATAAAACATGGAAACATAAAACATTCTTCGTAAACACTTGGAAGGCTTCTCCTCGTGTTCATCCTAGGTTCATTTCAGCATCTCATAACCTGGGGACATACATCAAAATAAAGGGTGAGAAGAAGGCCCAGTAAGGGAAACATGGAAAACTTTTAACATGTGAACTTGAGATATATCAATAAAGTCATGAAACAAACTTTAAAGAATGAGAATGAAATCATGAGGCATATCATAATAAAAATAAATTTTTTCATATCTTGAAGATGTGGCTAAAAAATTTAATATTGAAAATCATTTCTTTTCACTAAGGTCCATCCTCAAGGTGTCATTAAAAATTACAAAGGTTATTCACCAAGGAATCGGTCTCAAAGGTCATCTCTAGAGATTAACTCTTTACCCAATGCATTGGAGCGCTATCTGGGCGCACCCTTGAAATGTCTTTATTATCATGTGATCCAAATATATCATCATCAATCATTTCATAAAAAACCCATATAGCATAAAATAAACGGGTTTCATTTCATAATCATAACATTTTAACGACTACTTTAAAGACATGATCTTTATGTCACATTAATCCCACGGAAAGGGAAAGCGGGTTTCATGTATGTAAATAACAGAATTTAAAATAGAAAATTTTGATATATATGTGAATACCCTTATATAAATAAGAGCATTGAGTATTCACTTTATAACATAAAATAATTTTGAGAAAAAGAGAAAGGCATTTTGAGACGAAAATTCTGCAGCATAACGGCTACGTTACAGGGTTTTAGAAAATGTTGAAAAGAGAGGGAAAATGGGTCACACACTCATAAATGATTCATAAAATAGTAGAGGGACATAATAGAAGGGATTTAAGAACATGGTAATGAAATTTGGAAACAACCATATGAAATGATGAACATGAATGAATACAAAAATAAGATTTCTCTTATGAATATTCGGTAGCCTAACGGCGTCACATAAACTTCAAACAAAAATGAATTGATGAGATAAAATAGATTCTCTCATCATATGAACATAAAAGTCCAGTATTATAGATATATATATCATACCCCAACATAGTAAATAGGAACTTTCAAGCCTTTACATGGAATTAGAACATTGAAAAAGGAGAAATGTGAAAGGACCACTTAAAAATTCGGCATCCTAACGGCGCCACTTAAAACATAAAAATACTGAATTGAAGAGATAAAATGGGGTATCTCATAATATGGTCATAAAAGATCAGTATTATATATATAGAGATCATACCCAAACATAATAAAAAGTAACTTGAAATACTTGACATGAAAGTAGAAATTGAAAACAAGAAGGGTGAAAGAACCACTTAAAAATTCGGCAGCCTAACGACGCCACTTAAAACTTCAAAATACTGAATTGAAAAGAACAAATGGGTTCTCTAATAATATGGTAATAAAAGATCAGTATGATAGATATAGAGATCATACCCTGAAATAATAAAAATAAACTTGAAAGACTTGACATGAAAGTAGAACTTGAAAACAAGAAGGGTGAAAGAACCACTTAAAAATTTGGCGCCCTAACGGTGCCACTAAAAACTTAAAAATACTGAATTGAATAGATCAAAAAGGGTCTCTCATCATATGAACATAAAATATCAGTATGATATATATAGAAATCATACCCCAACATAATAAAAAGTAACTTTCAAGACTTGACATGGAATTAGAACTTTGAAAAAGGAGAAAGGTGAAAGGACCACTTAAAAATTCGGCAGCCTAACGACGCCACTTAAACTTTCATAAAACGAAATGATGAGAGTAAGAGGGGGTCTATAATCATATGACCCTAAATAGGACAGTATAATAAATATAAAAAAACATCCTCCAACATAATAACATTGATCATAAAAGAAATGACATAAAAGAGATCACTTGAAAAGAAAGAGAGGGGTCGGATCCCTTACCTTAAAACTTAACTCTTAGAACTCAATGGTTGGGACCTTGAGGGATTGGGGGCACCTTGGGAGGACTACTTGGGAGGTAATGGGACCAGAGCTTCGTTGGGGGGGAGTTTGGAGTCGAATGGATGAGAGGATGGCTTGGTATTTATAGGAAAAGTGACGGGACAAGGCATTAATGGCCAAGGGACACATCCTTGGTGGTTTTGGAAAAACCACTGGCTTGCCCATGGTATTTGCCCATGGTATTGTCCACATGGGCCCCCCATACAATAATTCATCACCTTTGGTTGGAAAACCTTTAAAATATCTCTTGACATCATCATGACATAGTTATGATGTCATTAAACATACCGAAACCCTAAAACTGTATTTTCACTATTCATCGAAAATTCAACTTTCTCAGAAAAATACCAAAATTTCACCTTAACCAAATATTGATGTTCTGATTTCAAAAATGAACTCCATTTTATAAAAATAATTTTCTAAATATTTTTAATATAATTTTTAAATAAATACACTATTCACCGAAAATTCATTTTTTTCAGAAAAATCCACAAAAATTACCAAAACATAATATCGATTCTCTAAGTTCAAAAATGAAATCCATTTTATAAAAATAATTTTCTAAATATTTTTTATTTATTTTTCAATTAAAAAACACTATTCACTTGAAAAAACTAATACTTGAATAATAATTTATGAAACCGTTATTTTACCATTTTATTGAATCACATTACATAATCAAGGTGCCTAGATTATATTAATAATTTCTTTAAGTGAGATTACTAATCAATTTGGTCACATTACTAATCCAAAGCATAAAATCACTATTCATAATTTACTATTCATTAAAAAATTAAGTTGATTTTATTAGGCTCTAAATTTCGTACTAAACATAATTGTAGAAGACCATTTTTTCAAAATCATTACACATTTTTAATTATTTAAGGTTTACATAAACATTTATAAAATATCCTTTCTCTAAAATTCATCCAAAATATGCATACTATATTTATCGGGACATCTGAAAATTCATAAACTTCATCATAAGAAGAAATCAAAATTTTTATTTAAAACAATGGATTACACAAGGAAGTTACGGTCTCCTTACATAGCCCCTTATCAAACCAGCATATGACCTAAGTGTAAGGTGTGCTAAGGTGAGAGAATCTGAGGGAGGCTCAGCCAACATCGCACGAGTAGTAATTTCTATCAGTTTGAACTTCTCGCGAAGGCGATTCCTTTCAAGCTTCACACGATGAAGTTCGTCTTGGGTTTGGTCCAGAAAAAATCCCAGTGGTGCTACCTCCTTCCCAAGTTCTGTTAGATGTGCTTCGATCAGTTCAAGACTACAGGGTGAAGCCGTTGAATCTTCTTTCTATATTAATTAACCAAGCTCACTTGTATTTAGAGGCAATAATCGAAATGCTTAGTTTCCAGCGGTCATATTGACCAATGGTCATATAACAGTCAAAACACAATGATCTCATTATAATTATACTCATGTTATCAAATGAAACAGTTTTGTTGAGTATAAAAAAATTACACACAAAATTTGAAGACAAGATTTATTCAAAATTTCGGGTCGTTACAATATTCCCCCCTTTAGAAATTTCGTTCTCTCAATTTTTAAAAATGGGATTTGAAATTTCATTGAAAGTAACACATCAGAAAAGGAGTCAGTAAAACTATTAATTTAAATGAAATAAAGGAAAGTACAAAGGTCACCCGAGTTAACCAACACTAGGATTCCATGTTGGAAAACATGAACATGGAGGAGAAAACAAAGGGTCACGTTCTGAGGGAGAGTGATAAAAAACATGATTAGGAGAATGTTAACCATGATCTAATCCCAAACATATGATGTGTGTAAACGGTCTTTGATTACCTAGTAGGAAACGTAAACCAACAACATTTTTGTTTTACGTTCCTTTTCATAATTTTGAGTAATTAATTTACTACATAGAACAAAAACATAAGGAAATATACCTACCTTCAAGTAGAGTTTCATCCTTTAATAATTCTCTACCAAAACTTTTCTCCAAATGATGAAAATTCAAAAACACTTGGTCTCATGAAAGGCAAAAGAATCAATTTCTAGAGAATCATATAATCCACAAAAGATTAACAATAAATTTCTTCTATCTTTAATCATTATCCCAAAAACAGAAAGGGTAAGGTAAAACCACTCTTCAAAAAGAAAGAATCCCATAAGAATGGAAACTACATTTAGATCTTCAAAGTTCCATGGTACTACCCAAAGTTCATCATATACCATTCCATAAATAACAGTCCTTAAAATTCCTCAAAAATAAACCAAACTAATATTGAAACCCAAATACATGAAGGATTTGATAACATAGTCTTCCAAAATAAACTTCATTGTTCATCTCCAAACAACATCAACCACTCTTAACATCTTATAACAAAAGTAGCAAACCAAAACATATTTTACCCAAGATAGGTTAATCATTTCCATATGTAACTTAAATTACTATAAGTCCACCTTAATTTCATCGATTCTTTATGATATAAGTCAACCTTTACGCCTCAAAGAAAATACCGTAGTAATCTATTTACCTCGATCAAATAGGGTTCTCAAAATAGTGAACGTCTTCTAAAACAATAATTGTATTTTAATCCCCTAATAATCTCTGTCATATTAATATGGAAATCGTTGCATTTCCTATTACATTGGTTGTTGGGACCTGCTCTTCCATTTCCCACCATTAACGAATAAAAGAACGTATAATTATGGGGCTTAAATACTTAGCCAATAATCATGAAAAGGAAACTTAAAGCATAGAAGGATAAACTTGTAGAAGAAAGTTATACACTAACTTGTGATCCCCTAGGTCCCAATCCAGGTTATCCATGATCACATATTCTTATGTGAATCTTTATTTTATTATATCTTTGTTCCATTAATAATGGTTAATACTAAGCTTATGAATTTACCAAAGCATATCCCCTGGGAGTGTCGTAACCAAAAGTGCAGCAAGGACCGTTGTTGTGTACCAGTTCCCGTTCGAGTCTAGCTCAAAGCGGTGTTTTTGGGTTTTACCCCTATGTACATCTGTGCCAGAGCCACCTCTACCTACTCGTATCCAGACAGGGATGTATTTTCTTGGAAACCCCTTACTCAATACTCACCAAAATACCAGGAAGATTTCCTGTATTTAAACATTTCTATAGGCTTCTTCCTTGTGTTTTAATATTCTAATTTCAACAAATAACTAAACCTCCCTTTGATACCAACTATAGCATCCCGCCTTTTTATCACATAAACCTTCATTTCATTTTACAAAACTGAGGATCTTTAAGGATTACTATCTTGGAAACCAGGAACTTAAAACATGAAAACATAAAACATTATTCTTAAACATTTGCAAGGATTATCCTCAAGTTCATCCTAGGTTCATTACTGTATCTCATAACCTGGGGACATACATCAAAAGAAAGGGTGAGCAGAAGGCCTAGTATGGGAAACAAGGGAACATTTAACATGTGAACTTGAGATACATCAATAAAGTCATGAAACAAACTTTAAGGCATGAGAATGAAATCACGAGGAATATCATAATAAAAATAAAATTTTTCATAACTTGAAGTTGTGGCTACAAAATTTAATATTGAAAATCATTTCCTTTCACCAAGGTCCATCCCCATGGTTTCATTAAAAATTATCAAGGTTATTCACCAAGGTATCAGTCTAAAAGGTCATCTCTTGAGATTAAGTCTTTACCCAATGCATTGGAGCGCTATCTGGGTGCACCCTTGACATGTCTTTATTATCATGTGAGCCACATATATCATCATCAATAATTTCATAAACATCCCATATAGCATAAAAGAAATGAGTTTCATTACATAATCATAATGTTTTAAATACTACATTAAAGACATGATCTTTATGTCACTTTAATCCCACGGAAAGGGAAATTGGGTTTCATGTACGTAAATCGCATAATTTAAAATAGAAAATTTTAATATATATGTGAATAACCCTGTAGAAATGAGATCATTGAGTATTCACTTAATAACATAAAATAATTTTGATAAAAAGAGAGAGGCATTTTGAGACGAAAATTGTGTAGCATAACGGCTACGTTACAGGGTTTTAGAAAACATTGAAAAGAGCAGGGACATGGGTCACCCACTCATAAATTATACATAAAACGGTATAGTGACATAATATAAGGTATTTAAGAACATGGTAATGAAATTTGAAAATATACGATATGAAATGAAGAACATGAAAGGAAGAAAAAAATAATATTTCTCTTATGAAAATTTGGCTGCCTAACAGTGTCACATAAAATTCAACCATAAATGAATTGATGAGATAAAATAGGGTCTCTCATCATATGAACATAAAATATCAGTATTATATATATATAGATCATAACCCAAATAATAAAAATGAACTTTCAAGACTTGACAGGGAATTAGAACATTGAAAAAGGAGAAAGGTGAAAGGACCACTTAAAAATTCTGTAGCCTAACGGTGCCACTTAAAACATCAAAATACTGAATTGAAGAGATCAAAATGGGTCTTTCATCATATGGTAATAAAAGATCAGTATGATATATATATATATCAAACCCCAAAATAATAAAAAGAAACTTTAACGACTTGACATGAAAGTAGAACTTGAAAACAAGAAGGGTGAAAGAACCACTTAAAAATTCGGCAGCCTAACAGCGCCACTTAAAACTTCAAAATACTGAATTGAAGAGATCAAATGGGGTCTCTCATCATATGGTCATAAAGGATCAGTATGATAGATATATATATCATACCCCAACATAATAAAAAAAACATGAAAGACTTGACATGAAAGTAGAACTTGAGAACAAGAAGGGTGAAAGAACCACTTAAAAATTCGACAACCTAACGGCGCCACTTAAAAATTCAAAATACTGAATTGAAGAGATAAAATAGGGCCTCTCATCATATGAACATAAAAGATCATTATGATATATATAGATATAATTCCCCAACATAATAAAAAAGAACTTCCAAGACTTGACATGGAATTAGAACTTTGAAAAAGGAGAAAGGCGAAAGGAACACTTAAAAATTCGGCAGCCTAACGTCGCCACTTAAACATTCATAAAACTAAATGATGAGAGTAAGAGGGGGTATATAATAACATGAAAATAAAAATTAATGTATAATAAATATTAATTATCATCCTCCAACATAAGAACATAGGGGAGGGTTGGGAGTTGAATGGATGAGAGGATGTCTTGGTATTTATAGGGAAATTGAGGGGACAAGGCATTAATGGCCAAGGGACACCTCATTGGTGGTTTTGAAAAAACCATGGGCTTGCCCATGGTATTGGACACATGTGTCCACCCATACAATATTTCACCACCTATGGTCGGCCAACCCTTAAAATATGTCATGAAATCATCATGACACAGTTATGATGTCATTAAACATATCGAAACTATAAAACTGTATTTTCACTATTCATCGAAAATTCAACTTTCTCAGAAAAATCCCAAAACATTACATTAACCAAATATCAATGCTATGATTTCAAAAATGAATCCATTTTATAAAAATAATTTTCTAAATATTTTTATTTTTATTTTTAAATAAATACACTATTCACTGAAAATTCATTTTTTTCAAAAAAATCCCCAAAAATTACCAAAACATAATATCGATGCTCTGAGTTCAAAAATGAAATCCATTTTATAAAAATAATTTTCTAAATATTTTTAATTTAATTTTTAATTAAAAATCACTATTCACCCGAAAAAACTAATAATTGAATAATAATTTATGAAACTGTTATTTTACCATTTTATTGAATGACATTACTTAATCAAGGTGATTAGATTATATTAATACTTTCTTTAAGTGATATTACTAATCCATTTGGTCACATTACTAATCCAAAGCATTAAATCACTATTCATAATTTACTATTCATCAAAAAATTAAGTTGATCTTATTAGACTCTAAATTTCGTACTGAACATAATTGTAGAAGACCGTTTTTTGAAAATCATTACACATGTTTAATTATTTAAGGATTACAAAAACATTTTTAAAGTATCCTTTCTCTAAAATTCATCAAAAATATGAATACTATATTTATCCGGACATTTGAAAATTCATAAACTTCATCATAAGAAGAAATCAAAATTTTTATTTAAAACAAAGGATTACACAAGGCATTTACGGTCTCCTTACATAGCTCCTTATCACACCAGCATATGACTTAATTGTAAGGTGGGCTAAGGAGAGAGAATCCGAGGGAGTCTCGGCCAACATCGCACGAGTAGTAATTTCTATCAGTTTGAACTTCTCGCGATGCCAATTCCGTTCTAGCTTCACACGATGAAGTTCGTCTTGGGTTTGGTCCAGAGAAAAGCCCAGTGGTGCTACCTCCATCCCAAGTTCTGTTAGATGAGATTCGATTAGTCCAAGACTATTGGTTGAGGCCATCCAATCTTCTTTCTATATTAATTAACCAAGATCACTTGTATTTAGAGACAATAATCGAAACGTTTAGTTTCCAGCGGTCATATTGAACAATGGTCATATAACCGTAAAAACCCAACGGTCTCATTATAATTATACTCATGTTATCAAATGAAACTGTTTTGTTGAGTATAAAAAAAATAAAATAACAAACAAAATTATGATACAAGATTTATTCAAAATTTCGGGTCGTTACAATCTTCTCCCCTTAAGAAATTGCATCCTCACAATTTTTAAAATTAGTTTTTGAAATTTCATTGAAATTCCCACATCGGAAAAGGAGTCAGTAAAACTATTACTTTAAATGAAATAATTGGATGTACCAAGGTCTCCCGAGTTAACCCACACTAGGATTCCATGTAGGAAAACATGGACATGGAGGAGAAAACAAAGGGTCATGTTCTGAGGGAGAGTGATAGAAAACATAATTAGGAGAAAGTTAACCACGAGAAAATCCCAAAATTATGATATGTGAAAATTTTATTTGATTACCTAGTAGGAAATGTAAACCAAAAACATTTTTGTTTTACGTTCCTTTTCATAATTTTGAGGAATTTATTTACTACATAGAACAAAAACATAAGTAAATATACCTACCTTCAAGTAGAGTTTCATCCTTTAATAAGTCTCTACCAAAACTAATATTTTCTCTAAATGATGAGAATTCAAAAACACTTGGTCTCATCAAAAGCACAAGATTCATCTTCTACAAAATCATATAATCCACAAAAGATTAACTATCAATTTCATCTATCTTTAAACATTATCCCAAAAACAGAAAGGGTAAGGTAAAAAAACTCTTCAAAAAGAAAGAATCCCATAGGAATGGAAACTACTTTTAAAACATCAAAGTTCCATGGTACTACCCAAAGTTCATCATAGACCATTCCATAAAAAACAGTGCTTAAAATTCCTCAAAATAAACCAATCTAAGAATGAAACCCAAATACAAGAAGGATTTGATAACATAGCCTTCCAAAATAAACATCATTATTCATCTCCAAACAACATCAACCACTCCTAACATCTTATAACAAAATTAGCTAACCTAAACATATTTTACCCAAGATAGGTTAATCATTTTCATATGTAACCTAAAATACTATAATTTAACCTTAATTTCATCGATTCTTAAAAATATAAGTCAACCTTTACTCCTCAAAAAAAATACCGTAGAAATCTATTTACCTCGATCAAATAGGGTTCCCAAAATAGTGAACGTCTTCCAAAATAATATTCATATTGTAGTCCCCTAATCATCTCTGTCATATTAATACGACAATCGTCACATTTCCTATCACATTGGTTGTTGGGACATGCTCTTCCATTTCCCGCCATTAACTAAGAGAAGAATGTATAATTAGGGGGCTTAAATACTTAGCCAATAATCATGAAAAGGAAACTTAAAGCATAGAAGGATAAAATTGTAGAAGAAAAGTATACCCTAAATTGTGATCCCCTAGGTCCCAATCCAGGTTATCCATGATCATATATTCTTATGTGAATCTTTATTTTATTTTATCTTTGTTCCTTTAGTAATTGTTCATACTAATCTTCTGAATTTACCAAAGCATATCCTCCGGGAGTGTCGTAACGAAGAGTGCAGCAAGGCCCGTTTTTGTGTTCCAGTTCCTGTTTAAGTATAGCTCAAAGCGATGTTTTTGGGTTTTACCCCTATGTACATCTATTCCAAAGCCACCTCTATCTTCTCGTATCCAGACATGGATTTATTTTCTTGGCAACCCCTTAATCAATACTCACCAAAATACCAGGAAGATTTATTGTATTTAAACTTTTTTATAGGGTTCTTCCTAGAGTTTTCATATCCTAATTTCCACAAATAACTAAACCTCCCTTTGATACCAACTATATCATCCTACATTTTTATCACATAAACTTTAATTACATTTCACAAAACTGAGGATCTTTAAGGTTTAGTGTCTTTGAAACCAGGAACTTAAAACATGAAAGCATAAAAGATTCTTCTTAACCACTTGAAAGGCTTCTCCTCATGTTCATCCTATGTTCATTATGGCATCTCATAACCTAGGGACATACATCAAAAGAAAGGGTGAGCAGAAGGCCTAGTAAGGGAAACAAGGGAAACATTTAACATGTGAACTTGAGATACATCAACAAAGTCATGAAAAGAACATTAAGGCATGAGAATGAAATCATGAGGCATATTATAATAAAAATAATTTTTTTTATAATTTTAAGATGTGGAGACAAAATTTAATATGGAAAATCATTTTGTTTCACCAAGTTCCATCCGTAAGGTGTCATTAAAATGTTTTAAGGTTATTCACCATGGTATCAGTCTAAAAGGTCATCCCTAAAGATTAAGTCTTTACCCAATGCATTGGAGCGCTATTTGGGCGCAACCTTGACATGAATTTATTATCATGTGAGCCAAATATATCATCATAAATAATTTCATAAACAACCCATATACCATAAAAGAAATGGGTTTCATTTCATAATCACAACTTTTTAAAGACTGCTTTAATGACATGATCATTATGTCACTTTAAACCCACAGAACGGGAAAGCAGGTTTCATGTATGTAAATCCCAGAATTTAAAATCAAAAATTTTGTTATATATGTGAATACCCCTGTAGAAATAAGAGATTTGAGTATTCACTTAATAACATAAAATAATTTTGAAAAAAAAATGGGAAGGTATTTTGAGACGAAAATTCTGCAGCATAACGGCTAAGTTACAAGGTTTTAGAAAACGTTGAAATAAAAGGAGACATGGGTCACCCACTAATAAAGGATCCATAAAACAGTATAGGGACAGAATATAAGGGATTTAAGAACATGGTAATGAAATTTTCAAACATACCATATGAAATGAATACCAACAAAGGAAGACAAAAATAAGATTTCTCTTATGAAAATTCGGCAGCCTAAAAGCGTCACATAAACTTCAACCAAAAATGAATTGATGAGATCAAATAGGGTATCTCATCATATGAACATAAAATATCAGTATGATAGATATAGAGATAATACCCCAACGTAATAAAAAGGAACTTTGAAGACTTGACATGGAATTAGAACATTGAAAAAGGAGAAAGGTGAAAGGACCACTTAAAAATTCGGCAGCCTAACGGCGCCACTTAAAACATCAAAATACTGAATTGAAGTGATAAAATAGGGTCTCTCATAATATGGTCATAAAATATATGTATGATAGATTTAGAGATCATACCACAACATAATAAAAAGGAACTTGAAAGAATAGACATGAAAGTAGAATTTGAAAACAAGAAGGGTGAAAGAACCACTTAAAAATTCCGTAGCCTAACGGCGCCACTTAAAACATTAAAATACTGAATTGAAGAGATAAAGTGGGGTCTCTTATCATATGGTCATAAAAGATCAGTACTATAGATATAGAGATCATACCTCAACATAATAAATAGGAACTTTAAAGACTTGACATGAATGTAGAACTTGAAAACGAGAAGGGTGAAAGAACCACTTAAAAATTCGGCAGCATAACAGCTCCACTTAAAACAAAAAAATACTAAATTGAAGAGATAAAATAGGGTCTCTCATCATATGAACATACAAGATCAGTATGATAGATATATAGATCATACCTCAACATAATTAAAATGAACTTTCAAGACTTGACATGGAATTAGAACTTTGAAAAAAGAGAAAGGTGAAAGGACCACTTAAAAATTCGGCAGCCTAACGGAACCAATTAAACATTCATAAAATGAAATGATGAGTTTAAGAGGGGGTCTCTCATAATATGAAAATAAAAAAAGAAAGTATAATAAATATAAAAGAACATCCTCCAACATAATAACATTGATCATAAAAGAAATGACATAAAAGAGATCACTTGAAAAGAAAGAGAGGGGTCGGATCCCTTACCTTAAAACTTAACTCTTAGAACTCAATGGTTGGGACCTTGAGGGATTGGGGGCACCTTGGGAGGACTACTTGGGAGGTAATGGGACCAGAGCTTCGTTGGGGGGGAGTTTGGAGTCGAATGGATGAGAGGATGGCTTGGTATTTATAGGAAAAGTGAAGGGACAAGGCATTAATGGCCAAGGGACACATCCTTGGTGGTTTTGGAAAAACCACTGGCTTGCCCATGGTATTTTCCAATGGTATTGGCCACATGGGTCCCTCATAAAACAATTCCTAATATTTGGTCGTCCAACCCTTAAAATATCTCATTACATCATCATGGCACATATATGTTTTCATTAAACATTTTGAAACCCTAAAACTGTATTTTCACTATTCATCGAAAATTCAACTTCCTCAGAAAAACCCTAAAATTTTACCTTAACCAAATATCGATGCTCTGATTTCAAAAATGAACTCCATTTTATAAAAACAATTTTCTAAATATTTTTAATTTGATTTTTTAAAAAATACAGTATTCACTGAAAATTCATTTTATTCAGAAAAATCCCCAAAAATTACCAAAACATAATATCGGTGCTCTGAGTTCAAAAATGAAATCCATTTTATAAAAATAATTTTTTAAATATTTATAATTAAATTTCTAATTAAAAAACACTATTCACCTGAAAAATATAATATTTGAATAATAATTTATAAAACCGTTATTTTACCATTTTATTGAATCACATTACTTAATCAAGGTGCCTAGATTTTATTAATACTTTCTTTAGGTGAGATTACTAATCCATTTCGTCACATTACTAATCCAAAGCATAAAATCACTATTCAAAATTCACTATTCATCAAAAAGTAAGTTTATCTTATTAGACTCTAAATTTCGTATTGAACATAATTGTAGAAGACTATTTTTTGAAAATCATTACACATTTTTAATTATTTAAGGTTTACATAAACATATTTAAAATATCCTTTCTCTAAAATTCATCAAAAATATGCATACTATATTTATCCGGACATTTGAAAATTCATAAACTTCATCATAAGAAGAAATCAAAATCATTATTTAAAACAATGGATTACACAAGGCAGTTACGGTCTCCATGCATAGCCCCTTATCACACCAGCATATAACCAAAGTGTAAGGTGTGCTAAGGTGAGAGAATTCGAGGGGGGCTCGGCCAACATCGTACGAGTTGTAATTTCTATCAGTTTGAACTTCTTGTGAAGGTGATTCCATTCTAGCTTCACACGATGAAGTTAGGCTTGGGTTTGGTCCAGAGAAAAGCCTAGTGGTGCTACCTCCTCCCCAAGTTTTGTTAGATGGGCTTCAATCAGTCCAAGACTACTGGGTGAGGCCATTGAATCTTCTTTCTATATTAATTAACCAAGATCACTTGTATTTAGAGAAAATAATCGAAACGTTTAGTTTCCAGTGGTCATATTGACCAATGGTCATATAACAGTCAAAAACCAATGGTCTCATTTTAATTATACTCATGTTATCAAATGAAACAGTTTTGTTGAGTATAAAAAAAATAAAATAACACACAAAATTAGGAAACAAGATTTAGTCAAAATTTCAGGTCGTTACATCTTCCATTTTAAAACAATGTGTTATCCTCAACAAAATTAACAAATATATTTAAACATAAAAATATTTTTACAATCACTATAATTATTCTCATAACTATTGGTTTACAAAAATAATAACACTATTGACCAATAAAACAACTATTCAGACTCCTTATTATTACTTTATGTCAACCATACCTCACCTTAACCAATGAAATCTCAGAGATATCAAAGATTATCCTTACATAAAGTCAAATTTCCTCAAACTACATTACATTATATGGAAATATTTTTCTGAGAATTATATCTCCTAATGAGAAGAAAATTTTGAACATGTGACTTTAATGATCTCCCTGCAAATTGATTCATATGCCCCCCCCCCCTCTAAAAACTAATGACAACAATATGTTCAAATTAAAATAAAGGAACTGAGAGTTCTCTTATATAAATAAGAGTACACTTTTACTCCCTATTTTACTATATAATCCAATTTCTTGGGGAAGTATCTGCCAAATATTATTAATGATTTGGGTGTGGCTTAAAACCCATGTATGTCCTTAATGTATAAAATATATCCATATGAATATCATTCATGAATATATCTACAAATTTTCATTAATTTGGAATAAATTCCAACTTTATATCATTATTTTCCACTTTCTACATAATGGTGTGAATTAAAATATAAATATATCAAGATCTTGAAATTTTCACAATATTTTTAGATAGATCTAAATAACATTGGTTATCCTAGTGAATTCTGAGTGTTTTTTCAATTTTCACAATTAAATGAGCAAATTTTTTTCCCATTAAAATTATTCGATTAAAATAACTTAGTGTAGAAATATATTAGTCCACTGTGTTAATAAATGTGACTGACTTATTATTTCTATAGTTCCAACACAAACAACTCCTTCCTAAGAAGAAAATTACACCTAAGGTGAAGCTTCTATCATCAATGTCACCTACCCAATATACATCTCTAAACCTAGATAGATTTAAACTATTTTCTTTATTGTAGAATATCCCATAACTTAATATCCATCCAATTTGTTTGAGAACCATTTTGGTATCCATAAGTTTTGAATCATTTGTATTGCTATGATATATAGAAAAGAGACTCACAACATATACAATAACCGGTCTAAAATATTTGAGATAATGAAAACCCACAATTCTTATTTTAAACTCTATTTAATTAACATTATTTCTATAATAATCCTTATATGACTTCACACCCACTTTAATGGATTGAGAAACTAACTTTTATTATTATATTTCAAACTTCTTTAACAATTATCTATAGAAAATTTCTTGGGATAAGAATATTAAATTTTCTTTTTTCCAGACATATAATCCAAAAAATATTTACATATCTCTATGAATGGACACATCTAATTTATACTTCATTTAGTTTGAAACATATTGATCGGAAGTCTCATGATTATCTATAAAAAAGATTTCATAAATATATACAATTATAATAAGCATACAAATTCTCATTTCATTGATAAAATGGTTAATATCATGTTGCCCTTTGATAAATTTTAAATTCATTCAAGATGATTCCCAAATTTAAATATCAATATTTGGGTTTTTTTTTGAAGCCATAAAGTTCCTTATTAAATTTAAATACAATAGTTTCATCATTTTTACAGACATTCCCATCAATTTTATCAATTTATACCTCTTATTAAAAATCAATATTTAAAAAGGAATATTTCACTTATATTTGAAAAATGATATATTTTCAATAGGATGCAACACAAAATGAACTTTATCACATCATTCATCCATACTAATATATAAAAGACTATTCAAAATCAAAACCTTCTACTTGAGTGTATCCTTATATACAAGTCTATCTTCATTCCTGATAATCATTCCCGATTAATTTATATTTTTCTTTAAGATGGTATTGGTCCCAAAGACATTTTTATCATTAGGAATTTGAACAAGATCCATTATATAATTACTTTATATTTTACTAATCTCTTCATTCATAGAATCAATTCAATATTTATGTCCAATGGATTCTATAACTAATTAATCCTAACATGATATATATGTGACGTATGATTTTCAAACCTCAACCTTCTTCTAGTTGGATATTTTGGGTTCTCATAATGTCTTAGTTTTATTCTAATCTATATAGGTGTGGATTCTTAAACAATGATATTCTATGATCCCACATGCTTCCTTAACCTTTTTTACTTTTTTATTTTCCAAAAATATCCTCTTAATTGTTTATATTATTTGAATCAACACATCCTATGTTGATTACAAACTTATTTTTTTACTAACTTGTTATGAAACATATTAGATTTCTATATCATTCTCTTAAAAAAATATTACATTTCAATCTTACATTATGGTTTTCGATCTCCTAGTTTTTTAAATCATAACATTATGTCACTTTTTAAAGTCTATAATTCTGACATATGTATCCCTTCCTATTAGAAAAATATCCAAGAAATACACTTTTCTTGTCATTCTCATAAAATTTAAAAATATCTATTTATTGGATTTTAATGAATAAATAGATCAAAAATACTTGAAATTATCTAATTGTAGGTTTCCTTTTATAATGTATTTTATATTATGTTGTATTTGATTTTATCCCAAAAAAATCATTTGTTAAGGTGAAAAACTATATAAACTGCTTCCCTCCAAAAGAATTTTAATCTTCCAAACTCCGCAAGCATTGTTCTCTCTATTGCAACTACACTTATATTAATTCATTCAAAAAATACATATTTCATTGTGTGTAATGGGTATTATATTGATATCTTACCCCATAATTTTCTTTATAAGATTGAAAATTTCTTCCAATGAATTCTTTCCGATTATTATATATCAAATTCTTGATGTGAATAACAAGATCCAATCAAATATTTATCCTATAAATCTTTAATATTAAGGTTTACTAGAAAATTTTATTAAAAAACTATTTGAAATATTTTTAAATAATCAATAAATGTGATAAAATACAAGAAACATTTTTTTTGTTTGATGTATCATAGGCCCACACAAATATGAGAGAATTAATTCAACAATTATTTTTTATTGTGGCTCTACATTATTGTGCTTCCTTGAAACCATTTTTACTTTTTGACTGGTTTTCCAACATTATCGTAATCTCAACTTAATTTAGAAAAATCCCTAACCATATTTTATATTGATACCTTACTCAAATTATTTAGACCAATATGGCCAAGTATTATGTTTTACATATTATTTTCTTCTATAGCATTGAGAAAATGGGAATTACTGGGATCTCAAATCTGAATTAAATTTATAGTAGTTTTGTATCCTCTTATGATAATCCTTAAATACTCAATTTTCTTCATTCGAAATCTATTTTTATTGAATATTTACTTATTTAATTCCTCTCAAAATTTAAATACACTCAAAAGTTAATGTTTGATCTGATCAACAAATAAAACTTCAACTGATTTCAATCATGCTGGTTCAACATCAGTTGAACAAATTCCCTTTATTTTTTAAGATATATCATTGAAAAAGGTCAAAAAACCACCATCGTGTTACTATATATTCTTTAGGATCTTGGAATCACATAAAAATTGTTGAATCATCCACTATCAACAATCCAAGGTCCACTCCATTCACTAGATTTTAATGAAACGTCTATAATTTATGATTCTTTGTTCTTGTTTTAACATTAAACCTTATAATATCATGAAGCTTGTTTTTGTTTTTATCTATAATAATTCTAAAACATAATTTAATATAATTACATTGTTGTTCATATCTTCCAAAATTTTCCTTAGGTCATTGAAACATGTTTTGGTTAGACAACCCATCTGAGTTTTTTTATTCCAACAAGTCTGTTACACCTATAATCAAAGAAGATCCACAAAAATTTTATCCTTATTTTACATTTATAGAGAGAGATGGTGTACCTACTAAAAAAATTTCCATAATTTCCACAACTCTAGTAGTTTCCAACGAAGATGGATCTTCTATATATCTGTTGAGTCTATCTTTGATAACTTTCTTTCTATTTTGAAATATGAACTTCATTAATTAATATAGGTTTTGAGGAACATTTCATATTTCTAGTCACATTCTACCACCCTAAATAAAGAAGATATTCTACGAGGGTTTTTAATGAACCTGCTTTTGGATGAATATATCAATAAACATGTACTATTGGGATGTATAAATTGAATATATTTATATTTGACGGGCCTAGAATTTACTTGATAATAACAAATAAAAAATTTAGAACTCTAAGATGATTCTTAATTCACTTTAATAGATTTATCATAATCAATGTACATCAATATAATAGTTTTATCAAATTTGAGGCACCTTTACTCAAAATTATTAATCCACCCTAAGTAGTCATATTATTCTTTAATCCTCTTATAAGTATTTCTTAGTCAACCACTTTTACCTTAAGTTGTTTAACAAACCTATTTATGCATCTTCATTTTTGTGAAACTCTTAATAAAAACTATTTAGTCTAGAGAAATCCTTCATAAATTATTTAACCTTCTTATTTATACCATTGTTTCATTATATAAATTCTTCATGTTCTATTTTTAACATGTGAATCATATAAGATTCATATCCTTCGTCTTCTTCACTACAGGAACTATCCACATTACCTTGAACATGTTCTATAATGTTTGGGTATTTTTTAGAAAATTAGGATTTAAATCCTCACTTTTATATTAAATATATTCTTTATTATTTCTCATAATGATTCTCTTTTTCATTTTTAAAATCTTCTTTTTTTATTTTGTCAAAATTTCATGTAACTTTTTGGAGATTTTCATTTTGACTTCCTTTGTAATTTTTCTTCTTCTTATTGTTCTTATGATTCTATAGTATTCTTATTCTTTAAAAAATCTATATAAATATTTCCCAGTCCTCTAGAATTATAACATTTAAGTGCATGAATAACATTGTATATACCTTTTCCCCATAAAAAACATTATTCACTAAAAATTCAATTGTTTTAGAAAAGTCCCAAAAATTAATCTTAAACAAATATCGATGCTCGGATATCAAAAATGAACTCCATTTTATGAAAATAATTATCTCAATATTTTTAATTTAATTTTTATAAAAAAAATTGTATTCACCCAAGAAAAATAATTCTTAACCAATAATTTCTGAAATCGTAATTTACCTATTTTATTGAATAAAATTACATAACCAGGGTGCCTAAATTATATTAATAATTTCTTAACTGAGGTTACTTAATCTATTTGGCCACATTACCAATCATAAGCGTAAAATTACTATTCATAATTTACTACTCATCAAAAATTATGTTGATCTTATTAGACTTTTAATTTCTTACAGAACATAACTGTAGAGGAATTTTTTTTGAAAATAATTACACACTATTAATTATTTATGGTTTACATAAATATTTTAAAATATACTTTTTCAAAAATTAATAAATAATATACAACCAATACTTGTCTCGACATTTGAGATTTACCAACATCACCATAAGAAGAAATAAAATTTATTTATATCAAAGGATTACAAAAAGTTGCTAAGGTCTCATTACATATCCCCTTATAACACAATAATCGGACTTAAGTGTATTGTGCGCTAAGGTGATATAATCATAGGGAGGTTCAGCCAACATTTCCTGAGTGGTGATTTCTTTCATCATGAACTTCTCTCGAAGGCTATTCCATTCTAGCTTCACATGTTGAAGTTCGGCTTGGGTTTGGACAAGGGCAATGGCCAATGGTGCTACCTCTTCTCAATTATCCGTTAGATGGGCTTCGATCAGCCAGAGACTACTAGATGAGGCCATTGAATCTTCTTTCTATATTAATTATCCAAGATCACTTGTATTTATAGAAAAAAATGAAACATTTATTTTCCAATGGTCAGATTGACCAACGACCATATAACAGTCGAAACCTCACAACTTCATTTTAATTATACTCATTTCATTAAATGAAATAGTTTTGTTGAGTATAAAATATAAAAACACACAAAAAAGGAAACGAAAAATATTAAAATGTTTGGGTTGTTACATTCTTCCCACCCTAAGAAATTTCACGACCAAAAATTTTAACTAGTACCCTCAGAAGAGAAAATGTGTGGGTACTTCATCCTCATAGAATCTTCTGGTTCCCAAATGGATTAGTTTCATTTTTTGTTCCTCCATAACACCTTTACAAGGTGGGTACTTTAGTTGCATAGAAACGTGTCTCTACGATCCAAGATCTCCACCGGATACTACTTATAAGAGAGTTCATGTTCAAGGTGTACCACCTCTAGGTTTAGTACATGTGAAGGGTCTGGTATGTACTTCTTCAAGAGGGATACGTGGAAGACATCATGAACATGTGATTGATTGGGAGGAAGTGCAAGCCGATAGGACACTGCACCCATGCGATAACGAATTTCATAGGGGCCAATATACCTAGGGTTGAGATTCCCTTTCTTCACAAACCTCATGACTCTCTTCCAAGGTGAAATTAGAAGAAATAACGTGTCACCAACATCAATCTCTAACTCCCTTTGGTGGTTTTTGGCATAGCTCTTTTTCCGACTCTGAGTAGACTTAATGTGTTGTTGGATGGCATGGACTTTTTATGTCACCTCTTGCAGAAAATCATGCCCAAGAAGCTTTACCTCACCAGCTTCATTCCAAAAAGTAGGAGTTGTACATCACTTCCCATATAGAGCATCATAGTGTGCCATTTGAATTCTCGAGTGGAAGCTGTTATGGTAAGAGAACTCAAATGAATGGATATGTTGATCATATCCACCTTTAAATTCCATTTATCATGTTCTCAGCATGTCCTCGTGAGTTTGAATAGTCATTTCAGATTGGCCAACAATTTTGGGGTGATAGGCCATACTAAAATTCAATTCATTGCTCAAAGCATGTTGAAGACTTCTCTGGAATTTTGTTGAGAACCTTGGATCACGATCAGATACAATAGAAAGTAGAACTCCATGCAACCTTACCACTTCCTTCACGTAAATCATGGAATGTTGATGAAGAGAGAAATATTCATGGATAAATATAAAATGGGTAGTCTTGGTGAGATTGTCTATAATAACACATATCACATTATTTCCTTGGGAAGTTCTCAGAAGACCAGTGACGAAGTCAATAGTGATATTTTCCCATTTTCATGTTGTTATGGGTAGTGGTTGCAATAACCCTTTAAAAATTTTTCTCTCTTCATTCACTTGCTAACATAATAGGAACCTTGAAGTGTAGTCGGAAATCTCTCTTTTCATATTATCCCACAAAAAATGATCATGAAGGTCCTTATACATTATTGTGCTTCCAGGATGTATAAATAAAGTAGAGATATGATCTAAATCCATCCAGTCCTTCTTTATTTCTGGAATAGATGGAACTAATAGTCTTGTATGAAATTTCAGTACACATTCTTGATCAGTATTGAACCCAGGAAACCTTCCATCCTTCACAGCTTCAAAGTTCTACTGTAAGAAAGGATATTCATTCGGAGCTTTCTTTATATTCTCTAGTAATGAAAGTTGAGAAATAACTTGGTTTTGGGTTGATGATGTTCCTTCCCTTATAATTCCCAAGTCCAGTATTACTAGGTCATTCATCAAAATATCTCTTTGAATCCTCATTATAAAAAGAACAACTAGTTTATTCCTGCTTAATGCATCAGCAGCTATGTTCTGTCTTCCAGGGTGATAATGAATTGAACAATCATATTCTTTGAGAAGTTACAACCATCTCCTTTATCTCATGTTCAATTACTTTTTTTTTTAAAATATACTTATAACTTTGATGGTTTGTGTATATATTACAATTATCCACTTAGAGATAGGGTCTCCATATCTGCAGAGCAAAAATGACCATAGGTAGCTCCAGATCATGCATGGGATAGTTTTTCTCATGAGTATTCAACTGTCAAGATGCATAAACAATTAATTTGTCATTTTGCATGAGGACGCACCCAAGCCCTTTGAGAGATTCATCACTAAAAATAACAAATCCTTCTCCACATGTGGGTAGATTTAAAAGGTGTGCAGTAACCAATCTTCTCTTCAGGTCTTGGAAACATTCCTCACACTCCTTTTTCCAGTGGAACTTGACCCCATTTCGAGTTATCTTGGATAATGGATAATAAAGTTGTGAAATGTTTTTCACAAACCTCTAATAATATCCTTCCAGTCCAAGGAAACATTGAATCTCAGTTATTGTTGTAGGCTGAGCCCACTCCACTACAACTTTTTTCATTGAAGGGTCAACTATGATTCCTTCATTGGTTTCAATGTTCCCCAAGAAAGAAACTTATTGTAACAAAAATTCACATTTTCTAAACTTTCCAAAAAAGACTCTCCTTCCATAGAGTTTTCAAAATAACCCTTAGATGATCTTTATGCTCCTCACGACTTTTTGAATATATCAGAATATCATCAATAAAAACTACCAAAAAGTTATCAATGAAGTCCTTAAAGACTCTATTCATTATATCCATAAAAATAACAAGTGCATTAGTCAGTCCTAAGGGCACAACAACAAACCCATAATGCCAATACCTTGATCTGAAAGCAGTTTTTGGAATATCATCTTTATTCACCCTCAATTTATAATAACCATATCGATGATCAATATTAGAGAAGAATTGAGCCCCATGAAGTTGGTCAAATAAGTCATCAATTATTGGAAGAGGGTATTTGTTTTTTCACTGGGATCCCATTCAGTTACCTATAATCAATTCATAGCTGCATCGATCCATCCTTCTTTTGCAAAAATAGAGGTGGTGCTCCCTAAGGATACACACTTTTCCGGATAAACCCCTTCTCCAAAAGATCAAGGATTTGATTCTTTAATTCCTTTATCTCAACATTTTCCATCCTATAGGGGGTCTTTGATATTGGATGAGATCCAGGTATAAGTTCAATAGAGAACTCTACCTTCCTTTCTGGGGGAGGTCTAGGAAACTCTGCATATAATAATTCAATTTATTTATGGACTATGGGGACAATTTCTATCCTTAAACTCTCATATCCTTCTTCTTCTTCACTGATCAACTCCATAAAGAATGATA
The DNA here is from genome assembly GCA_963277665.1 of Viscum album. Classification (NCBI taxonomy): domain Eukaryota; kingdom Viridiplantae; phylum Streptophyta; class Magnoliopsida; order Santalales; family Viscaceae; genus Viscum; species Viscum album. The sequence goes on along the minus strand of OY728165.1, from coordinate 1,772,123,185 downwards.
TGGTGTGTTATTCTAGATAAGTATTGGGTTGAGATATATCTCCTGGGAAGATAACTATAGGCTTTCCATTCAAGACTACAGAGACTTCCTTGCTCCTATATTTGATCTTAGCATTATACTTTGGGAGCTAGTCAATCCATAGTATAAAGTTGAATTCTATAATGGGAATGACTACTATATTAGTGATATGATTGTGCTCACCAAAGAAAATACTAGAGTTTCTAAACACTGAAGATGCTTGGATAATCCCATCAGGAGTCATGACCGATAACTCTACTTTTAGAAAATTGGGGGTTGATTATAAATTCTTTGCAAACATAGAGGAAATAGTGGATTGCATAGAACCATAATCAAACAGATTACTTGCTAGATTTGAGAGAAAACAAGAGTACCTACTACCACATCATTATGATCTTCAACTTCAGCTGTCGTGATTGCAAAATCAGAGCTATATAACATGGTTTTAGAAAACATTTAAAAGAGATGGTACATTAGTAACTTACTCATAAATAACATATAATACAATATAAATACAGAATAATAGGGAGATAAGAACATAGTTTGGAAATGTTAATGACATACCACATGAAAAAGAAACATGAAAGAAAAGAGAATATGAAATTACTTTTATGAAAAAATCGGCAGCATAACGACATCACATAAAAATTTAGAAAACAAATTGATTATAGTGGAAAGGGTCTCTCAACAATTAGACATGAAATCGACTGTAATTATTACATATATGAACATACCATCAACAAAAAAATATGGAAACTAGAAGACACAACATAAAATAAGTCATGGATTAAAAGAAGAGGGTGAAATATTCCCTTACCATGAAGAGTAACGTTTAAATCTCGAGGGTTTAGACCTTGGGAGGATTAAGGGAACCTTGGGAGGTCTTTTTGGGAGGTAAAAAGACCAGAACATCATTGGGGAGGATTTGGAAATAAAATGAATGAGGGAATGGCTTGGTATTTATAAGATATGTGAGGGAACAAATCAGTAATTGCGAAGCGTTATTTTTTGAGTTTTATAAAATGGACAACACACAGACCATTTGACAACATGTCGCATTAGACAAATATGTGGGAGTCAAACCCACAACCAAAGTTCGATTGGGTTTTATCTTCTACCACTGGACTACGGGGAGTCCCTGGTTAATATGACTTATTATTTTTAGTTAAATGATTGTATGGATAAAGAATAAGTTGATTTTGGGATCTTATGTTTTATAAAATGTATATCCTTAGTATAGTAAAATGATTTAGTAATTAAATGATAAAGGATATTTTGGAATATGTTTTCTATTTTGGAATACTATATGCCTAAGTAAAACTAAATACAATAGTATTTTAATAGTAAAGTAATAGTTGAAATTTTTATTTTATAAGAATAAATATATTTATTATGGACATATGGCAATTTGAGTTATTTCTGGTAAATGAATTACATAGCATAGAGAATATGTGATTGTGTTAATTACACTTTAGTATGAGACTTTAATAGTATTCGATGTTATTTGGAGATAAATGTTATCATTTATTGTGGAAGACTATCTGATTAAATCCTTCTGAGTTTGGGGTTTCAATCTTAGTGTGGATTATTTTGAAGAATTTTAAGGGCAATTGTGTATTGAATAGTCATTCTTGAACTTTGGGTAAATTTTGTTGAATTTGGGAGATTAATAGTAGTATTTATTTTTATAAAGTATTATCCTTTTGGGGGATTATATGATATCGTACTAACCATTTAGGTTTTAGTTGATGTCTAAAGACATGAGAAATATATATTTCTTCTTTCATGGAATATGTGATTATTTAAAAGTTGATTCTTGTGATTTTTATGTGACCATGATTTTTGAATGCTCATTTTTTAGAGAAAAGATTAGTTTTTATAGAAACTTATTAATGGATAAAACTTTACAAGAAGGTAAGTATATAATCTATGGTTTGAATGATCATTATGTTTTGTGAATCCCTACGGTTTTTGTGAAGAAATCTTATTCATTCAATGACTCGCAATTTTATTCATTTAAGCCTAGTTTCTTGAATCCCTCCTATCTTATATTATGGATGTTATCACTAGTGATACATATTACCAAACAAAATAGAATGTTTTAGGAGATAACACACTCTTTTACTTTCATAATTATGAAGAAAACTATTCATATTCATACATTGTTTCATGCAAGTATGGACTATCAAAGATAATTAAGAAAGAAACCGATGTATTTAATAATAAACTAATATTATTCAAGTTGTTGAAATATTTTATGTATATGATATATCAATGTGATATTTTAACCACCTAAAACTATATGAAGATCTTATTCATCATCATGATATTGGATGTTTTTGAAAAGTGAGTAATTCTTAAATAAATAATGTTGTTGTTATTTTATAGGAATAATATTTTATATGTCATGATAATTGGATAACAATTGTACACCACTTGTGATCAATAAAATTAATAGTGGCAAAAAATCAATGAAAAACCCATAGGGTGATCATGTAAAGGAGCATGTTCTTAAATAGAGACCAAACAATGTAAAAAATCTCTTTTGTTTTTTGGGTATTTCTTTTCATATATATCAAAAATGGAGAGTCGTTAAAAACTAGATCTTGTATTTAATCTGTCATGTAGGTTTTATTGAAAAAAGAAAAATTCTTAAAGAAAAATCACATATTCTATTGATTCACCCGTCTTAGAAGAACACTTATTATCTTGGGATCAATATATTAATTGATGAATAAAGTAGTATGTTTCTTGAATTTTGAATAAATTTAATATGAACATTATATTTATAGAATAATGATAAAAATTATCAAATATTAAAATTTCATATAGTATGTTGTTTCAAACCAACAGAAGCATGATGAGATGTGTATAAAACCTCATATAGATGAATACTTAGCTATGGTTTTTAGGATTATTCCAAAGTAGAAAAAATATCTAGATATTTTTTCAATTCCCATTAATATGAAATATTAGGAATTTAAAAAATCAATGTCCAATTTAGGCTCAAGTATAAACATCTTTTAATACTCAATATTTGAAATATTTGGATAGGAGGATAGGAATTCCCCAAAGTTTTTTATTAAATCGATGCATACAATTTTTAATCATCTATATGGTTTGATTGATGCCATTTTAATTAAATTGCATTTATTTTACTTTTATTTAGCATATATTATGCTTGATATGGATAAAGGTAAAACCACCCATAAACTCATATAACAAATTCAGCATTGAGTAGGGCCTAGATTGGAATTCAATTTTGGGAGTTACCCATGAATGTTAGTGGAAATAAAGTACTCTATAATATTCTTACTTGATGAAAATCATTGATGAAGAATAATATGTTTAATGGGAAGAAATAAATCTACAAATTGGATATGTTGGTGTAACACGTCGACTCTACTAAGCCAAAGAAAGTGTATACTATATTACATTATCAAAAATACATTAGATATCACCCCAAATTATTGATTAGTTTATTAGTCTTGAATAATAAGATATATACATGATTCCCATTTTAAATTTTAAATAATGAATAAATCATAATGAATGAAAATATTATATATTTTTTAAAATCATTCAAATATTCCTGCTTCATATCTTGGGGAAAGGGAAAAAATAAATATTCTATCAAATTCTATTTAAGGGTTACAAACAATGTAATATATCATGAGTAAATAAAGAATAATCAATATGGCTAGGTAAATGGAAATAACACATTGGATTCAATATATAACTTGATCCAGAAATACATACATGGATTATATCAATGTAAGAATATCAAGTATGATAATAACTTAATTCTAAAGGAAGTAAATTCATAATATCATATGTCAAAATCATGACCTTTTTCTACTATATTTTAAAATATGGGTATGTATACACCAAAACACATTTAATATGGCTTTCTAATAGGGTTGCCTCATGAGGCCCTTCGATGCATCAAGAGGCTATCTATAACTAGGCCCCACCCGTAATTTCTTGTTCGATGCATTACTCAAATATTGAATAGTAAATTGAAAACATCATTTCTTATAAATAAATTTTAATATTATATAAATTTTATTGAATATCAAGATTTACGTTTCCAATCAAATAAATTTCATAGTAGTATTTCTTCAACAATAATAGTTTTTATAGTTATTATATGGTTTAGAAAATAAGAATATACGTGATAAAAATAATATAGAGATATAATTGAAATGTAAAATCAAAATACATATGATAAAAAAAGTTAAGGGGTCTAGGGAAAGTTACTAACCAAAACATTAGTAAGAGATAAAATATGAAAATCATTTCTATAAAAGTATTGGTTTATTAATAAAATCAAGTCATTTGAATAATTGTGGGAAATGGAATTGAAATATAAAGATAATATTTTATTAAATATTTATCCTTTTAAAACACATGAAACATTTTGAAGAAGATAAATAGTATTAAGAATTTATAATGTTTTAAAAATCTATTAACAATGTATATGTTAAAATGAAACACTTCTTTTGATAATTTTAATGAAATTAGATAATGGATCTGTTGAAAAAAATTAGAAGTATTCAATTATAATAGTTTTAAAATTAAAAGATAACATTAAATGTTTTTTTATATATCAATTGAGAATATAAATAACTCTTAATTAACATTTTTAAAATATATACATGGAAGAAAATTATACTTCATAAAAAAGATAAAAGATATCTTCATTTCTTTTCAAAATTTATTTTATCGATTCAATATAAAAAGAGGATATGATTATATATAAAACATGAAAAATCATTAAATATCATGATTATAAGAAATTATATGATTTTTCTAAAGTATATATTATGCTATTCCACCAAAAAATATAAGCAATCCTAAAAAATTATATTATAAAATAAATTCTTACATTATTGGTAGATTTTAAATTTTAACCCCTAAAAATAGTAATATTTAATTGACACATTAATTACCATTAATAAATATAGACTAATCATAAATACATCAAAGGTGAAGAATATATACCACATAAAAGTAAATAGTTTTATAATACCAAATATGTTTCAATGGATTGGAAATGGATATGTAATCACTTACCCTAAAATTCAAATTAGTAGAACTTGAATTAAACTATTTTATAAGAAATTTATATCTAATTAAAATATATTATAGATCCATATAAATATATTTAATATCATATATGATTCATGTATGACACGTTATCACATATTTGTTAAAAACAGTTCATTATTATCATCATTTGGAGTGTTAAATATTTATTTTTATCATGCATCTTTCATCAAAAAAGTTATTAATCTTGAGAAAATATTATAGTTTTATAATATTCAAATGTTTAATAATGATATAAATATCATACATATACATTAAATAAATATTCAAAATCATACATGAAATGTGTATTACAAAAACGTATCACATCACTTCCTGAAGGTGTTAATACAACTGTACACATGAGCGGCATTATCATTTCTTAATGGGTCAAAGGGTAAAGAATTATATTGAATATAATATTACCAAAATAAAAAGTATGTTATATGTATATTATATATTCATTATTTTGTTCATTATGATAATCCATGTGAGACATTGACAGAAAGAAAACTACATCGATTCATGAGGTTGTATTCCTCTGTTCACATGAGTGATGAGTTTTTTTACAATTTGAAAGAGATGGATATGGATAAATACTATTCCACAAATATAATACAATCTATAACTATTAGAGATAATAGTTCTATTATAGTGTAATATTTTTAACACAATTGAATGTAACATTTTATGATTTTAAAAGAGGAACTAGAATTTTTATAGCGTATATGACATGAAACACCCAGATTATAAGGGATTTTAACACTATAAAACATTATAATGTATTTTTTTAATAAATTAAATCTTCTCAATATTTTTTTAGTGAATGAATTATTGGTTTTAAAAGAAACAAAATAATATATTAAAATAATATTATTTATACATGGTCATTATAACATAGCCATCAACTTGGATTTTATGAGTATGAATAAATGAAATATAAAAATTATTTGGTTTACACATGTCTAAAATAAATTCAATGATTTTAAAATTATTAAGTATAAAATAATATTTAGTTTAAATAAAAAATGATTTATAAAAGACAATATTCTTCTAAAAGACGGTTTAGTCACACATTGTGCACATAAATTAATAATAGATTTTACCAATTTTGAAAATATTATTTTTGAAAATAAAATTCATTTTTTAAATATAAATTTCATATATATTTAATGATTAATTTTTGATAATTTTATAAAAAGATTATTTTTTTAATGAATGTGAAAAAGATTGATTTTTAATGATAACAATATTTTCATTTAAATTATTTAAAAAGATAAATTTTATTTTAAATAATTATTTAAAGTATTTTTTTCAATTATATGAAAATTTAAATAATTTTTGTTACTAGAATTAATTTAATATTGATTTTGGATAGAAATAATTTAATCCTTGGTAGTTTTTTCTTTGGAAAACTTTTTTTCATCGGGTCTGTATATTTAATTTAATATTGAATTCTGTCACTTTTTTTGAATTTAATTTTTTAAAATGCCTTCTATGTTTTGAATTATATTAATTTATATTATATAATAAGTTTAACATAATTTTTTTTCATAATGAATTGTTAAAATAGTAAAAAACAACTACCGTTGTTAAGTTTAAAACAGGTTTACAAGGTGGTTAATCAAATATTAGTATGGTTATAAATGACCAAAAAATTGTCTAAATCCTATTTTAGAACCTTATTTATACATTATTACCATAACGGTTGTCTAAGGACACATTTCTTTCCTTTTCCATTTCAGAGACATCATAATCACATTTTCTTTGAAAAATCCCAAGTATGTCTTCTCCCCCACATATAAAATCCCACACCTCTCCTTTCTTCGAAAAAATTACAAATACCATTTGTTCATCAAATACCTTCCAAAATATATTCCTTAAATCCATACCCATATATTATAAGTAATGGTTTTTTATTAAAACCTCCTAAAAAGGATTTAGGTACAAACCCAAAGAGGCTTTCTGAGGAAGAGGAATAATCATTACCTCTGTATTTTAATTTTATTTATTCCTCACGCACCTTAAAATATTCATAAATAATGATAATATAATCAAAATATTGTTTTCCATGTACATATATTTTATTATTTTAATGGAATGAAATATATTCATCACCTTTTCTAGAAAATGATAAATGAAAGCATCGATCATATGTATGGAAGACTACTGCCTCATGAACATATGTAATTCGTTTTCTAGTATTTCCTATCATGTTTGGATATAATGATGTTTTATTAAAAAAAATTATTTTTATGAAATTAATATAATTATATAATTATAATAATAAACCTAACATCTTAGCCCCCAACTTGTTTAAAATCATGAATATCGCTTGTGTGAACGGAAGACTACAACTTCACGAGCCAATACAATTTTTTTTCCAGTTTCCATTTCACATGGATGGTAATAAAGATATATTAAAAGAATATATATGATAATTTTAATATTTTTATACCATTTTATTTATTATATAACATATATATTATTACCTTACATTCCATGTGGGATATGATAATGTCTCTCATGTGTACGACGGACCAACGCATTGTGAAGTGATGTGATTCGTTTTTCACTTTGTAATTACAAGTATAAATTAAATTAATATATGTGATATAAATGAAATAATAATTAAAATATATAGGTTATATATTATTTAACTTTATTTCATTCAATCCATTAATAAAAATGGAAACATCATTCTTGAGTACTTACAACCTACCATCTTTTTAAATAGCGTAATCCATTTTCAATCACTAACTTTTATATATTAAAATATATATAATGAAATTTTTTAAAATTTATTTCATGGTTAAAAATTTATAGAATATATAACAATTATCAATGAAAATATATTGATGTTATGAAAAAAACTACATGAAAATAAAAATAATTATAACTCGAAATAGAGATTTTAAGAAATAATTTCTAGTATAATGGTCATAAAAGGGTATAAGTAAATTATATGTTCTATAAGATATATTATTATTGTTATATAATATATTTTAATAAACTTATAATTATTATACAAGTGTTTTAGACACATATTACTGAATTTGAACATGAGGTAGGGTTTTATCATCTCACTTTTACTTTCATGTGACATATGACATATTCATAACTTATTTATTTTGTGTGGTGTATATAATTCCCATTTTATATGTTATATCATGAATATATTTTTATTAATGTTATTTAATGTTTCATTTGGATTTATTTAATTTATTGGAATAATGACTCAAAAGCTACCAAAGTGGTAAGTGTTTATTTTACAATCTCATCACGATTTTGGATTGTTGATGTTTATATATCCCTTAGGTAAGTTATTTAGTATTTCTAACATAAAACAAATATATTTATATATATATGGGAAAATAAGAAGATTTTCTTGTAATAGTACCATTTTCACACTATTTTCCACTAAAAATTGTTGATAAAATATTTTTTAGAAAAGTAAATATTATTTCTATTTTTAGTTGAAATTTTTTGTAATGAAAATAAATGTTTTCGAAAAATGTTTTCATTTTGAGAAATATAAAAATGATATATTATATACATCTTACCAATTATTAAATTTTCACACAATGGTTTATAAAATATAATCTTTACATTTTCTAAATAATATACTTTTTACATGTTTTACAACATTGTGAATGGAATGTATTTTAACTAATACAGAATGTATGTAATTTCACACTATCATGACCACTCAATGTTTTAAGGATTAATTTAAATGTTTAAAAGGTTTTTTTTAATTTTAATTTGAATTTTTAGTTCAAAATTGTTATTTTAAAAAGATTAAATGCTTTATTCCTCGTGAATGGTCTAGATGAAATTTTCCTAGAATTTATATACATAAATGGAAAAAACATTATTCTACTTATGATCCACTTGGGATATATTATAATGATACCATAATTATTATTTAATTGGATGGGTTATTATAAAATTGATTGTGGATGTACTATTTTTAATCATTAATAACATTACTCTAGATATTTTATGATTATGTTTATTGATTTGGGTAAGTATTAAAATTTAATAAGTCATCTTTTCAATAAGAATGGTTATGTTGATAATGTTTCACCCATTTCATATGAGGAATCCATTTGAATTATTATGTGATTTGTGTGGTTTAATATTAAAAATCCTCTAGATCAATCGGTAGGTCTCATTATACAAATTATTTGACCAAATTAAATTATTTTATACATATATTTCTTAAAAATATACTGTGATAGTTCTTTATAGTTTGTTTATGATGTATAATGTTGCATCCCCAACCCATTTAGCCATCCAAATAGTGATTTTTTGTCGAGTACCACTTTCCTTAAATGAACTTCCCTGAATGGAAGAGGTTACCGACTAATAGTGAGGGTGATAAAGGGTGATAATGGTGATATTATACCCTCTATGGATGATATAGTAATGGTCTGAGTATAAATATAACATGTATTGTAAAAAAAGTCTCAGTATAATTGAACCAGAGACACCAATGGAGGAATAAAAATTAATATTAATAAATAGTAGAATCATAATGAATAATATTAGGGGAAATAAATAAACATCCGAGCATACCACATTCATATACTAAAACATATCATGCACCCAATATAGGTCATATAATACAATAAGAGAAAAAAATTTGGTTGCCCATGGTTAACAACAACATATACATATATTATAATAATATTGAAAATGTAATGAAATATCAAAAGAAACTACAAATTATTCAAGAAAATCATGGAACACTTCCATCCACCCATGCCAACTCAAACTAGTATTTAGCTCTAAATTCCAAACCCTTACCTAAACATAAAACTATAAAGTCAACATGAATCCTAAAGGGCCCATGCTGGGTGTGAGAATGAGTATCAATAGAATAACACCAATTTTTTCTTACCCAACATAAATATTTAAGAATGGGAAATACTATCAAATAAAATATCAAATGAATATAAATAAACACACACACCACTAGTTTGTGAATACCCCCAAGAAGCTATCATCTTCCAGATCCAATCCTTGAATCACTAACTAGTAGAGGATATTTTTCCCATGGCCCAAGGTATACAATGATTTAAATATCATAAGTGAAACCTCTAGTTCATCCTCTAAGTAAGTTACCCAAAACCTCATTCCAATCAACACCGCATGACACAAATCATATCACTGACGCCATGAAAGCATGCCCTAGAAATAAAACCCCGGTCTCTCAAATCCATTCTCAAAAGCACTTTTCATCTCAAACTGAGATGTATAGAGGTATTAAGATATCAATCTTCAAATAAAGAACACATTAATATCATATCATGATTTATAAAGGAATAATGATCTCCATCCTCCACCAATAGTGTATGACTAATGGCCTTAATATGATGAGCTTTAGTACACAACAAATAGCCTCAATCCTATCAGATGAAGGATCCTGGCCTTCCCCATGGATTTCTGTGGCACAAAACCTAAAACCAAATTATGTAATCCTTACTACATGGGGCCTCTACCCACACGATTGGTCAAAAAAACCTCATCACTAAATCAATCTGTGTGCAAATGACTCTAATTGGTATTTTAAACATTACAGGTGAGGGATAATCAACAAATTAGTACCTAAGACACATCAAATTATGGACCACATTCCCCTACAACCATGTCAATCTTGTATCTAGGGTCATGCCCGCAACCTGATGACATCTCCACCTCAAACACACATCTATAAATCCCAATTGTTGATCAAATCAACCATGTCTATCAATTCAAGTATAACCAAAATAACAATGTTTCCTCAATCTCAATGGCTATGACACCACAATCCTCAGGCTGAGGTAGTCCAAATCCCATGAATCCTAGGTCTTAAAATTTTAAAAATTCTTCTCTACAATTCACTTTAAATGAAATAAAACAATTTATATAACATAATAAAAATACTTAGACCACTACCCAAGGTGGTCCACAACCTCCATCCCAACCTCACACGAGAAAACATGGTTTTGGGCATGCCTAGCGACATCCTAAAATAACCAATTTCATTAATTTAAGGTATGTATATTATTTATGAGGTATCTCTTGGACAATGAAATATTGTGCTAAAATCCTACCTACCCAAAAATCTAAAATAAAATGAAGAATGGATTGAACCACCTACTTTAACTCCAAAATGTAGGAATTTATGGTATTAGCCTCTATCTCCATGTAGTTTGGAAGAAAGTGAAATTTCTGTTGAACACCCTGAAAATTGGGTAAAAATATTCAAATAGATTTAGCACTATATGAGGTGAGAGAAAAGGAGAATAGATGCATTGGAGATGTGACCCTTACTGATACAGATCAAATTGTACCAAAATATATAGAAATAGAGGTTGGCTAGAGAGACTAGATCAAAATCTAACAGAGGATGAAAATGGGAGATCCCCCTATAGCTTGAATGACCAAGAGAGGAAAAATTGGGATAAATTAATTAATTTGGGGATTGATAATTTCATAATTTTTCCTCTTTAATGAGGCACATAGTTGGCTCACTGGATTTGTAAAATCGTGTGACACCCACTTTCCAAAGAAAAAGTTCCCCACGATTCCCTACAAGGGTTTCCAATCCATGCACAACCCATACATGATCTCACTATTAAAAACTAAAAAAATGTTCACAAACCATTCCCCCAAACTGTCATGAATTTTTTTCAATAATGTGACTGTACATAATTTGGATACATTGTTAGAAGAAAGTGAACATACGGTTTATCCCAAACCGTTCCCCTCAACTTGCAACTCCAAAACATAGTCCTTAGGCCTGAAAAGCACCTAAAACTAATGAGAAAACATAAGTAACACTACAAACCTCTAAAACCATCCAAAAAATGACATTGTGTTGGAAAAACAAGTAATTATCTTCCAATTATCGAATATGAAAGTGGCATACACAGCAGTTCAAAAATTCAAAAAATAGAGAGGTTTTTGGCCCGATCCAAAAACCCATGTCATTACAATCTCCCACATTTACATAGCTCATTCCCAAGCTATAAAAAATTAAACCAAGATGGAATTGAACACTCTCATATCAATATAATTTACCTATACTACCTCGGTCTCATGGAGTATAGGTGGAGTACCTCATGGGGACTCCCCACCTTAGGAGTGACCAACCCAGGTTGCAACTTGAGACAAAACACAAATAAAAAAAGGGTCGATCTACCAATTCAACAAATCATATGTCCTAAATTGATACATAATCACTCCTTCACCTCTCAGCTTCTCCCATTTCAAATCTGACACCCATTAGGATCTCACATCACATCGATGCTGACCTCATTCCCATTGCAAACATGACACCCATGAGGCCCTGCATATCACCGCATTCTCAAATCAATCCTAGTGCCTTGAACATCAATCGATCCCAACATAACAGTGATTACCGGTTGTGTATGCTCCTCATGTGACCTAAATCTCCTTGATTCCCAATTCCAAATCTCTTCAATCAAGTTCCACACCACCATAACGCTTATATGCTAATGCACCTCAGTTAACACACATCTCCACAATGACACAATTCTAAAGAACCTCATATTTATATGACACACCAAAGCTAGTTCCAACCAACAAACTAGGTTTAGGTCGATCCATGCCTATATTTTATGCACCTTTGGAACCCAATATGGACAGGCCTCAAAAGTCCATGTTGAAAAATAGAAAAAGAACCCTGGTCATGCTCGTGATGTACCTATGACCATCGTCATCTCACATGACTAATCAGACCCAGACAGCTCTATGACATGCACCTATCCTGTAGTGTGACTTCCTAAAGACTGATGTCCCTATGGTGTTGTACAATCCACCAACCGCTACCCCTACTGTTGGGTCCCACTGTTTCTTCCACAACTACCACATGCAACCGATGCACGACTACCCCCACTCGGTCCAATATCAGAACCCTGAGTCTGCCCTGGTCCTTGACTGATGGTTATCAGAGAAGGATTACTATAGAACCAATTTATATTCCATACCTATCCAAATGATTTATAATACATTGGAGTCTTCTATCTTTGAGTACAGGCATATCTGGGCTATCCATATAGAAAGAAAACCATCAACTACCCACTCTAAGGTGGTCTAGTTGAGTCCATGACTGGGCTTCCCTACTGAAACTCATCTCGACCTCACGTGCTTCTATCTGATGTCCCTGCACTAAATACACTTGAAGCCATCACCCAGATTGAGTACGACCTATCCATTATATTTCCCTCAGTTATGATTTCCTTTTTCACCACCTATGAGAATGAAGGCAAGATAACGATTTTTAACTACACCTAAATGTTATTCTATATACCTTTCTAAAATTTCCTCACCTTCAAGGTTACATCGCTCACCGTATTAGGTGAAAAGTAAGATAATTTTGTGAACATCTCTACATAGTTCACGAAGGAAAAGTCACTATAGTGAACGATAAATAGCTCTTGATCTCTCTATGAGCTCACCATATCTGAGAAGAAATGATTGATGATCTTGGCCTCAAAATCCATCAAAGACAGTACCTCATGTATACCTTCCTAAACCGAATTATCCAAAAATCTCATAGTTGGTTCTATAAGAATTTATGTTTCCAACTTCACCCTCTACCTTGGACGTGTCTCTAGCTACTCTAAATTCATCTGCATAGCATTAATATAATTCTCAATAGATTGTGGACCACTCTAAACCTAAAACAGTTGTTGGTGTTGTAACTAAAAATCTAGTGTCAGATATGCCATATAATGATCTAATCCCTGTGAAACCCTATCAAGACACTGTATCACATGTACATGATCTTTATGAGATTCTCATCAAGACACAGCCAAAAGGCGGACAAGTCTAGTGGCTACCCAACATACATTAGAACTTATTATTGAGCCTGATCTAGTACCTATTCTTCCTGAACCCCAAGGGTCTCAACCAGCCCATGCACCTGTCGAACCTATCACCACCCACCTATTTTTCCATCCAAGTAATATCGTTAGAAACCCACTACATAAAATTACATGGTTAGTTATTCTGGATCACACACACACACATACACATATTTATACAGTAGATAGGGAAAACAGTAAAAGGAAGTGTATCCTCACTACCCTTACTCTCCCCCATCGCAACCACGCAACATGGAATCCCTTCTTCATAGCATACTTACCCACCCTCAACAGATCCAAGAATCAAATATTCCTTGAGACATGGCCATTTTAACAAACCACATCGCCTCAAACCAATGCTGATTCTCCCAACATGGTGATCAACATCACCAAATTTCATTATATGAGCACGTTCTTATAAGATCCCGACCCTTATCTTATCACATGATATATATATATATCACACCAAATACATATAGAATTTTTTATATTATAGACATAGAGACATAGAGACATATATATATATAAATCATTTTAAAATAAATTCTCATAATCACATGGTCACATATTAAAATCCTATTATGTTCATACCCAAATCATAAAAAAGCATATACATCTTGACATACCTGGAGAAGGGTACAATATTACTTCTTACCCTACCAAGGCAAGGATAACATGTCAAAATAGGTAGTAATAAAACATTTCAATAATACCAATTTAGGTTGAAATCATATAAACTCATAAACGGGCCAAATAAAACAGCATTTTCAACCCTTGGTAACTTGGTCTCTTCCTTGTTCATTGTAACGACCTAATGTTTATTAATGGAAATTTACTTATTATAAATATGTCTCAATCATATGAAATTACATCATAATGAACTAAAATTTTCTATGTGACCTTTAAACATAATCTTGACTCTTTTGTTATCTAAATTTGGAAAATCTGACATACATGATTGTGATCAGTAAGTTATTTGGAGTCTAATATGACCAACTTAAATTTTTTAGTGAATAGTAACATATCTTCTTGAATAGAAATGTTACCCTTATGAATAGTGATATACACTAATGAGTAGTAACCTTACATATTATAGTATATAAATAAGATTCAAGTGATAGTATAATGAACTTATATTTTGGAATAAGTAAACAAATGATTTAAAACTTAATATAGAATAAATTATGTTTTTAATTAAATATTAACTTAATCATATTTAGAAAATTATTTTTGAAAAATGAACTTCTGTTATTAATTATACATGTCAAAAAATGGTTTGGGTTAATTTTTGGGATTTTTATGAAAAACATGAATATTCAGTGAATAGTAAAATTCATTAATTTACCGTTTAAATACATTATAATTCAAATAAAATATTCTTGAAATCACAAGTGACGTAAGCACCCAAATATCAAAAACACATGAATTTATTACTAATCTATGTCATGGAATACTAACTATTTCTTGTCTTGAGATGAAATAATAAATTAATGAATAAAATATTATGAAAACCCTCCTCCCCACCACTATAAATACATCCCATTATTACATTTTCTCTTTACTCTTATAAACCCTTATTCCTTTACAATAATATACCCAAATATCTCCCTAAGATCCCTACCCACGTCCAAAATCCTTTGGTCTCCTATAAAGACCAAAAACTCTCCCCTTAAGATGCTCTCAAGGAAGGATGATTTGAGATGTAAAATTCCACTTTTCTTTTATTTTTTTCCATTGTTCTCTTTTCTTTCCTAACCTCTACTCATCTAAATGCTATGAAAAATTGAGTACCATACATGTACAATAATGTTTATATGATAATGGGATATTTTTTTATCTTCTCATCTTTCCCCCACCATTTATTTGATTGAAAAGAAAACACTATTTGAGATGTGTTAATTTAGCACATTCAAGGACAACTGTTTTTCAATTTATATTAACATCATTAATTATGGTCATGAAACCATTTTTATTATGTTTGAACCATATTATATATATATATATATATATATCATAGTTATGGATATGTAATCCTTTTATAGAAATTTTATTAAGTTATAATTCAAAACATGTTTGTTGTAATCAAAACCCACCGATTAACCAAAACAGTTGCCACTAAAGTTTTATTTAATAATTATACATCACTCTAAGTAACCAAATTTAATTAGTAACAATATAATATATTTTATGTTAAATAATAGAATATAAATTCTATTATTCAAAAACCACTTTCATCTTACATGTTTATCCGAACATAAATACAAGCGAATTGGTCATTAAAACTAATTATGAAAATGGGCCCGAACAATGAAATTGAACCTTATAACCAATAAAAAAGACCGTCAATGAACTAATAATGGTTATAATAATGAAAATAATTATATATGAGGTTATTTAATTATTTATTATTAATACTAACTTATTTATTCAGGTCATTAATAACAAGTGGAGAACACCACCTGTTTTAAGGTAAGGGATCCTCTCCATTTCACTCTTAATGAATATTGTTTCCAATGCCATGAGTTTTCATGTGTAATAAAAAATTATGAGGTCTATTTTTCAACTACCCCATACTTAAATAATTATTTATAAGTGATAATAATCTCATTTCTTCTCATATCATGACCTCTTAGTTACACTCGATACCATGCAGATAAACTATAACAAATTCTACCCGAACCTCCTTTGTTCTTTCGGGCTTCCTTATATTTTTTTATCAAAATGGAGTTATATTATATGTTTGTTTAACTATACTAAATTTAGTGTATATGTAAATAATTCATTTATCAAGACCATTTTATTAATCACTTTTCTGGATATACATGTTTTTAAAAGATTCCCTCCATAGTACTTTTTGATAATCAAACCTGTTTCAAGGGAACTTTGCAGATTTTTATAAAATTTCAATTTCACTATATCCTCTATTTAAATACACCATTGTATTTATAAAATCTGTAATTTAATTATAAAAACCATCTTGTTTCAATTATTTTTTTATATAAATTATTTTCCTCTATTAAAACCTCTATAGTATTTTCAGTAAAACTACACAAAAAATATTTAATTTTTCAATTTCCTAAATACATTTATTTAATTTGTTGCTTCTATTTGACATAAATTTCAACAATATATTCATAATTTACCATATTAAAGTCCATGAATATTCTAATTCCTCTCTTTCATGAACACTTTAATGACATGATCATTGTTTATGCTTTATGTCATGATTGTGGTACCAAATTATTTTCATGGGTAACCTTTATGTTTATGTAAGATTGATTATGTATGATTATTTATGAAGAAAACATATTATTTAAATTTAAGATGGGTGCACCCAGATATCAACCCAATTAATTGGTTAATTTTATGTCTCGTGTGATTCTATGGAAAACAAGATTGGTGGTTTTCCATGACCCATACTACTACGGGAAACAGAATTAGTGGTTTTCCGTGACCCATACTACTATGGGACACAAGATTAGAGGTTAGAATTGACTCATACTAAAGACTTGTTTTATGATTCGTCCACATTTATATAATTCTATTATTAAATTTTTCTATTTTTATATGTAATGATTTCATATGTTCTAAGATTTTATCATTATGTCATACCACTTAACTCAAGTGATTATTTGTTATTTTTATGTTTATTACCTTACTAGAATTTTTAGCTTATCCTTAAGTTCATGTGTTCCCCAGGGTACCTTATGAAGATTTAAGGGCACAATGGAAGTTGTGAAATCTTTATAATGATTAAATAAATAAGTGTTTTTATCCCCATGTTTTATATTTTATGTACCTAGTCTTAAATGAATCTATAAGTAATGATCCTTGGATTGTACTCTGACATATAATTTTTTTTAAAATCATGTAATGTTATATGTAACTGGATAGGGATTCTATAGATGGTATCAAATGATGTTCTAGATATTTTTGGAGATTAGAAATAGAGCAGCATGGTGAGAACCTGATGGATGAGATGTAGTATATGAGAAAATCCCTAAATTTTGGTAAGTATAGAGTAAGTGGTTTATCATGAAAATTTATCCATGTATGGATACAAATAGGTAGAGGCCACTCTATAACATATGTACCTTGGAGTGAAAACTCTGACAAGGAGTTTTGGGCTTGACTTGGGGTATCCTGGTACATGACAATGGGATTTTTTGCATAAGAATATATGTTAAGAAATATATCAAGGATAAACATGTTAGAAACAAAGAGAATCACAAGTTTGGATATACTTATCCTTTATAGGTTTATCCTTTTATATTAATGTTTCCTTTTGTATGCTCAATAACTAAGTATTCATGCCATCTAATTATACACTTATTTTATTAGTTAATGGAAGCATGTATAAGAATACATTCCAAAAATAATTGTGATAGGAAATGTGAATATTTCCCTATTGATATACCTGATATGATGGGAATGGGTTCTCAAAACATCATGATAGTACATTCTCAACTAACTCAAGTTAAAAAAATAACATGAATTATGTTTAATTCCATCATCCTCTAAGGAAAGTGAATGCTTCTGTAGAATATTTCACGTGGAAAATGACTCCCATGATTAGAGGATATTTTTATCCACTTCTCACAGAACAATAGATTAACTCAATTGGAATGATATTATTTGTCCACTATTGCTCAAAAAAAGAGAAATTTGTACTGAAGGTATATATTTTAGATAGTTAAGATGATTAGTGGTGGACAATAATCAACAATACGATGTCCCCAGAGGGAATTGATTCAATGGATTGGGATGAATTCCAGATGATGTTTTTAAAAAAATATTTTCCTTGAGCCCTCTATCTTCAGATGGACAGAGAGTTCATATTACTCAACCAAAAGGAAGATTAGTCTATTGGGAAGTATGAAGAAATCATTACAAGGCATGCAAGGTATGCCTCTGGCTTCGTCTTGAATACAGAAAGCAAGGTTGATCAATTATTTAGTAGACTAAATCAACGTATATGAATAGAATTGGGGATTATATACATCAACAGATATGAGTAAATTGTTTGTTGTTCCCTCTAGGTTGTAATGAAGATTTGAGACTCTCAATTGTCTCATTGGCCCAGTGACAATAAGTGAAAAATGGATATCAACATGGGTGGTTCTGCAAAAAAACATATAATGGAAAGAAGCCTAAATTTTTCCCATGTAAAAGTTGTGGGAAGAAGCATCCTGGGAACTTTTTTAAGAGAATCAAGAATTTCTTAAAATGTGGAATGTTTGGTCATCTGGCCAAGAACTATTAAATGGATTTGAAAAATCTCACTAATGAGGAATAATAAATGAAGTTTCAGATCAATGCTCAGCCAGTAGTGCAGTTTTACAACTACAAGGACCATGGGAATTATAAAAACAATTTCTTAAAGACAAGGGTTATCGGAGGAAATCAACAACAACCTCCAAGGAAACAAGGAAGGGATTATGTAATCACTAATGATGAGGGGTATCCAAACAAAAATCTGGTGACAGGTATGCTAGTTATTCATTCAAGAATAGTGAAGGTACTAGTTGATTCTTTTTATATGAATTATTCCATATCTTTTATGTTTAGTAGAACTATTCAAACACCACCTAATTTGGAGGACAAGTTATCTGTGAGAATAGTAAATGGGTCAATTATTTCATCCATGTTTTATAACCCTTCCCCTATTAATTTTTGTGGATGGAACCTCCCCGAAAATCTCACCATACATTATTTAGTGGAGTTAAATTCTATCTTGGCAATGGATTATCTATCTTTATAAAAATACAATTTCAACTATTGGGAAAGAAAGATAACTCTTCACATCCCGATGCATCCTCCAATTCTATTAAAGTGTAAGGTGGAGGATGAATCTCCTTTTGAATCATCATCTCAAGTTTGGATATTACTTCTTTATGAGCAAGCATATCTAGATCAACTGGTTGAGACATAGGAGAGAATAATTGTTGGAGATATGACCATTAGGAGGGATTACATTGATGTATTCCCTGAAGAGTTTTCTGGGCTTCCTCCTGACCGATAGGTTGAGTTCTCAGTTGAACTTATTACTGGATATATGTCTATATCAAAGCCACCATACAGAATGGCCACTGTAGAGATCGAAGAGATGAAAAAGTAGTTACATGAGAATCTAGAGAAGAGTTTTATATTTTTGAGTGCCTCACCTTGGGGTCATCCAGTCCTCTTCGTCAAGAAGAAGAATGGATCAATGCGCCTCTACATTTATTATCTTGAGCTCAATAAATTCACGATAAAAAAGTATCCACTTAATCAGATAGATGACTTGTTCATGAGCTTCGTAGGGCCTTTTAATTCTCAAAGGTAGAACTTCAACCAGAATATCACAAACTAAAGCTGATGAAGGAATATATTCACATGATTTCCTTTCGAACGAGGTATGGAAACTATGAGTTCATAGTGATGCCCTCCGGACTCACTAATGCTCCCACAATTTTCATGGATTTAATGAATATAGTATTTAGATATTACATTGAAAAATTTGTGGTAGTCATTACTGATGATATTTTGATATACTCCAATATAAAGGAGGAACATGACGTTCATTGGAATACTATGTTAAAGACATTGTGAAGTGAGAAGTAGTATGAAAAGTACCGTAAATTTCAGTTCTGTATGGAGGAAGTATCATTCATGGGGAATTTTATCACTAGAAAAGGAATATCTATGGTCCTTTCCAAGACAAAGGAAATCGTAGAGTGGCCCAGGAAAACTTCTGTAATAGTGATTGGTAGCTTTCTATGTCTATCCGGGTATTAGTGACGATTTTTAAAAAACATTTCCTGTTTGGAAAAGCCAATGAAAAATCTAGCACTAAAGGGGGTAAAGGTCTTCTGGACTTAGGAATTTGAAGACTGTTTCAAGGAGTTGAAAAAGAGGCTTATCACTGCATCAGTACTAACACACCCATTAAGTGGATAAATTTTTATGGTGTATAGTGATCCTTCAAGGAAGGTATTAGGGTGTGTGGTAATGAAAAATTTGAATGTGACAGCCTACTCCTCAAGGCATCTGAAAGTCCATGATTTGAACTATCCCACACATGATCTGGAGTTGGTGACTATGATCTTTGGGTTGAAAATCTAGCGGTATTATCTTTTTGGGGAGAATTGTAAGATATAAAATTACCACAATAGTCTCTAATATATGTCCACAGAAAAAATAGCTTAATATGCACCAATAAATACAGATAGAGATCATCAGGGATTATGACTACCCAATACACTACCATCCTGGTATGTTAAATAAGGTGGTAGATGCTCTATATAGAAAATACACTACATATTTATCAACAATGAGAATTGAAGAAGATCAAATCATCTTAGATTTTCATTGGATGGTCATGAGAATAATTAAGGGAGGAACATCATCAAAACATTCTCAAATGATTGCTCAACCATCCATCGTTGCGCACATAAATGATGCTCAAAGAAAAGATGTGGAAATTCAGAAATGGGTGGAATCTAGCAGAAGTGGGAAATCCTTTAATTTCAAAATTTATGAGGAAGGAGTTGTAAAATTTTTGTCACGATTATGTGTAAAATCCAATCCAGATATGATGAATGATTTTTTTAATGACACACATAGCTCAAACATTTCTATGCACACAGGGAGCTCAAAGATGTATCAAGATATCCAATAAACTTTTTTGTGGGATAATATGAAAAGGGAGATTACTGAATATATGTCAAAGTGCCTAGTATGTCAGAAAGTAAAGGTTGTGTGGAAAAAGTCTAAGTGGATGATTAAACAACTACCTATACCAACATGGAAGTGGTAGAACATTACCATGGACTTTTTTATTATACTTACAAGGTAATCCATAGGAAACAATGTTATATGGGTCATTTTAGACCATCTTACAAAGACAGATCACATTATCGCAATTGGAGAGGTATTCTCATTGGATCAACATTCATGGGAATACATCTATGAAGTGGTAAGGATGCATGGAGTATGACTATCTATTGTATTTGATCAAGATTTTAGATTCACCTTTATGTTCTCAAAAAGTCTCCCACATGACCTAAGAAACAAACTTCACATCAGTACGACCTATCATCCACAAAGTGATGGCTAATATGAGCAGACTATTCAAACACCTGAAGACATGTTAAGAGCATGTTATATGGAATTAAAAGGTGGATGGGACCAATATATTTCAGTGGTGGAATTATCCTACCACAAAAATGTCCACTCGAGCATCCAAAGGGAACCATATGAAGCCCTTCATGGGAAATGGTGTAGAACACCAGCATGTTGGGATGAGGTCTATTAGCATAATATGCTAGGACTAGAAATGGTCAAAGAAATGGCGGAGAAGGTGAATACCATTCAGCAGCATATCAAGGAATCCCAAAGATGATAGAAAAGTTATGAAGATAATCGTCGACAAGACCATGAGTTCAAAGTTGGAGACATGGTATTTCTCTGCATATCTCTATAGAGGAATGTCATGATGTTTAAGAAGAATGGAATTCCAATTCCTAGGTATATCAGCCCCTTTGAGATCCTTGATCTAGTTAGAGTTGTTTCCTATTGATTGGAACTTCCACCTACCATGTCGAAAGTACATGATGTATTCTATTTATCCCTCTTAAAGAAGTACATACCAAACCCTTCACATGTACCCTCTTTAGAGGTGGTAAAGTTGGATGGTGATGTCTCTTATGAGGAGCAGCCATTGAAGATCTTGGATCATAGAGATAAAATTATACATAAAAAAACTCCTCACCAGGTGAATGTAATGTGGCAGAACCACATGTATGAAGAGGCAACATTGTAACTAGAGGAGGCAATGAAGGGAAAGTACCCGCATCTGTTTTTATCATTCAATGTAAAATGAAATTTTGAGGGTGAAATTTCGTAAGGGTGGAAGAATGTAATGACCCAATGTTTTAAATGGAAATTTCCTTCTTATAAATATATCATAATAACATGAAATTACATTATAATGAACTACTAGCTGTTATGTGACCTTTAATCATAATTTTTTCACTTTTGTGATTTGAATTTCAAAAATCTACCATACACGGTTGTGGTTAAGAAGTTAGTTGGAGTCCAATATGGACTATTTAATTTTTTTGGTGAATAATAATATACAGTTTTGAAAAGTAATGTTACCCTTATGAATAGTGATATACCCTAATTAATAGTAAACTTATCTTTGATAGTATATCAATAAGATTCAATTGAAATTATGATGGACCTATATTTTGGAACAAGTAGATAATTGTTTTAAAAAAATTTAGAATAAATTATGATTTTTATTAAATATTAAATTAATCATACATATAATATTATTTTTGAAAAATTGACATAATGTTTTAATTTTAAACACCAAAAAATTGTTTGGGTGAATGTTTTGAGATTTTTCTGAAACACGTGAATTTTTAGTGAATAGTAAAATAAATTAATTTACCGTATAAATACATTATAATTTAAATCCACTATTCCTGACATCACAAGTGATGTAAGCACCCAAATCTGGAACTCAAATGCCTTTTTTACTATTCCAGGTCATAGAATACACACTATTTCTTGTCTGGTGAAGAAATAATAAATTAATGTAATAATATTATGAAAATCATCCTCCCCTCCACTATAAATATCACCCATTATTACATCTTATCTTCACTCCTCTCAAGCCGTGTAATTTACAAATATTCTCCCAAAACCTCTCCTCAAGATCCCCACCCTCATACAAAATCCATTTGGTCTTCTAAAAAGTCCAAAAACTCTCTTCTTAAGAAGCTATCAAGGTAGGTTGATTCAAGATGTAAAATTATTCTTTTAATTTCTTTTTACTTTTCCTTTTATCTCTTTTCATTTCTAACCTCTACTCATCGAAATGGTATGATAAATACATTAAGATACATGTGCTGGAATTTTGTTATTTTAATGAGTTATTTTATTATCCTCTCATATTTCCCCATGATTTTATTTGAATGAAAGTAAAAGAATGTTTGAAATATGTTAATATAGCACATTCAAGGGAAACAATTTTTCAATTTTTGTTATCATCTCTAATTCTAGTCATGAAACCAGTTGTTATATTATTGAACTAGATTATTATATATATACACATACATATGTACATATATATATATATATATCTTAGTTATGGTTTTGTAATCTATTTGTACAAATGGTATGAAGTTATAAAGGAAAACATTTTCGTTGTAATCATATTCCACCGATTAACCAAAATGGTTGTCACTAAGGTTTTATATAATAATTCAACTTCAATATAAATAAACAAAATTAATTTGAAACCATGTAATATCTAGGATTCTCACTAATATCATATAACTTCAATTATGGACAATCACTTTCATCTTACATGTTTATCCGAGCATGAGTATAAGCAAAACAACCATTAAAACCAAGTAAGCATATGAGCCCGAACAGTGAAATTAATCATTATAAACAATCTAAAAGTTCTTTAATTAACTAAAAGGGTTATAATAAATAAATAAATTATGTAATATGTTTTTGAATTATTAATTAATAACCCTAATTTTTTTATTTAGGTCTTTAATAACAAGTGGCGAACACCACTAATCTTATGGTAAGGGATCCTCTCCATTTCACAATTAATCAAGATTGTTCTCTATGCTATGATTATTCATGTGTAATCCAAAATTATGGGGTATGATTTATAACATCTTCCATAATATGTTCATGATTTATAAGTTATGAGAATCCGTTTTTCTCTCTCATCAAGCCCTCTTAGGTACACCCGACACCATGCCAATAAACAGTAAAAAATTCTACCTGAACCTCTTTTGTTCATTCAGAATGCCTTATGTTTCTCTATATCAAAATAGAGTTATCTTATATTTTTTGTACATATTCTAAATATTGTGTAGTTGTAAAAAATTCATTTATCAAGACCCTTTCATCACATACTTTTTGGTATATACATGTTTTTAAAAGATTCTGTCCTTAGTACTTTATGATACACAAAACTATTTTAAGGGAACATCCTGAATATTTACCCAATTTAAAATGAAATATATCCTATGTTTTAAGACACCATTTTCTTTATAAAATCAGTGTTTTTATTATAAAAAAATGTGTGGTTCAATTATGGTTTTATATATAATATTTTCCTCTATTAAAATATCCAATGTATTTCACGTAAAACTACACAAAAAATGTTTTAATACTAAAATTCTAAAATAGATTTCCTAAATGTTGTCACATTGGTTTGACAATACATGTCATGAAATATGTCTAATTAATCTTATGACCTTACATGTATGTTATAATTCCTTTCTTTTATGTAAACATTTATAATACACTCATTGGTTATGCTTATGTAATTATTATGTTACCCAATTATTTCCCTGGGTAACCTTTATGTTTATTTAATATTGATTATATATGATTCATTATATGGAAAAACACATTCATGAAATTTAATATGGGTGCACCCAGACAGTGATCAAATGAAACGGGTAAATTTATGTCCAATGAGATGCTATGGGAAATTGGATTAGAATTTAGCCGGACCCATACTACTATGGAAAACTGGATTGGTGGTTTTCCTTGACCTGTATGACTATGAAAAATGAGACTGGATGTTATCCATGAATCAAACTAGAGGAAAGTTTTATGATTATTCCACATTTAAATGATTCCATGTTTATATGATCCCATGTTTATTAGTCGTGATTTTATATGTTCCATGATTTTAATGTCATTATGTCATGCCTCCTAACTCATGTGAAAATGCATTATTCTTATTTACATTCCCTTACTGGGTTTTTAAGATCATCATATTGTCCATGTGTTCCCCAAGATACCCTATGAAGATTTAATTTCTCAAAGGAAGGTAGGATCTATTTATGGAGATTAATTAAGGATGCGTTTTTTTACACCCCATGTTTTATGTTTTATGTATCTAGTCTTCCTTGAAACTAGACTTAATGATCCTTGGTTTGTAATCTGATGTATAAATATTATTACAATCATGTAATGTTATATGTAAAAGGATAGGGATTCTATATTCATGGGGATGAAGGAACCCAATCATTAGCTATGAATCTAGTTCGACCCACAACCAATCTTTAATATACCATATCCTAAATAGTAATAATTAGGAAGAAGAAAAAGAAACACCTTTGATAACACATGTAGCATCCTAGCCTCATTAGTGACCTAAATAGTGCATTTATGATGGGTACCACTGGACTTAGGAACACCTCCCAATTTTAAAAAGGATACCATAAATCAATGATGGAGAAATAAGGTGATAGTGGGGAGACTATAACCTATGGGTATGATATAGTAATGGTACGTATATATATGTAACTTGCAGTAGAGGGAAAAACACTGGATACACAAAATAGACCTTCCAATAGAAGAAGCACAGTCAATATCCCAAAATAGTGGATGCATAATGAACAACATAAAAAAGAATAAATAAAAAAACCAATCATACAAATTTTTGCAACTAAAACAAATCATGCATCAAATACAGGTCGGACAGTATAATAATAAAAAAATGTGGTTCACCCATGGCTAACCAAAATATATACATATATCATAATAATGATGAAAATGAAAATAAAACTGAAAATTAATCTACATGTTATTAAGGAACCTCATGATCCCATTCCATCCATCCATGCCAAATCAAACTAGTATTGATTTTCACCTTATGAACCCAACCTAAACATAAAATCATTAAGACTGCATGCGACCTGATGGGCTCATGTATTGGGTGAAAATGAGTCTCAAGAGGATTCCAACCATGCGTGATTACCCAAAAAGTGTTTAAATATGTAAAATATAATTAAAAATACATTTATATAAATAAATACATACTTCACTACATCTGAAAAGCCACGAGGAAGCTATCACCTACCTCGAACAACACCAGATCACTAATGAAGATAGTATAAATGGACCATGGACTATGGTATCCCCTAATGTCAATACCCATGGAAAGCTTCATGTCCCACCACCAAATGAGTTACTCAAAAACTCATGGTAACATATACTTCATTTTCCAAATCAAGTCAACAACATCCTGAAGGCACACCCAGGAAATAGAACCATGGTCCCTCAAACACCTACACAAAATAACCTGTTGGCTCAAAGAAAATTTCTGGAGGCACAATGATATTTGTACTCTAATAAATTTCATCATAATATCATAGCATAATATCATGAGGAATGACGATCTCTATCCTCCCAAAATAGTCTAATCCCAAGGAACTCAAAACGATGAATGTCAGCCGCAGCTAATAGCCTCAATGCTACAATCTGAAGCCTCTTCACTCTCCCCATGGATTTTTATGGAATGAACCACAAAACCAAATAATATATTTTTCACTACCAGAGACCTATACCCACACAATTTTTCATAAACACATCCGTAATACGTTAACATGTTTGTGAATGACTCTAATCAATGATTTTGATCTCAATGGTGAGCTAAAATCACTGAATTAGTACCCAATCCACATCAACTATGACATCTCATGCCCTTGTGACCATGACACTCAAGTCTGATGGCCATGGAATCCCAATATCATAGCCCATTCAAGAAACCTGATGGCCCTATCGCCTCATACTGACATCTATGGAAACCAACTAGTGATAAAATCACCCTAGTATACTGGGAAAAGCCCAACCAGATGACCAATGTTGCCTTAATCCTGATGGCCATGAATCCCCAATACCTGGGTCAAGCCTGTAATGATCCCATGGATCCCAAGTCATGAAATTCAATTTATTCATTTATACAATTCACATTAAATGAAATAAAAAATTCAATTAATATAATTAACACACCCAACTAACTACCCAAGGTGTTCAACAACCTCTAACTCAACCTTGCTTGAGACAACATGGTATGGGCATGCCCAATGGCATCCCAAAATATCAATTTAATAAATAAAAGGTAATAATATACTTTATGGGGTCTCACTCAGTTAATAAAATGGAACAATAAAATAAATTCCCATAAATGTATTTGAAAACATAAAGACAGGTATGCAACACCTACCTTAGACTCATAGACTTAGGCACATTCAATATTATCCTCTAACTAGAAGTTGTTTGGAAGATATCTTCATTTCCATAGAACACTCAAAAAATAGAGTAAAATGTATCAAAATGATTTAAAGATATGTTAGATGACATAAAAGGAGATGATAGGAATAGGTAAAGAGAGCCTTACCAAAACAAATCCAACATATTAAATGGATCTAAAAATAGAGGTTAGACAAAGATGTAGTTCAAAATCTAGAGGAAAAAAATGGGAGAGCCCCCTGATGCTACAATTCACCAAGAGAGGAGAAAAGGGGAGAAAAAAAAAAGAAATATTTATTGGGTAAATTTCATAATTTCAATTCTTTAATCAGGCGTAGGGTTGGATCAAACAGTTAGGAAAACCGTTCACTAACCGAGTAACACCAACTGCACAAAGCTCAGGGTCAAAATAGTTTCCCCACACAGCTTTCCAAAATTTGTGCAAAATATACATGACCCCCCTTTCAAAAACAACAAAAACTGACACATAACCACGTACCCCGAAACTCATGGTTATACATACCAGGTGGTACTAAAAAATTAGGGTGCATAGTGAGCTAGAAGGGGCGGCACCATTTTACCCGAACTATGCACCTCAGCCTGAAACTCGAAAACATGGTCTTTAGGCATCCGATGAACCTGTAACCCATCCAAACAACCAAGGAACTCTCTAAGACTCTAAAACCACCCAAAATTTGATATTGGGTTTATGGTAAACTCATAATTTTGTTTTGATGATTAACAGAGATATTGGAATACCCACCAATTCAAAAATTAAAAAAAGGGACAGGTTTTTGACCCGATCCAAAAACCCAGGATGTAACATCTAAAATTATGAATTCCCTCATTATGAGATTATTAATTTATATTAATGTGATTATCTAATTAGTTATAATACCCAAGGATGAGTTTCAAGATCATGTGATTATATTTTTTGGGGTTATCTAATCATATTTTATCATAACTATATTATAATTCATGATAAGGTTATTAATTAAATGGCACATGTTTTATATATTTACCATTCAATTATGCATTATTTATTCACAGATTATTATAAATTCATACCCTCTTTTAATGTTATATTTCACCCATTAATTATGTTATATTTTCCTCAGGATACCCGAATGTTTTTTTATGATTAATATATTTGGGATTTGGTAAGGTGAAATGGAATTCTCAAAAGAATTTTTTTTGTGTTTAACGTTTTAAAATATAATGTAAATACCATGTTTTCATTTACTCTACTTGTAAAACTAAACTATTTAATCCTTTGTGAAGTGATTTCTTGTATCTAGTTCCATTATAATAAATTATCCACTAGATCTGGGCTACTAGGGTTGGTGTCTTTACATTGAATGTGGTAAAAGAATAAGGAAAATTAAATTGTTAGGTCAATATGATTACATATTCTTCGAAATACCCCTTTTAGATAAACTCTTAAAGACCATAGAGTTTATATTATGGAAATTTAAGAACATACATAGAATATAAAATGCTATTTGGTAGATATATTGGTAGTGTATTTCAAGATAAATATTTCAAAGGGTGTGAATAAGTGAGGAGGGGAGGTGTCCTTTTATAAGAATAGGAGAGGAAAAAATAGGAATTTTTTCAAAAGATTAAAATATTATTAATTTCCTTTCATAAAACAATACTCCACAGGAATGATATTCTAATGTGATAATGTTATGGTTGAAATAAACTCAAAAAAATATATTCGGACATGTTTTTAGTTTATATTTACAATTATCATTTTATACTAAAAATGGAAACCCCATATTAACCTTAATTACGGTAACTAATTTTTAATATTTATTATCTATTCATAATGAAAAAATTTATATAACCTAATTATGTTTTTTAATATGATGAATAAAAATATTTTTATATTTTTATACTATTTCATTCATATAAATTTTAGAAATTATTTTTAATATTAACCCAGAAAACATGATGAAAACAGTTTTTATTGAAAATGAATTTCCCAAGAATAAGAAAATATTACATTGAATCAATGAATTTTAATAATAATTATATATATTTGAGTTCATATATTTAGATAAATTATATAAAATTTCATCTAAATCATCCATTACATTATATTATTTTAATTAATCAAAATAAAAATATATTAGGCAATGAAAAACCATTTAATGAAAAATATACCTTAACCTCAAAATGATATTGCCTTTATTCCATGTAAATTAATAAAAAATACATGGTAAATTATATATATTATAAAAAATTATTATAAATAAAACTAGGATTTGTTAAATACTAAACTATTGGGTATTTATAAATCATATTTCTATGGAAAAATTTCAAAAATTAACACTACAATTATTTGTTGTAGTAAGATAATAACCAATATTCATCCTAAAAAATTAGAATTTTACATGCATGAAATGTTAAATTTTTTATTTTATTATTGTTTCGTTATGATTAACATTTACTTAATATAATTAATAATTAGTTATTATATTATTTATTCTAAAACATTTATTGTCGAATGATTCATAGATATTAACTTAATAACAAATGAGTATTTTTTTCTTCATAAAACCCTTAGTTTGTAATGATTACCCCTCTATTTTATTAGTTCTAAAAAGTACCTTTTCAAGTTGAGTCTTTCGATTCCATACTACGTTCTATCTAGTGTTAAGAATATGGATAGTCTCCTCACCATAAGATATAAAATGTTTCCAATTACATTTCATCAAACATGGGAACATGTGTTGGGTCTGGAATATACATCATTAAAGAGGATATATAGAACCCAAAGTACATATTATAGAGGATGGATGGAATTGAAAAACTATAATACATAAGTTCCAATTACATCAACACATTCAAAATTTTCTATTTACCTATGTTTTAAATTTCATTTCTTACCCAACATTATAACACCCTTCCGTTGAGCCACATTTAACAAAACATGCAATCTCAATAGAAATTTCAAATCTTTTCTTTGGTTATCAGGAAAAATATATCTTCTGTTTTGGGATACTTTAATATGGGTCTCAATTTACTTTACCATTATCTTTATTTCCTAATAAATTTTTTTCCGAAAAAGCTTCCTTTCATCGACTTTGCCCTAAAGAATTTTAGTTTGACATATATTTCCATAAAATGATTCTTATAAACTCATTTGAATACATGAATGGAATCTATTATTATAGTAAATCTTATGAGTTCTCAATTTTGATAAGAGGATTTTTTTAACACTCTACTAGAGTATAAAACCCATATTATAGGTGATTTTGATCTTTCATGATGCGTTGTTCCCCTACTATCACTTCAATAGAGGATGTTTATTAGTGGACCCATTTGTTTCTTCTGCAGTAGTTTTAGAGGCCTCTAAAGAATTAAAGATTCTATAATGACATCTTATCTTACAACTATATTTTGATTCATTTTTTGGTGTCATGTTACTCCTCCAAGTACTTTTTCTTCCATATATTTGTTACATGTATTGTCTCTCCTTTAATGGATCGACCATCAAGAAGTTGTAGAGGAGTTTGAGTAGTAAATGTTCATCGAGTAGTGACTCTCTGAGGTCTTCTCCGTGATGTGGTGTTCTTTTCCCAAGAATTGGTTTGGATACCTTTGTTTATAGATTTTGGTTTTTTGGTGGTGGATGATTTTTGGGTGGTGGTCATGATATGAAAATATTTTCATAGCAAGAAAGACAGATGACAATTGGGGGGGGGGGTTTATGGGTTAATGCTTTCAAAATTGGGTCACTAGGGGAATTTTGGTTAGTGGAATGTCATAGTGTGAGATAGTGACCTTGTTGATCCACTAAAAGAATGTGTTTAATGGATGTTTCTATGGGTCAGTGGGTTTATCCTGGTTCTTTTGGATCCTCTCTGGTTTATGGTATCATTGGTTTGATTGGGTCACAGATATGCTGATTTCCATAGAATTGGTCACATTTTATTATATTGGTAGTGCGTATTCTTATAGTTATTTCTTTGTGGGTGGCATAGAAAGGGTTATGGGCATGCTGGAACCCATCATTCAAACTTCTTTGCTGATTTTTGATGGATGGGAACCTTCATTATGACTATTCATTGAATTTTATTTCTATTTTTACATTACATCTGGTTAAAAGTGCAATGAGTTCCTCACAATCACTAATAAATGAAAGGCCTGAAAGAGAGACAAGTGTCCCATAAACAATAATATAAACCTACTTTCACTTGATTATGTGTGTGAGAGGTGTGATCTTCTATGTTTTCTTTCTATCACATTGAAACATCTTGGACGAGGTGGAAAAACACAACTTCTCTGATTGATTTTACTTTTCATTTTATTTAATGGGGGTGACGTGAATTTTTTTTGATGTTTATCTTGAATTTGTAATCCATTTTGTCCCTCGAGACCATTAAATCCTCTATACCTTGCCTTTTCATTAGAATTCATTTTCTCCTATGCATGCAAATGGATTCATCATTTTCCAAGATCTCAAAAAAGGATGTCTCTATTTTTTTTAAGAAAAATATCATTACAATACACCTATTTTGAAAAATTAGTGAAATTCATCCAATGGTAATTAATTATCCCATATAACATTGAATTCATATGATCATATCCTAATTAGATATTCTATTATTTAAATTGGTATTTCGGATTGTTTATATGTTTTAGGATGATATTTGGTTCTCAAATAATGCTTGGTATCAATGTCCTTATAATGTATTTTCTATAATTTCATTGTAAAACATTGATAATGATCAAGCACAATTAAAATAGGTGAACAATGACATCATGAAACATCATTATCTTAGAGTTGGTGATGCACTTAAGAGGTAAATCTTATCATATAGTGAGGAAATGTGAGGATTTGGTAAGGAAATCAACAATAACCGATATGGAATCATTAATTCTTGGAGTCTTTGAAAATATAGGGAAAAATTCTATAGTGATATCATCCCATTTCTACATATTAATTGGTAATGAATTTATGACTCTTTTTGAATGTTTTTTATTAAACTTTACCTCCTAAAAAATCCAGTATCTCAAATTTAATCAGCAACTTACTTATTCATTTCAACCCTCAAAAAATGTTCTTTTAGATCCCTATATATCTATGTTCTACTAGGGTGTATACTGAAATTTGAGATGTGAACAACATATAATTATTCCATTTTCTGATTAGGTATATATTTGACACATACTATCTTCAAAATATTTAGACAACCAAATTCATAAATAAAACCTGATAATTTTCTATTATTCAAGAAATTAATTTTCTGTTGAAAATCCCACCACCATGATAATTTTTTTACATTTTTAAATAAATATATTTTACAAATAATTCTAAAAAGTTGTGTTGTTTCCTATTCCATAATAACTTCCATATTTGTATTTATTAAATCCTTGAACATAAGATACCTATCAATCCTTAATTTTTTCAGGACTCCATGATCATTACTTCTCAATGAATAAATAACATTTTTTGTGTTTTCAATAGGGAAGTGTATAGAGTAATCATAATTCATATAAAGTTTGTGGAAAAAAAATTCATGTGGAATTATTTACTTGAAAATATGTATTTTAGGCTCTTATGATCTATATATATATTTCATATTTCTCTATATATATTATGTCTTCAAATATTCAAAGAAAATATTATGGATTCCAACTCAAGATCATGGGTTGGATAGTTCTACTCATGATTCTTTAACTACAATTATCTATATGTACCAACTATATCTTTATATATACTTAAAAACCACTTCCCTTCTTTAATTCATCCTTATATATCACAAAACCATCCTTTCTTGATGGAAGAGTCAATATTAGAGCATTCACCAATACCATATTCAATTATAAAAATCATTCTTCATATTACCTTATCCTATTTAACCTAACCCCGTTATGTGTGTAGTACCCCCAGTTTCTGTTATATAACCCCTACATATTGTTTTTTATTTTTATAATTTGTATGGGTGACCGTTTTGATGGTTGGGAGATATTTGGATGTGTTTTGGGTATAACATGAAGTTGTACGGGCAGCACACAATTTGGCTAACCATGTGGAAAAACTATGTCCATTGGTCTTCATGGGGTATTATATCTAGCACAGTTGGAGCATAGTTTGGGAAATTATGTAAGGGGAATCTATGCGGGAAATGGATATAACACAATTTTCCAAACCGTGCGGCTAAACCATGTGTGGAGTTAGAATGAGATACTTAAAAATAGGATCTCACTTGTTTTTTCCATAAATCATTCAATTTTTACCCAAACAGGCCTTAACTCAGGATGTTGCATCTCTTATGGCAAAATAAGGTTCTCCCATCGATCTGATGGGGATCTGAAGGATTCCATTCTTGAATGGATGCTCGATTGTTGAGGTATGTCATCATTCTTTTTGTTTTTTATCAATTTCATTGATCTACATAGATATGCTAGCACTCTTCTCTTGGTTTCATAGATCTACACCCATTATAGGTTGATCCAGTTGTGTGGATTCCAAATATGATGATATTTGGTCTTGATTTTTCTAGGAGAAGAGATCTATGGCGAGTTCATGGAAAATCGACTCGGTTTTCTTGTGTGTTTTTCATTAGTTTGGGTTTCGTCAAAACCTTCAATGTAGGAGGCTTCATTCTCGACTCCAGTTAGTAGAAATTATTGGCATGTTTTAAAATTTAATGTTTGGTGTTGAATTTATTGTGATTTGTTTTTTAACACTTGTTGGAAACCTTGTTCAATGAGTAATTTAGTTCATGGTCTTAAAATATTTATTATAAAAGGGGTATTTTCATAAATTGTTGTCTCATTATTGGGATCAGATGTTTTCAATAAAAGGGAAATTTTTATTGAAATTAAATGTTTCTTTGAAATTGGTTTTTCTTTGTTTTTCAATAAAGGTTCTGTTTTATTTAATTGGGTTTTTGTGGTAATGGAAATACATGGAATAAATGGTGTTAGTGTGAGTTCATTCATAATGGGCCCTTAATAAGGTATGATTACCATTGGGGTACAAGGGACGTGACCCTGAATCCAAAGTGTGTGTCATTAGGACACAAGTTAATCAGACGAGAGACCACTCATGAGTATGGAACTGTCAAACAAAGCATGCCTATCTGGGTGTGTTGTGAACTATGGAATGTGTATGCAAAATGATAATAAGAATTGGTGTTTAAGAATAAAATAGTTATTTTTTTTAAAAATTTACTTGCTTTAGAATGGGTTCATTTATTTTGGTATTCACTTGGCTATAAATGTTTTTTTGGAACTTGTTTATTTTTGGTTATTAACAGTTTTGGTAATTATTTTTATATGAACTATTTTATATAAATGTAGTTATCGTTTATATCATAGTGGCATGAGTGGGGAAGTCAATGGGGAAAACCTAATATGTTTTATACCCCCCCTTCTTTGGTACTTTGGTGCTTTTGCAGATTCTATCTTCCAGGAGAGGGTCAAAAGTAACATCACCCACTTTTTTAGCACTAACTCGTAAAACATGGGATGTTTGGTAATTATGGAGAATAGATCTTGGGTAGCTTGGAGTATTATGGTCTCTTGATAGTCTTTGGGTTTTTATCCTCTATGAAATTTTATAATTGTTTTTTCTTCCTCTATTTCACACTTTGATGTTGTTTTGAGATATATGAAGATGTTGAGTTGTCTTTCATTTGTTCATGCATCATATAGTGAGCTTTTTGGTTTATTGGCTTATATTTTTATTGGTAAATCATCACCCACATGTATTTTAACCCTTAGGAATTTTTTTACATAATATGAAATATTGGGGATGTTTCTTAAGGCCAAGTAATGAATCATTGTTCTCTCAAGCCAATGCGAATTAGTAGGTTATTAATAATGGTATCAGTATAGTCCTTCCATTGAGGTAAAAATGATATAATCTTTTTCAGGCCTTGCATAACAAGTAGTCATCAAAGTTCTTGGTCTGGGATTTGAAATTCCTTATTATCTATTCTTTAGGTTAAAATCTTAGATAGGAGTTGGATTGTCAGAACTTGAAATGTATGACATTAAAGGACGTAGTTAACCCTTTTATGCTGAACATTAAGTTACCAGGCAGTAGGGTACATTAGTTTTTGAGATACTTCCAGGATTTAGGAATCTTATTATCATGTTTTAGCCAATGATATGAGAAAGACATGCATTGTAGAATAATGGGTTCCCACTATGAGGGCATATATCATTTCTAAGAATGATTAATTTTGTGGAAAAAGTGCGGATTTTTGAAAAAATATGAAATTGTTTTTCAAATGAAAGATATAAAAAAATTGAATGCATATTGTATTTAGGAAATGGTTTAATTTTTAAAAATCATGTTGAATGTTTTCCAAAATGGTTGAACATAGAAAAAGGTTGTTTTTGGAAAACAATGTTGTGATAGTTGACATGATTGAATTTGAAATGCTAATACATCGGTTTCTAGAGAGTGAGATTGATAGAGATTGTTGTCTGTTTTGAAAATGGCACTCGGTAGGCAACATTGAAACCAACCAGAAGAAGCTACAGAGAAGCTCACTACCCCTAAACCATAGGTGAACCATGATATTATTTAGAGTATTTCTCAGGCTTTTCAAACTCTGGATATAGGGAATTGTAGGAATGAGCCTAGGAATGTGGATCACACCATTCATTTCATGAAGTTGAATCCACCTAAAATCTAGGGTGATGCTGAACCCAAGAAGGAATAGGTGTGGCTTAGTATGATTAATTGTATCTTTGAGTTCATTGGCATACCACTGGAACTAAAGGTCATGTTGGTGACATATATGCTTAAGGATCTTGCATTCCAGTGGTGGGATTTAACAGTACAAACTATATTGGATGAAGGCCATACATGGGAGGATTTTATGGAATTGTTCAACAAATAATTATATCCTCACACATTTGAGATCTAGATAACAATGGAATTCTTCTTCATGAAGCAAGATAGTCACTTTGTCATGAAATATGTGGCTAAATTCATTATTTTAGGTCATTTTGAACCAAAATATGTGGAAAGTGCATCTTCGAAAGCACTAATCTTTGAATCAGGGATACGATGGGAGATTTGATCCAAGATTACGATGTTTTGTATCACGGATTATATAGAGATGGTGAATAGAGTGACTGTGGATGAACATGATATATCAAGATTGATAGGAGGAGGAATTATGATACCTATAGGGAATGGTGGGATCTCAACTGCTGGGACCAAAAGGAAAAGAGATACCTATTGCCAAGGAGGATGTGGAAATCATAATTAGAGGGTTGGATCAGTGAAACTTTCTCCACGACCAAAGAACAAAGAAGGTTATTTTCAATGTGGTTCATTTAAAAACATAAAGAGGTAGTATATAGCAAAACCTAGAGAATATCAAAACTACATGAATATGGGGCATCTTTAGCACTATTGTCACAGTGATCTAAGATCAGGTGCTCAAGACCATTCTTAGGCATCATAAGCATCGTATGATTCGACAGAGAGAGGATAATAGAATATGTCTCATCAGCAGGACATTGTTAGCCAGAGTGATTCTAGAAATACCCTGACCCCTCAACCTGGGAAACATCAGAAAAGTAATAAGGAGAATAGTGAAATGATGAAACAATTTTATGGAGTTGAGAAGATGATTGTTTATGACCAGGCTGGACCATATATAGTGAGAGGTACGATTATTTTGAATTCAACCCGTGTGTAAGTGGTCTTCGATACTGGTGCATCACATACTTCCATTTCTTCTCGTGCTGTTGATTTTCTATGTTTAAAGTGGGAAATGATGCCCTATGTTTTAAAAATTCAATTTCATATCTGTGAAAGAGAATTTCAAGGCATTGTTTTTCCAGCATGCGATATATATTTTGATGGAGTTTAGCCAAAAATGGGACTTCTGGATGTTGGACATGGATGTCTATGATGTAATATTGGGTATGGATTGGTGGAAAGTGTTTAAGTTGCACATCGGCTATTATATGATAACAATTAGTTTCATGATTTAGGATGGCATCGAACATCCCTTCATAAGAGAAAGGACAGTAATGAAAGGTTAAAAGATCTTGTTGGCACTGATAGTGGGAACGATCTCTTTCTAGTTGGTGTCTTTGAATTTGGCATCAATGGAAGATATTGAGGAAATTAATTTTCTAGTAGTTATGGATCAATTTCTAGAAGTATTTATCTAGAACATATTAGGGTTACCACCTATAAAGAAAGTAGTGTTTATGATTGATATACTTTTAGGTACCAATCAAATCTATCTTCCATCTTTAGTGGATAAAACCAGTAATATTAAGGGAATTGAACATACAGTTGGAGGAGCTGGAAAGCAAGGGTTTCATTCAAACAAGTACGACTCTATGGGCATCATTGGTTTTGGTCATGAAAAATGTTGATGGAACTCTTCAGTTATTTTTTTGATTATCTTAAGCTTATATTTTTTATGATAAAGGGTATATATCCACTTCAATTCATTTATGATATTTTTGAACAATTGAGGGGATCTTAGTGTTCCTCCACGCTTGACATGTGATCAGAATATCACAAATTGCTAGTTCAGAAGGAATAAATTCCGAATACATCTTTAAGAAGAATATATGGCCACTTTGAAAATGTAGTCATGCTTTTTTGTCTAATGAATGAACCAGTGATCTTTATGGCATTGATGAATCCGATATTTCATAAATATTTGTATTTCTTTTTTGTAGTATTTGTGATTAATATCATGGTGTATTAAAATACAAGGTTAGACCACGAGGAGCACCTGTAAATTGTGTTAAAAATATCGAGATATCACCATTTGTATTCCAAATTCTCAATGTGTGTTTTTTGGATACAGAAACTATGTTTCATTGGCTATGTAATTTCTGATAAATGTGTTTCTATTGATCCTGAAAATATAGAAGTTATTATCTACTGAAAACCACTGATTAATGTCTTCGAGATTCAATGTTTTCTTGGTCTAGCTAGTTACTACCAACGGTTTGTGCGTGATTTATAATGACTAAATTCACTAATGAAATCTCTAACATAGAAGATTGATCCATTAATATAGACATAGTAATTATATAATACCTTATATAAACTAAAAGTTTGTCTTACAACAACACCTATATTTATTTTTCTTTAATCAGGATAGGGGTAAGAATTGTATTGCGATGCTTAAGGATCATGGTTGGGTAGTGTTCTCATGCATGGAGACAATGTGGTTTCTTATGGTTCAAGGCAGTTGAGGGTGCATGGGAAGAATTTCCCAAAACATGATTTAGAGTTAGTTTCAATTTTCCATGCATTAAGAACATTGAGACAATATCTCTTTGGGGAGAAATTCATTGTGTTCATGGACCAAAAAATCTTGAAACACATTTTCTCACAATGAGATTTGAATCCGAGGAATAGGAGATGGATTTAATACCTATAGATGATTGAATTTGACTTTTTTTTATACACTAGGGAAATGGAATTAGGTGGTGGATGCATTGAGTAGTAATTCAAATACTCTGTTGGAAAAAAAAGCATCAGATGAATGACAGTTGTTATCGGTTCTAGCTGACATGCATGTGGAATATGAAGATAGAGGTGATATTTTGATTTTTTGTTCAAATATGAATGTTCCTAATTTTGTAAATATTGTCAAATAGGCACAAACATATGATGAAAAATGTCAGGGTAGGAGTTCTAAACTCATGGGTGGGCAGACCATTTAGGGGTGAAAATTTTATCCGAGTTCGGTTTTGTGCTTCAGAGATCAGATGGTTGTACCTATGACTTTTTAGGAACAATTCCTTCATTAATTCCACCATTAAATATTGGATATACATCCAGGTACATAGAATATGTATATGGTGCTAAAGGCACAGATTCAGTGGAGCGACATGAAAAGGAAGGTGTCTTAGTTCGTCTCACAGAGCTTAACTTGTTATAAGGTTAAGGAAGATAATTAGAGGCCAACAAGTATGTTGAAGTCCTTACCTATTATAGTGTGGAAATGGGATCATATTGAAATGGATTTATTACATGTCTTCAAAGAAAGGTTTGGAAACACAATTCTGTATGGGTGATAGTGGATCTTCTTACCAAGTCGGCCTATTTCATTACAATTTGAGAAACTCATATGGTGGAGGATATGTCAAAAATCATTATCCGAGATGTGGTAATGATGAATGGAATTCCAGTTTCAATCAACATAGATAGATATCCATGTTTCACATCTCGTTTTTGGAAATCCTTAGGGTGAGCCCTTGGGACTTAGCTAACTACGAGCATGACGTATTATCCTCAGACAGATGGAAAATTTGAGTTGACGATACAAATATTGGAAGACATGTTGCGATCTTGGGTAATTGATTTTGATGGGTCATGGGAGTACCATATACCCATAGTAGAGTTCTCAAACAATAACAACTATCAGGACTTGATATAAATGGCTCTGTTTGAAGCATTGTGTAGGAATCTTTGTCGTTCTCCACTATGTTGGGAGGAAATGGGTGAGATATCACTAATTGGACCAATAATTTTCCAAGAAACAACAGAGAATATCCAAATTATTAGAAATAGGATGAATATAGCTTACAGTCTTCATAAATCATATGTAGATCATCTTCGAAGACTTTTTTTCACTATGGGTGATCCTGTCTTCATGAGAATATCTCCAAGGATTGGGCATCGTCATTTTGGGAAGAAGGAAAATTTATATCCTAGATAAAATATACCTTTAAATATTATATAATTGAATGGAGAGGTGACATATCAGTTGACACTACCACCACAATTCAGTTAGGTGCATAATGTGTTCCATGTATCTCAATTAAAAAATTATCAGCCTGATACTGACCATGTGATCATATGGGATTACATCGGCCTAGATCCAGATTCTTTTTTGGTACATATCCTATTGAGTATTATGGATAAGAAAGAGAAATTCTTGCATTGAAAAAGAATAGGTCTAGTGGTGGTTTTCTGGAAGCATGTTTAGATCCAGGAAGAGACTTGGGAACGTGAGAAGGAAATTAAAGAGTAGTGGCCAGAACTCTTTCAGGGCAGTGAATGTTTTCCAATTTTTGATGATGGAAAGGCCAATTCTGGGGAGAATTTAGTACCCTTGGGTTCTCTTATGTAACCCATAATTTATTCTTTTTAATACTATAATGTTAATGGGTGATAGTTTGGAGATTCAAGAGAACATTGGATGTGTTTAGGGGCTAATGGGATGTTGTACGGGCATCACACAGTTTAAGTAACCGTGTGAAAATACATTGAATAATAGTTTTTTGAGGTACTATATCTACCACAGTTATATCATGGTTTGGGAAACGGATCATGTTGATGTTGTGTGGGATGTTTTTACCGCATGGTTAGCGCACAATTTTTAATAAATTGCAGCTAAACCATGTGCAGAGTCAAAATATAATCCTAAAAATTTTGATATCACTTGTTTTTTCTATAACTCTATAGTTTTGGACCCAAACCATCCCTAAAATGAGATTTATCTTCTTATAAGGCTCAATAAGGTCCTCCCATCGGTACAAAGGTGATCCAAAGGCTTCCCTTGGTGAATTAAAGGCGGATTCTTGAGGCATGTGGTCGTTCTTCTTCATTATTGATCAGTTTCTTAGATCTACATTGATATACATATCCTATTCTCTTGGTTAAATATATATACACCTATTATGGGTATATATAGTTGTGTGGATGACAAAAATGATGAGATTTGGTCATGATCATTCTATGGGAAGAGATCTAAGGTGAGTTCTTGGAGATTCGACCCAGTTTTCTTGTGTGTTCTTTACTTGTTGGGGTTTTCATCTAAACTGTCAAGGTAGGAGGTTTCTTTCTTGAATATACATAGTATAAATTATTGTAATGCTTTCAAATTTAATTCAAGGGGTTGAATTGATTGTTATTTTATTTTTGAACTTTTTTTGTAAACCTTCTTGAGTGGTGATTGTGAAATATAAAAAATTGGGGATTTTGAATGAGTGCTTTGGTTATTGGGATTAAAATGGGGATTTTCATGTATTGTTGTAAAATTATTGGAATTTGAGGTTTTCTATAAAAGGGAATGTTTTATTTAAATTAATTGTTTCTTTAAAAAGAATTTCTTTAGTTTTCTATAAAGGTTCGGTTTTGTTGAAGTGGGTTATTGTGGTAATCGAAATACTTGGCATAAATGGTATTGGTGTGAGTTCTCTCTTAACAGACCATTAATAAGAGATGTGTACCATTGGGGTAAAAGGCACATGACCCAAGATCGTGGGTGTGTGCCATTGGAACACATGGAAATTTTATGAGAGACTATAGCATCCCGCCTTTTTATAACATTAACTTTC
The DNA here is from genome assembly GCA_963277665.1 of Viscum album. Taxonomy (NCBI): domain Eukaryota; kingdom Viridiplantae; phylum Streptophyta; class Magnoliopsida; order Santalales; family Viscaceae; genus Viscum; species Viscum album. The sequence goes on along the minus strand of OY728165.1, from coordinate 1,772,080,832 downwards.
ATTACATTTTACAAAACCGAGGATCTTTAAGGTTTAGTGTCTTGGAAACCAGGAACTTTGAACATGAAAACATAATAGATTCTTCTTAAACACTTGAAAGGCTTCTCCTTATGTTCATACTTGGTTCATTACTGCATCTCATAACCTGGGGACATACATCAAAAGAAAGGGTGAGCAGAAGGCCCGGTAAGGGAAACAAGAGAAACATTTTACATGTGAACTTGAGATACTTCAAAAAGGTCATGAAAAGAACTTTGAGGCATGAGAAAGAAATCATGAGGAATTTCATAATAAAAATAAAATTTTTCATAACTTGAAGATGTTTCTACATCATTTAACATAGACAATCATGAACATATCACCAAGGTCCATCCCCAAGGTGTCATTTGAAAATTACCAAGGTTATTCACCAAGGTATCGTGAAAATTGTAATCTCTAGTGGTTACATCATTACCCAATGCATTGGAGCGCTCTCAGGGAGCATCCTTAAATTTGCCTTTATTATCATGTGAGCCACATATATCATCATCAAACATTTCATAAGTAACCCATATAGCATAAAATAAATGGGTTTCCTTTCATAAGCATAACGTTTTAAAAACTGCTTTAAAGACATGATCTTTACGTCACTTTAAACCCACGGAAGGGGAGAGTGGGTCTCATGTATGTAAATACCAGAATTTAAAATAGAACATTTTGATATATATGTGAATACCCCTGTAGAAATAGGAGCTTTTAGTATTCAACTTATAATATAAAATATTTTTGAGAGAGGAGAGAGGCATTTTGAGACGAAAATTCTGCAGCATAACGGCTATGTTTCAGGGTTTTAGAAAACATTGAAAAGGGAGGGGACATGGGTCCAACATTCATAAATGACCCATAAAATAGAATAGGGACAGAATATAAGGGATTTAAGAACATGGTAATGAAATTTGAAAATATACCTTATGAAATGAAGAACATGAAAGGAAGACAAAAATAAGACTTCTCTTATGAAAATTTGGCAGCCTAACAGCGTTACATAAACTTCAACCAAAAATGAATTGATGAGATAAAATAGGGTTTCTCATCATATGAACATAAAAAAAATCAGTATGATAGATATAGATATCATACCCCAACATAATAAAAATGAAATTTCAATACTTGACATGGAATTAGAACTTTGAAAAGGGAGAAAGGTGCAAGGACCACTTACAAATTTAGCAGCCTAACGACGCCACTTAAACTTCAAAATACTGAATTGAAGAGATCAAATGGGATCTCTCATCATATGGTTATAAAAGATCAGTATGATAGACATAGAGATCATACCCCAACACAACAAAAAGGAACTTTAATGAATTGACATGAAAGTAGAATTTCAAAACGAGAAGGGTGAAGAACCACTTAAAAATTCGGCAGCCTAACGACGCCACTTAAAACATCAAAATACAGAATTGAAGAGATAAAATGGGGTCTCCCATCATTATATCATAAAAGATCATTATGATAAATATAGATATTATACCCCATCATAAAAAAATGGAACTTGAATGAATTGACATGAAAGTAGAACTTCAAAATGAGAAGGGTGAAGAACCACTTAAAAATTCAGCAGCCTAACGGCGCCACTCAAAATTTCAAAATACTAAATTGAAGAGATCAAATGGGGTCTCTCATAATATGGTCATAAAATATCAGTATGATAGACATAGAGATCATACCCCAACACAACAAAAAGGAACTTGAAATAATTGACATGAAAGTAGAACTTAAAAACGAGAAGGGTGAAGAACCACTTAAAAATTCGGCAGCCTAACGGCACCACTTAAAACGTCAAAATACTGAATTGAAGAGATCAAATGGGGTATCTCATCATTAGATAATAAAATATCAGTATGATAAATATAGATATCATACCACAACATAAAAAAATGAACTTTAATGAATTGACATGAAAGTAGAACTTCAAAATGAGAAGGGTGAAGAACCACTTCAAAATTCGGCAGCCTAACGGCGCCACTTAAAACTTCAAAATACTGAATTGAAGAGATAAAATGGGGTCTCTAATCAATAGATCATAAAATATCAGTATGATAAATATATAGATCATTCCCCAACATAAAAAAAGGAACTTTAATGAATTGACATGAAAGTAGAACTTTGAAAAGAATGAGGATGGTGAAAGAATCCCTTAAAAATTCGGCAGCCTAACGGCGCCACTTAAAACTTCATAAAATGAAATGATGAGTGTAAGAGGGGTTCTCTCATCATATGAACATAAAATGGAAATTATAATGAATATAAAAGAACATCCTCAAACATAATAAAATGGAGTATAAAATAATTGACATAAAAAAGATCACTTGAAAAGAAAGAGAGGGGTCAGATCCCTTACCTTAAAATGTAACTCTTAAACCACAATGGTTGGGAACTTGAGGTCTTGGGGGAACCTTGGGAGGACTCCTTGGGAGGTAATGAGACCTGAAATTCGTTGTGGAAGAGTGGGGAGTCGAATGGATGAGAGGAGGGCTTGGTATTTATAGGGAAAGTGAGGGGACAAGGCATTAATGGTCAAGGGACATCTCACATGTGCTTTTCTCAAACCCATGTGCTCTCCCTTGGCATTTACCATGGAGTTAGGCCACATGGGTCCCCCAAAACAATAATTCATCACCCTTGGCTGGCCAAACCTTAAAATATCTCATGACATCATCGTGACACAGCTATTATGTCATTAAACATACCGAAACCCTAAAACTGCATTTTTACTATTCACTGAAAATTCAACTTTCTCAGAAAAATCCCAAAATTTCACACTAAACAAATATCAATTTTCTGATTTCAAAAATGATCTCCATTTTATAAAAATAATTTTCTAAATAATTTTAAATTTATTTTTAAATAAATACACTATTCACCAAAAATTCATTTTTTTAGAAAAAACCCCAAAAATTACCATAACCTAATATCGGTGCTCTGAGTTCAAAAATGAAATCAATTTTATAAAAATAATTTTCTAAATATTTTTAATTAAATTTTTAATTAAAAAAACACTATTCACCCGAAAAAACTAATACTTGAATAATAATTTATGAAACCGTTATTTAACCATTTTATTGAATCACATTACTTAATCAAGGTGCCTAGATTATTTTAAAACTTTCTTTAAGTGAGATTGCTAATCCATTTGGTCAAATTACATATCTAATCATAAAATCACTATTCATAATTTACTATTCATCAAAAATCAAGTTGATCTTATTAGACTCCAAATTTCATACTGAACATAATTGTAGAAGACCATTTTTGGGAAATCATTACACATTTTTAATTATTTAAGGTTTACATAAACATTTTTAAAATATCCTTTTTCTAAAATTCATCAAAAATATGAATACTATATTTATCCGGTCATTTAAAAATTCATAAAAATCATCATAATAAGAAATCCCAATTTTTATTTAAAACAAGGATTACACAAGGCAGTTACGGTCTCGTTACATAGCCCATTATAATACCAGCATAGGACCTAAGAGTAAGGTGTGCTAGGGTGATAAAATCTTAGGGCGGCTCAGTCAACATTGCCCGAGTAGTAATTTCTATCAGTTTGAACTTCTCGCGAAGGCAATTCCGTTCTAGCTTCACATGATGAAGTTTGGCTGGGATTTGGTCCAGAGCAAAGCCCAATGGTGCTACCTCCTTCCCAAGCTCTATTAGATGGGCTTCGATCGGTCCAAGACTACTAGGTGAGGCCATCAAATATTCTTTCTATAATAATTATCCATGATTACTTATATTTAGGGACAATAATCAAAACATTTTGTTCACAGTGGTCATATTGACCGATGGTCATATAACAGTCATAACCCACTGGTCTCATTTTAATTATAATCGTGTTTATCAAATAAAACATTTTTTTTGAGTAAAAAAATAAAATAAAATAACACATGAAATTAGGAAACAAGATTTATTCAAAATTTTGGGCCGTTACAATCTTCCCCCCATAAGAAATTGCATCCTCGCAATTTTTAAAATTGGGTTTTGAAATTTCATTGAAAGTCCCACATTGGAAAAAGAGTCAGTAACACCATTACTTTAAAAGAAAGAAAAGGATGTACAAAGGCCACCCGAGTTTACTCATACTAGGATTCTATGTAGGAAACATGGACATGGAGGAGAAAACAAAGGGTCACATCCTAAAGGAGAGTGATAGAAAACATGATTAAGAGGAAGTTAACCGCCAGAAAATCCCAAAATTATGATGTGTGTAAGCGGTCTTTGATTACCTAGTAGGAAACATAAACCAACAACGTTTTTTTTACGTTCTTTTTCATAACTTTGGGGAATTCATTTACAACATAGAACAAAAACATAAGGAAATATATCTATCTTCATGTAGAGTTTCATACTTTTATAAGTTTCTACCAAAACTAATCTTTTCTCTAAACGATGAGCATTCAAAACTACTTGGTCTCATTATAACACAAGAATCAACTTCTAGAGAATCACATAAGCCAAAAAATATCAACTATCTATTTCTTTTATCTTTAAACATTATCCCAAAAATAGAAAGGGTAAGGTAAAACAACTCTTCAAAAAGAATCCCATAGGAATGGAAACTACTTTTAAATATTCAAAGTTCCATGGTAATACCCAAAGTTCATCATAGTCTATTCCATAAATAATGATCCTTAAGATTCCTCAAAATAAACCAAACTAATATTGAAACCCAAATACAAGAAGGATTTGATAACATAGTCTTCCAAAATAAACTTCATGGTTCATCTCCAAACAACATCAACCACTCCTAACATCTTATAAAAAAAGTATCTAACCTAAACATATTTTACCCAAGATAGGTTAATTATTCCCATAAGTAACATAATTTACTATAAGTCCACCTTAAATTCATCGATTCTTCAAAATATAAGTCAACCTTACTCCTCAATGAAAATACCATAGTAATATATTTACCTCGATCATATAGGGTCCCCAAAATAGTGAACGTCTTCCAAAATAATAATCATATTTTAATCCCCTAATCATCCCTATCATATTAATATGACACTCATCGCATTTTTTATCACATTGGTTTTTGGGACATGTTCTTCCATTTCCCACCATTAACTAAGAAGAGAAAGCATAATTAGGGGCTTAAGTGCTTAGACAATAATCATGAAAATGAACTGAAAGCATATAAGGATAACTTGTAGAAGAAAATTATACCCTAACTTGTGATCCCCTAGGTTCCCATTTAGGTTATCCATTATCATATATTCTTATTTGAATCTTTGTTCCTTTAACAATGGTTCATACTAAGCTTATGAATTTACCAAAGGATATCCCCTGGGAGTGTCGTAACTAAGAGTGCAGCAAGGCCCATTGTCGTGTACCAGTTCCCATTTGAGTCTAGCTCAAAGCGGTGTTTTTAGGTTTTACCCCTATGTACATCTGTTCCAAAGCCACCTCTTCCTGCTCATACCCAGATAGGGATGTATTTTCTTGAAAACCCCTTACTCAATACTCACCAAAATACCAGGAAGATTTCCTATATTTAAACTTTTCTATAGGGTTATTCCTAAAGTTTTCATATCCTAATTTCTAAAAAAAACTAAACCATCCTTTGATACCAACTATAGCATCCCGCCTTTTTATAACATTAACTTTCATTACATTTTACAAAACCGAGGATCTTTAAGGTTTAGTGTTTTGGAAACCGGGAACTTTAAACATGAAAACATAAAAGATTCTTCTTAAACACTTGAAAGGATTCTCCTTATATTCATCCTTGGTTTATTACTGCATCTCATAACCTGGGGACATACATCAAAAGAAAGGGTGAGCAGAAGGCCCAGTAAGGGAAACAAGAGAAACATTTTACATGTGAACTTGAGATACTTCAATAAGGTCATGAAAAGAACTTTGAGGCATGAGAATGAAATCATGAAGAATTTCATAATAAAAATAACATTTTTCATAACTTGAAGATGTGGCTACATCATTTAACATAGAAAATCATGAACATATCACCATGGTCCATCCCCAAGGTGTCATTTGAAAATTACCAAGGTTATTCACCAGGGTATCGTGAAAATTGTAATCTCTAGTGGATACATCATTACCCAATGCATTGGAGCGCTATCAGGGTGCACCCTTAAATTTTCATTTATTATCATGTGAGCCACATATATCATCATCAAACATTTCATAAATAACCCATATAGCATAAAATAAATGGGTTTCATTTCATAATCATAACGTTTTAAAAACTGCTTTAAAGACATGATCTTTACGTCACTTTAAACCCACGGAAAGGGAGAGTGGGTCTCATGTATGTAAATACCAGAATTTAAAATAGAACATTTTGATATATATGTGAATACCCCTGTAGAAATAGGAGCTTTGAGTATTCACCTTATAACATAAAATATTTTTGAGAAAAGAGAGAGGCATTTTGAGACGAAAATTCTGCAGCATAACAGCTATGTTTCAGGGTTTTAGAAAACATTGAAAAGAGAGGGGACATGAGTCCAACATTCATAAATGACCCATAAAATTGTATAGGGACAGAATATAAAATATTTAAGAACATGGTAATGAAATTTGAAAATATACCTTATGAAATGAAGAACATGAAAAGAAGACAAAAATAAGATTTCTCTTATGAAAATTCGGCAGCCTAACAGCGTTACATAAACTTCAACCATAAATGAATTGATGAGATAAAATAGGTTCTATCATCATATGAACATAAAAAATATAATTATGATAGATATAGATATCATACCCCAACATAATTAAATTGAAATTTCAATACTTGACATGGAATTATAACTTTGAAAAGGGAGAAAGGTGCAAGGACCACTTAAAAATTTAGCAGCCTAACGACGCCACTTAAACTTCAAAATATTGAATTGAAGAGATCAAATGGGGTCTATCATCATATGGTCATAAAAGATCAGTATGATAGAAATATAGATAATACCCCAACACAACAAAAATAACTTGAATGAGTTGACATGAAAGTAGAACTTCAAAACGAGAAGGGTGAAGAACCACTTAAAAATTCGGCAGCCTAACGACGCCACTTAAAACATCAAAATACTGAATTGAAGAGATCAAATGGGGTATCTCATCATTAGATCATAAAAGATCAGTATGATAAATATAGATATCATACCCCAACATAAAAAAAGGAACTTGAATGAATTGACATGAAAGTATAACTTCAAAATGAGAAGGGTGAAGAACCACTTAAAAATTCGGCAGCCTAACGTCGCCACTCAAAACTTCAAAATAATGAATTGAAGAGATCAAATGGGGTCTCTCATCATATGGTCATAAAAGATCAGTATTATAGACATAGATATCATACCCCAAAACAACAAAAATGAACTTGAAAGAATTTACATGAAAGTAGAATTAAAAAACGAGAAGGGTGAAGAACCACTTAAAAATTCGGCAGCCTAACGGTGCCACTTAAAACGTCAAAATACTGAATTGAAGAGATAAAATGGGGTATCTCATCATTAGATAATAAAATATAAGTATGATAAATATACAGATCATACCCCAACATGAAAAAAAGAACTTGAATGAATTGACATGAAATCAGAACATCAAAATGAGAAGGGTGAAGAACCACTTAAAAATTCAGCAGCCTAACGGCGCCACTTAAAACTTCAAAATACTGAATTGAAGAGATCAAATGGGGTATCTCATCATTAGATCATAAAAGATCAGTATGATAAATATATAGATCATACCCTAACATAAAAAAAGGAACTTGAATGAATTGACATGAAAGTAGAACTTTGAAAAGAATGAGGAGGGTGAAAGAATCCCTTAAAAATTCGGCAGCCTAACGGCGCCACTTAAAACTTCATAAAATGAAATGATGAGAGTAAGAGGGGGTCTCTCATCATATGAACATAAAATGGACAGTATAATGAATATAAAAGAACATCCTCCAACATAATAACATGGAGTATAAAAGAATTGACATAAAAGAGATCACTTGAAAAGAAAGAGAGGGGTCGGACCCCTTACCTTAAAATGTAACTCTTAAACCTCAAAGGTTGGGAACTTGAGGGCTTGGGGGAACCTTGGGAGGACTACTTGGGAGGTAATGAGACCTGAAATTCGTTGGGGAAGAGTGGGGAGTCTAATGGATGAGAGGAGGGCTTGGTATTTATAGGGAAAGTGAGGGGACAAGGCATTAATGGTCAAGGGACACCTCACATGTGCTTTTCTCAAACCCATGTGGTCTCCCTTGGCATTTACCATGGAGTTAGGACAAATGGGTCCCCCAAAACAATAATTCATCACCCTTGGCCGGCCAACTCTTAAAATATCTAATGACATCATCATGACACAGCTATGATGTCATTAAACATACCGAAACCCTAAAACTGCATTTTTACTATTCACTGAAAATTCAACTTTCTCAGAAAAATCCCAAAATATCACACTAACCAAATATCAATGCTCTGATTTCATAAATTAACTCCATTTTATAAAAATAATATTCTAAATATTTTTAAATTTAATTTTAAATAAATACACTATTCACCAAAAATTCATTTTTTTAGAAAAAACCCCAAAAATTACCATAACCTAATATCGGTGCTCTGAGTTCAAAAATGAAATCCATTTTATAAAAATAATTTTCTAAATATTTTTAATTTAATTTTTAATTAAAAAAACACTATTCACCCTAAAAAACTAATACTTCAATAATAATTTATGAAACCGTTATTTAACCATTTTATTGAATCACATTACTTAATCAAGGTGCCTAGATTATTTTAAAACTTTCTTTAAGTGAGATTACTAATCCATTTGGTCAAATTAATAATCCTAATAATAAAATCACTATTCATAATTTACTATTCATCAAAAATCAAGTTGATCTTATTAGACTCCAAATTTCATACTGAACATAATTGTAGAAGACCATTTTTTGAAAATCATTACACATTTTTAATTATTTAAGGTTTACATAAACATTGTTAAAAATTCTTTTTCCAAAATTAATCAAAAATATGAATACTATATTTATCCGGTCATTTGAAAATTCATAAACATCATCATAATAAGAAATCCCAATTTTTATTTAAAACAAGGATTACACAAGGCAGTTACGGTCTCGTTACATAGCCCTTTATAATACTAGCATAGGACCTAAGAGTAAGGTGTGCTAGGGTGATAGAATCTTGGGGCGGTTTAGTCAACATTGCCCGAGTAGTAATTTATATCAGTTTGAACTTCTCACGAAGGCAATTCCGTTCTTGCTTCACATGATGAAGTTCGGCTGGGATTTGGTCCAGAGCGAAGCCAAATGGTGCTACCTCCTTCCCAAGCACTATTAGATGGGCTTCGATCAGTCCAAGACTACTAGGTGAGGCCATAAAATCTTCTTTCTATAATAATTAGCCAAGATTAGTTATATTTAGGGACAATAATCAAAACATTTTGTTCACAGTGGTCATATTGACCGATGGTCATATAACAGTCAAAACCCACTAGTCTCATTTTTATTATAACCATGTTTATCAAATAAAACATTTTTTTTGAGTAAAAAAATAAAATAAAATAACACATGAAATTAGGAAACAAGATTTATTCAAAATTTCGGGCCGTTATAGAGACTACTCATGAGTAAAGAACTGCCAAACAAGGAAAGCTTGTGTGGTTATGTTTTGAACTATAAAATGTGAATTCCATATGATAATATGTGTTGGGGTTTATTCTTTGAATAGATATTTTTCTATAAAAATAATTCATTATAAATTTTGTTTATTTTTTTCACTAGGTTGTAAATGGTATTTGGAACTTTTTTATATTTGGTTATAAACTATTTTGGTAAATTGTTTTATCGAAACTATTTTATATAAATTTGGACGAATTTTCTATCTTAGCGGCATGAGTGGGGAAGTAATTGGGGAAAAAATACATAGTTTTATACTAAACCCTTATTGGGCACATTGGTGCTTTTGAAAATTCTATATTCCGAGACATGGAAAAGGTAGGATTTCCCACATTTTTATCAAAACCTCATGATACTTGGGCTATTTGGTAATTATGGAGCTTAGAGAATGGGGAGCATGGAGTCTTATGGTCTCTTGAGAGTCTTTGGTTTTTTTCCACTTTATAATTTGATACTTTTTTGTTCTTCCCCTATTGTAAACTTTTATGTTATTTTGAGATATATGAATTTGTTGGGTTGTCTTTCATTTGTTCAGGCATCATATAGTGAGTTTTTTGGTTTTTTGGTTTATTTATTAAAGGGGAAATCATCCCCCACTTGTATTTAAACCCTTTGGAATTTATTTACACCCTTTGGGGTCTTGGGGATGTCACTTAAGGACAAGTAATGACTCCTTATGCTCTGAAGACAATGAGATTTAGTGGGTTATTACAATGTGTAATCTTGGATAATGGTTTATCCAATTAAGAAATCATTAACCGAATGATTGGTATTAATCTTCAATGCCATGTAATCTATGTACCTTAGTTATGTTCTTTGGTCTAATATAGTTTTTAACAACCTTTTTCATCACATGATAATATGATAATCCATACATAAAGACAATATGTCATAGAAAAGGATCTTTTAGAAGCTAGAATTAACACTTTCTAGATTTCACATATTAAAACTTTTCTCTTGGAGTCTCATGAAATGTTCAATAGTTATTTAATTGTAATCATATCTTTTACGGTACACCGAAATGTCATCAATAAATATCACAAAACACATTCCATGATATTTCCTGGACACTCTGTTTGTCAGATCGATAAAAATTAGGTGTACATTAGTAAATCCAAAGGCCGTTACTATAAAATATAATGTACATAACTCATAAAAATAATTTCTTTGGATTATATTCCTTCATTATTCACATTTTCTGATACACTGAATGAAGATGAATCGTGGAAAAATATTCAACTTCATGATGTTGATTGAAAAAGTAATCAATTTAAGGGAGAGGTTTGTTGTTCCTTATATTAATTGAATCAACTTTCCTATAACCAATAAATAACCTCATAGATCCATAATTTTTCATAACAAAAGGAACATGCGTATTACATGGTGATATAATAGGGAATATAAATCCCCAACACAAAATTAATATATTTATTTATTCAACTCCATTGATTCCATATTTTCCATTTTATATGGAGTATTTTATATAGGTCTCACAATAAGGATTAAATCAATGGGTAAATAAGATTCATTATTTAAATGGATTCCTAAGAAATTCCCTAGGAAATACATCATTATATTCTTGTATAATAGGAACATCATCAATTTAAATGTATTATTTCCCATTTTTAGTTTTCATTTTCTCTTATTCCCGTATAATTTTATTAAAAATAACTACTACAAGTGGATTTATAAACGAACCAAATGATGAAGTATCCCATTCGGAGAAAATAAATTCCATATATACCATGTATTGTAATTTCTTTGTCCTGAAATAATTTTATATCATTATATTATGAAATAAAATTCATATAATGGATTCTATAAAAGTAATCCAAATGTATAATAATTGTGTCTATAAATAGAGTATCTTCATGTTTTATAATGGGAACTGATTGACACATCCTTGTTGTGGTAATATTTACACTATGATTCATGGATGAGAACTCTAATCTTAAGGTTCTTGAGAAATATTGTATTTTATTAAAAAATATATAAGATATTAATGAGTGTGAATATCAAAAATAATTATCTATATTTGATACTAGGATTAAAGTATATTCCCCCACATATTAAGGAACTCTATCCTATACTTTACTGATCACATAAGCTTGGACATCTCCTATTGGAATCTTCTGTGGTAGGTTCCACTGATTCAGGTGACATTTGTTGGAATAATTCCCAATTTATCTATAATTTAATCACATGATAAAACCGGTTTAATTATTTACATTTCATTCATTAGAAACATTACCATTATCTCTACACTTTTATAAAACTCTCATGCCTTCCAGTATTTTCTAGGTTGTTTCTTTCCACAATTTTAACATGATAGATATTTATCCATTTCCTTCTTCTTCTTTGGTGGATTATGTTTCCATTCGTTCTGAACCGAAATCTTATACTCATTATTTTCCATTAAGATATTGTATCTAGAAATTTATAACCAGTTATTTAAGGAAAATAATATAAATTCATCATAGTATGAAAAGGACACATAAACCAATTCCCATTAGGGGATTTGATTATTAGCTTTAAATAAATGGTCAATTTTTTCCAAATTACATAAGTAATCTATTGATTTCCTAGATATTCTTATAAAGGTAGATTCATACTCCATAACACATTCCACAGAATGTTTTATTTATGTTTATGTCCATTCTCTTCATTTTAGTATCTTTCTCCTGAAGGAATCATTTTTTGAATAATGTTACCTTAAAATGTAACACTTCTATATGTTTTATTTCATATTACTCACTAGTATTATGCACCAATGTCCACCATTGATTCACATTGACTTAAATAAAATAAAATATAATCATTATATATTCATTTTAATTTAATAACAAGGCCAAAAATATACATTCAAGAGACTTAATATATTTCTTAATAACTAATGTCTTAGTTTTTCCAATAAATTATGGAGTATTATTATATAAGAAATGATCAAATATAGGTGTATCAAGTCATGGAATATAATTTTAGTCTTTATGTGAAAGGTTATTAGTCATAACTATGGTCACATACCGAAACATAGAAATGATATTCCTAGCTACAACACTAGCTGAATTGGATTTATCAGATGTTCTATATCTAAATTAACCATAATTATTGATACCATTATTTCCATTGGGATCCATTTTTAGGAAATGGAGACTACTGTATTATCTCATAGAATTATGAATTTTGAAATCATAATATTCAATTGGTGTAATACATAAAATAAATTGATAATTTATTTATAATGAATATTCAAATATTAAACAGCGTTTCTTGGGGAATATTTGGAAATAATATTTTCTTAAAATCTTTCATAATGTTTTGTAAAGAAACTGTGAATTAACCCAATGAATATCCTCCAAGAGTGTCCATACTTATGTGTAGCACTAGTACAACCCGTCTTATATAAGTAAGAATTTATTTAAGACTTAATCCACCCAATTTATAGTTGTTACCCATAAGAATACCTATTCCATAGTTGTATCAACTTACTAGTATCTATATAAGAAGTATTGTTATGTAAAACCACAAAATCATTATGATATTATGACATACCTAAACTTATCCTTAGATTCTATAACACCAAGTGATTTTTTGAAATTTTTTTCTTAAAGAAAATTTTATATTTTTGATAACATTAGTTACACACAACACTATGTTTATCATGAATTTCAGGAAATACTGAGTCTATCTTGTGATACGCGCAACAACAAGTTTAAAAAAACTACAATATACTATAAAAATATTAAAATTTAAATCTATAGTTATCCCCTTGTTGTTAGAATGAGGGTTAAGAATAAGATATACTAAATTATAAAAATATATTGTCTAAGAATGTATATAAAATGAATTTTTTGGTAACAAATTAAATAAAAATGTTGATGAAAAATTTACAAAAATAAAGGAAATATTTTCCTAATAAACTATTTTATGCACTGAAACAATTTTTACCACAATAAATACAAAGGATAACTTTTATTTAATGATCTTAACATAATTTATATGTTATAAATTCAATAAAAATATTATCATTAATCTCATTTTCATTCAATATAACTGAAAAAAATTAATCTATTTTTTCTCTTAAAACCCTTATTTTTCAATAAAGAAGTTCTATTTCGTTTCGCACAATTAGATTAAAATTATTTTAATTTTAATTTTTTTTAAAAATATTATATAATTTTAAAATTAGTATGTAAAAATAATATTAGAGTTAATATTTGATAATTTTCGGAGAATATAAATTTTTCCATGAATAGTGAAAATACTGATTTTTATTATAAATTTCTATTTCATTTAATGATTTTAAAAACATAAAAAAAATTTAACAAGGTTTTGAAATAAAATTTATTTCAATTTTATATCTACTAATAAAATTTATTTCATTATAATCATTTTCAAATTAAATTTTTAGATAAATTGGTTTATACTTTTGAAAAGTTTCTCTTTGAATTCCCGCTTTCTCATCACATATAAATGATTAATTTTAATTTAAAATTTTCCAATCATGTGAATATAATTTAGAATAATGGATTCCATATTTTAAATATGAATAATTTATATTATCTAATATGATCAAATAAATTTTCATTATAGTGAATAGTAAAAATATTAAACATTATTTATGTGATGACCCTGATTCTCTTGGTCCTTCCCTTTGCCAAAATCCGGGTCCTAAAGGGGTGGCATCTCGGTGAGACCGATCCGCGCGACTGACCGGTGAGACCCATCGCTGCGACCGATCGGGGAGACCGATCGGCGAGACCGATCGTCGTGACCGATCGGCATCACCCGGCCTTGTCGAGTTGTTTCCAGTAGCGCTCCTTTTTGGGAAAATAGGGTTTTAAACCATATTTTGAACTGTTTGAGTGTGTTTTAAAGTCCCGTAACGCGCATAAGAGTTTTAATTAAATACTTAATGAATTAATGAGTTGGTTTAAACCACCTGACGCCCTTTAATGACGAGTGGGGCTGTGTGGTCAACCCCCGACCCCCACGACTTATCCGATTCAACGTTTTTATCTCAACCGTCTGCGACTCTTATAAACTAAGGGTTAGTCGTGGTTTCTCCTTTCCTCAATCGCAGCTTTTCACAAACAGCTTTTGGAGCATCAGGCACGCCGCATCGTTATTCGTAAAGTTCCACACCTGGACTAAGTGTCGATTGTCGATCAAACAAGTAGGTAATTGCTCCTTCGCCTATCTTTTTTGTTGATCATGCGGGGTGGGTGTGCTTTTGTTTCTGTAGAATTGGTTGTACCAAACTTAATGAAGATAATAAACGAAGTTCTAAAGAATGAAGGGGAAGGGGTTGTAATTGTGGTTTCTGCGTTATATTGTGATTATCTTTCTGAGTTGTGCTGGCTTATGCCTTTTGAAAATTCATGGCCGTTGGTGGTCTTTCCCTGTGCAATAATGAAACCATCATATGATTTAAATGGCTTGTTTGTGGTTGTAAAGGATTGCTATGAAAAGTAAGTTGGTTAATCACGTACACCCGACTAAGTGAATTGAAAGCCCCAGGATCAATCCTTTTGTGCTAACCCCTGGTTCAAACACATGAAAATAGAAATCATAGAGTGTGAAAAATCTTTTAAATCTGAAAATACCGGCAAGGCCCTGCTTAGTGTTGGTGGTGGTGGTTTGGTTGTTTTTGTTCACGGGCCGGTTGTTGGAGATGTGGGAGGGGATGGGATCCCTTGTCATTAAACTCTCGGTGGTTGTGTGAATTTGGGGATAGGATCCCCTGTTGGTATGGATTTGGTGGTTGTGAGTTTTAAGACCGGGTGGTACTAGTTTATATCACGAATTGGGGTGGGATCCTCTGTTGTTGAGAACCGGGTGTGGGCGTTATGGTTGATGCTTGACTTTTTGCTTTCCTGGACTTGTGTCTATGCTTAATAGTTTCCCAGTAGTGCTTAAACTTAATTAAACATTATCACTGAACTTGAAACAAGAATGGGAAAATTGGGTTTTGTTGGAAAAAGTCATGACTTGGGTCTTGGACGCAGTGGTGTTGTGTTCAGTAGGCTGGTTAGAAAGACCTAGGCTTTGGGTGAGTTATTGTTACCTATATCAATACTTGTAGTTTTGTGTTTCTTATTAGTGCCCCACCCAAGTTGATCACTTAGTGCCGAACACCCCCATTTCATGGGGGAGGGTTTTTTCCCAACACTATTCTTAGTGGCTGGTTATTAGCTCCTTTTCTGCTCCCTTTCCCGGATAGCGCAAGTATCTTCGGGCAGACTATGATGGCCTGAGGTCCATTTTTACCCCAAGAACCTTCCGGCGGGATAGTGTGGTGGTTGGCCAGGTGTGTGCGGTAGGTGGTTTCCCAAGTGTCTTCAGGATGAGGCCCAGTTGTCTTCGGGCGTGGCAGTGGATCCTTTAGGCCAGGTGTCTTCAGGCGTGGTGGTGGTTGTTCTAGCCTAGGTGTTTGCAGGCATGGTTACGTGTGACAGTTGTGGCCCAGGTGTGTGCGGGCGGGATTTGGTAGTGGGACTGCGTGCGGTTGTGGCCCAGGTTTGTGCGGGCGGGATTCGGTAGTGGGACTGCATGCGATTGTGGCCTAGGTGTGTGCGGGAGGGTGTGGTATTGGGACTGCTGTGAGAATGGTGGGATTGGTCTGATGCGTAGGATGTCTCAATAACTAGTGGGAAAGTGGTGCGGGGTAGCGAAACATCGATGTGCTATTATTATATATTTTACTTGACTTTCGTTATTTGGGGAGTGTGCCTTGGTGAGGCTTGGGTGGATAGTTTACCTTGTTAGGTGTTTGGTTTACTTCTTTTCTCATGGGACTTTAGCACGTTCCCCCACTTATGCACGAGAGTCATTGGTTTTCTCTACTGAGTGTACTTGTATGCTCACCCTACATATATAAAACTGCTTTCAGGTTTCCAGGAGGACATCCGGGATCACGCAGGACCATACTTGCTCGGACCTTTGGGGCAGTTGTAGTTGTTGCTTTTCTTCTTTGGTACATACCTTTGTAGTCAACTTTTGTACTTTGTGGCTCTACTTTTGGATCATGCATGTGGGAATGGTTTACTTTTGGATTTACTTTTCTTTTACCTTGGTGTTGATGAGTTTCATCATCTTATCTCTCGATCTTATAAAACAAAAAGGGGTAATGCCTTCCATTTTTGAGAAATTTCTATACCCTTGGTGCTAGTCGCCACTCTAGGATCTATTGAAGGCGGGTCTCGGGGGTCATTATCTCTCCTTCAACTTAAATAAAGAAGGGCCTGGAAATCTGCTAACCCTTCCCTCCTTTTGGTGAAGGCGAGTCATGACAGATTGGTATCAAAGGTGATGGATGAGAGATAGGATGGAGTCTGGAGTTAGGCACAGTAAGGATTGCATGTGATGGTAGGGCAACAGTGTTGGGTGACCATTGGGCATTAATTTTGCCTGGGAAGACCAGCTAGGACACGGGATTTTAGGGCCTCCCGTGATCCGATGCAAATACTATGGACCTACCGAACGACCAAGTGAGGCCACACAGATTGCAGGGTAGAGACCCTAGGAAAGGAACATGCATCATAATGAGTTGTTTTCTTATGTTTCTGGGATGTCTTGGGAATTAAGAATAAATTAAATTTTAATAAGTTTTGAAGACGATATTCTGCATTACTTGGGATTAGGCATTCCTTGTTCACCTTGTAGCTATGGCACTGGAAGGCGACCACGTGTGGTAAAGGCGATCGAGGCCCCGGAGACTACTTTGGCCGATCGATAGAGAGATTATTGGGAGGAAGAGGACAACTAGTGGCAGAAGACTCTTCGAGCCTTCCTGCGACAGGCCCTCGAGAAGTATGAGGGCAGCACCTCCGACATGAAGATGGAATGCTGGCTAGAGGAGCTAGTTATAGCTTTTGGCCTAATTCAGGCCCCGACCGAGTACTGGGTTTCTCTGGCCGTCAGCCAGATGTGGGGAACGGAGCGTCAGTGGTCGACGCTTTACCTGTGGGAGAGGAGAGAGGCTGAGGTGGTTTGGGCGGATTTCAAGAGGGAGTTCTGGGCGGAATATTTCTCTTCGATGATGAAGACAGAAAAGAGATAGGAGCTACTCTCCCTCCAGCAGGGGAGTATGTCCGTGAAGGAGCTAGGGATCACGTTCAAGGACCTCCTACATTTTTCTACAGACCTCTTTCCCAATGAGGAGTCTCGGGCAAGACGTTTAGAGGAGGCGCTCCGAACCTCCCTCAGGTATGCTGTTACCCTTTTTACCCTGCCGACGTACTTGGAGGTCCAGAAGAAGGCCGATGTGGTGGAGAGGATGCATGATCCGGGAGAAGTGTCACGAGAGGGGATCCAGCTGGGAAAATCGAAGGGAAATTCCATTATCACCAGGCCTCCAGTGTCAAGACCCTCCAGGTTCCGACCTGCTGGGAGCAGGCCGCAGCAGTTTCAGTTTCGATCCCCTGGTCCTTGCCCCTTTTCGTCAGGCCCCAGACCACGATGCTTTATCTGTGGGAGCCCTGGACATCTCCAGAGTCAATGCCCGGACTGGGTGCAGTACGACGGTGGTGCACAGCCCCACCACCGGCCCCAGCAGTAGCTTCCAGCCAAACCTTTCTAGCAACAGCAGCAAGGACAGCAAGTTCCCGCTTCTCTGGGGGCAGACGTAGAAGTAGGAGGCTAACCTCAGGGCGCACCTTAGGGACCTCAACCAGGGTGTGGTCGGGGAGGTGACCGACAACCAACGGGCAGAGGAGCTGGGAGTAGAGAGTTGCATGCCACAGAGGCAGAAGTTCCAGCAGGGCCAGAGGTTGGTCGAGGTACGATCAGCCTGTTTAGCACTCTAGCTTATGCCTTGTTCGATACTGGAGCTTCGCACTCCAATTTTGCATCCAGCCTAGCGCGTGCCTTGGGTTTAGATGTAGAGACACTGCCAGTGCCCTTGGTGTTGAGCACACCAGTCGGAGGTCATACCAACTTGTTGTTCGTTTGTCAGGGATGTAGACTGATGATAGGGCCACATCAGTCGGTTAGGGATCTTCTTCTGCTACAGATTCAGCCATATGATATCATCCTAGGAATCGACTGGCTATTTTCTGTGTGTGCCATCATCGACTATTTTTGAAGAAGGGTTGTGTTCTCAGACTTGGACGGTCAGCATGTTACCTTCTCCGGCGATCGGGGCAGTGAGAAGGGAAACAGGCGAGAGGAACCCCTCATCTTCTTGTTGGCCGAGCTGACAGTGGAATCAGTAGATGCTGAAATGGTGGAAGTGCTAGAGATCGTCCGTGAGTTTATGGACTTCTTCCCTAAGGAGGTGACGACTCTACCCCCTCAGCGTGATATCGTGTTTGGGATAGACCTACAGCCCGGTGCTTGACCGATCTCAATGGATCAGTACCGGATGGCACCTTCAGAGCTATGGGAGTTGCAGATCCAGATTGACGATCTGATGAAGAGGGGTTATGTTCACACGAGTGCGTCACCGTGGGGTGCCCCAGTATTGTTCACAAAGAAGGAATATGGTGGCCTCAGGTTATGCATAGACTACAGGAGGCTGAATCAAGTGACGATCAAGAATTGCTACCCTCTTCCGAGGATAGATGATCTTTTCAACCCACTGATGGGGGAAGGATGGTTCTTGAAGATCGACCTGCGGTCTCGGTACCACCAGCTGAGAGTGAATGAGGGAAATATCCCGAAGATGGCGTTCAGATGTAGGTATGGACACATCGAGTTCATAGTCATGCCCTTCGGTGTTACGAACGCCCCGGCTGTGTTCATGGGGCTTATGAACTTCATCTTCCGGGAGTACATGGATGGGTTCGTGGTTGTGTTCATCGACGATATCCTGATCTATTCAAGGTCAGAAGAGGACCATGCAGAGCACCTGAGGATAGTTTCGGAGTTCCTCCGACATCATCAGCTCTATGGGAAGTTATCAAAATGCAATTTTTGGACACAAGAAGTGCACTTCCTCGGGCACATGGTGTCCGAGCAGGGGGTAGCGGTGGACCCATCAAAAGTTTAGGGGGTTGTTTCTTGGGAAGCACCCAAGAATGTGGCAGAGGTCCGTAGTTTCCTCAGGCTAGCAGGTTACTATCGGAGGTTCGTACCCAACTTCTCCCGAGTTGTGGGCACTTTGATGGCCCTGACCAAGAAAGACCAAGTTTTTGGATGCATTGAGTAGTGCGAGTCAGCTTTCAGCTATCTGAAAGAGAAGTTGGTTAGTGCCCCAGTGCTGAGATTACCAGAATAAGGGGTGGCCTATGAGGTGTTCTGTGATGCTTCAGGACAGGGTCTGGGATGTGTGTTGATGCAGCGACAAGGGGTGATCTCTTATGGGTCCAGGCAGCTACACCCCCATGAGTGTAATTATGCCACCCACTACATGGAGCATGTATTGGTCGGTTTTGTGCTAAATTTATGGCGGCACTACCTCATCAGGAAACTCTTTGTGGTCTTCATGGATCACAAAAGATTGAGGTATATCTTCTCCCAGCGGGACTAAAACTTGCGATAGCGGAGATGGGTTGAGTTCCTCCATGATTACGACTTCGAGATCTCTTATACTAAAGGCAATGGAAATGTGGTGGTCGATGCCTTGAGCAGGAGGATGCAGAAGGATGCGGTCTGAGAGTCGGTGGATGCATGGAAGGCAATGGAAGAGTTGGCTGCCTTACACCTAGATGCGAAGATGTATAGCGGTAGAGGCTGCCTATATCAGATGATAGTGCAATCATCTATGTTTCAACAAGTGGAGGAGTCTCAGTGGGGAGACCCAGAGTGCGAAGTGATGCGTGACCGGGTTGACCAGGTCAATGCTCCGGAAGGATGGGCATAGGATTGTCATAACCGAATGCTTTTCCAGAAAAGGGTGTTTGTTCTAAGAGTGATTCATGGCAAGGTTCTCAGTGAGTTCCACAACACACCCTTGGCGGTACACTCAGAAGTATCCAAGATGCAACAGGGACTGAAAGGATAGTTTTGGAGGCCCGGAGTGAAGCAAGAAGTGGCAGAGTTTGTGGCCAAGTGCTTAGTGTGTCAACAAGTGAAGGCTGAACACCAAGTTCCAGGAGGCCTACTACAGTCTCTAGATGTCCCCGAGTGGAAGTGGGATGACATCTCGATGGATTTCGTCATGGGACCACCCAAGGTCCAATGGGGATACGACGCCTTCTGGGTTGTAGTGGGTAGGTTGACAAAATCATCTCACTTTCTGGAAATCAGGGAGTCGAGTGTTGTGGATGCTTTGGCACGAAAGTACGTGGATGAGGTGGTGCGGTTTCATGGAGTTCTGAGGTCTATAGTCTCGGATAGGGATGCACGATTTACCTCGCGAGTCTGAGGAGGATTGCAGCATGATTTTGGCACCTAGTTACGACTTAGCACTGCTTTCCATCCCCAGACAGATGGACAAATAGAGTGCACCATCCGGTCCTTGGAGGATATGCTACGGACTTGTGTTCTGGACTCAGGAGGATTATGGGTATGACACTTTCCCCTGATAGAGTTCTCCAACAATAATAGCTACCACTCTACCATCGGTATGGCCCCGTTTGAAGCCTTGTACGGGAGGCCATGCCATTCACCTATGTGTCGGGCCGAAGTAGAAGAGGTATACATCCTTGGCCCGGAGGTGGTGCAGAACACGACAGACAAGGATCAGCTCATATGGGAAAGGATGAAGGTGGCCCAGGACCGACAGAAGTCGTATGCTAATGCCAGGAGGAGGCCCTTGGATTTTGAGGTTGGAGACCACTTTTTCTTGAAGGTCTCCCCTTAGCGTGGGCAGCGGAGGTTCAGCAAGGGGGGTAAGCTTTTTCCCAGGTTCATCAGAACCATCGAAGTGTTTCGGTGGGTCAGCGAAGTGGCTTATCAGCTAGCGTTACCACTGCCGCTACTGAGGATACATGATGTCTTTCATGTGTCCCAGCTCCGTCGGTATCTGCACGATGATTCACACATCCTTGATTGGGGTGAGTTGGACATCGAGGACAACGTGACTTTTGTGGAGAGGCCAGTGACGATCGAGGATCACAAAAAATGGTGCTTCATGGGAGAACCATTCCCTTCGTTCCTGTGTTATGGAGACATGGTGGGCTTGAGGAGAGTACATGGGAGAGGGAAGCACAGATGCGTACCCAGTACCCAGATTTGTTTTAAGTTTTGTTCCTTGTTGTGCCTGTTGTGGTAGAACGTTTTTTCCTTTTGGCTATGAAATGTACTAGTTTTCTTCCTCTGATTGTGTGTGAAAATCGCTGGCTATGGGGGAGGAGAGAACCCGACCCGTAATCAAAACGCATTAAGGTGGATGTGATTAAGCCCATGCGGGTGAGTCAGTGCCGCCCAGCGAGGATAATATCTTGACATGGGGAAGGAAAATCCCCAACCCTCACATGTCGGGGTAGTTTGACATGATATGTTTCTTGGTTCGTGACAAGAAGGTGTTCTTAGTTAACAACTAGTTTCACTCTTGAGAGGTATCTCTCGAGGTGGTTGTTCGGACCGGCCCTTTCCATCTGGGTTGTTTAAATTCTCGAGGACGAGAATAGTTTGAGAGGTACCTGATGTGATGACCTTGACACTCTTGGTCCTTCCCTTTTCCAAAATCCGGGTCCTAAAGGGGTGGCGTCTCGGTGAGACCGATCGGCACGACCAATTGGTGAGACCGATCGGTGCGACCGATTGGTGAGACCAATCGCCGTGACCGATCAGGGAGACCGATCGGCGTCACCCGGCCTTGTCGAGTTGTTTCCAGTAGCGCTCATTTTTACGCAAATAGGGTTTTAAACCCTATTTTGAACTGTTTGAGCGTGTTTTAATGACCCATAATGCACATAAGAGTTTTAATTAAATACATAATGAATTAATGAGTCGGTTTAAACCACCCGACCCACTTTAATGACGAGTGGGGCCGTGTTGTCAATCCACGACCCCCACGCCTTACGCGGTTCAGCATTTTTATCTCAACCGTCCGTGGCTCTTATAAACTAAGGGGTTGTCGTGGTTTCTCCTTTCCTCGATCGCAGCTTTTCACAAACAGCTTCTGGTGCATCGGGCGCGCAGCATCGTTATACATAAAGTTCTACGCCTGGCCTAAGCGTCGATCGTCGATCAAACAAGTAAGGAATTTCTCCTTCGCCTGTCTCTTTTGTGTATCATGCGGGGTGGGCATGATTTTGTTTCTGTAGAACTGGTTGGACCGAACTTAATGAAGATAATAAACGAAGTTCTAAATAATGAAGGGGAAGGGGTTGTAATTGTTGTTTCTGCATTAAATTGTGATTATATTTCTGAGTTGTGTTGGCTTACACCTTCTGAAAATTCATGGCCGTTGGTGGTCTTTCCCTATGCAGTAATGAAACCATCGTATGTTTTAAATGGCTTGTTTGTGGTTGTAAACGCCTTCTGTGAAAAGTAAGTTGGTTAATCACGTAAACCTGGCTAATTTAATTGAAATCCCCAGGATCAATCCTTCTGTGCTAACCCCCGGTTAAAACACTCGAAAATTGAAATCATGGAGTGTGCATAATATTTTAAATCTGAAAATATCGGCAAGGCACTGCTTAGTGTTGGTGACAGTGGTTTGGTTGTTTTCTTTCACGGGCTGGTTGCTGGAGATGTGGGAAGGGATGAGATCCCCTATCTTTATACTCTTGGTGGTTGTGTGAATTCGAGGATGGGATCCCCTGTTGGTATGGATTCGGTGGTTGTGAGTTTTACAACCGGGTGGGTACTTGATTATATCACGAATTGGGGTGGGATCCTCTGTTGTTGAGAACCGGGTGTGGGCGTTATGGTTGATGCTTGACTGTTTGCTTTCCTGGACTTATGCCTATGCTTAATAGTTGCCCAGTAGTGCTTAAAATTAATTAAACATTATCACTGAACATGAAACAAGAATGAGACAAATGGGTTTTGTTGGCGAAAGTCGTGAATTGGGTCTTGGACGCAGTGGTGTTGTGTTCTCTAGGCTGGTTAGAAAAACCTAGGCTTTGGGTGAGTGCTTGTTACCTATATCTATACTTGTAGTTTTGTGTTTCTTATTCGCGCCCACCCAAATTGAGCACTTAGTGCCGAACACCCCCATTTCATGGGGGAGGGTGTTTTTCCGAACACTATTCTTAGTGGCTGGTTATTAGCTCCTTTTCTGCTCCCTTTCTCGGATAGCCCAAGTATCTTTGGATTGGCTGTGATGGCCTGAGGTACATTTTTAGCCCAAGAACCTTTGGGCGGGGTAGTGTGGCGGTTGGCCAGGTGTGTGCGGCAGGTGGTTTCCCATGTGTCTTCGGGATGAGGCCCAGGTGTCTTCAAGCGTGGCAGTGGATCCATTAGCCCAGGTGTCTTCGGGTGTGGTGGTGGTTGTTCTGGGATAGGTGTTTGTAGGCGTGGTTATGTGTGACAGTTATGGCCCAGGTGTGTGCGGCCGGGATTCGGCAGTGGGACTGCGTGCGGTTGTGGCCCAGGTGTGTGCAGGCGGGTGTGGTAGTGGGACTGCGGTGAGAATGGCGGGATTGGTCCGATGCATAGGATGTCTCAATAACCTGTGGTAAAGTGGTGTGGGGTACCCAAACATCGATGAGCTATTATTATATATTTTACTTGACTTGCGTTATTTGGGGAGTGTGCCTTGGTGAGGCTTGGGTGGATAGTTTACCTTGTTAGGTGTTTGGTTTACTTCTTTTCTTATGGGACTTTAGCACGTTCCCCCACTTGTGCACGAGAGTATTTGGTTTTCCCTACTGAGTGTACTTGTATGCTCACCCTACGTATATAAAACAGTTTTCAGGTTTTTAGGAGGACTTCGAGGATCACGCTGGACCATACTAGCTCGGACCTTTGGGGTAGTTGCAGTTGTTGCTTTTCTTCTTTGGTACTTACCATTGTAGTCACCTTTTGTACTTTGTGGCTTTACTTTTGGAACATGCATGTGGGAATGTTTTACTTTTGGCTTTACTTTTCTTTTACCTTGGGGTTGATGAGTTTCATCATCTTATCTCTCGATCTTATAAAACAAAAAGGGGTAATGCCTTCCATTTGTGAGAAATTTCTATACCCTTGGTGCTAGTCGCCACTCCGGGATCTATTGAAGGTGGGACGCGGGGGTCATTAGCTCTCCTTCAACATAAAAAAGGAATGGCCTGAAAATCTACTAACCCTTCTGTCCTTTTGGTGAAGGCGAGTCATGACAATTTACCACAATTAAGGTCAAAAAGGGTTTACCTGGGGTTAAACTAAAAAGAAAAGGGTTATAAATGACTCAAAACATATCTAAAACCCATTGGATATCCATATATCAGTATTATATCTTCTAGGATTGATAATTTTCCATTTCATATCTTTATTTCATGTAACAAATGTCATTACACATTTTTCATTTAAAAATTTACAAGTATGCCACTCAACACACTTATAAAATGCCATCCCTTATCCTCTCATTTTAAAACATCAAAAAAATAGATACAATAAGAAATTATTAAATGTCATAATTAATTCATATATATAATCTTATAAGACTTAATTTGGCCATTAAGTAAACTTATGAAACCTTTTGGTTTAATGAAAAAGAAGTTGTCCGAAAAAGTGGTAACATCCCTAGTTAATCCATTTATTTTAATTATTTATTGACATAATTTAATTATTATTAAATCATTATCATATAAAACTATCAATATATTATATATACTTAGATGCTTTTATGTTATATTATTTACCTAAAATCATCTCTTATTCCATCATATGGATTATGAAATCATCATTCGTGTATACGGCGAACTATCACGTCACGAACCAATGTCATTAGTTTTTACATTTCCACCCATCATGGATGGCTATAATGATAGATTTACTATTTATTTATGATATTTATAATAATATTATTCTTATAGAATCATTATATTACATGTTACATCTTACATTCAATTCTATGGGAATAGAATAATGTCCTCGTGTTTACGGTGGACTACTGGCATGAAAAGAAATGTGACCCATACACACCATACATGGAAGGTAATAAAGATGATATTGATGTAAATATGTGATATATATAACATAAAAATAGATCTATTATTTAATTTTTTATTTATCTTCTTATTTTATTCTTTCAATAAAATCGAATAAACATTCAAGATTATGTATGGTTTACCGTATCTATGAACAATGTATTTCATTTTATAACTATAAATCCTTTGGATCAATATGAAAATATATATATTGAATATATATTATATTTATATCATGATTAAAATTCATGATTTTATTGAACTGTGATCAATGTAATGGGACCAAAATTTACAAATGAAAACATTCACCAAATGAAAAGCAGATATTTCCCAAAACATTACATTGACATGGAATTATTAAGAAATGGGTAATAAAAGGTCGTAAGTAAATAATATATGATATTATATATAAAAAAAGTCAATTTATAAATTTATAATAATATTATATTTATTATACCGGGGGGTTGAACGTGGAAAAAGAATTTGTGAATTACGGTAAAGGAATTATGTGTCACTTTATACTTTCATGATACACAAGTCATAGTCAGCATATATTTCTTTTATATGGGCTATATAATTCCCATGAATGTATTTTATATGATATACCATTCATGGGGTTAATAGTTCAAATAATACTAAAGCGATATTGGATTTTGTTTTGTCTTAATTTTCCATCATTGAGATATATGTTGTGTTATGCACCTATATTATTTTATGATGTGTATATTTTCATGGTGTTTTTAGCAATAATAACCCATTTAATAATTTCCCCATTAAAAATGAAATATAGTAGTGACCACTAGGTTGTCTCATGAGGAGGTTTCTAACTAAATTATCAAATCATCACATTATTATATTTTTATTAAATTTCAAATCTAGAAATGGGGATATGAAATGAGTTAAAAATTTTAAATTAGATAAGAAAATATTAAAATAATATGTATACATTATTTATTATAAATTATAAAAAAATCAGTTTAAAAAAATCTAATGAAGGAAATGGTGAAAAACATGGATCTTCAGAAAAACTGTTAATCATTATCTAAATGAATTTTTTAATTTTATTTATTAGGGTATAAGAAAAAATTACAAATAGTTAAATTAAATAGAAAACATATTAAGACATTTAACATGGGTTTTTATCCTATTTTGAATGTGATACGACTAACCGAAGACCCTTGAAAAACCAAAATAAATTATACTAACTATGCTCAATTAAGATACCTAAAGTAAATAGATTTAAAAAATTATAATAACAAATTTGTATTAAAAATTTGATGACATAAAAATATTAATTTATGAAAAATAGAAATCATGAAATACAAGTACCCTATTTATTCATGAAAAAAAATCTAGTACAAAAACAAGGGAAAACATGGAACATAAAAATCCTTAAAGAGAAGTGTCATCAAATCTCTAATTCCCAGTACCAATTGGTGTCTATATATTAATGGATTAATTATAATCAATTTAACACATATTATCTATATTATATTCAATAGTATAAAAACCTCATTAAATCCAAAAACAATTGATATAAATATAAATTTGAATGTAATGGAAAAATGGGTTGAAAAATGTTTTATCTGGAACCTGTCCACTTAAATATATTCTACAGTTTGGCATAATTAGCTTCTAAATCATACTAAGTTATCTTCATAAAATTGTCTGTCACTTTTTACTTATTTCTCTCTATAAAAAAATTATCTCCTTTTCAAAAGTTTTGAAAATGTTATAGGTGGCTTAATGAGGAGACATTTTTATGGATGAAGTGTCCCTTCAACTTCCACTATTTTCATGATGCACTTGACCATATTAATGATATCATTTAAAAAATTTATCTAATTAATATATTATAATTTGGGGCATATCTATTTTCCATGGATACTCTCTTTATTCATACATTTGTGTGCCGAGTTATGTATCATTTATTAATGGAGTACCCGTTCGAAAATCAATTTTCCAAATTGAATAAATTTTTTGGGCATCCAAATGGTCGATTAAAAACATATCTAGGTTGGAACTTATAAATCCCATAAAAAAGGGATCATCAATAAGATAAAAAATTAAACTAGTTCATAAATAGTTTTTCCAAAAATATAAAAATAATGATTAACTTTTAAAATTACAGAATTAGGACATTTTAACAATTTATCTCAAAACACATAAATTTTAAAAAAATGATGCAGTTTCACATGTAATGACAAATTTATTGGGGTGACATCATTTAAATTAAAATAATAAATATTTAACATATTATATCTATCAATTCCCCCACATTTAACATTTTTTATCTAATATAACTGAACACTCCATATAATTTGGCAATGAAAATTCAAAAAAATATGTGAATGAAAATATAAAGCTTAAAATCATGTCACCCAATATATAATTCCCCTTAAATAGATTAAATTTAAAATTATTCATTATTTTCCTTCATTAAATTAACATTTCCTTTATTCCACCTTAAAAAATTAAGTCTACCTCATTTTTTCCCTCATAATACATGACTTTGGTTTTGAATAGTGTTGTTTCATCCTAATAAATGCAAGGGTCACCATAGGCATAGAAAATTTATGAATCTCCACCTCGTTGAGTAAAATAGTTGTTTAAATATTGTGGAAAAAAATAATTTTTTTCAGAGTATTTTAATTTTGTGTGTTTCAATTTTATAACATTTTGAGGTAGAAATAAATGTTTTGGCTCTTTGTTGAGGGAAGATTGCATGATTTATATATTCAATTAAGAATGATATTATCATCTACAAAAATATAATAAATATATTTCATAAAAACCCACAAAATATTCAATTTAACATCAATTTCACACCATTGTTTTTCTAAAATATCATATTTTTTCCATTTCATTATCTAAAATGCATAGTTTTTTATTTTTCTATTTCGAAGATCAATAATGGAACAACATACTTTTCTTTAATATCCCTAGATAGGTACAAATTTATTTTTTAAATTTTTATATCTCTATAATATTATTTTCTTTCTGCTCAAAATTAGACAAAAATGAAGTAGGAAATAACATTGTATCTCCCCCACACTTAAGGTTTTCCAAAATCAAGCAATGTACTTTAGGAGTAGGTTGGATTGAGAAATTCACCTATAATGTTGCAATATGACAGGAAGTACATGGATAATATGGGCTCAGAATGATAAAATATAATTCTAATACAATAATAGAAAGGATTATTATATAAAATGGGGATTTTAATCACAAATAATCCTCCTTAAAAATTTGGAACATAAATCCATTAAATCCCACAAGTTTTTATATGAAAATGGAATATTATGATTAAAATTAGAATTTGTTTTTTTCAATCAAAAGGGAGGAGTGGATGTAGAGAAGATAAAAATATGGTTTATAATAATTGAATTAAAGTGATATTAAATATTGGAAACCATTAATTGAAATAAATTTAGAATTGAAACATCATTCCATGAATTACCTCAAGTTGAATTTAGAAAAATGTACATTTCAACAATAATTTATGTTCAATTTCATGAATAAAGTTTGTTCTTTTCATTAAAAGAAGTTTGAAATGCAAAAAAGAAAATTAAATTAAGGATAAAGAGTTTTTTTAACATAAGGTTTTAAATAAAACAAACAAACTATTAATTGAAACAAAAAATTTTAAATGAAAACAAAAAATTGTAATTTGAAATTAAAAAACAAAAAACAAAAATATAAAAAAAAAACCTCACCCGTAATTATTTTTTCTGATGTTATCATATTGCATTATTATGTTAATAATTAATAAACATCAAGATAATACATAAAAACAAGTGGTAAGGAAAGACAAAACCAGATTTTTATTGACCTGTGAAAACTTTGAGATATACTCCTTGAAGTTCAAACTTCTAAACCTAAATGAAAAAAAGATCCTTTTTATTGAAATAAATTAAATAAGAGTAAAAATAAATTGAAAATAATAAGGCCTTAGTATAAACTCCAAGCGGTACAATGATTTAATAACACATAGTCAGGAAGGTCCAACTGATCTTCCCCAATTTGATGGTGGGTGTGGTTTCATCCTCATGAACTAGAAAAATGAAAATTTTCCAATATTATTCTTCTATAGAATCTTATAAAAGCACCATAAAGAATACTTGTTTAAGTTACCATAAAAAAATTGATTTTCAAATGATATCATGGAAGACAGAACAAAATATAAGGGAAACATCCCAAGAATTTCTCTTAATAACTAACCTATAACAGTAGTTAAATATCAGTATCAGGATATGGTTTATCATCAAAATAATATTCAAAAATTATTTCTTCTTTGAAAAAATGGATTGTTACATCTAAGATCATGTGTATTAATGTACAATTCAGTTGGGTATACCATTCCTTCTTAAATTTCTTCTTTCATATCATCTTCATTTGAAAAAAAATTTCACAAAAATGAAATGTAAAAAAATATTTAGAGGGATAAATAGTTAAATATTTATTAGAAAAATAATTTGGAAAATTTGTATCAATAATTAT
The DNA here is from genome assembly GCA_963277665.1 of Viscum album. Taxonomy (NCBI): domain Eukaryota; kingdom Viridiplantae; phylum Streptophyta; class Magnoliopsida; order Santalales; family Viscaceae; genus Viscum; species Viscum album. Next base: position 1,772,050,670 of record OY728165.1, on the reverse strand, counting down.
GACATCTATCTAGGTACTATTAGGATACCGCTCTATTTGGGAAGTAATAATAGTTTTATTTAATGCGGGTAACTGTTCAAGATCCTACATATGCTATTAAAAAATTAATTGATCAAGTTTATATTACTCTATGGAAAAGGTTTCATACAATGGTTATAAATTTATAATTTAAAATAGGGGGTTTTACATGGAATTTCATTTTATAAAACGTCATTAGATTAATTATTCTAAGACTTTTGATTTTCAAATGACATATCAATGTATTAATTAGTGATAATTTCTTCTACTAAATTGGAAAAGGGGGATTCTAATTAATTTTTAAATTAATGAAAAAAATATTATTCAATATAAAATGTGAGTGGTAAAATATTTTCTATTTCTTAAGAAATATTTGATTCTTTAAATTATTTTAATTATTTTAAAGATGTTGAATTAATTTGAACATGTTTGATTATTTCTTGAATCTTGGATGCTCGGTGTCGAAGAACCAAATGATTTTTTAGATAATGAAATTAGTTTATTGTATCATGAAATCATTTTATTTGAATTTAGAAATTAAAAATACTTCAGTACTAAACTACTCGAATCATTATTAATTAGGTCAAACATTGGAGTAGTCAAAATGAGTATCCATTTTTTAAACTATAAAGTAGTGGTTAAATTCCAAAAAATTCAGAAAAAATTTAAAAAACAAAAAAAGACTCCTTGTAATAGTGTAGATTTGAATGGGGGTTTCAATCCCATTACCCCATTTAATAATGCCCCTTTTAAAAATGAATTATATTAGTGACCACAGGTTGTCTCATGATAGGGATTCATACAATGTTTTTGAACTATCACTTTGCTAATTTCTTAATATTAGAACAAAAAATCGGAATTTTGAATGCGTTATAAAAAGTAAAATTAGGAAAAATAAATTAAATAATAAATATAGATTATTTATTAGAAACCAGATGAAAAATAGAATGAAAAAACTAACTAATGAAGGAAATGGTGGAAAAAAAATCTATCTTTGAATTCTACCATTATTATTTTCTAAAAAAAATTATCCAATTGTATTTATCATGGTACAAAAAAACAACTCAAGGGATACACCTTAATTACCTAGAGACCATATTTAAGGCCCCAAAATTAAATATTACTTAATATTGAATTAAATGAATAATTCACATTGAGGATCTTTTCAGGTTTATAGTTTTAGAGAATTAGGACATAACTGTTACATCTCAAAAGAATACAAAGTAGACACTTATACTAAGTTTCCATAGAATAAAAAAACTCTTAAAAAGAAACATGTCTAGTTTCATATTTTATAGAGCATGACATTCCCTTGATCCCATCCTTGACCCTATTCCACATTATGTCTTGTGAAAAACATTTCAAAAAAACATTGGGTGAGCATAAAAATCTTAGTAAGGGATACAAAAAGAATGAAAACTGTTAGTTTTTCAAACATCATGTAAACCATGTATACTTTATCAAAGTAATACCTTCACCTTCATGAAGTAGTAAAAACTCTTCACTAAATAAAATATCATTACTTAACCTTTTGTAACCAAAGGATTACCATAAAACCCATATAAATAACACATAACATATAAAGGTAACTTGGGACATAAACATACTTAAGTGGAATAACCATACGGTCAACTTCCACACATATCACTTAATGGAATATCCATACGGCCAACTTCCATACATACTTAATGGAATATCCATACAGCCGACTTCCATACCCAATGCATTGGAGGTTATAATGTAACCACCCATCCTGGTATTCACGACACCACCCGTCATATGGTTTATCACATAACCACCCGTCAAAAGTCCAAGTAACAATATAAAGTCATAAGACATAAAACAAATAAAATGGAAAGAAACAATTTCCAAACTTTGATCACAATATTTCACTCAAAGATATTGACATAAAAAATCCATAATAAAAACCATTTTCAATACCAAAATACATAAAAGAGTATATGGTATTTATTTCATTATAAAAACATCACGGCTTCTTAAGGAATCCAAAGACAAAATAATACTCGTGGCGGCAGAAAAGGTCGTTGTCACCATGTATGTTAAAAGAAACATTCCTTTTTGTCGTTTAGTAAAACTCTTTGTAGAAAAAATATTCCTTTTGTATAAAAATTAAAAGTCAAAGGGGTTTATACACCGTATAAAAGATAGCTGTGTATAAAACGGAATATGCCTCAATGAAAGGAGATTGAGACGAAGTCCCTTACAAAGATAATTATTAAATAAAATAGATCTATTATGTGTATTCACTATAAGTACACATAAATTAAGTAAAAATACAATATAGGACATAATAATATCATGACATAATTTGAAAGTAGGAGATTAACCCAAAGAACGAAAATTGGGCAAAGAAGTTCCCTTACCTCGGGTCCGACATTACTCGATCGTTCTTTAACATCATGAATAATAAAATTGAGTTAATTTCTAATTTCATAAGAACCTTCTTAAAGTTCATTATTACTTTTATGTCACTTATTATCATGTTATAAACATTATGTAATCATTTCAGTTAATAATGTTTGTTTTGTCGATATTTGGTTCTTAAGTCGAAAGTGGTCTTATTACATGTACATGTTGTTCGTGGTCAAAGGTTCTGTATATCCACAATTACATTCCTGATTTGGATATCATATATATCTTATATATCTATCATATACATGTATTTATAAAATCACATAATCATTTAGAGGTAAGAAATGAAATGCACCGTTCATGGAGACGGTAAGCCGTACGTACGCATGAACGCTACTTTCATTTCTATTCCATATTAATGGAATTAAAACTAAATGAGAGGTATGTATATTTTAATTCCTGAATTATATTAATCATTTAGATGTAACATACATCATATATATCCATTATATATATGTACTTATAATAGTACATTACATTTGGGGATAAGAAATGAAATGCACCATTCATGGAGACGGTAAGTTGTACGTACGCATGAACGCTACTTTCATTTCTATCTCATAAATTAATGGAATGAAATAATAATTATATAGAGGTATATTATATTTCTAGTATAACATCATATATAATAATTTTAAATCCATCCTTTATACGTCCCACATATGGCATTAACGAATCACATCACTTTGAGGTGGCGGTAGTCCACACTTCCTAAAATGAAATTATTGTGTTTACCCACAATGGAAAAAATAAAGGTATACAAAAAATGAAAAATAAAAAAGCATAAGGAAAACATATAAAAAATATATATCATATATAAATAGAGTGAAATCTTAATGGCCACCATTAAAGGTGTTTAAAAGAATATTGAACAATCATCGTTTCATGAGGCAGAAATTCATCAACCACAGAAACAGTGTGTTCTTTAACCATTAGATGTAGATGTGTGTAAGTGTAGCTCGAAATATTCTTATAAAAACATTATAGTATATTTAAGATACTGGAGTTGTTACAAAATAAATGAATAAAAAGAGTTTAGGGGGTTGGAGAAGAAAAATAAAACAAAATGACTCAAGTGAAGACATTACCTTAAAATCGGGTAACTCCCTTTGGTTTTAGCTCAAAGGCTTCCTTGGGAAGACTTATGCCCAAAGTGAGGCTTCAAGGAGTAAGAGAGGGATGTGTAGAGACAGAACGGACAGGGGTTAGCAGAGCCAAAGGCTTTGGAAGTGTGGGTAAGGTGGTATAGGTGGGGGCCTTTTATAAGAGGATAGGAGGGGCACTCTTGGAAAGTAAGGAAATGTTACTTTATTTTAGAATGAGTTTCAGATTTTAATTGTCCCAAATTGATGTGTTTCGAGGATAAGGTGATAAGGGTTCGATATCCACCCGTACAATAGGTTTTTGACATGTTTAGGTCTTATATTTTACATTATACTTCCATTTTATTTAAATCGTTAAATAATGAGGTAATCGCTGCATCATCATGGTGTCATAAAAACATTAATTTATATAATGTCTAAAAATTATAAACAAAATAATCTGATGTAGTAAATCTTTTTACCTTTTCAATGAATATTTATAGTCAAAAATATGATTTGTATAACCCCATGTAAAAATGGTTTTAGTAAAACTACTCATGTTTGTGTCAAATTTATTTTAACATTAAATAAAAAGATATTAATGTCATTTTCCAACTAAAGTAGATTCATGGGGTCCCCACGATGACCCATGTATTTTATTGGTCTTCCATGACACATAAAATGAGGTTAGGACATGTGTCAAGTTCATTTAATATTATTACAACATTATTTTTACCTGAAATTACACTAATTACCTCTAATCGTGATTAAAAATTTAATTAGTTACTATTCACCAAAAAATTATTTTAATCCCATTGACCCATATATTACATCTTAATGACAACAATGAATGTTGGATTTTTGAAATTCAAAACACAGAGGTGGTAAAATTTCATTTAAACGAAAAATCAGTTTTTTAAGTACCACTAAGTGGTTTCACTATTCATCAAAAATTGATGTTTTTCAGAAAAATACCAAAACATCACCCTAAGCTATATTTTATATTCCAAATTCAAAAATAGAGTCCCTTTTACAAAATTCAAAACATATAAGTTGTATTAATTAATTTAATAATTAATTCCCGCTGTCAGAGCAAATAGCGTGTTTTTATGAAACAATAAGTATCAAAATATTGACACTAGTTTAAGTCCGATTTCAAAGTGAAATTAATTCAAACGACCACTATTGGATTTAATGGTAAAAATATATTCTAATTTCACTTTAATACCAATTAAAAATAAAATAAAATCATATAAATAAATTATATTAAAAAGAGGTTTTGAATTAAAATACAACATTTTACACTATTCATTAAAAAATGAACTTTATCGGAAAAATACCAAAAATTTACACAATGTAAATTTTGATGTCCTGATTATAAAGAAGAGTTTTATTTGGTCCAATAGAATTTATAAGAGTGAATAAAACTATATTTAATGATGGTTCTAAATCAAAAGGCGATAAGTGAACCTTAAGTGGAAACTAGGGCATATATGCCTAAAATTGAATTCTTTTCGTATTTTAAGCCTTTATCTTTTATTGGATAAATATAAAAACATTTAAAAACATATATAATCATATTTAAGTTATTTCTATCCATTCCCTCCAATACAACGGCTGTGTGTTAACTACCATTTAAAATAAAATTATTTTATTACTAGTGTGCAACGTAAGATTTCAAAGAAACTCTTTGTTGCGTATCGGGTACTCTGTCAAACATAGCAACCCCTTTAAGGTAAAATTAATATTTCAATTCTCAAATATTAATAAATATGAAAATGTGTTACTCTTTATTTACCTGGGATGTTACATCCTTCCCCCCTTTTGGGAATTACGTCCTCGCTATTTTATTCACTTATCAAAATAAGTGGGGGTATTTATCCCTCATAGCATTTTCAGATTCCCACGTTGCCTCTTCAACCATATGGTTTTTTCACAAAACCTTTACCTGGTGAATTACCTTATTTCGCAACACTTTCTCTCTTCGGTCAAGAATCTTGACTGATTGTTCTTCATAAGAGATATTCTCTTCCAACTAAACTACCTCTGGGCTCAAAACATGAGATGGATCTGGCATATACTTTTTCAATATCGAAACATGAATAACATTGTGTACCTAAGATAAACATGGAGGTAAAGCCACTCGGTAAGCAACTGATCCAAATTTCTCCAGAATTTCATATGGTCCAATGAACCTTCGACTCAGCTTTCCTTTCTTACCAAATCTCATCACACTTTTCCATGGAAAAGCCTTGAGAAAAACATGATCAAATACCTTGAAAGATAGATCCCTCCTCCGGTTATCTGCATAACTCTTCTACCTGCTCTGAGCTATTCTCATGTGTTTCTGAATAAACTGAACTTTTTCTGCCATCTCTTCTACCAATTCTGGTCTCATCAGCTTCCTTTCACCCACTTCATCCCAAAATGCTGTTGTTTGACACCGCTTCCCATATAATGCCTCAAATGGTGCCATCTGTATTCTGGAATGAAAACTGTTATTATAAGAAAACTCATCCAATGAAAGATGTTGGTCCCAACTTCCCTGATAATCCATCGAACAAGCTCGTAGCATATCCTCCAAGGTCTGAATTGTTCATTCTGACTGCCCATCTGATTGGGGATGAAAATTTGTACTAAAATTTAATTAAATACCCAACGACTTCTGAAGGCCTTTCCAAAAGTTAGAAGTAAATCTGGGATCACGGTCACATACAATGGAGAGAGGAAATCCATGTAACCTGACTATCTTTTTATGATACAAATGGGAAATTTGATCTAGGGAAAAATTATATCGTATATCAAGGAAATGAGAAGATTTAGTCAAGCGATCAACAATAACCCAGATTGCATTATTACCTCTAGATGTATTCAGTAATCCCATGACAAAATCCATGGATATATTTTCCCATTTTCACTCTGGCACTGGTAAAGGCTGAAGCATCCCTTTCGGTAACTTCCGCTCTGCTTTAACCTGCTAACAAGTCAATCACTTCACAGTAAAATCACCAATATCCCTTTTCATTCCATCCCACCAGTAATACTCCCGCAGATCTCTGTACATCTTATTACTGCAAGGATTAACTGAAAACGGGGAACTATGAGCCTCACATAACAACTCATTCTTCAACTGTGAATCACAAGGCACACATAATCTCTTCCCAAACCTCAAAACACAATCATTATCAATGTTGAATTCAGGTAACTTACCCTTCTGAACTGGCTCTACCTTTTTCTGCAACTCACTGTCTTGCTTCTTTGCTGTCTTGATTCTATCTGATAGGGAAGATGTCACGGATACCTAAAACAAAATAGAAGTACTTCCTACACAAAAAACTTCCATTCCAAAGTTCATCAAATCAAAAACCAAAGGATCTCGTTCCAAACACATCATTGTTAATGAAGCATTACTTTTTAGACTCAAAGCATCAACCACTTTATTGGATTTTCCCGGATGGTATTGAATTGTACATTCATAATCCTTGATTAATTCCAGCCATCTCCTCTGTATCATGTTCAATTCCTTCTGAGTGAATATATACTTTAATCTTTTGTGATCAGTATATATTTCAAAATTTACTCCATACAAATGATGCCTCCAAATTTTTAAAGCAAAAACAACAGCAGCTAATTCCAAATCATGTGTTTGGTAATTTACCTCATGAGTTTTCAACTGAAGTGAAGCATAAGAAATTACCTGATTATTCTGCATAAGGACACAACCAAGTCCCTTCAATGAATCATCACTGTATATAACAAACTCACCATTCTTGGAAGGATGTGCCAAAACTGGAGCCTTCACCAATCTTCTTTTTAACTCCTGAAATCAATCATCACATTCTTTTGTCCAGATAAACTTAACACCCTTTCGAGTTAGCTTAGTCATTGGACTAGATAACCATGAAAAAATTTCAACAAACCTTCGGTAGTAACCTGCCAAACCAAAGAAACTATGGATCTCGGTTACATTTGTGGGTCTTGGCCATTCTTCAACAACTTTTGTTTTAGCAGGATCAAAAGTTATGCCATCATTTGAAACAATGTGACCCAGGAAGGAAATTTTTTCTAACCAAAACTCACACTTGCTAAATTTTCCATACAGTTTCATTTCTTTTAAGGTTTGCAAGATAACCCTTAAATGACTTTCATGCTCCTCTTTACTTTTAGAAAACACAAAAATATCATCAATAAACACAACCTCCATTTATCACCTGATTTAACTGAGCCATTAGTGCAGTAAATTGCTCAATTCGGATTCCAACCATCTCTGGTTGCTGATTCGAAAGGTCATTATACTCTGTATGCCTTCCTAGAAAAGATGCTTTGTTTCCTCAATGGAAAACCATTCTTATCACAGAAATATCTTAGGTGAAGAAACATGGTAATCTTTAAATGCTATATCATTTCAGTCATACCATAAATTAACTTATAATTTAACAGTTTTCTAACTCCTAACATTGTCTAAACCGACCTCTGATACCAACTATAAGGCGCCAACCTTAAACATTACTTAATATTGAATTAAATGAATAATTCACATTGAGGATCTTTTCAGGTTTAGAGTTTTAGTGAATTAGGACAAAACTGTTAAAGAAACATGTCTAGTTCCTTGTTTTATATATCATGAATTTCCCTAGATCGCATCCTTGACCCTATTCCACATTAAGTCCTATGAAAAACATTTCAAAAAAACTTGGGGTGAGCATAAAAATCTTAGTAAGCGATGCACAAAGAATGAAAATTGTTAGTTTTTCAAACATCAAGTAAACCATGTATACTTTATCAAAGTAATACCTTCACCTTCATGAAGTAGTAAAAAATCCTCACTGAATAAAATATCATTACTTACCCTTTTGTAACCAAAGGATTACTATAAAACCCATATAAAGAACACATAACATATAAAGGTAACTTGGGACATAAACATGCTTAAGTGGAATAACCATACAGTCGACTTCCACACATATCACTTAATGGAATATCCATACGACCAACTTCCATACATACTTAATGGAATAGCCATAAGGCCGACTTCCATACCCAATGCATTGGAGGTTATAACGTAACCACCCGTCCTGGTATTCACGGCACCACCCATCATATGGTTTATCACGTAACCACCGGTCAAATGTCTTAGTACCATTATTATATCATAAGATATAAAACAAATACAATGGAAAGAAAAAATTTCCACACTTTGATCACAATATATCACTCAAATATATTGACATAATAGATCCATTATAAAAACCATTTTCAATACCAAAATACATAAAAGAGTATATGATATTCATTTCATTTTAAAAACATCACGACTTGTTGAGGAATCCAAAGACCAAATAATACTCGCGGCGGCAGAAAAGGCAGTTGTCACTGCGTATGATAAAAGAAACATTCCTTTTTGTCATTTAGTAAAAAGCTTCTTAGAAAAATATTCCTTTTGTATAAAATTTAAAGTCAAAGGGGCTTATACACCGTATAAAAGATAGTTCTGTATAAAACGGAATATGCCTCAATGAAAGGAGATTGAGACGAAATCCCTTACAAAGATCATTTTTAAATAAAATATATCTTTTATGTGTATTCACTATAAGTAGACATAAAGAAAGTACAATTACAATATAGGAAATAAAAATATCATGAAATTATTTGAAATTAGGAGATTAAACCAAAGAACGAAAATTGGGTTAAGAAGATCCCTTACCTCGGGTCCGACTTGACTTGATCGTTCTTTAACGTCCTGAATAATAAACATGAGTTAATTTATATTTTCTTAAGAACCTTCTTCAAGTTCATTATTACTTTTTTATCACTTATTATCATGTTATAAACATTATGTAGTCATTTATGTTAATAATGTTTGTTTTGTCGATATTTGGTTCTTAAGTCGAAAGTGGTCTTCTTACAATTACATGTTGTTCGTGGTCAATGGTTATCTATATCCAGAATGACATTCCTGATTTGGATATCATATATATAATATATATCTGGCATATACATGTATTTATAATATCACATAATCATTTAGCAGTAAGAAATGAAATGCACCGTTCATGGAGACGGTAAGACGTACGTACGCATGAACGCTACTTTCATTTCTATGTCATATTAATGGAATTAAAACTAAATGAGAGGTATGTATATTTTAATTCCAGAATTATATTAATAATTTAGATGTAACATACATCATATATATCCATTATATATATGTACTTATAATAGTACAATAAATTTGGGGATAAGAAATGAAATGCACCGTTCATGGAGACGGTAAGCCGTACGTACGCATGAATGCTTCTTTCATTTTTATCTCATATATTAATGGAATGAAATAATAATGATATAGAGGTATATTATAAATCCAGTATAACATCATATATAATAACATTAAATCCATCCTTTATCCATCGCACATATGGCATTAACGAATCACATCACATTGAGGGGGCGGTAGTCCGCACTTCCTAAAATGAAATTACCGTGTTTACCCACAATGGAAACCATAAAGGCATACATCAAATGAAAAATACAAAAGCATAAGGAAAACATAAACATAATATATATCATATATAAATATAGTGACATCTTAATGGCCACAATTAAATGTGTTTAAAAGAAGATTGAACAATCATCGTTTCGTGAGGCAGAAATTCGCCAACCATAGAAACAGTATGTTCATTAACCATTAGATATAGATGTGTTTAAGTGTAGCTCTAAAGATTCTTATAACAACATCATATTATATTTAATATACTGGAGTTGTTACAAAAGAAATGAATAAAAAGAGTTTAAGGGGTTGAATAAAAAAATAAAACAAAAAGACTCAAGTGAAGACATTACCTTAAAATCGGGGAACTCCCTTTGGTTTGTGCTCAAAGGCTTCCTTGGGAAGACTTCTGCCCAAAGTGAGGCTTCAAGGAGTATGAGAGGGATGTGGAGAGACAAAATGGGAAGGTTTTGGACGATCTAATGGCTTTGTAAGTGTTGGTAAGGTGGTAGAGGTGGGGGACTTTTATAAGAGGAGAGGAGGGGCACTCTTGGAAAGTAAGAAAATGTTACTTTATTTTAGAATGAGTTTCGGATTTTAATGGTCCCACATTGCTGTGTTTCTAGGATAAGGTTATAAGGGTTCGAAATCCACCCATAAAATAGTTTTTTTACATGTTTAGGTCTTATATTGTACATTATCCTTCCATTTTATTTAAATCGTTAAATAATGAGGTAATCGCTGCATCATCATGGTGTCATAAATAATTTAATTTATTTTATGTATAAAAATTATATAAAAATTACTCTGATTTATTAAATCTTTTTTCCTTTCCAATTAATATTTATAGTAAAAAATATGATTTTTATAACCCCATGTAAAAATTGTTTTAGTAAAACAACTCATGTTTTTGTCATTTTTATTTTAACATTAAATAAAAAGATATTAATGTCATTTTCAAACTAAAGTGGCTTCATGGGGTCCCCAAGTTGACCCATGGATTTTATTAGTTGGCTGTGACACATCCAATGAGGTTATGACATGTGTCAGGTTCTTTTCATATTATTACAACATTATTTTTACCTTAAATTACACTAATTACCTCTAATCGCGATTGAAAACTTAATAAGTTACTATTCACAAAAAATTATTTTAATCCAATTGAACCACATTTTACTTCTTAATGATAACCATGTATGTAGGATTTTTGAAATTAAAAACACAGAGGTGTTAAAATTTTATTTATACGAAAAATCGGATTTTTAAGTACCACTTAGTGGTTTCACTATTCATCAAAAATTGATGTTTTTCAGAAAAATACCAAAACATCACCCTAAGCTATATTTGATATTCCAAATTCAAAAATGAAGTCCATTTTACAAAATTCAAAACATATAAGTTGAATTAATTAATTTAATACTTAATTCCCACTGTCAGAGCAAATAGCGTGTTTTTATGAAATAATAAGTATCAAAAGATTGACAATAGTTTAAGTCTGATTTCAAAGTGAAATTAATTCCAATGACCACTACTGGAATTAATGGTAAAAATATATTCTAATTACTCTTTAAAACCAATTCAAATGAAAATCTAATCATATAAATAAATTATATTAAAAAGAGGTTTTGAATTAAAATATAACATTTTACATTATTCATTAAAAAATGAACTTTATCGGAAAAATACCAAAAATTTACACAAAGTAAATTTTGATGTCCCAATTCTAAAGAATAGTTTTATTTGGTACCATAGATTGTATAAGCGTGAAAAAAAACTATATTTAATGACGTTTCACCATCAGAAGGTGATAAGTGAACCTTTAGTGAAAACTAGGGCATATACGCCTAAAATTGAATTCTTTTCGTATTTTAAGCCTTTATCTTTTATTGGATAAATGTAAAACCCTTTAAAAACATATATAATCATATTTTAGTTATATCTATCCATTCCCCCCAATACAACGGCTGTGTATTAACTACCATTTAAAATAATATTATTTTATTACTAGTGTGCAACGTAAGATTTCAAAGAAACTCTTTGTTGCGTATCGGGTACGCTATCGAACATAGAAACCCCTTTACGGTAAAATTAATATATCAATTCTCAAAATATTAATAAATATGAAAATTTATTACTCTTTATTTACCTGGGTTGTCACTCCATATTCATACCTCAAATATGGTTTCCAATCCTCTTATTAATGTTATCTAATTAACCAAAGACCTCTGAACAACCAAAGCAAATTTCACTCACAATTCTTAAGGGGGAGACATCACGCAAAAAAATTAAACAATGGGAATAGATAATTTATATTCTAAATTTGAACATATATCCATAAGAATTTATAATAAATTGAATTCATGAAGGAAAATTTCCCTCATAATTGAAGAAAAATAGTTTCCAGGTAAATAGAATGGAAACCAGATAAAAGAACAAACTCAAAATGAAGTGTCATAAAGTCTATTAATCCAAAAACTATATGGAGTATTTCTATTAATAAATTAATTATATTGAATTAAATTCTTCTTATAAATCATATATTCCACAAAAAATCCTCCTTCAATCTTACCATCCTATTAAATAATGTGGACTGATAATAAAAAGGAAAAGGCGGTGGAATTTTTTTTGATTAGAATCAATCCCCTTGACTGTTTTTGATGGTTTTGAACCCATCCCATATGAATATTGTTTAGGTCTTTTAATTAAATTTTTATTATGGAAATTTAATTTACCCATAAGAAAATTTACATCTTTTTTACAGGTGGTTCAAATTTTATTATCACATTAATAAAGATAACTTTTTACTGCCAAAGTGTCTCTTCAAAATCCTTCATTTTCAAGCAACACATAACCATATTAATGAACAAATTTAAAACGAGTATTTAATTGTGAGTTGAAAAATCAATTCATATCTCTTTTACATGTAGAATAACTTCATTTGAAAATTTTTGGGGAAAGTTAATAATCATTTTTAGATGGACTAGAAATTATTTTTGGGAAATGCTTTTTGTATTTAACTGATTATTTGTGCATCTCAATGACCCATTCAAAAATTATCCCAGTTGGAAAATATAAATTCCATGATTAATGGGTTAAAAAATCGAACATCAGATCCTTTTGGAAAAATTTATTCATAAAATGCCAAACTGATGCAAAATTGATGAATTTTAAAATTGTGGAATTTAAACATTTTAGATCACAACACTTAAAAAAATGATGAAATTTCACTTATAGTGAAAAATTGATGTAGTTGAAGTCATTGAAATTAAAAATAAAATATATTCAAAATGTAATCTCTATCAATTCTCCGGCACTAAACACTTGGACTTCTGGACAAGTGAGCAGTCTAAATAAATTCCCAATAAAAATTCAAAACACTTTTCAATGAAAATATTAGCCTAAAGATAAATTAATACAACTTATCATGCCTATTAATGATATTGAATTCTATATTATTCATTATAATCATTAATTACAATACCATTTAATTTATTCCTCCATTAAAAATTATTCAAAACTCACATTTTTCCATATCATCAATTGATTTTGATTTTGAACAAATTTTTTCTCATCCAAATAAAGGAAAAGGTCACCAATGAAATTTCAAATTTATGAATCTACGCCCAGTTGAGTCATAATTGTATAAACCATGAGGTATTACAAGGGTTTTTTCTTAGTGTTTATGGTTTGTGTTTTTCGAATGTCAAAACATATGAGGTTGAGAGAGAGGGTTTGGAACCTTTTTGAAGTGAGAAAACATGATTTTATTTTTCACTTAAGCATTGTATGTTCCTCTTTCTTCATGGAAGGAAATTATCTTTAAAACATCATCGAAATGTATACCCCTAAAATCCCACAACATCAAAATTTCATTAGCAATTTTGTGTAAATTTCTTCCAAGAAGATCAGAATTTTTTTACTTAAATCTCTTGAATGAAACAATTTTTTTTCTTTGTAATCTCTTGAATGGAAGAAACTCATATTTCTTAAAATACTCAAATAAGCTCATCATTTTTTATAAAAAATTATATCTCTAGAACTAGATTTTTATCCACTCAAAAGTAACCCAACGTGATATATAAAATAACAAATAATCTCCCCCACACTTATGGTTTACCAAAATTATGAAATGTACTTGAAGAGTAGGTTGGATATTAAAACTAGATTATAATGTGGATATCTAACATGTAGTGAATGGATAAGAAGGGATCTCAAAAGTAAAATGTATAGGGAATTGATGAATAAAATAGTATCTTTATAAAAATAGTTCTTTCAATCGAAAATAAATTATCTCAATCATTTTAAACACTACTTCTTTAATGATTATTGGTTTTGATATAAAAAATAATGATTTGGTTAAAACAATTTTTATGGTTATGTTTTGAAGTCGTTGGGGTGTTTATTGTAAATAAGATAAAAAATAGGGATTATAAACATCTTAAGAATGGGATTTTAAATATTTTATTTCATTCCTGGAAAGAAATTTAGAATTTAATGGTCCTTTCATGAATTTTCACAATTTGAATCATGAAAAAACACATTTTAGAAATTATTTATGTTTATTTCTATGATTCATATATGTTTTTTTATTTAAAACTCTTTTAAATGTACCAAGGATATTAATTTGAAGTTCAAAAGTTATTCTAACAAAACAATTAAATTAAAAATATTGAAGAGAAGACTCAGAATTTGTAAAGAAAACTAATAAAGAATTCTGAATAGAAAAGATATTAAAATATAAAAAAATATAGGATATTCCTTCTCAATAATAATTTTTCAAATATGACCTTATATTTATTATTTTATATATGAATTTAAAATAATAATGATAATAAATGACCAAAACAGTCGTTAGAGAATGACAACATGTGGTTTATATTGAGCAGCGACAACCTTGTGCTCTCCTCTGAGAAGATAAAATATGAAACATACATGAAAAAAACCTAAATTTTATTGATAGTAAAAAAAGTAAAATAAATGTATAGAGAAGTGAAAAGAGGCTTCGTATAATATCCCAAGTGGATGCTATGATTTCATTATCCCTAGTAGGGCAGTTCCATCTAATAATCCCCAAAACAAATTATGGGTGTAGTTTCTTCCACATGAAGTAGAAAAATGTAATTTATCCCATATTATTAACATTAAAGAACATTTATAATCTCCAAATATCATATTTATTAAGGTTAACCTCAATGAATTTGATGTTCAAATGATGTTGTAGATGTTGCTACAAAATATATGGGAAACATAAAAACAATTACAAAGAAAAATCCTCCAATGGTTGCTGAATTTTAATCTCAATATGTGGTTCATCATAAATTTTATCTTAAAAATATTAATTATTTAAAAAATTACTTGGTACCATCATCCTCTTATAAAACAATGTACTCTACAATTGAGAACACCATTCTTTCTTCAATATTGGATTTCAATTCATATTAATTTGAAAAAATTTCAACTGAAATGAAATGGGAACTAAAACTATATAGAGAGAAAGAATTAACAATTAATTATAAAAATAATGTATAAAAAGTGGTTCTAGATCAAAAAAATCTCTATATGAAATTTATGTTTCCATATTTATTTGGGAATGGAAAATCGATGTATTAAAAGTGGGAAGTAGCTTAGGCTCCTCCATATACACATTAAAAATGAATGGGTTTAGTTTCTCAACATCTTTCTAAAATGATTCATACAATGGTTATAAATTTTCAAATTAAAAGCATGGAATTTCACATAAAATTCATTTTAAACAATGTTATCCCAATAAAATTCTAGATAATATTGATTTTTCAAAGACACATCAGTTGGTGAATCATTGAATATTTATTTATTTATGTTTGAAAATGGATATTCCAAATAATTTTTAAATTCACCTAAAAAAGGTTCTTCAATATAAAAAGTGAGTAGGATAATTATTTAAATTTATTCATCATATTTTTGAGCTTTTAAGTCTTTTAAAATTTTAACACAGTGGAAATAATTTCAATTTTATTTCTTAGTTATTGAATCATGGAAGCTCGGAGTTGAAGAACAAAATCACTTTGTTTGATCATGAAATTAGTTTATTAGATCATGAAATAATTAAAATTTTATTGAGTTTTTAAAAATTCATCATTACTATACTTCTCATATTGTTGATAATCAGGCTAAACATGGGAGTGGTCACTAGGAAAACCCATTTTTTGTTTTATTAAATACTCTAAATTAGTTGACAAAATCATAAAAATGTGGAATTTTTTAAAAAAAAATAGAAAACCACCCTAGGAATTGTGCGAAATTGAAATGGGTTTTTAGTCACATTACTAGAGTCTATAATTCCCTTTTTAAAAATACAGTATTGTAGTGGTCATAAGGTTATCTCTAGGGTAGGTTACAATCAATATTGCAAAACTATAACCTTGTTAATTTTTTTTGTTTAATGTTAGTAATATAAATGAGAATTTTAAATTATTTAAAAAATTATAATTTATATAATTATATTAAAATATGAAATCAATGTTAGTGATTAAAAATATGAATCCATCCAAACTATACAATACTAAATAAGGAAGAGGTAGAAAAAAATTGAACACTGAGCACACTATTTATCAATGTCAAAAGGAATTATCCAATTTTATATCATATGGTATACCTATATATCTCAATGGATACATATAAATTTTCAAAAAATTATATTTACACCTAAAACAGGTGTTATAATCCTCGTAGGAATGTGATTGGATTACTTAAAGACTACTGATAAATCAAAACAGATTACAGTCACTGTACTCATTGATGAGACCTCAGCCATAGAAATTTTAACAATGAGAATCTCTATTTTTTATTCATAAGTTTTAAATAAATCTATATTAATTTAGAATAAACTGAATTCATGAATGGAATTCAACCTATTCATTGAAGGTAAATTGTTCCTTGAGAAATACAAAGGAAAACAAAGAATAGAAAAAACTCAAAAGGGATGTGTACTCAGATATTCGATTCCCACCACCACATAGAGTATATAAATTCATGTATTGATTATATTAATTGTAATTATTCATCATCGACATATATGCACAATACAATCACCCACTTTCAATCCAATCATCATCTTAAACAAAGTGATGATTAGGATATTAATGGAAAAGGGGATAAAAATGTTCTATACAAAATATTTTTTCCCTATTATTTTCTACATTTTCTCACATTCTTGACTAAATAATGAATATGGGTCTTCATAAATTTTCCTCCATGTTTTTTTAATTACCCCTAAAAATTTTTTTCTCCTTCTGAAGAGTTTTGAAAAATTTATAGTTGGATTATTGAAGAGAAATTTTTACCTACCAAGAGTCTCTTCATCTTTCATTATTTTCACACAGAACATGACTATAATAATGAATTAATTTAAACCTGATATATGATTGATATATAAAAATTAAAGACCTATCTACTTTCTAGGTGGTATCACCTCATTTGTATATCTTTAGGCCAAGTTATTCTTCATTATTTTAAGGATAATTGATTTTGTCTGAAGAGTAATTTTCTAATTTAAATGATTTGTAGACTACTAACTTATTGATTCAAAAAATATACTAGATGGAGCATATGAATCCCATTAGATAAGATTTCATAGAAAATATAATTTAAAATGGTTTTTTAGAAAATTTTATTCCCAAAGCTCTAAAATGATGAAAATCTATTAAAATTCCATAATTATGGAATTTTCAATGTTTAGCTGAAAACACATCATTATTAAAAAAATGATGTAATTTTACATATAATGAAAATGTTGTGGAGATAAAATCATTATAATTTAATTAAAAAATACTTAAAAAGTTATATCAATAAATTCACTAATACAAATCCCTTAAATACCCAAACAATTGAGAGCTCCAAATAAATTTCTAGTGAAAATTCAAAATAGATATTAATGAAAATATCGAGATTGAAAATAAATTCACTGAAAATATCATGCCACTTAAATAGGTTAAATTATAAATTATTTATTATATTCATTAATTCAACTATAATTTCATTTATTCATCTATGAACAGTTATTCCATCCATTTTAAATTTCTATCTCGACACATGATTTTGATATTGAAAAATGATTTTCCCATCAAATAAAATTCAAGGGTCGCCATAGGAATGAATTTCTGTAAATATTCCCCAAGTTGAATTATTTTTTTTATAAATAACAAGGACTTATAAGTGGATGTTTCATGGATTTAATTTTGGTGGTCATATAATATAAATAAATTATAATTCAAAATGACATGGTTTGTATGTTTGTTGAAGAAAAGTTTTATGATTGCAGTTTTCACTTTATCAGGTGTTCTCCAATTTCTTTATTTCATAAAATAAACTCTAATACAACATCAAAATTTATTTCATGAAAATCCTAGAAAATCTACAATTCATTAATAATACCATTCTAATTTTTTCCCAAAAAATTTGAATTTATTCTATTTAAAATCCCAGAAAGGCACTGTTTTTTTCTCTTTATAAGCACTAGAAAAAAAATCTTTCTTTTCATTAAATGATCCAAATTAACACAAGATTATTTGTCGAAAATTATTTCTCCATAATTTAACATTTATATTATCAAAAGTTTCACGACATGATTTAGAAAATAAAATAGAATATCCCCCACACTTAATCATTACCAAAATCATAAAATGTACTTGAAGAGAAAGATTGATAAGGAAACTGGCTTATAATGTTGCTATGTGATAGGCAGTACAAAAACAATAAGGGCTCAAAAAATTTCAAATGTACAGGTAATGAAATAAAAAATAATAATTATCATAATAATTGATGATTTAAATCACAAAAAAAATTCAATAATTTTGAGAAAAACTTATTTAAAATTAATAGGTGTTGATATAAAAAAAGGTTTTTTATGTTCACTAACGAAGATGGTGGGGGTGAAAGTAAAAATGATATAAATAATTCATCATAATTATCATGAGAAATAATTTTTCAATATTAGGATTTAAAAATGTCATAGAATTTAGAATTAAATGGTATTTTCATGAATTTCAATAAATTAAATCCAAAACAAAGGACAAATCATAAATAATTTATGTTCACTTTCATGAAGAAAGTTAGTTATTTTCATTGAATAAATATTTAAATGAAATAAACTATATTTCAATGAAGCTAAAAAGTGTTTCTAACAAAAAAATCAAATAAAATACAAAAAAATTTGAAATAAGACAAATAATTTTAAAAGAAAACACAAAATATGAAAGTAAAAAAAAATTAAAAAATAAATCATGTATATTTATAAATATAACCAAAGTTATTCCTCCCCCATATAAATATTTTTCAATATCCTCATGTTAAATAGTTTAGATCAAAAGTGAATATCATGAAAATAATACATAGTATAAACATTTTGTAAGGAAAGACACAACCTAGTTTTTATTGAGCAGTGGCAGTCTTGAGCTATCCTCAAAGAAGCTGTAACTAGGAAACCTAGAAAAAAATCAAAGGAACTATTTTTTAAATAATAGGATGAAAAATAATTAAAATATAAGGTAAAATAGATTTGTTATGAACCCCCCAAGTGTGTTCTAGGACTTCACTATGCCTTCTCTGGCAGTTCCAGCATATCATATCCAATAATAAAGTGTGTATGGTTTCTTCCTCATGAACACAGAAAATGAAATTTCTATAATATTAATATTCCCAAAAAACATATAGAATATCCCAATACAGTATTACTATTTGTTACCCTCCAAAACATTGATGTTAAAATGATGTAGTAGCAGAGGTAACAATATAAAATTGAAACAAACCAATAATTTATCCTTAGAAATTAACCTACACTTGTTACTGGACTATAATATCTATATGTGGTTCATCTTTAATTTCATCATATAAATGATTTCTTAATTTAAAATTTATCTGTACAACCATATTTATGTTTACCAATGTACTTTTCAATTGGGAAAACTATTATTTCTCCAATTTTATATTTCACTTCATTTTCATTTTAAAAATAATTCCATGAAAAATAAATAAAAAATAAATCTATATAGGAAGAAATAGTTTAAAACATATTAGAAAAATAATCTAGAATATGTGGATCAATATTTGATATAACTCCCTATGACATCTCTTGTTCAGAATCAATTTTGGAATGGATACCAGTTGTATAAAAAGAGGGTAGTAACTAAAGTACACCCTTATTATCTTTAAAAATGAATAGCTCAAGTTTCAATTACACTTTGGCCAAGGATTTATAAAATGGTTTGGAATTTTTAAATTTTCAAATAGGGGATTTCATATGGAATATGATTTTCAACAAATTCATCCTAATAGTTTTTAAATGATTTTTATTTTCACTGGACTCATAAATCGGTGTTTCATTGATAATTTCCTCTGTAAAATTTAAAAATGTAGATTCCAAATAATTATTTAATTCACCAAAATATTTTTATTCAATAACAAAACATTATGGGATACAATTTTCAATTTCTTCATAATATTTTTGAGCTTTTTATTCATTCAATTTATTTAATGAAGGGTAAATAATTTCAACTTTTTTACTTAATTATTCAATCATTGAAGCTTGTTGTTGAAGCACAAAATAATTTGGTGGGATCATGAAATTAAATTCATGGAATATGAAATAATTTTAGTTAAATTTTATATTTTATTAAAATTCCATTACTAGACTCCTCAAATTTTTGATAATTAGGGACGACATGAGAGTGGTAACTATGAAAATCCATTTTTAACTCTATATTAGTGGTTAAAATAATAAAAACTCAAAAAAATTTAAAAACAACAGAAACCACATTGAAAATGATTCCAAAATGTAGTGGGAGTTTTAGTTTCATTACCCTAGTTAATAATTTCTAGTTAAAAAATGTAGTATTGTGGTTACAATGGGGTTATCTCATGAGGAGTTTATAGAAAAAGTTGTCCAGCTGTCACATTTCTAATTTATTATTGTTAAATGACATAAATAGAAATGGGGACATGGAATGAGTTAAAAAGTGTTAAATAATTCAAAATAAGATTATAATATGAAATATATGTTGGTGATTAGAAATTATATGTAAACCATACTTTAAAAAACAAAATAAAGAATTAAGTGTTGGGTAATATTTGATCTTTGAACAGTCCATTTACAATTTTATTAATGAATTAATAAATTTTATTTCATAGGGTGAACATAAATACCTCAATGGATATAAATAAATTAACATGAAACCATATTGTGACCTCATACATAGTTTTATATCCACTTATTAATGTGATCTGATTACCCAGAGACATCTGAGAAACCAAAGAAGATTACACTCACTATGATCAATGGATACACCTCACCTAATGAAATTTAAACAATGAGGATAATAAAATTATATTCATAAGTTGAGCATAAATCTAGAATATTTATAAAAAAATTAATTCAATAATGAAAATGTGACTGTTCATTCATGAAAAATTGTTTTCACATAAATAAAAACCCAAACAAAGAAAAACACAAAATAAAAAGATATATTTCTCATATATCCATTTTCCATAACCATAGGGACTCTATAACTTCATAAATTAATTATATTTAATGTAACTATTATTATAAATAAATTTCACTAGAATTGTACCCTCATTAAATCCACCTACCCTATGAAATAATGTGATGATTATAAAATAAATGAAAAAGGGGGTGGAAAATGTTCTATCCAAAATATGTTATCCTCGATGTTTTATATCATTTGTAACCCTTCCTAGCCGAATCATGTTGAGGTGCCATCAATTTTATTTTCATGCATGTTTTATTTCAACCAATATTTTTTATCTCCATCAGACATGTGGTTTGAATGTAATAGTTATATTAAAGAAGTGAACTTTTTTTTGATGCAGTTTCTACTGAACATCCTCCATTTGAATGTGGAACTTTACTATACTCATTAATACATTTAAACCTGGTATTTAATTGAAAAAGTAAAATTAGAGTGATACCTCTTTTCTAGGTTAAATCACCTAATTTTAAAATAATTGGAATGAGTTATTCATCATTTATTGAAGAAGAATTTTTTTTCAGGAAAATAGTTTTCCAATTTGAATTATTTTTAAGCCATCGAATCATCGGGTAATCACATATCTTAGTTAGAATATATGAATTCCATTAATAAAAAATTCTTATTTTTTTAATATCAGATTAGTTTATAAAAAATTATCCCCAAAACACCAAATTATTGAAAAATATTAAAATTCCATAACTAGAGAATTATCCTAATTTTTCAAAAAACACATCAATATTTAAAAAAATATCAAATTTCACAACTAAGGAAAAATTTATGGGGATTAAATCAATGAAATAAAGGTAAAAATATTGAAAATGTTAGATTTATCACATATATAGCCCCTTTGATATGTAATATCATCAATTTATTTATTCTCATGATAATTTTAGTTTCAATTAATTTTATTATTTCAAGTGGATTAAGATTCAATGTTACTAATGTGGTAAATGGTTTATATTAAAATCTCACTTTTCATCGTGTTTCTCATGATTCTAATTCCAATGATTAAATCATATCACATATCTAACAAGAGACTAATCATTTTCATATCCTATGGTAATATTTTGAGTATATATTTTTTCTATTAATTTTACTCTCCTTATGTACTCATTACTCATAAATAATGTTTCTAATTTAAGTTAATTTTAATTCTATCTTTAGTGAAAATTGTTTTATCTTCTTAACAATTATTTTCTAAAAATAATTTCAAAAAAATGCCCAATGTTTTCAGTTTTTTAAATGTCAGGAGGTTATTTTCTTCATGAAATTTTTTAAATTTATTTTTAATAATCCCATTATAAATTTCAATGTTTATTTAAAAAAATATTTCCAAAATATTTTATGTTTTGAAAAGGGGTATTCAATGTTTAAAGGTTATTTTAATCATAAAATTTTTTAAATATTTTTAAAACCTCATTTATAATTATTTTATAATATTTTTAAATAGAAGGATTTTAAAAATGATTTGTATGTTAAATATTGTTTTCAAAAGTGATAATGGTATTTTCTTCGTGAAATGTTTTAAATGATTTTTAAATATTCATTTATAATTTTCATGGTATTTTAAAAAAAATCAAAATATTTTATATTTTAAAAATTATTTTTCTAATTGTAATGATTTTTTTCATTAAGAAATGTTTTAAATAATTTTTAAATCTAATATTATTGGGTTTCAAGGTTATATTTAAATAAATATATTTTTAAAATTTTTTATCTTTTAAAAAGTGTTTTTCAAATTAGAATGGATATTTTCCTCTAGAATTGATTTAATTTTATATAAAGTTGCATTTTTTTTCAAGGCTATTTTCCTAGAATAGAGATTTAATATTTTTGTAATGATTTATTAATTTTTAAAAAGTGATTTTAAATTATGAGTTATCTTATTTTAGATGTGTTCCATGTGATCTTTTTAAATCATCTTTCATCAAAGGTAATATCCTTTTATGCGACTTATATATTAATACTGATATGATCTAAGGATACCATTATAATTATTTATTTAGATGGTTTATATTTATTGTGACATGATTTTTATGAAACATTTTTATATTCCTTGTGTTTTACCAAGATAAAATTCTTATGAGAAATGGTTTTGTTTTTTTGGGTATTGATATGCTGAATCAATGAATTGATTATGAAACCTATTTATTTTCCATAAGTTATTCTATATAGAAATGTTTATGAATCCCATTTAATTTCATGAGTTATGATATAATGAATCATTTTTTTTCTTCTCAACCACATACATATGGTTTTCATTATATGATGGGTGGGACCTATATCTCTCCCAAATGAATTGGGTAATGATTACTATTATTTAATCTCAAACAGTACAAAGTAGGTTATCTCAAACTAGAATTAAGGTATATTAGAGGTTATCCTATGCCCAAAATAGTTACGTAGGTGGTTATGAAAAGTCTAACATGTTATGAATGTATTGTTTGTTAGACATGATATAATATTTTCTGTGATTATAAATATTCCTCAATTATATGCCTTTTTCCAATGTTATTCTCTTAGAGATCATGTTCCATGATTCTCAAATGATTTATGTCTTATAGAGTGCTGATCCTTATTCCATGACACAAGATTAAAATATTTGATATGTATGGTAATGTTTTAAAACATAATGATCAATCTCTCAAACCCTTATTCTCATGTTATTCTTATGTATCTTTCTTATTTACCTTTACTAAGAATTTGAGCACAACCTTACTTATTTTTCCTTTCCAAGTGATAAGAATAATGGTTTTAAGTAGGGTTTATTTATAAAGAGTACAAAAGGGAAATATATTTATGGGAGATGTTCATGATTATTCAATAAATTATAATAATTCATACTTACATTCCAAAGACACCAAACTAATATAGTCCTCAGTTTTTTTTTTGTAATTCATTGAATATTCATAAAAAAAAATATTTAATATCAATGTAAGAAAAATCCTAGGATAATATTGCATGTAAAAAAGGAAAGGTTTAGTTAAACTTTGAAAACTAGGATGATAAAACATTAGTGACATCTCTAGGGATATTTATAAGGTTTTTTTATATATTAATCTAAGGATAAGTCTAAGGATGAGCCAATTATATGAAAATGTCTCTTGTTTTTTTAAAATAATCAAGAAAATGGTTTCTATGTAATTATAAATCTGTATGGATATCACCGATGGATGTTTCTTTATTATAGAAGTACATTGGGGTAACAAAACTGAAAGGCACACATTGAGATAGAATTAATCCTCTCCTAGTTCATGAAAATGGGCCTCACTATAAGCCTGGTTTGATATTCTTAGGGGATATGTTTCCATAAAACAAAAAATATTTAAAAATAATAATCAATTATTTAATGGATTACTATGAATGGTATAGGATAAACCCATGGAGTTATAGATTAAGAATAAGGTGTCATGATTTGGACATAGTATAAGTGATATTTGTTATTATATGGTTTCCCACTATGAATATTATTACTCACAATATTATTTTCTGTTTTAGTCAATGGAACTAGAAAAAATTGTATCAACATCAAATGTGATAGACGTTGTGTTTACTATAAACCAAATGGGATAATAACTATATAGGAGGATTTTGGGATTATTTATAATAAGTTATCCAAGTATACAATTAAAAACATGCACCTTACCCAGTTATAAGACTCACCAAATAAATGAATTATAGTGTTATTTGAGAGATCAGGTGGTGGAGACCATTGTGTAAATAAGATATTGTTTCTTTTTTTTAGAAATTGGGAAGAAGCACTCAATAGAATGTCACAATAGAATAATAAGATGTTCTATTTGTGTAAAATAAGGAAAATGAACTAGTAATTATTGTCGAAAAATGAAAATTTCAGTTAAACATTGGAATGAGAGTAATGGTTTCCCTAAGGTATAATTTTTTTGAATGTTATAAACATGAAATGTGTGGGAATTATCAAAATCCATTTCAAATAGGAAATATTGTGAACAGTAACAGTACAGTTGTATAAGTAATGGTTATATTATTGATGATGAATAGACAAAAAATGAAATATGAATGGTTTAGGCAATTCTAATAGTATTGTTTACATTATATGTGAGAAGAATGATAAAATTAATTTTGATGGATTTTAATACATGATTAATATTTCATATTTTTGGAAAGAGTTATTAACGAATAATATTATGAAGACATGTAAACGGTCCAAGATTAAATTGTAATGATCGATATGTTTAGGTATTAGAAATAAAAAATTATGTTATATAAATCATGAAATATATAACGATTGTTCAGTATAATATTTCTATTAATGATTTTAAAAAATATATTTATTAGTGGGGATGATCATAAAAATATATTGAATGGGGTGTGGGTGTCTGTGTTTTCATTTTAATTGTACTCACAATCACCACACACACACGCACATGTATATATAAAGAAAAGAAAATATCTAGGTATATCAGTCACCATAAAGTAATTTATCAAATCAAGATAGCATATTATCATTTATTTCTTCCATAAACCCTCTCTTAGTTTCAAAATTCATTATATGTATATATTATAAGGAATTATGTAACAAATCCTTCACAACTACTGAACTCATAGGTCGTATCAGCTGAGAATGTTCATTATTATCATGAAAAATCCCATAAGAATATTAATAATATTGATAAATTTTTACAAAATAATATAACAGACACGGTCTTATTTTTATTGTGAAAACATTAGTTCAAGTAAGCTATATTTTTCCTTGAGGATGTAATGAGCCTAATGTATCCATATTTATTGATATCAAATTGATGAATTTTGAGGGAGAAACTCATTTTAAGGGGGGTAGAATGTAACACCCTAAGATGTATAGAAATATATACTTTAAAAAATAAATTTAATTATTTTATGTATTTAGTTACATAAAACACTACGTTTAACTTGTGTTTCACGAAAAACTAGTTGTATTTTACAATACACACAATAACGAGTTCAAAGGAAACACAACATACCGTTAAAATATTAGTATTTATTATGATATTTTGACTAGCCTTTGTAATGTAGGGTACGAATAATATTAAGTAAATTTTAACGATATATGGACTACATAAGTGGATAAAATTAATTCTTTAGTGACCAATTTAATAGAAATGAAAATAAAAACTATTTGAATATAATGGAAATTTTTTTTTGAAAAACTATTTTTATAAACCCAAACAAAATTTAACTCAATAAGATAAACAATAAATTGGGAAAATATATTTTAATAAAATTAATATATGAAATATTCAATCAAATATTTATTATTCATATCATGTATTTTCTTTACATTGAGTATGAAATAATCTAAATCTTCTATTAAAAACTATAATTTTCTAAAAAACAATTTTTTTCCTTTTTCAAAGTTATTTTAAAATTAATTTTTTTCACAATTTTAGATATTTAATTTAAAATTATAAAGTTAAACTTTAGAATTGATGACATTAATATTATCTTAGGGTGATTTTTTGATAATTTATTTAGATGATAATTTTTTGACGATTAGTAAAAAATATTGGTTTTTATTAAGAATTATCATTGTGTTAATGATTTTAAAAACATAAAAATTATTTTAAGGTGGTTTTAAAAAAGCATTAGTAAAATAATATATATATAATTCCAATTTATGTAATTGGAATCATTTTAATATTCAAATTGGAAATAAAATCATTTTATACTTTTGAACATTTTCCCTTTGAAAATCTAATTTCTCGACGCACATGAAAGATTAATTTGAAATTAAATTTCCCATTTATGTGAATAGTATTTTAGACAAATGGATTAAATATTTCGAATCAGAATTATATATATAATCTAATATGTATAAATTAATTGTTTACTATAATGAATAGGGAAAACTGCAAAACTTATATATATGGTTAAGGTAAAAAATTTATTACCAGGCGTTAAACTAAAATAATAAGGGTTAGAAATTATCCAAAACATGTCCAACACTTATTATAAGTCCAAATTTAGTAATTATATCTTATAGGGGATATAATTTATATTTTCTAATCCTTTTTTAATGTGGAAAACATGGTTACACACTTTTCTATTTAAAAATTATAGGGTTGCCACTCACCTCACTTATAAAAGGCCACCCCTTCTACTATCCTCTTCACACTTCAAAAACCCATTTGTTCAGGCAATAACATCCCAGATAACTTTCTTATTTTCCACCCATCCTCCTATAATCATTATTTTGGTTGTAAATCAAAAACTTAGAGGTCTTTTGTACAATCTATAATAAGTTGTTTGAAGAAGAGGTAACATCCTTAATAAAATCTTTAATACTATTTTATCCTTTACTTAATTAAATTATTATTGAACCATTTTTGAATAATAAAATCAGTTTCTTCTATATAATATGACGTTTTTATGTTGTTTTCATTACCATCATCCATCTCCTCTTCCATCAAATGTTCTGTGAAATCATCATTCGTGTGTACGATGGATTTTCACCTCACAAACTAATGTCATTTTTTTCCATTAACTCCTCTCATGGATGAATATTTTATGGTTTTGTTTTTTATACATATTATATTTATGATATTATTACTAATATTTTTAATCATTGTATCACATTTACCTTCTTACTATTCATTCAATGGGAATACGATAACCTCATTCGTGTGTACGGTGGACTATCGCCTCACAAAGAAATGTTGTTCGTTAACCTTTTACATTGAATGTAATAAATAATATTTTAATGAAAATTTGTTATATATTTTAAATAAAAACTATTATTTAATTGTTATATACTATCTTACATTCTTTATTTTAAAACATTTTGGATTTGGAAATTGTGTTCAAGCGTACGATGACTAACTATCTTCTTGAACTATGTAGTTTATTTTATTTGTCAAAATATTATTGATTTCTATAAAAACATATATAGTGAATATACATAGTATATTTAGTTTAGGGATAATGTTATGAATATTATATACACATTATTTAATTAAAATGTCAAAAAATAACATACCAAAATATACATGAAAAACAAAGTAGTTGTTGCCCGAAACATGACTTTAACATGGAATTTTTAATAAATGGGTAATAAATGGTCATACGTAACTCATATATGTTATGATATATATAATATGGTTTTTAAATATATCTATAAAAATATTATATTTACTATATCAGAGGATTTACAATTTACAATGTATGTTGAGACTTACAACATGGGATTTTTGTGCCCCATTTTACTTTTATGAGAGCCAAGCAATATTCCCCACATATTTCTCTTACCTGGTGTATATAATGAACGTGAATGTATTTTATTATTATTAAAAATAAAATTATGGGGATTTAAAACTAAGTTTTGGGATATCTTTTTCATGTTTTTTACATTTCAAAAGTTACCAAAGCGATAAGGGTTTTTTGTGTCAATTTTCCTTTTTTAGACATATGTTGAGTTATGAACCTATCTAATTTTATGAGGTGCATGTACATTCCATTTTACATGTAATATAAATAAATTATTTATTCTAATTATATTTTATATTTAATTTAACTTTATTATTTCATGGGGATTTCAATTGAATGTTACCAAATTTGAAATGTTTTTATGTTATTATAACATCATTTATTAAGACTATTCATTATTATGCTTCAAGTGATTAAATATTATGATATACCTCTTAAAAAACTCTTTAATATTATTGAAATTTTTTTTGAGAACACATGTTTTCACATTACATTCCTCTCTTTATATAATAAATAATAATAAAAAATATTTTTAATGAAAATTAAATTTATTTCTCTCTTCAGTCGAAAACCATTTCACATCTAAAACCATGTTTTCTAAAATTGTTACTCATTTTTTTTTATTTTAAAATGTTTTTTCTAAAACATGATAATTTTTTGTAAATATTATTTTCAATATTTTATTAATATCCCATTATAATTTTGAACGGTTATTATCAAAAAAATTGTTCTTAAAAGAGTTTTTTCAAAAAGTAAAGTATATTTTCTTTATGAAATGTTTTAAATGATTTTTAATCCTTACCATGAATTTTTTCAATGATATATTCAATTAAAATTATTTTCAAAGTGTTTTATGTTATAAAATGATTATTAAGTAAAAATGATATTTGCCTCAAGAAATGTTTTAAATTATTTTTAAGGATTCCATTCTATGTTTTCAGGGTTATTTAATAATAAAGGTATTTTCAAAATATTGTATGTTTTAAAAATAAATTTCCTATGAGAAAATGGTATTTTCCTCAAAAAATATTTCAAATTATTTTAAAGGATTTCATTATATGTTTTAAATATACTTTTTAATGAGGAGAATTTTCAATATGATTTATTGAAAAAATTAATTTTCCAAAGTGAAAAGGTTATTTTCTTCAAGAAATGTTTTGAATTATTTGTAAATCTTTTATTTTATTTTTCATGTTTAATTGAAAATAAATGATAATTCATAATGTATTATATTTTAATTTTTTATATGAAAATGGTGTTTTCTTCCTTAAATGTTTAAATTGTTTTTTTAAATCATGCATTATAAGTTTTCTATGTTAATTGAAAATAAAATGATTTTTAAAGAAAATGATTTTCAAAAAAATTATTTTCGAAGAAAAAGATTTTCAAAATGTTTCATGTTTAAAAAATATTCATTTGATAAATGATTTTTTTCACAATAAATAGTTTAAAATATTATTAAAGCACCCTTTAGATTTTTTCATGATTATTTTCATAGAAAATTATTTCTAAAATGTTTGATGAATTTTTAGTTTTAAAAATAATGTTTCAAAGAAAAATTAATTTTCTTAAAAAATTATTGAAGTGATCTTCTAAAATAATTTTCTATTTAAGATGACGTTATTTGAATATAATTATGATTCAATGGGGATATAATCCAATGATATTTGTTTTATTGATTATCTCTATAAATTTTTTTATGGCAATACATTTATGAAAGCTGTTTCTCTTCCACATGTTATACCAAGATAAAAATATTATGAATCGCTTTTCTATTTACATAGGTATTTCTATGATGATTTGATAAATTTTTTTTGAAACATGATTATTTTCAATAGTTTATGAAATGATAAAATGTTTTTGAAACCCATTTCTTTTCATGGGTTACTAAATGATGATTTTTTTATGATCGTATAACACACATTTATTTTATTGTCATTATGTTATGGGTGGGACCTATATATCCATCCAATGGATTGGGTAATTATTAATGTTATATATTATCAAATGGTACATGAGAGGTTATCCAATTATTAACATAGGGTACTTGGGAGGTTATCCCATTCCAGAAGTAGGAACACATGTGGTAAGCCATCGTAACATGGTATGAATGTCTTGGTGGGTACCCTTGAAATAATATTTTTTATAATTATTTATATTCTAAAAAGACATGTCTTATTCCATTGTTATGCACTTATGGATCATGATATTTGATTCCCTTATGATTCATGTCTTATGAACTGCCAATCATTACCCCATTACTCATGATTATAAACATTGACTTATAGGGTATGGTTTTCAAATTGTATTCTCAGGTTCTCAAACCATTATGATCATTTATGGTCACGCATCTCCCTTATTTTCTCCCACTAATCATCTATGATCAGCCTTTCTTATATATACTTTCAATATTTTTGAATAATTCATTTTGGTAGTTTATATTTTTAAATAGTACTAATGGGTTAGGTATTTATGTGAGATTTTTTACATGTTTCACCAAATTAAATGATTATATACAAAGAATATAATGATACTAATATAATATGGTACTAAAAGGTGTTTTGATTAATTTATTTAATATTTATATAAATTTATGTAACATATATAAATTAAATATCTAGGCTTCTGTAGAGTTTTCTATTGGGTTATCTCTTAAGGTTTCTTCTAAAATTATTTTGACACTAAATATAACAAGCTAAAAATGTATCCTAGATCCAATGAATAATTTATTACATTGAAATAACACACACGAGATCTCATATAAAATATAATATTAGATAATATCCTAGAAGTGAAATATACATAAATGATTGCTATTTTTAATTAGAAATAAAATATGAACCATAATAATAGAACATATTATTCATTATTTAAGATAATTTTGAGATTACTTCATCATATCTTAGGGAAAGTAACAAAATATGGGTGATATCAAACTCTCTGTTTGGGATATATACACGGGAATTTTTCATGCGTAAATAATGAAAAATATTCATGGTAATGTATATAACTAATTTTTTTTCATTTAACAGAAAACATGATAATCAAATACATAAAATAATAATATCAATGTATTAATATCATGGATAATAATAATTGAATTATCAATGAAAAAATTAATAATTTTAGACATCCTGATAAAGGAACTATGCCAATATTTTTTCAAATATGGTTTAATATACACAAAAAATATTTTAATAAGGTTAGATAATTAGTTGGTGTCATGAGTCTTATCAAAGATTCAAAGGTCTATCTCTAACTGAGACCTAAATGTAACTTCATGTAAAATTCATTCATTGTATATTTTATGATCATTTAAAAAAAACTATTTATCAAAAAATATCTATATTTAGAAAGAATATAATATATTGATATTTCCCCAATCAATTAAATAATATTCATAGTAACCTTTATTCATCAAGTAATATATATATATATATATATATAATTTTATTAAATTTAATATAATATGCATATCCATGATAGAAATAATATTGATACCAAAGAGAAATATAATTTAAAATGAAATAATATCACAAGAAAGTGAATGTTTCAAGATAATATTAGTGACCATATAATTATTAAGAGAAAAAATTACCATCAATTCAACATAAATAATGTTTTTTTTAAAAAGTGAAGTATTACAAAGAATAATTGAAAATGGAAAAAATATTAAAATATTATTTTAATTAATATTTCTCTTTTTAAGACCATGGGAAACTTTTAAAATAATCTAAATGGTATAAAAAGGGTTCGGTGGTGGGAGAATCTGTTATCTATGTATAGATTAAAAAGAAACATTACTTTTTTACTTTTAATAAAGAAAGACAAAAATTACCATTAAAAACATCATAATGTTACCATTAAAATATTTCAAATAGTCATGGATAACATAAAATTTCATTAATAAATCATTTACGTAAAGCTAAAAAAATATTATAATTTTATTCTACAAATATGGGTATGGAAGAAAAATAAACTCGATCAGAAAGTGATGTAATCAAATTTTCTTTTAAACATTTTTTTCAGGATTAAATCTAATAAGAGAGTAAAATATTCAATAAAAAATTTAATATAATTAAATATATATATGTTAATAAAATTGATATTTTATGAAGGATAAATTAAAATATTCTTTCAATGAAAATATTAGCAACCCAAAAAATGTGATTGTAAAATAAATGCCTACAACATTGATTATGTTTAAATTTATACCTATAGAAATATTTATATTGAATTGAAACATTAATTAACTTAAAAAAGTATTTATTCACGTAAATAAATATTAATTATATATACCAGAAACAAGAAAATATGTATATAATATGAAATATGTCTCAATGATGTGGAAATTAAGATGAAATCCATTACCACATGATTTAACATGGTTGAGCATTATTTAACCTACATTATAATAATTTTTTAAATATTAAAATTATATAAAAGAACTATATACATATCAATTATATCATATATTATCCACTTATAACATATTATAATCTTTTTGTCAATAATCGTTCATTATTATAGTCATTTCATGTGTTAACAGTTTAGTAAAATCATTGATGTTTCATCATTGAGGTAATTAGTTTTTTGAATTGATTATTATTTCATAATAAAATTAATGTTATTAATTATAAAAAATAAAAAATACTTATTATTTAAATATTTATAATCATCTGTGAGTAATGGATATGAAAAATGAATCACATTTCTCTGTGAAGATGGGAGTCCACACATATGCACACGCGACATTATCATTTTGTAATTGGTACACTGGTAATGAAGCATATGATATTTTATATTTCTATAATCAGAATTATGTCATAATTATCTTCTATATTCATTAATTTTACCCTTTTGAAAATCCATGTGAGGTGGTGGTTTTAAATAAAGTATAGCCATTAACAAGGCGGTAGTTCTCTCGTGGACAAGGGTGATGGTTTATTTTCTAATTTAATGTAGAAGGATATGGATAAATTTTATTCCAAAAAAAAATAATAAGATATAAATATATTTTCAATATTTTAGTTATTAAATTAAAATGGATTTAAAATAATTTAATATGGTAATATAGAATAAATATAAAATAATTATATAAGTTGATTACTTCTTCTTTGAATGACATCTTTTATAAATCCTCTTAAGAACCAAATTGTTTTTATTTGAAGAATAAAACAAACTAAATATCCTAGAAAAGAACGTTATATATATATATTTTGGTAGGTTTCAATAAAGATATATGTGTCATGATTTGTGAATAATTGAACCCAGGTGGTTCCCTTTTATAAGTGAGGAAGATGACACACTTATAATTTTTCAAAGGGCTAAAAATTTATTAGGTCACTTTATTAAAAAAATATACCTAAATGAATCATATTATAATGTGTTAATGAAATAAAATAAATATAATAAACCAATAGGATTTTAATTTTTTATGGTTATTTTTCCCCTTCTATTTTTAGATTAACCCCTAGTAAACCTGATTAAACCTTAACCATGGTAACAAATTTTTTATATTTTTACTATTAATGATGAAAAAAATGAAAGTGAAATAATTAATAAAATTTAACATGATTATTCCATATATGGTATGAATTTCCTAAAATTCCATTCTTAGAAGTGGGAGAAATAAATTTTAAAATAAACCCTATAAACCTGACTAAACAATAGTTGTTCATGAAAATGCATTTTTCGATCATAAAATTATTTTCATTAACTCTATGACTATTAATTATCATTATATGAACTAAAATTAATATATTTGAAAATATAATATTGATATTTACTTTAAATCATTCATTATTATATATTATTTTAATTAGTTAAAATAGAAAACATTATGCGCATAAAAACAATTTTCCTAAAAATATCAATCTTTACCTTTAAAAGATAATATCTTTATTTCTATAAATTTTAAATAAATAAATGGTTAATTAAAGATACTATAAAAATTTATTATATATAAATGTAATATTAGTTCAATACTATAATGTTAGTTATTCATTAGAAAAAATTTCTAAAGAAAATTTTCAAAAATTATTTATTGTCTTTTGTTGACATATTGAGTTCAAAATATATATTCACTAAATCAAAACAAATTTATTCTATCATGAAATAATAAATATTAAATTTATTATTATTTCAATAATATAATATTTTCAGTTTCTATAATTTAATCTTTAGTGTTATAATTAGTTCCATTAAGGAAAATACTACAATTCCAAATAAATAAAAGGATGAAATATAATAATTTCATTAGAGAATATGGTTGAGTTAGATGATAGTGTATAGAAGAATAAAAATTAAAAGGGAAGTTTAATTAATTTTATAATGTTTGTTATGCTAAAAAATTAATTTTTTGTTTTCTAAGATTAACAAATAGTTAGTGGATTAGTCATATGAATGTGGATATAGTACTTCCTCATGGAAAAGTAAATATAATTATCGTTAAATAAATAAGTCTTAGCTATGTGGATTATGCAATGACCAAAACCCCAATATCCTAGAGACTTTGGTAACTTTAAAACATTTTCACTATATTTAAGTGATAACATCCCAAATGAAAAAATAGTTTAGTGCTCTTGTTGAAATATATAGAACATGAATCTCGTAATACACTTGAAAACATAAAATTAATAATATTAGATCATTGAGAACATAATTTTTCACTCTATAATTTCCTTGAATATCATTAAAAATATAGTTCATGATATATTAGGGAAATGAAATATTATAAATGGGTGATTTGAAATTATATTAAGGGTATTCATACATTATAAGCTTACATAGAGTAAATAATGCATAAGTAATATAGCATGACTAAATTATGATCAAATAGTGACATATGAATAATCACATGAGCTTGAATCATATCCCCATGTATCATACCCATTAAAATAATCACGTGGAATTTAATAATTGATTTCATATTAATGAAATTCATAATGTCTGACATCTTAAACTTTCCATCATGGCCTCATGCCATGGCACATCACATAAATGGGTAAGGCCATAACTACCTAAATATCTAATCATTTAGGTAGTGATTTGATACCCTATTTTTTCATATATGAAAGAGTGATTAGAAAATGAATCATGTAAAAACATTTGAAAACCTATATTGGATAACAAGGGTATTTTCACCACATTTCATAGAGATTCCCCTTTGACTATAGTAATTATATAATCTTGTCCTCCTCCCATTACATTCTTCTGTGGTAACATCCCATGACATTTTGGGAATTGTTTTCATAGTTTCCCCTCTATGTATAGTTAAATCACTATTATTTGATCACTTCATTCTTACCCTTATATTCATAATAAATGTTATATTTTCTCCATTATTGTATAAAAATATTATCACTTGAAGTAATTATAAATATATTTCCTCCCCCAACTATCAAATTTTGGAAAATCCATCATTATCTTATTCTCATGATCCATTTTTTTTCTCATCCTTTATCATATCTTCTTTATTTCATTTGAACCCATATGATATGAATAAATATTTATCTATCCCAATAAAACATGATATTATATCATCATATGATGAAAATATTATTGAGACTAGTTTTCTTTTAATAACCATCATTATCTCATAAAGAAAATATTTAAAATTATTATATGGATTATTAACATTTTCCACAACATGCCGTTCAAATAATGTAATGTTTTATTCATTCGAAGAAAAATTTTCCTCTTTATTATGTCTTAAAATCCTGAACTGTATTTCCATAATCAATCATTGTTCGCAAAAAATATATTTTTCCAGTAAAATAAAATACAAATCCTAAAATTATATAATATCTATTTCTTATACATCCTTATTCTTCCAAATGAGTAAGAATTATTTATATGAAACCCCTATTAGATGATAAACAATCATGCAAATTTTCTCACACTCACTACATCTCAAAGTGAGAAGAATATTTTTTAAGGAACTTACCCTTTTTATAAAAATGAATACTTGATTGCATTGAGTTATGGATGATTTTATCACACGAAATTGGATAGAATTTCTACAGCATAGTATGGATCAGAATTATTATAAACATAGGAAAGTTTATCTGTCATATCCTGAGTTATATCCACTAATATATTTATATTTGACTCAGTTCTAGCTCCAAATTCATTATTGTTCCTAATAGGTAAATCCCTACATAGATTATGGGAATTAATACAGCTTCCATTCCATCTAGTTGTCCCTATTTCAAAACAATAACATACAATAGATGGGACCATAACAATAGTGAAATTATTAACACCATAGTATTGTTTATGAATAAATAATATTTTAATCACAATCATGGTTTCTTTGGGAAAATTCTCAAATCAAATGAATATTTATAAATCATTCATAACATTTTTAAAATAAAATGTGAATTTACCCAAGAATATCCATTGGGTGTGTATGAATAAGTTGATAGAAAGGGCCCACTAATCATGTACCAAAATGATGGATGATAGATACTCAACCAAATCTTTTTCGTGTAATTACCCCAAGATAAGTCTATGCCAAAAGAACATGCAATAATAGTATCCTTATACAAATGTATTACTAAGAGACTGTATGTTATCTACATTACCCAAAAAAATTATTATATTATTCTATTTTTATAAATATCCACAAATTATTTCATTTTGTTATGTTTCATATTCTATGATATCTTAAATATAGTTCTCATGGTTTATTCTAATAATGTACAGATACCATCTATAATGTCCTCAACTCCAGTAACCTATTGATTTTTGTTAGTTTATTACATAGGAATAAGATAAACGTGATCACATATCAAAGGTCCAAACACATCAATAGTCTTGGTAAACTAGATACATAATCAAATCCAATGTTAAACATGAAAAAATATAAAAAATAGTATTTCCTTTGATTACATCATTATTTTTTTCATTAATTTAATTGAATATAATATATACTGAACATGTTGGAATCTTGGAAAAAGGAAATATATGAAAGGGGGGAGCTCAAATTCATATAAAGTGTATTTATACAATGAATTCTAACATAAAATAAATAAGGAATAAATGATATAAAATGAATATTTGATGATGAAATAATTCCATATAAATAATCACATGATCATGAAACTTATCCATGGACATAAAAACTATTCAAATATACACATGGACATCAATAACTAATTTCATAATTATAGAATTCATAATTCCAAACATCTTAAACTAACCATAAATTGATAGTTCCATGATTACTTTGATAAATTTGTAGGGATTGTCTGATTTCACAACATGTTTATTCTAACGGTACCCACCATTAGAATTAGGATCTATGTAATTTGAGTCCCCACTAATTACTTAATACTTATAATGCATTAACATTATGAATAAATAATAAAACACAATAATATGACTTAAAAAACTACGTGTTCATGAAAATGAAGAATTATTTCTAGGATGTCTATGTTAAAATAAAAATTCATTATAAATTTTTAATGAAAATTTAAAAATACATCTTTCAGAAAACAATGAAATGATGCCCCTTACTTTTAAAAAAAAATTAATTATGGGTAAAAATTAATTTAAAAAATATTAGGATATAAGAAAAAAACATTCTTCAAAACATTTCACAAATCATGAACAGAGAATGAAAAAGGATTTTCAAACTAAGAGAGAAGTATAGTCAGTGTTCTATAAAAAATATATTTAGAAATAATGAGTTATTAAAGTGAGGAAAATGAAATTAATAATTTATGTTTCAATATATAAACATATGTGAATAATATATATTTGTTTTATGATATAAAGGGTAAATAATTACCTCATTAGATATTTAAATATAAATAGTACTGAAAAATCTAAATCAATATGTGTATTCCATCATGAAGGTTTTACAGAGATTTGGGGCCATCTCTATCTCCACTGCCGGGTCTATTCCCTGGGAGGAAATGAGGCTTGCTTCAGCTCCACCCCCCTCGGAGGGGGAGGGTCCTCTTTCACTTCCCCATGGGGGTCGACCATTCTCCCCCTTCTCGAACCCTGATTACGTTCCTCCCTTTCCTAAGATTTCAGTAATCCCAATATGTTAAGACCCGGAAATTTCATGGGAATTTTTTTCATAAATTCATTGTAATTTTAAAAGTTCGAATTTTCTAACGGCGCCTGATTCTGAGGCCCAGTGTTCCCAGAATAATTTTTTAAAGTTTGATTCAAGTACATTCAGTGACGTGAGAGCGGGATTTTATATCTTTTGAACCGGTGCTTGGAATTGAAATATGAGGACACCAGATGAACTCGCAATGGCAGTATTCACCTAAGGGGACTTTTACCGTAGTTGTGTTTGGTCGAGAGTGGGAGTTAATTTTGGGGGATTTTCTATAAAACAAATAAAAATTATGTGTTACATATTTTGTTGTTAAGGGGTGGTTATTTCCTCCAATGTGGAGTTGGAGGTGGGGCCCACACCCCACATAACTTCCCATTATAGGATAATGTGTGGTGGGGACCACACGAGCCCCTAACCCTTCAAATCCCCCTTTAACACCTTGAAACCCCTTTTAGCACTTAAAATTCTCCACCTCCTCTCTTTTAATTTTAACCTTCCATATTATCTAATTTAAGTTGCCAAAACTCTTTCAATTAATATTCTAGCTTGTAATTAATTATTTGTCTCATCTATTTTGAATTAATTTGGATTCATTAAGTGAGCATAATAATATGGGTTATATTATTATGTTTTGGTTGGCATAATGTTTTTGGTTGAGAGAATTCGTGGAGCCTCCGTGAAATAAGAAGAGCCTTCCTCCAACGAAGAATGATGATTCCACTAAAAAATGACGACGACATGTGTTCTTAAAACTTCTTCTACTGGGGTAAGAACACAAGGCCCTCGATCATATTGTTCTTCATTCTTATTCCTCAGGTTCAATGAAAAAGACATTGCCCGTGAGGAAAGTCTCCAACGACAACGACTCTTCCTCCAACGTCAATAGAACGACGCCGCCTCTCCGCAACATCATCTACGAACGACATACGAGGTAGGAGGATTTTTATAATTTTAAATGAATAAAATTATACCTCATTCATGATGAATGCATTGGATTTTCTTCGGCCATTTGATATCACTTAACGCGGAGGGTGGGTCCAAACGAACACGGCCCGACAACCCTCTGTTGGTACTTGATTATTTCTGGCGGTGGCGACAAGAGGCGGCGACGACCGGAGGTGACGGCGACCGGAGGCGGCGGCGACTGGAGGTGGTGGCCGCACACCGGCCGCGTAGAGAAAAAATGCTGGCTGTAACCACGGGCCACTCAGGCTGAAGAACTGGACGGGCTGGTGAATCGTGGCACCCGCAGGTGCCGCTTAGAAGACGTGCGGACCGCATTCGCGGGCCGCTTGCTGGAAGAGCCGGCCGGCTACGGTCGGACGGGTAGGAGAACGCGATGCCCTCTTGGCGCCGCGCTGCGGAAGAGAAGTGGCCTGCTTCCGCGGGCCCCTCGGATGAAGTGAACCGGCCGGCCGTAGCCATCCAGGATGGAGGACCACTGCACCTCCTTGGTGTCGCACTGCGGGAAGACCACGGCCCGCCGTGCGGGCCTCTTGGCAGGGAGAACTGGCTGGCCGCCTTTCGGCCTGGCTGGGGAGACCGCGTCGCCTCTTGGAGTCATGCTGCAGAGGAACTTCGGCCCGTAACTACGGGCCAGTTGCACCAGACAAAACCGGCTGGATTCGGCTGGCCGGGAAACAAGGAGGAGCGGCACCACTCGGTGCCGCTGGGCGAGCCCAACCGGCCCGCAACCACGGGTTGGGTCTGCAGGTGGGTTGCGCCCCTCAAGGCCGGGCCGACTGCCTAACCGGGTCGGACCGGCCGGGCTGGGACCCTGGGAGGGCCGTACTCTACTAGGCTGGGTTGACCCTCAGCCAGGTCAGACTTGCCAAAGCGGGGTGGGCCGACCCTCCAGCCTACTGGGCTTGATGGTCCGGGACCATTTAGCTTCAATGTGAATATCTTCTGGACCGCGCGCCCGATTGATGCCCCATCTGCGGCACTGTGATCATTTCGACGAGGTGGTTATTTTGCGATAATCTATGTTAGTTTTAGATAAATTTGGAAAACAGCCAGGTTTGGAACGAGACTAGTTCTAACCGGGCCCCTAGAATAGAAAAACCAATAACTCTCAGACCGGGCGTCTGATTGACACACTGTCTATCACGTTGGGTTCATTTTGATGAGACAGAACATCAGGATTCATCAACTCTGGACTTCGTGATAGTTGATGTATCGAACCCTTTTCTTGAGGAGCGGACGATCCTTGAATTGGGCGTGCTATGTGCGGGAACCCTAGAGCTGGCTGCGATTGTGACGACTACTGTATAGGGATCCTCCGTGGGTTCGGCAGTGACAACAACTATACTAGGATACTTTGTGGGTTCGCTGTGAGGACAACTATATTGGGATCCTCCGTGTGTTCGGCAGCGATGACTACTGTACCTGGATCTTCCGTGGGTTCAACACCTTAGATTAACCAGCGACTACATTTGATCATCTCTATTGATATACGATATATGTATAAATATATGAGTTGAGTATTGAATTTCAATCATTAAAATAGATTTGATTGACTTTACTTCATGTGTGGACTAGGTTGTGCTTGGGATAGAGAGTTCGAGCTGAACTGAGATTGATAACTTAGGTATATATATTTGAATATACTAAAGAATGGTTGGTTGATACTTTGTGGTTGTATCTTTCTTATGTGGATTACCCTTTGTGGATTCTGGGAGAATTTCAGGGGTCTCAGGGTCCCTACTGAGTATTTTTATACTCACCCCTATAAGGGATATGCCCGCACTTCATTATGCTGGTTACAGACGACGTGCAGCACTGATCGAGGTAGAGACTTGTGGAGCTGGATGGTACCTGAAGGTGGAGAACTTGGAAAGACATACACGGAGTGGACAGATGGACCTGATGTGCTGAGGAGGCCATCCGTACCCACATATTAGGTAGGATTTTCGGAGGATCAATCAGTAGTTTCTATTTACTTTTCTACAGTTTTACTTTACTACTGGGCTTGTATTTATGGACCCTTTCCTTTCAGCACATTCTCTTATATTCAGTTTTACTTAGTGTTTATTTCAAATTGTTTCTTCTACTTTTTGTGTTCAGACTATGTGTGTGTGTTACAGGTTAAAAGGAAATGGCTTCCCTTTTATCGTGTTTATGCCTTTGGTGCTTTTCCCCTGCCCCTGGCCTATGGAAGACGGGCTTGGGGTAGTCATGGCACGGGCCCTGAGGACGGGTTGTGAAAAATTGGTATTAGAGTATTCACTTCTACAATAGAACTCAGGACTCTGATCATTATTTTCTATGAAGAAATAGTGTTAAGAGTATTGAGAATGGTTTTCAGTCCCGGGAGTCCAGTGTTAGTCTGGTGGCCGACGTATGCATACACCAGGACCCTGACCTTTGATTTCGGACTCAGTGTATGAAAACACTGATTGCGTGTGTGTTTCCTTGGAAGAAGTTTTTTTCGTGATTACTTTGTCTCAGCTCACCAGGTATATTTTTCTAACTGTGGCACACCTGTTTATTTTAAGGATGGCCCCATGAAGGAATCCAGCTAGGGTTTCGAGTTTCATACGAGATGGTAGCCCACCGAGCGACGAGGCCTCGGTGCATGGCCCCATCACAGTGAAGGTACCAGCGGCACCACTACCAACTGGGCCACCGATACCACCATCCCCAGCAGTAAAGAGTGCACACCGCCTGACTTCTTCGAACAAGTTCCAGCTACAGAGGCTACCCCGGTTCCAGGGAGAGATGGACCCACAAGTAGTTGAGGATTGTATGGAGGCTATTGTGATATTTTTCAGATTGGTAGGGACACCAGTCGACCTTATGGTGATCCTTTCTGTGAGTCTCCTTATCGCAGCTGCAGGTAGATAGTGGGGCCTGATGCTCCAAGT
The DNA here is from genome assembly GCA_963277665.1 of Viscum album. Lineage (NCBI taxonomy): Eukaryota > Viridiplantae > Streptophyta > Magnoliopsida > Santalales > Viscaceae > Viscum > Viscum album. Next base: position 1,772,007,960 of record OY728165.1, on the reverse strand, counting down.
TCATGACGATACATCTTTTCTTTGGATAGACTTCGAGAGTCTCTTTCTCTTAGATTTTGTTTTATCCACCCTTCGTGCTGTTCAGATTCAAGAGTTACTACATCTGCAACAGTGTAGTATGACAGCAGCTTTGTACTCAGCAAGGTTCACTAACCTCTCACGCTAGTCCATGGATATAGTACGAGACCCAATCTTCAGGGCCCAGACCTTCGAGCAGGGACTCAGGCATGAGATCAGGGCTTCGACGATTCCCCTCAGCATTCCGATGCAGGCAGGGGTGCTGGACCGAGCACATCTAGTGGAGAGATTCCTTACTGAGCAGTCACCAGCGGCGAGACCCTCCAAAGGAAAACACGTAGCAATGTCTTCTGAAGTTGGTAGTAGAGAGTTGACAGAGAGGTCCAAGAGGACCAGACCATCAGGTGGGCAACCTCATGATGCAGGTTTTATTGTGCGGGTCAAACAAAATAGAGCCATCCATACGAGGGGATGGAACTTCTATGCATGCATCGGGTAGGGTCACATGGCTCGAGACTGCCAGACCCTCCATGTAGACGATCATCAGACAGTAGAGGGAACTCCCAGGTAGAAGAAGAGGTTTCACCATGGTGGTCTGTCAGGAGCATGCAGATGTGGAAGAGGAGCTGGCCGAGTAGTGGGTAGTGGACGACGTTTCGAGGGTCTACGACCACCACCACTAGGAGGTCCACCCCGACCACAGCGAGCTAGCGGACAGAGGTGGGCTCAGCTCCAGGCTGTTGAGGCCTATGACCATGGTGTGCCAGAGATGATTTGAGGTACTATCTGTTTCTACTCCACCCTTGCTGTAGTCCTTATAGACACAAGTGCGAGTCATTATTTTATTACCGCTGCCATTTTTTAGAGCTCGGAGATTTTGATGGAGTTGTTGGATCAATCCTTACAGCTAGAGACTCCTACAAGAGTAGACTCAGTGATTACGCATTGGTGTTGGCAGTGTAATATTACTGTAGGAGGTGAGAGCTTCGACTGGGATCTTCCTGTAGTGGCGTCAATGCCTTATGACGTCATCTTGGGTATGGACTGGTTATCCACAGTTCATGCTCAGATTGACTATATTAGGAGCTACATGTAGTGTATCTGTATGGATGGGACCCGGTTCACCATCAACGACAAGAAGGGAGACATAGCATCGCAGGATGGACTTATGCAGAGGCGGGGGAAACCGATCAAAAATTAGTTGGCTAGTCTAATCCTCATAGCGGTTGATGTGCAGAGTCCGAGTTTTCCTATTGTTGTGGATCAGTATGCAGATTTTTCCCTGATGACGTTCCAGGATTACCTGCTCACATATAGGTAGACTTCTACCATGACCTGTACCCCAGGACAACACCAATATCTACTCCAGCATATCGGATCGCTCCCGCCGAGCTTCGTGAGCTGCGGGTACAACTGGAGGACTTGCAGGGGAATAGATTTATCTGACCCAGTGTTACACCCTAGGCATCTCCAATTTTGTTTGATAGGAAGGAGGATGGGAGCTTGCAACTATGTGTCGGCTACCGTCGCCGGAATCAGGTGACCCTTAAGAGTAAGTACCCACTCATGAGGATTAAAAACCTCTTTGATCAGCTTAAGGGAGCACGATGGTTCTCGAAGATAGGCCTTAGGTCAGGCTATCACCAGCTCATAGTTCAAGACAAGGATGTGTAGAAGATGGCCTTCTAGTGTTGGTATGGTCACTACGAGTTCTTGGATATGCCCATTGGCGTACCTAATGCTTCAGCAGTGTTCATGAGTCTCATTAACCAAATATTCCAGCCTTACCGAGATCGCCTTCTAGTAGTATTCATCGAAGAATTACTAATATACTCGACTATTGAGGAGGAGCATGCCTACCATTTGCGGGTAGTACTGAACAACACTGAGAGCACAGTCTTTATGGTAAGCTCTCGAAGTGCCAGTTCTGAATTTGAGAGGTTCACTTCTTGGGACACATCAACTCGGAGGCTGGAGTTGGAGTGGACCTAGAGAAGATCAAGGTAGTACTTTCTTGGGAGCCACCCATGAGTGTGACAGATGTACATAGTTTTTTGGGACCGACTGGGTACTATCGAAGATTTGTACGAGACTACTCTAAAGTTTTAGAACCTCTTTCAGCTTTGATGAAGAAGGGAAACCCTTCATGTGGTAAGACAGATGCCAGCAAAGATTTTAATGTGTTGAGGAAGAGGATGACCAGTGTACCCATCATCAGGCTACCAGAGGAGGGAGTAGGGTACGTAGTTTACTGCGACGCATCAGGGACCGGACTTGGGTGTGTCCTGATGCAGGAGGGATCAGTGATTTATTATGCTTCACGATAGTTGAGACAACACGAGCAGAACTATGCTACCAATGACTTGCAGCCAGTAGTAGTGGACTTCGCCTTAAATATGTGGTGTCACTATCTTATGGGCGAGCATTTTATAGTCTAATCTGACCACCAGAGTCTCAGGTACATCTTCTCGCAGAAGGACCTGAACCTAAGACAGCAGTTATGGCTCGAGTTCTCCAGGACTATGACTTTGAAATAGTCTATACTCATGGAAAGGGGAACGTTATAGCAGATGCTCTCAATAGGAGATCGAGCATTCAACTACTAGGAGAGGCGAAGGAGTAGCTAGTCGCATTGCAGATATCCTATGTGGATTGGGATGGAGAATCCTTTCTTCAGTCTCTCACAGTCACTCCTCCACTTCTTCAGCAAGTCAGGGAAGCATAACGAGGGGACGTTGAAAGTGAGACATGACATGATCATATATCCTCAGGGCAGGCACCTGATGAGATTTATGAAGGTGGGGATCACGTCATCCTCTTCAAAGGACGTACCATGGTACCATTTTCATTACAAGAGGAGGTGTTGAGGGAGATTCACACTTCCCCTCTAGCGGTACATCTAGGAGTGGCAAAGATATATCAGGACCACAGACGATAACACAGGTGGCTGGGTATGAGGAAGGTGGTAGAAGAGTTTGTTTCACGATGCCTCACTTGTCAGCAAGTGATGGTGGAGCACCAGGTACCAGAAGGCCTAGTTTAGCCCTTAGAGGTCCCAGAGTAGAAGTGGGATGTAATATACATGGATTTAGTGACGGGACATCCGCGTACATCCAAAGGACACGACTCTATTTGGGTTATTGTCGACCGACTCACCATGTTAGTCAATTTCCTACCGATCGGAGAGCAGGGCTCAGTAGAAATATTGGGATGCCTCTATGTTCAATAGATCATACAGCTTCATGGTGTGCTATCGATTATCATCTCCGAACAAGATTCTCGTTTCACTTCTTGGCTATGGAAGGGGTTACAAGAGGCTTTTGGCACGTAGTTTCACTTGAGAACTGCCTTCCATCCTCAGACAGATGGTCAGACTGAGAGAACTATTCATAATACTGAGGGGCTGCTCGATGCATGTGTCCTTGACTTTGGTCGCAGCTGGGAGGATTTCTTACCCTTGGTGGAGTTTGTGTACAACAACAACAACTACCACTCCACCATCGGGATGACACCTTACGAGGCACTATACGCCCGAACTTGCATATCATCTATATAATGGATTGACCCAGGGGATTCAACACTTGTAGAACAAGAGATGGTTTAGGATATGATGGAGAAGGTGTAGATCATCCAGGAGCGGATGAAGACTGCACAGAGTAGCCAGAAGACCTATGCTGATTGGAGACAACGATCACTGGAGTTCGAGGATGGAGACCACGTCTTCCTACGGTTATCACCTTGATGAGGTCTATGGTGATTTGGTTGGGCAGCATGTTATCACTACGATTCATTGGGACTTTTCAAATCATTATTATGGTAAGCGAGGTGGATTACCTCCTGGCCCTTCCTCCTCAGATGCACCGGGTGCACGACATCTTCCACCTATCTCAACTAAGGAGATACATGCATGACCCGTCCAACATAATCGACCATGGGGAATGGATATAAATGACGGGGAGACATTCACATAGGTCCTAGTGGATATTGAGGATCGAAAAGAGAGAGTCCTATATGGATGTTTGATTCCTCTAGTGTGAATTTTCTGGCAGCACGGGAACCTCCATGAGAGCACATGGGAGCGAGAGGATCAGATGCGTGCTCAATACCCTCTTTTATTTCCCTACTGTGTGTTGTAGATTTACGGGGACGTAAAGCCCTGAGATGGGGGTAATGTAAAGACCTAAAAATTTCAAGGGAAGTTTTTTCTTACATTATTTAGAATTTTACGAGTCCTTATTTTCTGACAGCGCCTGATTCTGAGGCCCGGTGTTCCCAGAAGAATTTTCTGATGCTTTGTTTGGGTATGTTCTGTGAACGTGAGAGCATGATTTTATATATAATGAACTGGTGTATGGAATTGAAATTTGAGGACACTAATGAACTCACAACGCCAGTATTTTCCCAAGGGGACCTTTACCGTAGTTGCGTTTGGTCGAGAGCAGGAGTTAATTTTTTGAGATTTTTTTTAAATCAACTAAAAATTATGTGTTACATAATTTTTTGTTAAGGGGTGGTTATTTATTCCAAAGAGGAGTTGGATGTGGGGACCACACCTCACATGACCTCCCATGAGAGGATAATTTTTGGTGGGGCCCACACGATCCCCTAACCCTTCAACTCCCACTATAACTCCTTGAAACCCCTTTTAAATCTAAAAACTCTCTACCTCCTCTCTTCTAATTTTAACCTTCCATCTTCTCTAATTTAAGATGCCAACACTCTCTCAATTAATATTATAACATGTAATTAATTAGTTGGCTTATCTATGTTGAATTAATTTTAATTCATTAAGTGAGCATAATAATATGGGTTATATTATTATGTTTGGGTTGGCATAATGTTTTTGGTTGGAAGAATTGGTGGAGATCGGCGAAAAAGGAAGAGTCTTACTGCAACGAAGAATGCCGATTCCACCGAAAAATGATGACACATCTTCATCTACCTTCTTCAATTGGGGTAAGAACACAATGACTTCGATTTCCTTCTTCTTCATTATTCTTCCACATCGTCAAGGGAGAAGACACCACCCGCGAGGAACGTCGCCAACGACAACGACTCTTCCTCCAACGTCAATGGAAAGACGCCACCTCTCTGCGACATCATCTACGAACGAAAAACGAGGTAGGGGGTTTTTATAATATTAAATAAATAAAATTATACAGCATTCATGATGAATGCATTGGACTGTCTTCAACCATTTGATATCGCCTAACGCGGAGGGCGCCGACCGAACGAACACAGCCCGACAACCCTCCATTGGTTCTTGATTATTTTTGGTGGTGATGACCAGAGGAGGTGGCGACTAGAGGTGGCGGCCGCACACTGGCTGCATAGAAGAAAATAGTGGCCCGCAACCGTGGTCCCCTCGGGCTGATGAACCAGCCGACTACTGTAGGTCGGGCTGGAGAACCGCGACACATGAAGGTGTCATGGGGAGGAAGTATGGCTCGCATCCATGGGCTGCTTGATAGATGAGATGGAAGGCTATAGCTGGATGGGCAGGAGACCGTGGAGCCCTCTTGGTGTGGTGCTGCAAAGGAGATGCGGCCCGCTTCTGTGGCCCGCTCAGATGAAGTGAAATGGCTGGTCGTCGCTGGCCGGGCTGGAGGATCGTGCGCCTCCTTGGTTCCATGCTTCGGGACGACCGTGGCCCGCTGTGTAGGTGGCATTGTAGGGAGAACCGGCCGCCTGCCTTCCAACCGGGCTGGGAAGACCACGAAGCCTCTTGGCACCACGCTGCAGAAGAAACATGACACGCAACTGCATGCCACTTGCACTGGAAAAAACTGGCCAGCTTCACCTGACTGGTCAGTAGGGAGGGCCGATGCCGCTCGGCTCCACCAGCTGAGCCGAACCGTCCCGCAACTGCGGTCCGGGTATGCAGGCGGGCCGCGCCCCACGGGCCGGGATGACCCCCTACCGGGTGGGACCCGCTGGTCCGGGTCCCTAGGTGGGCTACACTCTACCAGGCCGGGCCGACCCCTAGCCGCGTCGGGCCCGCCAAACCGGGTCGGGCCAACCCACCAGCCCACTGGACTTGACGGGTCAGGCCCGTTTCTCTTAAACGTGAATATCATCTAGACCATGCATTTGATTGATGCGCTATCTATGGCACTGATATCCTCTCAACGAGGCAGTCCTTTTGAAATAATCTAATTGAGTTTTGGATATCTTTAAAAAATGGATGGGTTTGCAATGAACGTAGTTCCAACCTGGCCCCTAAAATGGAAAATCCAATTACTCTTAGACTCGGTGTCCAAGTGATGCCCCGTATATCGCGTTGGGTTCCTTTTGATGTGACAAAACTTTGGGATAAATCAAATATGGACTTCATGATAGTTCATTTATAGACCCCTTTTCACGAGGAGCGGACCCTCCCGGAATCGAGCATTCTCTGTGCGGGAACCCTAGAGCTCACTGCGACTATGAAGACTACTGTATTGGGATCATCCATGTTTTCTTTAGCGACGATAACTATACTGGGATCCCCCGTGGGTTTGGCAGCGATGACAATTTTATTGGGATCCTTCGTGCATTCGGTAGAGACGACTACTATATTGAGATCCTCCGTGGGTTTCGGCAGCAACACCTACTGTATTTTGATCCTTCGTGGGTTCAAAAGCTTAGATGAATTAGTGACTACATCTGATAATCTCTATTGATATATGAAAGATGTATACATGTGTGAGTTGAGTCTTTACATTCAATCATTATCATCAATGTGATTGAATTTACTTCCTGTGTGGACTGGGTTGTGCTTGGGATCAAGAGTTGGAGTCGAACTGAGATTCATAACATAGGTATATGTATGGGAATATATCTAAGTAGGGTTGTTTAATACATAGTGGTTTTATATTTCTTCTTTGGTTTACCCTTCATGGATTCTAAGAGTCCTTTGGGGGTCTTGGTCTCCCTACTGAGTATCGTTATTCTCACCCTTGCACAGGCTATGCCTGCTATTCGTTGTGTTGGTTGTCAGCGACGGGTAGCACTGATCGATGTTGAGACTTGTGAAGCTGGATGGTACCCAGAGGTGGACCACATAGTGAGATATACATAGATCGGACGGACGGACCTATGGTGCTGAGGAGGCCATCCCTACCCACCCTTCAGGTGGGATTTATAGAAGACGACTCAGTAGTTGCTGTTTACTTTTCTGCAGTTGTACTTTACTATTGGGCTGGTATTTCCGGCCCCTTTCCTTTCAGAACATTCTCTTGTATTCTGTTTTACTTAGTGTTTATTTCCAGTTGTTTCTTCAACTACTTTTCTTCAGACTATGTGTGTTATAGGTTAAAAGTTAATTCCTTCCCTTTTATCGGGTTTACACCTTTGGAGCTAGTCGCTAGCCACTGGCCGATAGAAGGCGGGCTAGGGGTGGTCACGACATGGGCCCCGAGGATGGGTCATTACATGATAGTTCATGAATGCTTCATGGGCCTCCCACTTCTAATGCATTCATCCCTAAAATTTAATGAGGAATCATCCCAACTAGACCTAACCATGATTGTGTGTTTCAAGCAATGCCGAACATCTGTAGACTCCTTGAACTAGTGTATTTTTGAATCTTGTGGTTTACAGGAGCATACCAAGGATGGTCTTCATGACTCTAGAAACATTATGATCTTCTTTACCACTAATGAAGATCTGACTCACGCATTGTCGAGCGCACCTCAGTTCTATGTTGGCACTTGTTTATTTCTCTTCAAATGGGCAGACTTCTTTCACATGAAACAAGACCCTTATAAGCTTGTGATTTGGGTATGTTTCCTAGAACTCACACTTCCATTTCAAAATCCCTCAATATTCAGTTTCATGGAAATTTTTTGGGCGGTTCCAATATAGTAATATTCAGACCCGCACGGTGTGCCACCCAGTTTCCTAGATGGTTTGTATCAAAGTTGATGTCTCGATGGCACCTGTCGACTATTTCTGGATTATCGTGGGATAATAATTCTAATACAAGCAGTCTATCATATTTTAATCATTCTGTAAATATAGTTCATAATGCAAGATGCTGGGGAATAATCTGGAGATCTACAGGTGAAGGGCATGGCAATATGGAGTTTTTCTAGAGGAAGGTGTCCAGGGAGGTTCTCTTATTGTTGCGATTGGTGCAAGGTCAACTAGTTCTGGTCAAGGCAATGTTGAGATGGAGGATATCAGGTTATCAGGTGGTCCTATGATGCATAAACCTGCTATGGACTCCCCTACTAGGCCTAGTGTAATGGGGTTTTTCAGAAGGCTGTGATGCGATATGGCTGGCCCTCCTAGCTGCCCGGTTAGTCGAAAAAGGGAAGATGTGAAAGGAGTTTGAGATTATTCCAGTGGATGGAGTGGAAGGCCAAAAATCCCCATTATAAGAATTTCAAAATCTAGGGAATGAACCCTCAAATGATGGAGATAATTAATGGGAGCTGTACCTGCATGTAAAGGAGGTGACACCGGTGTAACCCATGGTCCTTGAAGTGAGGTAGGAAATAGTCTGGTTAGTGCATAGGTAGAAGAGATGCACGAGAGGGAACCGGTTTCGATATCTGAGGTCGAAGTGAGGGAGGATTTCATGGGATTTGGAAGGATAGGATGTGATCAGGGAAGATCCATGGGAGTAGTTGTTACAATCCAAGGTTGAGATGGCAGAGAAGGTGGTATCCACACATGCTCCTACTGTGGTTACAGAAAGGATGCAAGGAATATTGATTCAAGTAGACATGAATAAGGATCAAAGTGAGTGGATTGGAAAACAACACCTAATCCTAGTCGAGTATTAAACAATATGCAAATAGTTGAGGATGAGTTACTATGAGCGCTGGGTAATTTGGCTTCTCATTTCGAAGTCATTATCAGGAATGACCTCGAAAAAAAGGTAACAACGCCTTCCTGGAAATTAATAAAGGATGCTATGTCATATGTGTTCAAGTTGGTTTTTAATAATCCTATTATGTGCTATATTGTCTAATGGGTGAATTGTATAGTTTTTTTTCACACATTCTCTAAAAAAGTGTCTTTATTTAAAAATATATTTGGTGGAATAAATAATCCTAAATAATAACGAGATGGTGACATATACCCTTACCCTATGTTTGAATTTCATTATAAGTGATTTTGAACTCCAATATAAAAAATTTTAATTAATTACAATTCTATTAAAAACCCATATATAAATTATAATATCATATATGATCCCCTTATAAAATTTTAGAAACCATTCATTAATATGTATCTTCTAAAACAACTATTTGTGAGTGTTAATTTTCTCATTTTTCATGTAGGTTACAGTTTTGTAGTTTTGGTGATTTTTTATCTATCATAGTTATATAATAAAAAAATTATATTAATGATATTAATACCCTATATATTAAATATATAAATATTTATAATCCTCCATAAATTTTATATATTGAAAAATCAATTACAATGTCCCCAAAGACGGTATGTTATATATACACATGAACGTCGTTTTCAAATTTTAATGTATTAATTATAAGAAAGAAAATTAATATTTAAAATATATAGAGAAATTATTATATCATATATATCATATGTATTCATTAAATTTATCTATAATAACATCCAAGTGAAGTAAACATGAAAAATTCATTAGATCACATCGTAGAGGTGGTAGTCTATGCAAATGCACGAGGAACAATATAGTTTTAAAATAGTTGGAAAGGTAAGAATTAATAGAATATATTGTATTTACATAAGAATATTTATATAATAAATAACTCATATTAACATTAAACCCATCAAAAAATCATCATTTAATGGTGGTGATGGAAAATGAATTGTATAAATTTGTTGGGGTAGTAGTCAACATGTATGCTCGAGCGATACATTCACTTCCCACACTCAATAATGGAAGGTGGATAATAGTGGATTCATAATAATAATAAAATTTATTTATATTTAAGATAATTTTGTTAGTAATTTATGATTAACACCATATTTTTAGATGTGGTATCAGAACAAAATAAATTGAAAGTGGTCATGTAAGATGGGTACCACAACTTCATTATGCCTCCATTGGATCTCTTCTTTAGGGCCACTGGAATGTAATTATAAGTATATCATAACTACAAAAAACTAGATAGAGAATCATAGAATATAATTTCCCTAGGGTTATGAGGAGATATATGACTCATATTGTTTTAAATAAAATAGAGGAGGGGCATCCTTTTGTATGTGGTAGTGATGAAAAACATGATATTTATTAAAATATTAAAATATAATAGTGTTATACACATGAAAAATGAATATAATTGGTCATAATATAGAATTAAAAAAAGGTTCTAGACTAAATGTGGCAATATAATATTATTTAGGCATGTTTAATTGGAAATAATTATATTATCACTTGGTTTAACCCCTAGTAATCTAGTTTTAACCTTAACCGTCATTACAGATTGTTACATTTTTTTAATTATGAAAAAATAAAAGTGAATTTATTTAAAAAAATAAATTTTTATTCAAAAATTTTAATACTTTTTGTAAAATATAATTCATTTATGTTGAAAAGTTTCATTTTAAATTTCACATGAAAAAGGAAAAGAAAACCGGTTCTTTTATATTTTTCTTTGGTAATAAATGTTCAATTCCAACATCCATTATAAAATTTATTCAAGTGAACATAATTGGATTATTCATATTATAATGGAAATAATTTTACTCTTACCCATATTACTAAGAATAGAACATTTTTAATTCTAGAAATCAAATAACATATTTTTATAAAAATAATAATTTTCACTATTTATTTAGAAGTCAATCTTTTCATAAACTTATAAAGAATTTAATATATTATAATTTTTCATTATTATTTTAAAAAAATTATTTTTTAAAAATAAAATTTCTAAAATTTGTTTAAAATAATTATATTATTTTATCGCAAAAAAACAAAAAATAAAATTTCTTAGGAAGAAAAGTATTTCTGATGAATATAATGAATCTACCATAAATTCATAAATTTTAATTGTGTAGATAATTTTTTTACTTTTTATAATTTTGTTAATCCTATATTTAATCGTCTAATTTAATGACTATCATATAATTTTCAAATTTGAATAATAATTTTTTATTGTATAATGTGGTTCGCTTAAAGATTAGTGATCCATATTAGGCCTGCTACTAAAGAAATAAATATTTTTAAAGATAAATATATCATAAACTATCCAGTTGCTGTAGATGAGACTAAAAATAATACATATATTAATTTAGACTGACTAATATATTTTTATTCTTAAATAAGATGATATGGTGAGGTTATGTACATATAATTTTTTGAAATTTTTTTTTATATGATATAAACCAATATTTTATTTAAATATTGTGAATAATTTTTTAAGAATTTCATTTACGATTATTTTAGAATTATAATTCAACAATAAAATATTTTTTAGCTATAATAGACTGATACATGTAATATCCATTAATTATTTTTTTATAGTTCTATCATATGTACAGAATGAAGAAAAAAATTTAAACTCTGCTATCTTTAATGGATATGAGTGGGATTTTTCTAAATTCTTTATATTTATTCAGAGTCAAAATATTATAATTAACCTATAATTATTAAGAGAAACAAATTTCATTCCACACATAATGAAATTTCCATTAATTTTATTTATGATAAAAATATTCTCATTGGAATATCATCATACCTTGATTAAATTATCATTTTTTAGGATTAATTAGTAAGATGATGAGTGAATAAGTAAAAATATTTATGGATGTCTTTATTTTATGATTTTTTTATTGTTTGTTATTTTATAATTTTTATAAATGAAAAATCAAAATATATTGGATTGAAATAATTATTATATGGTAATTTATTGGATTATATTTGGATGGACAATATATTTTATAATTTAATTTATAATTGGGTAATATAATTTGAAAAAATATATAAAGAAAATAAAATGGAGAAATAATAATTAATATTGGTGGTTAATAAAATATTATAATTAATTTTTACTGACATATATATAGTACCACCCATCCCTTTTCTATCCATTTAAATTAGTTTCACGTTGAAATTTATGGGGGGGAATGAGGTTCAAGTGTTATTTTACTTCAAGGTATTTTATTGGAATATTTAATAATAATTCAAACTCAACCAACGATCATGTTTTAGATATTATAATTTGTTTTTTGTTATAATAAAATGGATGGGGATTTAGTTTATGTGAGAATTTTTCCACCCAATAATTCCACTACATAAAATTAGTTTGAATAAAAAATTATTTTAATGTGGTTCCAAAGTTTTATTTTGAATGTAAATAAAAGAATATTCATTCGTAAATGAATTATTTTATTTTCTATTTTAAAATAATATTATGTTTAAACTTTTAGTGAAAATAAAATATGTCCCTAAATGGTTTGCATTAAAATCTACGAGTTGAATAGATATTTTAATGCGAATCTTGAATGACTACATAAAATTATAATTATTTTATTTGGCTGAATAAGATATTTAATGCTAGAATATGTTGTATTTTGTTTATGATATTGTATAGAATTATATTTTGTGATAATAATGAGTTTATATTTGGTTTATTTTATATGTTTAAAATATCAATCAAATGTTGGTCTAATTTTAATCTAATTAAAAAAAATTACTTTAAATTATTCAAATTATTAGTGATATATTATGTACATAGTAACATTAGTTATATAAGATCATTTTGGTGTTAAAATTTTTTTTATTGTGTTTGAAAATTAGTTTCTATTTAGATAATCTATTAATTATAAATTATTTATATTTATATTTAATAGAAAAACATGACATCGTATAAGGGAACCCATAATAATATTTTTAAATAATATTGAAAAAATAACAATCTCATGAAATAATTACAATGTACTGAGTTGGTGTTTATTAATAGTGGTAAATAATGATGATAAAGATAAAACATGTCTTAGGACCACATCATTGTTGAAAATGGCTGGGAGATAGTGGAATACATAAGTAGACAATGTTTAAAGATGGTGTCCTGGTGTGAAGTTCATCGGGAATAGGTTACCCAAAAAATTAATGTAATGGATTATAATTTTATTTCATGGTCATATAAAAATAAAGATATGAAATTAATAACAATTCCTAAAATGATAAGTATTATAGTTTAGAATATGGTTATTCAATAGCTAAATGAATGGATGTGTAAATCAATCTGTATTTTTTGAGACCACCTCATAGTTTATATAGACGATGGAAGAGAAAGTGTTAAAAGATTAGAAATTATGATTAAAAATATATGGATGATTATTATTATTATATATGTACATTATAGATTATCTGGGTAGAAAATAATGCTTGGGAAGCATTGGACAAGTTTTGATAAGATTGGAATATAATTTATGGAAGCCTAGGAAACCCCCACATTGTCTTGAAAAACCACAAAGTGGTTCTTAGTTGTGGTTATATAAACATCAACCAAAATGGATGATTTCATCCACCACAAGGTAATACCATAATGATCATTCATTCCATGTTATAAAATCCCCATATATTTAATAATACCACATTATTGTTCAATTTATTTATGAAGGTTTTTAGATTAAAAATGTTGAAACTTTCAGAAATTGTTGGAAGAATATCTGGTTTATAACACATGAATATTAAGAATAATTTTAATGGGGTTTGAAAAAAAATTAAATAATTGATGATAATGGAAGATATGAGTGAAAAAATGGTGAGTTAACCTCTATAAAATGGGAATACAACTTATTGAGAAAAATATTAGCAATTGAAAGGACTTTGGAAAATTATTTTATGGGATTAATGATCATTAAAATATAGTAGGTAATATTTTATACAAAATTTTGTTTTTATGTTTAATTTATTACCAAAATATATTTATTTATTCTTTAGAGAATATGGATGGTTCATTAAATTCACGTCTCTTTGTGTTGGAAAAGAAACAATTATTTTCCAAGAGAAGCACATAGGTTGACTAGTGTAATCTTAATTGAGAAGATCTGTAGTCAATGAAGCACTCTTCATAAATATATTTTTATGTTTTTTTGTTTTTTATGATTTTATAAGATATATGAAACAATGGTAAGGATTAATAATAAAAATTTAAAACTAAAATTTAGACAAAAATGATGATAAAATGAACTCATTTTGGAAAAAGGTCTTTTCTCAGGGACAGTTAATATATTTCTTTAATTATTCATTAATGTTCATAAAATTATAAATTCACCCCATCTTACATGAATTTCAACCCTATACTTTTAGTTTTAAATTTATCATTCATATGAGATCTCTTTAGCATACAAAATATCATTCCTGATAGAAATTTAAGAAAATAACCCTAATTCAGTGTGTAATAAATTCCACGATCGAGATCTATCATATATATATATTTATACCTCTAGAGCCCAAAAATACATTAGATTAAGATTTTACATATTAGATGGGAGGGAAAATATATTTCGTAGATAATAAAATTAATTTATGGTTTATGTCATGGTAGATGATATCTTTTCCCATACACCTCTCTCTCATTCACCAAAAATAGAATTAATACATTAATAATTGAGGAACAATAATTTGGGAACCCAAAGAATAGCCCCCCACAATGTCACGACTTATTCAATTCACTAACCGTCATGTGTTTAAGAGTTCATAGTGGAAGACTGGGAGAGAGAGTGTGAGAATGGAAGAAGACACACATAAATAAAAAATATGAATATGTAGTTACATAGAAAAATAAATTATAATAAATATTATTTTAGAAAAGAAATGAAGTAGCCCAATTATTTACTGTTGATTCTATTTCCACAAATCCTCAGTGATTTTAAATTCCCCCTAGACATATTTTAATAGGCCTACAACACACCCCTGGGTGTAATAAATTTTACAGATTTTCCCAATAATTGGATCCATGTCATCATTGGGCGTAATGGGGCCATCACTTCGTGGTCTATTAATTAATTTATATAAAATCATGTGAATAATTTCCCATCAAATCATTTCATGGAATGAACTATGATTATAGAACATTAATTTTTATTGGGAAGCTATTTTACAAGATTTCATAGCTAAAACTTTGTTTTTGATAATTTCCATTAAATTTCTTGGACTAGAAAATATGTGTCACACAGTTACACTATGGTTTCTTCTCATGATCTCATTTTTCTTCTATTCTTCATCCAGGATGTCGTTTTTAAGGAATCTCACATCATGAATAACTGATTCATGGTGTGAATTATTTTTACCTATGATTTTTCTTTTGTTTCTACTTGATTCATTTGATTCAGTATCTAGACAGGGGCATTCACTTATTATATGTCATGAGACACCATTTTCGTCATAAATTCTCAACATTTTAAATATTTTTAAATAATTTTTTATATAATAACATAAATTAATAAAATAATCCAATATAAACAAAATTAATCAATTTAATTTCAAAAATAATGTGTTTTATGTTAAAATAAGTATTCCTAAAATTTTAATTATCCCAAACATAGAACATTACTATCCTCAATCTTGTAATCTCAACAAAATAACAAAGGAATATTATTTTATCAATTTTTAAATTTAATGACAAATAAAACCAGATGATTTAATTAATGAAAAAACATTTAGATGTCACACAAAAATAATTCATCATACTCCTCACATTTCAACAAAACAATACTTGTCATTCATTTTATTTTAAGTATTTTGAACTAAAACTAATCTTCCTTTCATAATATTATATATATTAAATAATTATTAATGTGCATACCAATTTAAAGTTTCCTCAAAATTAATTCCTTCCTCTCATTACAAATGGAAATAAACTTAATGTAGTTGTTCTAATTCCATAATTATATGTCACTTTTCATTGTCTTACATGGAATATTATATATTCACCATATATAGAAATATATCAAAATTAATCATGATGAAATTTTTTTAAGGTTCAAATGTATTTGATTCCTAAGGTTGTTTTGTAATGAATAAAATAAGGCTCATATTAGTGGTTCAGATTTAAATTATAATGCATGATATCAAAATATGTTCCCATTGTAATGCAATTTCAATGTTTAATATGTTATGTTCCCACTCCCCAATGATTAATGTGGCACCATGATATGAGTAAGAAAATATGAGGAACCAACCTTAAACATTTCTTATTATTGAAATAAATGAATAATTCACATTGAGGATCTTTTCAGGTTTAGATTTTTAGAGAATTATACCTTAACTATTACATCTCAAAAGATTACACAGTAGACACTTCTACAAAGATTCCTTTTTTTTTCAAAACATGAACTCCAAAAAAAGTCATTTCTAGTTCCATGTTTAAGAAAGCATGAAATTTACTTGATCCCATCCTTGACCCTATTCCACATTATGTGCTGTCAAAAACATTTCAAAAAAAACTTGGGGTGAGCATAAAAAGCTCAGTAAGGGATACACAAAGAAGGATAACAGTTAGTTTTTGAAAACAACAAGTAAACCATGAATACTTTATCAATGTAATACTTTTCACCTTTATGAAACATAAAATACTCTTCATTGAATAAAAGATCATTAATTACCCTTTTGTAACCAGATGATTACCAGAAAACCCATATAAAGTAAACATAACATATAAAGGTAACTTGGGACATAAACATACTTAAATGGAATAACCATACGATCGACTTCCACATATATCACATAATGGAATAGCCATACAACCGACTTCCATACCCAATGCATTGGAGGTTATAACATAACCACCCATCCTGGTATTCATGTCACCACCCGTTATATGGTTTATCACATAACCACCAGTCAAATGTCCAAGTACCATTATAAAAACATAAGACATAAAACAAATATAATGGAAAGAAAACTTTTCAACATTTTGATCACAATATATTACTAAAATATATTTTCATAACAAATAAACTATAAAAAACCATTTTCAATACCAAAATACATAAAAGATTATATGGTTTTTATTTACCTTTAAAACAATTACGGCTTGTGGAAGCCAAAGTCCAAATAATACTCGAGGCGGCAGAAACGGTCATTGTCACCGCGTACGTTAAAAGAAACATTCCTTTTTTTTGATTTGTAAAACACTTCGTAGAAAAAGATTCTTTTTTGTATAAAATTTAAATTAAAAGGGGTTTATACACCGTATAAAATAAAGTCTTGTATTAGAACAATATATGCCTCAATGAAAGGATATTGAGGCTATGTCCCTTACAAATACGGTATCCTTGGATTAAGGATAAATCAATTACATAATTATGTGTGACAAACGAATACACCAAATATAAGTGGATATTAAGTGTAAAACAATAATAGGTCATTCACACAGATTCATAGAATGACATATTCAAGGAGTACATGTTTATCCCAATGAATCAAAATTGGGTTAAGAAGTTCCTTTGCAAAAAATTTGACAGCCTAACGGTGTCACATTAAAATTCAAAAAATGAGCTGATGAGAGATAAAAAGGGTATCTCATCACTTGGACATAAAATTTAAATCAATAAGGATATTTAATAACATATCCCAACATTAAAATATGTAAATTAAAAGACCCAACAAAATAAGTCTTTTAAAAAGAGGAGGGTGAAAGGTTCCCTTAACAACTTGGGTATCATTCGAAACATACACCCCATGAAATAAGGACAATACAACATTGATATAAATAATCATAAATGAAAGTATATTACACAAAGAGTATAATAATGTGTATTACATATACCACTCAATGGAAATGGTGGAAAATGTAACATAAATATCACTGGAATAAAAGTGAGATAAAAATACCTTACGAAAACTCGGTAGCCTAACCGCGCCACTTAAAACATCCAAAAATGGATTGATGAAATAAAATACGGTCTCTCATCATATTAACATAAAATGTACAGAAATTGGATTATAAAAGAACATCTCCCAACATAAAAAATGGTAACTTAAAATAAGTGACATAAAGTAGAGTACTTAAAAATAAAGAGAGAGGTTGGATCTCTTACAAAAATTCTGCAGCATAACAACGCCACTCAAAAATTCCAAAATGGTTTGATGAGAGAAAATAGGGTCTCTCATCATATGAAAATAAAAAATTACAGTAAGAGTAATATAAAAGAACAACCCAATCATTAGAAATATGAGCTTAAAAGGAATGACATAAAAGAGTGTACTTGAGAAGAAAGAGAGGGGTAGGATCTCTTACCTCAAGTCCGACTTGTCTTGTTCGTTTCTTTATATTCATGAATAATAAACTTTGGTAAATTTATAATTTCTTAAAACATAAGAACACAAGAGAAGACACTACCTCTAAATGGGGTAACTCTTTTTGATGTGAGCTCAAAGGCTTCCTTGGAATGATTTCTGCCCAAAGTGAGGCTTCTAGCAGTAATAGAGGGATGTTGAGAGACAAAATGGAAGGGGTTGGCGGAGCAAAAGGCTTGAGAGATGTGGGTAAGGTGGTAGAGGTGGGGGCCTTTTTTAAGAGGAGAGGAGGGGAACTCTTGGAAAGTTATAAAGGGTTACTTTATTATAAAATGAGATTCGGTTTTTATAGGTCCCACAATTATATATATCGTGGATAAGGTGATAAGAGTTCCAAATACACCCATCCAATAGGGTTTTGACAAGTGTAGGTCCTATATTTGACATTATCCTTTCATTTTATTTAAATCATTAAATAGTGAGGTAATCACTGCATCATCATGGTGT
Source organism: Viscum album (assembly GCA_963277665.1). Taxonomy (NCBI): domain Eukaryota; kingdom Viridiplantae; phylum Streptophyta; class Magnoliopsida; order Santalales; family Viscaceae; genus Viscum; species Viscum album. Next base: position 1,771,989,263 of record OY728165.1, on the reverse strand, counting down.
CATAAATAATTTAATTTATTTAATGTCTAAAAATTATAAAAAAAATATCATGATGTAGTAAATATTTTTAGATTTCTATTGAATACATATAGTCAAAAAATATGACTTGTATAACCCTATGTCAAAATTGTTTTAGTAAAACAACACATGTTTGTGGCATATTAATTTTAACTTTAAATAAAAAGTTATTAATGTCATTTTCCTACCAAAGTGCCTTCATGGGGTCCCCAAGTTGACCCATTGATTTTATTGGTCGGACATGACTCATAAAATAAGGGTAGGACATGTGTCAAGGTCATTTAATATTATTTAAACATTATTTTTACATTAAATTACACTAATTACCTCTAATCACGATTAAAAACATAAAAGTTACTATTTACCAAAAAATTATTTGAATCTCATTGAACCACATTTTACAATATAATGAAAAATATGTATGTCGGATTTTTTGAAATTCAAAACACAGAGGTGGTAAAATTTCATTTAAACGAAAAAAATCTGTTTTTTTAAGTACCACTTAGTTGTTTCACTATTCATAAAAATTGATGTTTTTTAGAAAAATACCAAAAATTCACCCTAACCTATATTTGATATTCCTAATTCAAAAATGATTTCTATTTTAAAAAATTCAAAACATATAAGTTACATTAATTAATTTAATAATTAATTCCCGCTGTCAGAACAAATAGCGTGTTTTTATGAGACAATATATATCAAACGTTTGACACTAGTTTAAGTCCAATTTCAAAGTGAAATTAATTCTAATGGCCACTATTGGATTAAATGGTAATTATATATTCTAATTTCACTTAAAAACAAATTCAAATGATAATATAATCATATAAATAAATTATATTAAAAAGAGTGTTTTAATTAAAATACAACATTTTTCACCATTCATTAAAAAATGAACTTTATCAGAAAAATACCAAACATTTACACAAAGTAAATTTTGATGTCCCGATTCTAAAGAAGAATTTTATTTTGTCAAATATAACACATAAAATTGTCAAAAGTGTATTTGAAAGAGGTTCTCCATCAAAAGGCTGTTAATTGATCTTTTAAAGAATATTTGAATGTTTTTATTATTAGAGTGCAATTTAATATTTCAAAAGAAATCGTTGTTACGTATTGGGTTAGCCATCAAGAATATCGTTCCCTTTAAATTAATATTAACATTTTATTCACAAATAGGGATAAATATAAAAATTTCATATTCTTTATTTACATGGGGTGTTACATCCTTCCCCCCTTTTGGGAATTGTGTCCTCGCAATTTTAAAATTGGGCTCGGAAACATCATTGAAAGTCCCAAACCAGAACAAGATTTGGTAAAACAATCACTTTAAAAGAAATAAATAGAAGTAAAATGGTCACCCAAGTTAACCCATACTAGGATTCCATGTAGGAAAACATGGATATTGAAGAAAAAGAAAAGGGTCATGTTCTGAGGGACAGTGATAGAAAAAATGTTTAGGAGAAAGTTAACCACATGAAAATCACAAAATTGTGGTGGGTTAAATAGTATTTGATTCCCCAGTAGGAAAAGTTAATAGAAAATTTTTTTTTGAAGAAACTTTTCATTGAGGAATTTATTTTTGATCTTAAAGAAACATACTTACTTGTCATGTTGACATTAAACATTTACGAAATTTCTTACACAAACTCATGCTTTCTCTAAAAGACTAGTATTTAGGAAGACTTGTTCGCATTAATTGAACTATAATCAACTTCTTGAGAATAACCTAATCCTCACAAGAGAACTATATAATTACCATGTCTTTATACCCTTACCAAAACCAAAATTGTTAGAACAAGATCTGATAATCTAGAAAAGGATAACCCTTTATAAAAATAAAATCTATTCTTAGTCTCCAAAATTTGTCCAACAAAAGCCAAAGTTCACCAAAGTCCATTCAATAAACATTTATCCCTAAAATTATTCAAATTAAACCAAACTAATATTGAAACCCAAATCTCTGAAGGATTTAATCACATAGTCTCCTAAGATAAATATTAACATTTTTCTCCAAAATAACATCAGTTACTCTTACAGTCTCATACTGAAAAGTAATTAACCTAATCACATATCTTCCATGATAGGCTAATCATTTCCATTTATAACCCAAAATCAACTTACTCTTAATTCATAAAATCATCAAACTAAAAAGAATCATTCAAACTAACTAGGGACTTCACGTAGTCCAGTGGTAGGCGATAAATACCAGTTGCACTTTGGTTGTGGGTTTGATTCCCGCAGCTTCGTCTGACGTGATGGGTTGTCACACGGTCTGGGTGTTGTCCTTTTACAAAAACTATATAATTCTTAAAACATCCCCCCCCCCAAAAGAGATAAAATATTAAAAAATAACCATAACATATTTTAAGCACAAAGGTAATCGAATAACTTCCATTTTGTAACCAAAAATGTATTAACCAGTAATTGCATCAAATTCAAGGATCATATAAACCCAAATGGTTCTTTATAACTATATCTACAAAATAAAGGATAATTATTCCTTGAAAAAAAAATTTGTATATCAATCATCAGGGTTACTATAAAAAGTCTTCTAATGTAACCCCATTATCAAAAGAGACTTAATACATCTAAGAATTTCACCATCCTAAAATCTACCATAAATCTTGAATCCCTTATATGTTGACTTCTTACTCATTCAACAATCTTCATGATCCATTATCCATTCTGTTTCAACTTATTCTGAAATACTTCTTCACTAAAAAAATCATGAATCATATCCTAAGATTCCAATAATAGGAAAACATATGTTAAGAAATAATCCATACCTTTCATTGGCCATTTTCAGTTTCTTCATCCTCAATCGGAATGGAATTAGGTATTGGTAAATGAATATTTGTACGATCTTGGTAACCCCCTTCCCAAAACTTTTTCGTAGGTCATGTGTTTTCATAATGACCATGCACACCACATTTAAAACATTCAATTGATCCCTCAGAAAGAACTTCTTTCCCTTTCCTAGAGTCAACTAGATGCTTCCTTTTTCCATGGCAAGTTATTGCTTTATGACCTTCATTTCCACATATATAGCATCTTTCTATCGCTTTGAAACATTTTCCTATGTGTTTCTTTCCACATATTTGACACATAGGTTTTTGAACATACTTACTATTATGATTATTACCTGAACATCCATAGGGATTTGTTTCTCGCTTATACGATGCCTTGTAAAAATCACTAAGGTTCAGGTGGTAAATCATGACTCCAGATAGTTGGTTGAGGATAACCACAAGAGTTATAATTGCAGCTCCAATATCATTCAATTGTTCTTGCATAAAACCGTCACAATTTTCTTCAAATCCACTGTTACATTGGTGCCTGCTAGATCCAACCATTTTCTAAAACCAAAATGGTCAGTGTGAGTATATTAGTAAAATAATAATATAATGAAGAGGAAGATAAACACCAAGATATACTTATACAAGTTATATAAAACTCATTAGAACTTTCAAAAAAACAATAAATCTATCTAATATACTAACCATTGTGGTTATACACAACTTGTCACTTTTTCTTAAAAAACTCTATAACCTCTAATGTTATCTAAACCGACCTCTGATACCAACTATAAGGACCCGTCCTTAAACAATACTTATTATTGAATTAAATGAATAATTCACATAGAGGATCTTTTTAGGTTTATAGTTTTAGAGAATTACACCATAACTATTACATCTCAAAAGATTACACAGTAGACACTTCTACAAAGTTTCCTTTTTATCAAAACATGAACTCCAAAAAAATTCATTTCTAGTTCCATGTTTAAGAAAGCATGACTTATCCTTAATCCCATCCTTAAACCTATTCCACATTATGTCCTGTGAAAAACATTTAAAAAAAACTTGTGGTGAGCATAAAAGCGCAGTAAGGGATACACAAAGAAGGATAACTGTTAGTTTTTCAAAACAACAAGTAAACCATGAGTACTTTATCAAATTAATACTTTTCTCCTTTAGGAAGTAGTATAAACTCTTAATTGAATAAAAGATCATTATATACCCTTTTGTATCCAAAATATTACCATAAAACCCATATAAAGAACACATAACATGAAAAGGTAACTTGGGACATAAACATACATAAATGGAATAACAATTCGGTCGACTTCCACACATATCACTTAATAGAATAGCCATACAGCTGACTTCCATACCCAATACATTAGAGGTTATAACGAAACCACCTATCCTGGTATTCACGACACCACTCCTCAAATGTTTTATCACGTAACCACCTGTGAAATGTCCAAGTACCATTATAAAACCATAAAACATAAAACAAATATAATGGAATGAAAACATTTCCACACTTTGATCACAATATAACTCTTAAATATATTGACATAACAAATCCATTATAAAAAACATTTTCAATACCAAAATACATAAATGAGTATATGGTATTTATTTCATTTTTAAAAAACATTATAGCTTGTTGAGAAAGCCAAAGACCAAATAATACTCGCGGCAGTGGAAAATCTCATTGTCACTGCGTAAGTTAAAAGAAACATTCATTTTTTTTGTTTTGTAAAATGAATTGTAGAAAAATATTACATTTGTATAAAATTAAAATTCAATGGGGTTTATACACCATATAAAAGAAATCCTTGTATTAGAATAATATATGCCTCAATGAAAGGAGATTGAGATAAAGTCCCTTACAAAGACGATATCCATGGATTAAGGATAAATCAATTACATAATTATGTGTGACAATCAAATTCACCCAATATATGTGGATATTAAATGTAAAAAAATCAGAGGTAATTCATAAATATTCATAGAATGACATATTTGAGGATTACAAGTTTATCCTAAATAATCAAAGTAAGGTTAAGAAGTTCCCTTGCAAAAACTTTGATAGCCTAACGACGTCACTTAAATTCATAAAATGATTTGATGATAGATAAATAGGGTATCTCATCACTTGGACATAAAATTTACATCAATAAGGATATATAAGAACATATCCCAACATTAAAATATGCAAATTAAAAGACCCAACAAAAGAAGTCTTTTTAAAAAGAGGAGGGTGAAAGGTTCCCTTACCAACTTGGGTATCTTTCGAAACATACACCCCATGAAATAAGGACAATAGAACATTGATGTACATACTCATAAACGAAAGTATATTACACAAATATTAGAATAATGGGAAGTACATATACCACTCAATGGAAATGGTGGAAAATGTAGCATAAATCTCACGGGAATAAAAGTGAGATGAAAAATCCCTTACGAAAACTCGACAGCCTAACGACGCCACTTAAAACATCCAAAATGGATTGATGAGATCAAAAAGGGTCTCTCAAAATATTAATATAAAATGTTCAGCAAGAGTAATATAAAAGAAAATCCCCCAAAATAACAAATAGGAGCTTAAAATAATTGACATAAAGGAGAGTACTTAAAAAGAAAGATAGAGGTTGGATCTTTTACGAAAATTCGGCAGCCTAACAGCGCCACTCAAAACATCCCAAATGGATTGATGAGAGAATATAGTGTCTCTCATCATATGAACATAAAAAAGTACAGTAATATTAATATAAAAGAACATTCCAATCATAAGAAAGATGAGCTTAAAAGGAATGAAATAAAAAAGTGTACTTAAAAAGATAGAGAGAGGTAGGATCCCTTACCTCAAGTCCGACTTGTCTAGTTCGTTTCTTTATATTTTTTAATAATAAACATTGGTCAATTTATAATTGCTTAAGGAAATCCTTTAAATATTATTATTCAGTTCATATCACATATTATAATTTTATATTAATTGTTTAATAATGTTAGTTCATATTAGAATTTTTGGCCGCTGTTTGGTACATGAGTAAAAAATGAACTTGTTGGAAAATGATTGCCCATGTAGTTATAAGTAAATAATTTCAAGAATAGTATTAATGATTAAAATATCATATATATCCAGTAAATATTCATTTTATATTACTCCATAACATTTGGAGATAAAAATATGTGAAATGCACCGTTCATGGAGATGGTAGGTCATACGTACGCATGAATGGTACATTCATTTCTTTGTCATATTAATGGAATTAAAAATAGTTTAGATATACATATATATTATAATTATAGTATAATATATATGTTATATAGATCACATAATTTCATTAATTTCATTATTTATACATTCCATGTATTGCATGAAGGAGTCACATCACTTGTGGGGGCGGTAGTCCGCACTTCCTCATATGAAATTATCGCATTTGCACAACATGCAAAGAATAAAGATATGATTTAAATATAAAATACAGAAGCATATAGTAAACATAAATACCATATATATCATATATAAAATTCAGTGACAACATAATGGCCACTTTTAATTGTGTTAATAGAATATTGAACAATCATCATTTTGTGAGGCAGGAAATCGCCAACCAGAAAACAGTATGTCCTTTAACCATTAGACGAAGGGGTGTGTATGTTTAGCTCTAATATATATCATAACAACATCCTAGTATTTTTAAGATACTGTTTTTGTTACAAAATATTGGAATAAAGAGATTTTAGGTGGTTGGAGAAGCAAAATAAAACATAAGAACACAAGAGAAGACACTACCTTTAAATCGGGTAACTCTTTTCGATTTGAGCTCAAAGGCTTCCGTGGAAATACTTTTTCCCAATATTAGGCTTAAAGGAGTAAGGGAGGGATATGGAGAGACAAAATGGAAGGGGTTGTTCGAGCGAAAGGCTTGAGAGGTTTGGGTAAGGTGGTAGAGGTGGGGGCCTTTTATAAGAGGAGAGGAGGGGCACTCCTGGAAAGTTATAAAAGGTTACTTGATTATAAAATGAGTTTCGGGTTTTAAAGGTCACACAATTATAAATTTTTAGTATAAGGTGAAAATAGTTCGAAATCCACCCATCCAATAGGTTTTTGACATGTCTAGGTCTTAGATTTTACATTATCTTGTCATTTAATTTAAATCGTTAAATAATGAGGTAATCACTACATCATCATAGTGACATTTATAATTTAATTAATTTAATGACTAAAAATTATAAAAAAATATCATGATGTAAGAAATATTTTTATCTTTCTAATGAATATTTATAGTAAAAAATATTACTTTTATAAACCCATGTAAAAATTGTTTTAGTAAAACAACACATGTTTGTGACATTTAAATTTTAACTTAAAATATAAATTTATTAATGTCATTTTCCTACCAAAGTGGCTCCATGGGGTCCCCAAGTTGACCCATGGATTTTATTGGTTGGCCATGACTCATCCAATAAGGGTAGGACATGTGTCAAGGTCATTTCATATTATTAAAACATTAATTTTACCTTAAATTACACTAATCACCTCTAATCGCGATTCAAAACTTAAAAGTTACTATTCACCAAAAATTATATTAATCCCATGGAACCACATTTTAACTCTTAATTAAAACCATGTTTTATGAATTTTTGAAATTCAAAACACAGAGGTGGTATAATTTCTTTTAAACAAAAAATCAGTTTTTTTAAGTACCACTTAGTGGTTTCACTATTTATAAAAAATTGATGTTTTTCAGAAAAATACCAAACAATTCACCTTAAGATATATTTGATATTATAAATTAAAAAATGATGTATATTTAAAAAAATTAAAAACCTATAAGTTACATTAATTAATTTAATAATTAATTCCCGCTGTCAGAACAAATAGCGTGTTTTTATGAAACAATATATATCAAAAGATTGACACTAGTTTAAGTCCAATTTAAAAGTGAAATTAATTGCAATGACCACTATTGGATTAAATTGTAAAAATATATTCTAATTTAACTTTAAAACCAATTTAAAATATAATCTAATCATATAAATAAATTAGATTAAAAAGGGTGTTTGAATTAAAATACAACATTTTTTATAATTCATTATAAAATGAACTTTATCGGAAAAATAAAAAAAATTTACAAAAAGATAATTTTGATGTCCCGATTCTAGAGAATAGTTTTATTTTGTCAAATATAACACATAAAATTGTAAAAAAGTGGATTTAAAAGAGGATATCCATCAAAAGGTGGTTAATCGACCTTTTAAAGAATATTAGAATGTTTTTATTATTAGAGTGAAACATAAGATTTCAAAGGAAATAGTTGTTGCGTATTGTGTAAGACATCAAGCATAGTATTCCCTTTAAATTAATATTAAAATTTTATTCACAAATAGGGATAAATATAAAAATGTCATATTCTTTATTTACCGGGGGTGTTACAGAAATATAAATTAATCACACACTTTTTTTCACTTATGTATTCTTATAAAAACGTTTTTCCTAATAAAAATATCATATCCATCTCCTAACCATCTATGATAAAAATATTATTATTCTAGAAATGATGGTTTTTTATCCTCCCAGGAAATAAATTTTCTTTCTATTTTTTTAATTTTTTTTATTGAAATGTATTTAATAACTAAAATAAAATGAATGATAACATGGAAACTCTCAAAATCACAAGAAAACCACCACAAAAAATTCACATCCACAAATTACATCTCCATCAACCATAGAGGAAGTCTCACCCACAATTAGTATTTTGAATATAATGAAACCTAATGTGATTAGGGAAGGAAATGATATAAAAGGTTTGAATGTTTTACATTTTCCAAACATGTTTATTCATTGAATCTACAATAAAATGTTTGATGAAATTAAAATTTAGGTCCAAGGACAAATTGATAAAAAATAAATTGACATAATCATATTAAAACTGATTTTTTATCATATATTTGATAATATTCCAACAATGTTGATAAATTAATCATTTCTATGTGTCTCAAGTAATATAATGTAGAAAAATTTAAAATATTGGTTTATAAATTATCATGGGAATTACAACTTAAGATTTAGAAAATTGCACTTGGAAATACATGAAAATAATTAACCAATAAATATTCTATTTTGAAATTGAAAACAAGATAATTCTAAGAATAATTTCATTTATAAGAATAATATCATAAAAAAATAGGATTCGTCAAATTAATACCCTTATACTGAACTTCACATATTAATTTTACATTTCACTATTATAATCATATAAAAAGATATATTAAAAAAATGTAATATTAATTATCCTAGAAAACTCTTTGACTACCAGATTGATACTAGCGTATAAGAGTTAAAATTTGGTCATTGAATTTATTTCATAGCTCAAAAAAATATTGTGAAAAAAATATTGGGATTTAAATAATAATGCATTTATTAATTAAAACCCTTTCAAATGAATCACTATTACTCATCATTTTCCTCACATTTAGGTGTGGATGCTTCTTCTATCATCATCTTGGACCTATAAAAGAATTTCATTCATTGAAGCACCCAAACCCTGAAATCAAAGTCCAAAAAAACAATGGGTATGTGTATACTTCCTAATATATCAATAAAATTATTTATTAAGAAATATGTTGAAAAATAAATTGATAGAAATAAAATAAAATACTGTAATGATAATCCCTGGATTGATCCCCCATGTGGGCTTTGGGATTTCATTACCTTTGGATGGGTAATAAGATAAATTTTCCTAATTATTGTGGGGGATTAAGTTTCATTAATTAGAAAACAAAACACTTCTTTCTTCTATATTTAGCTTAATCATTTTTTAGGAATCCCTGGATATTTTATGCCAAATAGTACCCCGTTGAATTCAGATATAACTTTCATGGTGGATGTGTGGTGAAGTATAAGTCCTCCCATATTATTTTTGTAATTTGTGTAACCCATTCCATTATCTCTAGTGGTTTCTCAAGTAATTTATAATTAATTTAATAGTTAAATAGAATGAAATAATTTAATTTTTTAAAAAAACATTAGGAAATTGAGGATTGATATCAAAATAGTCTCTTTTAATATAAATAACTGGTGTATTGGTAAACTTTAGAAAATCCACATGGTTATAATCATATAATAATATTAGCAAGTGTTCAATATGTTCAGGGAGCTCCATGTATTCCACATTGGGTGAATATTCTTATTCATCATCTTATTATATGGCAAATAATGTTATATAAAAAGTTGAATGTTAAAAAAAATTAATGTAATTAATCAATTAATCTTGAGTGATATTTTAAAAATGTTATTTTATGAAAGTACTATCTCTCTAATATAGTTTGGATTCAATATATTTTTCATTGAAATGATTCTCTTAGAGTTGAGTGTTAAAAGTTGACGTAGGTAGTCTGTCTCATTCACCCATTCTTAAAATTCCACCACTTGAGCGGTTTCTTCTTCTTCTAAATCTAGGGATAGGTATAGAGGTATTGATACATCTGTATTGAAGACTAGAAGATCATGTTTCATTTCATCACATTACCATCTATTCCAAAATTGATATGAATCTTATTGATATCTCATATTTAAATCAACATGAGAGTCATCACCTTCACCCTCTAGCTCTTAATTTTATTTTTGTATGTGGATATTGAGATGTTTGTGCGATTGATTTTATTTATATAAGACCTCAACCTCTTATACATTTTTTGAAAAAATGGGAGGGACTTCATCCTTGCCCTTAAACCCTTGGATGTTATATTTGAATTGATTAATCAGTCCCATAAATTCCTGAAGTGAAATACCAATAACACTACCATATAATAGTTTCTTGGATAAATAATTGAGTTCATAAATGCTTTGTATAAGGAAATATGTAGTATTTTCAATAACTTGACCTTGAACAATTCATAAAGTTACCCATGAATAATCAATGTCACATGAAATCATCATCATAAAATAGATTTTATTATATATTATTTTTTTACTTTTTATTAAAAAAATATTGATAAAAGTTTATAAAATCAGGAAACAATAATTTTTTAATGGCAATTTTTCTCCTCGACAATGATGCCAATTTTTGACATGCCTATCATAGGGTAGTGGAAATGCTATAATTATTTTCATAGAGAAACACTGTTACTGGATAGGTTCATCTCACTTGTGTAACTTTTCGGTTTATAAAATTTTATTCCTAATTATTTTTATATAATATTATATAATATTTTTTATGATTTTAGAAAAGTTATGAAAAATTGGGATGGTTGAAAAATAAAAATATAAAACTAAAATGAGGATGAAAATATAGACATAATAGAAGTAGTTAAAAAGATAGTTATTGGAACAAGTTTTAGGTACACTTGTTCTTTTATTATTCATTATCATTAATTAAATTTAACTTGATAATTCATCTAAGTTTACATGAATTTTTACCCACAATATTGACTGTGAAACATAGTATCAAATGATATCTATTCATAATGTTGATTCTCACTTCCACTAATAGCTATTTAATATCAACACCTTGATCGAGAGTTTATTAGCATATATGACTATTCTCCATTGTATATTGTTTCATTTATAGATCACACTAAACACCATAATATGAAGTGTTTTCAGAAGATAAAGGATATAATAATGATTTAGTAGAGAATTCATGTGAGTTTGAGAGTTTTTTCATGGTGGAAAATCAATACACAAGTACAATTCTTTCATATTCAGAACATAAATAATTTAATCATTAAGAATTAGATCATAAGAATTTGGGAGCACCATGATAACCTTAACCAATGACAATACTCAAGTTATTCAGTCACCATCGTGGGTGTAAGAGTTCATGTTGTGTGAAAAATATAAATATAAAGGGTGAGAGATATAATTGAAGAAGAAAAAAATATATTAAAAAATTTTATAGGAATTTAAATGTAAAAATAAATTCAAAAACAAATTATAATAGAAAACCTAAGTAGTTTTCCAATTCTCAAATTACGTAGTCAATTCCACATATCCTTGAGGTTTTTCTAATACCAGTATCCAAAAATTTATAAGAAATAACCATACCCCCCCAAACATCATATATTCATCATATTTTCATCATATTTTCCTAATAAAAAAGTCCAAGTCATCTAATGAAATAATGAAATGTTTTTAAATGTCTAATAAAGGGTAGTAAAATAGATAAAAATTTAATCCTAGTATATCACAATGTCTTACCAGGATTATCTCCCTAAAGGATATTTATAATTGGTAAAAAAATTCATAATTCACTTTATATATAAATTTTTTGTTTTTAAAGAATTTATCAAATTTAAAAAATTTCTAATGATGAAATATCAAAACATAAAACAATAATGAAAATGAAAATATAGATAGAATGAATGTGGATAAAAAAAGTATTGGTCCAAGGGTCAGTTACACACATTTCTTCATTATGCATTCTTATAGACTAAATTCAACTTGAAAATTCATCTCTTTTTACATGAATTGTTACCCTCAATATTGAGTCTGAAATTTAACATATCACGAAGATTTCTTTGGGATACCAAATCTCACCGCTTTTAATATCCAAGTAAGATAAACATCTCGATTGACTGTAAAATGCCTTCTAATATTTGAATCCATCATATGATGTTTCAAAACACATGAAACCTCAACAGTATCATATGAATATTTTATATGAGAGTAGGGTGGTAGTTATGATTTGGTTGAAAATTGAAGTTATTTTTAGAGCCATGTTATGTTGGATGACTGTTTTTCCCTTCATTTCTCACTCATTCACCATAGAAAAAATTAAAAAATTAATAATTAAATCAAAATAATTTAGGAACCCTGTTAAAAATACCCCATTTTCAAGCTCCATGTTAATCACTCATCATCATGAGTGTAAGATTTCACATTAAAAAAAGAGGGAGACAAAGAATGATTATAAGGACCCAGCCATAAACATTACTTATTATTGAATTAAATGAATAATTCACATAGAGGATCTTTTAGGGTTTAGTGTTTTAATGAATTAGGACATTACTATGACATCTCAAAAGATTACAAAGTAGACACATCTACTGAGTTTCCATAAAATAAAAACTCTTAAAAATAAACATGTATACTTCCATGTTTTAGATAGCATGATGTTTCCTTGTTACCATCCTTGACCCTTTTCCACATTTTCTCCTGTGAAAAATATTTCAAAAAAAACTTGGGGTGAGCATAAAAAGCTCAGCAATGGATACATAAAGAAGGAAAACTGTTAGTTTTTCAAAACAACATGTAAACCATGAGTATAGTATCAAAGTAATACTAATCACCATTATGAAGTAGTATAAAGTCTTCAATGAATAAAAGATCATTACTTACCCTTTTCTAACCAAAATATTACCATAAAACCCATATAAAGAACACATAACATGCAAAGGTAACTTGGGACATAAACTTACATAAATGGAATAACCATACGGTCGACTTCCACACTTATCACTTAATGGAATAGCGATACGGCTGACTTCCATACCCAAATCATTGGAGGCTATAACCTAACCACCAGTCCTGGTATTCACAGAACCACCCGTCATATGGTTTATCACATAACCACCAGTCAAATTGCCAAGCACCATTATAAAATCATAAGACATAAAACAAAAATAATGTAAAGAAAACATTTCCACACTTTGATCACAATATACCAAATAAATATATTGACATAACAAATAAATTATAAAAACCATTTTCAATACCAAAATACATAAAAGAGTATATGGTATTTATTTTATTTTAAAAAACATTACGGCTTGTTGAGGAACCCAAAGACCAAATAATAATCGCGGCGGAGAAAAAGGTCATTGTCACTACGTATGTTAAAAGAAACATTCCTTTTTGTCATTTTGTAAAACACTGCATAGAAAAAGATTCCTTTTGTATAAAATTAAAATTCAAAGAGGTTTATACAACTTATAAAAAAATCCTTGTATTAGAACAAAATATGCCTCAATTAAAGGAGATTGAGATGAAGTCCGTTACAAAGATGGTATCCTTTGATTAAGGATAAATCAATTACATAATTATGTGTGACAACAAAATACACAAAATATAAGTGGATATTAGGTGTAAAACAATCAGAGTTCGGTCACACGTATTCATAGAACAACATATTCAAGGAGTACAAGCTTATCCCAAAGAATAAATGTTGGGTTAAGAAGTTCCCTTCCAAAAAAATTGATAGCCTAACGGCGTCACATCAAAATTAAAAAAATGAGTAGATGAGAGATAAAAAGGGTATCTCATCACTTGAACATAAAATTTACATAAATAAGGATATATAAGAACATATCCCAACATTACAATAGGTAAATTAAAAGACCCAACAAAATAAGCCTTTTTAAAAAGAGGAGGGTGAAACGTTCCCTTACTGACTTGGGTATCTTTAGAAACATTCACCCCCTGAAAGAAGGACAATAGAACATTGATGTAAATACTCATAAATGAAACTATATTAAAAAAACAGTAGAAAAATGTGCAGTACATATACCACTCAATTGAAATGGTGGCAAATGTATCATAAATCTCATGTTAATAAAAGTCAGATGAAAAATCCCTTACGAAAACTCGGCAGCCTAACGACGCCACATAAAACTACCAAAAATAGATTGATGAGATCAAATAGGGTCTCTCATCATATAAAAATAAAATGTACAGCAAGAGGAATATAAAAGAACATCCTCCAACATAACAAAAAGGAGCCTAAAAGAAGTGACATATAAAAGAGTACTTAAAAAGAAAGAGAGAGGTTGGATCTCTTACGAAAATTCGGCAGCCTAACAGTGCCACTCAAAACTTCCAAAATGGATTGATGAGAGAAAATAGGTTCTCTCATTATATGAACATAAAAAGTACAGTAAAATTAATATATAAGAACATCCCAATCATAATAAAGTTGAGCTTAAAAGGAATGACATAAACGAGTGTAATTAAAAAGAGAGAGAGGGGTAGGATCCATTACCACAAGTCCGACTTGTCTTGTTCATTTCTTTATATTCCTGAATAATAAACTTTGGTCAATTTATAATTTCTTTAACAAACTCTGTAAACGATTATTATTCAGTTCATATCACATATTATAATGTTATTATCATTTTTTAATAATGTTAGTTCATATCAGACGTTTTTGCTGATGTTTGGTACATGTGTAAAAAATGAACGTGTTTGAAACTGATTGCCCATGTAGCTATAAGTAAATCATTTCCAGAATAGTATTAATGATTAAAATATCATATATATCCAGTACATATTCATTTTATACTATTCCATAACATTTTGAGATAAAAAATGAAAAGCACCGTTCATGGAGACGTTAGGCCTTACGTATGCATGAACGCTAGTTTTAGTTTTTTTGTCATATTAATTGAATTGAAAATAAATGAGAGATATATATATTATAATTACAGTGTAATATATATGGTATATAGGTCACATATGTTCATTAATTTCATTCTTTATACATTCCATGTATTTCATGAACAAGTCACATAAACTTGAGGGGGCGGTAGTCCACACTTCCTTATATGAAATTATCGCATTTGCAGAACATGAAAAGAATAAAGGTATGTTTAAAATATAATATACAGAAGAATATATTAAACATAAATACCAAATATATAATATATAAAATACAATGACATCATAATGTCAACCTTTACTGGGGTTAAAAGAATATTGAACAATCATCGTTTCGTGAGACAGAAAATTGCCAACCACAGAAACAGTATGTTCTTTAACCATTAGACGAAGGTGTCTATAGGTATAGCTCTAATACTTCTCATAACAACATCCTAGTACATTGGAGATACTGGTTTCATTACAAAAGAAAGGAATAAAAATAGTTTAGGGGGTTGGAGAAGCAAAATAAAACATAAGAACATAAGAGAAGACACTACCTTTAAATCGAGTAACTCTTGTTGATTTGAGTTAAAAGGCTTCCATGTAAAGACTAAATCATAGAGTGAGGCTTATAGGAGTAAGAGAGGGATGTGTAGGGACAAAATGGGCAGGCTTTGGCTGAGCCAAAGGCTTGAGAGGTGTGGGTAAGGTGGTAGAGGTGGGGGCCTTTTATAAGAGGAGAGGAGGGGCAGTCTTGGAAAGGTATAAAAGGTTACTTTATTATAAAATGAGCTTTGGGTTTTAAAGGTCCCAAAATTATATATTTCGAGGATAAGGTGATAAGACTTCGAAATCAACCCATCCAATAGGTTTTTTACAAGTGTAGGTCTTATATTTTACATTATCTTTTCATTTTATTTAAATCGTTAAATAATGAGGTAATCACTACATCATCATGGTGTCATAAATAATATAATTTATTTAATTATAAGAAAAATATCATCATGTAGGAAATATTTTCTCTTTATAATGAATATTTATAGTAAAAAATATGACTTGTATAACCACATTTAAATTTTTTTAGTAAAACAACACATGTCTGTGACATTTTTCTTTTAACATGAAATAAAAAGTTATTAATGTCAATTTTCTACCAAATTGGCTCCATGGGGTCCCCATGTTGACCCATGGATTGTCTTGGTCGGCCATGACACATCCAATAATGGTAGGACATGTGTCAAGGTCATTTCATATTATTAAAACATTATTTTTACCTTAAATCACACTAATTACCTCTAATCGCGATTAAATACTTAAAAGTTACTATTCACCAAAAATTATATTAATCCCATTGAATGACATTTTAAATCCTAATAAAAACCATGTATGTCAGATTTTTGAAATTCTAAACACAGAGGAGGAAAAATTTCATTTAAACGAAAAATTAGTTTTTTTAAGTACCACTTAGTGGTTTCACTATTCATTAAAAATTGATGTTTTTCAGAAAAATACCCAAATTTCACCCTAAGCTATATTTTATATTCCAAATTCAAAAATGATGTATATTTTAAAAAATTAAAAACATATAAGTTACATTAAATATTTTAATAATTAACTTCCGCTGTCAGAACAAATAGCATGTTCTTATGAAACAATATATATCAAAATCTTGACACTAGTTTAAGTCCAATTTAAAATTGAAATTAATTCCAATGACCACTATTAGATTAAATGGCAAAAATATATTCTAATTTCACTTTAAAACCAATTAAAAATATAATATAATCATATAAATAAGTGAGATTAAAAAGAGGTTTTGAATTAAAATACAACATTTTTCACTATTCATTGAAAAATGAACTTTATCGGAAAAATACCATAGATTTACACAAAGTAAATTTTAATGTCCTGATTCTAATGAGAAATTTTATTTTGTAAAGTATAACACGTAAAATTTTCAAAAAGTGGATTTAAAAGAGGTTCGCCATCAAAAGGCGGTTAATCGACCATTTAAAGAATATTAGAATGTTTACGCTTAAATTTGGATTCATTCACATTTTTAATCCTATAACATTTATTGTAAAAAGTAAAAATATTTTACAAACATATATAATAATTTTTTAGTAAGTTCTATTCATTCCAGTCATTACAACGGCTAGGTGTTAACTACTATTTAAAATAAAATTATTTTATTATTACAGTGCAACGTATGATTTCAAAGGAACTTGTAGTTGCGTATTGGGTAAGCCATCGAGCATAGCGTTCCCCTTAAATTAATATTAAAATTTTGTTCACAAATAGGGATAAATATAGAAATTTCATATTCTGTATTTACCTGGGGTATTACATCCTTCCCCCCTTTTGGTAATTGTGTCCTCACAATTTTAAAATTGGGCTCGAAAACATCATTGAAAGTCCCACATCGGAACAAGAGTCGGTAAAAAAATCACTTTAAAAGAAAGAATGAAAAGTACAGAGGTGGCCTGAGTTAACCCATACTAGGATTTCATATAGGAAAACATGTATATGGAAGAAAAAGCAAAGGGTCATGTTCTGAGGGAGAGTGATAGAAAACATGTTTAGGCGAAAGTTAACCACAAGAAAATCACAAACTTTTGGTGGGTTAAATTGTATTCGATTCCCCATTAGGAAAAGTTAATAGAAAGAATTTTTGTTTTAAGTTACTTTTCATTGAGGAATTTATTTTTGATCATAAGGAAACATACTTACTTGTCATGTTGACTTTCATCTTTTACTAGATTTCTTACAGAAACTCATACTTTCTACAAAAGACGAGTATTTAGGAAGACTTGTTCGCATTAAGAGTAAGATAATCAAATTAATGAGAATCAACTAATCCAAAAAAGAGAACTATATATTTCCCATGTTTTTAGACCCTTACCATAACCAAAATTGATAGAATAAGATCAAATAATCCAGAAAAGCATAACCCTTTATAAAAAGATAATCTATTCTTATTCTCCAAAATTTGTCCAACAAAACCCAAAGTTCAACGAGGACCATTCGATAAACAATTTGTCCATAAAATTCTTAAAAGTTAACCAAACTAAGATTAATACCCAAATAATTGAAGGATTTATTCACATAGTCTTCCAAGGTACAAATTTTCACTTATCTCCAAATAACATCAGTTTCTCTAAAAGCCTCATATTGAAAAGTAATTAACCTAATAACATATCCTCCATGATATGTTATTAATTTTTATAGATAACCCAAAATAAACATAATATTAATTCATAAAATCATCTAACTAAAAAGAATAAGTCATACTGACTGGGGACTTCACGTAGTCCAGTGGTAGGTGATAAATACCAGTCGCCCTTTGGTTGTGGGTTCGATTCACGCAGCTTTGTCCTACGCGAAGGGTTGTCACACTGTCTGTGTGTTATTCTTTTTATAAAACTCCAAAAATAACCCTAACATGTTTTAACCTAAATAGTTTCTTTATACCTCTCATTTTCAGCCAAATTCATTATGATCTCAGCATCTTAATTCTTAAAGTCTTATTTCACCACTATAAAATAAAATGATTCCCAAAATTAATAACAACATACCTTGATCATGGCATCCACTCGGTTTCATCGTCATCTGGTTCATGTGGGTAGAAGTCCCATGCATTAAAATAATGATTTATAGATCCTTCAATATCATTTTCTTCCTCCATCAAAATACACCTTGTACAACATGGGTCATATGGGTGTTCACAGAAAAATAGTTTTGGAAAAAAATCATGTATGACATATAATTCCAAAACATCTAATAAAACATGATTTCTATAAAATAGTCGGACAGAATTGGAGTTGAAACATTCTATTATTGGTCATTTTAAAATACCATATGTATGTTCCAAGAGACTATATTTTAAAATCAAATATAAATAGGTTTCTCAAGGGTCTCCTTCCTCAGCAACATTTTTAAAATCATAATATTCTTCAAATTCTTGTGATTAGGTAAAATATTTAAAAATACCTTGATAATATTTACCTTTCTTAAAAATATGAGAATATTGTGAAAATAATATTTTCCTAAATACAACCCATGATCCACGATGATAACGAGGTATAGTGGAGGTGTTTGATATCTCAAACAACTTCTTGTAAGTGAGTTGTAAGCTAGAAAAAGTTTCACAATCATCTGAACATGACTATGCAATAATTATTACAAGCATGTCATTAGGAAGAGATAGGAATGTAGTTTGAGATCCTCCTCCTTCCATTCGTAACTGATTTTACTTGACCGGAAAAAATGTTATAAAACAAGGATTTAACTGAAATAATAGATATAGGGACTAACCATGTGTGTAACAAAAACTCATAATCCCTAAAGTTGTCTAAACTGACCTTTGATAACAACTATAAGGACCCGACCTTAAACATTACTTCTTATTGAATTAAATGAATAATTCACATAGAGTATCTTTTTAGGTTTAGTGTTTTAGAGAATTATGACATAACTATTACATATCAAAAGATTACAAAGTAGAAAATCCTACTAAGTTTCCATAAAATAAATACTCTTAAAAAGAAACATGTGTAGTTCCATGTTTTAGATTGCATGACGTTTCCTTGTTCCCATCCTTGACATTATTCCACATTAAGTACTATGAAAAACATTTCAAAAAAACTTGGGGTGAGCATAAAAAAGCTTAGTAAGGAGTACATAAAGAAGGAAAACTGTTAGTTTTTCAAAACAACAAATAAACCATGAGTACTTTATCAAAATAATAATTTTCACCATTATGAAGTAGTATAAACTCATCAATGATTAAAAGATCATTACATACTATTTTGTAACCAAAATATTACCATAAAATCCATATAAAGAACACATAACATGCAAAGGTATCTTGGGACATAAACATACATAAATCGAATAACCATACGGTTGACTTCCACACATATCACTTAATGGAATAGCCATATGGCCGACTTCCATACCCAATGCATTGGATATTATAACCTAACCACCCATCTTAGTATTAACGGAACCACCCATCATATGGTTTATCATGTAACCACCTGTCAAATGTCCAAGTACCATTATAAAATCATAAGACATAAAACAAATATAATGGAAAGAAAACAATTCAACACTTTGATCACAATATACAACTTAAATATATTGACATAAAAAATCCATTATAAAAAAAAATTTCAATACCAAAATACATAAAAGAGTATATGGTATTTATTTCATTTTTAAAAACATTACGGCTTGTTGTGGAAACCAAAGACCAAATAATACTCGCGGCGGTGGAGAAGGTCGTTGTCACCGCGTATGTTAAAAGAAACATTCATCTTTGTCGATTTGTAAAATGTTCCGTAGAAATATGTTCCTTTTATATAAAATTAAAATTCAATGGGGTTTATACACCGTATAAAATAAAGCCTTGTATTAGCACAGAATATGCCTCAATGATAGGAGATTGAGATGATGTCCCTTACGAAGATGGTATCCTTGGATTAAGGATAAATCAATTACATAATTATGTGTGACAACCAAATACACAAAATATAAGTGGATATTAAGTGTAAAAAAATCAGAGGTCATTCACACATATTCATAGAACGACATATTCATGGAGTACAATTTTATCCCAAGGAATCAATGTTGGGTTAAGAAGTTCCCTTGCAAAAAATTTGACAGCCTAACGTCGTCACTTCAAAATTTAGAAAATGAGTTGATGAAAGATAAAAATGGTATCTCAACACTTGGACATAATCTTTACATCAATAAGGATATATAAGACCATATCCCAACATTACAATATGTAAATTAAAATACCCAACAAAAGAAGTCTTTTTAAAAAGAGGAGGGTGAAAGGTTCCCTTACCGACTTGGGTATCTTTCGAAACATACACCCCCTGAAAGAAGGACAATACAACATTGATGTAAATAATCATAAACGGAAGTATGTTACACAAAGAGTAGAATAATGGGCAGTACATATACCACTCAAAGGAAATGGTGGAAAATGTATCATAAATATCACGGGACTAAAAGTGAGATGAAAAATCCCTTACGAAAACTCGGCATCCTAATGACGACACTTAAAACTTTCAAAATTGGATTGATGAGATGAAATAGGGTCTCTCATCATATTAACATAAAATTTACAGCAACAGAAATATAAAATAACATCCCCCAACATAAAATAGAGGAGATTAAAATAAGTGACATAAAGGAGAGTACTTAAAAAGAAAGAGAGAGGTTGGATCTCTTACGAAAATTCAGCAACCTAAGGGCGCCACTAAAAACTTCCAAAATGGATTGAAGAGAGGAAATAGGGTCTCTAATCATATGAACCTAAAAAAGTACAGTAAGAGTAATATAAAAGAACATCCCAATCATAAGAAATATGATCTTAAAAAGAATGACATAAAAGAGTGTACTTAAAAAGAAAGAGAGGGGTAGGATCCCTTACCTCAAGTCTGATTTGTCTTGTTCGTTTCTTTATATTCCTGAATAATAAACTTTGGACAATTTATAATTGCATAAGCACCTTATTTAAAGATTATTATTCAGTTCATATCACATATTATATTGTTATAATAATTGTTTAATAATGTTAGTTCATATCAGACGTTTTTGCCGATGTTTGGTACATGAGTAAAAAATGAACTTATTTGAAAATGATTGCCCATGAAGTTATAATTAAATAATTTACAGAATAGTATTAATGATAAAAATATCATATATATCCAGTACATATTTATTTTATACTATTCCATAACATTTGGAGATAAAAAATGAAAATCACCGTTCATGGAGACGGTAGGCCGTACGTACACATGAACGTTACTTTCATTTTTTGGTCATGTTAATGAAATTAAAAATAATTGAGATATATATATTTTATAATTCCAGTATAATATATATGTTATATAGTTCACATATGTTCATTAATTTCATTCTTTATACATTCCATGTATTTCATGAACGAGTCAAATCACTTGAGGGGGCGGTAGTCCACACTTCCTCATATGAAATTATCGCATTTGCACAACATGAATAGAATAAAGGTATGTTTTAAATATAAAATATAGAAGCATATAGTAAACATAAATACCATATATATCATATATAAAATACAGTGACATCATAATGGCCACTTTTAAATGTGTTAAAAGAATATTGAACAATCATCGTTTCGTGAGGCAGAAAATCACCAACCACAGAAACAGTATGTTCTTTAACCATTAGACGAAGGTGTGTGTATTTGTATCTCTAATAATTATCATAAAACATCCTAGTATATTTAAGATACTAGTTTTGTTAAAAAAGAATGGAAATAAAAGAGTTTACTGGGTTGTAGAAGCAAAATAAAACATAAGAACACAAGAGAAGACACTACCTTTAAATCGGGTAACTCTTTTTGATTTGAGCTCAATGGATTTATTGGAAAGACTTATTCCAAAAGTGAGGCTTCTAGGAGTAATACAGGGATGTGGAGAGGCAAAATGGGCAGGGTTTTTCCGAGCCAAAGGCTTGAGAGGTGTGGGTAAGGTGGTAGAGGTGGGGGCCTTTTATAAGAGGAGAGGAGGGGCACTCTTGGAAAGTTATAAAATGGTACTTTATTATAAAATGAGTTTCGGTTTTTAATTGTCCCAAAATTTTATATTTCTAGGATAAGGTGATAAGATTTTGAAATCCACCCATACAATAGGTTTTTTACAATTTTCGGTCTTATATATTACATTATCTTTTCATTTTATTTAAATAGTTAAATAATGAGATAATCACTGCATCATCATGTTGTCATAAATATTTTAATTTATTTAATTATAAAAAATATATAATGATGTAGGAAATCTTTTTATCTTTCTAATGAATATTTATCGTAAAAAATATGACTTTTATAACCCCATTTAAAAATTGATTTAGTAAAACAACACATGTTTGTGACATTTTTATTTTAACATTAAATAAAAAGTTATTAATGTCATTTTCCAACCAAAGTGGCCCCATGGGGTCCCCAAGTTGACCCATGGATTTTCATGGTCGGCCATGACACATACAATAAGGTTAGGACATGTGTAAATGTCATTTCATATTATTAAAACATTACTTTTACCTTAAATGACACTAATTACCTCTAATCGTGATTAAAAACTTAAAAGTTACTATTCACCAAAAAATTATTTTAATCCCATTGAACGAAATTTTAATTCCTAATGAAAACCATGTATGTAGTATTTTTGAAATTCCAACCACAGAGGTGGTAAAATTTTATTTAAACAAAAAATCAGTTTTTTTATGTACCACTTAGTGGTTTCACTATTCATAAAAAATTGAAGTTTTTCAAAAAAATACCAAAAATTCACCTTAAGCTATATTTGATATTCCGAATTCAAAAATGTTGTCTGTTATAAAAAATTCAGAACATATAAGTTACATTAATTAATTTAATAATTAATTCTCGTAGTGAGAACAAATAGCGTGTTTTTATGAAACAATATATATCAAAAGCTTGACACTAGTTTAAGTCCAATTTCAAAGTGAAATTATTCCAAATGACCACTATTATATTAAATTGTAAAAATATATTCTAATTTCACTTTAAAACAAATTCAAAATATAATCTAATCATATAAATAAATTATATTAAAAATAGGTTTTGAATTAAAATACATCATTTTCCACTATTGATTAAAAAATGAACTTTATCGGAAAAATACCAAAAATTTACCCAAAGTAAATTTTGATGTCCTGATTCTAAAGAAGAATTTTATTTTGTAAAGTATAACACATAAAATTGTCAAAATGTGTATTTAAAAGATGTTCACAATAAAAAGGCGGTTAATCGACCTTTTAAAGTATATTAGAATGTTTACGCTTAAAATTGGATTCATTCGCATTTTTATTCCTATAACATTTATTGTAAAAAGTAAAAATATTTGACAAAAATATATAATCACTTTTTAGTTAGTTCTGTTCATTTCCGTCATTACAACAGCTAGGTGTTAACTACCATTTAAAATAAAATTATTTTATTATTAGAGTGCAACGTAATATTTCAATGGAACTCGTTGTTGCGTATAGGGTAAGACATTAAGCATAGCATTCCCTTTAAATTAATATTAACATTTTATTCAAAAATAGGGATAAATATAAAAATGTCATATTCTTTATTTACCTGGTGTGTTACAAAGATAATGAAATAAGTCCCAAGAAAAATTTAAAATAAGAATATTCAGTTGCATCTAAAAATAAATTAATATTAATGTTACAAAAGAAACCCTATTTAGTTACCTAATTCCCCAGTCCATTGGATGATTCCAATAATACAATATGATTTTACAATCCCCCACATAATTATATTTTCGGGCCTAAAATATACCCTCAATCATCAAAACTTCAATATTTTTATCAAATAAATGGGTCTGAGTCACCCAAAATCATAATTTTGGCATCATTTTGTGGTTATTATAGAAATTTTTAGGAAAAAATACTGAAAAATAATTTCACAGCTTGACGTATACATTCAAATTGTGATTCTTCATGTTCATGATCTCTATCATTATTTCACTAATTTATTTTTTATTTTGAATGTTTTAATGTAATGTTATGACCTTAAGAATATGATTTTTTTGGGTGAATATGAGGTGACATAGATTTAAAATAACCATAATGGTTTTATCAATTTGTTATATCATTATCAATATTGTAGGCAATGTGAGTGTCATAAAATGAATTGTTTCTAGTGAATATTTAAATAGAGGAATACACCGAACTAGAGGGGAAATTTTCACATTAAATTTATAATTAATTTAAATTTATCTTGAAGAAAATGTTACCTCATCTAATAATCATTTTATAATAAACATGTTGATCAGTCAAAAAAATCATATTCAGATTACGTTCATTGGGATTTTAGGATCCATCATCAGAATATCTGTACGAGTGAGCCACAAATTCTCTTTCGACCTTTGAATGATGTAAATTGATTTTTGGGTTCTATAGTGGTAAATCAATCATCTTAAATTACTTTTGTTGATCACTTAATGATCCTTTAAGCTTAATTGAGTTATGAATATTATTGAGAAGATGATAGACATAATTTGAGGGAGATATGCTTATCATGGGAAATGATTATCTATTCTCAATTATTCAATTAACCCTACAAAATAGAAAAAAAATCTATTTATAAAGATAGTATTTATATTAATATATTATTTAATTTCATACTAAACCATATATAATATAAAATTTCATAAAAAAACCGAACCCTTAAAATAATGACAATATAATTATTTAATGGATTGTGCTAACTTGCACAATGATAAATATTATTCACCATATTACATATAAATATTCATTATCCGACAAGATCTTGGTCCACTCTAAATCTTTGGAATTAATTGAATATCAGAACAAATTTTTAATTAAATATTTTATTTATATATTAGTATTTTAATTCAATAACAAAAGATATAAATTATTCTTTGATATATAGAATTATATAAATTCTATAAATAAAATTAAAATATAATTTAATTTAAATAAAAAATAAAATATATTGTGTGACCATCTAGGATTATTTATCGTTTTCTTTAGGATGTCTTTTCTAATGTCCAAGATTACTATCTTTAAATGAGTAACGGAACCCAAGAGAAAGAAATAACTTTAAAATGTAAAAATTTACAATTTATACCACTATGTAATCTAATTCCTTTATCATGGTATATCATCATGTAGGCCTCACATCATTGTAATCAACCAATATGATTGATAATTCTTTCCTTTAATATCTGAAATCAACACATTATTGCACCATGTCCATGTATTTAAGGTGACGGTTCCATTCCGACGAAAGAGAGAAGATATCAACTTCAATAACTATAGAAGGTAAATATAATTTACTTATACATTAATATAATTTCATTCATGACCCACCCAATGTACCCTTATTCTCAAAAAATATGGAATCCTGATTTTGGTTATTAATTCTAAGAGTGTGATTCATGAAATGAATTTAAAATAATCATAATTTCTATGGAATTTTAAAAAAACATGTAAGTCAGAATATCCAGTGACACCAAAACATAAATAATTTATACTAGTAGGTCTATTATCATAATGATATATTTCAGATATTACCATTTGTGAACATCATGAGAATAAACCTCATATTTTTTTTGAGTACTAACATCTGTTCTCAAAATAATCCATTTCAGAGTTTAACTTGTGTGCACATCATGAGAATAAGCCTCATCCTCTTTTTAGTACTCACACATGGTATTCTATATACTATGATACTGATCATAGAATGATATCCAACCAAAAAAATATATTTAATAATATTTTTATAAAACTTCAAGGACCTCATCATAGTTGGAGAACTAACAAGGCCTTATTAATATGATGGATACCCAAGTACATTATTAAATAAAAGTCATATAGAACATTGAAAAATATTTAAAATGATTTTTTATTAATATTAAACATTTGAATATACTTGTAATCATATGTACAAAAAGTTGGTTCGAGAATATAAACTCCAACAAATCCTTCTTTAAATAGAGAAAACATCTAAACACTTTCAGTCCACTAGACTTCACCTGTTTATCAGGTCTCTACTGAGTAAGTGATTTATTCATGGGGTCTTCCATACTGTATTCTATAGATATTCTTCTAACTAAAAAATCACCTATCTGAGAAAAATACATCAAGAGAGGATACTTATTATTTATATTCTTCTTCCACAGATCTAACATTGTCTCCTTAGCAATATCCACCACTTTAGTATTATCATAATAGAGTGTGATAGAAACATTACATAGAGGTACCACATCAAGATCGTAAATGATGCTTGTATCCAAAATGATTCCTTAGCTACCACAATTTTACAAAATACGTTGAATATATTGTAGAATATGTGTAAATAAATTTATTCAAGTTATTCCTACCCACAACACCTCTATTAAATGTGAAGATGTATCCTGTCTACAATGTCAGATCATCTTGATGTATTTAGAATCTAGATGACTCATATCCCTAGATGAATAATTCCACATAACATACAAAAACCAAGAACATGTCCCTATTTTTCTA
The DNA here is from genome assembly GCA_963277665.1 of Viscum album. Classification (NCBI taxonomy): domain Eukaryota; kingdom Viridiplantae; phylum Streptophyta; class Magnoliopsida; order Santalales; family Viscaceae; genus Viscum; species Viscum album. Next base: position 1,771,962,011 of record OY728165.1, on the reverse strand, counting down.
AATACACTTTATTATTTCCTTGAATGAAATATAATGGTGGTCACCTGGTTCAGTTAGACATCTTCCTACCACAATCAAGGCATATGTGACTAATAACCAAGTATATTAGATAACATATCTAACATACTCAATTAGAACCCCAAATGAAATCCTTACCATCATATGTATTCTCTAATCTATGATATGTCACATTTTCATGGAAATATGATCCCCCTGTTACATTGGAATCAATCCCTTCTTGGATTTTTCCATATAATACCTCATTATCATATTTTCAAAATATATTCGTTGACATAGGTCAAGAAATGTCATGGTTCTTGATAATAGTAATATATATTGTTTAACCCAAGTCTTTTAAGATATTAATTTATTCAAATATGTTTTAAATAGATAGAATATAGGTTTTTTATTTCCAATAAGTAATACATCATCAATATATACAAATAAGAAAACAATTATAGCCTCAGTAAACCATTTAAAAACACAAGGATCATATTCATTCTTTATAAAAAAATTATGTTATATCCTTGTAAAAATGAATTATATATATATAATGCTTCCTTTAAGATATAAATGTATTTGTTTTCAATTTTAAATTTTTTTGGAATCCTTCGAGTTCTCAAACCCATAATATTTTGACATGTACTGGGATTCCTAAATATTTTTGTTAATGAAATCCGTATTCAATAAATTTTCTAAATATCATTGTTATATAAGGTCATAATGGAATTTTGAATTATGATGCATTCTTGAATTGAAACTGGTGAAAAGGTATCAAAATAGTTATAAATTAATGTTTTTTAAATCCTTTTGCAACTAAGTATTCTTTAGAAGTAATGCATTATCCATCCATGTCTAGTTTTTTTAATAAAAATTTAAAAACAATGGTATTTACATATATTAAAGGATCTACCAAAATCATTACTTAATTTTGGTACATGAAATCTATTTTAGAATTCATAATTTTTTTCCACCAAGATACATCTATGACACTTAATGCTTCTTTGAAGGTTATAGTCACATAATTATCAACAAATAGTGATTTACCATCCTTGGTTACTAGAAAAATATATCATTATGGTTCTATAACATCTCTGGTACCCCTATGCAATACTTCTTTATATATAATATCTTCTCCCATGGGGATTTGTGGAGTTTTTTCACATGTAAAATCTAGTGTACCTGAGCCTTGGCATCATCAAAGTATATTATTCTCCCACTATATCTTTTAGAAATGTCATCCCACTCATGGAATATAGCTTGTGTTTACACTATATTTTTTTTAGGGATTATATATGTAATATACCATTGTTTCCTTGGGGTATCCTATAAAGGTGTACATAGTGACATGTGGTTCAAGTTTGTTATCTAGAGATTCCATAAAAATCACTTCTAAACCATACACATGTGAATTCATAAACATTGTTTTTATTCAACTCCAAAGTGTGTATATAATACCAATTATAAATTTTTTGGGTACTCGGTTTAGTATATGGGCCACTTTCTATAATTTGTTTCCCAAAAAGGTTAATGGAATTCTCAGACGAATCATCATTTTTCTCACCATGTATAATAAGGTGAGGTTATTAAATTAAATTAAATAATTATTTTTAGATGTATAAGGTGGAGTGAGTTTATATATAATATGAAAATTCCATAAATAATCAAGGAAGTATTGATTAATAAAAATTTATTGTGGTCTGAGTAGAGTTTCTTAATCTTATTTCCAAAAAAAACTTCTCAAATTTTTTCTTGTATTCCTTGAATTTTTAAATGGAATTAGAGTTGTACCTCATAATGTATAAGTATCCATACATATTGTAAACCTAAATAAAAGTTATGATGTATGGGTACCACCAATTGTATCAACTTGAAATTGTCCATACACATTGGTATAAATTAATTAAAGAATATACTTGGAACTATCACTATTTCCACTAAATGGAGATTTAGATATTTTTTCTTGTAATCATAAATGATATACACTAAGTGGTTTTAGTTTAATGGAATATGTGTATCCATCTTGGTGAAATTTATATAATTTTTTTTCATTTAACGGATATGGTAGGTGACTCCAATGTCATGTATGGTATGAGTTCTATCAATTATATTCATTATCAATTTTCATTAAATGTCTTGAATAATTAAATACAAAAATAAAGTTATTTAAATGTTCTTTAATATAAAAAATGTTAACCATATAAGAGAATCACCATTTATTCCCATATTGGAAAATTAATATGTATTTATCTAGTCTAGATATAGAAATAATGTTTTTCATGGATGGAACATAAAACGACCTTTTAAAATCAATATCACCCCCATTAGCTATTTGAGGTTGTGGTCACTGAAAAATGCAACAAAAAGTTTATCTATGTTAGCATCTCATATATCTACCTCCTCTTAGTCAATATTTCTAAATCTAATAGGTATATATGAATACATATGTGATAAACACTATTTGTATCTAATTGAATTTTTAATAAAACAAATTTCACTTAGTAAAAATCACACATAAATCTTCCCCTAGGTTTTATTGCTTGATTTAGTTTTTCTTTCACAGACCCTTCTTACCAAATTAGAAATAGATAACATCACACTCCCATTATTTCCACGTGATCTTTCTCTTCTTATAAGGGTGTTTTGAAGAAGTTTTGGGATTAAAATATTTTCATTCCCTTTCCATTTGATCATCATATCAACATAATGATTTTCATGCTTCGTCTCTTTCTCTAATTGATAAAGTAGAGTGAGAATATGTGGGAGAGACTTATCAATGTCTTTTATTTTTAAAATAATAAAAATGCGGGGGAATATTTGATGGAGTTATTTAAGAATGAAATCTATAGGAATTTAATTAGGTAATTTAATTCTTATAATCATTAACCACTCAATGTATCTAATGAGTTTGACTATATGATGCATAAATTTCACACCCTAAAAAATATTACTCTAAAAGAGTGCCTTATATTTCTCATACCATTCCAATATTTCTCTCTCCTAGTATATACCATTAAGATTCTCAAACATGCTACAAGGGTCAATGTTTTCATTTTTCACCATGAGTTTTCTAGAAATAATAAAAAGCATCAAATATTGACTGTTTAAAAAAAATTAATGTGTTTATCAAAAAAACACAACACATTGTCACTCAAATCCTAATCAAGTTAATCCGGTAATGAGGATTATAGCACGTAAGATTTTTGTTCATGGAACAATACAGCCCGAGGGTGTTTGAACCATTCCTCGATGTTACTACCAGTGAAGAGATAATATTTATTCAGAATTGATTTCAAGGATAGTGTGGATGATGTAATTTCCATTTATTCTAAAATTTATATGCACTTATAAGGATTATTTTATGGATTATATTAAAATATGATAATCCATAATATTTTCTTCTATTATGTCTATCACTATTTTATCAAGTCCAAATTGCACTCCACATTGATCCTAGAATATATAGTTACATGGGTATTATAGTGAAATTGATACAGGCTACACTTCACATATCCTTGATAAGGGTTTTTCAAGTTAATTATATATATTTATATAGGAAATTATTTACTAACTATAGGCTTGTACCTCATTGATTAGTTTAATGGATTCTGAAATCCAAAATTCCATATTAAGATTTCCTCAACACTTTCTTCCAAGTTACACCATGTCTAGAATGGGATAAATCTCTTGATTTAAAATTGTTAATTGATTCTAATAATTTCTTAATGACACATCTTAAAAAAGTATGCTTTTAAACAAGGGTTTATCAAATGATTAGTTCTGTTGGTTTGATTCCAAATCATGTAATGGAAGGCTTTGTTTAGCATAATATATACTTGAGGGATTTTATTAATTATAAATTAATTTAATCTTGTTTTATCCATTACATGTCTTGTTAATATTAGTGGGAACATACTTAATTGATTAAACATACTTGAAAATAAATTATTAATAATCCTTTTATTTAAATTTAATATTGGTACATTAATTTTTTCTATGATCAGAGTCTTGGATTAATAAAATATGAAATGAATAATAAATAGTTAATAGATAATTAAATAAATATCACAATCAAAAAATTACATAGCATGTGAATAATTGAGTGGAAAATAAATCTACCAATGAATTAGGGTAAGATTCTTTAAGTTTTTCTTTTAAATATATTTTGTGTTTCACATGTCCAATGGTGTATTACATGGGTTGGGATTGTATTGGTTCTGTCTTAAATGAATTCCACATGACCTAGTACACTATATTAATTAAAGGTATTTATAACTCACACATAGGTGAGGGGAAAAGAATTTTTTGTTAAGGGGAATCACGTAAATAAATATTCACATCATGCTCCTACATAATAATTGAGGGAGATATGACACAATTGGCATCATATTCAATTCAATAATAAATAATTCCTATCCCATGTGGTAAATTAAATAAAACAAAACAAAAACATAAACCAATCTTGATCACACTCCTAAACATTCATACACAGGTAATGAATGCAAATAAGTGAAATTTGTTAATAATAATTTTGATTTTTTTATTTTTATGAAAATAATAAAACTTTATTTTACTAATTAAATAATTATATTAAAAATTTTATTTAATAATAATGAGCATCCAAATTATTTTTTAAATGAACTACGTTAATGTATTTATGAAAAATAAAATAAAGTACTAATTATTTTATTTAATTATAATAAATGTGTTAAGGATTATAAATTCATTAAAAATGATAATAACTTATCAAAAAATATATGTTCCAATCAGTATAATAAAATTTCAATGTCGTAATAAATTAAGTAATGTAATTAAAATCAATCATTTATTAGGATAATAAACGACATGTACTAATGATCTACTCACCCTGTATCTCGATTTTTGTGTATCAATGGATAAAAAGATGTAGCATCATTGTGTGCATCGTTCATACCACAAGATGGGTAAGGAAAAACTACACACTACGTGTTTTGCTTTTTTTGGTGCATAGGATAAATGCCTAAGACTTCAGTGTATATGTCATCATGATTACATGGTGTGCACTAACGAGCTATACACCATGTGGTATAAATGTCATGGGTCAATGAAACTTCCGAAATAGCTCAGTGTGTTTATCATATGCGATACTACACAACATGTATAATCCAGCTACACACCACATATCCAACATGGATTGTGTCCTCATAACGTTCCAAATATCATAAGGGGTATTTATGAAGTGGTAATTAACAATATATACTATGTGTAATATGGATAGAAGTCATGTATATCATTAATGATCCATGTTATGAGTATCACACAGTTTTTCTCATGTATTTGGCCACACATTTAGCCCAAATTTCAATACATAACCATGTAGACTGCATGTCATGTATGCTATCTACACGCCATGTAATATAACATTTCATGTGACAAACTATTCAGGTCTACATGTAGTGTCAAATAAATTCCCCAAGTTGAATTTCTTCTTGGAAAATGATTTATCAATGAGATGACCAAATATAGCTCACATGGGTACATTACATTTACTCCAGATACACACCATGTAGCCCTATCTTATTAGAAGAAATCCATTAAACATCCTGATGGAATCTTTAGTCATTATTTTCATGTTCATAGTCCTTTAATAAAATTAAAAAATATATGATGACAAATAAAATGATTATATAATGTTAATTAAAGTCCAAATTAATGAAAAACTACTCTTTAAAAGAAATATATAAACACTATTTAAAATATAGAACAACAATCAAATAAATAATTATAAATTTGAAATGTTACCCCTATAATACCACATGAAGGTTCTGAGCATAGTGGATGCATGTAGGGTGAATAAATATAAAGGGTTTATTAATATTGTGGATAATTCACAATATTTTACAAGACATAACCAAAGAAATTTTTCTACCAAATATTGACAACAAGGAAAACCAAGAATCATAGAGATGATTATTTCACATTTAATTTATAATTAATTTTTTTCATTATAAGAAAAGGATAACTTGCCTTAGGATATTTCTTTAATATAGAGGATGATAGATCCAATAAATTATATTCATATTTCCTTCTTTAACTTGTTGGATCCTTCTATAAAATTATTCTAATGGTGATCCACAGATGCACCTTTGACCACCAAATTATGCCAAATTATTTTTGGGTTTTGGTATGGAGAATAAATCATTTGTATTTGTTCAATATTATTTCTTCATGATCCTTTATGTATGATAGAGTTATACTCATTCTTAAAATGAACAGAGGATGAGTTGAAGAAATAAAGAAGTCTATTGTTCACAACTATTATCAATTCTCAAGTTTTCAATTGACTATACATTAAAAATATAACAATAAATATATAGAGCTAGTGTTTTGGTTAATAAATTATTTAGTTGCACACCATCCCATATATAATATAATATTCCTTAACAAACCCAATTCTATATAATAATAATAACATTATTACTCTATGGAATGCGGTAAATTTCACAATGTAAATTATTCTTACTGGATTTGAAATAAATATTCATCATCAAACATGTTATTAGTATACACCGACAAATCAAAATTTCATGAATAGTTGAGTAAATATTTAATTAAATATTTAATTCATCAATATATATTTTGAAATAATAAAACATGAGTAAAATTATATTTTAGTGTTGAGAATGATATATATTACATTAAATAAATTCAAAATAGAATTTAATTCAGATAAATAGAAAAAATAAGAGTGTGAACCTATAGGATTTATTCTCATTATAATTAGATTTAATTTCAAATAGTACAAACATATTGTTTATGATTAGTTTAAGATGCATAAGTTAAATTAGTTAATTTTGAAACATCGATAACCATATATGAATGATCATTGTATAATACAATACATCTATCATAATATCTCATCAATAAGGTTACAAACATGTGTCACCAACCTATATGCTTGATAAATAATTTATTGTCTATATGAAATAGAAATGTTGTTGTACCATAGACATGGAATTTTATGTGACATTTATATTCCAATCAAATAGAAAAGTTATCAAATTCAAATAATATTTTATGGGATAAGACCTTCCTTAACTTATCCATTAGAATGATTTCATTCATGACACAGTGGGTATGTCATATTTCCAAAAAACATATGCGGTCAATGTTTTGTTTTGTAAATATAATTTCACAAGTCATGAAATGAATTTTAGATAATCCTAATGCCTAAGGACCATTATACATGCTATCAAATTGGAATATCTGATGAAAACAAAATATGTGGAATTCGTAATGGTATGTCTATTCTCATAATCTCAAATCAAATATATTAATAATTGTAAACATCATAAAAAGAAGCCTCATCCTCTTATGAGTTTCTTCACCTAAAAATATCTATATTATGTACCCTATAATAATATATATTCCAATAAAAACTATATTTATGAATATTATTATATCACTTCAATATTCTCATCATAGTGGGGAACTACTATGACTTTATCATTATGATATATACCCAAAGACATCATTACATCATAGTTACATAGAAAAATTAATAATATGTAAAAAGGTGTTTCTTTAATATTTAAAACTTATAATATACATTTAATATAATGTAAATACTATTGGTTCTGGAACACCAACTCCAATAAAATACTGTGTTATGTGGTAATAGTATGTGTTATTATCTAATGAATCATTTTTTATCCGTTGTTCAACCATATAAATTTTTTGAGTAATACCATATTGTGAATAATTGATTCATAACTTGATTTTTTTTTCATGCAATTTTAGGTCCATTTCTACTTGATTATTTATTTAAGATATTTTAACATGGTCCTTCACTTATCGTTTGTCATAGGACATCATTTTCATCAGGAATTCATTTACATTTTCAGTCATTTTAAATTATTTGTTGTTTACTACCAAAAATTAATAAAAAATAATTTATCTGCAAGAATAATTAGTAAAATTTAAAAAAAGTTAATATTAATATAATAATGCATGGAATTGTTCTATCAGTTGAATATATTTTTTCAAATTTTTTTATATTAAGGTTATTGAATTGTATATTTATTTTATTTTATGATTATTTTGTTGGTTTTATACATTCAAATATTTTTGTACAATATTTCTCATTTAATAAACCTCACCACCATCAATTGATTGAAGAATTTAAATTATAATTTTGAACAAGATATATTGAATTTATTTTTTATCATGGAATGATTTTAAATGATATAAATTTAATGAGGTATCTAAATAAAAAAATACTAAATAAATTTATTTAATTGATCAAAATAAATAAAGAGTTTAATTGGAAGAGAATAAATTATAGATCAAACATTTACTAGATATTAATTACATGAATTCTATGGTTATTCGTTAGAGATATTAGAGTATATAATATCTGAATAACCTATATATATAATTATTAGTACACCAAAATTTTTATATTTTATACAATTAAATTATATCCATTCACATAACATGTACATATTTTTGTTCAATGAATTAATATAGGGATCTCATGATCATTTCGATTTGGATTTAGATTTATTGTGTACTATAGAATTTTAATTTTGGATTTTTAAGCCATAATATTAATTTATATATATTATTGCTCTCATGAATTAATGATGGCTGAAAAATAGTAAATAAACAAAAAAATAATCCTATCTAGTTTGTTTTAGACCATAATTTTTTAGTATGATTTATTTTTTCCATTGTTTATTATTATTAAAATAAAACCAATTATAAAATTTATTAACATTTTTTTTAAAAAAATACTATAATTATTGGTTGATATTCTGAATGGTAGAAAATTTTAGATCACTCACATTTTTAATATAGTTATTTAAGTAGAGAGAATGATGTAGTAGACGGATGAAGCTTCTTAAGATGATATGATGAGTGAATTTATTAACAATTTTTGATTATTAATATATTTTAATATGTTTTCAATTTAATTAAATTTCTTATATAATGTTAAATAAATATATTTTGAAATATTAAAATAGAAACAAAAATGGTGAAATAGTGGGGAAGATTTTGATTATTTATTTAAAAGGGAAATAGATTAGATTTCTTATGGAATTTAGAGATTATGAATGTCTATAATGACCCATCAATAAATTTATTTTTAAATGATTTATTGTTTAGTGACTTTTTCAACTCAAATTCTGTAATATCATGAGATTTTACGATAAATTCCTTTTTAAGTAAATTTAATTTACTTTAATACCTGCTTTATATGCAACAACATGGTTAAAAGAATGGGAAAAACATTTAAAATTTATTTTGGGAAATTTATATTATTTTTAAAATGAACAGGTGAATATTATTTTACGTTGAATTTTAATGGTTTTTGTAAAATGATTAATTTTTCAGTGAATAGTAAGAAAAAATTTATTTTGGTAAATCTATTATTAACATTCTTTAAATCAGGTAATTATATTTTAGATGTGGTGTTGAAGTGATATAAGATATATTTTTTTTAATATAATATATTAAATTTAATTATGATCATTATTTTATATAATTTGGATAAAAGGTATTTTTCAGACCTAAAAAATATTTTTCTAAAAAATATTTTTTATTACAATTTATAAATTTATATTAAAATTAATTTCATTCACTTATAATAATTGATTAAAGGAAAATTTATTCCATATTTGGAATCCGGAGGCTAAAATTTGATAAATATATTCTTTTTATTTTTTCACATTATGAAATGTAAAATTATTAAAATTTATCACCATAGTAAAGGTTAAATTGCATAATTATGGTTAAAAATAATGTGATAAGGGATTAAAAATATATCCAACACCTGAATTATTTTCATATAATGAGTTAATTTCAACCATATACATCCTAACATCTAATATATGGAATTTTTATGCAATTTTCCTTTTATAATAACATTTATATTATTTTATGTAATGAAAAATACAAATTGCATCTCTCTTGCCTTGAAATTTCTCTTATATGTTCAAATAATGAAAAAATAAATTATTTTCATAAAAATGTATTTATTATTATTATAAAAAATTATTCATAATTTTTAAGTATTATTTAATTACATTAAATTATTATACAATGTCGGCACAAAGCTTATGCATGTAGTAGTGATATCTAAGAAAATAACATTAAAAACATTTAATGTATTTAATTTGTGATTATTTCTAATTATTTTATAATTTAATTAAATTATTATTGGATTTTAATAGAATTATATTCTAATTTTATCTTTTTTATGTTTTTAATGTCAATTTGTTTTTAGTAATTCATTAAATGACTTTAATAATAGTTTTTATTAAATGATATTTTATTAAATTATTTAAAAATTATAAAATAATAACAGGTCGAAAAGTTAGAAGTTAAAAGTATTAAAATATCATCCATTTTCTATTTGTGATATTGGTTTACCATTAATGTAAAATTATAACCATTGAAATTGAAGAAGTTGTTACTACGACTATGGTTAAAATTTGTCAACAAAGATGATAAACTAAAAGGCATGGTTTAACATACCACAAAAACCTATTCAAATTTTATTTGATTAAATGCTTTGAAAAATATCACATCTAATCATTTAAATTCTGGTCATATAGTTCCATGTGGACATGAAAAATAATTTTTATGTTTATATATTTTAATTAATTGCATGTGTGTCCTGTCATTCACTATAAAAGGGTTCTATATATCATCTATTATATACAATGCATAGATACACTTAGCTCAACCATCCATACCAAAAATTATTATTTTTAATACTTCTTCAAGTTATAGAGGTTTTGGTATTCTCAAAATTCCAACCCTAAGGCCCTTAAGATGAGATCCAATGGATCTCTTTCAATGAAGAGGTGATCATATTCACCGAACACATTCATCTTTCTTATTATTTTACCACATATAATTATGCAAAAACCATTTAAATACAGTTTATATTATATCTCTCATATTATAGGATGATCTTAAAATAATGTTGTAATATGTACCCTTCTCCATCTCTATCAAATGGGAAACAAAACCATAACTCTGGTGTATAGTGGAATACATCCTTAGAAACTAATTAAATTTTCTTCCATCAACCCCTCATATGGATTTTAAAAATGATATAAGAAATGAATATAATTATTATATAATTATAATTTTTTAAATTTATGGTATCATCTTCTTCCTTACCCTTCCACCCATCAAAAATGACAAATTCAGTCATCTATATGTGTGGACTACCACACCTATGAAGTGATGTGATTCATTTTTCATGAATGCCTTCTAAAGAGGGTTCTAAATATTTATATACTTAATATTTATGATTTTTATATCATGATTACGATTATATATATGATATAATCATGATACACATACAAGGACTATATTCTCTATAACAAAACATACATGAAAACAAATTTTAACACCCAAAAGAATGACAATAATAAAAGGCTGTTAAAAATGGGTGAAAAGATGTTAGCATTAGATTGTGTATGATATTATTTTTATGTATATAGTTTTTTATTTACTTATATTAAATATAAATTTATAATATTGGAGGTTAAATTCACTTAACTGAGATTCTGGTAAAGGAAATCATCTCAATTTCTACTCCATTGAGACATATTATGAATTATAATCCAATTTAATTTTATATGGTATATACAATGAACATATTATGTAATTAAGTTGAATCCTTATTTATTCATGTTGATTAAAGTTTCAAGTCAAGTTTACTCTATCAAAGGGTTACAATTTTAATGTTACCAAATAGGTAAAGAGTTATTTTTATATCTTATTATTTTGGGATTGTTTATATTTTTCATTGAACGAATATTATAAGCTATCATTCATAAACAAACTATATTTTATTATACTCTAAATTTTCTTTTATGTTTTCCATGTATATGTAATTCAATTTTTTTGTAAAAGTAATTTTTCTCAAATGATTTGTAAAGTAAATATTATCTTAAAAATTACTTTTTATAATATCTGAATGGAATATTTATAAAAATTTATGAAAGGGTCATACTCGATGTTCATTTTAAAAATTCAAAAGGAATGTTTCTTTCTAACATATAAGAAGTTAAAACATTTTCCCTCTACCATAACCATTTTACATTATTTAGATTCTAATATAAGTTTTGAATGGATTTAAAAATAAAATTATTTAATGGAATTCTATTTAAAAATTTCACTTCAACATTCTTATATTCTTTAAAAGGCTTGATTTTATAATAAAATCAATATGTATTGTGAATGAGTAATCATATATCATAAATTGATAGTTTTGTTTTCATAAAATTTATCCTAAATCATTTAAATTATTTGGATCATATTTCATCAGACATTACATTTATATTAAATATTTATATTCTTTGTATCATTGATATACATATTGCGTAAATCATATACCATTTCTAAATACAGTTTTTTACAATGATTTTGATTTGATTAAAAAGGAAAATCATGATATTTTGTATTCATTACTCAATAATTATTTGTGTTTCAAAGACATATTACTTTTTAATTATATTGATTATTAAATATATGATGAATTCTTTTGACATGATGTAACAGCTGGAGACATGAATTATATATCCCCTAAATGAATCGACATGTCTCATGAGGCAAATCAGTTGGATAACCATATTTAATAGGTTTTTAGTGTATAACTACACATCATTAAACATTCTTAGTGCAATGATATGGAACTAAAAACATCATAATCTCTATGATCACCTTGTATAATATTAAGAATTTACTTCATTGAGAGTTTAGTTATTATTATCCATGAGATTATTACATTTATATTTTCTATGGATCCAATTTTTTTTAAATCATATTAATTAAATGGATTTTTTTCAGTTATTCACCATACCATATTGATTACGAACATATATAACCTAATAATTATGATAATCCCTTATAGTATATTTTTACTTTTACCATTCTATACATTTTTACATTATGGATAAATATTCATGAATATAATGTGAAAATAAGTGGGTTTAATTATTTAGTGATGGTAAATAAGAGAATATATTGAATCATCACAAGTAGTAAATCTATGGATTTCCATTGTGAGAAATAATATCCAAATAGTATTGGAAATAATAAATATGGATCAATGCATTTGTTCAATGATTATCACGCAGTTAACAAAGGCACTATTAATAAATATTAACATCTTCCATGTATCGATGATATGTTTGATGATCTGATATAGAAACATCATCATTGTGTTTATATGTTGATGATTTAAGTTAATATAATATTTCAATATTTTGGGAATACAGATCTTAAATTTTTGATAAAATGGTAAAAATACTATCTTTCATTTATATATGTTAAACTATAAATCCTTTAGAGGATTAAAAATACATATAAGTAAAATGGATTATAGTAGAATATAACGAGGACTATTCCTGAGTCCAACCATGATCATGCTAAAATTATAAGTTCCAATAACATAATACGTGTTCCAAATATACAAGACTTGAACAAGGAGGATGTGGATGATGCTCATAATTTATCATTATCTTTGATCCTGAAAGTACAATGATGTATTGATATCTGAATGAGTATACTAGTTGGATAATATGAAAAGTGATATTTTAGTGAATGTACCCCAATTTATTAATTTTTATTAAGGTAAGGCTGAGAGATAAGAGTAAAAGAGGTTTGTATAACCATTAACCATACCCAAATGGAATATTGAAGTCATTACCATGGATTTCATTGTCAAAATAAATAAACATGTAATGGAAAGAATGTTGAATGGGTTTTATTTGATCAAATTATGACATTATCTTACTTTATCTCAACTAGAGAATATTTATCTCTTGATAATATTATTTAACATTATATTAAAGAATTATTTATATTTATTGAAGTAGAACTATCAATAATATATGATCAAGATCCAAGGATTAACATAATGTTCTTAAGAAGCTTTTAAAAGAGATTGGATATAGATTTAGGTTTCAATACTGTCTATAATACTCATAAAATGGTCTGTATAATAGGACCATTAAAACTCTAAAAACAAAATTGATATTTTTATCAATATATTTAAACCATTTTTAGGAGAAAACCGTTTATTTGATATAATTTTCATAAAACAATAGATTTCACTTGAGAATTTAGATAGATCCTTATGAATCCCTCTATAATAGGATGTTCTTAAATTCAATGTGTTGTGATGAAAATAGAGAAGTAAACGTATTGGTACCAAATATAGATGATTAAATGAAAAAAAAGGTAGATTCATTCAAGAACACATAAGAGTAACTCAGAATATAAAAACATTCTTCTATAAATCATTGGTGAGATCTATATTTCAATGGTTATGATAAGGTATTACTATGAATATTTTCATTGAAGAAGGTTATGATATTTTGAAATATGGTAATGGGGAGCCCTGGATATATCAGTTCCTTTAAAATTCATGATCATTTCAGGGTGTAAGTTTATCTCTTAGAAATTATACTAAATAAATCTCATGATTATAATTTTTTCCATGTATTTTCTCCATTGGAACTATATACCATAAAATTCACATTTAATAAAATCATAGCAACAATATAGAGAGAAATATCTATCCTATGAGGGACGACAATTAGATATTATGGATCATGGATGGAATTCTCTATGAACAAGACCACTAATCTGGTCAACAAATTTTTTCGAGAATATATAAATTTGAGGAATCTACATGGTAATCTAGGTATTTGATTGGGATAGAGTATCATAAATTATTTGTATTATAGTGATTGAACTTTCAGGAAAATTTTATTATAAGGAAGGTGTAATATAACAACTCGATATTTTGTGACATATTTCTCATTAAATAAATTCAATTTCATTGATAACTTTATTTACACAAATCAATGAGTTTAGAAGAACCAAAAATATTTTGAAATATTATTATGTTATAGATAAATAATCAATAAATAAACATTTAAATATTATTTCAGGTTTATTTTTAGAATTTTTTGTAAAATGGTTTATTATTCATGGATTTATGATATATTTTTTGTAAAATAGTCATTTATTTTCTATAAATTGGGTAATTATATTTTATATTTAGTATTAAAATTATATAATTTAAATTTTATTTATAATAACATAATTAATACCAATAATAATTTCATTTTATATTATCTGTATATAAGTTAATATTTATACATAAGAACACATTTTTAATAAAATTGTTTTATGTTGAATTTTATGCATTTATAGATAACATAAATTATTAAAATTAACAATATTGAATATAAAAAAATGGATTCCATGTTTTGAATCAACATTTTATATTTTTAAAACAGGTCCCTCTTATTTTAAGGCATTATGAATAGTAATAGTTATAAATTCTATCACCTCAGTAAAGGGTATATCAGGTAATTAGAGATAATAATAGTTTTCCAAGGCATTAAAAATACATAAAGCACATTATTTTATTTCATTTACTAAAACTAATTTTTCTAAATCCAATTAAATTATAATATATTTAATTTTGTGTTATATTCATTTGATAATGTCATTTATATAATCTTAAGTAAAAAAAATACAAAATTTCTCTCTCTTGACTTTAAATTTCTCTTGTATGTTTACATGAGGATAGAAATATGTTTCGAGTGAATCATAAAGAGTATATTAATCATAAATAAATTATTTTCATGATTTAAATTTATTATTAATTTTTATTTATTATATAATAATATTAAAAACTTGTATAACAATAACAAAAAAATTATATAAGTAGTGAGAAAATCAATGTAAATATTATTAAATACCTTGGAGGTAATGTGTTGGGGAGAATTTATGGTTCCAAAGAATTTTATTTTTAATAATAATATATTATTTTTTGTTATATATATATTATATGATAATTATGTCTTTGTATTGACATCCTTAAATTCAAATTATTTGAGTACCTCATAAAATGACATTAATAGTACTTTATGTTAAATAATATTTTATTAAATTATTTAAAAATCATAAAAATAACTGAAGGAGACAATGAGGAGTATAAATGGTTCAAAATTTCCTCACATTTCTATTTATGATATTTTTTAAAATTAAGTATAATTATGACCCTTTAATATTGTAAAAGGTATTACTATAGTTAGGTTAAAAATTGGTTAAAAAAGGGGTTGATCTAAAAGACTAGGTTTAAAATACCATGTAACCCGATTAAACATTTATTGGGATATGGTATTTCTAAAATATATTACCTTTTAATTTACATTTCTATATACGGATTCCAAATTTACCTTTAAATAAATTTATTAAATTTATATCTTTTTATTTTAATTTCATGTTTGTCCTTTCATTCAATATAAAAAGAAACCACATATCCTCTCTTATACACTACACATAATGCCACATATACAGACAGAACCAAACAAAAAACATTTATAAACATACTTATTTATGTTATGTAGGTTTTAGTATTCTCAAAGGACTAACCCTAGGGCCATTAAGAGGAGATTTGAAGGAGATCTTACAATGAAGAGGTAGTCATGTTCAACGAACACATTAATTATTCCTATTATTTTACCACGTTAAATTATATCCTAAAAATTAAAATTATATAAAAATAGTATCACTATTATAATATAATTTTATTATTTTCAGGTCATTATATTTATTCATCTCTTTATCCATTAATTTTGAAATAAAAACATCGCTCATGGGTACGACAAACTACTACCTTTTGAACCGATGTAATTTTTTTCTAGCACCTCCTCTCATGAATATCTAAAATGATATAACTAATTAATATATATATAATTATTATATAATTATAATTATTGAAATATAATATATCATCCACATAATTACAATTTCATCCATTAAAAATGCTAATGTCACTTTTGTGTACATGTGTACTACAACCTCCATGAAGGGGTGTGATTCATTTTTCATGTCCACTTTTCACGGAAAAATATAACTATATATTAAATGAATATTAATTGTTTTTATATAAACATTGAAATTTTGGAGATGATATAACTTTGATCACAATATAAGGATAATAACCAATTAATCAAAATATACATGAAAGATTATTAACAAATGGGTGTCAAGATGTTATAAGTGGATCATATGTGATATTAAAGATATATATAAATATATATATATGGTTTGGTTAATTATGTTTAAAAAATCTATATTTATTATACAATATCTTAAAATTACTTATGAGTAAAGTCGGTCTTAAGGTAAGGGATTTCGTATCAATTTTCACTCCATTGAGACATATATCGTATTATGAAGCTATTTTATTTAATGCGTTGTATGAAATATACATTTTATGTAATTATCATGAATAATTATTTATTCATGGTAATTAAAGTGTAAACTCATGTGTAATCTTTCAGGATGTTGCAATTTAAATGTTTCCATTAAGGTAAAGTGTAATTTTATAATATTATATTACTGGGATTGCTTATAAATTATCAATGAAGGAATATTATAATATATATTTCCTAAACTACATCTATATTTTTATACATTTTATATCTAATAATTCTACATGTTTTTTTATATCTCTTCCTCTCATAGAAAAATGAATCAAACCATTAAATGATTAAAATAAAATCCTTCATTATTTAACTTCTTGATCAGGTATATTTTTCATCAATGTATATATTAAAAAAACAATTTTATAAAATATTTTTAATTAAATTATTTATTAAAGATATTTTTGATTATCAATGAATTTTTAATATTATTGAAAGGAATATTACAAATTTTTTCCAAAAGATTCATTTTTAATGTTCATTAGAAAAAGTCAAAAAGGGGTGATTATTTTTAATGTAAAAGAGTTTATCCAATTATGCAATGACCATAACTAATTTATACTATATAGAATCTTTTATATATTTTAATTGGTTTTAAATATAAAATTATATAATTATGTATTTAAATTTTTCTTTTCCATTTTTTTTATTCCATTAATGGATTGATTTTAATATAACATATACAATTCTAATGAATTGATGATTATCTCTTATCTCATGAATATATTTATTGTCCTAAACATTTTCTTTAAAAAGTAAATTTCAATTTATCATCTTCAATCAGATATTATATATCTCATAAAAATCCATATTTCATATATTTTTAATATGCTTATTTCCTAAACTATATTCCATTTCCACATATGGTGTTTTACTATGAATTTATTTTAATTGACTTGGTAGATCTTGATATTCCATTTTTTACTCAATATTGATATTTTTTTATAAGGCATATTATTTTCGAAAAAAGTTTTCCATTCAATATATGAGGAATTTATTATATGTATAGGGATGAATGAGGCCAATAATTACACAGCCTTAAAATGCATCAACAAATATCATGATACAATCTAGTTGAAAAAAATATTATATGTATTTTTGGTGTTTACCTAACAATTAATCAAACAATCTATGTGATAGTAAAGATATATTGATTTTGGGGATCCATAAATTCAAAATTATAAACTCCATTAATTGATAATTCATTTATTATAATCCATTTTATTATTAAATTGATATTATCAATGTATTCATTTAGTGCTATAATTATTATTTAATAGGATTTTATTTTCAATTATTTACCTTGACATATATGTTATTCCTTAGGTACTCATGATAGATTATACTACATGTAACCCTTAATTAGCATATTATCTGAATATATATTTATTATTAATTAACTATGATATGAAAAAGTATATTATGAACAATATTCAGGATGTAAGAGTGTTTACAATTATTATATTTATTTTTCAAATGTAATATGAGAATCATGTACATATTTGGTTCATCAGGACTACTATACTGATTCATCATCGGTGATGTGATCCCTTTTATCATATAAAAATGCAATAAAGTAGACACTGGCTCTATGTTATTGTATTTGGGTTTGTTACCAAAGGTATGTAATTGGAATTTTCAAAAAAAAAATCATTATTACCTTCAAAATATTGTAAACCATGCACGAAAATGTGCATGATTTAATATAAAAGGTTTCAGTAACAAATATTATCTTATACGAATGTGAAAATTCTCTATATAAACAAGAAATATGTTATTTTTTTTAATTTTAATTTCTTAATCGGTTTCTCTCACATTTATTTTTTCATTCTTCCCACCTACCATCCTCATGTATTTCTCTTCCATTCTCCTTAAAGCTACGTCTGTGAGATTATATTTCAAATTGACTTGTCTCCATGATTAAAGAATAATTATTTAGACTTGATCAATATTTCTATTTATTATTCTTCTTTCATTTTAATTGATATTGTTTTTATTTATAGGCATCTCATTATGTGGGTTTTTCCATATCATAGAGAAATCTACCGAAATGATAAATATTTTTTCAGACTGTTTCTTAATGAATTAGAGACGAGTATAACACATGTTATTGAGCATTATTTTTTCTGGAAACTTTATTCCCGATGATGTTTCAAACATTTTAAATTATGTAAAAAATTTATGGAATTATTATTATCTAATTTAATTTGTAAATTTTATTATGAAATAATTGTATGATAACATTCGTGTTTAGATAGTGTGAAAATATAATTATGGGTATATTTAATAGAATGGGACCCGACCCATTCACTATCTTTAACACAATATGATGAGTAAAATTTTTCTACTCAAATATATTGTATTTTTTGGTTACATGTGTTTAATGATTAATTTTATATTAAATTTTTTATATGGGATGATACATTTCTTTTTTATTTTAAATTCATGGGATAATCAAATAATTTTTGAATTAATTAAAATAATATGATTATGAGATAATTAATGTAACATCTCAAGTAAATGAAGAATAAGACATTTTTATACTTATAAATATTTTTGAATTAAATATTAATTTTACTTTAAAAGGGTTTCTATGTTCGATAGCATAACCGATACACAACAATGATTTTATTTGGAATCTTATGTTGCACACTAATAATATAATATTATTATTTTAAATGGAAGTTAACTCCTATCCATTTTAATATAGGGAATGAATGAAACTTACTACAATATTATTATACATGATTTTTAAATGTATTTTCATTATCCAATAAAAAGTTAGAGGCATAAAATGTGAATGAATCTAATTTTAATCATAATTTACATTAAAAGACCGATTTATCTCCTTTTATTGGTGAACCCTTTTTAAATATAGTTTTGGCCACTTTAATACATTCTATATGACCAAATAAAATCCTTCTCTAAAATAGGGACATCAAAATTTACGTTGTGTAAATTTTTTGAATTTTTTTGATAATGTTCATTTTTTATTGAATAGTGAAGATGTTGTATTTTAATTCAAAATTATGTTTTAATATAATTTATTTATATTGTAATATTATCTTTTTAATTGGTTTTAAAGTGTACTTAGAAAATATATTTACCATTTAATCGAATTTTGGTCAATGTAATTAATTTCACTTTGAAACTGGATATAAACCAGTATCAATATTTTGATTGTTATTATTTCTTAAAAACATGCTATTTGTTTTGATAACGGGATTTAATTTTAAAATTAATTAATGCCACTTCTATGTTTTGAATTTGGAAAAAGAGACATAATTTTTTAATTCGTATTATCAAATATATATTAGGCTGAATTTTTCGTATTTTTTTGATAAACATCAATTTTTTATGAATAGTGACACCACATAGTGGTAATTAAAAAAATGACGTTTTCATTTAAATGAAATTTTACGAAATTTGTGAATTTAATTTCAAAAATACGAAATAAATGGTTGTTATCAAGAAGTAAAACATGGCTCATTAAGATGAAAATAATTTTTGGTGAATATTATCTTTTAACTTTTATTTACCGCGGTTAAAGGTAAATAGGGTAATTCAAGGTAAAAAGAATATTATAATAATTCCAAATTACCTTAACATTTGTCCAAACCTTATTTTATGAGTCAGTAATTACCATGGGAATCTTTGGGTCGATTTTTGGACCCCTTTGATCCACATGGGTGTGATAATGACAATTTAGATTAATTAACTTAATGTAAAGGAAAAAATGACAAAAGAAAATATCCTTTAGTAAATTAATTTTTAGAAGGGGTTATATAAATTATAATTTTGATTATAAATATTAATTAGAAATATAAAAATATTTTCTATATCATGGTATTTGTTTTATAATTTTTAGACATAAAATAAATCAAATTATTTAAGAAACAATAATGATGTAGTATTTAAATCATTAATAAATGATTTAAATAAATAAGATTATAATGACTAAAATATTATCCAGAACATGTCCAATTCTAATTGGATGATTTTATTTCGACCATTGGTCATCTTATCTTCATCTTTCATAATTCAGGAACCATTATAAACCAAATATAAATATATAATAAAATAATAGTTTCACACTTTCTTAAAGAGCCCCTCCTCTCCCTTATAAAAGGAGACAACTTATAACCAATTCCACACACCTATCAAGCCAAGTTCCTCGTCCAAACTCTAACCGATTAATCCCCCAACATTTCTATCCTCCCCCTAGAATCCTTACCTTAGGCAAAAGGCACTTAAAGAAGTTCTTCTGGTTCAAACCAAAGGAGTCACCCAAATTAAAGGTAACCATTTCTCTTAAATTATATTCATTTATTTTATTTCTCCAACCCCTAAACTCGTTTTATTTCATTCTTTTGTAACAAAAATAGTATCATAAATATACAAGGATGTTTTTAAAATATTTATTCAAAATACACTTACACACACCTCCATCTAATTAATGTAGAACATAATGTTTCTGTGGATGGAAAACTAACGCCTCACGAAACGAGGATTGTTCAATTACATCTTACCACCTCTCATGGTGGCCATTATGATGGCACTGTATTTATATATGATATATATTGTGTTCATGATTTCATTAGGCTTCTATACTCTCCATTTATACATAGACTTTATGGTTTCCATGGTGGGTAAATACGATAATCTCATTTGAGAAAGTGCGGACTACCGCTCCCTTAAAGTGACGTGACTCGTTAATGCCTTATGTGGGATGTACAAAGGATAGTGTTAATGATATTATATATGATCTTATACTGGAATTATAATATACCTATGTATCATTATGTTTAATTTCCATTAAAATAATAAATAGAAATGAAAGTAGCATTTACGCGTACGTATGGCCTACCGTCCCCATGAACAATGTATTTCATTTATTACCTCTAAATGTTATGTAATATTATAAATACATGTATAGACTCGATATATATGATATATATGATATCTAAATCATGAATATTATTCTGGATATAATGGATTATTTACCACATGGACAACTTGTAAATATAAGGTGTTCATTGTTTACTCAAGTGCCAAATATTGACAAAATGAAAGTTATTAACTTAAATGATTAAATAATGTTTATAAAATGGTAATAATTGATATAAAAGGAATAATAAACTTGAAAAATGTTCTTAATCAAGTAGAAATTAACTTTAGTTTATTATTCAGGATATTAAAGAATGACCGAGTCAAGTCGGACACGAGGTAAGGGACTCCGTCTCAATCTCCTTTCATTGAGGCATATGTTGTTCTAATACAAGACTTTATTTATATGCTGTATAAAATCCTTTGACTTTTAATTTCATTCAAAGGAAATATTTTTCTGTGATACATTTTACTAAACAAAAAATAATAATGTTTCTTTTATCGTATGTGGTGACAACAACATTTTCCACCGCCTTGAGTATTATTTGATCTTTGGCTTACTCAACAAGTCATAATGTTTTTTAAAATAGAATAAATACCTTATACTCTTTTACGTATTTTTGGTATTGAAAATGGTTTTGAAAATGGATTTTTTAAGTCAATATATTTAGGTGATATATTGTGATAGAAATGTGGAAATGTTTCCATTCCTTTATATTTGTTGTATGTGATATGATTTTATATTGGTACTTGGTCATTTGATGGGTGGTTATGTGATAAACCAAATGACCAGTGGTGTTGTGAATACCAGGACGGGTGGTTACATTATAACCTCCAATGCATTGGGTATGGAAGTCGGTTGTATGGCTATTCCATTTAGTGATATGTGTGGAAGTCGACCGTATGGTTATTCCATTTATGCATGTGTATGTCCCAAGATACCTTTATTTGTTATGTGTTCATTATATGGGTTTTATGGTAATATTTCGGTTACAAAAGGGTAAGTAATGATCCTTTATTCAATGAAGAGTATTTACTACTTCATAATGGTGAAAAGTATTACTTATGTCAAAGTAGTCATGGTTTACATGTTTTTTTGAAAAACCAATAGTTTTACTTCTTTGTGTATCCCTTACTGAGCTTATTATGCTCATCCTATGTTTTGGAAATGTTTTTCACAAGACATAATGTGGAATAGGGTAAAGGATGGGATCAAGGAGATGTCATGCTATCTTACACATGGGACTAGACATGACTCTCTTTTTTCAAGAGTTCATGTTTTGTAAAACAAAATGCAAACAATGTAGAAGTGTCTACTTCGTAATATTTTGAAATGTAATATTTATGGCCTAACTCTCTTAAACTCTAAACCTGAAAAGATCCTTCATGTGAATTATTAATTTAATTCAAGATTACGTATGGTTTTATGGTCGGGTCCCTATAGTTGGTATTAGAGGTCATTTTAGATAAGTTAAGGTGTTAGGGTATTGTTAAAGTAATATCCATAAAGTAATATATGTTAATATTGAAATCATATATCATTTCTAGATGACCATGTTGCTTGGACTAAGATATTTTTATGTTCAGAATGGTTTTTCGTAGAGGAAACAGTGCGGCTATGTTGGAACAACATCAAGAGGAAGATAACCTTCCAAATCAGCATCCTGGGATGGTCAGAATCAGAACTGAACAGTTTGTTGTAGTGATGGCATAGTTGAATCAGGCTATAAATGGTGGTGGTATTCATGCATGAGATCAGCCAGATCAACCACAGAGAAACATGTCAATAGTGAAGCATTTCATGAGGCAACATCCCCCATCATTCAGAGGATCATCTGACCCTATTCTAGCTGAAGGGTGGATTAATGCACTGGAGAATATTTTTGAGGTCATGGGTTGTTCAGAACATCAAAATGTTAGCCTTGTTGTTTACCATTTTGATGGTGAAGCTGATCAGTGGTGGTCGATAGTGAAAAATATCAGGGATAGTGAAGAGATTTAGGCTCTCAATTGGGATGAATTCAGAGATATGTTTCTTGAAAAAATATTTTCCTAAGTTGGTTCATCTTAGGATGGGAAAACAATTCTTGGAATTGAGGCAGGAGGATGACTCAATGGCTGCTTATGAAGAAAATTTCACTTGATTGTCAAGGAATGCACCAAATTTCATCTAAGATCCTGATAGTAAGATAAATTTATTTTACTCAAGACTGAAACCACGATATCGAAGAGCATTAGACTGGAGTGAGTTCAAAACTTATGAAAAGCATGTTCGATGTGCGGAGATAGTGGAAATGGAGTTTTCTGATGATCAAGTGTTCATTGACAAACAACAGAATAAGAGGATCAGTTGGCCGGAAAAGGGGAAGAATTGATCAAAGAAGCCTGGATGTAAGAAAAATAAATAACCAACATGTGAGAAGTATGGTAAAAATCATCCTGGATAATGTTTATCGAAGTCTGGAAAGTGATTCTGGTGTGGTAAGTCTGGTCATATTGCTCGTAACTGTAAGGAAGATGATCAAGAGGGGAATGAAAAGCCATCAGTAAATTTTTTTAATTGTAATGAAATGGGTCATTATGAAAATGAGTGTCCATTTAAGAACTCAGCTGAGGGAAATCAGCCAGATGACAAGTAGAAAGGGGTGGTGAAGTCCTCTGAAAATACTTCAGCAGATGTTGGGCCATCAAACGAAGTAGTATCAGGTACACTGTTTGTTTGTTCAGATTATTCCAATGTGTTTTTTGATTTAGTGTCTACACACTCTTTCATTTCTGATAATTTTTCTAGTAAATTGAGAATTCCATCTCAATATATGAATACAGAACTTATGGTAAAAACACCCAGAGGAAATGTTGAGAAAAAAAAGAAAACAAAAAAACATTCCCATCCTTGTATGTGGAAAGAATCTACCTGTAACCCTTATTTTTTACCTCTAAAAGAGTATGATGTTATTTTGGGCATGTATTGGATTTCTATTTATCATGATAAGATTGACTGCGTAGCTAAAGGGGTTTCACTTCAGAAACATTTATAGTTTGTGTAAAAGAATGAACCCTTGATTTTCATAACATGTCAGGAAGTTGAGAAACTAGTCAATGAAGGAAATGAATGTTACCCTACTCATATTGTTGCAAATAATGAAAGTGATGAGATTACTAATGTTCATGTGGTAAATGAGTACCTTGATGTTTTTCCTAATGTGTTTCCTGGTATTATACTTGATCGAGAAGTTGAATTAACCGTTGACTTAGTACCTGATGCTAAGAAAATCTCAAAACCCCCTTATTGAATGGATCAAATTGAACTCTTAGAGTTAAAGAATCAATTGTAGTAGTTATTAGATAAAGGTTTCATTTGACCTATCACATCACCAAGGGATCTCCTATGTTGTTTGTTAAAAATAATGATGGTTAAATGAGACTTTGCTTTGATTATAGATCATTGAATAACATCACCGTTAAGAATAATTATCCATTGCCTTATATCGATGATTTGTTTGATCAGCTACAGAGGGCTCAGTATTTCTCAAAGATTGACTTGAGATTAGGGTACCATCAGTTGAAAGTAAAAGAAGAATACATTCCAAAGAACGTGTTTTGTACTAGATATGGCCATTATTAAGTTGTAGTTATGCCTTTCGGGTTAACCAATGCACTCGCTGTATTTAGGGATCTTATGAATAGAATTTTCCATGAGTTCTATGATAATTCGGTGGTTGTGTTCATTGATGATATTTTGGTTTATCCAAAAGTAAGGAGGAACATGATAGTCATTTAAGGTTTGTATTGCAAACCATAAAAAAAATAAATTATTTGGGAAATTCAAAAAGTGTGATTTTTGGTTACAAAAAATTTCATTTCTTGGTCACATTGTTTCAGAAAAAGTAATAACTATTGATCCTACAAAAAAAAGTTATTGAAGATTGGCCAAGACCCACAAATATTACCAAGATTTATAGTTTTCTTGGATTGGTAGGTTATTACAGGAGGTTTGTTGAACATTGTTCATGGTTGTCTAGTATAATGACTAAGTAAAATTGAAAAGGTGTTAAGATCATCTTGACAAAAGAATGTGATGATTTTTTTCAAGAATTGAAAAGAAGATTAGTTAATGATTTAGTTTGGGCACTACCTTCTAGAAATGGTGTGTTTGTTATCTACAGTGATACTTCATCGAAAGGACTGGGATGTGTTCTAATGTTGAATGATAATGTAATTTCTTATGCTTCACATAAATTGAAACCTTTGAGTTAAATTACCCTACACTTGATTTATAATTAGCTGCTGTTGTTTTTTCTTAAAAAATTTAGAGGCATCATTTTTATTGAGTGAAGTGTGAAATAGATACTAATCACAAAATATTAAAGTATATATTCACTGAAAAATAATTGAACATGGGACATAGGAGATGCTTGGAATTAATCAAGGATTATTATTACATGATCTATTACCATCCGGGAAAAGAAAATGAAGTGACTGAGGCATTGAGTCAAAAAAGCAACGCTTCATTAACCATGCTATGTTTGGAATGATATCATTTGGTTTCTGATTTGATGATCTTTGTCATATAAGTTGTTGGTGCATAAAATTCTTCTATTTTGTTTTAGGTGTTAGTGGAGTCATCTCTATCAGACAAAATAAAGCAAGCATAGAAATAAGACACTGAGTTGCAGAAAAAGGTAGAGTTGGTTCAAAAGGAGATGTTACCTGAATTTAACATTGACAATGATCATGTTTTGATATTTGGAAAGAGATTATGTGTGCCTTGTGATTCACAGTTGAAGAATTGGTTGTTATGTAAAGCACATAGTTCCCCGTTTTCAGTTCATCCTGGTAGTACTAAGATGTACAGAGATCTTTGTGAGTATTACTGGTGGGATGGAATGAAAAGAGATATTTCTGATTTTACTATGAAGTGTTTGAATTGTCAGCAGGTTAAAGCAGAGCGGAAGTTACTGAAATGAATGCTTCATCCATTACCAGTTCTAGAGCGGAAATGGGAAAATATATCCATGGACATTGTTGTGTGATTACCAAAGACATCTCAAGGTAATAATGAAATCTGGGTTATAGATGATCGATTGACTAAATCTACTCATTTCCTTCCTATTTGAGATACTTTGTCTCTAGATCAACTTTCTCGGAAGTATGTTAAAGAGATATTCAGGTTTCATGGTGTTCCCCTCTCCATTGTATCTGATTGTGATCTCAGGTTCACGTCTAACTTTTGGAAAGGCCTTCATAAGTCATTGGGTACTGAATTAAATTTTAGTACAGCTTTTCATCCTCAATCAGATGGGCAGTCAAAACATAAAATTTAGACATTGGAAGATATGTTACGAGATTTCTTGATGGATTATCAGGGAAGTTAGGACCAACATCTTTCTTTGGTTGAATTTTCATATAATAACAGTTTTCATTCCAGTATACATATGGCTCCATTTGAGGCATTATATGGAAAGCGTTGTCGAACTCCAGCTTTTTGGGATGAGGTAGGTGAAATGAAGTTGATGGTACCAGAATTGGTAGAAGACATGGCAAAGAAAGTTCAGTTGATTCAGAAGCACATGAGAACAGCTCAGAGCAGACAGAAAAGTTATGCCGATAACCGGAGGAAGGATCTTTCATTTGAGGTAGTCTATCATGTCTTTCTCAAAGTTTCTCCATGGAAAAGTGTGATTCGTTTTCGTAAGAAGGGAAAGTTGAGTCCAAGAATCATTGGACCTTATGAAATTCTTCTAAAAGTGGGATCAGTTGCATATAGATTGGATTTACTTCCATGTTTATCCCATGTACATAATGTTCTTCATGATTCGATGTTTATAAAGTATACGCTAAATCCAGATCTTGTTTTGAGCCCAGAGGTAGTTCAGTTTAAAGAAAATCTCTATTATGAAGAACAACCAGTTCAGATTCTTGACCATAGAGAGCATGTGTTGCAGAATAAGGTAATTTACCAGGTAAACATTTTGTGTAAAACCCATATTGTTTAAGAGGAACCGTGGTAATCTGAAAATGCTATGAGGGATAAATACCCCCACTTATTTTGATAAGTGAATAAAAATTGCGAGGACACAATTTCTAAAAGGGGGAAGGATGTAACATCCCAAGTAAATGAAGAATAATATATTTTTATACTTATTAGTATTTTTTAATTAAATATTAATTTTACTTTAAAAGGGTTTCTATGTTTGATAGCGTACTCGATACTCAACAACGGGTTTCATTGGAATCTTATGTTGCACACTTATAATATAATATAATTATTTTAAATGGTAGTTAACTAATAGATTTTGTATTGGAGGGAATTAATGAAACTAACTACAATATGATTATCCAGGATTGTTAAATGTATTTACACTATCCAATAAAAAGTTAGAGGATTAAATTTTGAATGAATCCAATTTTAAGCAATATTTACATTAAAAGGATGATTTATCACCTTTTATTGGAGAACCATTTTAAATCTACTTTTGGACACTTTAATACATTCTATATTACCAAATAAAATCCATCTTTGGAATGGGGACATCAAAATTTACTTTGTGTAAATTTTTGGAATTTTTCAGATAAAGTTCATTTTTAATGAATAGTAAAAATGTTGTATTTTAATTCAAAATTATGTTTTAATATAATTTATTTATATGGATAGATTATATTTTTAATTAGTTTTAAAGGGTAATTAGAATTTATGTTTACCATTTAATCCAATTTTGGTCATTGGAATTAATTTCACTTTGAAATTGGACATAAACAAGTACCAATCATGTGATAGTTATTGTTTCTTAAAAGCATGCTATTTGTTTTGATAATGGGAATTAATTTTAATACTAATATATGCCACTTCTTTGTTTGGAATTTGAAAAAATATACATCTTTTTTTAATTCGGAATATCTAATATAGCTTAGACTGATGTTTTCATATTTTTCTGAAAAACATCAATTTTTGATGAATAGTGCCACCACTTAGTGGTAGTTAAAAAACTGACGTTTTCATTTAAATGAAAATTTACCACTTTTGTGAATTAAATTTCAAAAATCCAACATACATGGTTGTTATCAAGAAGTAAAATGTGGTTCATTAAGATGAAAATAATTTTTTGTGAATAGTAACTTTTGACTTTTATTTACTTCGGTTTAAGGTAAATCAAGGTAAAAAGAATATTATAATAATTCAGAATTACCTTAACATTTTTCCAAACCTTATTGGATAAGTCATTAACTACCATGGGCGTCTTTGGGTCTATTTTTGGAACCCTTTGATCCACTTGGGAGTGATAATGACAATTTAGACTAATTAACGAAAAGTAAAGGAAAATATGACTAAAGAAAATATCATTTAGTAAAATAATTTTTAGAAGGGGTTATATAAATTATCCTTTAGATTATAAATATTCATTATAAAATTAAAATTATTTTCTATATCATGGTATTTGTTTTTTAATTTTTAGACATCAAATAAATTAAATTATTTATGACACAATAATGATGCAGTTTTTACCTCATTAATAAATGATTTAAATAAATAAGATTATAATGAATAAAATATTATCCAAAACATCCAATTCTGATTGAATGATTTTATTTTGACCATGAATAATATTATATTAGTCTTTAATAATTTTCGGATCATTATAAACCGAATATCATTATATAATAAAATAATAGTTTCACACTTTCCTAAAGAGCCCCTACTCCCCCTTATAAAAGGAGACCACTTATAACCAATTCCACACACCTCTCAAGCCAATTGGCTTATCCAAACTCTTTCCAATTAATCACCCTACATCGCTATCCTCCCCTTATAAGCCTTACCTTAGGAAGAATGCACTTAAAGAAGTTCTTTTTGTTCAATCCAAATGAGTCACAAAAATTAAAGGTAACAATTTCTCTTAAATTATTTTCATTTATTTTTCTTCTCCAACCCCTAAAATATTATTATTTATTTATTTTTTAACAAAAATAGTATCCTCAATATACTAAGATTTTTTTAAATAAGTATTCAAACTATACTTACACACACCTCCTTCTAATGAATTAAGAACATAATGTTTCTGTGGATGGAAAACTAACGCCTCACGAAACGATGATTATTCAATTACATCTTACCACCTCTAATGGTGTCCATTACGATGAAAATGTATTTATATATGATATATATTATGTTTATGATTTCATTATGCTTCTGTACATTCCAATTATATCAAGCCTTTATGGTTTCTATAGTGGGTAAATACGATAATCTCATATGAGGAAGTGCGGACCACCGCCCCCTTAAAGTGATGTGACTCGTTAATGCATTATGTAGGATGTATAAAGGATAGTTTCAATGATATTATATATGATTTTATATTAGAATTATAATATACCTATGTATCATTATGTTTTATTTCCATTATAATAAGAAATAAAAACGAAAGTAGTGTTCATGCATTCGTACGGCTTACCATCTCCATGAATGGTGCATTTCATTTCTTACCTCTAAATGTTATGTAATATTATAAATACATGTATATAATGGATATATATGATAGATATGATATCTAAATAATAAATATCATTCTGGATATAATGGACTATTGACCACATGGACAACTTATAAATATAAGGTGTTCATTTTTTACTCAAGTTCCAAATATCGACAAAACAAAAGTTATTAACATAAATGATTAAATAATGCTTATAACATGGAAATAAGGTATATAAAAGGAATAATAAACTTGAATGAGGTTCTTAAGCAAGTAGAATTTATGTTTAGTTTATTATTCAGGATATTAAATAAAGATCGAGTCAAGTCAGACATGAGGTAAGGGACTTCGTCTCAATCTCCATTCATTGAGGCATATTTTGTTCTAATACAGGACTTTATTTTATATGCTGTATAAAATACTTTGAATTTTAATTTCGTTCAAAGGGAATATTTTTCTACGATGTGTTTTACAAAATGAAAAAAAGAATGTTTCTTTTAACGTACACAGTGACAACGACCTTTTGCGATGTTGTGAGTATTATTTGATCTTTAGATTACTCAACAAGAGGTAATGTTTTTCAAAATAAAATAAATACCTTATACAATTTTACGTATTTTGGTATTGAAAATGGTATTGAAAATGGATTTGTTATGTCAATATATTTATGTGATATGTTGTGATTAAAATGTGGAAATTTTTCCTTTCATTTATATTTGTTGTATGTGATATGATTTTATATTGGTACTTGGACATTTGACGGGTGGTTACGTGATAAACCAAATGACGGGTGGTGCCGTGAATACAAGGATGGGTGTCTATGTTATAACATCCAATGCATTGGGTATGGAATTTGGTCGTATGGCTATTTCATTTAGTGATATGTGTGGAAATCGACCGTACGGTTATTCCATTTATGTATGTTTATGTCCCACGTTACCTTTATATGTTATGTGTTCTTTATATGGGTTTTATGGTAATCATTTGTTTAAAAAAGGGTATGTAATGATCCTTTATTCAGTGAAGAGTATTTAGTACTTCATAGAGGTGAAATGTATTACTTATATTAAAGTATCCATGGTTTACTTGTTGTTTGAAAAAACTAACATTTTTACTTCTTTGTGTATCCCTTACTGAGCTTTTTATGCTCATCCCACATCTTTGAATTTTTTTTCACAGGACATAATGTGGAATAGGGTAAAGGATGGGATCAAGGAGAAGTCATTCTATCTTAAACATGGGACTAGACATGACTCTTTTCCTTAAGATTTCATTTTTTTAATAAAAATATGGAAACTGTGTAGATGTGTCTACTTGGAAATATTTTGAAATGTAATAGTTATGGTCTAACCCTCTAAAACTCTAAACGTGAAAAGATCCTCAATGTGAATTATTCATTTAATTTAGGATTATGTATGGTTTTAAGGCCGGGTCCTTATAGTTGGTATCAGAGGTCGGTTTAGATAACATTAGGTCTTGGGGTATTGATAATGTAATATCCATAAAGTAATTTATGTTAATATTGAAATCATATAGCATTTCCAGATGACCATATTGATTCACCTACGATATTTCTATGTTCAGAATGGTTTTCCGCAGATGAAACAAGGTGGCTATGTTGGGACGACATCAGGAGGAAGATAAACTTCCAAATCAGCAAACTGGGATGGTCGAAATCAGAACTGAGCTATTTGTTGTAGTGATGTCACAGTTGACTTAGGTTATAAATGGTGGTGGTATTCATGCACGAGATCAGCCAGATCAACCGCAGAGGAACATGTCAGTAGTGGAGCATTTCATGAGGCAACATCCCACATCATTCAGAGGATCATCTGACCCTGTTCTAGATGAAGGGTGGATTAAAGCACTGGAGACAATTTTTGATGTCATGGGTTGTTCAGAACATCCAAAGGATAGTCTTGTTGTTTACTGTTTTGAAGGTGAAGCTGATCAGTGGTGGTCGATGGTGAAAAATATGAGGGATAGTGAAGATATTGATGCTCTCAATTGGGATGAATTCAAAGGTATGTTTCATGAAAAAATAATTTCCTAAGGTGGTTCGTCTTAGGATGGAAATACAATTCCTGTAATTGAGGCAGGAGGATGGCTAAATGGCTGCTTATGAAAAAACGTTCACTCAACTGGCAAGGAATGCACCAAATTTCATCCGAGATCTTGATAGAATGATAAATCGATTTTACTCAGGACTGAAGCCACAAAATCGAAGAGCATTAGCCTCTCATGGGTTCAAAAGGTATGAAAAACTTGTTCGATGTGCGGAGAAGGTGGAAATGGAGTTTGCTGATGATCAAGTGTTCTTTGACAAACAAAAAAATAAGAGGATCATTTGGCAGGCAAGTGGGATGAATTCATCAGGGAATCCTGGAGGTATGAAAACTAAATATCAAACATATGAGAAGTGTGGTAAAAAGAATACTAGAGAATGTTTATCGATGTCTGTAATGTGCTTCCGGTGTGGTGAGTCTGGTCATATTGCTCATAACTGTACGGAAGATGATCAAGCGGAGAATGAAAAGCCATCGGTAAGATGTTTTAAGTGTAATGAAATGGGTCATTATGCAAACAAGTGTCTAGATAAGAACTTAAATGAGGGAAAGTAGTTAGACTACAAGCAGAAAGGGGTGGTGAAATCCTTTGAAACTACTTTAGCAGATGTTGGGCCATCAAACTAAGTAGTATCAGGTACACTGTTTGTTTGTTCAGATTATACCAATGTGTGGTTTGATTCATGGTCTACACACTCTTTCATTTCTGAGAAGTTTTCTAGTAATTGGTAATTCCATCTCAAGGTATGAATATGGAACTTAAGGTAAAAACACCTGGAGGAAATGTTGAGACAAAAAGAAAACTTAAGAACATTCTCGTCCTTGTGTGCAGAAAGAATCAACCTACAAACCTTATTTTTTTCCACTAGTAGAGTTTTATGTTATTTTGGGAATGGATTGGCTTTATATTTATCATGCTAAGATTGACTGTAGAGTTAAATAGTATTCATTTCAGAAAGATTTATAGTTTGTGTACAAGAATGAACCCTTGATTTTGATAACATATCAGGAAGTTGAGAAACTAGTAAAAGAAGTTAATGAATGTTACCTTTTTCTTATTGTTGAAAATAAAGAATGTGTTGACATTACTGATGTTCCAGTGGTAAATGAGTACCCCTGATGTTTTCATGATGAGTTTCCTGTTATTATACCTGATCATGAATTTGAATTTACCGTTGACTTAGTTCCTGATGCAAAGCCAATTACAAAACCCCCATATCGAATGGATCAAATTGAACTTTTAGAGTTAATGAATCAATTTCATGAGTTATTAGATAAAGGTATCATTCGATCTAGCACATCACCATGGGGTGACTCTGTCTTGTTTGTAAAAATAATGATGGTTCAATGAAACTTTTCATTGATTATAGAGCATTGAATAACATCACTGTTAAGAATAAGTATTCATTGACTCATATCGATGATTTGTTTGATTAGATACGGGGAGCTCAGTATTTCTTGAAGATTGACTTGATATTGGGGTACCATCGGTTGAAAGTAAAAGATGAAGACGTTATGAAGACCACGTTTTGTACTAGATATGGCCATTATGAATTTGTAGTTATTCCTTTTGGGTTAACCAATGCACCTTCTGTATTCATGGATCTTATGAAAAGAATTTTCCGTGAGTTCTTGGATATGTTTGTGGTTGTGTTCGTTGATCATATTTTGGTTTTTTCAAAAAGTAAGGAGGAACATGAAAGTAATTTAAGGGTTTCCTTGCAAACCTTAAAAGAAAATAAAATATTTGGTAAATTCAGAAAGTGTGAGTTTTGGTTACAAAAAAATTCTTTCCTTGGTCACATTTTTTTAAAAAATGGAATAAATGTTGATCCTGCTAAAACAAAAGTAGTTGAAGAATGGCCAAGACCCACAAATATAACTGAGATTCATAGTTTTCTTGGGTTTTTAGGTTATTAATGGAGGTTTGATGAAACGTTTCCATGGTTATCTAGTCAAATGACTAAGTTAACTAAAAAAGGTGTGAAGTTCATCTAGAAAAAAGAATGTGATGATTGTTCTCAGTAATTGAAAAGAATATTGGTTAATGCTTCATTTTTGGAACTCCCTTCCAAAAATGGTGAGTTTGTTATCTATAGTGATGATTTGTTGAATGGAATGGGATTTTTCCTAATGCATAATGATCAGGTAATTTCATATTCTTCATGTCAATTGAAACCTCATTAGTTAAATTACCCTACACATGATTTGGAATTAACTGATGTTGTTTTTGCTTTAAAAATTTGGAGGCATCATTTGTATGGAGTGAAGTGTGAAATATATACTGATAAAAAATTTTAAAGTATATATTCACTGAAAAATAATTGAACATGAGGAAGAGGAGATGGTTGGAATTAATCAAGGATTATGATTGCACGATCCATTACCATGTGGGAAAAGAAAATAAAGTGGCTGCTGATTTGAGTTGAAAAAGTAATGCATCAATAACCATTCTACGTTTGGAACGAGATCCTTTGGGTTTTTATTTGATGAAATCTGGCATAGAAGTTGTTCGTGCAGTAAATTCTTATGTTTTTTTTCAGGTATCAGTGAAGTCATCTCTATCAGACAGAATAAAGCAAGCACAGAAAGAAGACAATGAGTTGCATAAAAAGGTAGAGTTGGTTCAGAAGGGTAAGTTACCTGAATTAATCATTAATAATGATCGTGTTTTTATATTTGGAAAGAGATTATGTGTGCCTTGTGATTCACAGTTGATGAATGAGTTGTTATGTGATGCTCATAGTTCCCTGTTTTCAGTTCATCCCGGTAGTACTAAGATGTACAGAGATCTTCAGGAGTATTACTGGTGGGATGGAATGGAAAGAGATATTTCTGATTTTACTGTGAAGTGTTTGACATGTCTGTAGGTTAAAGAAGAACAGATGTTACTGAAAAGAATAATTTAGCCTTTATCGGTGCCAGAGTGGAAATGGAAAAATATATCCCTGGACTTTGTTGTGGGATTAGCGAAGATATGTCGTGGTAATAATGAAATTTGGGTTATAGTTGATCGATTGACTAAATTTTCACATTTAATTCCTATTCGAGATACTTTGTATCTAGATCAACGTTATCGTTTTTATGTTAAAGAGATAGTCTGGTTGCATGGTGTTCTCCTCTCCATTGTATCTGATCGTGATCTCAGGTTCACTTATAACTTTTGGAAAGGCCTTCATAAGACATTGGGTACTAAAATTAAATTTTAGTACAACTTTGCATCCTCAATCAGATGGACATTCAGAACGAACAATTAGGACATTGGAAAGATATGTTACGAGTTTTCTCGATGGATTATCATGGAAGTTGGGACCAACATCTTTCTTTGGTTGAATTTTCATATAATAACAGTTTTTATTCCAATATACAGATGGCTCCATTTGAGGCATTATATGGAAATCATTTTTGAACTCCAGCTTTTTGGGATGAAGTAGGTGAAAGGAAGCTGATGGCACCAGAATTGGTAGAAGAGATGGTATAGAAAGTTCAGTTGATTCAGAATCACATGAGAATAGCTCAGAGAAGATAGGAATGTTATGTCGATAACAGGAGGAAGGATCTTTCCTTTGAGGTAGGTGATCATGTCTTTCTCAATGATTCTCCATGGAAAAGTGTGATGCGTTTTGGTAAGAAGGGGATGTTGAGTCCGAGGTTCATTGGACCTTATGAAATTCTGGAGAAAGTTGGATCAATTGCGTATAGAGTGGCTTTACCTCCATGTTTATCCCAGTTACACAATGTTTTTCATGTTTCGATGTTGAGAATGTATATCCCAGATCCATCTCATGTTTTGAGCCCAGAGGTAGTTCAGTTGGAAGAGAATCTCTCTTATAAAGAACAAACAGTTCAAATTTTTGACCATAAAGAGCAGGTGTTGCAGAATAAGGTAATTTACCATGTAAAGGTTTTTTTGGAAAAACCATATTGTTGAAGAGGCAATGTGGGAATCTGAAAATGCTATGAGGGATAAATACCCCCAGTTATTATTATAAGTGAATAAAAATTTTGAGGATGCAATTTCCAAAATGGGGGGAAGGATGTAACATCCCAAGTAAATGAAGAATAAGATATTTTTGTGCTTATTAATATTTTTGAATTAAATATTAATTTTACATTAAAAGGGTTTCTATGTTCGATAGCGTACCCGATACACAACAACGTGTTTTTGGGAATCTTACGTTGCACATTAATAATATGATATTATTATTTTAAATGGTTGTTAACTCCTAGACATTGTATTGTATTGAATGAATGAAACTAACTAAAATATGTATATACATGATTGTTAAATGTATTTAAATTCTCCAATAAAATGTTAGAGACTTAAAATGTGAATGAATCTAATTTTTAGCAGAATTTACTTTAAAAGGCTGATTTATAGCCTTTTAATGGTGAACCCTTTTTAAATATAGTTTTGTTCACTTTAATACATTCTATATGATAAAATAAAATCCTTCTTTAGAATGGGGGCATCAAAATTTACTTTCTGTAAATTTTTGGAATTTTTCCGTTAAAGTTCATTTTTTGATGAATAGTGAAAATGTTGTATTTTAATTCAAAATTATATATTAATCGAATTTTTTTGGTTATATTATCTTTTTAATTGGTTTTAAAGTATAATTAGAATATATTTTTACCATTTAATCCAATTTTGGTCATTTTAATTAATTTCACATTGAAATTGGACATAAACAAGTATCATTCTTTTTATAGTTATTGTTTCTTAAAAACATGCTATCTGTTTTGATAACATGAATTAATTTTAAAATGTATTATTTACACTTCTATGTATTTAATTTGGAAAAATAGACATCATTTTTGAATTTCGAATATCAAATATATCTTAAGCTGAATGTTTGGTATTTTTCTGAAAAACTTCAATTTTTGATGAATAGTGACACCACTTAGTAGTAGTTAAAAAACTGACATTTTCCTTTAAATGAAATTTTAAAAATTATGTGAACTGAATTTAAAAAATCTGACATACATGGTTGTTATAAAGAATTAAAATTTGGTTCATTAAGTTGAAAGTAATATTAGGTGAATAGTAACTTTTGACTTTTATTTACCGCAGTTAAAGAAAAATAGGGTAATTCAAGGTAAAAAGAATATTATAATATTTCAAAATTACCTTACCACTTGTCCAATACTTATTATATGAGTCACTAACGACCATGGGAATATTTGGGTCGATTTTTGGACCCCTTTGATCCACTTGGGAGTGATAATGGCAATTTAGATTAATTAACTAAAAGTAAAGGAAAATATGACAAAAGCAAATATCTTTTAGTAAAATAATTTTTAGAAGGGGTTATATAAATTATATTTTCGACTATAAATATTCATTAGAAAGATAGAATTATTTTATATATCATGGTATTTGTTTTATAATTTCTAGAAATCAGATAAATTAAATTATTTAAGACACAATAATAATGCAGTATTTACCTTATTAATAAATTATTTAAATAAATAAGATTATAATGACTAAAATATTATCCAAAACATGTCCAATTCTGATTGGATGATTTTATTTCGACCATGAGTCATCTTATCTTCATCTTTAATAATCTTTGGACCATTAGAAACCGAATATAATTCTATAATAAAATAATAGTTTCACACTTTCTTAAAGAGCCCCTCCTCGCCCTTATAAAAAGAGACCAATTATAAACAATTAAACACACCTCTCAAGGAATTTTAATCAACCAAACTCTGCCCAATTAATCTCCCTACATCCCTCTCCTCGCCCTAAAAGACTTACCTTAGGAAGAAAGCACTTCAAGAAGTTCTTTTGTTTCAAACCAATGGAGTTACCCAAATTAAAGGTAATGATTTCTCTTAAATTATTTTCATTTATTTAACTTCTCCAACCCCTAAACTCTTATTATTTCTTTATTTTGTAACAAAAATAGTATCCTCAATATAATATTATGTTGTTATAAGATGTATTCAAACTACACTTACACACACCTCTATCTAATGGACGAAGAACATATTGTTTGTGTGGATGGAAAACTAACGCCTCATGAAACGATGATTGTTAAATTACATCTTACTACTTCTCATGGTGGCCATTATGATGGAACTGTATTTATATATGATATATATTATGTTTATGATTTCATTATTCTTTTGTTCTTCCCAATTATATCAATCCTTTATGGTTTCAATTGTCGGTAAATACGACAATCTCATTTGAGAAAGTGCGTACTACCACCCCCTTAAAGTGATGTGACTCGTTAATGCCTTAAGTGGGATGTATAAAGGATAATGTTAATGATATTATTTATTATATTATGCTATAATTACAATATACCTATGTATCATTTTGTATTATTTCGATTAAAATAAGAAATAGAAATGAAACTAGCGTTCATGCGTACGTACGGTTTACCATCTCCATGAACGGTTCATTTCATTTCTTACCTATAAATGTTATGTAATATTATAAATACATGTATATACTGGATATATATGATATATATGATATATATATATATATAATTAATATCATTTTTGATATAATGGACTATTGACCACATGGAAAACTTGTAAATATAAGTTGTTCATTTTTGCCTCAAGTGGAAAATATCGACAAAAAGAAATTTATTAACTTAAATGATTAAATAATGTTTATAACATGGTAATAAGTGATATAAAATGAATAATAAACTTGAAAATGTTTTTAAGAAACTATAAATTAACTTTAGTATATTATTTAGGATATTAAATAATGATCGAGTCAAGTCGGACATGAGGTAAGGGACTTCGTCTCAATCTCCTTTCATTGAGGCATATTTTGTTCTAATAGAAGTCTTTCTTTTATACCCTGTATAAAAACCTTTGACATTTCATTTCATTAAAAGGGAATCATTTTCTATGAAGCATTTTACTAAACAAAAAAAAAGAATGTTTCTTTTAATGAATGCGGTGACAACCACTTTTTCCGCCGCCATGAGTATTATTTGATCTTTAGCTTACTCAACAAGCGATAATGTTTTTCAAAATAAAATAAATACCATATACTCTTTTACATATTTTTGGTATTGAAAATGGTTTTGAAAATGGACTTGTTATGTAGATATATTTAAGTGATATATTATGATTGAAATGTGGAAATGTTTCCTTTCCTTTATATTTGTTGTATGTGATATTATTTTATATTGGTACTTGGACATTTGAAGGGTGGTTATGTGATAAACCAAATGACGGGTGGTGCCGTAAATACCAGGATGGGTGGCTATGTTATAACCTCCAATGCATTGGGTATATAAGTCGGTCATATAGCTATTTCATTTAGTGATATGTGTGGAAGTCGACCGTATGGTTATTCCATTTATGTATGTTTATGTCCCATGTTACCTTTATATGTTATGTGTTCTTTATATGGGTTTTATGGTAATATTTTGGTTATTAAAGGGTATGTAATGATCCTTTATTCAGTGATGAGTATTTACTACTTCATAAAGGTGAAATGTAAAATTTATGTTAAAGTATTCATTGTTTACTTGTTGTTTTGAAAAAATAACAGTTTTACTTCTTTGTGTATCCCTTACTGAGCTTTTTATGCTCATCCCAATTTTTTGAAATTTTTTTCAAAGGACATAATGTTGAATAGGGTAATGGATGGAAAAAAGGAGAAGTCATGCTATCTTAAACATGGGACTAGACATGACTCTTTTTTTCAAGAGATCATGTTTTGTAAAAAAAATGGAAACATTGTAGAAGTGTCTACTTTGTAATATTTTGAAATGTAATAGTTATGGCCTAACTCTCAAAAACTCTAAACTAAAAAAGATCCTCAATGTGAATTATTCATTTAATTCAAGATTATGTAGGGTTTTAAGGCCAGGTCCTTATAATTAATTGAGGTAATGATGAGTTATTGGGATTTAATTTTTGGCTGGTGTATTTGTTCTTATGATGGGTTTTTAATTTTTATGTAATAGTGGTTCATTAATAGTGACTTTGGTAATATATGATTAGGTTGTTGGACTTGGAAAAAATGATGGTGAAATTTATAAATCAATATTTAAAAATGTTTTGGAAATATATTAACATACAAAGTTATAAAGTTTTATTAATTGAATTTTATAATAGTTTTTCTCAAAAAAAATTAGGAGGTATAGTTTCAAAAATTTATAAGTGATTTATTAATTATATATTCTTAATA
The DNA here is from genome assembly GCA_963277665.1 of Viscum album. Classification (NCBI taxonomy): domain Eukaryota; kingdom Viridiplantae; phylum Streptophyta; class Magnoliopsida; order Santalales; family Viscaceae; genus Viscum; species Viscum album. The sequence continues at coordinate 1,771,921,120 of OY728165.1, read as the reverse complement.
ATAATTTAATATATAATGATTATATCAGTGGAAGTTAAATTTTTATTATTATTGTATTTTCAAATGGATATTTATATGGTTTTTTATAAAAATACTTATAAGGGGAATATGTGATAGGGTCATAATATTAAATAGGAATTAATTAAACAATTATATTAAATTTATATATATATAGTTTTCAAAAAAACTACGAAATAATGTTTTTAATGTACATTGAATTTATCTAAATTTTTTGACGAAAAGTGAGATGGATTATTTTGATCATAATCATTTTGTTTTACATGGGGGGGTGAAAAGACTTGGTATATTTTAGTGTCTTTTTTGGTGAGTTTTTCTAGGAACAAAATGTAACACATTTTTTTGTGAATGATTAGTTTTTGGTTTTTTGAAGTGGATTACTGGTTACCTGAATAATATTCATGTTTTTTTCCAGAGAGTGTAAGAATTTTTGAAAATAATATTTTATAACATGAGGATGGTTGTGTAGAGTTACTATAAATAAGAAACTTTGTGTATTTTGGTGATTTTAGGATAGATAAATCTTATTGGAGGAACACAAGAGAAACAATTTTATAATGATATTCTAATAGTTGATTTTATGCTGAAACATGATTTAAAAGGGAATATAGAGAATTAACGTTATTAACTTGTCCATTGGGAATGCCTAAAAAATTATCTCACATGGTTGTCATAAATCATAATCATATCATTAATCCTAATTGTGAAAGCATATGTTTTTTACTTTGTTTATTCTTTTGAAAACTAACCACTTTTGGATTGACTATGGAATATCATGCATAAAGGAAGTGTTGTAAAGTATTTCGTGAACAAAGGAATAATAATATTCCTTTAAAATTGTAGAAATTTATTAGATTTTTTATTTCTATTTGAGTTTTATCTATTTTTATTTAATTGGTAGGGTTTCTGTTGTTATTGTACATCGAGGGGTGAGGTGTTATATAAATTAATCTAATTTTTATTAGGGTTAAAATTATTTCATTTTTTATAGTTTCGGTGTGTGGTATGGTGTTGGAGTAAGAAACTACTAATGGTCTCTGGGTTTGGAGAGTAGAGTTGTGTTTTATTATTTATCATTAATATTACCAGCATTAGTCAATACAATCCAAGTTTGTCCTAGATGTGTAATGACAAGTGAAGTGGTCCAATTGTAAGCATGGGTATAATTATCATAAGGAACTTGGATATATTTTATTATACTGATCATACTAAGGGTTTACCTTCTCGAGGTGTCACCTAGTTAAGTTCATGACCATGAAAATTATATTTATGATATTATAGGATCTATTACAGCTCAACACACATTTATTGGATTAAAAACATTGAGAAATCATCATTTATATATTATAGAGAATGGATTGACTTTCATATATATTGAATGATAATTTGATTTTTTGGGATAAGGGATATGATAAACAATATTATATTTTTGATCAGGTTCACCATATAACATTCCTCACTGAATCAATAATAAAATTGAATATAACATACCATGCACATATATAATATCGTGAAGGATGGAGTTAGAAATTGAGGTTATAAAACACACAAATATGGTTGAAATTTTTAAAAACAATCTATTATTGGGATGTAAAATAATAATTAGGTGAGATTAATCTCTAATAAAATGCACATTATCTAGTTTAAATTTTATGTATGTCATCAACACATGAATTCCATACAACCATATCAAAATGAAATAAATTTATGTAGAAAAAATAGTACTGTAAAACACACAATAAATGAAAATCCTAAAATAATAGTAGTTTACCTCAATTATGGTCTACAAATACTCCTCCAACTTTCTAAAACAACAAATATCAAGATACAAAAGACCAACTAGAATGAACTCATGAATATATTAAAAATATATATAGGAAATATGAGTTTGATAAATAAACATAGTATGTACCTACACTAGACTATAAATATAACAATGTAATTAGGGCATAAAAACACATTCATGAGTAAGAAATATAAACTAGATATCCAATTTATTAATATATAAAGTATAGTATATAGATCTACCCCATATCTCACCACAATCACACTCCCTAAAATAAAATAGGCATATAGTTTTTGTTACACACACAATAAAAGCCATCAAAATAGGGGTACCAAAAAATATTTCCCACCATTCTAGTATCGAATCATTGTTATCTCACATAATTCCACCATCCATAGTTATCATTATGTCATCATAATTAAGATAATTATAATAACCATCCACAATAAATAAATTTCATGGTATAGAGTAATCTTTACCTAATTATCCATATACAAGATACCCCTCTATGGAATGTAATGACACACTCATACTTCTTATACTCATGTAGCGATTAATGTATAATATGACTCTACGAATCACTAAATTAATATTAAATATGATATGGTTACACATAGATCCATAATCCCAATCATCAAAAACCTCCCAAATCATAGAATTTATAAATTTTTAAACATTGTACACATCGTAGAACATCACCTTTTGTATGTATATATTAATAACTTATGTTTGGAATCTACAAAAAGTGAAAAAATATTATCACCTTGACAAAAAACTGGGGAACATATATCAACACATCCTTAGTAAAGCATGATCCCAATTACTCAAATCATGAATATACCTAATCTAGAGATAACCACATTTCCAACAAAACTATCCCATTACCCTTCAATTAGGAATAACATAAGAAAAATCATAGGGAAACACATTTCTTAAGAAAATACCATAACAAAGATCAATTCCATGGAAAGTATACAATCTAAACCACATATTCCAATTATCTTTCCTCAGACTACCCTATCTAAAACATAAAATAAAAACTAATAAAAATTATATCATGCTAAAGTGACACTCAAATCCTAAAAGTAAGCAATTAAGTAAATCAATTTAGGCCACAAACACTATAAAAAACAAATATTTGAGTCACAATAAATCTCACTATGGAACCATATTCTAGGTTAACATAATTAATATTTGGAACCAAACCCTCCCAATCTACCTCTACCACCATTATTTAATTAAATACATGTATGAAAAAATTAAATAAACCGTTTTTCTTACAATAACTAAAATATCTATTGTTGGTCCAACACAACATGTACAAAATTCCCCTTTCACATATTCAAACACTAATACTAACAGTCACCACAACACCCCCCAAAATCACAGTTTAGACGTAATCTCAATATATTACATTCCATAAAAAATATAAAAAATACCTTATCCAATAACAATAAAATAAAACTGTGTAATTAAAAAAAGTTAAAATATATATCTAAAAAATTTGTACATAAAGATTATATATATAAATAAGGTTAATAAGTACTCATCTTTTACTGACTACACGTGATCCACCACTCAAACACTATTGTTCCTCACTATCCTATGACCATAAAACATATTTCAAATAAAACATTAATTATATCACTATAAAATAAAAGCCTTTTATTAAGGCCCATTGTTCTTAAATGATACTGAGACCCAATCTTTTGGAAAATTTATAACTAAGGTTATTATGTACACAATTCAAAAGAATCATATAGACTGTCTAAATTCCACCATCCATTATTTACATAAATAGATCATTAGTACATTACTCTTCTATGTTACAATTAACTATATTATCCCAATAAAAACACGAAGAAGAATTAATGAAATTAAAACTTTTCCCTGAAAACATCATTTCCAGATGATCAACTCTACCTCTACACTAACAAATAACATAAGCATACGAATATTTACAAAGTGTAATAAATAAAAATAAAGAAGCACTATTCACAAGTATATATCACTAAATATAAACAAAACTACAATTAATACACAGAAACCCTCTTTATAATATTATCTAGAACACTATTCTCCCAAAAATCCTAAAGTAAAGAGAACTACAAAAATGAAAACACAAAAAAAAACCAATTAACTTTTTCTAAATTCAATGAACTAGAATTATTATTATATTTTTTTTAAATATTAGAGATATACTTTTAGATATGTAAAAAATATCACAAAATGGGCAAATAATTTCTTATTTATAGTAAAGTCGCCCAACAATATCAAAAATCTGGTTTAAATCTATCAAAAACTAGAAAATTAATATTCTATAGCCACAAGTAAAATAACACCTAGGTGTAACCACCATTATCATGATGAAAGCACATTTTAGAAAAAGATAATATGATATTATATAAATATTGAAATATTACTCGATTACCCCTACGGTGTACAATCATAAAAATTCCCTCCAAATATATACATAATAAATGAAATGGATACGTTGATATAGACATAATTATGGATTGGAATAATGTTATTTTACATGGTTAAGAATTATTTGATTAATCATTATTGGTTACTTTAGGATGAGAAATAATTTGTGGATTTTGTGAGAGAGATAAAATTTAGGTGATATTTTAGTATTTTGATTATCCTTTGTAGAATGATGTGGATTTCTAGGATATAATAATTATTAGGGTAAAGGAATATGGATATATAATATATCTTTAGATTTATAAATGGAAAAATGGTTTCTCTTTTTTTGTTTTATATGATTATTGGTAATTTATTTTTATATATTATAGGTGGGTTTGAGTGTCAGTTATCATAGACATATATTCCATCATCCATGGTTATCAGACATGATTTTGAAAGTGAGTATAAAGGGGGGATCACATTGATTTTTTTATACATAAATCTACCCATGCACATGGTATATATTATACTGTGAATGAGTATAAATTATTATACTGTGAAACAAATGGTTGAATCTATAGATATTGGTTTATGGATCATGTATAGAGGTGTTTTGGTGGTAATGGTTTTAGTATGGGGTGTACATTCTTCTTGGGTTATATGATATTTTATTATGTTATGGTATTGTGTTTACATTATAGATTTGAGTAAGATATGTATTTTTACGGATATTTTGGTTATTATGGGTGATTAAATGAATTTAAATATAGTTATATAATTATATTTTGATTATATTCTACGACTATGGTGTTCTGGGAGTAGACCGTAGTATTTTTTCTTATAGGGGTTTTGTTTAATTTATGAATGGTTCATGACTTTTTTTGGAAATCTTGGAATGAATATCATTATTTTATTAATGATACTATATTATCTATAATATTATGGTTAATAATTACCGCTATTTAGTAAACTTTGATATACATGGATTCATGTATAATGTACCCGAGTCATTTTATTGAGAATGTTTAATCCATATCAGGGAACTAAAAATGGAACTTGAAGTATTTTCTTCTCCATGATAGAGGATAACAAAAATATCCACAATAAATACTTTTGTGTTTACTATCCTAGTATAGTTTCTTAAATTTTCTCTTCTAATCATTTGATCTCCCTCCTATAAAACAAATAAAATAAGTGAGAACATCCACACCTTTATTTCCTTTAATGATCTCCTTTGAAATAGTTTTATTCTATAATTCCATAAAGAAGGCATGGAGGAATAATGTTTTTACTCATTCTTTAGTTAAATCATTAATCCTCATAAATAAATACTAATACTTTATGGAATCTTCCTAAAAATATATTGCCAAAAAATAGAGTATATCAATTAATTGAGATACTTAATCCATAATTAACATCAATCATACCAAAACACAGAGTTTTCAAAAGAAATTTCCTACAAAATAGAACCATGATGAATGTTAGTATAGAATAATGGATGGAAGATATCCCTTAATAAACAATCATTACCATTGAAATATACTAGTTACTATCACAAATTTTTCATTTCCTTCTCAATCATGAAATCAAAAAAACATTATTCATCTATTCTTAAATATGTTATTTAGATTAAAAATATAATGAATCATATTTATCCTATCCATTATACACTATATTTCAAATTAACCATAGAATTTTGTTTATTTTGAATTTGAAAATATCAGGTTTCATAAATTATTTGGGAATATAGTCTAATACAACCTTCTTCTCCCTATATTTCATTATTATAACTCACATTTTGTTATATTTTGCCTGTCGAGTGCTTCTGTGGGTGGGGTGTTCTCTGTTATATTATTTTGCTAAGCCTTATAATGTAATGTTACTAAAGTAAAAATAAAATTCCAATACACAAAATAATCAATTCAGTTTATAATATTTATAACCAGATCAATGATATTGAAATATGACCTATCCTACAATATTACTCATACATTTTCATAGGTAATCAACCCTCTCTATAATATACTTGTTCACAACATCATTTTCATCATTCAAATCAATAATACCATAATATCCAACCATGAAAATTAATATTTAATTTTACAAGGTCCATTATCTTAAATATTCATTCCCACATAATAATATTACATCATAGTATGAAAATAATTTATTCCATTACCATTTTATCACCCATCATTATCGATTATTCATATTACAATAATATCACAAATACACACATATTAATACATCGATGGTCTGTTTTTATTTGTTCAAAAAATTTAACTCACCATCAAACATCCATTGAAATCATAATTAAATATCCATCAGTGACTTTTAGTTTATTCTGAACATGCATCATTTTACCCATCAAATTTAACTTACCCATAATCCAGAAATATATGAGTCAAAACAAAAAACCACAAATTAATGAATTAAAATTGTTAGTATAAAAACATTGTTCTCAATGAAATTAGAATGGAAACATTAAAAAACACTAAAAGTACCGTAGTTATAAAATGAAATAATTACAATTTTCATACCAATTATTAATGAGTTAATAGTTGTATAAAACACTTTAACAAGAAAAATATTTAATGTGCTCATTTTTTAGTTTATATAATTCAAATTCACAACATAATAATAATCTATGAAAGATACCTTAATCAACGTAAAAAATAACTATATCTATATCATAATTTTAAATATATATAATTAAATATAGAAAATAATACTAGTAAACAAAATTTAAACACGGTTTATAATAACTTGAACCCCTTATCCTTTATAATATTTTATCATAATTTATGTAATATAATAATCCATTCAAGGTACCTTTATCAGTATGAAAATAAGATATAATCCATTTATAATTATTTCATAGTCACAATATATAGTCGTCATGTTATTATAATAAATTTTCAAGAATCACACATTTACTCTTGATTAAATAAATTGACATCAATAAATTATATATAAAATATTAAATATTTTTTAGTTTATTTCAATTATTTTTCAAGAATTTTGTATTAATAATTTAAAAAAATCATATATAACTTTTCAAAAAATAATAATCTAATTTTTTTATTTTCATTATTTTAAATAATTCATATTCCAAAAACATCATGTCCTTTAATCAAAATTAGCCACATATAAGAACAGACATGTAATTTATTTCATCATGCAAGAATTTTTTTTTTGAATCAATAAAATCTCTCCCATATTGTGCCAAGTAAAGCAATTAAATCAATTCATGTGAGGTTAATTAAAAACAAAGTATATCATTTAAAATAGTTTTGGTGATAGTTTAATGAGACAATAAAAAATCACATTGTAAACCTCCCTGAGAAATTGGTATTTCATTGTATGTTTATTGGGATTAAATATTTATATATAATATTTTAGGTCTTAAAAATACTATCTTAACCACTAATAATAACCTAAATCCTGTAACATATGAGACAAAAACTACAACTATAAAATGAATTTTTACTTTCCCACACTAAGAGTACATTGTATTACCTAATAAAGGTGGTTTCAAGGCCTTATGCATGCTCCATAATCAAAAACTCATAATGGATAGACAGATGAGTTATCAATTATTTATTATTGACCTTTTTTAACCTCTATTAAAATATATCCCAATATAATAAATTAAAAATATAATAAATAATAATAATAGAATACTACACAATAATCTAATAGAATGATCAACCATTGAAAACAAATACACAACCAATAAACATACAAGTTATGTTGGAAACAATTTACACATACTGAGTAGCCCCAATCAACCATGGGAACTAATATACAAAAATATTAAAAAATTATGACAAACCCCAAATAAAATTCTATAAACATTATAAATAAAAGTGGTAGTAGTCCGGTTAAAAGGTCTCCACCTCCATATTCTTATCCATGTTTCAATTGACCTCACATATACACCAGTAGTGCATGTTATTATTTTTTATCATTAAAAAATATAAATATACACAAAAAGTTGTATGTGTGTGGTGTGAGTAAAAAATTCTCAGTAAAATACCACTACCTTGCCCGAAAACCTCTTTTATGATACAATAATGTATGCATATTCTTGTATCACATTGATAGTGAATATAAAACTCGAATGTATCCAAACATGGAATTCCTATGATTTGAGAATATAAAAATACTAATAAAATGGGAAAATAATTAGAAAAACCATACATCATGAACACATAATATTACAAAGATACCATGGGGATTAACCTCAGCTTATATTATCAGAATATAGAACGATTCTCTATTTCACAAAACATTTCAAGACCAACATAAATGGAAAAGGTTATACTATCACTTCCTTGATTTTCTATGAAAATATCGAAAGTTGTAATGTATCACCCCCTCAATAGTTATAAAATATGATAAATATCACATATTATCTTAGATGGTAATAACATAAGTCAGATGTACTCTCTTGGGGTGTACAAATCCATGTATCACACCATCCCTTAAATATAAATGAACCATGTAGCACTCTGTTTTAGGGTAAAAGATATATCTCATTAACACTATTAGAATGAAATAAGTGAATTATAATTTTTTTAAAGAGGGTTTTAATACAAGTATCATGTCATTTATAATAGAGAAAAAATGAACACTTCATAAACCCTCACTAAGATAAATAATCACTACATCTACTAACATCCACCAAATGAGAATATACAAATAAAAATTGAAGAAAAACACAAATCATTGGAATTTTTATATCCACAAAAAATATTGGAAAAAAGATTAATAAAATATATCATGTAACCTTTAGAAGGATATGCAATCAAATAAAATTAAGAAGGTCTTGAGAATTAATCACGTTTTATGCATGATTTCTATATGATCACATTAATCCAGTTTGAATAGACATCCTATTCTTGTGAAGGGGTCCTGAAAATCACTAATGATTATGCAAAGGCTTCCCGGTGATCTCTTCTGATCATGTGACAAGTAATGCAATAGATTCCAGAAAATCATGTAAAGTCTATTTTATAATTATGGAAAAAATGGTGAAATAATCATGTAATAGAAAGTTAAATTGATATAAATGTGACATTCTAATGAGATTCACAAGTCCCCACAGTGTCCATCGCGACATGTCTATCTAGTCATGAAAGTGGATGTTGTCTTGTCACCTTCACATGTAAATAACCACATATGTGTCCATTAAAACATGTGATGTTACGACAGATCCATAGACAAGAAGAGTAATTTTATATGGAAATACTCTCAAATTATCACATGATCCTCCATTGATCAAATAATTCATTATGTAAAAGAAGATACATTTTCTACGACAACACTCGCACTACATCAAGAGATCCACTATCCTTGAAAAAAATTAGGTAATAAAATGGGAAAAGTTAGAATATTATCATAAAGTATAGATATATTTATGTTCATGAAAAGTAGTTATGAACCTCATGGGATCACCATTTATTCATGAATTCTATTTTATAAGCTATATTGGTCACTTTAAGGCCCCTAAAAAGATGCCATAGTCTCTCAAAAGGAAATAAAAGAGTCGTCATTGATAACATGAAATAATTTTCATGGGAATCCTCATCATTTAATGATTCCTTGAAATATAATATGTATCTTTTAAATTCTATTTTACATTTCAATATGATTTGGAAGGATCCGTTTGATAGTCATGGGTGTCGTGTATATGGCGATGTTGGGGTGCTTTTACAGTTACTGAATTTTTTGATACTCCTCAAACGACATGTAGTAAGATCATGACAAGAAGATGATGACCCCCCCCCCCCAAATGACTCCATATCACATTTTTATGATAAATGTTATGAAAAAAAGACATATAACTATGGTGGAGATCCTTATATAGTCCCCCACCCTATGTAAAGAAAATTACACACACACACATGACGACTGATACATGGGAATGTAGGAGAAAACATCTCAGAGTGTAATGTCTCAAAATCAAAATGGTCTTCCACCATGTAAAATATAGGTAATGACCTAAGGGATCACATGAAATAAATATATTCTTCTAATGATATCAATATTAAAAAAAAGTACTTCTGATGGTCTATCCAGATCATGCGAAGGATTTCCCTCATCTAAAGTGGGTCACACAAAACATACATAAAAGAATTCATTGAACACCTTGAAGAATGTATGAAATTTGGAATCAAAACACTATAAAGACACAAAATACTTATTCTAATACATATATTATAATCTTCATGTGCTTATCATGACCAACCCAAATCAAGTGAAAACACCAATGTATGTCACCCGAGTCACACATCACTCTCGAGACATGCCATTTGGGATCTTGAAATGTCCTTTGGACATGTAAACCATGCCATTTGAGGTCCCCTATACATGTCATCTAGTTCATTTGGAATCCCCTAGACCTTCCCAACAAGACATGTTATGTTATTCAGACATATTAATAAAGTCACTAGATTACCTCGTTACATGTAAAAAATGTGATGTGATGACCATCAATCATGCCAATCAAGTCATGAAATTTGAACCTAGCATATCTTCTAAATCAAGTGACATCCTCATAAATTTCATCAAAATCATGTGAAACCCTCTTGAAATGTCATTAAAATCTTCCAACACCTACAAGACATGTCATCCAAATCATGAAACATCTTTTAAGAATACTAGACAAATCATGAAATTCCCTCTAGAAATGATAATCAAATCATGTGGATCCACAAAGACATGTATCAGTGGTCTTGAAAAGTACTCTGACTTTTCCATCCAGATCATGCAAAATCCTCCAAGAATTTTTATGTTGATCATGTGATAACCTCCAAGACATTCCTTACAGATTATGTTAGGTCCTCTTGAAAATTCAAATAGATGATGCTATTTTCTTTAGATAGGTCAGTTAGTAAACGAGGTCATGTCCAGAGATCCTTAGACTTGTCACACAGAAACCCTAGACATGTTAGGAATATAATTTAGTTATGTTAGGAAGACGTCTCAAGAAAAGGCCACTGTTTCTAGTGGCCTAATTTATGAATACCTTAATTGAACAATGCGAACTCAAATTCCTATCCAATCATGAAACATATGATTCCTTGTTAAGGTCTAAGTTCCAATAGACATCCACCTTGGTGTAAGTCTCTCCATGTCTCTAACACTCAAAACTATTTGACCTAAACTATCATATGGGTTTATCACCCTATATTATCCATCAATAGTTTGATAATATATTTGAACTATGTGAACATTGATTACTTACATAAATATAATAGGTAGGATTCATTCCTAAGGCCTGAGATCCATATTAAACACCCCATTAGGGCTACCCCAATGCATATGTCCTACATCTATATGATATCATAATAATCACTATCTACCCATTATTTCCTCATTCGAGCATGGAACATGTGGGAATAGGGATGCCCAATTCACAAATTATTCACTTCATCAATCTCCCATATCCATGTAATCCTTAGTGTATAAGGCCAGATCAATGAAATTATATGACCACCCTTATTCAATGGTATCCACCTCATGGAGATTTCTGAATGAAAAAATGAATTATGATGACACTGATTCCATTTACAAATATGATATATTTGAAACCTTCATAAGGATCAAGATCTATACTCATTTCCTAAGTTCCCTAATATTTTCTAATTATCATGTCATTAATCTATACAAATGAGGATAACTACATTGGTTTTGATTCATGTTATAAATAAGATATTTAGAACACCTCATGAATGTTCAATCTCATCTATGAAATATCAATATCATCCCTAGATGGAATTAAAAACCCAAGTGCAATGATAAATGGATTCCAAATCTACAAAGCTACCCATTTCTATGAAATGATTGTAAATGAATGAATAACCTATAAAATATAGAGATCACCTCTTTAATATAACCCCCTTTACACATGTAAGTATTAACCTTGTCATCATTTTGTGGGGGTAATAGGTCTCATATTATGATTATGGAGAGATTTTTGAAAATATCCCAATATATAAGAGAGGCATGGAATATGTATAAATTCCCCCAAAAGGTTGTGACGAACCCAAACTCCCATACTATTGAACAATGTGAGTTCCTTTGTTTCATTAGGTCTAAAACACCAAATATCCTCTTCCCTATGGAAAGATGATCTATAATCTGATTTGAATGTCAGAACCCTTAGGAGATTCTACATAGAAAAAATGTTAAATTTTCCATGAATGATTTTATAAACATTAAACCTCCCTCCAAAATCAACCATCAAGATAACCCATTCATGAAACAATCATTTGAAATATAATGGATATCCTAATTTGAATCCCTCAAAATGAAAAAATTATTGATGGTTCAAATTTTACCAGCATTCCAATAGAATAATCAATTCCATGATATGATAAGTCCATGGGTATAAAATGGAAAAAATAGGAATATATAATGATTGTTGTGTTACCTGTGAATATATTATTGATCACGTATTATTCATGTGATAATTCACTGATCAGTGACCATGTTCCTTTTTGACTTCATGGATTCAAATATTTCTCTCACAAAAAACACCCCGATCTGAGATCATATCTTCTTCAAGAAGTAGTTCTAAAACATCAATAGAGGTTGCAACCCATATAGGCTGCAAAACCACCTCACCCACTCTGCACCTCTAGATTTGGTTAGTGAATGCAATGGTCCAGAAATACCTTTGACATGGAATGATCCAAACCCTATAGGTATCACATGAGGTTATCTAAGCACCAAATCCATTGAGTCTTCCTTTTCTTGAGAAATCTACCATGGAACGAGTCGAGCATGTTTCCATATCCAGTAATTTCAGAATTATATCCCTAGAGAAGGATAATCATCAGCTTGTATATTAGAGGAAGTTGGATCAAGGAATCAACTCTATATCCATTCATTTTTAGGATCCACTGAGGATGGATCCTGTCAATCGTTTTCACCAGCGAAATCCTTCAAGTGCCTCTCAGTCTCATACAAAGAAAACGACCTGAAACATTTTGACCTTGTGTAATCCTGAATGTGTACCAAGTATGTCACTCCTAATTCATGATGCTATGGATAACTAGGATCTGGATCATACCCCCACTTTCAAATATGAATCCTATCAGAATATTCTAGTGGAAACCAGGGAGTAGGCTTATATCCCTACTCACCATGATCAAATTTTGAGTAATATTCAAACAAAAAGCATGGAGGAGAAACATATTGTTTTTTGCATACATGAATCCCTTCATCGAATTCCAATGGAACATGATGTTTAAAAGTGGGATTACATTCCCACATCAATTGAATATATCTTCCCAAATATATTGGATATAAATAATGTAAAGTCCTAAATTGATGTGCACACTATGTTAAAATGTCCCTACATTCAAGAAACAACTAAATATATCCACCAACATATTCCAAAACTAGTACAGATATAGGGATAAAAATATATTCATATCCCAAATGCTAGAGTATCACAACAATCTATTCATAATGAATAAGTTAATACTCTAGGGAAATTCCACATTTGTTTCCCCATCCAGGAGGATTATCAGCATATTCTAGTAAAAGAAAAGGCACCATATCATGATCATATTATTGGTCCAATACAGGATGACCAAGTGAGAGTAGCACATGAATCCAAAAAATATTCACATTGTTATTTCAAATTACTGTTTGTATAATCTAAAGGCACCAAACTAGGATCATATTACCATTATAACTGGGTCTCAAAATGTGAGAACGGCATGAGCCTTGAAACAGGTTTATGTTCTTGTCAAGAAGAATTATAGGAATTCTCCAAGGTCACTTGAACTGACTCATATTACCATTAAAATAGTATCACACCATGTGATGGAGAAACATACCTCATGAAATCCTCACATTCTTATCAGTAAATTTATTTAGTATATTCCCTTAGATTAAGGAATCCATGCTCATATTCTTTCTTCTACTGATAAACGACTACAGAAGCATCCTATTGAGGTTATACATGTGAAGGATCTTATATATTATCCAATTATGAATGTCCTTTAACATATTTTGGGGAGTAATTCATATATTAATAGGGAACAAGTCCTTACATCATCTAGGGTTGATTGACATATTCTGCGAACAACACACATAGAAGATCACATTTCTACCAACAATATATAAGATCACCAGTATACCCCCAATGGATTCTTAGTAGTGAGATCATATTCACACAAAACCATGAAGTTATCAACATATTTAGGAATCCATAATATAGGAGGCTCATAACCCTACACAACCCCAAAATGCAGTTCAACATTTTTCGACCATGATGCTAAATGAGCCTCATATCCATAATATGAATAATTTCAATTTCCTTGATGTTATTTGATTCATATAGACCACAACTCTAGGGTTTTTCAACTAATAAAGTAAATAATAAGGTTATCATAACCATGATAGTCTTCCTTATAGTAGTGTGGAGATAGATTGTAGGGATTTTACTCTTGAAATAAACAATAGTAAACCTCTCAATGGTGATTTCTCTCTCAAAAAAGATATAATCTTCTATTCTAGACACCCTTATACAAAAGGGTTGTGAAAACTCAGATAACTTCACATATATTGGTTCTTGATACACCAAGGTTGACCTTATAAAATTACCCATTAACTACCATAAAATATTCACCAAGGTCTGTAGGTGACCCAAAGAAGTGACCTAGGTGGTATTACTAGGTGGAGGTATATAAGTATGATGAAGAGAAGAATGAAATGGATATACAGATAGAGTTAGATAAAAAAAATCCTCACCATGTTCTATCTACTTGGGACTTCTGACTGTGAGATACTAGATGAGATAGATAAGTAGGCCATTCTTTACCACTACAAATAGATGCTGGAAAATTATTAGAGATCGAAGGTTAGTCACCTCCCTTATCATGGATATGAGGGTTACCTTATACCATAAACATACATCTCTATAAAATGGACCTAGATTTAGTCTCCATGCCCCAGGGACCAAAACATGAAAAATTACAATGTAAATCTATAACAAACATTCTTCCATTTCACTATAAATCTTTAGTAGTTTATTGTTGAAGCCTCATTAATTATCCACATCCATGAATGGGGAATGTATGGGTAGATACACATTACAACACCCCTAGAACATCATAAATCCCTAAATACAATGACCAGTAATCTCATATCCTCTAAAAAAATTATGGGACTGGGTAATGTGTATGGAAGTTGGTCAATACAACAAAATACCATGACATTGAAGATGAAAAGTCATCACAAATAGATAGATCAGGATTCCAACATATTCTTAATTTGGGACCCAGAGAAGAAAGGGATCATGTTAGAAACTTGTAAGCTAGTGTGGTAGATGTCTAGGAAAATTATCATAAAAATTGACACCCATAATGGTCTGCCATTACACCCATCTCATACATGAACATAATTTCACAAAATCAAGTGGGTGAAAATAAAAAAATACATATTAATCATCCATGAACAAACCCATCCCATAGGTATGGGGAATTATTTTCCACTCTCTACACCCCTTGGATCATCAATCCCTGAGATCATTTAATACAGATTTGTTGTAGTTAAAAATCCAACCAAGCCCATAGGGAAGTGAGTATTTTTATCTCAAACACCATCACCCGGTCCATCACATCATGAGAGTGTCCAGGTGGAATCTGTGGTTCCTAGGTTAACCCCATCTTCTTGGACTAGGGAAATTTATATCTAAATTTTCATCTAATGAGTCATAAAATCCTTGAGTATAGGTATCAAATCCTCTACAACTGAACTAAAATTTCCAATAGAATCCCAAAATAGTCTCCATAACATAGAACGAGGGGGTATTTTTATCATCATAATCACTATAGAAAGAATTATTATTGTCTAGGATGAGAGGTAAATATCGATGTTCGACATCCCAACTATTCATTATACCATAAGAAAAACCTTTTCCATTTGGGGGTCATTTGGAAAGCAGTATTAGAAACTCCCTTAATGTCTCTATTGACATATTGATATGGGAATAGTGTATGAAAAATGAAATCAAACCAAATTGCAGTTGTAAGAGAAAAAATCTTATATGGACAATGCTTTCGGAAATGACATTGATACAAGAAGTACGAATCAACCTATAAAGTATAGTGTAATGGTATGAATCCCATTTCCCAATAAACATTACTGAATTTCATCACAGAAAATATAACATATAATGATGATTAAAATGAAAATTAAATGGGATGTAATATGAAAAATATATGCTAATAGAAGTGAGACATGTATTCACCATCCAAGGATGACCGCATTGAGAACCAGAGGATAATACAAAACATGGAACCTCTGAATATTGAGTTTCTACTTCTATGGAACAAAAATACCAATGATAAAGGGAAATAAGTAGTTTTATCCAACACATTTACCAGAAGAACTAAATTTTCTTCCATATAGGTGCATTTTCCACAGTATGAGAATGAGACAAAAAATCATAGACAACTGAATAAGGACCTACCAAGGGGAAACACTCCCACTGGGAATCATATTCTGGTTAAAATGAATATCTCTCCTCCCACACATCATGGAAGATATGATCCAATTAAAAGAGAAATATTTATGTGTCATACTATATCTGGATAAATGGTTTCGTTAAACATAATTGATAAGATCAAATATTATTATGAACCATCTCCAATATAGTCATAACCTCTCCCCCACCAGGGTGATCATCCGGTCTTCTTATAGATCAAGAATCAGCGGGATACGAAAATAGGTCCATCTTATTAATACCCACATACACCTTAAAAACTGAAGGACGTCTTGATTGTTGTAACTAAAAAACAACATAATTCCATAGATTCCATGGTTATCCAAATGAAATCTATGGATGTAAAATGAAAACCTATGTAGGTTGGGAATAATTAATATTCCGAATGGGAGGATGAAATTTTTTACCCATCAATTTTCGATTATCCATAATACTCAACCTTCTATGGTGCGGGATATCTAGAACAATATCTCATGAACTTCATGTAGGAATGCAGCCTGATGATGGACACCCTAACATTAAGAGGAGGTGACCAAGCTAATATGTTTCGTACAAAATCTGATAGGAACAACCTTTTTTAGTACAATAGCCTTCTAGAAGGATCCATTATAGAATGTGAATTTTTAGTTCATCAATTGCTCTATCATTTTATCTTTATTATATGGAAGTGGAAAATTTCCATGTTCACAAATTGAATGAAATAACTAAATGAAAGGTTTGCTGACATCGTATCCATAGTAAAAGGATTAACATATTCACATCTGGATCCACCTATTATTAGAGAATTTATTGGAAATCTCAGCTGAAAATCATTAGGATGAGCTATAGAATCCCTTGATCTCGATGATATATCTTAGTAGATTCTAAAACTTTTAATAAATGGAAAATAATTGGAAGATTTAACAGATTGGACCCAAGATAAATCCTAGACCATAACCACAAGATAGGGAAAAAGACTCAGTTTGGTAGAGACGAGAACAATTACATTTAAAACCAATAGTTGCGACCATTCAAGAACCTTTAATAGCCTTGAATCACCTGGAGGCTCTTGTCAAGCTTCATCAGCCAAAAACATCCACACCCAGAAGTGAAAATATATCAAGGTTACCCAAGATTAGATGAACAAATTAACAAATAATACTCCTTCTGAAATGATCATGTAGCACAATATTTCCTAGTAACCATGGAAAGTAATCTACTCAAGATTTTTTATCCCAAGAAACCCAATGAGGTTCACCTAACTGATCATCATGACCACTTACCTTTCAATAGGATACTAGTTCACAATATCTAGGACTTCTTAATCATTGAATATTTCATCGAATGAATGGTTGGTTTAGGACATGGGATTCTAAAAAACTCCCATCAAAATGTGGCTTCTATAACTATCACCCAGCTTAAAGAAGATGGTGACTAGAAAAAAGATCCATCTATGTATAGACACATGTTTGATAACTGGATGATGAGAATGTGAGTTGATTAGGATCAAGAAACCATGAGAGAATAACTATGGAAAAAAATAAAAATCCCATCAACTATGGAGGTAACAGTGAAATTATTTCTTCTAGAGGTGGAAATAATCGTAAAAAAATATGTTATGGAAAGGGAATAGTATTATTCAACTCATCTCTATGATATTATTCTTGCACATTTCTGTCTTGTAATATCTAGGGAATAAGAACCGCCTCAAAAAATGGGACCCTCACTTGATGGAGATCTCTTCATTGGTTCTTTTAAAATAATATACTTGGCATAATCTTTCTCCGATGAGGAATACGCCTCTAATTAAGTGTTCCACATAACTTACTGGTGAGTTGGAGGCCAAATACAAAAAATCTAAGGATACATGGGACAATTTGGGCATAGTAGGGACCAATATCATAGTTATATCCCCAAAAAGGTGATATATGAAACTAATAAATATGGAAAATAACTCCATCAAGACAAACAAAAACATAGACATTTTAGCGATCCCTCCACCGGTTTTCCAATCCCAGTAATTTTTAACGACCAAATGGTGGGGATGTGATTGTCTAGTTAACCTAGAAAATGTGGAAGTATAACATAACCTACTCCACTGGAATCAAATTCTGTAACAACATGATATTTTATGATAAGTATTCTTTTTAATTTATTTGATGTCATGTGTTTTATGCTAAAAGATGATTATTGTGTGCTATACGCAACATCGTATTATCTTGCAGTATACACAACACTATTCGTAGATTGTGTTACACACAATTTCAAGTTCATTTGATAATAGTCATTCTATGAAACATTGAGTATATATATAGATATTCAATGTATAAATGAAAAATGGTTGGATTCTGTTATAACAAAACAACAAAGGAGTCTTGCACAACACGCAACCCTAACTTGGCTTGCATTACACGCAATCGCGACTTTCCTCGATAGCGTGTGTTGTATGCAATACCGAGTTTCACTAAACAATGATATGCTATTAAAATATTATTAAAACTAGACATTGTGAATAGTAATAACCACTTTTTGAAATTTTTTAAATTTCATCTTTCAAAATGATTTTCATTTTTTGATTCAGAATATTGAAATTAGCCTAGGGTGAAATTTTGGTATATTTCTGAAAACATTCAATTTTTAATGAATAGTGAAAACACTAGGATACTATTTAAAAACCGACTTTTTATTTAAATAATTATTAATTTTATTTAAATTTATTTTATGTCAAAATTGATACATAATACCTATATATGCTCAATGCAATTCATTAGAGTCATTTTATAATAATATTAGATATATAAAAAATTTATTGAACTTTTGACCGTCTTTTACCCACATCCTAGGAGAATTTCCAAATTCACATAAAACATAATTTTACTGCTTCTGTGAGTGGAATTTCAAAAATACGAGAGACACAGTTGATGTCAGCAATTAAAATGTGGTTCAATGAGATGAAAATAATTTTTGGTGAATCGTTACTTTTTACTTTTTTTCCACGGTTAAATGTAAATATGGTAATTATGGTTAAAAACAATATTCTTATTACCCTAACACATATCCTAATTCTATTGTATAAGTTTAATTCGACCAAAAAAACCCTTAGGAATATAATATGACCATTTAGGCCCACTTAGATTAGATTATGACATTTAATATTAATTTATTTAAAGAAGGGTTAAAATAGTTAAAATCAAAGTTTAATAAGTAAATCATTTTTAATATGGTGTTATAAATAAGATAAATTCGACTATAAATATTAATTATAAATACGAAAAGATTTACTATATAATGGTAATTTAATTTTAATTTTTGGACTTTAAATAATGTAATTTATTTATGACACAATGATGATGCTGTAATTATCTTATTAATTGAATATTGACATAATTGATTTTATAAATGCCCAAATAAATATAATTTGAGACTTTTATGAATTAAAATAATTTTCTATGTTAATATGACATGTTAGTATTGAATTACATACCTTTTTTCAAATTAATATTTATGTTATGATTTTCACAAAAATCAATTACCAAATAGTGTCAAAATTGACACAAAATAGTTTTTAAAACAAATATTATATTATTAATTGTTATTTTATTCCTAAAAATACAAGGTTTGTACAAATTACTTAGATAAGGTTATATATATTAATAATAAACAACTTGGGGTTCGTTTGGATTGTTATTGTATGTTTATTAACCTTATAGTGTAAGAAAATAAGAAGACACGATAAAAGTTAAATTATCTAACTTAAAGTTAAATATAAACGATAAGGTTAAAATAGAAACCTAAACTTGTCTCAGTTATATTTTATGAGAGGATTTCTACCCATACCCACATTATCTTCAAAATAAATTAATTTGGAGAAATTAAAAACCGAATATGACTTTATAATAAAATAATATTTTTAGTTTTTCCTTAGGTTCCCTTCTCCTCCCTTATAAAAGGGCACCTCCTCCCTCTCTTCCTCACATCAAATTGAGCCTTCCATCTCGGCCAAACCCTACCAAATTCTTTTCTTCACTTCCCTAGAAAAATCCTAGAAGTTTTGGTATTCTTCAAAGGCCAATTTTAGTTCCCTAAGAGGAGGTCTCAAAGATGCGCTTCAAAGAAGAGGTAATTTCCGTTACAGATTCTTTCAACTTTATTTCTTCTTCCAATTATTCTTCTTTAGTTGTTTCATTATGAAGTAATAACATCAGTATCAATCATATACTGATATGTTATTATAATTATTAAACAACCCTATTTCACCATCTATCCATCCTATGGAAAATGAAATCACTGCGCGTGCGTACGTACGGAATACCGTCTTCACGCCGCGGTGTAATCTATTTTCCACCACCACCTTAATTGTATGGGTATAATGGTGTAAATAATAACTATATATGATTATTGTAAAGTGATATTGATTACTAAATATTATACATACACCCCAAAAATAATTCCATGATCATGGGAACGATATCATCGCTCGTGCGTACGTACGAAATACCGTCTCCACGACACGATGAGATTCATTCTCCATATTAACCATTCATGAATGATTATAAAGTATATATAATAAGTAGTCATGAAATATATTACATAATAATGATACTGGATTTATGTATATATATTTATTTCATCTACTTAATTTCATTTAATTCAATAATGAAACGAAAACAGCGTTCATGCATACGTACGGCCTACCGTCTCCATGAACGGTGTATTTCATTTCATTTAATCGATCTATCATATATATATGTATATACTGAAATTTATATTATATATAAATCATGTTTTAAATTCTGTAATTATGTAAATCAGTATATATGTAATAATATCATGAACAACAAGTCCAATCGCGTACGATAAATAAAACGATTTATCCCAAAACGCTGCATTAACATGGAACGTACAAAAGAACTGGTAATATAAAGTCATAAGTGAACCATATATGATATCATGACAATGAATATGATTCTATAATAAGTCAATGACATTATTTAAATCATTATACATGAGGTTTGGAAATGTAAAAAGCATATCGTACCTATGATAAGGGATAATGATGCAATCTCAATTGTTTTCTATCCGAGATTTCTTATATATAAGTATTTAATGGGGTTATCTCTATAATCCATGTCCTTGTTTTATAAAAGTGGTTTCATGTATTTTTAAAGTCCTTTTTGCCCATTTTTGACTTTTAATACATGGTATGTAAGGAATATTTTTTTGTTTACGTTACAAAGTACTTTTTGACTTTTTTGGCAAAAGTACGAGAATAATGTTTTTTTAACTTATACGGCACGAACAGATATTTTTACGGTTTTATAAAGCCTTATTTTCATGAAGCTTCCTCCAAAATATTTCATGACTATTTTCACCAAAATCTTTTTCTTTTAAAATTTCATGATGTTTTGTGAAAAGAAATTGATTTTGAAGAAGAAAGGATATTTTCCTCAAGAATTCATTTCAAATGTTTTATCAAAACCATTTTCAATCTAAGATGAAATTATTTCATATCTGTATGTATCAAGTTTAATGTCTCTATGATTTACATGGTTTCAATTTTCTTATGATGAAATGCCCATTTGTTTTATATGGATTATGAAATGATGGGATGATGTTTATGAAACCCATTTTATTCTTTGGGTTATGGTGAATGTTTTAAATTTATTTTGTGGAACAAGTAAGAATGATTTCATTATGAGATGGGTGGGAAATATATCTCCATCCAATGCATTGGGTAAAGATTTATATCTCATGAAATAGACATGGCTAGAATGGTAATTTAATATGGTTCAGTGTTACAGGACTGAAATGAGGAGTGAACTCGATTCAGAAAGGGACTTTGTCAACTAAGATGGTCTTGGCAGCAATGCCTTGGATACTATAAAAATTATAACATGTGCTTAATGGTTGCCACAATTACATGCCTTATTCCCATTCTATTTTATCATGATTGATGTTTCCGTATGATATATGCCTTATGTATTTCCAATATTCATGTTTTTGCTCAAGATTTTGATGTTTAGATTTTTTGTTCACGTTTTTGCATTAATATGTTTATGGATTGTTTTATGTTCTCTATGTTTACCCTTATTGGGAATTTGAGCTCACCCCTTTTATGTTTTCTTTTCCCCAGGATATAAAGAATGGTTTTAGGTAAGAAAAAAAAAGAGAATATATTTATGGGAGATGTTGAAGATCATTCACCACGATTATACGATTATATTCTCAGATTCCAAAGACACTAAACTATTACGGTCCTTGTGTGTCTATTTTTGTTATGTACTAATTATTCTACAAAATTAATGTAATGTCCATGTACGTCAGGCTTTGGGTCTCTACAGTTGGTAGTATAGGAAAGGATTAGTCATCCTTTGGAAACTAGGATGCGAGAACTTTAGTGAGATCCCTAGAGATATTTCTAAGGCATGTCTAGGGATGTCCATAATGTTAAGTATAAGTATATGTTATATTACTAGAATTACGGTAACATAAGATTTTAGATATTGAAGGTACTCCCTTTTTATTATGTTTTTTTCCCTAGCGTGAATTTTCCCCCTGAAACTATCCTTTTTGGGTTTTAGATGATGGACGGAACCCGATGGAACCGTGTTGATCATTGTAATGGACAATGCAATGATTGTCCTCCTGAACAAACAAATGTTATGGGAGAAGGAGTGCAAAATCTTGTTGCTATACTTACACAATCAATGAATAATTCTGGGCTTCCAAGTGAGCAGAGAAGGGAACAATATTTTATTGATTCCTTCATGAGGCAACGTCCACCTTCTTTCAGTGGGTCTTCTGATCCACTTTTTGCGGAACAATGGATCAGTACCATTAAAAAGTTATTTTCAGTTCTTCAATGTTCTTAACATGATAAAGTCATCTTAGTTATATATCGTTTGGAAGGTGAAGCTGATCAATGGTGGAATGTTATCAAGAATACGAGGCCAATAGATGAAATTGATTCCATGGAATGGGACGAGTTCAAGAACATTTTTTTCAATAAGTACTTCCCTCGTATTAATCGAACAAATATGGAGAAGGAGTTTTTTGAACTAAAGAAAAAGGATGATGAATCTGTTGGTATATACGAAGCGAATTTTACAAGGCTTGCAAGGTATGCATCTGGAATTATCATCTAACCTGAAAGTAAAGTAGATCGATTCATCAGTGGCTTAAAACCAAATCTTCAAAGGGTATTAGCTATAAGATACTTCAGTAGCTATGAAGAAATTTTGTGTTGTGATATTAAGGTAGAAATAGAAGTTGGTGTTACATATCCATCTCATGGTTTTGATAAGAAACGAAAGATGGAGTTCAAGGAGAAATCTCAAAATAAAGGTGAAAAGAAGATGAATGTTCTTTATGCTAAAAGTGTAGAAATAAGAATGGTGGAGATTGTCTTAAAGGGACTAGAAAATGTTTTAAGTGTGGAAAAGAAGTTCATCCAGTAGCTGAGTGTCGAAGTAATGGAAAAAGGGTTACTAATATTCTGAATAAAGAAAATACTGCAGAAAATGTACCACCAACACTTCAATGCTTCATGTGCAATGAAATGGGGCATTATGATAATCAATTCCCTAATCCAAGGGTTAATGATGATCAACATGAGAAACAACTTAAGGAAAAGGACAAAGGGAAGTCACATGAAATCACTATTGGCGATGTTCAATATGACAATGATGTGGTGGAATGAATAAGTGTTTATGTAATGGGATTCCACAATAATTTTTTATATAGTATCATGGAATATTGGAATATTTATGTATTGGTATAGTGTGGTTTTAAATAATTTTATGCTACCGCTAACCATGGAAATTGATTTAGATATTTTTGGAAAGTAGATGATATGCGCATAATGAAGGGATAAGGAGAAAATGAAATGTTTGACAGTATTAATGAGCTCATGATTGATATAAGGAAATGGTTATATCATGGTTTGAGTATATATAATTTTGGGGTTTTAGTATGTGGAATGAGTTAACTTTTGACAACACTCATGTTTCCCTAGGATTCAATGGGTATTCATTTTTCAAGAGAATTCATGATTAAGGCCTTCAAATGTTTGGAATGTGACCAACAAGACATATCTTATGATATATGGGGATCAACGATGGTATTAACATGCCTGTTATATGAAATCTCTAGTAATCATTTTCACTATATTATGAGAGTGGACTGTAGTATTATGGATATGTCTAAAGATTGGAATGGATTATGTTGGACATAAGTTAGTATTGTTTAAGGATATAAGTTTTTTCGATGTTATTGATGGGATGTTATAGTAATGCAGTTTTAGAAAAAGGGAAACCTGCCGGATGGGCGAAAACCCATCGCGTCGGACAAGGCTGTGGGAATTGAACCCACAACCGAAGTGCGACTGACCTTTATCACCTACCACTGGCCTACTAGAAGTCCCTGGATAGTAGAAAATAGTTTCATTTTATTAAGCGATATGATATATGAAGTATAAGTTCATTTTCGGAATCTTATATGATTAATATTACCATAGATGAACTTATGTATATTTGCTAAATTTTTCTAACCTTTTGTTTAAGACAGATGGAATAACCCGTCATTCTATCACAAGATATGCCCACACTTCACTAATGACAAATTCAACTTCATTTCATTAAGAGATGAAGTGGAAATTGTCTATGGAACGACCAACGGTGAGACTATACCAAAATCAAGAAAGTATTTCTTCTAATTTCAAATTCTTCAACTTTAGGGAAATGATCTTGAAAATCAAAAATGTTGTCCTAGTGCCCTTATATCCGATGAATTAGATGGTACCCTATATCATAAAAAATTTATGGATTTGTGATTGTTGGATTTTTCATAGCCATGTTTTCTACCACTATCCATCAGAACATGATGCTTAAATTTTTCTTCCATATCTATATTTTCACCTATCTTCTCCTATATGGAAAACTCATGATTAGTCACTTTGGGTAATCGTTATGTTTCATACTTTAGATTTTAAAATTAAGTTTTAGTATTCCTTTTTACGATGTGGGTTTCTATGAATAGTAAATGATTTATAACCCCGATGAATTTCGAGGGCAAAATTCATTTTAAGGGGGTTAGAATGTAACAACCCGATATTTTATGATAAACATTATTTTTAATTTATTTGATGTCATTTCTGTTTTGCTACAACAAGATTATCATGTGCTATATGCAACACCGTATTATCTTGCAGTATACACAACACTAATCTTAGATTGTGTTACAAAAAATTTCAAGTTCGTTTGATAATAGTCATTCTACGCAACATTGAGTATAAATATTTATATATTCAATGTATAAATGAAAAATGTTTGGATTCTGTTATAATGAAATAACAAAGGAGTCTTTCACAACACAAAACCCTAACATGGCTTTCATTACACACAATCACGACCTTCCTCGATAGCGTGTGCTGTATGCAATACCCAGTTTCACTAAACAACGATATGCTATTAAAATATTATTAAAACTAGTCGTTATGAATAGTAATAACCACTTTTTGAAATTTTTGAAAATTTCATCTTTCAAAATGGACTTCATTTTTGGATTCGGAATATCTAAATTAGCCAAGGGTGAAATTTTGGTATTTTTCTGAAAACTATCAATTTTTAATGAATAGTGAAAACACTGGGTTACTATTTAAAAACCGACTTTTAATTTAAATAATTATTTATTTTATTTAAATTTATTTTAGGTAAAAATTGATACATAATACCTATATAAGTTCAATTCAATTCATTAGAGTCATTTTATAATAATTTTAGATATATAAAAATTTTATTGAACTTTTGACCGTCTTTTACCCACCTCCTAGGAGAATTTCCAAATTCACAGAAAACATAATTTTACCGCTTCTGTGAGTGGAATTTCAAAAATCAGAGAGACACGGTTGATGTCAGTAAGTAAAATGTGGTTCAATGAGATGAAAATAATTTTTGGTGTATAGTAACTTTTTAACTTTTTTTACCACGATTAAATGTAAATAGGGTAATTAAGGGTAAGAATGAATTTATTATTACCCTAACACATGTCCTAATTCTATTGGATAAGTGTAATTCGACCAAAAACAACCTTAGGAATAAAATATGACCATTTAGGACCATTTGGATTAGATTAAGACATTTAATATTAATTTATTTAAAGAAGGGTTAAAATAGTTAAAATAAAAGTTTAATAAGTAAATAAATTTTAATATGGGGTTATACATAAGATAATTTCTACTCTAAATATTTATTAGAAAGATAAAATGATTTCCTACATAATAGTATTTTATTTTTAATTTTTATAGTTTAAATAATTTAATTTATTTATGACATAATGATGATGTAGTAATTATCTAATTAATGGAATATTGCCCTAATTGATGTTATAAATACCCAAATAAATGTAATTTGAGACATTTTATGAATTAAAATAATTTTATATGTTAACATGACATGTTATTATTGATTTAATTAACTTTTTTTCGAAATACTATTTTTGTTATGATTTTCACAAAAATCAATTACCAAATAGTGTCAAAATTGACATAAAATAGTTTTTAAAACAAATATTATAATATTAATTGTTATTTTATTCTTAAAAATATACGGTTCAAACAAAAAACTTAGATAAGGTTATATAAATTAATAATAAACAACTTGGGGTTAGTTTGGCTTGTTATGGTATGTTTATTAACCTTATAGTTTAAGAAAACAAGAAGACACGGTAAAAGTAAAATTATCTAACGTAAAGTCAAATATAAATGATAAGGTTATAATAGAACCCTAAACATGTCTAAATTATATTGTATGAGATGATTGCGACACATCCACACCTTAGATTATAAATAAATCAATTTGAAGCTATTAAAAACAAAATATGACTTTATAATAAAATAATATATTTAGTTTTTTCTAAGGTGCCCCTCTCCTCCCTTATAAAAGGGCACCTCCTCCCTCTCTTCCCCACACCACTTTGAGCATTCAATCTTGGCCCGACCCTGCCAAATTATCTTCTCCACTTACCTAGAAACATCCTAGAGGTCCTGGTATTCTTAAATGGCCAATATTAGTGCCCTAAGTGGAGGTCTTAAAGACGTGCTTCAAAGAAGAGGTAATGTCCGTTACCAATTCTTTGAACTTTATTTCTTCTTCCACTTCTTCTTCTTTAGTTGTTTCATTATGAAGTAATAAAATCAGTATCAATAATATACTTATATGTTATTATAAGTATTAAAAAACCCTATTTCACCATCTATCCATCCTATGGAAAACGAAATCACCGCATGTGCGTACATACGGAATACCGTCTCCACATCATGATGTAATCTATTTTCCACCACCACCTTACATGGATGGGTATAATGGTGTAAATAATAACTATATATTATTTTTTTAAAGTTATATTTAAACTTAAATAGTATACATACACTCCAAAACAATTCCACGAACATGGGGATGATATCATCGCTCGTGCGTACGTACGGAATACCGTCTGCACGACGCGATGGGATTCATTCTCCATATTAACCATTCATGAATGATTATAAAGTATATATAATAAGTAATCATGAAATATATTACATAATAATGATAATGGATTTTTTTATATATATATGTATTTCATCTACTTAAATTCATTTAATTTAATAAGGAAACGAAAACAGCGTTCATGCGTACGTACGGACTACCGTCTCCATGAACAGTGTATTTTATTTTATTTAATCGATCTAGCATATATATATGTATATAATGAAATTTATATTATATATAAATCGTTTTTTAAATTCTGGAATTATGTAAATCAAGATATAAGTAATAATATCAAGAATAACAAGTCTAAACACGTATGATAAATAAAATGATTTAACCCAAAACACTGCTTTAACATAGAACTTACAAAAGAACAGGTAATATAAAGTCATAAGTGAGCCATATATGATATCATAAGAATGAATATGATTCAGTTATAAATAAATGAAATTATTTAAATCATTGTACAGGAGGTTCTGAAACGTATGAAGCATATCGGACATAAGGTATGGGATAATGTTGCAATCTCAATTATTTCCTATCCTAGATTGCTTATACGTAAGTATTTAATGGGGTTATTTCTATCATCCTTGTCCATGTTTTATAAAAGTGTTTTCATGTATGTTTAAATTACCTTTTACCGATTTCTGACTTTTACTACATGGTATGTAAGGCATCTTTCTTTTGTTTACGTTATGAGGTACTTTTTGACTTATACGGCAAAAGTATGAGAAGAATGTTTTTTTAACTTATACGACACGAACAGATTTCTTTACGGTTTTATAAAGCCTTATTTTCATGAAGATTCCTCCAAAATATTTCAGGACTATTTTCAACAAAATATTTTTCTTTAAAAATTGCATGATATTTTGTGAAAAGAAATTGATTTTGTAGAAGAAATGATATTTTCCTCAAGAATTCATTTCAAGTGTTTTATCAAAACCATTTTCCCTCTAAGATGACATTATTTCATATGTGTATGTTTCAAGTTTAATGTATCTATGATTTACATGGTTTAACTTTTCTTATGATGAAATGTCCATTTGTTTTATATGGATTATGAAATGATGGGATGATGTTTATGAAACACATTTTATTCTTTTGGTTATGATGAATGTTTGAAGTTTATTTTGTGGCACAAGTAAGAATGATTTCATTATGAGATGGGTGGGACCTATATCTCCATCCAATTAATTGGGTAATGATTTATATCTCATGAGATAGACATGGATGGAATGGTATGTTAATCTGGTTCAGTGTTACAGGACTGTAATGAGGAGTGAACTCGATTCAGAAAGGGACTTTGTCCGCTAAGATGGTCGTGGCAGCAATGCCTTGGCTAATATGGAAATCAAAACATGTGCTTAATGGTTTCCACAATTACATGCTTTATTCCCATTCTATTTTATCATGATTGATGTTCCCTTATGATATATTCCTTAGGTACTTCCAAGATTCATGTTTTTACACATGATTTTGATGTTTAGATTTTATGTTCAAGTTTTTGCATTCAAATGTTTTTAGATTGATTTATGTTCTCTATTTTTACCCTTAATGGGAATTTGAGCTCATACCTTTTATGTTTTCTTTCCCCAGGATATAAAGAAAGGTTTTCGGTAAGAAAAAAAAGAGAAGATTATTATGAAAGATGTGGAATATCTTTCACCACGATTAGAAGATTATATTCCGAGTTTCCAAAGACACTAAACTATTACGGTCCTTGTGTGTCTATTTTTGTTACGTACTATGTATTCTAAAAAAGTAATGTAATGTCCATGTACGCCAGGATTTGGGTCTCTACAAATTCTCCTTCAAACTTTTCATAATAACCAGTCTTTTCACCTAAAAATTCTTCATCTCCTAAGCCACATAAAAGAGATAAAACCCAACTTTAGAAGAACCTATATCTGTCTAAAAAACATGACATTATGTA
The DNA here is from genome assembly GCA_963277665.1 of Viscum album. Lineage (NCBI taxonomy): Eukaryota > Viridiplantae > Streptophyta > Magnoliopsida > Santalales > Viscaceae > Viscum > Viscum album. The sequence continues at coordinate 1,771,890,938 of OY728165.1, read as the reverse complement.
ACAGTTGGTTGTCATTCTAGGATAACTCTAAATCATATATTCTATCTATATTTTAAAATGTTCAATAGATTCACTTTTTTAGGTCATCTAGAGCGCAAAGTGGTTTGAGAGATAAGCCACTACAACTGAGTTTTATCATGTGGATACTCTGTCATTAAAATTCCATATCACTATATCATTCACAAAGTACGATAAAGAAGAGGTCATGCATGGACATATCAAACCCCTATAAATTTTTTTATAACTTAGTTATGTCCACATATAAAGGGATACAATTGAAAATTCATCCTACATCAACCTCATTTTAGTTAATACAATTACATTATTGGGATATAGTGATGGACATTTATCTCTTACAATGGTAATCATTCAAGGGTATGATACAATCGATAAAAGACCTGTCAAGATATCAAGATCTAGGATTAGTTTGGAGAGCTCACATCAAACATTGAGTTCATGGTTATCCATAAAGACACAACATTTAATGATCTTCTTGGAAGGCCATGGATTCATAGGCACATGGTAGTACCATCAACATTTCATTAGTGTTTCAAATACACAATAGATGGAAGGTATGAAATACAATATAGTGAAAATTATTTCTTTTAGTCTTGTGAATCCATTCACATAGAGTTCATTTTCTATAAAATGGAGAGAAAAAACCAATTTTTGATGAAAATATGTATGTTCCATATCCCAATGGATTAGTGTCCACCCTAATAAATCCCTACAGTATGCTCAAGGATGATTATTTTCTACCCACAATCCTAATTGAATAAAAAAACATAATCCATGATTTCCAAGCTTCTTCAATCCCCAAATACATTGTAAATGAAAAAAAAATCATCTCTTGAGTGTCTATTTTATGACTAAAGGAGTTATATATAAAAATATATATTCCCATTTCCTCCCTCCCTGAAAAAATTATAGAGACATTCAAAGATTGTGTAGAATGTGTGAAAACTCATTTAATTATTGAATGGTGAAATAAGAAAAGGATGACTTCATGGTTACCCCTCTTATATTTGAGGAAGGTGCCTCCACCACTAATGATGTGATCAGGAAGGGAAATCTTGGAATAAAGAAAGACCCTTGACCTATATGGATTAGTGTTTCCATGCCACTCAATGATAAAGAGATGTAAATTGAATTTCTAAATCAAAATTAATATGTGTTCATAGAAAATTATAAAGAAATTCCTAGGATGAACACTGATGTTTCTACACACCACAAAGTCTTACTCAACGACCATTGAGGTTTCATATAGTAATTCAAGAGGATGCATCCCTCCCATGATACTAATTTTTAGTTGTCCATTGAAAAATTTATCAAATACAACATTGTCAAAGAAGTGAAATATCTGAAATTTCTCATCAAAATAATCCATGTAATGTAATAGTATATATTGATTAGAGTTTTCATCAATTTAAGAGTCTTTAGTCGACACTTCCCAAACGTTGACTTCCCTTTTATGATCATAGAAATATTGATCAATGTTTCATTACAATTTCAATACCATTCCATTATGTATTGATATTTAGGGTATTTTTAAATAAAGATAGCCCTTTATGATGAGAAATCAACCACCTTTAGAGAACCGTAGGATATATTTTTCTATTTGGTCATTCAATTTTTGTAAAAAAGTATAGTAATAATTACCATTTTTTTGTGAACCATATCCTTATACCCATTATATAACAACCACCAGAATTTTATGTCGATGACTTTTGGTCATGTTTCGGTCAAAATGTCATCCCCTCGCATATTTTCATGCTATCATCGACATGTTATAGTAGAACAATTTGATTATGAATCTATTGAAGTGTCCTTTTGGGGTAAAATTTGGGAAATTATATGGTTTTTTGGTATTATAAAATGAAATTGATATTAATATATAAAGGTCTCGTGAAATCCTAGAAGTTTAACCCCTTGGAATCTCAAATAATTGTTGCAGATCCAAGGGTACCTTACTTATATTTGATGTTTCATAGATAAGATTTCAAGTAAATCACATCCCTTAACCATGTTGATGAGGAATGGAGCATCCTACTGATGTAATGTGGAATTAAAATTAGCCATTGAGAGTCTCAAGTATACATGATACACCCCTAAGTCTTGATTCCATCAATGGAAGGAAATCCATACATCTTATATGTGGCCATCATGGAATGATTAATTAAAATTCTTCACATATAGAAAAATGATGTATGTAATGAAAAAAGTCTATACTTCCCCACTAGAATTATTATAGGTATCTAGACATGGAATTTTGATGTAAAAATAACTACATCTCACTCATCATTAGGGTAAAAAATATAAGTCATTACATGCAGCACCTAAAATTCCATTTGGTCTATTGTATTGATCCAATCTAGTAAATCATGGGTTTTCTTATGATGACTAGGCGTTTCTAATAATTAGTGGTTATTCATCAACAATATAAAATAATGTTTTGTTACAAAATGTTATGAATGGTTAGACAATAATTGATTTCCTTGCAACACATCCCACCGAAAAAACAACCTTGGATACTAAACTTCAAGATGAAGAATTTTTGTTCACCCATTGCAATCCGAAAACATGGTATATTTATCTTGAAAATTTATCCTTATTTCCAATTGAAATATAATTGAAAATAAGAATCTAAATTTGGTTGGTCTAGGGAATGTATTTATATATCTAGAAAAATAAATTCATACAAAATCATCCTCACTATCCAAAGGTTTCGCTAATAATGAGTAAGAATTCCATGAACTCATTTCTTGCTTGGAACTGGACCTCTATATATGGATATCCTACCTAAACATTAAATGGGATTTAGAGTTAGTGATAAATTATATAAATAGAAAATTTACCATCAAAATGTAATAATTGACCCATGCCACTAGCTATAGGAGATGACTGATGGAAGATATATATTTTGAACCAACATTGAATCTTGTCCCTAGATCATAAAATTATTATGTAAATTCATTTGATAATATATCCAGATAATTGTAAGAACCTGATAAGGAGGATTTGATCCTTCATGTTACATACCACAAGATGGTTTCATTGGTCATCATCTGTGACATGGAGGAAATCAATCAGATCAACACCATCCTAGAACATGATTAATTGATATCCATCATTATATGGATGGATCCCATAATTGATTATCTCCAAAAGGGTTCTCTCCGATTGGACTAGTCCAGAAGAGAGAATACTCAGTGCCGAGTGGTGAGATTTACCCTTCAGTGTGGGATGAATGAGAAAAAATGGGATTTTATGGTATCCTCTTTATATGAATAGAATAAAGCAATATTCTAATCATAATGGAATATATCTAACTATATAATTTCAGAAAACATTATTCTCTGACCATAATCTCGCAAGAAATCAAGAGTATTGATTTCTGTAAGAAAATTATGACACAAGACTACATGGAAGTCAGCAAGAAATATCTTTCATTCTAAATTCCCGAAGGCATCATCCATCAACCCCCATAACAACTTCATACCAAAAAATATCATCGGCGTTTTTTATGGGGGATAGATGTTGTAGGCATATATCCTTCATCGAAAACTAAGTAGTATAATAACATTATTATAACATTTAACTTGATTTAAATATAGTTTGAGGAAATAAAAATCCTACAAATCAAGTTGAATAATTTCATTAACATCATGAAGTCAAATATCATAATGGGATTTTAATTCCCCTACATGATGTTGAATGAAAATAGAACCAACTTCTGTTTTACCAAGTTGATGAAATTGTACCTAGAGTACCACCTCGAGTCCAACAATTTATCAACCCATCATGTAGAAGGAAATTGAATAATTAATGCCTTTTATAAGTCTCATTATAATATACACTGTAAAATGGTATAAAAATACCAAAAAGGCATGGTCAAACATGCTCCTTCATACATTATGGGCCTAACACAGAAACGTGTAGACCACTACACAAGTAAATAAATATTCATTATAGTATAGAAATGAAGACGTATTTCCCATAGAGGAATAATTTACCTCACATTGAATAGATATATATGGAAATATATTATAGGATGAGAAATAATAAATTAGTTTAGATGTGTTAGAATGGTTTGATGACAAAAGGTTGCGTACAATGCGCAACCTCAAAGCCCATAAAAATCACATTTAATGAACATTTAATAAAAAAGGTCAAATCCATTTGATCATTTATGGAGAGATTTTATTGGAACTTATAACCCCAATTATTTTAGGAAACAAACCTTCTAATGAAGGAACCTAAATAATAAGTGCCTTACATCCCTCATAATTCCTTGTCCTGTAAGGATTACTCAATAGATACAATGGACGAAAAGTGCATCACTCCCCCACTAATGTATGTTTTATTGAGAAATAATTTTTATATATTCTATTAAGCAACCAATTTCTTGGATCCATGATGTTATGATTCAAAATTATTCATGGTTACATGATATTAAACTACACAATACATCCTGGTCACATGACATTAAACTGCAAAATACATCCTAACCACATGACGTTGAACTTCCAAGAAGTATTCAAGGCCACATGAAGTTAAATTAGATAATTTTTCATTACCACATTATGTTTAACTACATAGAATACACCCTCACCCGAAGACATTATACTTCATGGGGAGAAACATCTCACCAATGATTCGCTACACATGGTCTCGATCTGTGCGAAAGGGAAATGAATTGCCCCTATACCTCTGTGTGAGTCAGATCCACATTGGGAATTTATCTAAACTAGAACTATGTGGGTCTTGATCCCTATCATCATAGGATATGTAGTGATTCCTATGTAACACCCCAATATTTCATAGTATGTTATCTCTTAAAAATAATTCAATAGCATGTGCTACATGCGACCCTGAATTCGAGAACACCACAAGTTACAAAACAAGTCGTTTAGAAATACAATTATATATAGTATTAACTGAATTTTGAATTTTATATACTCCATATAATTTTAACATCCATATTATGTGTTTCTTAGACATAATATAAGAACAAATTCAATTTTCTAGATAAAGGATGTATTTTTCAGAAAATGGAATTTTACCACCTTTAAATGGAGAACCTTTCTTAAATACATTATTTCAAACTTTTTTATATTCAATTTGAGAAAATGAACTTCTTATTTATAATAGGGACATAAAAATTTAGTTTTGATAAATTTTTGGTATTTTTTTGATAACGTTCATATTTTGGTGAATAATGAAAATTACTAAATTTTAATTAAAAACAGCTTTTTTAATTGAAATAATTTAGAGTGGTAAATTATTAATTTTAATGGATCTAAATTATAATTAGATTATATTTTTATCATTTAATACTATTTAGGTCATTATAACTAATTTCACTTTGAAATTGGACATAAACAAGTGCTAATCTTTTGATAGATATTGTTTCTTAAAAACACGCTATTTGTTTTAACAACAGGAATTAATTTTAAATTAATTTATGAAACTTATATGTTTTTAATTTGGTAAAATAGACATTATTTTTTAATTCGGAAAACAAATATAGCATAGTCTGAAATTTTGGGGTATATTTCTAAAAACATTCAATTTTTGTTGAATACTGAAAAACACTGAGTTATTGGTTAAAACTGACTTTTTAATTAAATAATTATTTGTTTTATTTAAATTTATTTTAGTTCAAAATAAATACATAATATGTATATATGTTAAATATAATTCATTAGAGTCATTTTATAAAAACATAAGATATACAAACATTTTATTGAACTTTTTACCGTCTTTTACCTACCTCTTAGGAGCATTTGCAAATTTACAAAAATCTGAATTGTACCTCTTCTGTGAGTTAAATTTTAAAATTTAGAGAGACATGGTTGATATTAGTAGGTAAAATTTGGTTCAATAAGATGAAAATAATTTTTGGTGAATATTAATTTTTCACTTTTATTTACCACGGTTAATATTAAATACGGTAATTAAGGGTAAGAATGATATTATTATTACCCTAACACAAGTACTAATTCTATTGGCCATGTATAACTCAACCAAAAACAACCTTAGTAATAAAATACGATCATTTAGGTCCACTTGGATAAGATTAGGACATTTATTATTAGTTTATTTAAATAATAGTTAATAGAGTTAAAATCAATGTTTAATAACTAAAACATTTTTAATATAAGGTTATACATTAGATAAATTCTCTTATAAATACTCATTCGAAAGATAAAAAGTTTTTCTACATAATGATATTTTATTTATAATTTTTAGACATCATATAATTAAATTTATAAATGTCACCATGATGATGCAGTAATAACTATATTAATGATAGATTAAAATAATTGATATTATTAATATAAAATTAAATGTAATTTGATATTTTTAATTTATTACAATAATTAAATAGGTTAATATGACATTTTCGGGTTGGTTAGATGATTTTTTTCAATTTAATAATGCTATTATGAATTAAAAAACAAAATACCATATAGTTTCAAAATTGACATTAAATAGATTTTAAAACAAATATTATATTTTTAATTGATATAATAGTCTTAAAATTATATGTTTCTGCAAAAAGACATATATAATAATATATATGACATTAATGAACTAATTGGGCCTTTATTGGAATTTTTTAGTAAGTTTATTTACCATAAAATATAAAAGTACAAAGAGACATGGTAAATTTCAATCTATTTAATTATGAGTTAAATCTAAAAGTTAAGGGTAATATGGTGAATCAAACTAGTATAAAACATATTGGTTGAGAGTTTTTCGACCCATTCCCACATTATACTATAAATAATTCATTTTGGAGCCATTAGAATCTGAAAATTATTTTATTATAAAATAATATTTCAAGATTTTGTTAAATTGACCACCACCTATCTTATAAAAGGGCACATACACTTCACTTAATTTCACACCACCAAAGCCTTTTGGCTTGGCCAAACCCCGCCCAAAAATCCTCCCAACTTTACTCCCATAATTCTAGTGGCCTTCAGTTGATCAAAAATCCATCCTAATGAGATATTTCGATCAAATCTGAAAGAAGAACCCGACGAAGAGGTAAATATTTTAACACCTCTTTCAAGTTTTTTTCATCATCCACATCCTTATTCATTATTATTTAAATTTTAAAATAATAAATCCATTATATTCTATATAATTTGATGTTATTATAAAAATTATATAGTCATATTTATTATTCTATCCATCTTGTAAATGACAAAGTCACCAGACATGTGTACGTACGGATTACCATCTCCACATCATGGTCTAGTTTGTTATTCAATCAATTCAGTAAATGGATGGGTATAATAATAAGTATAAATGATTTAAAAAATTAATATAAAATTTTAATGATACTTTATATATGATATTACATCCAATTACATACTATTTCGCCATCAATATAATGATATCGTCGCCCGTGTGTACGTAAGGATTAACCTCCCCACGATGCGATGAGATTCATTTCCACGTTCACCATTCGACAATGTTTATAAAATATATATATCATTAATAAGTATGTAATATATGAAATAATAATGATACTGGAGATATTAATATATATATATAATTATTTACGTATATCTTATTCACTTAGTTCCGTTCAATACGATATGAAAACAGAAACAACTTTTATGCGTACGTACGGTCTACCATCTCCATAAACGGTGTTTTCCATTTCATATATTTGTCTTTTTACATAATTATATTTTAAATATATATGATGTTTTATATTTTGGATGTATTTAAATCATGATCTATGTTTTAGAATCAAGAAAAACAAGTTAAAACAACTACGATAAAGAAATCGATTATTACCCAAACTGGTAATTTAACATGTAAATTATTATTAATTGGGTAGTATAAATTCATAAATGAATCATGTATGATATCATAAATATTGATATGGTTCTGGAATAATTTAATAACATACAATGGTCTTTATACATGAGGTTAAACATACCCTCATCTAAAAGAAAGTACAAAACAAGGGGTTTCTTATCCTACATTTAATTCCGTTAGATTTCCATTGTTCATAACATATTTATTGCTTGTGGTGTATTATGAATTGGAATTTGATAGATACTATCATGATTCTCTTTATATTCATGATATTATTCGATTAATTTTGTGGTTATTGACTATTGTTCATATGACATGATTGATTACATCGAGGTAAGGGTTAATTTAACAATCCCTTTATCATCTGAGGTTTTTTTACGTAAGTATCTATTGGGACATATTTATAATCAATTTCCATGTTTCATACAAGAATTATCAAAGGGATTATTTTGAAGGGACTTTTTACGAAAACTTCATTTTAATTAATTTAAATATTTATTCTTCTAACTCATTCTCATTAATGTCTATGTTTTAAAAAATTGGATTTAATGATTTATTTATATGAACATGAATGTTTTTAATATGTTAATTCCTTTCAAATGTTCCAAAGTGGTATGAGATACATTGATTAAAAAATTTCTTTAAATTTCTTCCCTTATAAATTAGGTGACTTTTAAAGGTTTTTATGAAAAAGGTATATTTCTCTCAAATATTTTTACAAATACTTTTCATCTATATCAATATACTTTGATGGATTTATAACTTATTTGAAGTTGATTTATTATGATACAAAATTTCCATATTGTATTGAAGGTTTTGTGAAATGTTTTAATGTGAAAGTGTTATATTTATACCATTCATGATTTATGGATAATGTATTAAAAATTAGTTTTCTAGTTTTAATACGAATGTTTATGTATTATTTAAACCTTTTCATATGAGGAATGAATTGGACTTAGTCAGTGATGGGTATAGCCCGCTATAGCTCCTCAATGCATCGGTCGGTCTAATGAGACAAACTGCTGTCTTGGAACAATGCCTTAACAAAATATTATTTGAAGTCTTCACACAAGGACTTGACTATGTTGTTATTAATGTCTGGCATGATGCATTACATAATTATGAATGTGGCTACTGATATTGAATGTGATTATTCAACTTGTAGAATATCCATGTGAATATGTAAATGGAATTATTTGATTTTATATTTTTCATATTATATTAAAGTTCCAGTTTAAACAGATTTTGTTTTAGTCTTATACATTGACTTGTTTATCCTCATTTATTAATGTTTTCGCTATATTTTTATCTATACTGAGCATCTATGCTCATCCCTTTCTATGTTTTATTTTTCCCATGATGCAAAGAAGTACATTATCACTGACCTGTAGGGATATGTATGGGATCACAATGTTGTCTATGGAAACATTGTTGTTGTTGTTTTACATTTTATGATGTAATGAAAACTTCATGTATGTAATATATTTTCCAAAACTATTAAACTAATCGGTTATTCAGGACTTAATGACTTGTAATAATGCCAAGGTATTAAAATAATGCACTAACTCTAGGTAACTGGGGTCGGGGCGTTACAATTGGTATTAGAAGAAGTTTATCAATAACATTGGAAATAGATTTAGATAAATTCTGATTATAGAACATTAACCTAAGATAGACATTGAGGATTATTTTAGAAGAACTACCATGAATTTTGGAACTGTAGAGATTTTGTGAGTTTTCCAAGCAATACATCCTCGTCTGGATATGAGCCGGTAGAGGTGGCTCTGACACAGATGTACCTAAGGGTAAAACCTGAAAAAACCACTTCGTTCTAGACTCAAATGGGAATTGATGCACGACAACGGGCCTTGATGCTCTCTTGGTTACGATAATTCACATATTCATTACAAGCCATTATGAAGGATTTTGGAGTAAATAATTTTTAAAGAAAACATTTTTATGATTATAAACTATATCCATAAACTATTCAATTTATGTTTGGTATTTTACATGTTTGGAATTATGAATTGTGATTCATAAACTGACCTAGTGTATTCAAATATTTAGAAATGGCGCCTAGTATAAAGAATGAGAATTCCAGTAATATGAATTATTGTAAGATTAAAAAATATTTTCCCATATCTGATAACTATGGAATGAATCACCTTGGAAAAATATTGATGGGAATGAGAGTTTGTTATAAGTGTAGAGAAAAAGGGTAACAACTACATGATTTCAAGGGTTTGAAAAAGGATTCAAATATACAATGCTTCATCCACAAGGAGTTGGAACACTGAGAAAATCAATGTCCAAATCATCATAGTATACCACAAATGATTTTGTTGGATTTTAATCAACTTATGATATTACCACATATGAAGAGTAATGACTAGTGTTATATTATTGATATTAAATAATTATGTTATTTGATTATTGTATCAACGATGTACCAGTTATAAATATTATGAAGCATATAAGGATTGTACTGCAGTACTATTTCATTAAGGAATTAAGATTGTGTGGAACCATGAAAAGTGACTCAATAGCAGGTTATTTTTTTTATAAAATATATCATTGAAGGAAAGGTAAACCATAATATTGTCTTGATATTGAGGTATTGATTTTGGAATAAGAGATAGTAGATTTGGATAAATTATATTGGATATTCTTGACTACCATAGAACTGATTAATGTTATTTTTATTCCATCAATGTTGGAATATTAAAAAAAATGTATATAAAGCATATATCAAGTATTATATATGTAATAAGGGAGCATTAATGTTATCAATAAGGTTTTATGGTAATTCAGGGTGTTACTAATACATGATGAATTTATTAATATGTTATTACATGAAAAAAGAGATCTTCATTTTGTTTACATTCCTTATTAATATGAGACTATGAGTTGAGACATAAGTATTTTGGATATCTATAATGGTTTTAATGGATTATGTTTAACTTTGGATAATTTTTATTAATATTATTAATGTAATTTTATAATACTATATTTTTAAAAAAAGTACGACCTACAGGTCAGGCGATAACTCATCACGTTGGACAAAGCTATATGAATCTAACCCACAACCAAAGTGAGACAAGTATTTGTGACCCAGATATAGCCTACATGACTTCCCTGGTTATTATAAATTAGTTTTCTCATGGTATATGGAGAAATATAATAATTTTGAGTTCAATTATCTTTTGGGGTGAAGGATGAGTTTGTGGTAAAAATTAGTTAAAGGATGGAACTCTACTTGTCAAGTATATATATATATTGTTATTCTATGATGATATTGATTATTAAACTTCAAGTAAGGGATATTAAAACCCAAAATGTGTTATACTAATACCTTAGTTTTTACTGAACCAGTGATATTCTAAATCATCTTAGATTGATGGCTTGGAGGCCCTCAATTTTACAGTTGTTCGTGATTGATTACCCGAATAACTCCCTATAAATATTTACATTTTACCTCAAATTATATCTCTGTAATTTCAACCAATGTTCTCCTATTCGAAACCCTAAGTTGGTGGTTACTTTTTCATTTCTATTTCCCTTTTATTAAGACTAAATTTTATGAACCCTATTTTCGATGTGGTTTTTCCACAATGGTATTTTCTCTTTTCAACCTCTTATTTTTAATCTCAAATTGCGAGGATGCAATTTATTGAAGTAAGGGATAATTTAACACCCCAATATTTCATACTATGTTATCTATTTAATGTAATTCAATAACTTGTGCTACTTGCAACACCGAATTTAAGTGCACCACGACATACCAAACTAGCCATTAAAAAAAGTTTATGGATATTATTAATGGAATTTTAAATTTTATATACTCTATATAATTTTAACATCCATGTTACGTGTTTCATAGAAATAATATAAGAAAGAATTCAATTTTTCAAAAAAAGGAAGTATTTTTTAAAAAAGGCAATTTTACCTCCTTTTAATGGAGAACATTTTCTAAATCCAATATTTGATAGTTTTATATATTCTATTTGACAAAATAAACTTCTTCTATAGAATTGGGACATAATAATTTAGTTTTGATAAATTTTTTGTATTTTTCTGATAACAGTCATATTTTGGTGAATAATGAAAAGTACTGAATTTTATTTAAAAACTACTTTTTTAATCGAAATAATTAATATTGTTAAATTATTCATTTGAATGGTTTTGAAGTATAATTAGATTATATTTTTATCATTTAATATAATTTTGGTCATTATAATTAATTTCACTTTGAAATTGGATATAAACAAGTATCAATATTTTTGATTGATATTGTTTCATAAAAACATGCTATTTGTTTTGACAAAGAGAATTAATTCTAAATGAATTAATGAAACTTATTTGTTTTGAATTTGGTAAAATATGCATGATTTTTTAATTCAGAATATCAAATATATCATGGGCTATAATTTGGGTATTTTTCGGAAAACTTTTAATATTTGATGAATAGAGAAAAACACTGAGTTATTGGTCAAAACCGACTTTTTATTGAAATAATAATTTATTTTATTTAAATTTATTTTAGATCAAAAAAGATACATAATACTTATATATGTTCAATATAATTCATTGGAGTCATTTTATAATATGTTTAGATATATAAAAATTTTATTGAACTTTTTATCATCTTTTACCCACCTCCTAAGAGCATTTGCAAATTCACATAAAATATAATTTTACCGCTTCTCTGAGATTAATTTCAATAATCCAAGAGACACGGTTGATATCAATATGTATAATGTGGTTAACTAAGATGAATTTTTTTTGGTGAATATAACTTTTTACTTTTATTTACAACGGTTAAAAGTAAATAGGGTAAGTAAGGGTAAAAATGATATTATTATTACAATAACACATGTTCCAATTCTATTGGATAAGTATAATTCGACAAAAAAACATTAGGAATAAATAATGATCATTTAGGTCCACTTGGATTAGATAAGGAAATTTATTATTATTTTATTTCAAGAAGATATAAAAGAGTTTAAATCAATGTTTAATAACTAATTTTTTTAATATAGGGTTATACATAAGATAAATAAAACTGTAAATTTTAATTATAAATATAAAAATATTTCGTACATAATGTTATTTTATTTATAATTTTTATACTTTAAATAATTAAATTTATTTATGACACAATGATGATGCAGTAATTACCGTATTAAAGAATGATTAAAATAATTGATATTTTAAATTTCCAAATAAATGTAATTTGAGACTTTTTAAGAATTAAAGTAATATTATATGGTAATATGACATGTAAGTGTTGGTTATATGGTTTTTTTGATGTAATAATGTTGTTATGAACTAAAAAAAACAAAAGACCAAATAGTGTCAATATTAACCAAAAAAAGTTTTTTTATGAATATTATATTATTTATTGATATAATAGTCCTAAAAATATATGGTTCAGCCAAAAGACATATATAATAAAATATATGACATTAATAAACCAATTAGGGTTGTATTGGAATTTTTAGTAAGTTTATTAACCATATAATATAAAAATACAAAGAGACATGGTAAATGTCAAACTATTTAACTAAAAGTTAAATCTAAAAGTTAAGGATAATATGGTTATATTAACCTATATAAAACCTATTCGTTGGGTGTTTTTCCACCCATACCCACATTATCCTCTAAATAAATCATTTTTGAGCCATTAAAAATCAAATATTATTTAATATAAAATAATTTTTCAATCTTTTCCAAAAGTGACCGTCGCCTCTCTTATAAAAGGGAACTTCCCTTTATCTTATTTTCACACCTCCAAACACTTTTATCTCAGCCAAAACCTGCCCAAATATTCTACCAAATTTCCTATATTCATCCTAGAGGCCAAAATTTTATCATAAATCCAACCTAAGGATCCATTTTGATCAAATCAAATGGAAGAACCTGAAGAAAAGGTAAATATTTCATCACTTATTTCAAGTTATTTTCCTCTTCCACATCCTCTTTCTTTTTTGTTTCCATTCTAAAATAATAACTCCATTATATTCTATATACTTTTATGTTATTATAAAAATGGTACAACCGTATTCATTATTCTATCCATCATATAAATGACAATGTCACCATACATGTGTACGTATGGATTACTGTGTCCACGTCATGGTGTAGTTTAATATTCAATCACATCATTATTTGGATGGGTATAATAATGAGTATAACTAATTTAAATAATAAATATAACATGTTAATGATTTTTTATATATGATATACCATCCAATTAAATATGATTTCTCTATAAATATAATGATATTGTTGCTCGTGCGTACGTACGGATTATCGTCTCCACGACGCGATGAGATTCAATCCCACATTTACCATTTAACAATGATTATAAAATATATATATCATTAATAATTATGTAATATATTAAAAAATAATGATACTGGAGATATAAATATATATATATATATGTGTGTGTGTGTGTGTACTTACATATATCTTATTCACTTACTTCTACTCAAAACGATTTGAAATCAGAAATAGTGTTTATGCGTACGTATGGTCTACCGTCTTTATAAATGGTGTTTTCCATTCCATATATATATGACTATTATACATATTTATATTCTAAATATATAGGATTTTTTATATTCTGGAAGTATTTAAATCATGATCTAAGTGATACAATCAAGAAAAACAAGATAAAACACGTATGATAAAGAAAGCGATTATTACCCGAAATGTTAAATTTAACATGGAAATTAATATTAATTGGGTAGTATAAAGTCATAAATAAATCATGTATGATATCATAAATATTTATATGGTTCTGTAATAATTTAATAACATACTATGTTTTTTATACAGGAGATTAAACGTACCCTCGACTAAAGGAAAGTACAAAGTAAGGGGTTTCTAATCTCACTTTTTAATTCTGTGAGATTTCCACTATTCACCACTTATTTATTTATTTTTGTGTATTGTGTACAGACATTTGATATATATAATCATGGTTATTTTTATATTCATGATATTTTGTTATTCATTTTGCGGTTATTGACTATTTTTCATACGACACGATTAATTACAACGAGGTATGGGTTAATTTAACAATCCCTTTATTATCTGAGGTTTTTTAGGTATGTTTCTTCTGGGAAATATGTATTATCCATGTACATGTTTCATAAACGAGTTTTCAAAGGGTTTATTGTAAAGGTACTTTTTACTAAAACATCATTTTAAATGTTTTAAATATTTATTCTTCTAAATCATTTTCATTAATGTCCATGTTTTCAAAATTGGTTTTAAGGATTTATTTATATGGAGATGAATTTTTTTAAAATGTTAATTCCTTTCAAAAGATTCAATGTGCTATGGGAAACTTTGATTCAAAAATGTCTTTAAATGTATTCCATTATAAATTGTGTGAATTTTAATTGTTTTTATGAAAAGGGATATTTCTCTCAAAGAGTTTTACAAATAATTTTCATCTATATCAACATCCTTTGATGGATTTTAAACTTATTTGAAGTTGATTTATTATTATACAAAACTTCAATATTGTATTGAAGGTTTTCTGATATTTTTTAATGTAGATATGTTTTTTTGATTCTATTCATTGTTTATGGATAATGTATTGAAATTTTGTATCTTGTTTTAATATGAATGATTATTTTTTGTTTAAAACTTTTCATATGATAAATGCATTCGACTTAGTAAGTGACGGGTGGAGCCCACTATAGCTCTTCAATGCATCAGTAGGTGTCATGAGAGCAACTAATGTCTTCGCACAAGGCCTTGACAAAATCTTATTTCTAGTTTTGGCACAAGGCCTTGACTATGTGGTTATGAAAGTCTGGAATTATGAATTCCATCATTATGAAAGTGGCTATTGATATTTCATTTAATTATTATACTAGTAGAATATCCATTTGAATAAGTAAATGGAATAATTTGATTTTACCTTTTCCATATTATGCTGAAGTTCAAGTTTATAATGATTTTTTAGTCTTATACATTTCCTTAAATTTTTATGCTTATTTATAAAAGTTTCTGCTATATTGTTATCATTACTGAGCATCTGATCTCACCTCTTTCTATGATTTATTTTTCCCCAGATGTGACGAAGTATATTATGAATTACCTATAGGGATAGTCTATAGAATCATAGTGTTTTCTATGGAAACAATGTTGTTGTGGTTTTCCATTTTATGATGTAATGTAAACTTCATGTATGTACTCTATCTTCCAAAATTGCTAAACTAATCGGTGTTTTGGAATTTGATTCCTTGTAATCATGACTATGTATTAAAATAATGCAAAGATTGTGGGAAACTGGCGTCAGGGAATTACAACCTATATCTCAAATCATATGTCCATTTGAAACATATCAGTCACAATCACAAGATATCATACTATGTGACTTTGTTATAATAACATAGAATTGAAATATAGTGTTACCATGGGTATAATGAATATTTCTCCTTGGGAAAATAGCAGAAGAAGACCCTTATCACAAACATAGTATGCCTCTCATTAGATGATTTACTGAATACTTAGTCATGGTTTACATGGATTGAAGCATTTTTCAAATCGAGTAAACACCATCCTTATCACATGATGTTAACCTTCCTAGATGAAATCCAAAACATACGATTTTAAACTAAACTATTTTATATAACTATATATGGATTGATTCTCATTCCATTGAGATATGTTGTGTATCCAGATCCTATAAGATGGACCATCCACAACTTGATACAAAATACCCATTTCCTTTCTTTTAATCACTCTTATGTAGTGAATGAAACATCTGACATTCCATGTTTCTCACATTGTTCATAACTCATATAGAATTAGAAACATTGTTGAAGGATTAAACAAATGATCAAGAGATATAATTCCATGTGAGGGTTATCATGGTATAATATTAAATACCTTAAATGGAACACTAGACGTCTTCACCGAATGAAATTATATTGTATGGTTGATATCTCTTTCATGAAAAAATACTACACATTACCATGGAACTTGCCTAAGAGGTCTACTATAATTTTTTATGGTATCCCACCATACCTCTATTCATGAATTATGTATGTAATGATTCATGTCATCACAATATATGTTGTAACACATTGATCTCCAATCCTCAATCCACTTCAAATAGTTAATGGGAATAATTCACCCATATTCTTATGGTTCAGTATTGCATATAGTCTTTCCCATTAAACAATTACATGTTACTTGATTCCAATCACCATAGGATACATATTGTGTCCTAGATCTACAATCCTAGGTGTATACACTACAATTAACATTAACAATTCCCCCCTTTGTGTATTTTATAAACCTGTATAGTGGGTTTCCAATTAAAGGATTATTTGTGGCTTGATTCCTTTTATCACAAGGTACATTATGGCACCTAGATCCCTATTCTAGGGTCCATTAGTAACTATCATTGTAAAAAATCCCCTCTCTTTAGTTTTGGGTCAGACCTATGTAGGGAGATTTCATGAACGAACGATGTGTGGCTTGATTTCTATCATCAAAAGATACATAGTGATGCTCAAATCTCTAATCCAGGGTCCCATAGCAATATGAATTGTAAAAATTCACCCCAAATTACTTGTGAGTTGAATCTATATAGTGAACCATTTGATACTCTCTCTCACAAAGGTTAGTCGACTACCCAATTATCCATTTTTCTCACATCATGAATTATGTATGTGAAGTTAGGGATCCTATAAATCCTATATTTTTTATTAAAATGAGACACACCTCATATTGGAAAAAATATACCTACCACATGATGTTAAATGACAATGAAAACATACTAATTGCATGACATCAACATACAAGAAAAATTTTGTCTCCATGAGACATTAAATTAAACGGAATACTTTAAAACCTGATGAAATTAAATTGCAAGGAAAACAACATTTTTATATGAAATAAAAAATGCATGACAAATATGTCCCCACTACATGATTCTAAAATGTGAAGGCCATCATTCATAATGATTCCTTATGAATGGACTATATGAAGCCGACCTCAGTAATCTAGAGAATGGGGTGATTTCATAATCTTTTAAGACCTTAATGCCATAAATCACACTTCACATCTTGAGCACCTTATATTAAAAAAACCTTTCATGGACCATGGAAAGGTAATGATATATCTATGTTTGTCCATTCTAGTAGTGCATAAGGGACATGACATACAACCAAGGGATTTCATGGACCTACAAAAAGAAAATTGTGATCCTTGTGATCCTGATGTCACCATGGTAGAACTCGTCACATGAGGGTGTTATAGGCCTTCCCTAACATTATTGTCCTATATCATTACCCGTGGCTAGAGAACCACGATCCTTGATTTAAAAATTTTCATCTTTCACCCAAAAGGACGGTGGAATACTCTTTCCCCTGTGAATCATAATATGTATATTGTACAAAATACCCTTCATTCTAGATCCATGTCCATCAGGACTATAAAAAACATTTAATTTTTACAATGATGTATGACCTTAAACATTATTAATTGATGGTCCTAATCATAGGATCTAAAAATTCTAGTAAAAAAGATATATTTTTTTTTGAAAAACCCCTATAAATGGTAGGATAACAAAAATTAAAGTCTCCACTAATATATTTCTTTATCTACTTTGTTTAATAATAATTTATAATGTAAATAAACAAGGAATAAATTTCATATGTTCCACTTTGTGGACCTAGTAAATGTTTAGCCATGCACACTGGAACCCATGGTCTATGAAAAAGTTGTAGAAATGATTTGTCACATATTGGTTTCACAATAACATGACCAAAAGGCGGTGACACAAGTTTTAGGGTTATTGGATCTTTTATGTATATTATATTTTCCATAAATAAAATTTTAGTTCTTGAGAACCTCATGTAGCCGAAACCTACAATGACCCTTGGAAAGAAAAAAAGATTTCTCTATATGGCCATCTTATCAATGATTATGGGATTTGAACAACCAACCAGAGACATCTTGGCCATGTAAGAAGGGATTTATGATCATTGTAATTCAAAAATCAATATATATGAACTCATCACAATAGTTTGATCTAGTTCACCATGGATATGATTATCCCATATAATTACTCATGACCTGAGAACTCTGGACCATGATTTATAACCCACATAACCAAACTATTTAAGTGGACTAGACAACCATAGTGTTACATCACTTTGTGTGGTACACTTTCACAATGAACTTGTGCGCCACTCCATTCCAGAACATTTTGATGGCCCATACCACATGACATGAAACAACATGACCTAGGGACTGAGCTTCCCAACCAAACTCTAAACTTAACTAGGGTGTCAAAACCCTTCTTAGACACTCTTTATCTCGATACCCCAACTTCATTATCTAAAAATTTTAGTCTTCATAAATCCTCTATGGACCTTGAAAAAATGTGGGGATCCCCATTAATTGACAATGAATGTAATCCCTATAGGATAACACAAAAGGAATTTTGACATAGAAATTGGAGGCATCCAATCATTATATATTCGGTAATCCAATTAATTTGATCCATGAAGAAACCATGGTATAACTAATACCCTTAGGGTGTTTTAGGTCATCCTAGGTATATATAACACATTTTATATACATCAATTCAAAATTTTATGTTTTGATTTCCACCATCCATATTCTAACTAAACTACTAGACTCAGCTTCCCTAATATTTATTTATCCATATATACCATCAACAAAATCATTCATGACCCATGGAAATGAGTGGGGATTCCTTTGTTTCAACATGACAGTGAATCATTATGGATTTAACATACCATCTAAGTGTATATAATCTTTTCAAGAAAACAAATCCAATCCTCATGAGCCCATGATTCACTATGGAATAATTTATCTCCTTTGGGGTTTCTATACCATCCCTTACAGATCGTCAACATTCCATATTTACCAATCATGTCCATAAATCAAGACATTTAACTCAAATTTATTTCATTTCCTTTCCATATAATGTTAAATATTATAGAAGATTTTGTTGCCACATGACGTTAAATTTCATTGAAGATGTACTTACCACATGACATTAAAAATCATGCAAAATGTTGATTCATGAATGGTATATCAATAGAAGAACTAGTTCCAAGTTGAAAGAGCCTAAACTATAACACATAATGGTCTACATTACAAGAAATTTAAATATCCAATTGATAGAGCCAAAATGATCTATAGGTTGATAACCTGAAAAGGGTGTCATGGGTAAAGGTTGAATCTCAACTCTCTAGAAATGAATTTTTTTACTCCAAAAATAATATAAATTTATAAAATGTAAAATTCAGAAAACTATTCTATTCTATAACACATAGAAGGTAGGCCTGATCAAAAGCGAAGCCCACATCCTCTTTGATATCCCCTATATAAAGCTTAAGAAAAAGGTATGGAAATATAATAATAAAAATATTTAAATCATATAGGGATCATCACTTTCTCCTTGAAAAAAATTGGTTTTAAATTATATGTCCATTTAATTTAGAAAAAATATGTTTCTCCACCAATGAAAAATATTTTACCCAAATTAACCATGAAAATCAATTGATCAAAATATAATTAGAGATGGTACATCAATGAGGAATCTCATGTCTGTGGGTATTGATGATCATTTATCATGAAAAATCTATCGGAAAATTAGCACTCGAATCATGGGGTTTAGGTTTATTTGGTTTGGTATAAATAATGGGTATCATTAATTATTTATAATACATCACGTTAATAAAACATCAAGACGATATTGAAACAAATAAATATGTACAATTACATGTAAAGCATAGATGCTTTTTTCATATATAGAATGTCATGTAGGATCAAAATATGAGATATAGGCATCAATTACAAAATTCGGGTAAATTTTAGGTTTAAAAACATTCATTTTTAACCTTAAGGAAACATTTTTTAACAAATTTAAACATATAACATTCAAAAAAACCCTATATTTTCTTTAACAAAGTAATTTAAATGTACCAAATTCAGAATATATTGATATTATAATGAAATTACCACACATGTATACTTATGTATAATTCTACATTAAAGTGGATATAATCAAATATCATAGTTTTTATAAATGGTAAAGTGTAAGAAAGTTACGAAATCTATTGACAAGAAAATATGTTTCAAAAAAATGAACTTAAAATTAATCAATTAGTATAAGTATAATGAAATATTTTAACCCAAAGAGAAGGGTATCCAAAAACATTGCATAAAGGTCCTTGGATTTATACTTTCAAAAAAATTTTCCCTACCCAAACAAGGACAATCCCTCGATAAAAATATCAGTATCTATCTCGATATCCCCAAATGCCCTCAATCTGTAATGGGATCGACACCTATGTCTTCCTTCAACTTGGAATCCCTCGATTGAGCAGTTGATTTCTACCTCTTCCTTTCATAGCCTTGGAATCCCTCAATTGTATTCTGTAACAATTGGAATCACACATGAAAAGAAAATCATGTTGAATATTTATGTATGTGGGACAAGATGGTCACAATATAAAACTCATCAAGGCTTTCACATGAAGAATATCTGGAATAACTCTAACATAGTATCAATTTTCCCAAGCAGTTCATGGCATCGAATATATTCCAACGATTGGGTATTTATTGGTGAGATCTTCAATGGTCCAATATTCCTCCAAAGGTCATAATTTTTTGTAAAATTCGAAGGGACATTGATATGTGTAATTTTTTATTTTCATATTGTATCTGAAACAACAACACCATTTAGATAAAAAATTATTTCAAAATTAATATTTTCATTGCAATAATATGTAATAATTTGAATGTAATAAACACTACATTAAGGTAAAATAGTAAAGTTTATAATGTTATGAAATCATAACACTAAGGAAATATAGTGTCTTTAAGAAAGATATAAAATCCTAAAATTATCGAAGTATTTTAATATTAATAAAGTAATGAAACAAATAATAAAGATTTTAAATACGATCCTATAAATGTTAAGGATAAGATCTGGTAAATATTGAGAATCTGAATCTGAGTAAATGAATTGTATTGGATTTTTTGGGTGAATCAACATTTAAGAAACATACAATTTGATTCAAAAATCTGAATGATTTAGAATTTAAGAAGCTCAATAAAAAAAATATTGATTGATTTAGAATTTAAATAACATAGTTGAACCAAAATTTTGATCGATTCAGAATATAAGAAACACATAATTTGGAATTGAAAAATATAGTGAATTAGAATTGAAAATTGATAAATTGTATTTGATTTTCTAGATGATTTAGAATTGAGGAAGTGAAAGATTCAGAGTTTTATTTATTATCTCATTTTTTTCAGTAACTATTCTAACCTATGAAACATATTATTAGACATAGCTATGAAATAAACATGCATATACATTTTCTTAGATAGAAATAGGTTTCATTTAGAATTTCATTATTGATAGAAATAATAATTACAAAAATGTGTATATGATTTCCAAGACATAAGGGAATGAACAAAGACATATGTAATCTTTTGATAAGACAATCTAACCCTTTCTGGAAAACAAAAAACAATAAATTTACGAAAATAATATTAAGACAGCTAGAATTCATAATTTATTTTAATTGAAATACATATCCCTCCCCTAGTTTATAACATAAGGTGAATATGACTAACTCATCCATAGTTTAATAAATCCCCGTAAGGATCATATTCTATCTATATATTTTTTTCATCTATTCATAATGAAATATATCCCCCTTAAATAATAAATATTCTTCTTATTCAAATATTATTTTTTGAAATTATTCTCCACATTTTTGATTTACAAAAATAAATGGGAAAAAGAATAATATACCAAAAGGGTTAAGAAACAAATAACACAAAACAATAGATAAAAAAATTTGGATTATATAAGATGTTTATAAAAATTGACCAAAATTAAAAGAAATTGTTCATTCTTTTTTTGCAATAATTTTTGGATCATAGACTTCATCTTTTTCAACTCCCTTTGATCATCTATGAACATTGCAATTATCTCTTCTTGGTCCTTAATCTTCATGAAATGAAACTCAATATTTTCTTTTTGAATTTTAATATTCTCATCCCAAGACATAATATTTTTATCCACTTCATCTCTGTAAGAATTTATTCTTTTAACCTCAATAGTGATAGAGTTGAGTTTCCCATTCAGATCCCTAACTTCTTGAAACCAAATACCTTCTCTTTCCTTCATCTTCTATAAGAAGCTGTTAGAAATATCTTTAATATTGTTCTTTAATTATATGAAAGCTCTCTTGACTATTAAAAACTAGTCAAAAAAATCCTTATGATCAGGGTTTACTTGCTTCGACCACATTGTTTTTTCATTGCATGGATTCATATGAGATTAATAGTTGAAAACAAATGTTTTGAAATAATCTTAATGATTTACCAGTTTCTCGGTGAATAGAGTTATAGAGTTTGAATTCTACTTTTTTTATTCTTGAATAAGATGGTATCTAGAAACATGGTTTGGAAGATATGGAATGGGGTTCAAAAACTTCTTCAAGAATTGAAAAACAAAGTCTTCTTCTATGGAAGGGGAAGACTATTTGAATTTCAATGAAACTACCATAGATGTCCCAAAATCTACCTTAATCCCCCTTTTCATTCATAGATATTAACTTATTTGTTTTCTTAACTACATTTCATTAATAAAAAACATGAAGTTTGTTTTCACAAATATCTTCATCTTCACCATCATTGTTATTATCATCACTAGCATTACCATTACCACCTTCAGTTCCATCATCTTCCTCATCATCACCACCACAATCATTATAACCAACATCATAACTATTAGATGGAATACAATGTAATTCAGTGTGAAATACATCATCTTTCTGAATTTAATGAGTTTTATGAATTTTCTTTCCTTTAGATGAATGATTTGTTGTTGGGAATTTAAAGGTTCATACAGATAACTTGTCGAAAAAGACTCACCTCTGTGTTTCCCTAATTTTTTAAATCCCATCATCACTGTATTTCTATTGAATAATTTATTATTATTTTTCCTGAGATGCTTCCTGAACAAATAGTAATTTTCCTAGATCCACTTTCTTTCCCTCTGCTTAAAGGGATACCTATATTTCCATTTTTTGAGATGTTTGAGGAAGTTATGTTTCGTGGGGAAATGATTTTAGGACATCAAGCTATTTTGAATATCTTTTTGAATATTTTAACAATTCATCATTTATTTTTTATTTTGAAATATTATTTTTATTTATTTTTCATTAGACTTCTTCTCAAGATCTTCAGTAGAATTAAATTTGAAATCCTTAGCTTTATCTGGATCGAAACAAAACACTGGTTCTCTTTCTTTACATTTCTCTTTGAGTCTTTCCCATTAATCAAAAACTGTATCTGAGGAAGTCATTTTTGTAAGATCGAAATAACGATGTAGATGCTCAATATACAAGAGGGGGTGAATTTTATACTTTAAAAATTTCTTTGGAACCTTTAATGTTGGTTATGGATAACTATGTTTTCCTTAGACAAGGAAAATCTAGGTTTAACAAAGTTAAACTAAGAAAATTTACAACACCTGTGATCACCAACTGAAGAATTGGAACCAAGGATTACAATATAAGATTCTACCTTAAAGCGTATAGAATCTTAAAATAATCAGATTACAAGTGTAATAAAATACAAGAAGTTTATACTTTCCTTACAATACAATAAGCAGCAGAAAAAAACACGTAGAAAAACTACAAGTAACAAACAATAACTTTTTTAACCCAAAGAAAAGGGTATCCAACAACCTTGGATAAAGGTCTCTTGATTTATACTTTCAAGCAAGTCTGTCATACCCACACCGGGATAAGCCATCGATACAAAGATCAGAATCTCTGTCTTGCTATCCCCGCAAGCCCTCAACATCATGGTAGTTGGAACCTCTTTCTTCCACAACAGAGAAGCCCTCAACATCAAGGTAGTCGGCACCTCTGTCTTCCTATCCCCGGATGTCCTCGAATGTAATCACCAACATCCAGAGTCGCACGAAGAAATATGAACGAGAAATTCAGTATGCACAAGGCATGAAAAGCTTATATCTCGAGAAATCACCTTAGCAGTGTGTGTTCTCTAGATCGATTAGCTTGTCTTTGAGCTCTTTCAAAAGAGCTCCTATTTATAGGCAAATTTCCAACGGTAAGATCCTTCTTTGAATGGTCATATTTTCCATGAGATTCGGAGGGACCTGTACACGTGTAACTCAACCAATAGTTAATTAGAAATAGAATAGACGACATCGTTTTATAACAAACTATGTATAAGTGAATGCACGACATCGTTTTGAAACGAAGCATATGTAAGTAAATAACTAATCATTATTTCAGAGTGTATGAAAGTCAAAAGTTCAGAGTCTAACCAAAATGAAATTCGGAGTCTATGTTAAGAAATATTCAGATTCTGTTTTATAGGAATTTGGAGTCTGGTTTCACCAGAGATCGGATTCTGAACTTGCAGAGTTCGGAGTTGAACTACTTAAGAGTTCGGAGTCGAACTGCTTAAGAGTTCGGAGTCGAACTTCTTCAGAGTTCAGAGTCGAACTACTTAAGAGTTCAGATTCGAACTACTTGAGAGTTCAGAGTCGAACTTCTTCAGAGTTTGGAGATGAACTACTGAAGAGTTCGAAGTCAAACTACTTGAGAGTTTTGAATCAAACTTCTTCAGAGATCGGAGTCGAACATCTTCAGTGTTCGGAGTCGAACTACATAAGAGTTCAGAGTCGAACTCATGAAAGTTCGGAGCCTAGAATTTGGATTCGAACTACATTATAGATCACATCCAGAATTTGGATCCTAAAAAATATAATTCTCTAAATCTTTTCATTATATGGCTCTGGGATTTTGGGTATGAATCCGGTTTTTGAATTTAAGAATAATATTCCTATGTATAACAAAATCTAGGTTAGGGTAAATTTCCTTAAAGAAGAAAATTTTACTTATGGGGGTAAAAATAATTTTTTCTTAAGTATAAGGTGTTTGTGATTTACAAATAAATAAGGAATGGAAAAGTCATAAGGAAATCCTTATTGACCCAACAATCTCCCCCTTTTTGGAAAGCAAAAACATCCTTTCGAAAAAGCATATAAGGATTTTGAAAATTTTCATTAGACTTTGAAATTTAAAGATTATATCCCTTTGTTCAAGGATAAAAGTGAATACAACTAACTCCCCCTTAGGAATTGAAACTCTGAGTATTGTATTCTGAGTTTCTGGAGTGTCGTTTTAATTATTGTAAGAATAAAAAACTTCGTAGTGGGAAACTCCCCCTTTCTTTAAGGATATTTTTCTTATAAATTTTTACTTTCTACTCCTTAGGAGTATTTATTTTTCCTTCTCCCCCTTTGTGATTTTTAAAAAGAACTAAAGGGAATGGAAAACAAAGTATGGTACCTAAAACATTAGTATATAACAAGATACAGCCAACCAGATAACCATTTCATTAGTGTTGGGGAAAAAATATACAAGGAAATATAAGTAGAACAAAAGATCAGAGTGGGTTAATTTGACTTCCTTTTCCTTCATAATGAGTTGTTTCAACAAGGCTTTGAGTTTCTTCAAGTCTCTTTGATCTTCATCTCGTTGCCTCTCCAAGGCTTTTACCTTTTCTTCTTGAGCTTTTAAAGCCTCTACCTAAGCCTCCAATGCTTCTTTCTGCAACATTAACATCTCATTTTCCTTTTTTATCTTTTGCTGAAACTCAATTCAGAAATCTCTTTCAGTTTTCCAATTTTGAGATACTGAGTTACACTTCCCATTCAGACCACTGACCTTTTGATTCCGGATATTTTGCTCCTAGGTCAACTTTTCAAAAAACTCATTAACCTTTTTGTCCTACATTTCAAAAGCATTTTGAACTTCAGTCTGATAATTCTCAATGTGAACTAAATATTCATCAGCTCCCTTAGAACCCTTACTTACCTTACTCCAGGACTTCCTATGCACATCATGATCAATAAGAAAACATTTTTTTTCATCTTCCAAATTCACAATCTTATCCATGACCATGGATAAGGAATCTGATTTCTGATTCATAGATTGTTGCAGCAACTGGCATCTAGAATCTATTGTCTGATGAATCGTAATTATTTCCACCAACTATCTCAGAGACTGAACCACAAAATCATGTCTGTGAGATGATGATTCTGAGTTAGAAACTTTGCATGGAGACTCATCTTCTTCAGCTTGCACCAACTTTCTTCTATAGGTTCCACCGACCACTTTCTTTCTGATGACATCTTTTATAGGTGTCTCCATGAGAGTTTTCTTCCCCTTATCAGCTCTCAGAACAGGTTCCTTATTAAGGGATACTTCCTCGAATTCAGATACTTGAACGATCTGGTCTTCATCTGGTTTTTGTTTTTCTTCTCCTTTCTCAAGAAAATTCCTTTCATAAGATTCTTCCTCATCAAACAATACATTCTATTCTTCTTCTTCTTACTGTTGCTTGCTAGCTTCCTCATCTCCCTTTCCTGGAGTAACTGACTTTACATATTTAGCCTTATCTTTATAGTCATGTAGTTGCTTGATCAGTGTATCTAGATCCTCACTCTCCTCTACAACTTCTTCTTCTTCTTCAACATCTTCCTCTACCTCTTCAGCAAATTCCTTCTCAGATTCTACAACAATTCCTTTACCCTTTTCCTTTTCTAGAGTGACATAGTTTTTGGCTAGCATTTCTGGTAAAGAAGGTTCAACACCAAAATATTCCAGAACTGGAAGCATTTCAGAAGCCAAATCTCTATCTTTCAACAATGATCACACCAGTTCTGCTTCAGACATCTTCTTTCTCATTTTCTTATCCTTCACTTGTCTCTCTAGCTCCTCAGTTGTTTTTCCTTTAAGGCTTTAGCCTCGGCAGGGTCCAGTACAAATTTAGGATCCCCTTCCTTCCTTATTTCTTTATCTTCGCTCCACTTTGCTGCTACTTCATCCGTATATGCTTTCTGCTTCTTCGGCTTGGGGGGAGCAGATTGAGTTTCCTTATCATGAGGAATTTCTTCATCAGCAACCACTTCCTTATCCTTTCTCTTCTTCCTTTTCTTTTTTGATGGTTCCAGAGATTGTGTTTCTTTCTGAGCTACTTCAAACTCCTCCATAGATAAGGGGTAAAATTCTCCGAATTCACTGGAAAGTCCCATCTTCATCCTCTTAAGAGTATCATCACTGAGTAGCATGTGATTGCAATTCCGAACCATTGATTTGCAGGCAACCTTGAAAGATTCTAAGCATCGAACTATCACCTTAGATAACATGGAAGGAGACATGATAATCTGAGCTCTCAAATTTCCTTCTTTGATATTCTTGATCGTAACCAAGACATGCCTCATCAGATTTATCTTTCTTAGATTTACCAAAAAATCTATGACATTGATATCACTCTTCTTTAGATTTTCTTTGTCACCTCTTCTTGGAACAAGAAAACCATGCACCCATAGTTGAAGGATTCTATTGTTTGGAGTGAGATGAGAAATTTTAATTGTTGAATCATCCTTAATCCTAAGACACTTCAGTGCCTTATCCTTATTGAAACTTCCTTGCACATCGGGAATTTTGAGAGAGCATAATTCAGCTTCTCCTTCATATGATAAACCAACCAGGCTCGCTGCCTTAGTGTAAGAAAGATTATAAGTCTTCCCATAAGACTTGAAAGAAAACCTCTCTCTGCCATCTTCCGTTAGGAAGGAAACAGACTCGTTAAACACTATCAATAAATCAGTAAAAACCAGATTCTATTTATCTGACTTTGCTATGCAGACATCTTTCCATCCATTCAGCCTAATATTCTTTGAAATAAGAGAATCAAGCTTATAAAAATCCAGGTTAACTAAACATTCCCTGAAAACTAACTACTTGGAGATTAGTTTCCCAGTTGACATATCATGAGAAGTTTCTTCAACAGACATTCGGAGTGAAGTAATCTGTAATATTTGGATCAGCTTCACAAAGTTTGAAACAACCATTAAGAAGATCACAGAGCATCGAGATGTAAAATCATGAATGACCAATGTGGGACGAGCCTCGAGGTCCCCTTTATATAGGAAAAGAATTTGACCATTGGTCTTCCAAAACCCATCTAATGGTTGAAAAAGCTTTGATCTGATCTGATGGTTGAGAACAATCCCGCAAGGAAAAATTTGACTCCGATCTTTTGAGGTTTTTAAAGAAAACATCTGAATTTGAGGAAAAACTAGAATCTGAACTTTTAAAAACAAGGAAAATACCATTAAGTAAAATTTGATTACAAAATTGCATGTAAGAAAATCATAACTTACAGATTAACAAGAAATATTGTTCGTAATTGGTAATAATATCCTTTAAGAAAAAAAACTTCATTACGAAAGTTTCAGTATGAAAATCTTGTTAGGAAAACTCCTGTCCGAAAATCTCCATTCCGGAAGTTTTTAGTACGAAGACTTCCATTCCGGAAGTTCACATTCTGAGAATTTCAGTCCTGAAAATTTCAGTTCCGGTAATTCCCATTCCGGAAATTTTGGTTTCAGAAATTTCCATTCAGGATGTTCAGTTCCGAAAGGTTTTTAAAAAAAATTACACTAACAATCAAATGTACTCCTCCAATAAAGAGGAGTTTATTACTGTTAGGATAATTGTTCTATAAGAAGTTAATGAAGAATGTTCACCTTACAGTTATCATTCCTAACTTTTGTTTAATTTATTCAAATCTATCGGAGGGTAATGATTTTGTGAAAATATCAGCATGTTGATCTTGTGTTCTGACAAACTGAAGAATGATATCTCCTTTAATTGTGTGATCATTAAGAAAGTGATGCCTAATATTTATGTGCTTTTCACGAGAGTGATTGCATGGTTCTTACTTAGGGCAATGGCACTTGTGTTATCACACAATACTTGAGCTTTAGTGAAACTCAGGTCGTGGTCTTTGAGTGTGTGTTGCATCCACAACACTTGAGCACAACAACTTCCAGTTGCTACATATTTGGCTTCATCAGTGGAAAGTGCTACCGAATGTTGCTTTTTGCAGGACCAAGAAACTAATGAATCTCCAATGAAATGACAAGTTCCGGATTTACTTTTTCAATCCATTCTAAATCCACCAAAGTTAGCATCATAAAATATTTTTAGAACAAAATCATTTCCAGAAGTATAAAATAATCCTTGGTCCATGGTTCCCTTTAGGTAGCGAAAAATTCTTTTCACTGCCTTTAAGTGAGATTCCTTAGTATTGGATTGATATCTTTTACATAAGCTCACTAAAAACCTTACGTCTGGTCGACTAGCTATTACGTAAAGTAGACTTTCTATCATACCTCTAAAAGACGTTTGATCTAATGATTTCCCAGCATCATCAAGATCTATAGAGTTTGAGGTACCAATGGGAGTACTTATTCCCTTAGTGTTGTCATAACCATACTTTTTGAGAAGATATTTAATATACTTATGTTGGGATATATAGGTTCCTTCTTGTTTTTGAAAAATTTGAAAACCATGGAAAAAAGTTAACTCACCCATCATACTCATTTCAAACTCAGACTATATTAGACTTGAAAAAGAATTAGTAAAAGATTGCTTAGTTGAACCAAATATGATGTCATCAATATAAATTTGAACAATCAAAACATTTTTCTTATCTTTCTTTACAAAAAGGGTTCGATCTGAATTTCACTTAACATAGTTATTTTCACGAAAAAATCATGTGAGTCTATCATACCATGCTCGTGGGTCTTGTTTAAGACCATACCAAGCTTTGGTAAGTTTAAAAACATGATCATGATGTTTTGTGTCTTCAAAACCAGGAGGTTGTTCAACAAAAACATCATCTTGAACATAACCTTTAAGAAAAGCACATTTCACATCCATTTGAAAAAGTTTAAAATTGAAGAATGCTGCAAAGGCAAGTAGGATACGAATAGATTCAAGTCTAGCTACTGGCGCATATGTTTCTTCATAGTCTATTTCTTCTTGTTGATTATAGCCTTTAGCAATGAGTCTAGATTTATTTCTTACTATGACTCCATTTTCATCAAATTTGTTTTTGAAACCCCATTTTACTCCAATAACAGAAGATTCCTTAGGTCTTTCAACCAAGGTCTAGACTTTATTCCTCTCAAATTAATTTAGTTCATCTTGCATGGCTTTGATCCAATCATCATCACCTAAAGCTTCATTAGTGCTTTTTATTTCTAATTGGGAAATAAATGCTAGATGTTATACTTCATTTCGTAAGGAATTTCTAGTCCTTAAAGGTTGATTTACATGACCAATGATATTATCACTAGGATGATTCTTAAGAAACACCTGATTTGGGTTTTGTAAAACCTGTTCATCAACATAGGGTAGAAAGTCTTCTGGGGTAAATATTTCAGATGTATCTCCTTGAACATTTTCCTTATCAGAAGGATCTTCTATCAAGGGTTGACAGTCAGTTTTTGAAAACACATCGGAGGATGTAGGTTGGGATAGTTTAAAAATAAAATAATCAGACTCATCAAATTTTACATGCACTCTTTCTTCAATAGTACAAGTATTTTTATTAAAAACTCTATAAGCCTTAGATGTTGTGGAATAACCTAATAAAATTCCTTCATCAGATTCTGATGCGAATTTATGTAAGTTATATTTAGTATTCAGAATGAATACTTTGCAACCAAAAACCTTGAAGTAGGATAGTTTTTGTTTTATACCATTCCATAACTCATAAAGAGTTTTATTAAGAAAAGGTCTAATCAAAACTCGATTTATAGTATAACAAGCAGTACTTACAGCTTCAGCCTAGAAATGTCTAGCTATAGAATATTAACTCAACATGGTTCTAGTTACCTCTTGAAGAATTCTATTTCTTCTCTCACCTACACCATTTTGTTGAGGAGTTCTAGGTGCTGAAAAATTGGGAGTAATACCTTTCCTACTACAAAAAGATTCAAAATCAGAATTTTGAAATTCTCCTCCATGATCACTATGAATAATTTTCAGTGGAAGATTTTTCTCATGTTTAACATGTGCTCTAAATTTTTTTGAAATAATAAAAAGCTTCATACTTATTTTCTATAAAATAGACCCAAGTAAATCTAGTGTAATCATCAACTAGAACAAACACATAGTATTGGCCTCCAATACTTCCAGTTTGTGTTGGACCGAAAAGATCCATGTGCACTAACTGTAATGCATCAGTATTTGAGACTTCACCAATTGATTTAAAACTAGATTTATGTTTCTTTACATATTGACAAGGATCACAAACTTTAGAAGATTCAAATCTAAGCTCCGATAGATCCTTAACTAGTTTCTTCTTTGAGAGTTTACATAAGTTTCTAAGGTTACAGTGTCCTAGTCTTCTATGCCACAGCCAGGAATGATCTTATATTGCACATAGGCATGGTAAATCTTGGCTCCTTAGGTCTTCTAAGTTCAAAGTGTAAACATTCTCTTGCCTATTGGCTGAGAGAGTAAATTCTTCCTTGGAATTGTGTACTAAGCACTTATCATTCCTAAAATTCACAAGGTACCCTTCATCACATAACTGACTTATCCTAATGAGGTTGTGCTTAAGACCCTTAACAAACAAAACATTTGAAATCAATGTTTTACCTAGATGAACAATATTACCAATACCAACAACTCCTCCCTGTGCATTATCTCCGAAAGTTACCTTTCCTCCTTTTGTTTTGATAATTTTTTCTAAATATCTTTTGTTACTAGCCATGTGCCGAGAACATCCACTATACATATACCATGTATTGTTGTTGGTACTTCCTCTATCTTCCTGAAAACAAGAAAAGAATTAGACTTTCGGAATCCAAACATGCTTGGATCCGGAATTTCCAGACAACAAAATTTTAGGAACCCACACTTTCTTAGAACAATAGGCTTTATGAAAACCTAATGATTGGGTTTTTTTAAAGAACAATTCTCTGCCTAGTGACCACCATATTGACACTTGGTAAAAAATGGGTCACTTTGTGGAACAAAGTAGTTGTTGCTAAAAATTGGTTTTGCATGGGTATAACCAAATCTGGATTTGTTTCTCAATGGACGTATTTGAGAATAAATTTTATCAAAATTTTCCTTACCATGGGTAAAGTTTGATAAAATTTTCTTTAAGGAAAATATTTCAGACTTGAGTTTGATAACCAAGTTTTTATCTTCAAAATCATTAGATTTATAACTAGAGCTAGGATCAAAAACACTTTTCATAGAAATTACTTTTTCTAACTCTTTAGAAAGTTTGTTCCTCTCAGAACTTACTTCCTCAAGATTTTTTGAAATTCTAATAAAATCAGCATTTTTCTTATCAAGATCTTTAGAAAGATCTAATATCTCTTTTGTAAGAATAGAATTCCTAGATTTTTCCTTATCAAGTTTATTATTGAGTTTAGAGTTCTCAATCTCATGATGTTCAGCAAACCTAGAAACTTCTTCATAGATAGCTGAAGTTATTTCTTAACCAGAAGATGATTCATTATCTGAGGAGTTATAATATTTACTATCACTAGGATTTAAAGATTCATTGGTCAATGATTCAGCATTTCGTACCTTATCCATAAAGCAATGATTTCCAATAGGTAATCTGGCTAAAAGACCAAGATTCTTATTTTTTGAATATTCATAATCAGAAGATTCATCTGAAGAGTCACCACCACTGGCACTCCTTGTGTCATTTTCTTTTAAACCGTTCTTATCTTTGGTTTTGTAATACTTCTTCCTCATCCTTTCAGAATGCCTTTCTTTACTTTCTTTATTTTTGAGTAGAGGGAAATATGGTCTAATATTTACAGCTCTCTTGCATTCATAATAAGTAACTTCTCCATATTTCTTTTCCTTCCTTTCCTTTTCTTATACTTGGATTTGAAAGTTCTCTGGCCAGCTACCTTTTTCATCCTTCGAGAAAGATTTGCTAACTCATTTTCTGAGATTTAACTTTCACTATAATCTGATTGAACAACCACCTTCTTAGACTTGGATCTAGTTACTTTCTCAGGAGTCATAGCTTTCATATGATTTGATGTTGTTGTAAAAGCGACAGTACCATTTCCAATCTTATTTTTCACATTATCAGCATCTCTCTTCATTCTGGTTTCATGTTAGAGAAGAGTTTCGAATAGCTAATCAAGAGAAATTTGAGTGACCTTCATGTTCTTATCTATGGTCGTTCTCTTTGATTCCCACTCATTGGGCATAATATCAATTATCTTATCTACAAGGGCTTCATCATCTAACCATTTTTCTCCCATAAACTGTAAGCTCTTGACTATAGTCATAAACCTTTGTTGAACTTTACCGATTGGTTCACCATATAGAAAATTGAATCCATGGTATTCAACTCTAAGAATAGCTCTCCTACATTCAATCACTTTAGAACTGCCAAAGTGTGTAACTTCTAACATCTTCTAGATATAATTAGCTTCTTCACCAGAAGAAATTTGGCTATATATATTTCTAGTCATTGAACATAGTAATGTATTGCGTACCTTATAATTTAGTTGATAATATTGCTTTTCCTGGTTAGTGAATGTTCTAACTTCCATATCAGGAATTTTATAATCACCAGTAAGCATAATTAAATTATCCACTCTAGTGTTGATAGAAAAAGTCTTCATTCGATGTTTCCAGTAATCATAGTCATTACCATCAAAGATTGATGGTCCTGAAGGATTTATATTGTCTATAGAACCAACATTCATTCCTGACATACTAAAACAACTTTGGCAACCAAACCAGTTAGTAGAAAAAGTTGGTAATCACAATGTTCAGAATGATAAAGTTCAGAATGACAAAGTTAATGACAAAGTTCAGAATGAAAAAGTTCGGAATAACAATGTTCGGAATGAAAAAGTTCAGAATGACAAAGATCGAAATGAAAAATGAGCAAGAAAAACATATACATGAGTATGAGTATTTTAGAGACCTGCTTTGATACCAATTGTAGGATCAAAATAATGATGTAGATGCTCAATATACGAGAGGGGGGGGGGGGTGAATTTTATACTTTGAAAATTCCTTTGGAACCTTTAAAGTTGGTTATGGATAACTATGTTTTCCTTAGACTAGGAAAATCTAGCTTTAACAAAGTAAAACTAAGAAAACTCACAACACCTCTGATCACCAACTGAAGAATTGGAACCAAGGTTTACAATATAAGAATCTACCTTAAAGCATATAGAATCTTAAACTAATCAGAGTACAAGTGTAAGGAAATACAAGAAGGTTATACTTTCCTTACAATACAATATGCAGCGGAAACAAAGAAGTATAAAAACTACAAGTAACAAACCATAACTCTTTTAACCCAAAGAGAAGGGTATCCAACAACCTTGGATAAAGGTCTCTTGATTTATACTTTCAAGAAAGTCTGTCATACAGACACCGGGATAAGCCCTCGATACGAAGATCAGAATATCTGTCTTGCTATCCCTGCATGCCATCAACTTCAAGGTAGTTGGAACCTATGTCTTCCTCAGCATGGAAGCCCTAAATTTCAAGGTAGTCGGCACCTCTGTCTTACTATCCCTGGAAGTCCTCGAATGTAATCACCAACATCTGAAGTCGCACGAAGCAATCTGAATGAGCAGTTCAATACGCACAAGGCATGAAAAGATTCTATCTCTAGAAATCACCTTAACAGCTTATGTTCTCTAGATCGATAAACTTGTCTTTGAGCTCTTTCAAAAGAACTCCTATTTATAGTCAAATTTACAATGTTCGGATCCCTCTTCCAATGGTCATATTTTCCATGAAATTCGGAGGGACCTATATATGTGTAACTCAACCAACGGTTAATTAGAAACAGAATAGATGACATCGTTTTATAAAAAACTATGTATAACCGAATGCACGAAATTTTTTTGAAACGAAGCATATTTAAGTAAAAAAACTAATCAATATTTCGGACTGTATATAAGTCAGAATTTCAGAGTCTAACCAATATGAAATTCAGATTCTATGTAAAGAAATATTCAGATTCTGTTTTTTCGGAATTCAGAGTCTGGTTCACCAGAGATCAGATTCTGAACTTGTAGTGTTCAGAGTCAAACTACATAAAATTTCAGAGTCGAGCTGCTTAAGAGTTCGGAGTCGAACATCTTCAGAGTTCGGAGTCGAACTACTTAAGAGTTCGGATTCGAACTACTTGAGTGTTCGGAGTCGAACTTCTTCAGAGTTCAGAGTCGAACTACTAAAGATTTCAAAGTCGAACTACTTGAGAGTTCGGAGTCAAAATGCTTCAGAGTTCGGAGTCGAACATCTTCAAAGTTCGGAGTCGAACTACTTAAGAGTTCGGAGTCGAAATCCTGAAAGTTCGGAGTCTAGAATTCGGATTAGAACTACATTATAGATCACATCCATAATTTAGATCCTAAAAAATAGAATTCTCTAAATCTTTTCATTATATGGCTCCGGGATTTTGGATATGAATCCAGTATTTGAATTTAAGAATAATATTGCTATGTATAAGAAAATCTAGGTTATGGTAAATTTCTATAAATAAGTAAATTTTCCTTATGGAGGTAAAAATAATATTTTCGCAAGTATAAGGTGTTTGTGATTTTCAAAACAAGAAGGAATGGAAATGTCATATGGAAAACCTTATTGAGTCAACAATTTTATTCATAGAATTTTGATGTTTGGATGCCTGAGCTGGTTCCAGTTCATGAAATTTTCTTTTCTTCAGTTTAAACATATAGCTTTCTCCAATTTGAACTGCCTTTCCCACAAAATCAACAAATTATTTTCATTTATTGTTAAAATAATAAACCATCATATTCAGTGTGTCATCACATAGCAAAATAATCTTAAAATTCTTGGGCTTTGACATAAATGGAATATTGAAAATTATTAAACAACATACAATGATCATGGGAAAGATTGCTGGATATATTAGGATGTGATACGTGATCATCCCATCTTTTACCTTTTAGATGGTAAAAAAGATGCACTTTACTAGGTTAATGTTACATAGATTAACTAGAAAATCCATCATGATGATATCTATGCTCATTAATGTATCTTTGTCTCCTTTACTTAGTATTAAAACTCCTTTTTTCCATAATGCAATGATTATGAAGTTGGCTGAATTGTTAGGAATATTAGGTTTCTTCACACCCTTAAGGCCTAAGATATAAATTTCCTTAAATTTAGTAAAGGACCCTTCTAAATACCAGATATTATGAGAGTAATATTATCCTTCATCATCATATGTTATCCCAAGAACACATTCAACTTTATTATAAGATAAGTCATGCATTTTCTCATGAATCATGAATTGGAACTTATCCTTTTCTCCTTCCATGAAATACTGAACATGTTGACAGAATTATATAACCATGTCTGCATAAACTATATCTATTTCACTTTTCTTATTCAAAATAAAAATACTTTATCAACCCTGAAAATTTCTGATCTTTCTTATTAAATAATCATACCTAAAAAACAAATCATGATCGACTATCCATTCTCTGAAGATCATCCAATCTTCAAGCTCGATATTCCCAAGCATTGACGTGTGAGAAGGCATCTCTAAAGATATTCTGAACTCTAAGGGAGATGAAGAACAAAAATACATTGGATTTGAAGGGTAGTAGAGATTTCGAGGGAAATACATGGAAACCAATGTAGGACATATAGGGGGTCCCTCCATTATATAGGAGTTGAGATGACGTATGGTATTCCAAGATAGATCTAATGGTTGATATTGATCTAATCTAATCTTATGGTTGATATTGATTTTAATAAGATTTATAGGTTCCAATATGATAAGTATTTAAGGGAAAAAATGAATTTTAGGAAATTTGAATCAATTGATGTTTTTCATGAAACATGATTATAATGCAAAAAATTAAAAATGAAACTAATAATCAATAGGTAATAAAATGTACCTTTCAGATTTATCCCAAGGTATTTTAGTGTTTAATAAGATTTTCCATAGAAAAAATAGTTTTCAAAATGTTTTTATTAGGTATTGATTTGTTCCTGTAACTATTATTACATAAAAACATAATGTTAGACATAGCTATACAAAGAAAATTCATTTAAATTTCATTAGATATAGAAATATTTTGAATAAAAAATTTCATTATAGATAGAAGTAATTATTAAAGAATTGTGTTTGTGATTTACAAAACATAAAGGAATGAAAAAAGTCAGAAGGAAACATTTTCATTAATATATATAAGTGGGGATCTAAAAATATTGGAGTATATACTATAAATATAGGAATAATGAAATAGTTTAAAAATACAATCCCATTAAAACATGTGCTTAAAGGATTACTTAACCTAATAGACTTTTTCCCTATATTGGAAATGAATTGGAACCGTAAATCAATAGATTCAGTTTCGGCCTCCATGATCTCATACAACTCCCCTACCCTAGAAACAATATCAAGCCTAGAAATCCCATCCATATCATGGATCCTCTACTACTCTAGTATAGTTTTCTATGATATTTTTATTGAATGATTAAAGTGAGATACATCTTATAGAATATGGAAAATTTTCAACTGTAAATGAAGAATTTCAACCTTCCCATTCTTCCAACATATCAATGAGTATCCACATCCACCTCATTCTAGGAAGCTTCATTAAATTCCTCATCCCTACATTTTCTTACAGAAGATTAAGAATCAGCTACTACTGCCCATAATTCAAGGTACCCCCTTTATTAAAATAGATAGATGTATACCTTCACCTAGGCATGGAGAGTGGTATAATAAAAACCTTGATTACCAAGGGTGGTGAAAAGAACCAAAGGGGAAAAAGCACATCCATCATCCCTTCCAATTGGGCATCTAAAATTAAGGTCCAAATCTACTTCCACACTTACCACTATATATTATAATAATGTGATTTACACATAGAATGTTGAATCCAGACCATATTGGGAATAGGAATATATTTTGGGACTAAGTCATAGAGTGTGGGAGTCATGATCATGGTCTTCGATCAAGTGTGTAGAAAGCCATCCTTTTTTATGGTTGGCTTAGTTAGAGGAATTTATGAGTAAAATGGGAATGGAACTTTAAATATCTAGGCTGAAGTCACAACAAAAAGATAAATAAAGGCTTATCATTTTATAAATAGATTGTATGAAATCATCAAGAAACCAACAATTATGACCCATGTTGGAAACAATCCTTTCCCAGTTGTTATAATAGAATCATATGTTTACCCAACCCATAATTTAGTGATGAGAAACACCCTCTTCTAACAAGCGGTCTGGGGGAACCGCTAATTCTTTCTCTGAAGTCATATTATGATCACTGCCATTGAGGGAAGTATGGGTAAACAAATTATTAGATGATATGACACAATGTGAAACATGTTTCTAGTTTCTGAATACGTACTCACCTTTTCTAAAACATGACTCCAAAAAAACTAATTATGTATCAAAAAAAACTCAAATTAGTTTCCCTAATTTGTTTGTTTTCTCATTCCATAACAAATGGAATGACCATTGGAATGAAAGTAGTAGGTATCAATTCTAATGGAGTCAACAATTTGACAACCTATATTACATAATGGGTCAAGCCCAGTTGTGAAGGTTATACTAAATCCACAAAATGATCATCCATAATAATATATTTTTTTCTTCTAGTTATACTAAATTGGTCCGTTGTATTTTTTACAAACTAGAATGAGTTACTGGAATGGTTCAAAACATGGATAAATAATACTATAGTACAAACATGAGGATTCATGGAGAGATGGATCTTACAATTTAGAGTGCATGATTTTCCCTTTCCCCTCTCAGGAAGGGTCCCAAAAAGATACCAACCCTGAAGGGATTGAGAATGGAACTTTTGATTGGGTGTAATGTGGTTCCATAGAGATGGTAAATGTTTCCCTAATAAGATCTATTTGACCTTCGGAACCCTCATCACTAGTCTATTGGTTGTCGATCAAGTCATCTCCAATCGATGTACTTCTAGGAGAATACATTGGGGATGGTAGGTGTGTCTGATATCCTATAAATTATATTCATATAAAAAGTAATGTAAATAACATCATCATGATTGGAATATCACCATATCCATTTCAGTAAGATTGAAAGACCATTTTTACCACTACCGCAATTATAATATGAAAATTTTCATCAATAAAAACCTCCTATGTTCCCCAAAATACTATTCACAACATAATAAGAAAATAATGGATACCAACCTTCACACTTTCAATCATTCCATCTAGCTCTTATTGGAAAACCGTGTCCTCGGTAAGATATTTATTGAAAGTGAAACCTGTGGGAGTAGGAACATGAAAAAATCCTTCTAAAATTATCTCTTCTTGGAATATTATTATATATAGATCAGACTCTGAGTTATTTATCGAATAGATCATCCATCATTGAAATATATTAGAAAATAACAGTGCAGTAAAAGCATCAATCATAAATTTTTCACTCATTGAAACCATTATATATAATTATTCTATGAGTAATGAAATTTTTGGTAACCAATTCAAATCCTTACGATTCATTACTGAGGTTCTTATTCTACGAAAATGAACAGTATTTCCAGGTATCATATTGGATTTGAAAATAAATGTAAACTTTGTGGCCTTGTGAACTAATAAGGGTAATTTCTCATTTAGATATGAATGCGTCCATATGTTAGCATAAAATCAGGATAAACCCGTCTATGTATCACTTGGAGGAATGTATATATGGATTTGAGACTCATATAAGGTGAACATAATCCATAACTAGCAAGAAACCATTAGATGATTATCATATTGAACATAAAGAGTGGGAGGAAATTTATATTGAATACAGTAAAATGGAAGGAAAAAAATGAAATTTTTCAAACCATTCATAGAGAAACTCCAATCAATGAATCTATAATGGATTAACTTTTGAATTTATGTTATATAGGCCCAAGCCTCGGGCCTCCCCATCCTTTATCAACAAATGTATGATGGGGAATTATACCTCAGGATTTAAAGGATATGTGGCAATGATGGACCAAGTAGGCTCTGATTTCCCTGCGCCTTTCCATGATTGGACTCACCCAATATACAAAATGAAAAAATTGATTGAAATGAACATTTGGGATTTTACAGATACTTATTTACACATATATGCTCATGTGAGACCCCATACGAACCCATAATACCTGAAAGAAACCTGAAATTCTATGTGGGGATCCTCCCCTAAATTTTTTTTGCAGAAGACTATATTATTTGTAAAACATAGGAATGGATAACACAATGCATTTCCCTCCATCCATATAAGCCACCATCATATATGTGGACACTCTAACACCATCATTTTCCTTCATCAGGAATTGGAATATTCTTAGGTACAAAGGAAGAATTTTGGCCAACTGAATGGTTCTGTCAACATTGGGAATAACCTCCCACCCCTTACTGGTGAATAAACCTTCTCAAAATGTGGGCCAATAGGCTTTCTCCTCACTGAAAGAGTACTTTATGTGGGTAAGGCTTTGGCCTCCTATATTTAGGATCAGAAGATACTTTCTTGATAAAATGTACCAGAAAATTTCAAAATAAGAAATCTTCCCTAGAAATTGGGGCCTTCTCAAAAGACTTTTCATAAAAAAAATCTATAGAAAGATGAGGGGTCCTATTCACATAATCCCATAAGGGATATGGGGAGAATATATCATCGCACATATCTCCTAAAATGGGTTCTCTATAAATCTTATTGACACCCTAGAGACTAATGCTCACTTGTCTATGCTTCAGGTGGAAAATATTTTTATATGGACTCTATCAGATGACTTTTTATAAAATCTATAACATATAATAATATAATTTTTTAGGATATAGATAGCCTCATACATCCTAATCTATTTTGGTTCTGCATGAAATTATAGGCAATATACTACTCCTATAAGGCCCAACCCCAATCCATTTCAAAATTCTTCTAATCTAATGTCTAAGATAGTCAACCACCCAATCATCTGATTTGGGGATGATTTCCACATAATTCATCGGTACATTTGGATATCTAAATCATGTTCACAATGGTTCTCTCCAAAATCTATAGGTATGAATTTAAGAATATACCCATATGAGAGTTTCTTCTTAATAATGATATTACCTATATAAAATATTTTGGTAAAAATGGTATTATATATCACTATAATCCAATATAAAAGAAAAAACTAATAGATGCGTTGGAAGGATATGATCATAATTGGTAGGATCAAACCTATAGAGTGGTAGGAAGTCAGAGAGAGAGAGGGCATTCCATAAGTTTTATTCCCATTAGGTCTATCAGATATATTTTTGTTTACTTGATATCATGTCAATAGTTATCATATACACTTCCAATAATGGTGTTTTGATGATCCATTACTATTTTAGAATCTTTATTTGAACGATTATGATATCTTTAAGACATATTTATGAAAATAATGATCACATTTTAGATTATTAGAAAAAATACTATCAAAATTGGTGCATAATTATAACAACATCATGAAAATCAAATGAAACATGAAGGGATTCATGATCACATGACTTAATAAAGGTCCCATGATCTAGATAACCCATAGAGACATAATAATTCACATGACCTATAGAGTTTCTCATAATCACTTAATTTATTATGAGACTCTCTATCTCATGAACCTTAGATGGTCATGTGAACCACATAATTATCGAGATATCATGTGACCAAATTAATGAATCTTGTGAATCCCACAAGTTATCTATATGATAAAGGAACTTGGAAAAGTATAATGAAAATTATTGAGAGTTTATTTGGGAATCATTCGAATAATAGAAGGTAAAAAATGTTCATACAATCAATTTGTGTGAAATAGTCATGCAATTTGTTCCTGTAGATAGGTCTCGTGAAATGGATATTATGATGAGGTATTGAGAAGGATTCACATGATAGAATAAATGAAGAGTGATTTGTAATTAAGTTTCCATGGTGAAAGGATCATTCCCTCACCTCTCTATTTATAAGATACTGAGTGGAACACCAAAGGTCACCTGGAAGACCAAATGTCACCAGAGACACTAATTTGTGGAATCTCCAAGGACATTGGTGAGCATTTACATTACTCATAACCGAGTAAATATCCATATATATGTTTCTCATAGGGGGTGGAATTTATTGATGCCTACCACATAAGGATCTAGAAATATATAATTTAATAAATAATTGAAGCATTGGTATTACTTTATCCACAAAATGACAGAAGCGATGGTGGCCATGTCATATAGGATTGCATAATAATTAGAATGAAACATGATCCCATAAACTTCTAAAGTTCATGAAAATGGATCATGAATTGTTCATGGTCTTTTTATGATCACATAATTCCCATTGAAATGGCCTCATATTCAAGAAAAATAATCCTAAAAGATTATGATGATTAGGAAAAGCCTTCTAGATGATTTATTCTGATCATGTGACTTTTCAATTAACAGATTCCAGAATATCATCCAAATCAACTTTTAAAATGGTTGTGAAAAAATGTGGAAGCCTAATGTGATGGAGATTTATGATTATATTCATTCTAACTACTCATGTGATTCACAAAGCACCAAAGAGTCCTTGATGTAATGGTCACCTTGTCACAGAATAGAATATTTTCATGCCATATTCATTAATTAAATGACCAAAAAACACATCCATTCAAACATGTGATGC
This sequence comes from Viscum album, assembly GCA_963277665.1. Lineage (NCBI taxonomy): Eukaryota > Viridiplantae > Streptophyta > Magnoliopsida > Santalales > Viscaceae > Viscum > Viscum album. The sequence goes on along the minus strand of OY728165.1, from coordinate 1,771,847,469 downwards.
CTAAGTGGCTCCATAGACGTGATTATGGATTTTCTAGGGAAATTATCTTAGGTAATTTTGAGATCTATTACTAATCAAATGATGCATCATGGACAACCAGTGTGATTGTCTGCTGAAACCCCCACCTGACATCATGAGACACCCTATCCTTGTAAAATAAATAAGGAAATAAAATGTAAAAATATGGTTGCTTCTCATAAAGGAATTATACATTGATCTTAATGTGAATAATTTATGTGCCTCATGTTATCACCATCAGTCAAGATAAGGCCCTTCGAAAAACAAAATCGGTCAAACGACGGCCCCTGATAGGATTTCTTAGTCTCATGAAGGACACCAGGCATGTTGTCATCAATTATATATAAGATTTCTATGAAATTCATGTTCTCAAAATCACTCTAACACATATTGGGACGACCTTCTGATGTCTATTTTATATTTCAACAAGATTAGGTGATATAAATTTTATATTCTAGGTTAGAGTGAATATTGAGGTGGTTGGCTGTTCATATGGTTTCTGAATATCAGGTGATGCCTCAAACAACCTGGACCAAGATCATGTGACTGTCATGATGCAAAACTCCCTCAAATGACTCTAACTAATATTTTATAGATACCAAAAACACAATATGAAGTATGAATAGGGTGGGGAGGCCAAGAAATTCCTCTTCCCCGACACAAATACTCTCAAAAACATGATTACAACTCAAACACAGGAGTGAAAGATATGACTTATCATATAAAAAGAAATATGATCACATGGATCATTGAACATGCATAATCTATGTAATGAATAAAGAGATAACATGACATGCAGATGTTTTTAACATCATCAAAATATAGATCACATGAAGGACATCCAGTAGGATAAATAAGTAATGAAATGTATTCCCCACATGTCAACTGGGTCAAGTGAATCATACATAAGGTAATTGCTGAGAAAACATTAGGGACATGGAAAATAATGATTAAAAAGGAAACAAATAAGTAGAATAATTATTTGAATATATATACACAAATCTCTAAGAACATCGCATAGCCTACCGAAATCTGGTGACATTACCAGGTTATGTGTCCCAATTCATATGTCACTATCCAAGACTGCCATTTTGATCATGTGATGTACTTATTACACATCAACCAAGTCTTTCATAGTAATCTTTACATGTTAGCTAGGTCATGTTGCACCCCCCAGGCATGCCACCCAAGACTTGTGACACTCTTTCTGTATTTTAAAAATTTCATGGAATGCCCTCCATACATGGAAATAATACCTGGATATGCCCTCTATGCTTGTCAAGAATGCCATGAAACATCCTTAGGTCTTGTTATCCAAATTAGGAAATTACCAATGGGAATGTCATTCATATCATGTGATGCCCTACAGACATGTCAATATATTTTTGCGACACTCTCCAAGAATGAAATCCAAATCAAGGGATGCACTAAGAGTTTGTCATCTAAACCATGAAACTCCCCCCAGACATGTCATGAAATTCATGAGAAAAGAACGATGAATTTTCACTCATGTCTTGAGAAGTACTCGAGGCCAGTCAACTAGATCACGTGACATCCTCGAGACATGTATGAATTGATCACGCAATATCTTCCTATACATGACATCAAAATCACGTGACATCCCTATGAAAAGTCAACTTCATCATAAGATTTTTTTCATACATGTCCAAATGGAATCTTGGACGTGTCCAGACATCCTCAAACACATCTTACAAACACCCCATACATGTCAGACAAACATCATGATATGTTAGGATGATATATTAGGACATGATAACCTTTTACAATGTATGCACATTAGAATATCCCTAAATGAATTGTGAGAAATCTCATTATATTCCCAATATTATATATAGGAATCCTTTTTAAGGACCAAGATCCAATAGAAATCCATGTTGATGTTAGTCCCCCCCATGTATCTGAATATGAAACACATGGGACCCAAACTGTCCTATCAGTTCATCTCCATATCTCATTCATTATTTGGTTGAAAAACCATCTCAAATATGATATCTTAGATTCCTTTTATACAGTGGACATTTATAACACATTAATATTGTGTAAGAACCATATTAAACGCCACAATAGGGCCTCCCTATTTCATATTTCTTTCATCTATATCCAATAAGACTAATCATAGATTTTCCCTTGTTTCTCACACTGAGCATGGATCCCCTAGGATTATAGATTTAAAATGTCTATATCATTTTCACTATAAATATCCCATGTCTATGAAAAAATCATTGTATAATCTCTTATCAATGGAAGGATATTACTGCCCTTATAAAATAGAATCTACCTCAGGTAAATTCCCAATTTAACAATTGAACTATGATACCTCTTATTTTGGCTATAAACAAGTTACATAGGATGCCTTCCTAAGGCTCAATATCCCACCACAGTGCCTACGTTCCATCATATATATCATTTCCACATGAAATTAAACTCCATGTCCAAAATGGACTTTTTGGGTTTTGATTGGATTCATAAAATAGAAATGTGTGATGCCTCATTATGGTTCAATGACATTCACATAATATCTATCACCTCCCTAGAAGTTAGTAAAATCTAATGTTCCTAGTTATATGGATTCAAAATATTAGAATCTACCAATTTATAATAAATGATATGAAATGAATGAAGAACCTCAAAAATATATATGGTCTCATTAATAAAACCCCCTTTACAAATGTAAGGATTCAAAACATGACAATTTTGTTGGCAAAACTAGCCCCGTATCAGGATTAAGAAGAGATTATTTAACATATCATCAATCTATTATAGAGTCCCAAAATATGAAAAATAATTTTCACTAAAACGATGCGAAGAGCTTGACCTACCATCTTCTCAGCTAATGTGAGTTCCTAAGCACTGTTGGGTTTGATACCATAAACAACAACTTTATTTTGTAATGTATGTTGGTACTATGTTTTCTAGGTGGAAACTAGTAAGAGTATCTATTAATGAGAAATGTGTTGAATCTGATAAAAAATGATTGTATAGAAATTAAACCCCCCAATATCAACCATTTAGTGAAACCATGTGTGAATATTTTATTAGAGATATAATAACATCAACACTATAAGGGTTATATTCCAAATAATAGGCCACCGTTTTAAGATAATAGAAATAATAAAATTTATTTATCCAAATTTTTAATTTCAAAAAAATAAATTTATTCATTTATATATTGGTCTTAAAATCCATCATATAAGAATAAAAAATACCCATAAACAAATATCACTATCAACATAAAACATGTCAGTATATAATGTTTACTAGTAACATGTAAAAACATTCATCTTACCAAAAATAGAATACTTCGTATGAAAATATAATTTTCCATGATATAGATAATATTATCCCATATAGTGCCCACCATCTCACATGGGATCAAATGATAACACCAAAGAAAATGTGACATGGTTTATGTAAGATACCAATGATGATATCTAGAAGATTATATAAAGAGACATTGCACATCATCATGTCAAGGTATGATATATTTAGAAAAATTTAAAACTAATTTTCATTGGATTATTAGATACATCACTGAACAATGTAAAATTAAAATTTAAATACCCATGGTGATTACGTAGAATTTTTCTATTAGATCCAATTTTCATGAATTACACAAAAGTATGTTTATGAGAGATATATAATGAGATAAAGGAAAAGGGTGACAAGGAGAAAAATGGAGTGTAGGTAGACATGGGAAATGTTTAATGAGAAATTACTTTTTAAATATCTATTTGATAATAAATGGACCAAATTTTTAGTTGAAAAACAATTTTTTTGGGATTATATTGGGGTATTTATGGTTACTCAACAAAACATCACTATACCACCAGAACATTGGTAACTGACCACTAAACTCTAGTGGTAGAGATAGTGGTTGTAAAGACAATTTATCCTATTATTACAGTAATATTTATCCACTATAACACTCGATATGCTTGTTAATAACCACTTAAACGTTATTTATCCTTTTTTCATGATTTTACATCCAATTTTTGGTGACCAATTTCATAAAACATTAAAAAATTCCCATAACTAATCAATTCATAAATATAAGGTCAAAATATTAATTAAAATTTTCTGTCCAATACACCACCTCCAATTATACATATAGATATTGAAATCATTATAAAATTTATAGAGGGGATCAATGTAATAGCGAGAGGTGAAACAAGATAGGAATCTTAATGAATTATTTTTTTCTTCGAAATTACTTAATCAAAATATTCAACCATTCAAGGTTTATGTTGGACCACCAGTATCCGAGAAATTATATTGAATAATAAATCATAACATTTTGTCTCTACACAAAACAGATGTGTATATGTTGTATGATTAAATATATTAATGATGGTGGTAATTTTAATGAAGGATATGGTATTGATTTGGGGAATTTATTATTTTTTAATAAAAAATATTATAATGATACCCTAAAATATGATAAATATCATGATCAATTAGACTTAAATAAATAATTTTCATTCATAATTTCGTATATATTTTACTTCATTGATCTATTTTAAGTTGAAAAATAAATAGTTAAAGATGAATCATTTAAGGAAAGTGGATTAAATATTTTTAGAAAAAAACAAAGAAATAAAATTGTAGAAATATTTCTATCACAAATATGCAGATACATTGTTAATAATATCACCATTGTAGAAACATGTATGTATGGGTTTTGAAAAAATAGTGGTTATAGTGAACTATTTTTGGGTGTAATAAAATATCTAAAGGAAAAAAAGAAATAAAATAAAACAAATTGAACAAGGAAGTTGGTGTATATTATATTACTATATATGTGTATCATCACAATCCTTAGAATGTTTTTAATAAGTGGGGGGTTTAATGGCATGTTATCAGTGTGAGAGAATTATAAATACTATGATAATATGTTTTCAGAATAAAAAACAATACTTTCAATATTTTAAATTGTTAATAAGACTAAAGAATATAGTTTAAATAAATATAACCAATAAAATTGTGTATTAAATAGGTGACATGGGAAAAATTAGAGTGTGAAAATCATATAAATTTAAAAATAATAATTATTTTACCATAATGGTTTTTATAATTATGTTGTACTCTCATACATGTAGGAAATTTAATCTCAAGGGGGATAAGAAGTTATTACATTAAATTTTTTACTGTAAATCATATCCATATGTATGTTAATATATTTAAATCCACATTTAGTTATAAAACTTTTACTTTAATCACTATAACTGTTGTACCTTGGGATGAAAAGGCATATCATTACAATTTTTTATCTAATTATTTGATTGATTAGGTTTGAAGTGAAATCAATTCAACCTCTCTTATGGATAAATATTAATTTTGGAGAAATAAATTGGTTTTTTTATAAATGAACATTAAGTATCATTATGGTGAAGAATTTATATAACAATTATTATTTTTCGTTCATTACATGTCAATATCTAAAATTATACATTGAATAAACTTTTTGGTTATATTCAAAATACACATTGATTATTATAGAAAAAATAAACATCATCTAATCTATAAAACATTTTCATTTCCTTATTAGAGATTGAGATATAAGAATGAATCATACAAAGTTCGATGCTAGTTCACTTTTCCAATGATTGTGTCGGGCCTATGATTTTAAACCCATTTTATGTAATTGGTTGTGATTTTAGGTGAATTGTTAATGATGTTATAGGTTTCTAATAGAGATATTCAATTAATATTGTAGAAAAATAATATAAAATGATTTAGAGGATATGAAATAGTTAGGATAAGATGAATAATTTCAATAAATGTTGGATTTATTAGGTCTTAAATAGATTCTTAAATTGTTAGAGTAGTGGATGGGAATAAGAAACTAAAATTTCTACTTGTTTTTGCTTAATTAATATAAGGGTTCTTTGAATAATTTTATTGCATTTTCATGGGAGTATTAAATATAATTTACTGTTGATTTATTATAGGTAATGTGGTTGATATTAATATATCAATTTCATATAAAAATATAATTTCTAAGATAATTAAAAGAGATATTTTATATTTTTCATGATAAACTATTTATTAGACATAATATAATTTAATTGTGCTACTTTAGTTATATTATCTACTAATAAATACTATAATATTCATATATATATAGTTAACTAGAATCTCAAGCAAGTCATGACAAAAAACATATACTTTATCTATTATTAATGATTTATTTGGAATTTTAATGAAGAAATTGATCTCAAATTTTAATTTAAGATTAAGATACACCTTGATATGGGTGAGAAAATTATATCTTCAACAAATGAAATAAAAAATTTGATAAAAATATATCAAAACTTTGTAATTATATTAAGAAAAAATTCAGAGAATTATTGAACAATACATTCTGCCCCATCATGGATTCATTAATAATTATCATTATCAATGGAATAACTATATACAAACGCTCTCTCTAGATGTTATGATGAATATAATTTAAAGGGATTGTTTAAAATAATATGTAACATACATTGTATCTAATGTTTTAAAAATTAAAATTTTTAATTCATGGTGTGAAATTTTTATACCACATCATTAGAGATATTGGTATTAGAGTAAATCCTAAAAACATTTATGTAGTAGATTATTGGGTGGTAGTAATTTTTTTTTTGGATTTTTTTTATTTTTCAGACAATATTAATGATTTATGTACGATTTTAATTTTTCTATGAATCTTCGGTGATGAAAAATGATATGTTATAATTGAGATTCATAATATAAAATGTGATTTAGAAATTCAAAATGAAACTTAACATTCTTATCAATAATATATTTATTAGACCTATGAAGAAGTGTTTGATATAATTCATTTTATTAAGAATAAAATTTGGCTGTATATTAATGTCATAATAAACAGTGACTTATTATTGGTATTAACAACTTAACTTACATAAAAAATCATCTAAACCATAAAATATAATAAATTAGGGTCCATGAATTAAAATGTAGATTTTATAATATGTTAAAGGCAAATAATTTGGCCTATACAAATAATAAAATATTAAAATAAAACTCATTTCATAGACATTATAATATGTGGGAAATGATAATGGTAGTATATATTGACATTTTATTTTTAACCTATTTTTAACACCCATGTTGGTATATTACTTAATGCAGATTCTGATTATAAAAAAGAAGAATGAAACTGATAAATTAAATAAAAATATATATACAAAATTATCTATTTATATACTAAGAAAAACCATGGTGCTCCAATAGATGATGGGTAAAAAAAATTACTAAATGGTTATAACATTCATTATTTTACAATGAGTTAATTTTTTATAATAATTTTAAAATGATTGCATATAGATTTTGGAAATTATATATTTAAGGGTTAATTTTTTAATGGTGGTTATAGGGTTCCAAATTAATTTCACACTTCAGTAGTTAGGCTTCTCTTATAAATCATTTTAGGGGTCTGGTCATTCTGAAAATATTTCTTACCCAAGAATGAAAATTTTCTATCATGATTTAAAAAAATTAGAGATTCCAAGAATATATTTGATATTACCATGCATTATAACATGTTAATGTAGAACACCAAAAACTATGTGGAATATTATAACTTTAATATATTCTCTTAAAGAAATGGTAAATCCTAAACATATTTTTCTTCAACTTTTTATCAAATTTTTTGTTGGAAATAATATATCATGATTAGTAAATAATCAACATATAAAAAATTCTTACCCAATAGAAATTAAATATAACACATCAGTGTAAGACATGTAATTTTTAAAAAAATATATAATCGAAGACAAATAAGTATTATGTAGGATCTATTTTCAATGGTTATTAATTTACTGTAGCATAGATTGAAAAATTAATTTGTTTCTAAGTATGTTTAAAAATAATGTATCATATATAAATAATTTTCAAATTTATCACACAATATTTATTTTATAAGATTATATTTGGGAATATATCCATTATATTAGAGGTTATTTATCAGATCACTGGTTTTATATGTAATTATAGAAACTTATAAAATCATTATGTAGGAGATTTTAAACTTATATGGGTATTTTTTTAATCAACACCTTAATAAAAAATAGTTCCCCTTAACAATTATTTGATATAAAATTAAATAACATATTATTCCGAATATAATACACTAGAGGTGTTTATGGTTGTGTGAATTTGGGTCTGTTTTGAGTTACCCAAACTCTATGAACTTTTCAAAAAATAAGTAGTTAAAGGAAAAACCTTATAAAGAGGGGATTATGTTTTTATCACTTTCACTGTTTATTTAATCAATAGATCATAAAATAATCATATTCATCAAATAATATCCTCTTTTTAACTCAATTCGATGATCCAAAAAATAATTATTGAGGAATGTGACTTGGATTCTTATCCCATTTTTGTAAAATACACAAATTGTTTTTCATTTTTAATGTCAAATATTTTTAATATATTATCTAAGTTGAGAAAAAATATTTTTATTTGGTATATGGAAAATTAATTTAATTTTTATGTGATTCATTTTGATTTGAATTGTGAATTTATGTTAAAATTAATAGTATAATCCAAAATCATGAAACATTAATTTTTTTTGTGTAAATATGCATTGATTAAAAATAAAAGTAAACCAATAGACCATGAATTACATAAAAATACACATTATAAATGTGGATTTAAGGGAAAATATTTACTATAGTTTTTTAAATCACATTTTTAATAATCTATAATTCTAATTCAAACCTTTCACAACATTTAAGTAATATAAAATTCATGATGCAAAATTTAGATTATTTTATTTATGTTGGGTTTTATTGGGAAACATTTTCTTGATTACTCTTTTTATATTTTCATAACTATTTTTTATTGATTATAGATAAAAATATTTTCATTTCATTATTATATATTAATATTAGTGAAGATAAGAGTATTTTATAGAAATCAATATTTCTCGATGGGGGACTTGAATGTTCATGTTATGGGGTTTGGAAAAATAAATTTAATTTCCTTGGATAAATTTATATATATTGTAAGAAAACGGTTTTCTATATATAGGAATCTAAGAAACATTTTTTTACCATTTAAATTTGAGATAATAGTTATTTTGGTTTTGGATTGTGATTTAAAAAACAAGGAATGAAATAAAATAGGGATTTGAAAATTTTTTATGAGAAAAGAGATTGGGTCAAGGTTATATCCCCTATTATAATTCAATAATAGTTATAAAATGTTTTAACAGATCGACTTGTTAATTAATTAATTAAGGACACCTATATTGGTTTATCTAAAATCCAAAATATGAATGATATTGTGAGGATCAACCTAATAACATTTATTCCTTGGTCAAGCTTCCTTAATATGTTCATGAAATGTAAACAAGACACTTCTAAATTTCATAATAATACCATAACTGTGTTTTGGTATCACTCTTACTCCCAAAAATTCATTCACTTCCCTCAAATACATGACAACCATTTATATAAACTCACAACATAATGCAAAATGATCATCGGAGATAAGATACATAGGAGGAAAGAGAATATTGATTAATAATCGAAGAAATAATATTTATCATGTTCGAAAGCCAAAACATAATTTCATTAAAATTATTAAGTAGTATCTATCAATTGAATCAATTAATATATAAATAGATATTATTTATTAAAATGTGAGGAAAAAATATTTATATGTGATATGATAACCCTCTATAATAACTCAATAATTACCCCTCTTTTCAAGTGATAATAAAATGAATTGGAGAGAGGATCGTATTATATTTTCAAAAAATAGAAAATAAAACTAAGAGTAAAAACAAAGGATATTTCATTAATAGTGATCATTATATAGATAAGTCTAAACTCTCCCTATCCTAAAATTTACATTATCTTAATAAATAGTCATGTCCTCCTCCACATTTTACTAGTTAATCAATTAATATATTCTCATTTCTAATCATAAATATAGTCCCCTTCAACCCAAATATATCCTTTATTCATCATGATCATTATATCTTTACGAATTTGATGGATTTATCTTTAATTTTGAGATTAATTATTTTTCATATGTTAGATTACATGGATTACTCTTATTTATTAAATTTTTTCTGACATGAAATCCAAATGCATCAACTTGAATAATAGTGGATTTTACACATTTAATGTTTTGACTCTTATGCTGTGCTTGATGCCTTTTATTTACATTTACATAGTTCTATGAGTGATATATTTACCATTCAGTAGACTTTGGAATACTTGTTAGACCTTTACATTGAATGTTAAACAACCCCTCCACCCTTTCATATGCTTTTCCTTCAATCCATCCTTGTGGTTTCATGAGTATAGGTAGAGTTGATTGAGATTCTTGGTAGCTTTATTTTCACACATTTAGTTAGATATATTTTTGAAGTCGATCTATTAATTATGGTCGATCTAATAATTTTCCAAATTTCTAGGAATAGTTACTGAAATTCACATATTATGGTATATCATCCTACATTAGGCCAGAAAATAGACCACTTGATAGGTTCAATGTGCTGTCATGTGAGGGCCTCTCTTGCTGAATATTATTTCATAAGTCTAATTTTCTGTAGCAATTACATTATTTTCAAATTAGAACATACCCTTATTGATTTATTTAAAATAAAATCCAACCACATGAAAAATTTATAAACAAATCCATGAGTTAATTTTGGATTTATTATTATATATCTCTAGGTAAAAAAATAAAATAATAATTTATAATCCATTTTCAAACTAATTAGAAAAAATAACTTATATTTTTTATATGTGAAAATTACCTCCCAAATGAAAAAAATAGTTCGAATAAATAAAAACAATTCATGAAAATATATCCGTTTAAAGGATTATATGTTCTCTAAAATTAAAATCATTAACATAGGAAAAGTGAATTTCAAAAAGATTTCCATCACAAAATTCAAATATATAGTCAATGCAGGACCCTTTTCATTACCATGTTACTCATTCTTATAATTCCTGCTTAAGGATATTAATTCCCTTTTCATCCGTAATCACATTCAACTAATTCTCTCTTCATTTATACTCACATGAAAAATAATACTAGCCATTCCAAGAAACATTAATCAATGGTCAATAATGACTTTTGATAATGTTTTTTTCATTTCATGTTTATACATGTTTTAACACAATCTTGATGAATTCATTCATATCAAATCAATGAGTGAAGTAATTTTTCAAATAAAGATAGATTATCTCGTGTTTTTCTATATCTTTATGGTTTTTAATATTTTAATGTTATCCATTGATGCTGAATAGGGAGGCTTGGATTCCAATTGAAGCTCAATATAAGAATTTTAGTTTCCTTTGATAATGGATTACCACTAAACTTCTTCTTCCAAAGACTCATCTTTTTTTTCTTGAACTCTCTATGGGATACCCATAATTTTTATCTAATCAATAGTAGATTTTTTTTAATATTTATTAATTGGAATGTTTCACAATATTTTTATATTTTTTTATCCTTTAAATGGTTTAAAGAAACATCAAAGTTTCATGATTATATGTGACATCAAACCTAAACTATATTATTACCTATCCTAATTATTTTTTCAAGGTCCTCTAATACATAGATTCAGTTCCAATTTTAAAATATATATTACTATAAAGAACCTTTACAATAGACTATGTAGAAAATTTAATTCTATAATTAGAATAAATTGTACTCCCAACTCATATTTAACTTTATGGTAAGTCCATCCCCTTTAGAACTTCAGAAACCTCATATATTTATTCCCCATTCCTTTTTTAATATAATTTTTTCACATATTTTAGATATGGAATATTTTTTCAGAGTCATATTTTTTATGGATTAAGAGGAACTTTTCTCTTCAAACCAATGATATATTTTCGTGGACAGCCATGGATGTAATCAGGATCATTTTAAAAATAATACGATCATGATTTTTCTTCCGAAAATGCTCTAAAAGTGTATCATAATATTCTTTTATAAATTCAAATTGGTTATACCAAAAATAATTTTCCTTATCATTTTGTATCTTCCCTACACTCAATATCCACATAGATTATGTAGAATATATTCAAGAAATATGTATCGGAATATTAGTAATGTATTGTGGCTTCCTAAAAAATTCATTTATGGATACTAAAGAAAGTAAATACTAAAAGTCACGGTAAGCTTAAAAATAATATTCAGAAGGAAATTTGATTAGAATAAAAAAATAATCACAATAAATTTAGAATATGTCCCTTGAAAACTACATTTTTTCACTAGATTACTCATCAAGTTTTGGTTATTACAACGTTTTATGGTTCTTTCTAGAAATAGGTAATTTTAAATAATATTTAAAAGTTAGTTTAGATTCCTCATGAGTAAGTGTTAAAGATATAAATAGTATTTCGTGGCCTAAGTTTCAAAAATTAATGTGCTTTATGAATATACTCCGCATAGAATTTAAAAATAATTCCAAATTAGATTTTATTTAACATTGGTTAATTTGTTAAATCAATTTATGAACATTTTAATGGGTTTAAATTTTTTATGGGTATTCATGTTAAACTCAGAATTTTCAAAAACATATTAAAAATGAAATCTATAACCACTTAAAAGTTTAAAAAGGAGCCAAAATTTTAAAAATTGAAATTAATGAATGAAATAAACTACATGGTTACCTCACCCAAACATAATTATAAAGTGACCCCAATGATTTCAATTTGATTTATCAAGCAATAATTTTTAAACTAAAATCAAAACCACAATCAATTGTTAAACAGATGAACAACCTGCTGGGTGTTCATTGTTAAATAGGTTATAGGAGTGTGATCTTCTCCACTTGTAACGCCCCGACCCCAGTTACCATGATTTATTGAATTGTTACATAACATTGTCATGATCACAAAAGATCAAGTCTCGAAAGATCGATTAGATTAGTAGCCTTGGAAACACTAGATACATTCATAAAGTCTACATTACATCATAAAATAACAACTACAACAACATAGTCTTCATATTCCACACTCATATCCCCTCATAATATCCCTATAGGTCATTCATAAAATAATTCTTCACATCATGGGAAAAATAAAACATAGAAAGAGGTGAGCTCTGATGCCCAGTAAGGATAACAATATAGCAGAAACTTTCTTAAATAAGCATAAACATTTAAGGCAATGTATAACTAAAAGAAAAGCCTTATAAACATGAACTTCAGCATAATATGGCAGAAATAAAATAAATTAATGCAATTTAATTATTCAAATAGATATTATAATAATCGAATAATCACATGAAATATCAATAACCACCTTCGTAATGATGGAAGTCATAATGCCAGACTATCATTATAACGACCCATACTTTACATACATTGTTAATACATCGAAATTGAAGCACACTTATTCCAACATATGACAAAACCACAAAGGACCGTATAGGTATAGTGTCTTTAGAAACTGAGAAACATAAACAACTGGTTCATAAATCTTCTATAGTGTCTCCCATTTATTTCATCATATCTAGGGTCCCTTTTAGCATATTCTACTTAATATCCATCTTCCTGACCTGGGAAAAGAAAACATAAAAGGGTGAGCTCAAATGCTCAGCAAGGGAAAATAAAGGAAATAAAAATCATATCATATCTTTATGAAAATCAAAACCTGCAAAAGAGATCATAATATCGTAACATGGAATAAATCATAGAAGTGAAAATGAGATCCCCATAATCATAACATAAAACTTGAAACTTTGTGGCATGCACACATAATCATGGAAAATCATTTCTTGTTAGTCATGACTTATTGCCAAGACTATCTTAGTGGACAAAGTCCCTTTCTGAACCGAGTTCACTCCTCGTTTCAGTCCTGTAACACTGAACCGAAATAACCTTCTGTTCCAGCCATGTCTATCTCATGAGATATAAAATCTTTACCCAATGCATTGGAGGGAGATATAGGTCCCACCCATCTTATAATGAATCCTTTCTTATGTGTGCCACATAATCATAAAACATACATCATCGCATAACACATGTAACAAAAATGGGATTCTTGAAACATCATGACATCATAAATCAATTCATATAAGATAAAGGAATTCATAAAAATGTATCCATCACAACATAATCAAATCCATGTAATAATAGGGATAAAAACAGAACCCTTTTATTATCTTAGATGGAAAATAATTTTGATAAAATACTTGAACTCCATTCTTGAGGAAAATATCCTTTCTTCTTCAAAAACATTTTTCCTTCCATAACATGTCATACGACTTTAAAATAAAAGAAGTTGATTAAAAATAGACTTGAAAACTTGTAAAGGAATCTTCTTGGAAATAATGTTTTAAAAATCCATTCATGCCGTATAAGTTAAAAAAAACATTCTTCTTGTACTTTTGTCGAAAAAGTCAATAAGTACCTCGTACGAAAAACGACAAAATATTCTTTTCATACATATTACTAAAAACTCACCGAAGGGTAAAAATGGATTTAAACAATTGTAGGTGGATGGAAATAATATTACATATTGATGAAACATGGATGTGGATGATAAAATACACCCCAGTAATTACCAAAGTAAAAACAATCTCGGATAAAAGTGAGATTGTGATATTTCCCTTACCTTAGGTCCGATTTGCTTTGTACGTGTCCGAAGCTTCTGTATAATGGTTTAAATAATGTTATTGACTTATTCCAGAATCATACATGTTGATATGATATCATATATGGTCATATTATTAGCTTCTTGTTAGTAATATTTCATTGTTACTTGTTACTCGGGTCTTTATAACTTTTTGTTCTTATGCGTGTTTTGTCGAATAAATTCTTATTCTTATCTTTAGGTTATAGATAATTCATTTACAGAATGGTATTAGTGTAGTATATAACATATTCATCCATTCAATTCATTTATATATTCATTATGAAATGAAGATCATGTAGAACGAGTCGCATCACATCGTGGAGACGGTATTCCGTACGTACGCACGAGTGATGATATCGTTCCTATGATCGTGGAATTGTATTGGAGTATATATATATATTATTTCAGTATCAATATTAATTCATAATAATCATATATAGTTACTTATAACACCATTATAACCATCCTTGTAAGGTGATGGTGGAAAAATAGATTACACCACGGCGTGGAGACGGTATTCCGTACGTACGCACGCGCGGTGATTTCATTTTTCCGTAGGATGGATAGAAGGTGAATTAGGGTTGTTTCATATTTATAATAACATATCAGTATGTAAGTAATACTGATGTTATTACTTTATCATGAAACAACTAAAGAAGAAGAAGTTGAAGAAGAAAGAAATTGAAAAGATCGGTAATGGATATTACCTTTTCTTTGGAACGCCTCTTTGAATCCTCCACTTAAGGAACTAAGATTGGTCTTTAGAGAAGACCAGGACCTCTAGGATTATTCTAGGGAAGTGGAGAGGAGAAAATGGCAGGGGTTGGCCGAGCTTGAGTGCTCAAATTGGTTTGAGGATGAGGGGGAGGAGGTGCCCTTTTATAAGGGAGGAGAGGGGCACCTTAGGAATATCTCAATATATTATTTTATATTAAAGTCAAAATCGGTTTATAATGGTTCCAAAGGGTCTTATTTAAAAGCTAAAGTGGGGATGGGTCGAAATCCTATCAACCAATAGAATTTAGACAAGTTTAGGATATTATTTTAACCTTATCAATTAGATTTAACTCCAAGTTAAATAATTTAACTTTTACCGTGTCTTTTTGTTTTCTTTCACTATATGGTTAATACACTTACTATAACATGCCAAACGAACCCCAAATTGTTTATTATTAATATATACATCCTTATCTATGTCATTTGGCCGAACCTTAGATTTTTAGGAATAAAATAACAATTAATAATATAATATTTGATTTAAAAACTATTTTGTGTCAATTTTGACACTATTTGATATATGATTTTTGTAAAAGTCATAACAGAATTATATGTTCGAACCAAGTTGATTAAATCAACAATAATATATCATAGTAACCTATAAAATTAGTGGAATTCATAAAAAGTCTTAAATTACATTTATTTTGGTATTTATATCATCAATTTTGTCAATATTTCATTAATAAGATAATTACTGCATCATCTTTGTGTTATAAATAAATTAAATTATTTGATGTATAAAAATTATAAATAAAATATCATAATGTATGAAATCTTTTTAGCTTTCTAATGAATATTTACAATTGAATTTATCTTATGTATAACCCCATATTAAAAATGATTTACTTATTAAACTTTGATTTTAACTATTTTAACCCTTCTTTAAATAAATTAATAATAAATGTCCTAATCTAATCCAAGTGGGCCTAAATGGTCATATTTTATTCCTAAGTTTGTTTTTGGTAGAACTACACTTGTCCAATAGAATTAGGACATGTGTTAGGGTAATATTGATATCATATTTACCCTTAGTTACCCTATTTACTATTAACCGCGGTAAAAATAGTAAAAAGTTACTATTCACCAAAAAAATTATTTTCATCTCATTGAACCACATTTTAGTCCTTGATATTAACCGTGTCTCTCGGATTTTCGAAATTCCATTCACAGAAGCGGTAAAATTAAGTTTTATGCAAAATTCGGTTTTTAACCTACCACTTAGTGGTTTCACTATTCATCAAAAATTGAATGTTTTCAGAAAAATACCAAAATTTCACCCTAGGCTAATTTCGATATTCTGAGTCCAAAAATGAAGTCCATTTTGAAAAATAAAATTTATAAAATTTAAAAAAGTGGTTATTACTATTCATAACGGCTAGCATATTGTTGTTTAGTAAAACTCGGTATTGCGTACGACGCAAGCTATCGAGGAAGGTCGCGATTGCGTGTAAAGCAAGCCAAGCAAGTGTTGTGTAGAAAAAGATCCCTTTGATGATTTATATATCATAAAAGTCTCGGGTGTTACATTCTACCCCCCTTAAAAAGAATTTCGCCCTCGAAATTCGTCACTTTGTAACAAACAGATGAGGATACTTCTCCCTCATCATATCCTCAAGCTCCCATGTAGCTTCTTCAAGTTGGTGGTTCCTCCATAAAACTTTCACCAAGCGAGTGGTCTTGTTTCGTAGGACTTTTTCGCTACGATCCAGAATCTCTATCGGCTGTTCTTCATAAGAAAGATCTTGCTCCAGCGGTACAACTTCTGAGCTGAGTACATGTGAAGGATCTGGTATGTACTTTCTCAGGAGAGATACATGGAACACATCGTGAACTTGAGAGAGATTCGGTGGAAGCGCCAATCGGTAAGCTACCTTCCCAACACGATCCAGTATTTCAAAAGGACCGATATATCTAGGGCTCAACTTCCCCTTCTTTCCAAATCTCATAACCCTCTTCCAGGGAGATATTCGTAAGAACACTTTATCGCCCACTTCAAACTCTAGGTCTTTTCTTCGGTTGTCGGCATAACTTTTCTGTCGACTCTGAGCTGCTCTTATGTGTTGTTGAATAGATCTGACCTTTTCTGCCATTTCATCAACGAGATCGGGTCCTAATAGCTTTCTTTCCCCAACTTCATCCCAGCAAGTTGGAGTCCTGCATTTCTTTCCATAGAGAGCTTCATAAGGAGCCATCTGAATACTGGAGTGAAAGCTATTATTATAAGAAAATTCCACCAAAGGTAGGTGTTGATCCCAACCTCTTTTGAAATCCATAGAGCAAGCTCTCAACATATCTTCTAGGGTTTGAATTGTTCTCTCAGACTGACCGTTTGTCTGGGGATGATAAGCAGTGCTGAAACTCATCTCTGTATCCAGAGTATGCTGAAGACTTCGCCAGAACTTCGAGGTAAATCTCGGATCTCGATCAGATATAATAGAAAGTGGTACTCCATGCAATCTTACCACTTCTTTTACATATATCCTGGCAAGCTGATCTAGAGAGAAATCCTCTCTAATAGCAATGAAGTGTGCGGACTTTGTAAGACGATCAACTATGACCCAGATAGCATTATTGCCTTTGGATGTTTTAGGAAGTCCTGTGACAAAGTCCATAGTGATGTTTTCCCATTTCCATTCGGGTATGGGTAATGGTTGTAACATCCCCTTAGACTTTTGTCTCTCAGCATTAACTTGTTGACAAACTAAGCATCGAGAGACATATTCAGCAACATCTCTTTTCATGCCATCCCACCAGAAGTACTCTTTCAGGTCCCTATACATCTTCATGCTTCCAGGATGAATAGAGAATGAAGAACTATGAGCCTCATCCAGCAGCTCCTTCTTTAATTCGGGGATGGAAGGAACACAAACCCGATTCCTGAACTTTATTATCCCATCACAATCAAGGTTGAATTCAGGAATATTTCTCACCTTCTTTTGTAACTCGACATTTTCTTTCTGTGCCTCTTTAATCTTCACATGTATAGATGGTTGAACATTCATTTGAGAAAGATAATATTTTTCCCCTTCCATTATAACTCCAAGATCCATCCTTTGTAAATCCATAAATATTGGATCTTTTGTGATCCTCATCATGGATAAACTAGCATGGTCTTGTCGACTTAATGCATCTGCCACCTTGTTTGCTTTCCCAGGGTGGTAATGGATTGAGCAGTCGTAATCCTTAATCAGCTCCAACCATCTTCTTTGACGCATATTCAGCTCCTTTTGCGTGAAAATATACTTTAAACTTTTATGATCAGTATAAATATCACACCTTTCACCATAAATGTAATGCCTCCAAATCTTTAATGCAAAGATTACCGCAGCCAACTCCAAATCATGTGTTGGGTAATTTTGCTCATGGATTTTCAACTGTCGTGAGGCATAAGCTATCACCATATCATTTTGCATAAGAACACACCCCAATCCCTTCTTGGATGCATCACTATAGATCACAAACCTTTCTCCACTACAAGGCAGTGTGAGCACAGGTGCACTGGATAACCTTCTTTTCAACTCCTTGAAATTATCTTCACATTCCTCTGTCCAAACAAACTTAACTCCTTTCCGAGTCAACTTGGTGAGTGGATTAGATAAACGTGAAAAATCTTTTACAAAACGTCGATAATATCCATCCAAACCAAGAAAACTTCGGATCTCAGTTACTGTTGTTGGTCTCGACCATCTTTCGATAAACTCTGTTTTTGCTGGATCCACAGATATCCCCTCTTTTGAGATTATGTGACCCAAAAATGCAACTTTTTGAAGCCAAAATTCACACTTAGTAAATTTGGCATAAAGCTTCTCCTTTCTCAGGGTCTTCAATATAATTCTCAAGTGATCTTCATGCTCTTCCTTGCTCTTTGAATAGACAAGAATATCGTCTATAAAGACTACCACAAATTGATCAAGATAGTCTCTAAAGATTCTATTCATTAGATCCATGAAGATAGTAGGGGCATTAGTAAGACCAAATGGCATCACTATAAATTCATAGTGTCCATACCTTGTACGGAAAGCCGTCTTTGGTATATCCTCCCTTTTGACCCTTAATTGATGATACCCTGAACGAAGATCAATCTTGGAAAAGTATTGAGCTCCGCGTAGTTGGTCAAATAAGTCATCAATGCGTGGGAGAGGATATTTGTTCTTGATAGTGATCTTGTTAAGTTCTCGATAATCAATGCAGAGTCTCATTGATCCATCTTTCTTCTTAACAAATAGAACAGGTGCTCCCCAAGGTGACGCACTAGGGCGTATGAATCCCTTATCAAGATTCTTTTGGAGTTGCTTCTTCAATTCCTGCAACTCAATTGGGGCCATTCTATAAGGTGTCTTTGAAATAGGCAAAGCACCCGGTAAGAGTTCTATTGAAAACTCAACTTCACGATTTGGTGGAAGACCCGGTAATTCCTCCGGAAAGACATCATCAAACTCCCGTACAATGGGCATATTCTTAATCGTGAGTTTCTCACCAACTATTTGAGATAAATAACCTTCATTTAGTGGAATCATTACCCATAAGATGGAAGAAATTTCCACTGGAAGGTTATGTTCATCCTTGCATTGATAGACGATCGTAGGTTGATCTGGAATATGAAATGTGACTTCCCTTCTTTGGCAATTGATATGAGCTCCATGTAGAGAAAGCCAATCCATGCCAAGAATCACATCAAATTCCACTAAAGGAAGGATCACATGATTTGCAGGAAGCACTTTCCCACAAACTTCGATCAGAGAGGAATTATAAACTTTTGATGCGATTGATGTGCCATTAGGTGTTGTCACAGCTAACTCAACATCTAATTGTTGAGGTAATACGGTGATACCCTTAGAAAAGTATTCAGAAATAAAAGAGTGGGTGGATCCAGAATCAAATAAAACATTTGCTACTTTAGAGTGGATGGTAAGTGTACCTTTCACCACATCGTTATCATACTCCACATCGCTGATAGAAATTGCATGTGACTTTCCTTTGTCTTTAGCCTTAAGAGTTTGTTGACGTCGACCATCATCATCAACCCTTGGATTTGGGCATTGATTGGCATAATGTCCCATCTCCTTGCACTTGAAACATTGAAGTGTAGTAGGTTCATTCTGTGTATCCCTTCCTTTGTTTGCGTCATTAGACATCTTCTTCCCATTATCACGGCATTCAAATGCCCGATGACCTTCTTTTCCACATTTAAAACATTTACTTGTCCCTTTAAGACAACTCCCTCCATGTTTCTTTCCACACTTTGAGCATAAGGGAAAGTTCATCTTCTTTTCCGTGTGCTCTTTAGATTTTTCTTTGAATTCCATCTTCCTCTTCTTATCAAACCCATGTGACTGATGGGTTACTCCAATCTCCATCTCGACTTTGAGAGCACATCGAACGATTTCCTCGTAGCTATTGAAGTCCCTTATGGCTAACGCCCTTCGAAGACTTGGTTTTAAGCCACTAAAGAATCGATCGATCTTACTCTCAGGTTGGATAATAATACCAGAAGCGTACCTTGCAAGTCTTGTAAAATTTGCTTCATAGGTACTAACAGATTCATCATCCCTTTGCTTCAGTTCAAGGAACTCTTTCTCCATCTTTGTTCGGAGAATACAAGGGAAGTACTTATTGAAAAATAAGTTCTTGAACTCGTCCCATTCCATAGACTCAATTTCATCCCTTTGCCTCGTATTCTTAACAAGATTCCACCATTGATCAGCATCTCCTTCCAAACGATACACTGCTAGGATGACTTTATCATGTTCAGAACATTGAAGAACTGAAAATATCTTTTCAGTAGTACTAATCCATTGTTCAGCAACTAATGGATCAGTAGACCCGCTGAAAGAAGGTGGACGCTGCCTCATGAAGGATTCAACAGAATGTTGCTCCCTCCTTTGCTCGTTTGGAAATCCTGCATGATTCATAGCTTGAGAAAGTTGTGTGAGCATGGCTACAAGATTTTGCATTCCAGCTCCCATATCGTTTGGTTGCTCAGGGGGACAATCATTGCATTGCCCATCGCATTCCGCATTAACACGGTTCCTTCGGGTTCCAGCCATTGACTAAAACCAAGAAGAATAGTGTGAGCAACACTAATTATAATAGGAAATCCACATAATTCAAGAATAAAATTTTCATGCTTAAGGTCTTATCCTAGGTTATTCAAGGCCATTTCTAAAACACTAAGATTGTGTTCTATGCTTAGACTTATCCTTCGGGTTCTTACTAAGGCTTTCACATCCTAGTTTCCAAAGGTTGACTATACCTATCCTCTGATACCAACTATAACGACCCATACTTTACATACATTGTTAATACATCGAAATTGAAGCACACTTATTCCAACATATGACAAAACCACAAAGGACCGTATAGGTATAGTGTCTTTAGAAACTGGGAAACATAAACAACTGGTTCATAAATCTTCTACAGTGTCTCCCATTTATTTCATCATATCTAGGGTCCCTTTTAGCATATTCTACTTAATATCCATCTTCCTGACCTGGGAAAAGAAAACATAAAAGGGTGAGCTCAAATGCTCAGCAAGGGCAAATAAAGGAAATAAAAATCATATCATATCTTTATGAAAATCAAAACCTGCAAAAGAGATCATAATATCTTAACATGGAATAAATCATAGAAGTGAAAATGAGATCCCCATAATAATAACATAAAACTTGAAACTTTGTGGCATGCACACATAATCATGGAAAATCATTTCTTGTTAGTCATGACTTATTGCCAAGACTATCTTAGTGGACAAAGTCCCTTTCTGAACCGAGTTCACTCCTCGTTTCAGTCCTGTAACACTGAACCGAAATAACCTTCCGTTCCAGCCATGTCTATCTCATGAGATATAAAATCTTTACCCAATTCATTGGAGGGAGATATAGGTCCCACCCATCTTATAATGAATCCTTTCTTATGTGTGCCACATAATCATAAAACATACATCATCGCATAACACATGTAACAAAAATGGGATTCTTGAAACATCATGACATCATAAATCAATTCATATAAGATAAAGGAATTCATAAAAATGTTTCCATCACAACATAATCAAATCCATGTAATAATAGGGATAAAAACAGAACCCTTTTATTATCTTAGATGGAAAATAATTTTGATAAAATACTTGAACTCCATTCTTGAGGAAAATATCCTTTCTTCTTCAAAAAATTTTTCCTTCCATAACATGTCATACGACTTTAAAATAAAAGAAGTTGATTAAAAATAGACTTGAAAACTTGTAAAGGAATCTTCTTGGAAATAATGTTTTAAAAATCCATTCATGCTGTATAAGTTAAAAAAAACATTCTTCTTGTACTTTTGTTGAAAAAGTCAAAAAGTACCTCGTACGAAAAACGACAAAAGATTCCTTTCATACATATTACTAAAAACTCACCGAAGGGTAAAAATGGATTTAAACAATTGTAGGTGGATGGAAATAATATTACATATTGATGAAACATGGATGTGGATGATAAAATACACCCCAGTAATTACCAAAGTAAAAACAATCTCGGATAAAAGTGAGATTGTGATATTTCCCTTACCTTAGGTCCGATTTGCTTTGTACGTGTCCGAAGCTCCTGTATAATGGTTTAAATAATGTTATTGACTTATTCCAGAATTATACATGTTGATATGATATCATATATGGTCATATTATTAGCTTCTTGTTAGTAATATTTCATTGTTACTTGTTACTCGGGTCTTTATAACTTTTTGTTCTTATGCGTGTTTTGTCGAATAAATTCTTATTCTTACCTTTAGGTTATAGATAATTCATTTACAGATTGGTATTAGTGTAGTATATAACATATTCATCCATTCAATTCATTTATATATTCATTATGAAATGAAGATCATGTAGAACGAGTCGCATCACATCGTGGAGACGGTATTCCGTACGTACGCACGAGTGATGATATCGTTCCTATGATCGTGGAATTGTATTGGAGTATATATATATATTATTTCAGTATCAATATTAATTCATAATAATCATATATAGTTACTTATTACACCATTATAACCATCCTTGTAAGGTGATGGTGGAAAAATAGATTACACCACGGCGTGGAGACGGTATTCCGTACGTACGCACGCGCGGTGATTTCATTTTTCCGTAGGATGGATAGAAGGTGAATTAGGGTTGTTTCATATTTATAATAACATATCAGTATGTAAGTAATACTGATGTTATTACTTTATCATGAAACAACTAAAGAAGAAGAAGTTGAAGAAGAAAGAAATTGAAAAGATCGGTAATGGATATTACCTTTTCTTTGGAACGCCTCTTTGAATCCTCCACTTAAGGAACTAAGATTGGTCTTTAGAGAAGACCAGGACCTCTAGGATTATTCTATGGAAGTGGAGAGGAGAAAATGGCAGGGTTTGGCCGAGCTTGAGTGCTCAAATTGGTGTGAGGAGGAGGGGGAGGAGGTGCCCTTTTATAAGGGAGGAGAGGGGCACCTTAGGAATATCTCAAAATATTATTTTATATTAAAGTCAAAATCGGTTTATAATGGTTACAAAGGGTCTTATTTAGAAGCTAAAGTGGGGATGGGTCGAAATCCTATCAACCAATAGAATTTAGACAAGTTTAGGATATTATTTTAACCTTATCAATTAGATTTAACTCCAAGTTAAATAATTTAACTTTTACCGTGTCTTTTTGTTTTCTTTCACTATATGGTTAATACACTTACTATAACATGCCAAACGAACCCCAAATTGTTTATTATTAATATATATATCCTTATCTAAGTCATTTGGCCGAACCTTAGATTTTTAGGAATAAAATAACAATTAATAATATAATATTTGATTTAAAAACTATTTTGTGTCAATTTTGACACTATTTGATATATGATTTTTGTAAAAGTCATAACAGAATTATATGTTCGAACCAAGTTGATTAAATCAACAATAATATATCATAGTAACCTATAAAATTAGTGGAATTCATAAAAAGTCTTAAATTACATTTATTTTGGTATTTATATCATCAATTTTGTCAATATTTCATTAATAAGATAATTACTGCATCATCTTTGTGTTATAAATAAATTAAATTATTTGATGTATAAAAATTACAAATAAAATATCATCATGTATGAAATCTTTTTAGCTTTCTAATGAATATTTACAATTGAATTTATCTTATGTATAACCCCATATTAAAAATGATTTACTTATTAAACTTTGATTTTAACTATTTTAACCCTTCTTTAAATAAATTAATAATAAATGTCCTAATCTAATCCAAGTGGGCCTAAATGGTCATATTTTATTCCTAAGTTTGTTTTTGGTCGAATTACACTTGTCCAATAGAATTAGGACATGTGTTAGGGTAATATTGATATCATATTTACCCTTAGTTACCCTATTTACTATTAACCGCGGTAAAAATAGTAAAAAGTTACTATTCACCAAAAAAATTATTTTCATCTCATTGAACCACATTTTAGTCCTTGATATTAACCGTGTCTCTCGGATTTTCGAAATTCCATTCACAGAAGCGGTAAAATTAAGTTTTATGCAAAATTCGGTTTTTAACCTACCACTTAGTGGTTTCACTATTCATCAAAAATTGAAAGTTTTCAGAAAAATACCAAAATTTCACCCTAGGCTAATTTCGATATTCTGAGTCCAAAAATGAAGTCCATTTTGAAAAATAAAATTTATAAAATTTCAAAAAGTGGTTATTACTATTCATAACGGCTAGCATATTGTTGTTTAGTGAAACTCGGTATTGCGTACGACGCAAGCTATCGAGGAAGGTCGCGATTGCGTGTAAAGCAAGCCAAGCAAGTGTTGTGTAGAAAAAGATCCCTTTGATGATTTATATATCATAAAAGTCTCGGGTGTTACAATCATAACCACATAGCCAAGGCCTCGTTCCAAGAATACAAATAATATTTTGTCAAGGCCTTGTGCCAAGACACTAGTTTGTCTCATGAGACCTACCGATGCATCGATGAGCTATATCAGGCTCCACCTGTCACTTACTAAGTCCAATGCATTCCTCATATGAACAGGTTTAAACATAACATAAACATTCGTATTAAAACTATCATACAAAAAGTAAATACTTTTTCCATATACCATGAATGGTACAAAAATAACACATCCATAGTCAAACATATCACCCAACATTTAATACAATATGGAAGTTTTGTATCATAATAAATCAACTTCAATAGGCTTAAAATCCATCAAAAGATGTTGACATAGATGAAATCAAAACTATTTGAGGGAAATATATCTTTTTTTAAAATCATTTCAAAGTCACATAATTATAAAATATAACATTTACTTTGAAAATATACCAACAAGCTTGTAAGGGAAGTTTCAAAGATTTTACAATGGTGGAAAATAACAGCACCCGCCGTATAAGTTAAAAAAAGACATTCTTACCTTAATTTGTCGAAAAGGATAAAAAGGTTATTGTTTGGAAAATGACTTAAAGATTCCTTTATAAACATCTTATAAAAAGTCAAACAAGGGTATAAATGACTTTAACCCATATTCTGTAAAATAGTAAGAATGTTTTGAAACACATTTTGAAGAAACATGGATGTATATGATAAAGAGGTCCCAGTAGATAATTACGTATAAACAACCTTGGGTAATGAATAGATTGTGAAATAAACCCTTACCTTTTACTTTTTCTTGGCTGAGGTTAGGTTAACCTCCTCTTTTTCGAGCTCTTCATTTTGATTTGATCAAAATGTCTCCTTAGGTTCACTTTATAATCAAACTAAGGCCTCTAGGTTGAAGTGATGGATGTTTAGATAGTATTTGGGCAGGGTTTGTCGGAACCAAAAGGCATTGAAGGTGTGAAGAATTAGTTAGAAGTTGTTTTATTTTTTAAGAGGGGGGAGGGGCTATTTAGGAAAAAAATAAAGTATTAATTTATAATAAATTCATATGAGGTTTATAATCGACCCAAAGTGGATTATTCAATTTTTATGGTTTTTATGGGTCAAAATCCATTCAACCAATAAATTTTAGATAGGTTTGGGTCATTATATTAACCTTATGTTTTAGTTTTAACTCTTAGTTAATTAGATTGACATTTACCATGTCACTTTGTATTTTTATATTATATAGTTAATAAACATACTATAAACATCCAAGATACCCCAAGTGGTCCATTAATGATACACCTATCATTATATATGTCCTTTGGATGAACCTTATATTTTTTTGAGTAAAATATCAATTAATAATATAATACTTTTTTTTTAAAAACTCATTTATGTCAATTTTGACAATATTTAACAATTGATTTTTTTTAAAGTCATACAAAATTTATTAATTCAAACAAAATTAATTTAAGAAATCATAACATGTCATACTATCCAATAAAATTCGTTTATGGCATCAAGACTTTCAAATTATATTTATTTTAACTTTTATAATACCAATTATTTAATTCATTCATTAATATGGAAAATAATGCATCATTATTGTGTCATAAATATATTTAATTATTAAATGTCTAAAAATTATAAATAAATTACAATTATGTAGGAAATATTTTTTTCTTCCTAATTAATATTTATAGTCGAAAATATAAACTATATAACCCTATGTAAAAATTGTTTTTCTAAAAGATATATGCTTTTTTCATTTTTGCATTTACTTTAACTTAGTTAATATAATGTGTCCTTATCACCTACAAGTTGCTCCATGGGGTCCCAAAATAGACCCAAATATGAACATGGTAAGGAATGAATCATAAAATAATATTAGGACATGTTTTAAAGTAATTTATTATTATTATAATATTATTTTTTACCCTCATTTACCGGATTTACCCTTTAACCAAGGGAAATAAAATATTTACCGAAGTAATTATTCAAAATGACTAAAAATAAAAGTTACCTATTTACACAATTTGGACATCCAGATTAAAAATATGGAATCCATTTTTTCAAATTCAAAACACAGAAGTGGCAGGAATTAATTTTAGATTAATTCTCGCTGTCAAAACAAAAAGCGTGTTTTTACGAAATAATAACTATCAAAATATTGACACTTGTTTATGTCCGGTTTAATTGTGAAATTATATCCAATGACCAACATTTTATTAAATGGTAAAAATATATTATAAATATACTTTAAAACCACCAAAATTCATAATTTTTCAATATTAATTATTTTGATTAAAAAAATTTTTTTAATTAAAATTTACTAATTTTAAATATTCATCAAAATATAAAAGTTATCCATAAAGTACCTAAATTTTACCCTAGGATGATTATGATATTCCAAATCCAAAAATGAATTATATTTTGAGAGATAAAATTTATAAAATTTCAAAAATTGGGTATTACTATTCATAACAGCTAGTTTGATTGGTCACAGTGTGTTAGAATCTCGAAATCGCGTACAATGCAAGCTATTGCGTTATTCAAAATGAAACGTATCGTGGAATCATGGGGTGTTACATTATTCCCTCCTTCAATAAATTTCATCCTCAAAATTTGAAATTATTTTTCGAAAATAAAAGGTTGAAAATAGAAAATACCTTTGGGAATACCCACATCGGAAGTTAGGTTAATACAATTTTTTCTTAATAAGAGGAAAAAGGAAATGAAAGGGTCACCACCAAATTATGATCTCGATTAAGAGAACATTGGTGGAAATTAGAGACATATAATTGAAGGAAAAATGTAAATATTTATAGGTAGTGATTGAGGTCATCAATCACAAACAAGTGTAAAATTGAGGGCCTTAAATTCATCAATCTATGATGATTTAAAATACAATCGATTCAACAAAACATATGGAATTAGTATAAAAAAAATTTTGTTTTAAGATCCCTTCACATAAGTATAATAATTAATTTCTTCATTGAATAAGAAAATAAGAAAAATATATACTTGACAAGTAGAGTCCCATACTTTATCTAGGTTCTACCACAAACTCATCTTTCACTCTAAAAGATAATAGAACTTAAAAATGATATTCTATTTATCCTATTCATATAGGGCTCAAAAAAATGAATTTATAATTCATCTAGGAGAACCATTAAGAAAAATTCATTATTCAATCCAGGACATCATGTTGGTCAGTGGTAGGTGATACACCCTTGTCGCCCTTCAGTTGTGGTTTCAAGCCCCGCGGCCTTGCCGGACGTGACGGGTTGTCGCCCGACCTCCAGGTTATCCTTTTTATAGAAATCCAAAAATAATCTCAAACTAGACTTATCCAAAATACTTCTGTCCAAACTCACAGTCCAAAATTTATAAGGTAGGTAAACACAATAAGGATCCTTTTTCCACGTAATAACATGTGAACTCGTTCATCATGTATTCTTTTAAAACACTGCAACATCCTGAAATACCATAAAACCTTATTGATTACATTTATGATCCCTTATTACTTATAGAATACTAGATATACTCCTTCTATCCAAAAATGTTTTAAACTCCAACAATGATGGAATATAAAAATCATTAATCAGTTTCAATCTAGTCAAGAGTATCCTATATAATTTATCCAAATCAATCATGTATTATTCCAAAATCACTACCTCAGTATCAGAACCATATTATGGTTTATCTTTCTCTCAACCATATATTTTCCAAAAATATATCATGCTATTGAGTCACTATTCTTTGTTCCACACAATGTCATGTACTTAATTAAATAGTTCTGCAGTAAAATCATTATATACTCCATAATTATTATAACCAGTATATTGATGATACAACACTCAAATGACATAATTCTCTAATAAAAACATAAAAACTCTAATCATTCCTCCTAATTTTTGGTAGTATCATAACCTGATTATTATCCAATAGCATCATTTGGGGCATACTTTGATTATTTGGACATTGGTTTGCCTAGTGTCCCGACTCCTTACAAATGAAGAATTTTACATTCGAAACCTTTTTCATACCCTTGCAGTCACATACATGGTGTCTATTTTCTCCACACATATAACAAACTCTCATTCCTTTCAGGAAAGTTCCAAAGTGTTTCTTCCCACAGTTATCAAATATGGGAAAATTTTTCTTTTCCCTCTTCCCATTATCCATCTTTCTCTCTTCCATCCTTTTCTTATCTTGATTCCCTTTAAGGACATAGGACTTGGAGAATTATTTACATATCTTATTAACACATGATATATTTCTTCATATGTAGAGAATACATGGGAGACTATTTTCCTTATAAATGATAGCTTAATACCACGAAAGATATTACCCTTATTAATCTTTGGATCATACGTATTAATGGAGTTCACATTCCTTCTACTGGGCGCCATTTCTATATAATAGCATAAACTAGGTCATTTTATGAATTGAAATGAATAATTCCAAACTTGTAAAATACATAATGTAAATTAAACAGTATATGGATATAATCCATAATCATAAAAATGTTTTCTTGGAGTAATTATATATTTATAAGCCCTTCATAATGGTTTGTAAAGAAAATGAGAATTATCCTAAGCATATCCCATGGGAGTGTCGTAACCAAGAGTGCAGAAAGACCTGTTGTTGTGCACTGGTTCCCATTCAAGTCTAGCTCATGTGGTGTTTTCGGGTTTTACCTCTAGGTACATCTATGCCAGAGATGCCTCTACCTTCTCGTATCCAGACAGGGATGTATTGCTCAGAAAAGTCAAAAAATCATTACAATATCAAAATTCTAGGAAGATCTTCTATACTAACCTCAATGTCCATCTTAGGTATATGTGCTCTGATCAGAGTTTATCTAAATCTAGCTTCCAAGGTTTGTACTAAACTTTCTATGATACCAACTGTAACGCCCCGACCCCAGCTACCCCGAGTTTGTGCATTATTACATAACATTGGCATGATCACAAATGATCAAATCTCGAAAGACCAATTAGTTTTGTAGCCTTGGAAACACTAGATACATTCATAAAGGTTACATTACATCATAAAATGAAAACTAAAACAATATAGCCTCCATATTCCACACTCATATCCCCTCATACTATCCCTATAAGTCATTCATAAAATACATCTTCACATTATGGGAAAAACAAAACATAGAAAGGGGTGAGCTCAGATGCCCAGTAAAGATAAAAATTTAGTGGAAACTTTCATAAATAAGAATAAACATTTAAGGCAATGTATAACTAAAAAAAATCCATTTAAACTTGAACTTCAGCATAATATGGCAGAAATAAAATGTAATAATGCCATTTAATTATTCACATGGATATTCTACTAAACTAATAATCACATTCAATATCAATAACCACTTTCATAACGATGGAATGCATAATGCAAGACTATCAGAACCACGTAGCTAAGGCCGCGTGCCAAGAATACAAATAAGATATTGTCATGGCCTCATGCCAAGACACTAGTTTTTCTCATGAGACCTATTGATTCATCCAGGAGTTATAGCGGGCTGCACCCATCACTTATTAAGTCCAATGCATTCCTCATATGAACATGTTTAAACATAACAAAAACATTCGTATTAAAACTAGCATACGAAATTTAAATACATTCTCCATAAACCGTGAATGGTATAAAAATAAAAAATCCACAGTCAAACATATCACAAATCCTTCAATACAATATTGAAGTTTTTTATCATAATAAATCAACATCAAATAAGCTTAAAATACATAAAAGGATGTTGACATAGATGAAATAAAAACTATTTGAGAGAAATATCTCTTTTTTAAATCATTTAAAAGTCACATAATTATAAAATAAAACATTTAATTTGATAATATTCTTATAAGCTTGTAAGGGAAGCTTCCAAGATTTATAAAATGGTGGAAAATAGCCGCACCCGTTGTATATGTTATAATAAATGCAGTCTTACATTAATTTTTCGAAAATGATAAAAAGGACCTCGTTTGAAAAATGATGTAATGATTCTTTTATAAAATTCTAATAAAAAATTAAACAAGGGTATAAATGACTTTAACCCATATTCTGTAAAATAGTAAGAATGTTTTGAAATACTTTTTGAAGAAACATGGATGTATATGATAAAGAGGTACCAGTAGATAATTAATCATAAACAAACTCAGATAATGAAGATATTATTGAATAAACCCTTACCTTGTACTTTTCTTTGGTTGAGGGTAGGTTAACATCCTCTTCTTTAGGTTCTTCATTTTGATTTGATCAAAAGGGCTCCATATGTTGGCTTTCTGATCAAAATAAGGCCTCTAGGTCTAATTGAGTGAAGTTGAGAGAGTATTTGCGTAGGGGTTGGCTGAACCAAATGGCTTTAATGGTGTGGAGAATTGGTTAGAAGTTGTGTCCTTTTATAATGGGGGAGGGGCACATTAAGAAAAACTTAATGTATTAATTTATAATAAATACATATTCCATTTCTAATAGCTCCAAAGTAGATTATTAAATGTATAAGGTGGGGATGGGTCTAAATCCATTCAACCAATACATTTTAGATAGGTTTGGGTCATTATATTAACCTTATCTTTTAGTTTTAACTCTTAGTTAATTAGATAGGAATTTACCATGTCACATTGTATTTTTTATATTACATAGTTAAAAAACATACTATATAAATCCACGAGACCCCGAATTAATCCATTAATGATACACCTATCATAATATATGTCTTTTGGCCGAACCTTAGATTTTTAGGAATAGAATATCAATTAATAATATAATACTTGTTTTAAAAACTCATATATGTCAATTTAGACAATATTTAATAATTTATTTTTCTTAAAATCTTAAGAACATTATTAATTCCAAAAAAATTCATTTATGAAATCCTAACATGTCATATTAACTAATAAAATTCTTGTATGGCATCAAAACATTAAAATAATATTTATTTTAACTATTATAATGCCAATTATTTGATTCATTCATTAATAGGGGAAATACTGCATCCTAATTGTGTCATAAATAAATTTAATTATTAAATGTCTAAAAAATATAAATAAAATACAATAATGTTGGAAATATTGCGAGCTTTTTAATTAATTTTTATTGGCAAAAATATACCATATATAACCCTATGTAAATTTTTTTTCTAAAAGATATATGCTTATGTCATTTTTGCATTTACTTCAACTTAATTAATATAAAGTGTCCTTTTCACGTAAAAGTGGCTCCATGGGGTCCCAAAATCGACCCATAGATGCACATGGTCGGACATGTATCAACCAATAAGGTTAGGACTCGTTTTAGGGTAATTTAGTATTTTTATAATATTACGTTTTACCCTCATTTACCGAATTAACCCTTTAACCATGGTAAATAAAATATTTACCGAAGCAATTATTCAAAATGTCGAAAAATAAAATTTACCTATTTACACAATTTGGAAATCCTGATTTCAAATATGTAATCCATTTTTCCAAATTGTAAACATAAAAGTGGCAGAAAATAATTTAAAATTAATTATCGCTGTCAAAACAAAAAGCGTGTTTTTAAGAAATAATAATTGTCAAAAATTGACACTTGTTTATGTCTGGTTTAATTGTGAAATTATGTCCAATGGAAAAAATTGAAATATATGGTAAAAATATATTCTAAATATACTTTAAAATCACTCAAATTCATAATTTATCACTATTAATTATTTTTATTAAAAAAGTTTTTTTAATTAAAATTTTGTAATTTGCAATATTCATCAAAATATAAAAGTTATCTAAAAAGTACCAAAATTTTACCTTATGATAATTTTGATATTCATAATCCATAAATGAAGTAAATTTTAAAAGATAAAATTTATAAAATTTCAAAAAGTGGGTATTACTATTCATAATGGCTAGTTTGATTTGTCTGGTGTGTTTGAATCTCAAAATTGCGTACATTGAAAGCTATTGCATTATTCAAAGGGAAATGTAAAATAGAATCTTGGGGTGTTACACCACTGGTTGTTAAGAAAAATTTACATGAAATTTAATTATAATGTTCCCATTAATTTTGAATGGGTTCTTGGTTCCTTCTTTCATAATCTAGAACACATCAAAATTGATTAAATCTGTAACTATAAAAGTAACATACCATATTGATTGAATCTTATATAGAATTATATTTTGTCTTGAATTAAAAAATTAATTTGGTCCCCATGATGGAAGTCCTTTGGTTGAACTAACTCTTCATGATGTATTCTTGTCCTTTATTTATATATAATGGAATTTTCAAATTTTTATCTTATAATTTATTTCCATAATTTTACATAAAATATATTATCCATCAAGCTATTTTTTTGACCAAAGTTATCTTTCTCATGGCCCAATTGGATTTGTGTTTTAATTCCATAGGGAAGGGAAATTTTTTTTCCATTAATGATCCTATGCGGACTTATTCCAATGATTGTTTTCAGTATATCCTATAATACCCTACAGTTTCTTACCACATTTTGGATACATTAATTCTTATTTGGTTTTAGAATATTATACATAATTACTTTAATCTTTCATTTTTAAACATCATTTTTCCAATTTATTTATATATATTAGTGTGTGGATAAATTTTGATGTGTTCCATACATTCTTAAAACCCCTATATAGTCCTATTTTTGAAATTGGTCCCTAGGCCATTGTTGATGTCTCATTATACTTGAAACTTATATAATCGTTTTAACATAAAAAAGAATAGTCAAAATTACCATTGTTGGTTTTCATGGATTTGGATTCCATCCATTTGGAAAAATGATTTTTAGTAAAAAATATTTAATAATTACAATATGAAAAGGGAAAGGGTACTATAAAATCTATTCACAATACATTAATTACTTAAAGAATGATTATTGGTTTTTTGTAGTATATCTTGTTTCATTGAAATATATCAATAAAATTTGAATTTAAAACATTTTTTTTAGAACTCATGTAAATATTCAAACAATGCGGGATAATAAATTCTTCATTAAATATCCATAGTATCTTCCAATTTGAGGTATAAATTATTGAACACATGGTAGTTTTTTTACAAACCAAAAAAGAAGATTAAATTATAGTCATAGGAAAACATCATATTATCATTTGAATATTGTTAAGAATACAATGAAATAAATCTCCTTCAATATAAAATATGGATTTAGATATACCTAAATGAATTTTATAGGTGTTCATGTGGTTTGGGACAAGATATGATTCCACATAATTTACCATGTCAGTATAAAATGGAACATCACCTTACACTATGTTGAGATGATCTCCTAGAATGTGTTCAATTAGTAGATATATGTTTAGTATTTTTATTTTAGAATTGTTTGAAAGACTGCTCATATTTTCAGTTACATGCTACATAACTCCATTCGAACCCTTAAATCCGATGTTTAACTAATGTAGTTTTAACACCAATCTAACTGGTAGAATATTTTCATATCAATTCTTTGTTATGTATCCCACAGTTTTAGGATCTGAAAACATAGTGATTTAATCCTATGATAATTAGAGTTGGATTAATCTACGGAAAAACAATTTTAGGAATTATTTTTTTAATATTTTGATAATTGAGTTGGGTAGAATCCATTATTTTAGAAGAATACAGAATGACATTATATTTTACAATAACTCTCTGAGAAATTGGATCCCTAGTATTTTGGTTTAAAGCATAAAATATTTTTTGGAATAGATGTTCCCAATTTGGTAGATGCATCACAGGTGGGATGTTCAATATGTTCATTATGTAATTAAGTTATTCCTTAAGCTCCAAAAAAATATATTATTTTCAAAAGTAACTAAGATAGAGTACAATATATGTTATTTAAATCAATGATGAATTCTCTATTAAAATCCACTTGTATTAAAAAATATGTAAAATATTTAATACATGTTTCATAAGGAATTTAAAATATCACCTTAGTTTTTTAAGTATAATGTTTACAAAATAATTATGGAAATATGTGACTATTAAATATTGTCATTTTTACCTTGAAATGTGACTTTCTAAAATTGAAATGAAGTTATTTTTAAAATCAATTTTTGAAAATTTTCTTATATTTATGAAACACTAATAAAATGAATCTATTAATATAGTAAAATAAACTCAACACATCTACAGAAATTCATTAATATAATATGAAAATATACTTACCATACAATTATAAAATTTACCATAGATATTTTATTTATAGAATTATATCCTATTATAAGAAAAGGGCATAATGGATATGTAAAATTAGTATTAAATTGATCCACTGGATTAATGGGAACATGAAAGTGACTTATAAAACAATTTAAAAACAATATTAATTTTTACGTACAATCATTTGTACCATATATTCAAAGATATAATATTATTTCATAGTGACATGTACCATTTTCCTATATCTCATACACACTCTCCAGTTGTTTTTAATTCTAATAGGGGTCAATCAATTCTTTTAAATATTCAAAATGTTCTATTTGATTTTCATAGGAACTATATGGATTTGACTGACCCAACGAGAGTCAAAGATTTTGAAAATAATGTCTACATGCAACTTCTCTATATAAGTTTTTAATACCTCATTTATGGTTGGATTTATCTTCTTTTGTTGATGCCAAAATTCATAGTATCCTCCATAGGGAAAATCCTATATGTATAGTTTTCATACTTTTTTATAGAATATCACATAAACAATACCCAAATATTTACAAATTTTATTTGAAAAGATAAATAATTTTTCACATAGTTAGTGCTTTTGTAATTAGTAATTATTACTAGAATATTTTTCAATTCCATTATATTCAAACAATTTAAATATTATATGATAGTTTTAATTCCAAATTAGTCAGAAATTTGAAAGATGAAATAAAATTGGGGTATCAACAACCAATTATTATATTTTCTACACAAAAGATGACATGTATTTTAGATGTTAATTACATAAAAAACCAAATCCATCATGATATTTAGTGGATAACTCATCATAAATTATAATAATATATTATTCAAAATTATATATTGCTTCATCCTCTGTGGAATTTTAAATAAATTAATGTTCCTCTAATGAAAATAATTATTGAAGAAAACATGGATCTTCCATAGGTTTATCCTCTTAAAATTCGGAAAACATAAAAAATTAAGGAATATATCAATGGTGTATAATAGATTCAAATTTGTTCAAATATACTATGATATAACCAAACTCTAAGGTATGTTTTCCATCATATACAATGGTTATTGTTTTGGATGTCTTAAAGAATTGACATCAAAAAATATAGTGGATCAGTCTGAAAGTTAAACTACCAACTTTAAGGGATTTGTGTCTCTTATATACAACGATGAAAACATAGAGTGGGGAATAATCTTTTTTTAAAAACCTAGATTATAAAAATCATATTATAATGTTATTGAATAATTTTTTCAAGGGAAAAAATGTACCTAGATCATGATTTTTTTTGGGATAGTTCTTGTGTTATTTGGGATGATACACTTCTTCCAAAATTAGTTATTCCCTTCCAATGAATATACTTAATTTAGTTGAAATTTTCTTTAAAAAATAACATAATAGAGAATTTGTTTAAGTGCATCAAGAATCGGTATGATGATATCATATTTCTAGGATTTCTATTGAATTTTACAATGAATTTATATTTCTTGAATTATCTTGCATTGAATAATTATTAATGGGAAGGATATTGGAAGGTATTTATTTTCTCTTCTATACTTCTACTATAGTCTCTTTTTTATTTTACTCCTTTGGATATCTCTTTCCCCTAATTAATTTTTTTCTTCTTCCAAGGGTTTTTTTCAGGATTATTTAATGAAATTCATGATTGGTTTTAATTGTATTCCTCTTCACCATGTGAATCAAGGTTATGTTATGCTAATTCATGTTCATAAAATAAAAATACTTCTTCCTCACTACCCATTTTCCTTTATTTAAATTTAGGTGTCTTCACTGTTTGAATCACTTTTCTATTTCTTGTTGTTATCATGTGCTAAATATCACAGAATTTAGGGACTATATAAACTAGAATATTTTCTAGGGTTATATAAACTATTTACAAGGGACATATAATATGGTTTGTAAAATGTTATACCATATTTCCCTCATTACCAACCCAGATCCTTACTGTTTACATTCAAATTGTGTATAATTTGATATTTTTCTATATGGTACTTTTTTATTGATGGTTGTATTCTATTGGTAATCCAGATAGTTTTATGATTTTTTAAGGGTTTTTGGAAAGGTGGTTAGCTTTTCAATATATACTCATAAAGTGCTCGTTGTTCATGATATAGGGGATGGTCTGCATAATGATTCCGATATGAGGTATAAACTTGTTCTACTAACCTCATAATCCTACATGAGATAGGGATTTATCTCTCTATCCTAGATTATTCTGAATTTCATTTAATATCTATATTCTTCACTACTCTTCACTACATTTACATCATCACACTAGTCATTAAAATGGTTTTTTGATGAGTATAAACTAAAAAACATAGTAGGTAATTTTTTAAATCAAATTTTATATAAATATATTCTTCTTACTTAACTGGATATCTATCCATGAATAGAATCTAATAATAATGATGAATAAAAATCATAAATGACTATTGTTCTCACATCTCTTTTTCTAAATTGTTATGATTTTTTTAAAACACTCCATTAGGATGTTGACTTCTACTATTGATTTTTATACCGAAGATCCTCTAGATGTTGCATAAATGATATTTGTATTATTATCAATATGTACATGGTGAAATAAAATAATGAATTCATACTCCTATATATATTGATGTGTATAAAAGGAGCAAATATTCTTTAATCAATCCCGATACTTATAAATATTCCATCCAAAAGATTGTATGATAGTGTGAGACAGCAATGTGATTGTTATTCCCCTAGGGGTTTGGAAGAATCTCTAATTTAAAACATATATGTATGAAAATCTATTCATTTATATCCACTGCTTTTAATTTTCATATCCATTACATTATTTATTCTTCTAGTGAAAATTAAAATTCCCTCCATGTAATGTTTTCTTCACCCACAACATAGGGATTAAATGTAGATCTAGTATTAGTGAATTCCATGATAATCTGGTTGGAATAATCATATTATAAACTATAGAATGTGGGGAGACATGAACAAAACCAATTTTTAATTAAAATTAATTTTTAATTCAGTTATATAAATTTTATTTTGTTTGTATGATAATTGAGGTGCACACAGGTCTCTTAGGTATTTTTTTGGATTTGTAGTCATTGTGATAGGATCAATGTTATCAGTTAGTGTCTCACATGAGAAAACCAATTTGACATATTCAATTTTATTTTAATACTTTAAAATTATAATTCTTACTAGAAATTTCTTCTTGAGATCGATGTCAAGGGATAAAATTTTTCCAATTGATGACTCGAGCATGAATGTTAATTTTTATATTCTTATTATTTATTTATCAAACACTCAAAAAATTATGATAATTATCTTCTTTTTCCAATCAAGGGGTGTGGAAAAAATTTTATTACCATTGGTAAATGTAGCATTATGGGTAACCTAGTGTTTTCTCTAGATAGAAGTAAAAAAATATTATCACTTATTAATTATTGAAAAAAATTATTTTTGTTTATGTTTTTTAATTTTAAAAAAATAATGAAATGAAACATGGATTTATAAATGAATGATGAGAAAGGTAATTAGACCAAAGTTAGAATCCCTCTTATAATGATATCATAGTCCTAAAATGGTTTTACTTCTATTTTAGTTCATTTATTTGTGTAAGATTCATGTATTGATTTATATAAACACCTAAAGAGGATTTATATTGTTTATATTGTCCAAATAGTGAATACTACATGGTCAACCTCTATTCCCATGTGTATAAAATGTAAGAAATACACTCTTAAATTACCTCAGAAAACACTGATTTGGATTTGGTAAACATAGATAACCCAAAAGTTATTCACATACCCTACATAGATGCTAACAACAACTAAACATTGACACACTAAGGAAGATGTGTCATTTGCAGCAATTTGCACCTAGAGGAGGGTGATTATTGTTTCCAACCAAAGTAGTAATATTTATAATGTTTGAAACGCTAAGTATAATTTCATTATAAATATTTAAAAGTCACTATGTGCCGAAATAGATTCATAGGAAAATTGGTATTATTCATTTATGTGTGAGGAATAATTAATTACAAGGAAGATCCTTCCCCATTACAATTACTGAAGATTTACCCCTCCATTCGTGGGATATCATACACAACAGAGAAGAGGATGTAATTATATACTATAAAATACAAATAAAAAAAATAAGAATGTTAAACATTAATAAAAATTATAGTAGTTCTCATGAGACATCCAAATATTGAGTCTCTCACTTACTTATGGTTCCCTTATTTTATTAATGTTTCATAGACCTGTCCCTTTTTGTTGGTCATACCCAATGATGTGATCCTTTAAAATTTAAAATATCGTCCATTTATTCCCCATGTTATAACTTCTTCTATATTTTCTTTAAATAATTATAAAATTCACGACAGCTTATTTTATTTTTAGTTTCCTTATATTTTATATGATAATCCATGTGTTACCATCGTATTTCTTGAATTCAATCAACATAGAAGACCAATGATTTTGTTAAAAGGGAATTAGATTTCCATAATGAAAAGTGAAGTCCCTTAAATAGTATTTTAAACACCATATTCACCTTTATATAGGTCTTCGATTTTATTCATTAAACTTATATATCCTTTTGAATACTTGTGTGGTATTTAAAACCCCTAAAAAACCCTATACTATTATATTGACTTTGTGGTCAATCCATCTCTGCGGTCACATATGGTGGGGAATGGTTGATTGAGCTAAATAGTGGATTTATAATTATAAGGTCGGTCAGATCCCTTTAGGTGATAGATCCAATTATAATGGTCCATCTAGGAAATTTACAGATATCAATATATCGCTTACCAGATTAAATTCATGTGTAAGATCCTAAAATGGTTTTCTAGACTTGATACCACATACCTGGTTTAACATGAGATAAACCAGGGACTTCTCATATGGTCACATTAGTCTCATGGTCGATTTTCTGTGGAAATTTCATAATTTACATATTAACACATAACTTCATTTATTTCATTGTAATACCTTACACCGACCAATAAATAGTGCTTTCTTCATTATATTAATCCAAAATATTATATAAAGTAAAAAAAGTTTTAAACTATTTGCATACTAATTCCCAAATTTTTGATATTCTAAATACGATACAGTTTCCTTGTAAATGAAGTGATGGCTAGAATAGAATTATAAAACCCAATAAAAATAGAGGAATTTATTTCTTTTTCAAGGTCCACTAGTCAATATTAAATCTATAAAGAAACTTACTATGGGTATATTAGTGTATACGAAATAATTATTTTTTTAAGAAATTTATTCTTTTCGATATTGTTAATATGATTAATTAGAATATGAAGGTCTATCAATCTCAACATTAACATAAATGAATTGCTGAAAAATGATGGCATGAATGAATTATTTGGGACACTCCCAATATTGAGGCTAGACCAAGGAGTAAGAATGACCAACATTTATTCTTTCTCAAATCACCAATCTTCATTATATTATAATGATTTAGAAAAGACTCTTTATACTTTATCCCTTAAAATCCTCAATATATATTTATTCACTCCATAAAATAAATAATATCACTACCACAATAAAAAATACCTTATCTATTATGGACCACATCATTGTGAGTTATAATATCCTAAGGGAATTTGAACATTTCACTTTGTGGATGACTCATTATTAATGATGCTCATTATGATTAAATTTTATGTATTTAATCATTCCATAGGTGTGGTTTTAGAAATGTAATGTGGCTCATATAGGCATTAGAGGGGATAAAGATGATATATTTTGTGTAAACAAAGTAGTTATACTACCCAGAAGTCTATCTAGTCGGATTTTAAGTTGCCAAAGACTTCTTATTGGGCCACCGACCAGCTGATGGTCTTGTAGCAGCATACTGGTAGAGCCACCAGCTAACCAGTGATTCAAATTATCTCAATGATGGGGTTATTGGTGGATTTTTAATTATTATTACCCCTTTAATTTTAATTTTTTGGTTCCTCAACCCTAATGTTGAACAACAGGTTATATATAGCCTTTTTCATGAAATTCACTCCCCTTCCTATCCATATTGTATATTTATTTTGGTGGTAATTTTGGTGGCATTATATGGGTGATTTATAGTTTATATTTTTCCCTCAGTTCCAATTTATCCCCTTATTCATTCATAGATGTTTTTATTCATATTTAGTGTTTCATGATGGAATTATTTCAAAAATACATGGAGGAATCCTTGAACTTGATATGGATTTCTTGTTTTGCTCAGAGTTGACATCCTAAGAGGATCAGATTAAGGATTAAGTCCCTATTTATTTTAAGATATGTTTCATGGTGATATTCCAAATTCTCTACAACGATTTTAAGTTTAATTTTTCGTAATTTAGGGTTTATA
Source organism: Viscum album (assembly GCA_963277665.1). Lineage (NCBI taxonomy): Eukaryota > Viridiplantae > Streptophyta > Magnoliopsida > Santalales > Viscaceae > Viscum > Viscum album. The sequence goes on along the minus strand of OY728165.1, from coordinate 1,771,805,629 downwards.
AATATCGTTTTTACATAGAGTAGGGATGAGGGAACATTGGGAGAGATACATGCCCTGTTGCTCATATTTCTAAATTCATTAGACAACTTAGTGAGATTTGTATAGCTATGAAATTTTTTAATAATATTTTAAATTAATTAGTTACATAATTTGAGGAAATAAGTGTTTTGGTAGGTGTTCAAGGCTGTTTTATGGTTTCAACAGACCTATGGTGAGTTTTTTATTTCTTTAAATGAGTCTAGTGCCATTAGGCATGGTTTTTATTTGTTTAAATTAATAATAAAAAATTATAATTAATTTCTATTAATGATCTATGTGGTATAGGGCCTTAGTATTTTTGATTGTATTTGTTTGGCCAATAAAATTATCGCCATATATGGTATTAAAGGAAAAATATTTGTTTGAGGTGGTGGGAATTGGACTTATTTAATACTGATGGTCTTTGGGTTATTATATTTTTTTATTGGTCATTGTTGTAACATTATACATACTACATGTGTTTGTATGGTGACATAACGGTGGGATATACTAGAATCAATTTAATAGTAAACATGGACATATCACATTCTAAATGTTCTGATGGTGGAACCCTGGTTTAATGGGTTTAGGTGGACATAATTTTGGTTTTTCAAGGTTGTGTACATTGGTTTTCATGGGAAATAATGTAAAATGATTTTTATAAATAGTATTGATGACATGGAAATTTTAATAAAACTATACAATATTTAGAATGACATTGAAATGAAATTTCATAGTAGAAAATAAGTTTTCTAAATTGTGTCAATTGGATTTGATCATAGGGATTAATATTTGAAAAGTGGTAGGTTATTCATTCCAAATTTTTTTAGAAAGAAGATTTTGATAGATATTATGGGAAATCCTGATGGGATTATCATGAGATAATTTTTTTATTGGAAAATTAGTGGGCTATTCAATATTTATGAAGTAATTTGTTCCTGCTGTGTGGTTATTACTATGGTTCGCCTATATTAATTATTATGTGATGATGAAGGGATATTCTTATTGTTTGTTTTGACTAGTGGAATTTTTTTATGTTATAAAAGTGTTGGGTTGATCCCAATGGAAATCGTTTACCCCTAGAGGGATGATATAGGTCTAAAATACCCAAATGGAACCATGTATGTGGGCCTAAGCCTCATGTAACTAGTATCATGATGTTGAGTTGGTGAGTTGAGAAACAGTTAATGTACACTATTTTATATTTCGTGAAAATATTAATAATAAATTAGATGTGACCTCCCTTTAGGTATGGGGATTAGTATGGGTAACTGAGTATAACCTCCATAGAGTCAAAATGGATTATATATAGTGATTTTTTGTGGCCTCCCTAGAAACATAGTTGATGAGATTGTGTACTAGACTGTGGCCCCATAGAGCCTATCCTAATGGGCTGATGTGAATGATGCTGAACTCCCATGAAAAATATGGGATGGTTTAGTGTGACGAATGGCCACCCTGGAACATGTAGGAATTTTTTAGGGTGACACAACAGAACTCCTTAAAACCTGTAGGGATGGGTCAGGGTGACTTGATTGACCAATCTAGGTATGTAAGGATCTGCTAAGGTATTTGATCAAGCTATATACCAAGTAACAATCATGTTCCATGGTATATAATAATTACCCAGTTATAAATAGAAATTGATACTATCAGGGTTCTGGGATAAGGACTGTATGTTTAGTGTATGAAATCAGTTCTGACATTGAGTCTTAGAAGGTAGTGTATGGGTTGTTCTATGCGGTATATCCTATACGGGTTCTAAAGTAATAATCCTTTTATGACTATATTGTGTGTTATATTCATGGTTATATGTTTTTAATAGAAATGAATAGACTCTATATATGTATTTCATGTACATCCAATTAATCCAAACAACACTCAGTATTATTGAGGCACTAGGGATACCTACAATGTTATTGTACTCACCCCCAATCTATGTACATGACATGATTTTTTATGTACATTAAGAGACTCTCAAATTTTTTCTCAAAAAAAGGTATGTCATTGAGTTAGAAACATTGTATAGTATTTGCATGTATTAGAGGTTATAGATAATATAATATGTCTATGAGTTTGGCTGGAGCCCATTGTATTTACATTTGGTTATCATTCGACTTGTGTACTGAAGAGTTGATATTTTTATGAATTTAATGAAATGCATCTTATACTACTCTATATTTTACTGAAACATCATATAGATATTTTTCTACTTTATTTAATAAACTTATGGATTACATGGGGCTCCAAATTTTTATCATAGGTTGGTACTACTTCCACTACATGGAAAGGTCATACTAAGTTTTTTGGTAGATTTAGGCATGACCACCATGATTTTTTAAGAAATAGTATTCCGAAATGTATGTTAGGCCAACAAATATAGTCAATGGGCTCTTTTGTTTGGGGAGGTGTGCTTGAGGCCATGTGGATTCCCCAGTTAGGAGTTTGTTTATGTGGTATATTCCATGGTATAAAAAAGTGGTATCAAATATATCATAGGATTGATCTAACAGTTATAAGTGGTGATAAGATGTCAGGACTGAAGAGGTAGATCAAGAACATGCTGATAAATCTTAACATCAATTGATAAACAAGTTTTCATGGTATGTATTGTGTTGGAATTATGCACAAAATTATAAGTAAGGTTCTATTTTGCACTAGGAATCCCAATTTGGGTTGGATGGGACTGGAGAATTGACATAGGTATCAACTGGGATATATTAATTTGTACATGCATTATGATAGTGGCATGTTAAAGGAATGATAAACACAACATATGGGTTGTGTTTTTTGAAAATATTTTTATGTCAAAATCTATATTAATTTAAGAATCCTATTATATAATCAATTTTTTCTCAGTATATGATAATGGATGATTATATTAATTTAGATGTGAGTGGAAATTTGACTAATTATTATGCATTTTTTGGATTCCATATGCCAATGGATTTTATAAATTTTACATTTATAATTGAAAATAAATCTTTAAGGAATACTCACATAGTGGCACAAGACATGCATAAATGGTTTTATTGGTTAGTTTTACTATAAATAGACTATGGAGAATATTTTCTGAATAGCTGGTATTTTTTTTGTTTGTTAATATATATAGAAAAGAATTTTTAAACTGGATTTCAAAATTAGTTATTAAATTGTATTTCAATGTGTTTTTTGAAATTTTTCTGAAAATTGGTTTTTTTAGAAAATATCAATATTATAAAATGTATTATATAGGTAGGGTATTTTGGTAACTTTGGGTTTGATAGAAAAACCATCTATTCCTAGGGGTGTTTTAAAAAATCAAGGATGTTTTAGTGTGTGTAATTATTTTAGAAATGTGTTTTTGAAAATATGTAACCAGTGCACAAGAAAAATTGTCTGTAGAGATTTGTGTGTTTTTGATATGGGTGACCTAGATGCTTGATTTTTTTACTAGACCAGCACACCATGGTTTTTGGAGACCACCATGTGATGTTGAAATTTGGGTGTGTGTGCTTTGATTGAAGGGATATGTATATAGAAATTAGTTATTGGGTATTTATGTTATATATATCATTATAGGTTGATAGAGTGATGATATATAGTTATTATTATCCATTGGAAAGTATATTTTGTTTGTTTATATAGATCAATGTGTGGTGGTATTGTGGGATAGGTATTTTGTGACATCCACTTATCACATGCTCTTGTGATAGAAGCTTGGTCTGAGATTATTATACTGGACTCGTGAGATTGATGATTCTAGAGATTCTTGTGTAGAATTATTGTGGATGTTTTGGGTTAGGTGTGAGTTACATTCTGTGAAATAAATTAGTTCAAGGATTGGATCATTTGATTTGTGTTTTGGAGATTTTATAGAAAGGGACACATGATGTTTTTTGGTTTGGGTTCATGATTTATACCAGTTGATGTGTGCCTTTGTTAGGTGATTCCTATGATGGGGAGACCAACAAGATGGATAAATATTAAGTGGTAGGGACTTTGGGGTGGAATACCATAAATCTTGTTATGATTTGGGTTTTTAAGGACACTTCAAATTCATGGCGCTGATAGGTGCGATCGAGCACCATCGTAGTGTACGGTAAAACTAGTGGATGAGATTATGAGGAAATAATTGTGAAAGATAAGTGATACTATGGTTGAAGAAGTGATTATAATGATACTCTTGCAATGTTGAGTACCTTATTGATCCTAACCATGTAACTCATGTGTGGGATAGGTCATGAGTGTGGCGAAACTAGTTGGAAGGCATTTTTTATAGTAGACGAATTATAGTGAGATGGAAAAACAAATTTGATAATTTAGAAGTGGTGTTGGTAATAACTGCAGCTTGAGAATAAATCTCAAGTAAGTGGTGACATGATCGAAGGGAGAGTTATATCATAAGATTACATGTTCTTACGATAGACTATGACAATGAATATTGTTTTTTGTCAAACTGATTAGTGAAATACACTATGTTTTGGATGATCCTCATTTTGGGTTTCTGGATGGTGAGGTTTGGGCTCTTAGTTTAGGTAATTATGTATGTCTAATGTGGTGGTGAGTGATAGGGTGAGGTTGAGTGGTTTTGATAAATGTTAGATGGATTTGGGGAGATCGATGATGACATGTGAAATCAGTTGTGGTGAGTTGGAAAAAATACAAGAAACATCATTTAGGATGTTATTAATGAGACTTGAGGATTGAACATATCATTTTGAATGGGTACATGTTTTTATAGTCCTAGTGTTTAATGTTATGTAGCATTTTATATCTTGGAATTATGATATGGAAAAAAACACTCTCTGTACAGTGATGATAGTTATTGGTTGGGAGATAGGGTTAGAGGTTTACTATGTATTTTATAGGAAGAGAAAATTAATTATACGGATATTTTAACAAAGCGTGTAGTTATGGGTCCTATGTTCTTGAGAGATTGTGAAATCTTCCTTTGGTGGTTGACACATTTGGAGGGACAAGAATAAATCTAGAATTATGTGAATTTTACCACCCCTAAAAATGGTTTTGGATATGGATTGTGGATAACATGAATGTATGAAGGGATTAAGAGGAGATCATGATGATTTTTTGGATATCTTGTGGGCCATCAGCTAGTTTATGGACTTGGAAGTACATCAGAACCATTATTAGGGAAACAATATAGCCAAAGGTCTAGTATTAGCTGGTCAGTTGAGGAATTTTATTTCTAATGAGGCCCACCAGATAGTTATTGTGGTTTTGAGGGAATATTTTTAATGAGGCTAACCCTTTTTTTATTTCAGGGTTCCTAAAGCCTTAGATTTAACGATGGGTGATAGTAGGCCATTTTCAGTGTAAGTCCCATCCCATTCCCATCCTTATTTCCCATTGCAATGGGAGTATTTTCCCATAATTTTTATATTTATTTATTTTTGATATCATCTAATTCATTCCTCATTATCCTCTTATAAATCTATGTGTGATTTTGGTTTGTATATCGGGATTAATGAAGGGATGATTTCAATATAGAATGGAGATATCATCATTCATGATGGAGATATCATGTGTGGCTCATTGGGGAAATACCAATAGGTCCAAATCAATACACCACTCGCTCATTATCATAAGTAATGTTTCCCAATGATTTTATAAATGTATTCCATTGACTTTTAGTTAAATCTCCCTTCATATTGGATTTCCAAATTATTGATTTTTATTCCATAGGATCAAGGTTATGTTGGGAGTGAAATGTACTAGTTTTATTATGATTCCAACATCATTGTATGGCCATTTTATTTCTTATAGGCTATAACAATTTAGAATATCATATTTATTTAATGAATTAATTTTATCACATTAATGGTTGAGAATGGTTTTAATGGATTTTTTGTGTTTAGAATGTACCTATATACGGTGTTCGGGATAGTGAAGTGAGTCTTGAGGCATTGGGGCCTTCATGTTATTTGTTTTAACTAATTATAAATCATTATAATTAATTTTTTGATGGATTATGTAGGAAAAGGTACTGAGATTATAAGAGGTTCAACTAGAGGCCTATAAAAAAATTCATCGGTTATAATATTAAGGGTAATGGCCTCATTTGATTCGGGTCCTTAACATTAATTTCAAATCATTGTCTTTTGGTTATTTTGTTTTTATATTCCAGATTATTATAATTGTCATCATACTATATGGGTTGGGTTTTTTATAAGGTTAAGATGGAACAACATTGCCTTAATTTTCCACATCAAATTACAGCTTGCTAAATAGTCTTATCATGGATCCTTTGTTAATCAGGTTCCAATGTCCCTCTTTATGATTTTTATTGACTGTGAATGTTGGGTTTCAATAGGAAAATGGTTTTATTTTAAAATTTATTTTTTAAAGAAGGATAGTGTGAAAGAGAAATTCTAAATGAATTTGACAATTTCAGAAATGAGTATAAAATGATATTTTAGAGAAGAAGATATGTTTTCTAATGAGTGTTGATTGGATATTGGAATGGGACCTATCATATCTAAAGAAGCATGTGATTCCTTAAAAAACATAAAAATGATATGTGGCATATTATTAAGGTAATTGTATAAGGGATTGGCATTAGAATTATTTGGTATATTTAAATATTTGTGGGTGTTGTCTAATTTTTTAAAACATGTTTCCTGTGTAGAACCCCTAAAAATCAGTTTAAGTGATAATAATCTTGACAGATTTCTCAACACTCAACATCGAGCTTCATACAAATTTTGATATAATATAAATGTAATATTATTTAAACATACAGTTTTGTACTAGACATTAAATTTTTTATATGAAATTGAGTGAAATTGTTACAAAATTTCTGCATAGTTGTAATACTCAATTAAAATATATTTATTAAATCATAGAAAATATGCACTCAATTATTTATAGATTCATTTTATCCTTAAAAAAATTCTGAAAAAATAGTTATAATTGAACATGAAAATTATAATTAATTTATTATTTTTTTTGAAATTAATAGTAATAATTGAATATATTATTTAAAATAATTATTTTAATATAATGTTAGGGAGAATTTTTAGTTCCTCTCAAAAAATATTTATTTTTCTGTGAATATTGAAACATTACAATTTTTTCAAAACCATCATTTCTATTCAAGTAGAAGTCCATTAATGTATTTAATTTTATATTATAATAATATAAGCCACCATAAATTTTAAATAATCTACTTAATTACATTGGAATCATATGATACTTGATTTTTGTATAAGTTCATTTCTGGTCATAAAACGCATTTTTAAAGTTATTTTTATGTTCCCAATGTGTTCTTATCTTAATAAATTAAATTAATATATACTAATTAATTTTTATGATAAAATTTATAGATTATAAATTTAAAAAAAATCACACTCATTGTTAGTTTTAATATGTTAATGAATTAAAATAAATTATTATTTATGTTATAAATTCTTTTTTCTCAAATGAGTATATATTATATTTAAGAGCATATTTAAAAGGAAATTAAACCCCATACATAAATTTAATATTCTAAAATAGTTTTATTATTTGAAATTAGATTAATTATCGCTTTTCAATAAGTTGAACATATTTTTTTCTTACATGATAGTAAAAATACTAAAAAACACACTATGGTAAAAGGGAAAATCAGGTTAGCCTAGGTCAAAATAGATTGATAAGGACACCATTATTCATATTAATTCTTAATGGACGAAGTTATTTATACCATTATTATCGTAGGATATAAATTGATTTTTTTGACACTTTTCTTTGAAATTCAATTAATAATATTTTAATCCATTAAAATATTTAATGTGTGTCCCCCCCCAATTAAATTGGAACCCATCTTCTCTTATATATACAACATATTTATATGATTATATCAACCAAATCCTACACAATTATATTCTCAACTTAACTATACACATATTAAAGGTTATTTTATTTTTAATAGACCACTATTAGGGTCATTAAGAATGGATCTAAAGGTGGTTTACCAAAGAAGAGGAAATCATTTTACCCGTCCTTTTTAAATTTATATCTTCTTATAAATCTCTTAAATATTCTATGTTCATTAAAAAATAATAGCTTTAGTTTTCTGAAAATAATTAAATGTCATTATTATTGTGTAACTTCCATTATTTTCCATCATTTCTAACATTTGGGAAATAAAATTAATACTAGTGCGCACGTGTGGAATACTGCATCCACATAGTGATATGATTCATTTTCCATCACCATAACTCATGGTAGGCTATTATAATGGATTTATTATTTATAAATGATATATATGAGATAATTATTCAACTATAATTATAATAATTCATACACCATTTTATCATTTTATACGTTATATAAGGATAACATTTCACGTGCATATATTTAGACTTGCACATGCACGAAGTGATGTGATTTTTTTTTCATTTTAGTTGTACCAGGATGATAATAATGATATATTTAATAAATATATTTGATATCTATTATTTAATAGTGAATAATTAATGGTAATTCTTTTCTTTTGTTCCAACCATCTAAAAGTGGAAATATCACTCATGTATATGTACGATCTATCATCTCCACAAAGTGATTCAATTAATTTTTCATCACCACTTTATATGAATATTTGTAAAATATTATATTATGAGTAAATATGATACTTATGAATTTGTTATTATTATTATTATTAAAAACCCATGACCAAGGAAAATGTAACAAAACCATAAAAGCATAATACGAATGGAAAATGAACCATTTTCCACATGGATGTTCATCTTAAGAATTAAATTATTTATAAATAAATATTTGGATGTTATAAAATGAAAGATAAATTTTACTTTATATAGAAATATTTTCTATAATATATTCCTAATAATTATGTATTTTTTGTATAATATATTTTATTTCATGCAATGAAAGAAAGAACGTGAGTTATGGGGATTTCTCTTATCACTTTTTTTTCTGTGAGACATGTGACACATTAACCAAATATTTATTTCATATAGTGCATATTGTTCCAATTTTATATGATATATCATGATTCCCTTTATTTTTATGGTATTTAATGTTTTATTTCATGTAAGTTATTTGCTGGGTGATGATGTTTCTAAGGATCTTTGAACCATTGAGATGTTGTGGGGGGGGGGAGGGGATCTGTGGTGGTATTATTAAAATTTTTAAAATATATGAAAATTAAACCCTAAAAATGATAAATTTATTTACATTATCAAACATGATAAAAAATCATAATAATTTAAATATGATAATGTAAAAAAAGGCACAACAAATTAATTAGGTTAATTATTATTGAGAGAACCAAAATCTGTTCCATAGAAGCTCTATTGGGTCCATAGAAATTCACTATTTCAAGGAAATTAATTAAACATTGTGACAACTCAAATTTGACATCGTTGATCTCCTAATAAATATGATTATAATTTATCCCACCATTTTATGAGACATTTATACCAAATTAATCCAAAAAATGATATTTAAGTTTGCAGTACATCTCCATAAAAGTGTTTCCTCCATCTGGTAGGTGTCTGACCGAGGTGTCTGCCTTCGTTTGTTATTATCCATCTAGTGAACCTCACTTAATTTTCACTCCTTATAAAGAAATTTATTCTTTTAAATAAAAAATAATTATTTCTTCTAAAACCACTGCATAAAAACGTTTTTCAATACTATACATTGTAAATAAATTTCTTGAATAACAATAAGGAATTTTTGTCTTATTTTATAATTCAAAAACTTTATATGGTAACTTTATTAGAAAAGGTTTTTTGTTGGAAACTCAATTCTATGATAGGTTCTGAATCATATAATCATTTTGTGTTTGTGAATAGTTTCAAGTACAATCATTCTTTTTCACCCATTTATATAGGTGTTCTAAACGTATAAATGTTCAGAAAATAATTTTGTTTTCCCAATTATTGAAACTCAAATATCAAATCTTGCACTAATTTTGAATTCATTAGATGTCTATTCACACTTCTATAATATTAATTACAATTATTTTATGTCTCAATCATTCTGAAACATCACAAAATTTCCATAAGATTGTTGTTTGGGAACTTTAATATCTTTTTTAACTATGAATAAAATCAAAACCAATAAAAATAAAAATTTAAGCATATTTGTTTTTTAAAATATACAAAATAAATATTGTCTAGAAAATGTTTTTCTAGAACCTATTTAAAAATTCACCTTCTTGTATATCATTATTTCCCCGATTTAAAAACATCATGTCTATAATTTTATTCATCTAGAGGAATTGTTTTTATGTTGAAAAAAATATTAATCCTTACATAAAATTATCGAATCACACATTATCATCTTCTTGTCTTTTGATTCAATTCTCAAAAATCATATTTATTATGGATGTTTTTTATTGGATATTTATCCAAAATAATTTCATTAGTAGTTCACTACCTATATTCACAAACATCAAACTCTATCATATAGATAAGCTATGATTTTATTTATTCACACATTCTATCTATCCATTGGACATTATTTCCTCTATCCATATATTTAGAATTACTATAGAAGGATGAGCAATTTTTTTTTAACTTCTAAAGAATTAAAGGACATGTAAATTTATGTGGATGGTGGAAAAAACTTATAGATTTAAATTTAAACATTTTTTTATCCGTGTAGAACAACCATTTTCATGATATTTTATTTTATCCTTTTTGTGTATGAATGATGATACATTATTTCTGATACATTTAAAAAATTGAAAAATTGTCCAGTTTTGTTTCATTCTATTTTTTGAAAAACACAAAAACATGGCACAAATAAATAACTATAAATATCAATATATAAGAGTAAATTTGGTAATATTATTCATATTTCCTCTGATAATAATATTGTTCATTAAACCAATGTATTTCATACCACTAGACTTGTTTTTCAAATTCCATTATAAGATCAACATAAAATTTTTACTCCCATATGATTTATAAACTATTTATATGAAATAATTTTTACATAAGATATCCACACATATACTAATCAAAATCATATATCATGAGGTTTCCTATGATGTTTGTAAAACGTAAATCATTATAGGATTATTTGATATTTTCAAAAATTTTGATATCAATGTTAATCAATCTTTCCATCTTTGAATCTTTCAAACAATCTTTTTCTCCCAAAAAATTATAACAAAAAATGGGGCCAAATATTTTTATGAAACCTTATTACCAAACATTATTAACTTCCATAAATAATTCATATATATTAAAAAATAATTTAGTAAAAAATTCAGTAGACCAAAAATATAAATCATTGTTAGAAATCATCAAAAAATATCTTCAGTCTCCCCCTTTTCATTGTCTAAAAAATTTCTTCTACTAATTTAAACTGCCATTAATTTTTCACCACTCTATCCTTTTCATAACTAATTTTTTAAAAAATTAACAAACACACAAGATTTCTCATAGAGGGACACTTAAAACATGTCTTTATGATAATATAATGTTTTTGAAGGAATTAAATACCTTATTGACTAGAAAATATTTTTCCATGTTAACATAAAATCTCCCTCATGGAGTCTGAGCATGAAGTTTCCTAATCAATTCTATAAATCATTATTTCAATAAATATATTGTAAGAAAATAACTAATTTGATATTTTATAGATATATACTCAAGAATAAATTCCCCAAAATTAACATTATATTTTATAATGTAATATTTTATATCTATGTTCCTGGACATTGAATGTTATACATGATTTTTTGAGACATCAATTATAATTTATTTATCATAGAAAATATTCAATGGTGTGGAAATATTCACTTTGAAATATTCCAGCTATACATTCATCCAATTAATTTATTCTTCAAGTATGGATGGTAGAAACATATTTACATCCATTGTCGTCAATTTTATAGAGCTCTGTTTCTTATTATATAAGCTCAAACAACATTATCCGCAAAAGAATTGTCATCTAGGAGTGGATTTTCTATCACTGAAATCTCTAGCCCAATCAATAGTTGTATTACCCTCTAAACATGTTTTATAATGTATCCTATAATATGTTGTTCCTTTTACATGAATGATAATTATATTTAATACCATCATATTTGATTCTTTTTTATCTCTCTAATATCTTGCACCCGTAGTAATAGAATAAATGATGACTAGCCTTGAAGATGTATGATAGGGAAAACATTACATTATATTTTGAAAATCAATCTGATTAACAATTTTCCCAGATTTATCTTTACCTGTATCAATCGAAAATACAATAGGAGTCGATACATCTATAGAATATTTATGGACATTTTTTTAACAATTCACTATCATAATTTTCTTGAGATAGTGAAATTAATTTTTCCTTTTTTGAACTTATAAATATATTTATAATTTTTATTTTATATGTAGTGAAATTGAATTTTTTTTATCTATTTTATGAACAATTTTTAGTAATTTTCATTATCCTCTATAGAAAAAATGTCATGATCACAAACAATAATAATAAGGGTAACTTAGTTCATATCCATAATATATAATTTTTTCAACATTACCTATATAAAAAATCACCTTTTTCAGGAAACTATCTTGTTTTCAGTACCATACACGTGGATATTTTTTCAAGCCATATATGTCTTTATTTAACATAAAAAAATAGAACCAATCATTGTCATTTAGTTACATATAATGTTTCTAAATAAATAATTCTCCCTCAATATCCATATTTAAAAAATATTAATTTATATCCATATAATATAATTTATAACAATGATGTATTTCCACTACTATAAACATTTTTATAGTTTCCAATTTCTCAATAAGGGAAAATTTTCAACAAAATCAACACCTTCTACATATGAATAACCATTGTACACATGTAATGATTTATTTATTGAAACATAACAATGTTAATTTAATTTTTTCCCATATACCCACTTTCCCCTTATAACATTATTTCAGTCTGGACATGGAACAAACTCCCAAGACTCATTCTATTGAATTTGATCTATCTCTTCATTCATAGCTTGTACCAAATAATTTATTACAACAACATTTGAAACTAATTCTTGTTAAACATATGAGATATGTTGTGTCTGATTTTCTAATCTCAATATACATATGGTGTAAACAAGGGATTTATGAGTTTAAATGAAAATTTCGGATTCTACCCATTTCTATTGGGTATGAAATTTTAGGGATTTTGTTCCTACTTCACTATCCCCAAAACAAAATTCTTCTAAATAATTAGTCACATATTTTAGCTCCCATTCATCTTTACCTTTTTTATTCTCATTGAATGTATTCATTTTATATTAAAAAATATTTTCAACACCTCAAAAATAAAACTGGGATTTCCAATTACTTTCACATCATAGAAACCCACCAATTTTTTAAATGTTACTTTTTAAATTTATTACTAATTCCATTAGGTCAAAATCCCAGGAAAATTTCATCCTTATCTTTTTCATCAAATTTTCGATGATCCTTATTTATTATTTTTAGTATTATGGTTCTCCTAAAAACCATAAACTATTTTATGGAATGATTTAGGTTACAACATATGTCAATAGAATTTATGTTGGATTATAGCCTTAATAAACATCTGTTTTGTGTATATACAACAGTACTTGTATCTTCTATCAAAAAAACCAAGAATGTTTATATTCTTTAATTATACTTCTTATTATTTCTACCAAACATATACTCCAAATTTATGCTACTCCATTTTATTAAGGTGTTTTTTGAGAATGGAACTATTTTTTTATTCCATACTTTTCAAGAAAGGATTCAAAATAATTTCATATTTAATCCTTTCAATTATTAATCATCAGATTTATTATATAAACATGCATTTCTCTCTCATCTTCTCATTTATGAAATCTAAACATTTCAGAAACCATAAACTATAATTTGTAAACATATTGTTAGTAATATAATTAAAATAATATTTAAGGTAAAAAATTACATGTCTTCTTTTCTTTATTGATTTATCATCAGCCAACTTAAATCAGGGTGAATAATATCATTAGATTTCTACCCTGAATTTCAACATTCTTATTGATTTTTCAATTATTTTAACTTTATAACAAATTTAAAAAACAACATATTCTTTCCATTTCATTGCTAGAATGTTTATTATAGAATCTTTATTACCAAGTTTGTACCTTTCCCCATGATTCCCATGTTTGTGATACAAAGATATTTTTCATCATCAACAATCAAATAATAGGAGTTATGAGGTTCCCCAATCTGAAACAAATTTCAACCAGTTCATTATCCCAATGTAAAACCATTAAAATCCCCCACACTTCTAATGATATAAAAATATTAAAAAAATATCACTTCCTTTCCATCATCATAAATATTTCTCACAGTAAATATGTTTTTTGGGCCTATCAACAAATAAAACTTCCTTGGATTTCGATTTATGAGCATCAATATATACATTCCCTATTTCACTAATTTTTAAAGATATATATTTTCCAAAAATAATTTCCAGTCCATCATTATTTTCAAAAACATTCATATTTAAACTCACCTATAACATGTAATAAAAAACCACTATCATGAATATATAGTTTTTTCATCTTTCTGGATTTAAAGCTTCCTAAAAAACAATGGAGATTTCATAAAATCTATTAATTCATAATTAATATCATTTCATCATAAAAAAATCATTTTTGGTAATATTAGTCATGAAATCTTTAGAAATGTCACTTATTTGGTCCAACATACCGCAAACTTCCTCAAGATATCAAAATAAATTCTATTGAAAATTATGTAAATTCATTATATTTGGGTTTTCAAAATTACCATGGATTGAGAGAGTTACCAACTTTTATTATCCTATTTATCCCCCTCATTTCATACATGATTACAAAAATTGAAATGGTCTTCCAATAATTATATGATTTTTGGGAAAATATACCACATCACCAGCAATATCAGCTATAACTCAATATTTTGTGGAAATGAGGCCTTTTCTTATAACATGTTTTCCAATGTTTGTAATATATTTATATTTTTTTTGCCCTCCTAATTTGGGGAACCATTTTTAGGTTGGTTGGTCTTAAATTATGTAGATTTTATAGATTTATAACATCCTTCTTGAGATCCAATATGTCCTATCATTTCTTTTAACATCTAAATTATTAGTAAAATTAGATAAAATTTGACATTTTTAGGGTGAATATTTCGCGTGATTTTTGTAATGAGATTTCTCTACAGCTTGAGATGATCCAAACTCTACATCAGAATATTTTTTGAAATCATAATTCATATTTTGTAAGATATATTAATCCTTAAGCGATTTTGATTAGGTATGAACATCATCGTATTCATTCTCTTGAATATTCATACTAATATCTGACACCATTATCCTCATTCATTAAATTTATGTTTCAATTTTATAATCTTATGGATGCACTAAATTTCTTGTTTAAGGAAAATTTCCATCATTTTTATTTAATAATTATTTATTCATTATTCTAATGTCATTATTTTTCCTTATTTTTAATATAAAAAAGTTCATAACTAAGTTTCTATTCTCAGAAATACTCTTTTCATGCATCTTATTATTATTTGTTTGTGGAATCATTTTTTCAACATTTCTAAAGAAAATTATGAATTTTTATTAAATCTCATCATATATACTTTTTTTAAATTTTAGTATGATTACAATTTATTACTCAATATGATTATTTTCTTTCTGATGAAAATTTTCATACAACCAGGGAAATTTTTATCTTCCTTATTAATTTTGTTACACATATCCCAATGATGGATTTCTTCAGAATGATCTTTATATTCACCAACATTCATGTTGGGGAAATTCATATCAAAATTCCCAATACCTCCTCACATGTAAAATATGAGTGGAAATTTTCCTCCATACATTCCTGAACCGTTCTGATAGTTTTTAGAGATAATAAAAATATTCATCAAATTAGTTTCATAGCATTCTTTATCGTCTAAACCACTAATATTTGCATTCAAAAATCATTGTTTTTTAAATTCTCAAATCATTAATATCCATTTCATCCTTGATATTTTGTTTTGAGTGTTGGATATTTTCTGATCTCATAAGAAACAAGAATGTTATTGAATTTATCAAGTGTTAAATCATATTTTTTTATTATGATGAGATTCTCTAGTCAAACCTCTCTAGGATGTTTCTCATTAGTTTATTGTAAATAGCATAATACGACAATATGTATCTAAAACCAATGATGTTAGACACGACCTTAAATAATTTTGGTGATGTATTCATCAATATTTTCTTTGTCACTTATTCTTATATCATTTAACATTCATAATCAAATATAAAATTTTAATCCCTTAACTTTTTTTACCTTAAATATATTTTAATCATTGTACCAAATTTTCATAGCTATTGTGTGAACCATCACATTCAAATAAGGTTTTATGATAGAGAAATAATAATTTATTTTCTCTCTTATCCTCAAACATTAATATTTTTTCTATAAAAATTTAAGGTATCTCTTTATCAATGGGTGGAAACACAACATTTTCTTAATAGAAAACCTCTACTCTATGAGACAAATGATATGGTATAACTCTATTTTACAATCGATGATATATTTTTCCATTAAAGGTAAAAATAATGTTTCTTTTTACTAAAATGATATTTTATAGGATAAAGAATCAACATGGGAGCATTGGATCTGATAAAAATTGATATTCTTAGGAATCATTGAACCACTGAGAAGGTAGTGGTGAATTAGTTGTGGTGTTTTTTTCAAATAAAAAGGCTTATGAAATTTTATATTTGTAATTTTAATGTTATTTTACTTATCAAATTTCATAAAAATATGAGAATAATGAAAATATGATCATGTAAACAGGTAGCACATGATTTAAAAGGATTAGATTCAGTGTCATAATGTACAACAACTCTAGGTCCACTACACCAGGTCCCTGAAAATTCACTATTAAAATAAAGTAGATATAACTTTGAGACAAGTCTGATAATACTCATTTTATCTCTCAATACGTATGTTAAAACTAAATCCTATTATTGTACATGTTTTTCAAATAAAAAAATCTATAATAAAAGATAATAAATATTAAAAAAAACTCAATATAAATTCATTTAGTAACTTTTTCTAATTTCCTCAATTGAGTATGTGTATGATAGGTGTGTCTTTATTGAAATTGTATTCTCCGTGTGGTGCAACTCACTAAAGAAACGATGTTCAGTGAGGTTTTGGGTTCGATCCCATCTTTAGGAGGAATTTCTGCCTCCCATATACCACTCGTCTTGCCGGGTCACCCAGTGTCTCACCGGCTGGGCAGAATTGGCGCACTTGTAGGTGAATTTAGCTTGTCATAGTCAGCCTAATTATGATAATTAATCATAATTTTGTTATTTATTAATGGTGTTATATAAATATCATTGGGTTATTGTAGGCGATTTTAGCTTGGAATAGTCAGCCTAATCACCAATCTTAGTGGGTCCTCTTTGGATAGGTTATTTCATATAGGTATTATTAAATGTATATATTATAGGAAATGATTATAATTAGGAGAATTTTAATGTATGATTTGGGAATTTGATAATACAATGTCTGGGGAACTTGAGTATAGTTTTCAGACCAACCAACCATATATAGGGGTGGTTTGATGATATACCCTTTCACCAATACTCTGATAATCTATTAATTGATCTATAAGATTGAAAAGTTATTCATATGGTATGAGTAGGATAATATATGCATTATTTATATTTCCAGGGTGTTAGTGGTAATTTTACATTCCATTTTTAGTCAACTCGATTGGATTTTCATTAATAAATATATTTTTCATTATCAACTTCAAGATTCAAACTCATTAAAAATGATCTTGGAATCAAATTCTTGGTTATAATGATCCTATACCATTAATAAAACATATATTCATGATCATTTATGAAATTATACATTAATTAAAATACCTCATCAAGAGGTATCTAAAACCCATTGGGAATGGGAATATATTCCACCCATTGTGCTAAGAATAAACCATCTACCTATAGAGAAAATTTCAATTCTGAATAAGTAAAATGAGACCACCCATAGACTAAGCATACTATGTGATTTTTAGAATTTGGAGCCTCTTTGGTTTTGAGGTAATTTAGAACTTTTGGTGATATAATACATTATTAATTTAGTGGATTTCTTGTTATACCAATTTAAAATAAAAATTTAACCTGTTGTGATTCTTACAATAAGCCACCATGATTATTTAGTGTGTAGAAAGTGGTATTTGATTACTCAGACTCCATATTTTTAGGGAA
This sequence comes from Viscum album, assembly GCA_963277665.1. Taxonomy (NCBI): domain Eukaryota; kingdom Viridiplantae; phylum Streptophyta; class Magnoliopsida; order Santalales; family Viscaceae; genus Viscum; species Viscum album. The sequence continues at coordinate 1,771,787,380 of OY728165.1, read as the reverse complement.
TATAACCTCAAAAAATTGATCTCATGTACTACAAATAAGACCTCCATATGTATGATTTATAGACCATTATATTTTCACACATATTAGTGTAGTAGATACCCAATTCTCTAGAACTTCACTTCCCCTCCAACTAAATGAGGCTAATGTAAGTAGACACTTCACTATTCTCAAAGCACAAATTAATCCTAGAATATACAAATTTTTATAAATAATAAAATTAATATGAATTCATTTAATGGTAAAACATGAAATTGAAATACATAAAATAGAGAATAAATAAAATATTTAAATTGATTAAGAATATATCCTACGTGCTTGTGGAAAACACATTGCTCCTTGAATTGTCATAACTAGAAGATTAAGGTAATTATATAAAGGTGAAAATGACAAGTTATTTTAACTAAAGCTTATCATACATATATATTACATAATATTTTATGAATATTCATTACATTATTGAAACTCAAACCTATAGAATGTAACGGTTTAGTGCCTTTGGGAAAATAGACTCATAAAAATAGGTCCATAGCTGATCTCAATCATTTATCACAATGTTATTTACAAATAAAACCCATATTATACGTAGAATAAATAATAAATTTATTCATAACATGGGGAATGTAAATGTAATAAATGGTGAGCATAGATTCTCAGTAATGTTAAACAAGGGAGGTATGCAAGCATAACATGAAGATATGGGTGTATTAACTAGATCATAATAGTTGAAAAATATACTATGCATATCAAAGATCATAATCATTAGTCATTTAATAAATATTGGTAGTTTATAAGACATAAATCATATAGTAAACAATGAATGTGATCCTTGATAAAATAACATTAAAATAAGACCTGGAATTTATGGCATGCATATAATCCTAGAAAACTATTTCAATATCATTCATGGCTCACTACCAAGATCATCATAGAAAAAAAATAACTTTACTAAAATGTGTTCAATCCCTATTCCAGTCCTATATTAATGAACTTATTTCACTACCTATTCTATACTTGTCTTTATAAACAATTTTCACTCACCATTCCATCACTTTATATCTTATGATATATATATATATATATATATATATATAATTACCAAATAAATTGGAGGGACATATATGTCCTACCCATCACATAATGAAAATCATAATTATTTGTGACAAAATATAATCAACATTAAACATATAATAACCCATTAAATTAATTGGTATTATAATCATGTCATCATATCATAACCTTTGGAAATGATTTATTTTTCATAATCATTTAATCATAGACTAACCTATGAAAATAAGTGGGTTTGATAATCATTTTCTCATAGTGTATTACATGGAAGAGAAATGATTTTTATAAACCAAATTTCATCAAAAAAATAAACCATTTAGATAATGAAAAGGAATTATATCTTTGAATCACATCCTCAGTATGGTATAGGTAACATCAAGAGATAAACTCTTGGATTGAAAATGATTTAATGATATCATTTAAAAATTTTCTTTAGGAAAACAACCTTTCTACTTTGAGAAATGATTTTCAAAACATAATTCATTTTGAAATACATTTTATTTTTATATAACATTGAAAACTAAAAAAATAATTCAATAAATAATTGGTCATGATTTTAGAGAATTATTTTTATGTAATATTATTTTGAAAAATATTCCTTTCACATTTTTTGTAAAAGATAAATTAGATTTTTTTATAAATTGAAATTATGATTAAATAAATTTTTGGAATGTAAAATATTGTTAAAAATGAGTTATTAATAATCATAACATTGTAATAATTCTTTTTGGAAAACATTTTTAGAAAACACGATTTTGGAAGAAAATAGATTTCTGACCAAATAGTTAAACGATGTATGATTTTCTAAAAAATATTTTATTCATTGATTTATGTAAAAATGATTAATAAAATTGTAAAATTACATAGATATATCAAAAATTTCCATATTATAATAAATATATTGATAATTATTGAGATATGTATCCGAATATTTTATGAAGGGTTACAAAATTCTAAACAATGATTATAAATGATGAGATTCTAATGTAAAATACATAACACATTGATAACATTGATTCATAATCCTAATGAATGAATAAAATTAAATGGAACATAAAATATCATTAGGATGAATATATTCATGATATAAAATTTTTATGTGTCTTTATATACACATTTTTTAGGAATACAGATGCACAACATATTTTACATCTCAAAGAAGAAAAATTGTTAGAAAATTCCCTTACCTAATGAATTAAAATTCATCGTACTCAATAAAACCTTATGAATAATAAATATAAGTTTATTATAAAACTATTTAAAACCCATATTCATATTTATTATTCAATATATTATTTACTTATACCCATATTTCCCCATTTATTGACAATTCGTTGTTAACGTCACGTTTTCGAAAATAACTATTTTTTTGTCTGTTTTGACTTGCTATATTTTTTATCCTAATTTGAATATGGTATCATAATTTCAAGAACATAAACCATGAGATTTATATCATATATATTAATTACAAATTTATTTATGTTAATCCATTAAATTTTGTGTTATGAAATGAATTACACCATTAATAGAGATGGTAGGCCATATATACGCATGAACAATTTTTCCATTTTCCTATAAACATTAAAGGAAGAAAAGTAAATGATATATATATTTTCTTTAAATAATAATTTATATTTAATATTTATCAAATTTCATTATTATTCACATCCTTAATACCTTTCGTAAAAATCCTGAATGAATCACATCAATTCATGTGGCAGTAGTCCTCCGTACACACGAGCGACGTTATCCTATTCCCACAAAATGGAAGGTTTGAAAGTATATATAATATAATAATTATTGAAAAATAATAAATCAAAAATATAATATATAAACAAGAAACCTATAATTATGAATATCCTTGGTAGCTGGTAATGGAAAAACAAATGACATTAATTTGTGAGGCGGTAGTCCATCGTGCACACAAATAATGATTTCGTAACCCATTTGATAAAAGTGGATGCAACTATAGGTTATTCCATAAAAATAAAAATATATTATTATATATAATATAATTATTTTTTATATAAATATAATATAAATTTTTAAGGGGATGGAGGAAGAAATAAAACTAAAACCCTCTTTGATGAACATTACTTCTTCTTCTGGTATCTTCCATAGGATCTCACTAAAAGAATTCCTAGGATTGATTTCTACCAAAGATATTTAATGTATTATTAGTGGAGGAAATTTGGAAGTTATTTGGGAAGGGATTTTATGAACTAAAATTTTAATTGTTGTTAAGAAGAGATGATATTTGGTGGCATTTTATATGTTGGGGAGATGACACACATGGTATTTTTTAAAAGAATTTTGTGCTCCATTTTTTTCATATGTCACGAGGGAATTAATTTAGAAAGATTAAATACATTTAGGATTAATGATAAAAATATATCTATATAATTGTTTTTTGACATGTTTATAGTCCATTATTACTATTATTAGTTTTGTTTAGCCCCCTTGTAAACCCATTTTTAACTTAACCATGGGGATTAATTTCTAATGCGTTCGTCATTCATTTTGTTAAAAAAGTAAGTTAACCATAATATATATTATTTGTTATGATGATTCTAAAAAATGAATCCATTTTTATAAATTTCATTCACATTATTTGTGAAATTGAATTTTAAATTAATCCCACTAATTAGATGATAAAGCATAATTGAAAGAGAAAATGATCGAATGTTTACAATGTTTTATATAAAAATTCAATATAAAATTGACTACAATTACCTGAATAAGATTATTGTATTTATAATGGATCTAATTTAACTTTTAAGACATTATAAGAATAATTTAACTTTTATAAAAATTAAATGAACAAAGGGATTTCAATTAAGATTTAGTATTTTTCACTATTCATAAAGAATGATACTTTATAGAAAAAAAATAAAAATTCACCATAAGATAATTCTGACATTATAAATTCAATCAATATAATCTAGTTTTATCATATTCAATTTTAAAAATTTCAAAAAATTATATTATAAATTTTTTGAAAATATATAAAAATAATTATTTATAAAATATATTTTTAATACATATAAAGACTTTACCAAATATTTTATATTTTTTTATAAATATGATTTATTTATATTAATCCATTGTAATTATTATTTAAAAATTAGGTATTACTATTCATAACACTATACCTAACTCTTATGTTATAAGAGTTGCGTTTAAATAATTATTTTAAAAATATATCATAGTTTTGTTAAAACATAGTGTTGCATGTAAATTAATATAAGACAATGTTGAATGTATCATAAAATTTACTTGAATTTTCAGGAAAAAAACCCATTAATGAAAATTAATTTAATCTAATAAAATAAGTTTAGAAAAACTAGGTGGGCAAAATTTTACCACCATTAAAATGAATTTATCCCTTGAAATTTGAAACTCTAATATAATAAAATGAGAATAATTATGCCAAAACATATATTCATCTTCCCACATAGCATCATTAAACATGTGATTTCTCTAGAAAACAATGACCAAATGAGTTTTCATGTTTTATAGACCTTTCTCTGTATGATCCAAAATA